>OY757022.1:91366661-92635298 GCA_963580285.1 Lucinisca nassula
TCAACCAGGGTCAAGTTTTGGTGTGTGAAAAAATGTCGCAGGAAAAAAGTCACAAATATTAAATAAAAATTTGAAAAAAAATCTGCTTAAAAAAGGTTGTTAAACATAAATAAATTTTCTGATATCAATAAAAGATGCTGGGGTAATTGTCATTTAGGTCATTTGCTGATGAGGTTATTTGCTTGTGGAATTTATTTTCAAAATTACAATGAAAGCACATACACTTAGTCTTTTGGCAAAGTGGTAGTATTCATCCTGTTAACGAGTTTTTGTTGTGAATACCCATGTAAACCCCACATTATATATATAGAAGAATGGGGTTTAAGTACTATTCATTACATTCCTTATTTTTGCTCAAAAATAAAGATTGTGGGTACCTGTAAGAAGCATCCAAGTGAGGGGGTTCTATTTAGCTCCCACAATCTCTGTTCGGGCTAAAAATTAGAAAAAAATAAAATCTGAAAAATGCTATTTCTAGCGTAGTTGCAATTTGTCATGGTAATGTGAAGACTCTTACGGATCTTAACCCTTCTCTTACTGAATATTCAATTTAGCCACTGACTTTGAACCAATCAAATTACTCGATGTAATTTATTCCTCCAAATTCTTAATCTGACTGTCAAACAGTGTAGATCCTGATCAGATGGCTTCTTCAGAAACCATCTGATGTGGACCTAAACTGTTTGCAAAGACAGAGGTTGTCATGAAGAGCAGGATAAGGGTTAAAATATGGATTTAACTCTGCTAGTCATCATCAATACTTTGGAATGGAACTTATCAATCAGTAACTCACAAAACACTTAACAGCCATTTTTTTCCTTATTTTAGGCTCAACAACATAGATTGCGAGTAATATTTAAAACAACCACATAGAGGCTGTCCTAACAATGACCCACAGTCTATAAATTTCCATCTGATTTATGCTAGGCCTCGAGACAGAAAAGATACCACTTTTATCACATGGGCATGTTACATGAACAAGCTTTAGGATGGAAACTTCCGTTGTGTATCGTCATTCGTAATTGTCACCATTTGAATCAGTTACTCACAAATATATACTGAAAACAATGATTTAAGTTCAATTATGTGGCTTTTTCACATGACTTTTTGTCGAGCCGCTTTAGCGAATGCGAGACATACCCGGTAGTCGCCACAATGGCGTCCGTCCGGACGTACTTAGGCCTATGTTAACCTTTTTCCTTAACAAATGTTAACTTTTTCATTAAGCACTGGCGGTTCGACATGCAGGCAGTGGCCAACTAGTTTTCCTACCCAAAACTGTGACTTGTTTTCCTACATTCACATATACGTATGACCTTAGTCATTGGTGGGACATAATTTTAACTAAAATACACATACAAAGTAACGTCTGGTAAATATCAGCATGGGCTTTTGTCCCAGTGGGCTATTGTCCAAGTTGGGTTTTGGCCTAGTGAGCTTTTGTCCAGTGGGCGTTTGTCCTACACTCAAAAGCAGAGTTATTTAAAATACATAACGAAAACACGCCTATTCTAATATATTGGAAAAAAAAAAAACACCTAAAAGAAATTTTTTTAGATAAAAATCCTGATAATTTTTGCTCAAAGCATATACATTTATTGTGGGTATGCATTAGAACTGCCTTAGGCAAGGCGGTTCTAACGAGTACCCACAATCTATGTTTTGAAGTAGAAATAAGAAAAATAATGTATACCCCTGTAAATCCCAGTTTTACTGTATAAAAGTGTAGTTTAATGGGGTCAAAATTATATAGGCATGTTTGCTTGATGGTGGGGATGTATTTTATTATTCCACTCAAGCCATTGTATGGGAAAATTATATTAGTTAGAATCTATGGACTGAATCTGATTTATTTTGCTCAATGCTGTAATGTGTAGGCCCATAGATATTTCCAAAAGGCCCATCAAAATCTTGATTTTCTTTCATGTAAATGAATAGGAGATGGGCCAATGGTCCATTTTGGGGCCCGTCAATATATTGAGCCCAAAATATGCCAACACAGATGTGTGTAATGGTGTAGATTGTGGGTACTCATTCAGGTTGCATTATGAAAACAGTAATCAGAAAGAAAGTATCAGGCATAAAAGTATCAGTTTTGGGTGGGAAAAAAGTATCTGGAAACAAAGTTTCAGTTTTAATCAGATTTGCTTCTGATGTTACGATGATATGATGATTAGGATACTTTTGTATGTTTTGATTTGTTTTTCAGTGTAATAATCAATTTTGCAAGTCTCTGTAATCCTTACCTTATAACAGGGATGAGAGGTCACTTCATCTTAATGTCTGGTAAAAGTCCAAAATGACATATATAGTGTTGACGGGGATGTTAAACCTCCAATTAAAGAAACTAAAGTGTGCAAGTCAGACCTCCATGCTCATGAACCCTATTTGGTTTCATTGGGCGACAGGGCTTGAGATGTCATTTCATCTCGCTGTCGGGTAAAAGTCCCACAAGTTGGAAGCAACGCCTCCAAAATGACATATATAGTGTAGATGGGGATGTTAAACCTCCAATTAAACAAGTGTGCAAGTCGGACCTGTGTGCAATGGGCGGCAGGGCTTGAGGTGTCATTTCAGCTCAATGTCTGGTTGGTAAAATTCCCACAAATTGGTCACATTAAACTGAGACTTTCTTCCTGACATTTTTTTTTCCTGATACTTTTTTTCCGGATTCTTTTTTTTTCCAATACTTTTTTTCCTGATACTTTCTTTCCTACATTCTATGAAAACACCCCTATACAAATACATTGTAAGATTTACTGCCGGAAATACAAAAGTTTTAGATGCAAAATTGTGATATATTTCTTATTTCTACTCAAAATATAGATTGTGGGTAAACTTTAGGCCTCCATGAGGTGGTTCTAATGAGTATCCACAATCTATCTTTTGGAGCAGAAATAAAAAAATAAGGTTTACACCTGTAAACCCCAGTTTTACTATATATAAAAGTAGTGTTCAAGGGGGTCTGAATTATATAGGCGTGTTTTCGTGATGGAATATCAGGAATGCTCAGGCTCTTAACATTTTAACCCCATTTGGAAACAGTTAAATTCCTATACATTATGCAAATAATGTAGATCCTGATCAGATGCCACCCTCTGTATCATTTGATCTGGGTCTACACTGCTTGCCAATTCCAGCCCAGATTGACTCAAAAACAACACTCTGATCTCAAGGGAGATTTGAGGAAGGGGTACATATTTTCATCTAAGGATTACTTTGTAAAAAAAAAAAAGTCACATCTCATCAGACTTTATATAAGTCTCTTTGTTAACCAGTTCTCAAACTTCTTGCAAATCCCTGTGGGGAGTCCAAGTCAGTCACCTGTGTTTATTGATGAAAGATAAGAATTACAATGTTGTGTCCAGTGCATGAAATAGATAAGCCTTCTAGGTAGTCACACATGTTACTTGAAAAGGGACCTTGTGACACTAACTTAGATAAATAGGACTGGCTGATCAGAGTTTAACCTTTATCCTGCTGAATAAATTAATTAGCCACACCCATTTCTGACTATCCCCCAGTCAAATTAATTGATATTATGTATGCATTTCACAAACAGCATGACAAATAGTGTAGATCCTGATTAAATTACTTGACAAACTGCATGACAAAGCTTGTAGATCCAGATCAGATGACTTTTTGGTTCTACACTGTTTGTAAGGTGATCGGAAGGCAAGTCACAGGAAAAAAGAGTCACAAAAATAAAGTTACAGAGAAAAGTCACAAATAAGAAAGTATAGAAATTTTCAATTAAAAGGATGTTGACCATAAATGAAAATATTGACAATACCAGGTCCTGCTCATCTGACTTTTGCCTATATATAACTTTTAGTGGATTTAAAAGGAATTTGATTCCACAGATCATTGCCTTCATTTTTAATTTGTCAATGTGATGCATACATGTATATAGAGCATAGACATTCATTCACAGACAAATTATAAATGCTTTTACTAGAAAAAAATCAGGTCAACAAGTCTGTGCAATGAATATCCCTCTTAACCTCACCTTATACAGAGAAAAGTGTGGTTTTATGGGGTATTGATTAATTTTCTTATTTTTGTTCAAGGTGGTGGATACTTGTTAGACCCTTCTCATTAAATTAATATATTTGTCTTCAGTATCTTTTGATCTAGTATTTTTCTGCAGCAAATTTTTTCATATTTCTAGGCCAAATATAGACCGTGGGCAACTGCCTCCTTGAGGTGGTTCAAATGAGTACCCACAACCTTCCTCAGAGCAGAAATAAGGTAAACAGTGTATACCCCTGAAGACCTTAATTTTCTGTACAAAGTGGGGGTAGAGGGATGTTCTTTTAACCTGATTTAACATGAGCACCAACAATATGTTTTGACTCAAACTAAGAAAATATTGAACATGATTGAAACCAATTCTGTTACTTTTTCTGTGACTATGTTTTTAACCAGTGGACTCTTCTATTGCTATATAGAAGCCTCCGTGGTGTAGTGGTTACGCTAATCGCCTTGTAAAACAGGGATCGCAGGATCGATCCCGGGCTTCTCCAGACTTTCGGATGAGTCTTTAAACCGAGGTCCCGTCTCCGTATGACCTTAGCTGTTGGTGGGACGTAAAACTCTAACACTCACTCACTCTATTGCTATATGTTGGACAAGTCAATTTGTCATAATGGGTGTCAGGCCTATTTTTTGTTTTTATTCTATTTTTGACTGAAAATCCTGTAAGCAAATTATAGTGCAGACCGGCATCTGATCTGGGCCTGCACTGTTTGCCAAGATACCCGCATGCAATGGGTTAATACCCAACCTATGACTTTTTTCAGTGATGTTTTTTCCTGTGACTTTCTTTCCTGCATTAATCAGATGGCTTCTTGGCTCTACACTTTTTGTAAAGGTATGGGTTATCTTGTTCAGGAGGAGAAGGGTTAACCAATTTTGTACTGCATTACGATAACACATCCGTGCATCATGGTGCATTTTTCACATCTCCAAAATGGTCAATTTTCTGAAGAAAATTTTTGATATTATTCTTATTTATACTCAAAACATAGGTTGTGGGTACTCAATGAGGCGGTTCTAACAAGTATCTACAACCTATGTCTAGGAGCAGAAATAAGGAAAATAATGTATACCCCCATAAACCCCAGTTTTCTCTATATAAAGTGGGGTGTAAGGGTGTGTTTATTTCAGGGACTTGTTAGCATGATGCATTGTGGCTATGGGGAAACCTTGTGAACAAAATACCTGGAGAACTGCTTGAGCTAGGCTCATGATATTTGGCATACAGTTTGGGTCTAATGTGTAGATGACCTGATTTACTTTTGACAAAATTCCAAAAAAATTTGAAAGGAGTTTTGCGCCTTTTTCGATTTAAGCATTGTGGCTATTTGGAAACCTTGTGAACAAAATATCTGAAGAACCACTTGAGATAGGCTCATGATATTTGGCATACAGTTTGGGTCTAATGTGTAGATGACCTGATTAACTTTTGACGAAATTCCAAAAAAAATTTAATGGAGTCATATGTACAGACAATTACTTGCCATGGGCGAATAATGCCCCACTTGTGAAGCTCTTGACCACTGACTTCTAATTAAAAAAGGGTTCAGAATAAGTGAATTAATTTTAATGGCCATAAAACCAAAACAAAAAAAAAACAAACAAAAAAAAAAGAAGCTTTGTTGGATCTATTGTTTCTAAGCTGGGAAAGTGGCCCTTAATGAAAAATCAGACTGATTTGCATTTACCTAATAAATTCCTGTAATTTCTACGAGTTTAGACCCTGATGTTTGTTTGATTTGAGGTCTAGCATCCCCATCAACGCTGTATAGGTCACTATGGAGATGTTGCTTCCAATTTTGTAGGACTTTTACCCGACATTGAGATGAAATGATATCTCAAGCCCTGCTGCCCAATGAAACCAATAGGGTTTTTTTTTTTTTTTTTTTTTTTTTGGGTTTTACGGCCCTTTCAAGATTATTTCACTCATATCGAGCCGATCGTTAATCATAGGTGGGCGAAAACCGGAGTATCCGGAGAAAAACCACCTGACCTTCCGTTGCAGAACTTGGCGTCTCACACGTGACCCGAGCGAGGCTCGAACCCACGGCGGTGAGAGACCTAATGACTAAGAGTCAGCGCTCTTATCCATTAGGCCACGGAGGCCCATACCAATAGGGTTTATAAGTACTGAGTGGTTAACCAGTACTCGTGTGCGAATAGGTTTCAGCTCTGCGTGGAAGCATCATGCAGCCCATCCATTTCTTCAAGCCCAGATGGGCAGGGGCCAGGTAAAAAATAGACCCTGATCAGACACCATGATCTGTGGCATCTTATCTTGGCCTAAATTGTTTGCCAAAGTCGAGCAGTTATTACAAGTCAGTGTATGACAATCTTTCTTTTACACAGCACTCTGATGTCACAACAACAAGAATAGCACAACTGTTTTCTAGAGACAACTGTTATGTTGACTTCCTACAAATCAGTGATAGTCACGTGTGAACATCAGCACTGAAGAGCTTTTGTTCTTATAGCTTTGGGTCACATGACAACCCATTTTATATTTATGAGGGAGTTCTAATGAGAACCCTACAAAAAAGTTTGAAGTAGATCTGAAAAAAAAATATAGCAATCCTCCATTCCTGTACCTGGGGCCGATATAGGGGTTATTTGATTGTTTCAGTGTAAGATCGATTTATATTTCACCAAATGAACACAAATAGAAGTATTTTCAAGATTGGGAAGCAACGAGTGAAAATATTTCTTTTGGTGTTCATGAGTGGAATAAAAATTGATCTTACAATGAAAAAATCAAATGTTCTGTTTCTTATATGCTTTAAATAAACTGTGATTATTAATTTGAAGTAATTTTAAAGAGTCAGCTGAATGAACACCAAAAATAAGTATTTGCAAGAGTGGCGAAGCCATGAGTGAAATATTTGTTTTGGTGTTCATTAGTGAAATAAAAATTGATCTTACACTGAAAAAATAAAATTTTCTGTTTCTTATATGCTTTAAACTGTAATTATTAAAGTAATTTTAAAGAGTCAGCCGTCAGCATGGGGAAAAAAAAAATTTCATGGTGATTTCGCATCGATTTAGATGTGTTCAGTGTGTTAACTTGGTATAATATTGGTTGCCACTTTTTGATATATTTTAAATTTTGCAAGTCTCGCTACTTTGGACATCTCCTTCCTGATGCCGGGGATTTCTGTGGAGTGTGGGCCATGTTTGCTGATGTTGGCTCGGTGGGGGACGCCTATAAGTCCTAAGGTAGGCGTCTCTTGCCTGATGCCTCCAGTTGACCTGTCTCACGAGCTATGAAAATGTATGTTATTTTTCAATGATACATCAAATTCACAAAGTGTGAAAATTTAAAATCGTAATTTCACTGCTTGAAAGAGTGACAATATCGATTTTTATTTCACTGAGAAATCTCTGTATTTCTACAGGTGTAAAGCATGTAAGAGTAAAACTGCCTTGCTTTCCATTTCAGATTATTGCTGCTGCATGTGGAGGTTATTGCTTTAGAATTAAATCTTGGTGTATGTCACATGCCTCATCTATTCAGTTGTACAGAATCTCCAGGAAGATAGTGACTCTACAAGCTTCAGTAACGCCTCATAAGTTTTTGTGCTGTGTAAAGATTATGATACGTATATTGAATCGATTCTGGTTTTTTTGAAAATGGAAAACAACTGAAAGCCAGCACTGGATGGAATATGCAGCCTTGAAGAAAATTCCATTAAAATCCTAAATATTCGGATACCTTGAGGACTGGCTTTAACACTTTTTGTACCAAATTGAATCTTCCTCCTTATATATAGCAGGAGTCTATTTTAAAATTTAGGGGTGTCAGGTTGTGTTTTCTTCAAAATTTATTTGGAAAATGGCTGAAATTTTTGCAAACAGTGGAGGCCCTGATCAGACGCCGGGTTCTGCGGTGTCTGATCTGGGCCTGCGCTGTTTGCCAGGGTACCCCTTTATGGGGTTTCCAGTCTGAAATGGGTTAATTCTCCTAAACTTATAACAACTTAAATTTCACTATCCAGCAAGATGTTAAAAAAGTGTAGGCAGAATGGCAAACAGTGTGGACCCTGAACCAGACTGCAGTAGCAGTCTGATCTATGTCTGCACTATTTGCTTAGGCCTGTCTGTCCAAATACTTAGGATCATTACGGTATTGAATGTTTGAAGAAACTCAGTAAAATTGAGCTTGTGAATTTTGTTCTCTTATGTTTATGTATCATGTTTGAGGGGCATAACCAGTTATGGAGTTATTGTCCTGATATTGGGGGATATAAAAATTGTCCAGATCTGTGGTGTCAAAGGATGCAAGGTTGCACAGTAGTGTTGTCATAATGAGAAAATATATGCAGACCAAAGAATCATTATAAACAAGCTACAAAATCATTTACCCGCTAAAGGGCTTGTTTGGAGTTTCATGTCCCAGTTAACACTAGGTCATAATGAGCTGGTCAGCATATCTAACCACACTTTCTTCAATGCTGATACTTAAGCCTGCACATTCTTTCGCCAGGAACTGACAACTGCATGCCCTTTTCGAATCAGAGAAAGCGAGCAAATAACTACAGGAAAGTTTTTAAAATTGTAACAAAGGATGTTGCTGACCCGGCAGGTGTTGAAACCGCAGCCTCCTAAAGGGAACAATTTTTATTACGGCCCTGCAAAATGTTTGCTACCATGGGGCTCTGATCATGACTGTAATGGCTCTAGTTCCTGTGGTAGACGGGATCATCTGCTATTCTTCAGTACAGTACATAGTGTTAACCCTTATCCTGCTGAATATTCAGTTGAGCCACACCCCTTTCTGACTCTGTTCCAATCAGATTACTTGATGTAATGTATTCCTGTAAATTCAGAAACCGAAGGTCAAACAGTTTGAATCCTGATGAGAAGCCATCTGATCTGGATCTACACTGTTTGCAAAGGCAGGGGTAGTCATCAACAATGGGATAAGGGTAAACTTTAAACACATGAATATTTGCAACTTCTTTTGGAATGAAAATGCAAAGTACATTGTATTTTTGTATCGTGCTTTATTTACCAGGCTAAATTGTGCTGTATGCAGTTTTAAGGGCATGTGTATGATTTTGGGATTATTTGTTTATATTTCTCCACTAAAATAGGTTGTTGATACTCTCTGGATCAACTCGATTAGGCAATTCCAAAATGTACCCTCAACATAGTAAATAAATGTGTTGGAATTCTAACAACAATGATTAACATGCCATTTCATCTCAATGACAGGGAAAGTCGCACAAAATCAGAAGCATTGTTTCCAAAGTGACCTTAATAGAATTGACTGGGATGCAAAATCTAAACTCAAAACTGTTCAGGCTTAGCCACTGCAGATAAGGGTGTAAGAAAGTGTTCTGAAATTATCAACTGTATATGCCTATACAGAACAAAGATTTACAGACCTGATAGACATGACTTAAAAAGGGTTGAGCACCAGGTCTATCATAATTTGATTTGATATCTCAACTGTGAAAAACAACAAAGATTTGGCAGTTAATGCACATTTATTTATTTTCACAACATCATATACAAACAAACAAAAATATCACATCTAGTGAGAATGTGTCTTCAGAGGTGTCTATAACAAGCATGGATACTGTACTGATCATTTTCCCCACGTTTTTCAACGAAAAGTGGGGATATTGTTATCGCCTCCGTCCGTCCGTCCGTCCGTCTGTCTGTCTGTCCGTCTGTCTGTCCGGCTATCTCCTCCTAAACCGTTAGCCGGAATTCAACCAAATTTGGTATGCGAGTTGCTTACATGAACGGCTTGCGCAAGAGCACATTTGTTTTTGTCCCCGCCCCCAGGGGCCCTGGGGAGGGGTCAAAAGGTCAAATTTTGACCTACTGTGGAGAAAACGTGGGGATTTGCGATGGCTTGCCATCGACTGCGCGCTCTAGTTAGTATTGG
The DNA here is from genome assembly GCA_963580285.1 of Lucinisca nassula. Taxonomy (NCBI): domain Eukaryota; kingdom Metazoa; phylum Mollusca; class Bivalvia; order Lucinida; family Lucinidae; genus Lucinisca; species Lucinisca nassula. Next base: position 91,376,593 of record OY757022.1, read on the forward strand.
GACAGTCAGGCTCGGCAAACAGTGTGGACCCAGATCAGACTGCTCCTTCAGTTTGATCATGGTCTACACTGTTTGCCATTTGAGCTGCACTTCTTTGACTCCTTGCTGAATTCAAACTGTTTGCTATTCGAGCGGCACTTCTTTGACTCCTTGCTGGATTGTTAAACATTTTTATGTCCCCGGTAGCGATAGCGGGGACATATTGTTTTTGCCCTGTCTGTTTGTTTGTTGGTTTGTACGTGGACAACTATAACGTTGGCTATAACTTTTGAACCGTTTGAGATAGAGCTTTCATATTTGGCCTGAAGGTTTCTTGTAACAATACCTTCACATTCATGCAAAAAATTTGATGTGTGACCTTGACCTTGACCTTTGACCTACTTAAAAGAAAAAAATAACATTGGTCATAACTTCTAAACCACTTGAGATACACCCTTCATATTTAGCATGTATGTTCCTTGTGACAAAAGCTACACATTCATTCAAAAAATTTTGACCTGTGACCTTGACCTTTGACCTACTTAAAATAAAAAAAATAACATTTTGGTCATAACTTTTGAAAGGTTTGAGATAGAGCCTTCATATTTTGCATGTAGGTTCCTTGTGACAAGAGCTTTACATTCACACAAAAAATTTTGATCTGTGACCTTGACCCTTTGACCTACATAAAAGAAAAAGTTAACATTTGTCTTAACTTTTGAACCGTTTGAGATACAGCCTTCATATTTAGGATGTATGTTCCTTGTGACAAAAGCTTTACATTCATGCAAAAAATTGATCTGTGACCTTGACCTTTGACCTACTTAAAATAAAAAAATAACATTTTGGTCATATCTTTGGAACGGTTTGAGATAGAGCCTTCATATTTTGCATGTAGGTTCCTTGTGACAAGAGCTTTACATTCACACAAAAAAATTTGACCTGTGACCTTGACCTTTGACCTACATAAAAGAAATAGTTAACATTTGTCTTAACTTTTGAACCGTTTGAGATACAGCCTTCATATTTAGCATGTAGGTTCCTTGTGACAAATGCGTTACATTCAAGCAAAAATATTGACCTGTTACCTTGACCTTTGACGTACTTAAAAAAATAAACATTTTTGGTCATAACTTTCGAACCGTTTGGGATAGAGCTTTCATATTTGGCATGTAGGTTCTCTGTGATTAGAGCTTTTCATTCATGCAAAATGTTTGGACCTTGACCTTTGACCTACTTAAAAGAAAAAATAAAATTGTTCATAACTTTTGAACCCTTTAAGATAGAGCCATAATATTTGCCATGTAGGTTCCTTGTGACAAGAGCTTTACATTCATGCAGATTTTATTGACCTGTGACCTTGACCTGCTTTAAAGAAAAAATATTATTGTTCATAACTTTTGAACCGTTTAAAATAGAGCTTTCATATTTGGCATGTAAGTTTCTTGTGTCAAGGGCTTCCCCCACAAACAGAAACCTTGAACTGTGAGCAACTTTGAATAAAAAATGACCATGCCCGGGGACATGTTCGTGTTTCACAAACACATCTTGTTTTTTTTTTAATTTTAGGAGAACTATAGCAAGTCCTCAAGGTGTCCTAATTCTTAGAATTTTTATGGTAAACTCAGACTTTTTTGTCTGCATCAGGTCAACAAGCCTGTGTAATGGACACCCCTCTAAACCCTACCTCGTAAAGAAAACCAGGGTTCTGTACATTAGGGTTTAATTTATTCTCCTTTTTGCTCAAAAACTGAGATTGTGGGTACTCATTAGAACTAAATTGATGAGGCAGTACTACAGAGCACCCACAACATATGTTTTTACTATAGAGACCAGAAAAATACAAAATGAAATTCATTGGAGTGTGATATAAAATGAAGTTTTAGGACATGGATATATATTATTGTAATGTGATGAAGCTGCTTTGTATCAAGGCTGTCCATAAAGCACATTGCTAAGGCTGATCATATAGCAATATGCAATAAAATCTATTTCATTATTTAGCAACTCTGAAAGAAAACCTGGTACCATAATAATCCTAAGTATTGGTACAGATAGGTGCAGTCTGATCAGTGTCAACACTATTTGCCATTCTATCTGTTCCTTTTGGACCCCCCCTGCTGGATCATGAAACAAATTTGTTAAAATATTAGGAGAATATTACAGCAATGCCTGGCTGTGTTTGAATTTTTAGGATTTTTACAGTAATGGCAAAAAAAAAAAAAACTCTAATCAGCCATTTTAGCTCACTCAGTCTGTTCAAAGCTTTCGATCGCTACAGAAGTTTCTGTATCTTAAAGGCTTCTATTATTAAAGAAGTGTTTAGATGGGGTGTTGACCTGATGTGGACAAAGAAAGTTAGAATTTACCCTAAAAGCTGAGAAAGGCCAATCCACTAACTGGAAAGAAGGACCTGAAGTCTGATTTTCTTACATTGTTCTTAAATTTTAACCCTTTTTGTACCAAATGGAATCTTCCTCCCTATATATACCAGGAGTCCATTCCAAAGTTAAGGGGCGTCAGGCTGTGTTTTCTTTAAAACTTACTTTGAAAATATCTTAACTTTTCACAAACCATGTAGGCCTTGATCAGACGCCACATTTTGCGGCGTCTGATCTAGGCCTGCACTGTTTGCCAGGGTACCCGTTTTGGGGTTTCTGCTACAAAATGGGTTAACAGCCAAAAAAGATAACGAAATAAATAAAATAATCCCACAGGATTTAAATCCTGTGCTCTGAAATGGGATAAAAATCCCGCGGGAGTTAATTTTAATGGAGTCAATATTAGTTACTTTAAACCAATAAATTATGCATGTTTTATACATAAATGGACAAAATTATTATAGCTTTGTCCGAACAAAGCAGATTTATTGGAAATTGGAAATTAGTGAAATCCCACGGGAGAAAAATCCTATTTTCGATTATGGGATAAAAATCCCATGGGATTAAAATCCCGCGGGATTTTTTAAAAATAGTTATATTCATGCTTTACTCATTGTAAGCTTCTCTAATTGACCTTATTAATAGAAAAGAGATATTACACCTTCATTCCAGAGCATTTTAAAAAATAAAAAAATCCTGCGGGATTTTTCTCTGTAAAAAATCCCATGGGAGAAAAATCCCGCGGGAGGAATTGAAATTAGAGCAGGAGCAGCCATATTTTTTGTGCATGTATTTTAATGTTAAGTAGGTCCATTTTGATAGTTAAAAGCAAGATTTAAAATTTTGAAATTCTCCCGTGGGAGAAAAATCCCTGATATTTTTATGGGATTTTAATCCCGCGGGAGTGGAGAAAAAATCCCGTGGGATTATTTTTATCCCCGCGGGATTTTCAAAAATCCCGCGGGATTTTCACCCTTTCACCCCGGTTTGCCAAGAAACCGTTATGTATATCTTCACCAAATCATATAGAAATAATTTGCATAGATCTAAGCTATTACCTAAATGCATTGAAAGCCACCTAAAAGTGTTAGAAAGACTAGGTGAGTTTGCCTAATTTCTGGTGAGGCAAAAAAAAAACTGGTGGCTGTTTATATTACACTACATGCCTAGGTGTCCTCTTAATCTTAAGATATTTCACAACAACATTAGTCAGCCTGAGCAATAAAATTTATTTCCACGCAAAGTTCTTGTTACTTCCACGCAAAGTACATCTTATGGGGCGCTGTGGTGCAGTGGTAAAGCATCGGATTTGAGATCGAGAGGTAGCCGATTCGATCCCCGCAAGTACCACATGTTTCCTTGAGCAAGAGACTTTATTTTATGTTGACTTAGTATATAAATTCAGAAAAAAATATATAACCGCAATGAATTCAGCACCCAATTTCGTAAAATCATTATTCGATATTAAAAGATTCAGTACAACATAAATGTTATACGACAGACTGCATGCATGGTAGTTAACCCAATCGCGGTTGACAACTTTGCTTTCCTCTTTAATTGCACGCCAGTGGGTCAGGCCTCAGATTCTATGACGGTTCCAACGTAAAGGCTTATGTTGATTGGTACCAGATGCTCTGTCTCGGGCCCATCGGAGTCTAACTGTCGGTTTTCTTTTGCTCCAGCATTTCAGTGGTTTCTTGCTGCCAAGTCCTCACCGTTGTTTCATCTCTGTGATTGTTTAATTTTTTGTGTTCACGGAGATGTTGCACTGATGAGTTATGAGGCCTTCATACGGACTGATTTTTTTTTTTGTCTTAATCGCGAATGAAGTAAGGGCGAGGATTGTGGCCATGTCAAATCGATTTAAGCCCCCCCCCCCCCCCCCCCCCCCAGATCAGTGCAATTCGTTTCAGCTGACCGTTCGAATATGTTCTATAAAAGGGTTACCCTTTGAAAGCAAGGTTTACACCACAGAACGGGAAAATATGAAGTGTCTGGGCCAGACTAGCTAGCTTCGGCCATTTAGGCCTCATCAGTGACCCTTAAATATTTCATAATTGCAAAATGGGATCAATGGTCACAAAGGACAAGAAAATATAAACTACACTATGATGCAGGGCAGGGAGACTTTTTACGGCCACCACACATTCCCAGACACCAGCTGCAGTGACGTTAAATATGTTCATTATAAGGGTTAAGGATTACACCACAGAACAGGAAAATATTAAGTGACGAAGGCGGTTCTTCTGTCGCGATGTATGTTTGTTATGGTTTGTCTTTGGGTGTTTGTGTCGCTGGCCATTTTGTGGGAAAGTAACTGTCCTTTTAACTTTCCGCTATTGATGTTTCCATTAGGGTCTGTTGTTTCATGTTTGTGTTTCTTTCCCTTTGGTGTCTCTGATGGGAGCTGTGAGTTTATTGAATCGATTCCTGATCATTGCCTCCACTTCTACTTTATCAACATTGCTTAGTACTGGTTTCTACCCAGGAAAAGAGGGCCACATAGAAGATTAGTACTAGTACTAAATGTGTTACCCTCTATAAATAATATCGATTATTATTAATCCCCCGCCGCGAAACGGAGCGGGGATTATAGGAATGGCCTTTGTCTGTCCGTCCTCCGTTCGTCTGTCTGTCCTAACACTTTCGTGTCCGGTCCATATCTCCTAAACCCTTTGATAGATTTTAATTAAACTTTGGTCAATTATTCGTCTCAGTGAGCTGGTGTGCAGAACCCATAAATGAACCATACCGACTCAAGGCCAAGGTGACGGTTGAAGGTCACGAGTTTGAAACTTGGAATTTTGTGTCCTTTCCATATCTCCTTTACCCTTTGAAGGATTTTCATTAACCTTTGGTCAAATATTCTTCTCAGTGAGCTGATATGCAGAACCCATGTCCGTCCGTCTTTCCGTCTGTCTGTCCGTAACACTTTCTTGTCCGCTCCATATCTCCTGAACCCTTTGATAGATTTTCATTAAACTTTGGTCAATAATTCGTCTCAGTGAGCTGGTGTGCAGAACCCATAAATGAACCATGCCAACTTAAGGTCAACGTCACGGTTGAATGTCACGAGTTTGAAACTTTGAATTTTTTGTCCGTCCCATATCTCCTTTACCCCTCAAAGGATTTTCATTGAACTTTGGTCAGTTATCACCCTCAGCGAGCTGATGTGCAGAACCCATAAATGAACCATGTCGACTCAACGTCAAGGTCACATTTGAAGGTCACGAGTTAAAAAAACTATGATTTTTTTGTCCGTTCCATATCTCCTTTACCCCTCAAAGGATTTTCATTGAACTTTTGTCAATTATCCCCATCACTGAGCTCATGTGCAGAGCCCATATATGAATCATGTCGACACCAGGTCAAGGTCACATTGGAAGGTCATGAGTTTTAAACTTTAAATTTTGTGTCCGTTGCATATCTCCTTTACCCTTGGAAAGATTTTCATTAAACTTTGGTCAGATATTCTTCTCAGTGAGTTGATGTGCAGAACACATAAATAAACCATGCCGACTCAAAGTCAAGGTCACATTTGAAGGTCAAGTATTTAGAAGTTCTATTTCCGTTCCATATGTCCTTTACCCTTCAAAGGATTTTCATTAAACTTTGGTCAAAAATCCTCCTCAGTGAGCTGATGTGCAGAACCCATAAATGAACCATGCCGACTCAAGGTCAATGTCACATTTGAAGGTCGCGAGTTTAAAACTTTGAATTTTTTGTCCGTCCCATATCTCCTTTACCCCTTCAAGGATTTTCATTAAACTTTGGTCAGTTATCACCCTCAGCGAGCTGATGTGCAGAACCCATAAATGAACCATGTCGACTCAACGTCAAGGTCACATTTGAAGGTCACGAGTTTAAAACTTTGATTTTTTGTCCGTTCCATATCTCCTTTACCCCTCAAAGGATTTTCATTGAACTTTTGTCAATTATCCCCATCACACAGCTCATGTGCAGAGCCCATAAATGAATCATGTCGACACCAGGTCAAGGTCACTTTGGAAGGTCATGAGTTTGAAACTTTAAATTTTGTGTCCGTACCATATCTCCTTTACCCTTCAAAGGATTTTCATTGAAAGTTGGTCAAATGTCCCCATCAGTGAGCTGATGTACATAACACATAAATAAACCATGCCGACTCAAGGTCAAGGTCACAGTTGAAAGTCACGAGTTTGAAACTTTGAATTTTTTGTCCGTGCCATATCTCCTTTACCCCTGTAAGGGTTTTCATTAAACATTTGTGAAATATACCCCACAGTGAGCTGATGTGCAGAAGCATAAATAAACCATGCCAACTCAAGGTCAAGGTCACGGGTGAAGGTTACTAGGTTGAGCCTTAATACAAAGTGCGGCAGGGGATTAGCCTCTCCTTCAGACTGCTTTCTTGATATTATTATTATTATTGTTACCAGTAAGTTCGAGCAGTGGTTTTCAATTACTGGATATCAGTATATATGTTGCATGTCTCTGTAATGATTTTGTTTGTTTGTATTGGGGTTTAATGCCCCAGTCAACACTACTTTAGGTCATTTTTCAGCCGGTCAGTTTACCTATCCACACTTTTCCTGGGCAAGCTTATAAGTAAGCTGTTATCCAGTACAGTGCACATTCTTTCGCCAGAAACTGACAACTGCCCTTCTTGAATCAGCGAAAGGGAGAGACTGACCGTAGAAAAGATTTCATGATCAATCTCCACTAAAGAAAGTTGCCGACCCCAGCAGGTATCGAACGCGCGTCCTCCTGATCACCAGTCAGACGCGCACCCGACTGAGCTACCGAGGCTGGCTTCTCTGTAATGAAGTTGGGATTACAGGGATTACATTTTTTTCTTATTTTCTGTTCTAAAAGGTAGGTCGTGTATACTCGTATGAAAGCCACCAACATATATATTGGGTCCGTGCCACCAATAAGGCAGGTAACGGTGATGAAACGTCATGTCTACGTTACAAAGACATTGCTATGACGTTGCATTCATGTTGTGTGTCCAGTGGGTTATGCTTGAAGACGCCTTTTTATAACTCCATAAAAAGGCGTTCCATGCTAAATAGTGTCTTATACGATCTATGTTTGGAACAGCAATTAGAATAATGGAAATAGAAAATTGATGCTGTCCATGGCAGAAACAATCAGAAAAAAATATTCAAATCTTCCCAAAACGAGGTGATTAAAATACTAAATCAAGTGAACAATGCATAGCATATCATAAATATGGAAATGCTTGGTAATAGAAAAACAAACAACATACAGCAACGATTCGTATCTTAGCCGAGTTGCACAAGACCCAACACACTAGAACAAGCCCATGCATGTAAGCTTTTACAGTCATAACAGTAGTTGCTGAAAAAGTAATAACCGGTATGAAATAATTCTGCAAGCCAACTGACAATAGCGGTTTTACGTTAAAATTGTTGTTGCCAGTTGTAGCCAGTTAACTGGCAATGGCCATTTTAACGTACAACCGCTATTGCCAGTTGGTAATAGCCATTTAATCGCAAAACCGCTATTGCAATAGCTCTTTCCTAAGAAAAAATAAGGTTTACCCCTGTACACCCCAGTTTTACTGTATAACAGTTGGATTCAAAGGGGTCAAAATTATATAGACGTGCTTTCGTTATGTGATGTGATGTTTCTTTCCCTTTTGTGTCTTGGGTAGGGGGAGTGAGGTAAGTGTATCGATTCCTGATCATTGCCTTCACTTCTATTTTGGAACAGTCAACAGTGGTAACCACTAGTGATTTAATTCTATTTTACAGGGCCCAAATATTCGCCCTGGGTTTAAATGTTTTCATCTCACTCATTGCGATAACACACCCGTGCGACATAGTGCATTTTTTGATGTCTCCAAAATGGCTTCTTTTCTGATGCAAATCCGTGATATTTTTCTTATTTATACTGCAAACATAGGTTGTGGCGGGTTTAAATGTATTCATCTCAGTCTTTACGATAACACACCCGTGCGACATAGTGCATTTTTCATTTTTCAAAAATGGCTTCTTTTCTGATGAAAATCCGTGATATTTTTCTTATAAATACAGCAAACATAGATTGTGGGTTCTAGAACCGCCTCATTGAGCAATAATAAGAAAATAAATAATGTATACCCCCTTAAATAGAAGGGAAGGCAATGATCAGGAATCGATACAGTTAACCCACAGCTCCATACAGAGACACCAGAGGGAAAGAAACACAAACATGAAACAACAAACCCTAATGGGAGCATCAATAGCGGATAGCCTAAAGGACAGTTACTGTCCCACAAAATGGCCAGTTGGCTATCCAAAACAAAATAATATAAGCAATACAAACACTCAAAGACAAATCATAACAAAAAATAAACTGCGACAGACCCCAGTTTTCCGTGTATATAGTGGGGTTTAGGGGGTGTTCATTTCACGGACTTGTTAACGTGATGATGGCTACAAACGGCAATGCGCTTTCAGACATGTGCGCACATTTTACATTACGCAATTACGCCTATACAAATACGTTGTAATTTTTACCTCCGAAAAATCCAAAATTTTAAGATGAAAACTTATATATTCGTTTTTCTTATTGCTGCTCTAAAATATAGCTTATTGGTATTCGTTAGAACCGCTTCATCGATGCGGTTCTAACGAATACCCAAAGTCTATGTTTTAGAGCAGAGATCCGAAAAATTAAGTTTACCACTGCAAAAAGGTGTGCGGTTCAAGGGGTTCAGAATTATATAGAGTCCGTGTTTTCGCGATGGGCATCGTTATTCTTGCGTACCTCCCAGCCAGTCGGCCCCCGCCCATAGGGGCTTGAAGAAATATATGGGCTGCATGATGCTTCCATGCAGAGCTGAAACTGGCCCGCAAACTAGGACTGGTAAACCGTTTAGAGGATCTAAGCCTGTCCAGGGACCGCGTTGCGAGGCAGACCGTCCATGCTAATAAACCCTATTGGTTTCATTGGGCGACAGGGCTTGAGATGTCATTTCATCTCAGTGTTGGTTAAAGTCCAACAAAATTGGACGCAGCGTCTCCAGAATGATCTTTACAGTGTTGACGGGGACGTTAAACCTCCAATCAAACAAACCTCCCAGCCAGTGGACAGTCCTTTCGGATTGCATGTGAAGGTTTTGTTTCAGCTGGTGTCCTAAAGAGAACAGAGAATAATATGGTCAACTAATTAGATTAGTATTGATCATATGACGTCGTTGATACGCAATGGTTAACGCCGTGTAATAAAAATCGTATGACCACACGTGTAATAACACTTTGGCGGGATTTAGTAACGTCATGACCACGTTCATGTCAACAATGCATTTTTGTTGAAAATATGTCAAATTTAAAGACGATGAAATCCAATTTAAATTGGTCGTATGATAAACAGAATCTTACATTCGTGGCCACTTCATATGAAATTTGTGAAACTCGCCAAAGGCTCGTTTCATAAATTTCATATGAAATGACCATTCGTGTAAAGATTCTCTATTTCTCGAGCCATCATCTCTTTGCCTCATCACGAAAACACGCCCATATAATTTTGACCCCCTTGAACCCCACTTTTATATAGTAAAACTGGGGTTTCCGGGGGTAAACTTTATTTTTCTTATTTCTGCTCTAAAATATGGAGTGTGGGTACTCGTTAGAACCGCCTCGATGAGGCGGTTCTAACGAGTGCCCACAATGTATATTTTGAGCAGAAATAAGAAAAATATCACAATTTTTCATCTTAAAATTTTCGTTTTTTTTTTTTCGGCGATAAAGTGGCAATGTATTTATATAGGCGTGTTTGCGTAATATGAAGAGCTCATACAAAGCCCTGTAGTTAAACAATGTGCCATAATGCGGTTAAACTACTCTGAACCACGCGACGTCGCAAGTCCATTGAAGTGATAACAAAATCAAGCATAGTTCTCTATAATATGAACTGGCGTTGACGATTTTTGCACAGCACGTCGATGGCTTTTTCCCAGTTCTTGTCCGAGAAACCAGTTGTAAATTATGACATACATCACTTTAAGTTATCATACCAAATTTAACTTCAATTAAATGACGGACATAAAACAAAAATAAGTTACATAGCAACAGATTAGGCAAGTATTTTGTGATAATTGAAGGATATTTTTTCTCGATTATCCCTGAAAACATATGTTGTGGGTATTCACTAGAACCGCCGCGGTGAGACTGTTCTAATGAGTACCCACAACATAGCTTTATGTGGAGAAATATGGAAAACTATTCTTCAATTATCACAATATACTGACCTTATCTGTTGCTATGATAGATATAAGCCATACATTTACTTGTTCAGATGTTCATCGAAGCGTTAAAACCTCTGGGTTCCTAGCAAAGTGTTGATGGACCCATTCAAGGTTCATCAATATTGTTCGCAATCCCATAAAATGTATACCACGTTTGCCATCATAAAAGTGAAATAAACTGATTCTATTAAATCTGTATGGTTACAATTTTATGTTTTCAGTGCCATATATTCGGATGAACCCGTGGTTGTCGACCGTAACATGATAACATCAAGACTTCCGAAGGACCTGCCGGATTTCTGCAAAGCTATTATTAAACAACTGAAATGAAGCGAGTCATGAGGCGACAGTGATAAACATCCAATTACGTAAAGTTCAGACAGGATCAACTTTACAGGAATCTTTTGAACTATCCAGGACATTTTACAGTAAATTATTTTGTCAGCAATCAATTGGACAATCAGTCAGTCACCAAAAGAAAGAAAGAAAGAACACATGCAAACATGGACATACATGTAACCTGTTTATGGTAATCTGCGAGTGCATTGCAATAAAAGACCCGTGTGACATAGTGCATTCTTTACTAACTCTTAAATAAATTGGCGATACTTTTTCTTGTTTATACTTGAACATAGGTTGTGGGAGCTCATTAGAACCGCCTCATTGGGCCGTTCTAACGACGAATACCCACAACCTATGTCTTGGTGCAGAAATAATGAAAATAATGTATAACCCTATAAACCCTATCGGTTTCATATGGCGGCAGGGCTTGAGAGATGTTTTTTCATCTCAACGTCACGTACAAGTCCCACAAAATTGAAAGCAACGTCTCCAAAATGATTTAAACAGTGTTGACAGGGACGTCAGATCTCAATTCAAAGAAACAAAAACTTTTTAAATAACAAGCGATCGGTGGCGTACTAATGTTTATACAGTGAACTTCCGCTATTAAGACCACCTAAAATTAAGACTAATTCTGCTTTAAAAGACTTTTTTGAAAGGTGCACTTAATCTTTCTTTTGTTTTCTGTCCTCAGTGTCCTCTAGTCAGGGACCACCTTTGGGACTGTTCAAAAGTGGTCTTAAAGACCACTTTTGAACAGTCCCGAAGGTGGTCTTAATATAGGAATTTCACTGTATACTTACTACCCCGATTTAATTTGAGCACAAACAAGTGATTTAGGCAATGAAGAGTCTAAGTTATACCGAGTCTACCTTTTTCTATCGGCACTGTGGTCTTCGTTTGCAAAGTCAGCCTGAAAGTGATACTGTCTGGAAATGTTCATAATTTTTATCTTAGAATTTAATTACCTTACTTTACCATAATAACTTGATTTTCTAAACACAACCATGCAAAGCGTCAGATTTTAGATTATTCCCCTTGTAATGACTAATTACTAGCAAGAAAATAATTTGATTACGGCCCGAATGTATCTCATTACGATAACATACCCGTGCGACATTGTATATTTTTCATGTCTCCAAAATGGCTATTTTTCTGATGAACATCTGTGATATTTTTTCTTATTTATACTTCAAACATAGGTTGTGTGTGCTCGTTAGAACCGCCTCATTGAGGCGGTTCTAACGAGTACCCACAATCTATGTCTTGGAGCAGAAATAAGAAAATAATTTATACCCCCGTAAACCCCATTTTTCTCTGTATAATATGGGGTTTATGGGGTTGTTCATTGCACGGACTTGTTAACGTGATGTGTTCACTTAACCTTTTCTGACCCTAGTTTTCTAAGTAATAGTCTATAAATAAACTATGCAGCTATGTACACACAGGAGATAATTGACGTTTTTTGTTGTTATTATTTTTTACACAGAAGCACAAGAAAACCCTGCAAATAGTTATGCCATCACGAAAATAATGAAACCCAGTACATGTACATTTCACGACCTTCTTTCCTTGACACTTGGCAGCAGTTTGCTACCACACTGAATGTCCATTTCATTAAAAGTTGATCAATGACATGGCATATGTACGTCGAGGGAGAAACAGAGAAGTGGCTTCCCTGATCGCATAAAAGTGTGGTGCAACAGTAGACAGTTTGAAAAAAGAAATACATGTTATTCTATATTAAGCACAGCACATTGACAGACTGAGACAGCTAATAAACCCTAGGTGTGACAAAGAAATCGCACACCGTCATACAAATGATGTGTATTGAGAATAACAGCCGATATAACGGGTATGATACAATGCTACTTATTAAGGTTCCTCAATACATTTGCACAAGAAAAATATAGGTGTGAGATTTGCATGTTATTTTTTTCCAAAATATGATCCTGATTTCCTTTTAAAGTGCCTGTCCTAGAAGAAAAAGGTCTGGAGGTACCAACGGTCACTACAGGAAGTACTTTCTTGCATTAGCAACATCTCTGTGCCTTTGAAAATAAATGCAATTCTGTATTTTTCACTTTTACCAGGAAAAAATGAAACTGCTTTCTAGCCTTTTTACAAGTTACTAAAACAGCTGCAGATCAATAGTTCACATCAAATACTAGCGACTCGGACCAAGCTTTCTATCAAAAAGCCTACCTAAATTGAAAACCAGAACAAAACTAGACATGTGTCCAAAGTACACAGATGCCCCCGCCATATATCTTTGTCGATATGGCTTGTACCCATTCTCTAGAATGGCACGGGGGTGTCCGGACACAGGGACCCAAGGTCTGTGTCAGTGAATGCATCTTATCATAAGGAACAATAATATATATGGTTAAGTGGTGGGGATATGAATTGCTTCTGAGATATAAGGCCTTTTATGAATTGAAGGGGGCGAGGCATGGTCCGGGGTTGACCAGAGGGAGCCAAAGTCTGTGTCTTAGAATGTGTCATATCATAAGGAACAATAACATGTATGGTTTAGGTGTTCGAATCTGATTAAGTCTGTGTCAGTCAATGCATCTTATCATAAGGAACAATAATATATATGGTTTAGGGGTGGTGACATGGATAGTTTCTGAGATATAACGAAGGGGGCGGTGCATGGCCCAGGGGGGACCCAAAGACTGCGTCTTGGAATGTGTCATATCATAAGGAACGATAATATATATGGTTTAGGTGTTCGAATCTGATTAATTTTCAAGATAATTAGGCGGGGCATGGGCCGGGGGTGACCTGAGGGACCCAAAATCTTTGTCTTGGAATGTGTCATATCATAAGCAACAATAATATATATGGTTTAGGTGGGGGGTGGGGGGGTCGGGATGGACCCAATGTCTGTATCAGTCAATGCATCTTATCATAAGGAACAATAATATATATGGTTAAGGGGTGGGGATATGGATAGTTTCTGAGATATAAAGACTTTAATGAAGCAAAGGGGGCGGGGCATGGCCCAGGGGTGACTGTAGGGACCCAAAGTCTGTGTCATGGAATGTGTCATATCATAAGGAACAATAATATATATGGTTTAGGTGTTCGCATCTGATTAATTTTCAAGATAATTAGGCATTTTGACAGTTTTGCATACAAATTTCTATATAAATGGGGGGGGGGGGAGTCGGGATGGACCCAATGTCTGTATCAGTCAATGCATCTTATCATAAGGAACAATAATATATATGGTTAAGGGGTGGGGATATGGATAGTTTCTGAGATATAAAGACTTTAATGAAGCAAAGGGGGCGGGGCGAGGCCCAGGGGTGACTGTAGGGACCCAAAATCTTTGTCTTGGAATGTGTCATATCATAAGCAACAATAATATATATGGTTTAGGTGGGGGGGGGGGGTGGGGGGGGGTCGGGATGGACCCAATGTCTGTATCAGTCAATGCATCTTATCATAAGGAACAAAAAAATATATGGTTAAGGGGTGGGGATATGGATAGTTTCTGAGATATAAAGACTTTAATGAAGCAAAGGGGGCGGGGCGGGGCGAGGCCCAGGGGTGACTGTAGGGACCCAAAGTCTGTGTCATGGAATGTGTCATATCATAAGGAACAATAATATATATGGTTAAGGTGTTCGAATCTGATTAATTTTCAAGATAATTAGGCATTTTGACAGTTTTGCATACAAATTTCTATATAAATGGGAGAGGGGGGGGGGGGGAGTCGGGATGGACCCAATGTCTGTATCAGTCAATGCATCTTATCATAAAGAACAATAATATATATGGTTAAGGGGTGTGGATATTGATAGTTTAAGATATAAAGACTTTAATGAAGCAAAGGGTGCAGGGCATGGCCCAGGGATGACTGTAGGGACCCAAAGTCTGCGTCATGGAATGTGTCATATCATAAGGAACAATAATATATATGGTTTAGGTGTTCGAATCTGATTAATTTTCAAGATAATTAGACATTTTGACAGTTTTGCATACAAATTCCTATATGACAATTTTGACCTGTTACGCAATCTGACCCCTGGGCCCACCCAGGGGCATGACCCTGGGTATACTTGAACATGAACTGATAGGTCTTGGTCGGAGTAGATGTCATACCAAATTTCAACTTTGTAATATGGATAGTTTCTGAGATATAAAGACTTAAATGAAGCAAAGGGGGCGGGGCATGGCCCAGGGGTGACCCTAGGGATCCAAAGTCTGTGTCATGGAATGTGTCATATCATAAGGAACAATAATATATATGGTTTAGGGGTTCGACGAATCCGATTAATTTTCAAGACAGTTAGACATTTTGCATACAAATTTCTATATAACGGGGGGGGGGGGGGTCGGGATGGACCCAATGTCTGTATCAGTCAATACATCTTATCATAAGGAACAATAATATATATGGTTAAGGGGTGGGGATATGGATAGTTTCTAAGATATAAAGACTTTCATGAAGCAAAGAGGGTGGGGCATGGCCCAGGGGTGACTGTAGGGACCCAAAGTATGTGTCATGGAATGTGTCATATCATAAGGAACAATAATATATATGGATTAGGTGTTCGAATCTGATAAATTTTCAAGATAATTGGACATTTTGACAGTTTTGCATGCAAATTCCTATATGACAAGTTTGACCTGTTACGCAATCTGACCCCTAGGCCCACCCAGGGGCATGACTTTGGGTCAACTTGAACATGAACTGATAGGTCTTGGTCTGAGTAGATGTC
This sequence comes from Lucinisca nassula, assembly GCA_963580285.1. NCBI lineage: Eukaryota > Metazoa > Mollusca > Bivalvia > Lucinida > Lucinidae > Lucinisca > Lucinisca nassula. The sequence continues at coordinate 91,392,264 of OY757022.1, forward strand.
ATACCAAATTTCAACTTTGTATCACAACAGGTAAAAAAATTATATGCGAGTCCGAGGTTTCAGCTCGACATTTCAGCCCGAGGTGGTTACGAATGTGGCATACGCACGAACGCACGTACGCACGTACGGACGTAACATCACGGCGAAACGCTATATGCCCCACTCCTGCCAAGGCAGGCGGGGGCATAAAAAACCTCGACATGTTTTTCTTCATGGGCGGCCCGCCATCTTTATTTTTTGGTCCCCCATAAGGAGTAGTATAAGAGGTAAATCTGAATGCTCAGTTTTCATCAGTTATGCATTCCATATTTTATTTTGCCCATCATCAATGAATATACCTTGAAATTCAGCTATGTAGCCTTCTCCCTGCATACAGCATTATGACATCGCCTATCTTGGAAGCCTGTCATCACTGATAAATTGTTGCAGCTGTCAAATTGAGGAGATATCCATCTTGCCAACTAAACTTGTATTCATACGCCTTGGAACTAATTTCCCAAAAATAACAATGGTACACCATTGTTTTTTAATTTAAAATGTAATATTCATATTTGAAACTGTCTTGCAACTAATTTCAGGTACTTTTCTAACATAATTTGTTTGTTAATATATGAAAAGTATGCATTCATTTTCCGAACTATTTTTTATGTGTAACATTGTCCGGAATTGTGTTGTTTAGTCAAGCTACAAGTAAACACATTGAAAAAAAAGAGATTTTTGAAGCTTTTTTCATCAAAACATATTACATGCATTGGGGCTTCTGTGAGTTTTAACCAGCCTATACATCGGTAAGTAGGTGTGACACAACAGATCATTTGATAGATTAGATAAATATAACCTTTGTGTTGTCCATAAGTTCACCTGCCAAAAATCACTGATTTGTTTATGGTGGCTCAATGTGAACCAATGTAACAAATCAATGGGTAAAATCAGTTCTTATACCAATTGCAGTTATTTGCAGGTGCACAAAGTTTCTGGTGCTGAACAGGCTGCTTTCAGTCCTTCAGTTCAAATATGGGGATAAACTGTTGGCTTCTCTTAATTTCAATTTTTTGTTTTTGATTTATCAAGTATCAAATCACCCATCCTGAAAACACAATCAGTAACACAGTGAAACTTTGGTGCAGTGATTGCATGAATCGTTATAAATTGCATGACTGAAATATATAAAATGAATAACTGAAAGCACCAAAGAAGGACAATTATTTTACAAGCTAAATGCAAGAGATTTCAACAACCTCAACCCAATCAATGAGCATGTTGCCAAATTGGTATAATTGGTCATTTTTTGGCTACCATACACTAAATTTAAAATAGTACCAGGTAAGATAATTACATTTTTTTTAATTTTTTTGGAATCATTAATTTTCAGTACGAAATAGGAATTTTACTTGAAATTCCTCTGTTGAAGTACATGTACCTAAAGGCAACCTTGAGCAACATTTCTATGACAGTATTTTACACATTGTGGTTCTGTGGATAGAGATATCATTTTTCCAAAATAGGAAAAATGCAATAAATTACTAAAATGGTGACTTTCGAATAAAAATCTTTGGCTTCCATATTCTTAGATTTCTATGGAATACCATCTGATGAAAAATCTTTTTGGGGTAATTATTTGCAAATATGATTTTTTCCAGTACCCTCAAATATAGCTATATAACTGTATTGAGGAACCTTAATAAATGAGAAAAGGGATCAGAGTTGAAAAGCTAAAACCGACGTTTGTTTCAACGTTAGTTCAACGTTCAGTCAGCGTTTTTGTGCCTGCAGGGTAGTTATTATAATGAATTTAGGTCTTTACCAGTCGACCTAACAATAGTCACTTCCTTGAAACAAAAACATTCAGCAATCAGTTGCCTAGTTAGATGCGCGTCTGACTGGTGAACAGGCAATCAGAAGTTTGATATCCACTGGGTCTGGCAACATTCTTACGATAGAGATTGATAAAGAAATATGAGCCTGCGCACGACAAATCCTACAATAAGACATGTGCGCCGATAGAAGACTCTGATCAGCCTGCACATCCATATAGTCTAACCAGTGACTTCTCTTGCTGCATGAAGGAGATATGGACCCTTAGATATCCTTAGAGCGCATAGCGAAGACTCTGATCAGACTGCGCGGATGCGCAGGCTGATCTGAGTCTTCGTTTGGAGCATATGTCTTATCGTAGGTTTTTGCCATGCGCTGTGGTTCATAGTTTATACGGCCATAAAGCTCCTTCCTAGTGATTCAGGAAGGGGCAAATATCTGTTGCAAGCGACATACGACATACGTAGAGTACCCTCGCTAAAACGGTAGTGTTTGTTCCCATTTCGTCTTGTTATAATCTAGATTCCCTATAAGGAGTAGTATAAGAAGTAAGGGTCTTTTTACTCAAAGGAGCATCTTTTGTGGACATTTGCCAGAATCGCCTCGGCGAGATGATCTAACAAATATCTAAAATAGTTGTTTCTTGGAGCATTAAATACAATATTCTGGAGCTAAGGATCTGATCCGTTGTAATTGTCGTTACAACGAGTTTTTGTTGATATTTTTTCTTTATGTCGATATAAAGAGGGTGGAATGTAATGTGGTCTGTTCTCAGCTTGTTGATTGCCAAGAAAAGCTAAGACTGACATGATTTTTGAAAATCCATAAATTGAATGAAATGAACCACTTTTGTATATAGAAAAACTCGATTTTTCAGGGTTTTTTGGCCATTTTTTTCGTCTTTCTGCTCCAAAACATAGGTTGTGGGTGCTCGTTAGAACCGCCTCAATGAAGCAAGTCTAACGTTTGATGGCAATAAGAAAAATATCACAAATAGTCATCGAAAAATAGTCATCGAAAAAATGCTTGTTTTGACGATACGACAGACGCCATTTTGGCACATGCGTGTGTTCCGGTATTGTAGAAAATAAGTTAGGTATGACCTTAATCGTGTCGACTGGCGCAGTTAAACTCCATCAGGAATTATAATAAAACTGTATTTAAGCAAACAAACTATTATTATTAGCAGACGACCTCATGCCCCCCCCCCCCCCCCCCCCCCCCCATTAAGGGCTTGGGACAAATAGATTTGACTGCTTGATTCTTCTACGTAGAGCTGAAACCGACCGACCATGAGTACTGTAAACCGCCTAGATGGTCTAAGTCTGCCCAAGGCAATGTGGTGTGAGTCGGACTGTGCCTACATATATACCTTTCTGGTTTGTTTGGGCGACAGGGCTCGAGATGTCATTTCATAGCAGTGTTGGTTAAAAGTCGCACAAAATTGGAAGCAACGTCTTCATAATGACCTAAATAGTGTTGACGAGGGGCGTTTAGCCTCAGTTCAAACAAATAAATAAAGGACGACCTGGTTTTAACGACATATAACGTTCCCAGACTTTGATGTCTCTGATGGGAGCTGTGGGTTAATTGTATCGATTCCTGATCAGTGCCTCCACTTCTATTTTATGACATCAGAAACACTTTATGAATAATCTCATACGAAGTGGTATTCATGTAACAAGAGGTGAGGCTCTGAACACAAGGTTTGGACATTTGTAAGAATCGCCCTGCCATGACGATTCTTATTAATATCCTCAGCATTTGTTTCTAAGGAATATTTAATACAATAGTCCTTGAGCTAAGACCTGTTCCGATGCTTTTGTTTGTTTGTTTGATTTGAGATTTAACGTCCCCGTCAACACTGTAAAGGTCATTTTGGAGACGTTGCTTCCAATTTTGTGGGACTTTTGCCCGACATTTAGATGAAACGGCATCTCTAGCCCTGTCGCCAAATGAAACCAATAGGGAATTTATTAGCATGGACGGTCCGCCTCGCACCGCGGTTCCTGGACAGGCTTAGATCCTCTAAGCGGTTTACCAGTACTAGTGTGCGGGCGGATACAGCTCTGCGTGGAAGCATCGTGCAGCCAATATATTTCTTCAAGCCCCTATGGGCGGGGACCACTGTTCCGACGCAATTGTCGTTATAAGATTTGTTGTTATATCGAAATGTCAGTATAAAGAGGGCGTATACTTACCGCATGTGTCCCATACATCAATTATGACGTCTCGATCCTTCATATGCATAATCATTTCTGACTCGCTGGAATGTCTTCTCGCCTTATTAGGACTGAATGAATTCAGAAGTGATGTTTTGCTTACTCCGATATCTCCAGTCAACACAATTTTCATATGAAACAAGCCATTCATGCCGAACTTTTAGGATAGTACCGCCACAAAGCGTAAATCATGATTAATCTTAAGGGGAACGGGAGGCAACTCCTGCAAAAGTATTTTTGTCTCCCATGTCAATAGGGGTCTACTCTTTAAGTAAAGAATTTGCTCCTGAGGAGCAAGTTCTTTCCTTTAAGAGTAGTCCACCTTTTCACTGGTAATGAGTTTTTAGAAAAGAGAACAGGAAGTCCCAAAAGTTGTCTCCCTTTGAAAAATGGCGGGAAAATATGCAAGGTGTTCCCATTCCCCTTAAATAAGTGGAACCGAGTCACAAGAAAACCTTTCCCTGGTTAGCGACAAGATAATACACAAACTGCCCAGCTCAGCCACACAGACTACCATTTAGGTAGACAAACTTCAGGAATTGTTTCCATTACGTTAACAAGCCCGTTCGCACGAATGGCGTTTTTCTTTCCTCCAGAACTAACGTTAGCTTTTTTTTTTCAGAAAAAAATGTTCGATATATTTTATTATTAGTCCAGCTATAGAGTGTTGGTGCTCGTTAGAACTGCCTCATTGAGGCGGTTCTAACGAGTACCCACAATATATGTCTTGGGGCAAAAATAAGGAAAATATTGAATAGCCCCGTAAACCCCACTTTTCTCTAAAGAGGGATATGAACTAGCTAGTCTGATGCAGAGCATACTTAGAGGGGTCTAAACCCTTGTCCTGCTGAGCCCGGATACGTCTCATCTTTCAAACAATGAAGATCCAGATCAGATGGCTTTTTCAAGCCATCTGACCAGGATCTTCATTGTTTGCCATTCAGTTTATGAATTTGTTGCAATACAGTCATGTAATTTGCATCAAGTAATCGGATTTGCTAATAAACAGTTGTAGGTGTGGCATATTTAAAAAATATTCAGCAGGACAAGGGTTAATTACACGGACTTGTTAACCTAACTATTCAAGCATCAAAACCAAGTAAGGATACACAAGCTGATCTGCTCCTTTGTACTTCTCAAATTGAAAATGACAAAAACAGGTTTTCACAAGATATGGCTCGATTTTCTGATCTGATAATTATCTCAATTATCCGGTCATTAATTCCATTTGTAAACTCACTTCTTTTGATGACAGTTTGTAAAACTTCCTATATTAATACCTTATTTATCATCTCTCACAGATTTGCTGCAAGTAAAAGAGCCGGAGCACAGCATTTCCTACACTTTACATGTGCGCCCAGCGAAGAATCCGCCTGCGCATCCGTATAGTCTGACCAGAGACTTCTCTTGTTACATGAAGGGGCATTGGGCCCTTAGCTATCCTTAGAGCGCACAACGAAGACTCTGATGAGACTGCCCGGATGCGCAGGCTGATCTGAGCCTACGCTAGGCGCACATGTAAAATGTAGGAAATAATGTGCCCCGGCTCAAACTATATCTGACCCCGATCTTGAGCAACGAGTTCTTATCGCACAGGTAACCAGCAAGAGCTCAGACGAGTCTGCGCCAGAACGCACTTTCTTGCACACCAGATAAGGAAATCCGTAGTTTTAGACTGGGTAAGAAATTGAGTTCTTACGCTCGTGTTCTTACCCAGGGACTGGGTAGAAATCGAATATTCCCACGTGTTTGATATACACTGGTTTAATATGACTTCGTACTCGCAGTCGTTAAGGTTGACGTCACAGCACGTTATGTTACGTCACTAAAGATCACAGCACTGTCATCACAAGAAGGTCAAAAGTCAGTAATCATAGTTTTAATGGTCTGAATTAATAAAATTGTCATTATTCAAGTAATTCCGTATTGACCCAGTTACAGGTCCGAAGTCTGCTGTATTGGCTCGAGGTCGAAGGCCGAGGCCAATAGAGCAGACCGAGGACCTTCAACTTGGCCAATACGGAATTACGTGATTAATACCATTATATGGGTCCCGTCAAGCGATTTTGGTACTTATCGCCTATGCGAGCAGCGAAGGTTCAGGCGAGCCTGCGCATTCGCGCAGTCTCGCCAGAACCTTCGCTGCTCGCTCATGCATGCAGTGAATCAAGAGGAACCATCAGACAGAAAGCCATATCCCTGGCCCCTCTGAATGGCTGGGCATGCGCCGTTAAAATTTGTCATGACGGAATGCTCGAAGACACAAATTCGCTTGGCGGTGCTCATATAATATAAGATGGGAAAGGTATCCTTCAGTCATTCCCATTAAGTCTTATAGTCCGGCGATATGCTTAACCATCAGTAGTAGGAACTTCCCTTTTCTGGGAAAAGATTCATGACCTAAACGGTATTGATGTTTGAGACAAGATTAAAGTCTAACAAGGTTTCATATTTGATAAAAACACACAGGATGGTTGGTTATTGGTAAATATGACGTCAAGGTCTAGGAGCTAGACAAATCTAAACCATAAAAACATGATTATTGATTTTTGTCCTCAGTGCTAATACGGATGACCTCCGAACAATATAGGATAGTCAATTAATAAAAGGTATTATTAATTGGCTATCCTATATCGTTCGGAAGTCATCCGTAATAACACTGAGGTCAAAAGCCAGGAATCATGTTTTTAATGGTGTGAATTAATAAAATTGTCATTAATCAAGCAATTCTGTATTGGCCAATTATAGGTCCTCGGTCTGCTGTATTGGCCTCGGCCTTCGGCCTCGAGCCAATACAACAGACCTCGGGCCTGTAACTGGACCAATATGGAATTACTTGATTAATGACATTATATTATAGGAAAAATGTAATGTTTTTTGTGTGCCTGTAACGTCGGTTTGTATATCTTCCCAAGATAAAACAAGTTGCTATCAGAGAGGGAAAAAAACGTGAAAAATAGAAGAATATAGAAGAATATTACTTATTAACTTTAAAATATGATATCCGACTAGTAGCTAGTCTAAGTTTCGATGAATAAAATTGTCATTTATCAAGTAGTTTCGTATTATCCCAGTTAATACAGGTCCTCGATCAACTGTATTGGCCTCAGCCTTCGGCCTCGGGCCAATACAATAGATCTCGGACCAGTAACTGGGTCAATACGAAATTACATGATTAATAACATCAAATTACAAACCTTGTATAAGGAATATTCGGTTAAGTTGCATTGGTGTGATGCTAAAACGAGAGAGAAATAGGATAGTTATTCGAACACGCGAACGTATTCACCGAAAAAAAAACGCCCCCCCCCCCCCACCGCCCATCGGGGCTTGAATAAATAGATGGGCTGCATGATGCTTCCACGCAGAGCTAAAACCGACCCGCACACGAGTACTGGTAAACCGCTAAGAGGATCTAAGCCTGCCCAGGCAAAGCGGTGCGAGTCTGCCCGTCCATGCTTATAAACCCTATTGGGTTCATTGGGCGGTAGGGTTGAGATGTCATTTCATCTCAATGTTGGGTAAAATTCCCACAAAATTGGAAGCAACGTCTCCGAAATGACTTTTACAGTGTTGACGGGGACGTTAAACCTCAAATCAAACAAAATTCACCGAAAAAAATCTTAACCCTTATCCTGTTGAATATCTGAATAAGCCTTACCGTCTCTGACTATCAGTCATTCAGATTACACGATATAATGTTTCATTCATGGCAGTGTAGATCCTGATCAGATGGCTAGTTTAGAAGCCATCTGATCAGTATCTTTACTGTTCACAAAGGTAGGGATTGTTGTGAACAGTAGCATAAGGGTTAAAAGTTCATTATCTGTAATTAAAGTCACATATACATGTATACATATGATAACTTCCAGATAAGAAATTAGGTTCCTTATCCCATTTAGTACTAGAAACCCCAAAACGGGTACTCTGGCAAACAGTGCAGGCCCAGATCAGACGCCACAGAACGCGGCGTCTGATCAGCGCCTCCGCTGTTTGCTAAAAGTTCAGTCATTGGATGAAAACACCACCTGACACCCCTAAAATTCGAAATGGACTGTTGCTATATATATTAGGAGGAAGATTCCATTTGGTACAAAATGGGTTTCTTAACATATTAGCCTCCTTATCTTCACGTTTCCACGGAGTTAAACCTAGTGATAAAACTGACACAGTGACAGTGAACCACATTATTTCAACCAACCCTGCGACATTCTGTATTTTTTCACGTCTCCAAAATGGCTACTTTTCTGGGGCCAGTTGTTCAAAACTAACGACGTCGTTAGTTAACATATCGTTAAAGCTTTGATCATTAAATATTGCAAATATGCTAAAATTTTTGCTGAAAAAATATGAGCAGCTTTTGCGGAAGCAAATGCTGCTTACACTTTTTCAGCAAAAATACCAAAATTGTCGATATTGGTCTTGATATAACAGTTAACAATTTGACCACAAACGAGCTCGTTAAGATAACGAGGCTTTGAACAACTGGTCCCTGATGAATATCCGTGATATTGTTCTTTTTTCCACTCTAAAAATAGGTTTTGAGTGCTCCTTAAAACCGCCTCATCATTGAGGCGGTTCAAACGAGTACCCACAACCAATGTTTTGGTGCAGAAATAAGAAAAATAATGCATACTCCTGTAAACCCAATGTTTTATCTATATAAAGTGGGGTTTAAGGGGATGTTCATGTCACGGACTTGTTCACGTGATGAAAGATTTTATAAAGAGCAGGCTGATCCGAGTGAATAGAATCTTTAAAATCGTATTTCTGGAAAAAAAGTATGTCATGGGAAAATCGGTTTTGCCACTAGCGTAAACTTGCAGACCACCCTGTGCATCCGCAGAAAATTTGTTGTCGAAACTCCATTGTTTTTTTTCTTTTTTTTTATATATATATATTCGAGGGTCACCGATGAGGCCTAATTGGCCGAAACTAGCTAGTCTGTCCCAGAAAAACTTGAACGCTACATACTTTTCAGGTCTACGATATATTCCTTGCTTCCAAAGGATAACCCTCTTATAAAAACACATTTGTTAAAATTTACCTCTTATTACGATAACACAACCGTGCGACATAGTACATTTTAACCTCTCCAAAATGACTACTTTTCTGACGATATTTTTCTTATTTATGCTGTAAACATAGGTTTCTTGTGCTCGTCGGTTCTAACGAGCACCAACAACCTATGCCTTGAAGCAGAAATAAAAAAAACAAGAGGCCCATGGGCCACTATGCTCACCAGAGCTCAGGTGGGCACTGCCCTGGGTTTTAACATGATACATGTATCATTTTAATCTACCAAACGAACCCCCATGTCCAAATGAGCACCCATGTAGACTCAGTATCTGAAACATTAGGCCTTTTATGAAGTAGAGGGGTGGGGCATGGACCCAATGGAGCCCTGGTTGATATCACTAAATGCGTCTTATCATCAGGAACAAGAATATACATGTATATGGTTCAGCAGTGGGGATCTGTATGGCCTCTTAAGTAGTAGAGGGGTTGGGGCATGCCCTGTTGATCCCAGTAAAACCCAAGATTGTTGTTCCTAAATGTGTCTTATCATCAGGACCAAGTATATATATGGTTTAGGGGTGGGAATCTGAACTGTTTCTGAGATTTGAGGCCCTTTTATTAAGTGGAAAGGATAGGAATGGCCCCTGCGGACCCCCCTACTGTAGGTGTGCTAATAATAAGGAACAAGAACATATATGATTATGGGGTGGGGATTTGAATGGTTTCTGAAATATAAAGCCTTTTATGAAGTGGAAAGGCGGGGCACATTGCCTCAGCAGATAGAGACCCCCAGGTTGGTGTGATTAAATGAGTCTTATCATAAGGAACAAGTATATAATTTAGGGGTGGGGATCTGAACTATTTCTGAGACATATGGCTTTTAATGAACTAAAGCGATGGGGCATGCCCCGGGGACTCCCAAGCTGGTGTCACTGAATGCGTCTTATCATAAGGAAGATGAATATATATGTTTTAGGGTGGGGCTAAGAACAGTTTCTGAGATATAAGGCCTTTTGTGAAGTCGAGGGATGGGGCAAGGCCCCGGGAGACTCCCAGGTTCAATGAATGTGTCTTATCATAAGGAACAAGAATATATATGGTTTAGGGGTAGCCATCTGTAGGGTTTCCGAGATATTGTGAGATTAAGAAATGGAGGGGGTGGGGCATGGCCCCATCACATCCCTTGGGACCGCCAGGTTGGTGTCACTGAATGGGTCTTATCATAATGAACAAGAATATATATGGTTTAGGGGTGAGGATCTGAACAGTTTCTGAGATATATGGCCTTTTGTGAAGTAAAGGGGCGGGGCAAGGACCCGGCGCATCCCTGAGGACCCCAAGGTTGGTGTCAATGAATGTGTCTGATCATAAGGATCAAGAATATATATGGTTTAGGTGCGGGGATCTGTAAGGTATCCGGGATATTGGGCCTCTTATGAAATGGAGGGGGTGGGGCATGGCCCCGGCGCATCCCGGGGACCCACAGGTTGATGTCACTGAATGGGTCTTATCATAAGGAACAAGAATATATATGGTTTAGGGGTGGGGATCTGAATGGTTTCCAAGATATTGGGCCTTTTATTAAGTGGAGGGGGTGGGGCATGGCCTCGGCGCATCCCTTAGGACCCCCAGGATGGTGTCACTGAATGCGTCTTATCAATAGGAACAATAATATATATGGTTTAGGGGTCGGGATCTGAATGGTTTCTGTGATATATGGCCTTTTATGAAGTGGAGGGGTTGGGGCATGGCCCCGGCACAACCTGGGGGACCCTCAGGTTGGCATAAAAGCATATGGCTGAGAGAAGTTTACTCAAGAAACATTTCTATAAAAGTTTTGTCAAAATATCTGCAATGACTTGGCAGTAAATGCCTTTTTTCAATTTTCCCCATTAAAAGTCTATGGAAACTCTAAGTTGCCATAGCAACCAAACTAATGAGCTGATTTTCATAAAAACACAAACTTTCAATTCCCTAACCCAGGGATACTACAGATAAAATTTGGGCCCAATCGGCCCAGTGGCTTCAGAGGAGAAGATGTTTTAAAGTGTTGACACCAGACATACGACGACGACGAAGACGAAGACGACGACGACGGACAACTGCCTATCCTATAAGCTCCCCCGGAGCCTTCGGCTCTGGTGAGTTAATAATGTTTACCCCGTAAACCCAAGTTTTCTCTATATAAAGTGGGGTTTAGTGGGGTGTACATTTCATGGACTTGTTCACGTAATGACAATGTAACTTTTCGTTCTGAATCAAATTCATAGACAGTAGATTATCAGCAATACGTGCTGCCCAGAGTTGACGTGTACTTCCCACTTCTCTAAACCTGTAAAAATATAGAAATAGATGCCCGTCACCACGAAAACACGCCTATATAATTCCGACCCCCTTGAACCCCACTTTTATATAGTAAACTTGGGGATTACAGGGATAAACTTTTTCTTATTTTTGCTGTCAAATATGATTTGTGTGTGCTCGTTAGAACCGCCTCATCGTCTCAAATATAGATTGTGTGTACTCATTAGAACCGCCTGGATGACGAGCACACACAATCCATATTTTAAGCAGAAATAAGAAAAATATCACAATTCTTCATCGGTAGAATTCGATTTTTCGGAAGTGAAGGTTTATTTTTTTATTATTTTGATTTGGGTTTTACGGCCCTTTCAAGATTATTTCACTCATATCGAGCCAATCGTTATTCAGAGGTGGGCGAAAACTGGAGTACCCGGAGAAAAACTACCTGACCTTCCCTTGCAGAACTTGGCGTCTCAAATGTGACCCTAGCGAGGCTCAAACCACAGCGGTGAGAGACCTAATGATCTAGAGTCAGTGCTCTTAACCACTAGGCCACGGAGGCCCGTCTCGGAAGTAAAGTTTACAATGTATTTGTATAGGTGTGTTTTCGTGATGAGGTGGGTCACAATCAAAGATTACATGTATATCCTACCAATGACCCCAAGAGTAAGAGTAACTAACAATGAGAAAAACAAACAAGGACACATTACGGTAACAAATCCGTGTGATATAGTGCATTTTTCATTCCTGAAAAAGGATAGTTTTATGATAAAATTTGTGAATTTTTTTCTTATTTATACTCCAAACATAGGTTCTGAACCCATTTTGCTCATCGACTAAAATATCGTTGCGGGTCAGCCAGTTTTCTAATCTTTCATTTATAACAGAACAATATAGTTTGTACGTAGCAGGTGCCAATGTGATTCCTCTGTACGAAAGTGGATCCCGGGGGTCGACGGTGTTAGATTTTGGTATTGGGTTGATAATACCTTTTCCCCATTCAGACGGAACGACGCCTGTTGCAAAACAAATATTAAATAAAACATGCAGAAATGAAACCGAAGCATTATTGCGAAAGACGTCAGAAGGTATGCCATCTACCCCGCACGCTTTCTCCCGCTTAGCTTTGAAAATTGCTTTGTGCACTTCTAACGCCGTAATTGCATTATCAAACTCTGGTATGTTTGGTATTTCGCCTATCATTGTGACACCATTTGCAGCTGCATGTTGCTCCTGCTGCTGAAGCAACTGTGAGAAGCTTTTTTGCCACTTATCTAAAACCGCACTCTTGCAAGAGTTTATGTCACCATTTTCATCCACAATTTCCATTGGGATTCTTTTCTGTTTATCAAAAGCTACCCCTACTTTACCTATTGTTTTCCAGAACATGTGCGGGTTATCTTCAGACGTCTTAACCAAATCAGTCTGTACCTCATACCAATACCTTCGTTTTGCTCTTTAGACATTTTATCAAACAGCTTACGTTTATTTACATACACTTGCCTTAGCTGTTGTTTTGCCCTTGGGGTTTTACAATTTAACCAGATTCTTTCTGCAACACAGGCTTCGTTCCATAAGACACTTAGACCATCGTTCCACCAAGGTTTCGCCGACCGCCTGCGCTTATTAGATACCCCGCCATTTTTAAAAATAGTTTTATGTTCTACTTTTTCCAGCATTTCATTCTTAATTATGTTGCACATTTCCGTATATGCTTGATCAATGTCTCCCTGTTCACAAAGGCTTTGCTCTAACTGCAAAACACACGTGTGTATTTCGTTAATAAACGCCGCGTCTGTTGCGAAATTATCGGGGATTGTTTTGACATAGAATTTAATATCTGGAGCTTTTTCTGACTGATCATCAGTGTCTTGAGAAAGACCGTGTGTTGTATAATTCTGAATATTAATAACCCACATTAAGCATGAGTGGTCGGGAATAGTTGATTGAACAACCCCAAGCGTGCTGTTATACATATTGATAAGCTCTGAAGCTGTATATACGCAAAATTCTGAAAACATATGCAAATCAGCATGGCTTACAAAACAATAATCTACAACCGATGACCCTTTGACAGACACACTTGTAAAATCATTCTTATTACTGTTTCTACCATTTAAAATGCAAAAATTACTGTTTACCAGAAAATCAATCAAAATGTGCCCATATCTGTTAGTCTGATAATCAATAACCTCATGGTCGCACAAACTGTCTACCCCTTCTATATAACCTTTTAAATCGCCACATCTTCCGTTTACGTCACCTAAAATACATACGGGTCCAATACCCTGATATTGATAAATACCAGAGAGCAGATTATCATAAAAGCCAAATGCATCTTCCTGCCTGGATGAGTTCTCTGGTGGCAGGTAGCAAACACATATAACCATGTTAACATTGTTCATCTTATGCTTCAACCTTACCCAAAAGATACCCTCATATGATTTGTCAACAGTTTCACAATCAAATTCTCTTAGTAAATCGTTGATAATTAAGGATACCAACACCACCAGAACCGCATCTCGCATTCACATGTAAACGTTTTCTGTTATGCCCAATCCATGTATATCCGTCCACCTGCAGTTCTTCGTCTTTTTTTAGATGCGTTTCAACCACGCCAAGTACATCAAGATTCAGTACTGAGATACACGATGTTCTAAGAATATGATTATCACTTATATGGTCTGTTTTCCAACCTCGAACGTTCCAACAACCTGCTTTCACCTATCGCCTACCGTTATAAGAGCGCCGCCCTGTATCCCGATCATGACCATTGTTGCGACCAGAATGTTGGCTTTGTCGCTGGTTGCCCTCTCTGCTAAACGTACGCCCAGACTCGCGTACTGGAGAACGTGAATCCCGGGACGGTTGTCCATTATTTCTATCCCGAGGACGCCTGTCATCCTCAACCATGTTTTTGTATGCACTGTTTCGACTTTCATCTGTATCTGCTCGCCTGCTATACTCAGTGTCTTTATCAGCCTCCGACACTATACGATCGCCTCTTACGCTGATGTTCTTATCTCCTCTTTTGACTGCATTAACCAACACGCGAAAGTTTGATGCTAGCAGCCGCTCTTCTCTTTTCTGATCACTATGAATGAACACTGTCTGATACTGAGCACTGCTTTTTAAGTTTCTCTTTTCTTTCAGTATTTTCTTTTTGTCATTTTCACACTTCAATTTAGCTATGACTAACCCGGGTCTTGATTCCTCATGAGAGTCCTTTCTGACTGCTAATTGTATTTTTACACCATTGACTTTTATGCCGTCTCTTATAAGATTATTTACTTTTACTTCTAAATTCTCCTGTTCTGCATAGGGCAGACCCCGTATTACGATGTTTAACTTCGTATCCAGTGAGTCAGTATTTCTTCTATCCAGGCTTGCATTTATCAGTTCTATTTTCTCATTTATTTCATCTACTTCGCACAGAACATCCGACCTAAGCGTATCAAATCTTTCATCCATCTCCTTGCGTATCCTTTTGGTCTCATTGTTGATTCTTTTATCAAAGTACTTCGTCAGATTATCGGTGATCTTCTTTTCAAGCGTCCTTTCTACCTTCTCAACTTTTTCATTCACCCCTTTTATCAAGTGATGCATATCAGCAGACAGTTTTGCAATCATTGTTTTGATATCATCATTTTCAGCCATCGTATCAACATGTACTTCGGCCCTAGTCTCAATTCTGTGCGAACCCCCTTCTGGCCCATATATCTATGCTTTATTTCACTACTATACTATTCATTTGTAACCAAAATGAAATTCACCTAGGATATCTTCACAATAACTTGCAAATTCGAACAAACTTGACAATCACAACTATACTTAGTACATTGATATTGTAATCGAGGGATACAGATTTGAATAAGTCATTTGACTTTTTTCTGAATCCCTTTGTATGATACTTGTATTCTTTGTCAACATTATATGTGTAAAAAATGTATGTATTATACAAAGAAATAAAGTTTAAACCAACCCCCTTCTCTCTGAGATTTTCCCTTTTTATTTCGCTTTGCCGAAGCAAACCGCCTGTCTTGAAGTCTCTCAATTCTTATCTCAGTTTCTGAATCCGACCCGGACTTATTGCCATCATCACCACTCACCTCGTTTATTCTATCTCTCTCTCTCTGTCGCCACAAATCGTCTTTTGGCTACACTGACTGTCTCTGCCACCCTGAACAGACATATATCGCTTACGTCCATTTGATGCTCTCGCTGGCGACTCGACTACTACGTGCAACGGTTGGGAGGACATAACACTATCCACGTAGTCCTCTGCCTCGGCAAGGATATTACTCGAAATATCACCATCGTCGCACTTGAATCTCTCATCATCTCTGGTGAGCGCACCAGGTCCACTTAGACCATCGTGTGTTGTACTGTCACCAAGCGCGCTACTCAACTGTGACTGTGACGTGTTATCCGCCATAACTAAATTCTTTAACAATAGCGATATACGAGTTCGCCGGCGGCTAAACGTTCAGCAGACTGAACAATAAGATTAGTTCAAAGGCAGTCGATTAAAGAAACCACGAAAACGTGTGGCACAGAGATTTCCCCTCTGAATTCTCACTTTCTGTAGAAGCAAACTTCAAAATAAAGTCAGCATACCTCTGTCACTTCACTATCTCCATAATACATCCTATCCTAGAAATTTCGAATGCACGAAAAACGTTCAAAATCACAGAAAAATTGTCTTTGAAAAAATCTCTGCATTCAAACTATCTCACCAATATAGTATATGACCATTTTGTCCGCTTGTAGAAAGCGTGCGAAAGGCACTCCACCGAATCTTCTGTTGGACTCGGCGAATTTGACATATATTGACAACACCTGAATAGCTCCGCCTAGTCAATCTAATCTGCCAATAATATAATCAAGGTGCAACAGGCAAATGAAAATTAAAAAAAAAAATAATTTATAATATTGCCCAACCATAAGCAGATGAAGAGCCCCGTCGGAAAATCCGATAATGCTACGAGGGCAAATCAATAAGTAGCCAGCCTTTCCCATTTCCAATTATCCGAGACAACCAAGATTGTCATGCCTTGCTTCACATTACGAAAACACGCCTATACCAATACTTTGTGACCTTCCGAAAAAATAAAATTTTAAGATGAAATATTGTGATATTTTTCTTATTTCTGCTCAAAATATAGATTGTGGGTTCTCGTTAGAACCGCCTCATCGAGGCGGTTCTAACGAGTACCCACAGTCTATATTATAGAGCAGAAATAAGAAAAATAAGGTTTACCCCCGTAAACCCAGTTTCACTATATAAAAGTGGGGTTCGAGGGGGTCAAAATTATAAAGGCGTGTTTTCGTGATGCCAATTGACCGAGAAAACAGAGATTTTCACGCCTTGCTTCAATACATGTTTCAGGAACGAGGACAAAATTTCACCCTTATCGTACCATTCACTCATAAATATATTGAACATCAAACATGGCAAGCGATGCACAAGCAAGCTTTTCGTCAAAAGTTGAGTAGCGTGCTGTAATTCGGTACTTGTATTTGCAAGAGAAAACAGGTCAGGGAATACATTGCGTGTTGACCAATGATTATGGATGTTCTGCACCACCGTATGCACAAGTTAAATTCTGGGTTGGGGAATTCAAACGCGGTAGAATGTCTTTATAACTCGAAACCAGGCGTGGACGCCCATCAGATGTCACCGATGACGAAGTGTGTAAAAAAATAGCGGAAGAAATAGCGAATGCATTACAGATTTTACATGGTAGCGTTTCAACAATTTTACATGATCGCTTAGGTATGCGCAAGCTAATAGCTGGTTGGGTCCAAAAATCCCTTAGCGACGAGCAACTGGCAATCAAAGCATCGGTACGCAGCGTATTGTTGAAGCGGTTTAGATCAAAGGGGATCTTTTTCATGTCTGGTGACTGTAGATGAGACATAGGCCCATTAGTATGAGCCAGAGAATAAAGTCGGCAGTGGGTAGGACGGAGGTCTCCGAGGCCAAAGAAGTTCAAAATGCAACCCTCTGCTGGCAAGGTGATGGCAGCTGTATTTTGGGACGCACATGGCGTTATTATGTGGGACTTTCTAGCAAAGAAAAGTACAATAACAGGTGCGTGTTTTGCAAATTTGCTCTACCAACAGAGAACTGCGATCCCTGAAAAACACCGAGGTAAACTCTCCAAAGGGATTCTGCTCGAACAGGACAACGCAAGGAACCACACTTGCAAAATTGCAATGGATGCTATTGAGCGGAATGGGTACGAGCTTATACGAATGGGTACGAGCTATTCTCCAGACTTAGCTCCTACTGACTATTTCCTATTCCCACCTTAAAAAAGGATATCCGTGGATGTTCCGGTCCAACAAAGAAGTCACCGAGGGAGCTTATAGGATAGGCAGTTGTCCGTTGTCGTCTGTCGTCGTCGTCGTCTGACGTCGTGTGACGCCAACACTTTCAAACGACATCTCCTATGAAGCCACTGGGCCGATTCAGCCTAAATTGCATTTGTAGCGTCCTTGGGTTGTGGGGTTGAAAGTTTGTGGGGTTTTTTTATGAAATTCGGCTCATTAGTTTGGTTGCTATAGCAACTTAGAGTTTCCATAGACTTTCAATGTGGAAAATTGAAAAATGGCATTTACTGCCAAGCCTCTGCAGATTTTATAACAAAACTTTCATAGATTGTGCCGGGACCATGCCTTACAGATCCCCACCCATAAATCATATATATTCTTGTTCCTTATGATAAGATGCATTAAGCGACAACAACCTGGGGTTCCCACCGGATGTGCCGGGGGCATGCTCCACCCCCTCTACTTCATAAAATCTCAGAAACCATTCAGATCACCACCCCTTAACCATATATATTCTTGTTCCTTATGATTAGACCCACTCAGTGACACCGACCTGGGGGGGGGGTCCCCCAGGATGTGCCGGGTCCATGAACCACCCCTACACTTCATAAAAGGCTAAATATTGCAGAAACCTTACAGATCTCCACTCTTAATCCATGTATATTCTTGTTCCTTATGATAAGACATATCCAGTGCCCCCCCCCCCCCGGGGTGCAGCGGATCATGCCCCACCCCTTTACTTCATTAAAAGCCGTATATCTCAGCTCAAAGGTCATTCTCTCCCTTCCGCTGATTCAAGAAGGGTAGTTGTCAGTTTCTGGCGAAAGAATGTGCACTGTACTGGTTAACCGCTTACGTATAAGCCTGCCCAGGAAAAGTGTGGACAGGTAGGTGAACTGGCCGGCTCAAAAATGGCCTAAATAGTCTTGACTTGGTCGTTGAACTCCAATACAAACAAACAAACATGTATCTCAGAAACCGTTCAGATCCCCAGCCCCTAACCATACATATTATTGTTCTTTATGATAAGACTCCACTTCATAATATGCCATATATCTCAGAACCCATTCAAATCCCCACCCCATATTCACATAATATATTCTTGTTCATTGTTATTAGTCACATGCAGTCACCCCCATCTTGGGTGGGGTGGATGGGTGGGTTGGGGGATCCGCAGGGGCCATTTCTTTCCCATCTACTTCATAAAAGGATTGAAAATGTGTTTTTTTATGAAATTCGGCTCATTAGTTTGGTTGCTGTAGCAACTTAGAGATTCCATAAACTAACAATGGGGAACATTGAAAAAATGGCATTCACTGCCAAGCCTCTGCAGATATTTTGACAAAACTTTAATAGGTTGTGCCGGGGCCATGCCTTACAGATCACCACCCTAAACCATATATTTCCGTGTTCCTTATGATAAGATGCATTAAGTGACACAAACCTGGGGTTCCCCCCGAATGTGCCGGGCACATGCTCCACCCCCTCCACTTCATACATGTATCTCAGAAACCATTCAGATCCCCACCCCTTAATCATATATGTTATTGTTCTTTATGATAAGACTCCACTTCATAATAGGCCATATATCTCAGAAATCATTCAAATCCCCACCTCATAATCACATATTATATTCTTGTTCATTGTCACCCCCATCTTGGGGGGCGGGAAGGGGGGGGGGTCCGCAGGGGCCATTTCTTTCCCAACTACTTCATAAAAGGGACTCATATCTCAGAAACCGTTCAGATCCCCACCCTTTAACCATATAATATTCTTGGTCCTTATGATAAGACACATTCAGTGACAACAATCTTGGATTTTTCTGGGATACGCCATGCCCGAATCCCTCCACTGCTTAAAAGGCCTTACATCTCAGGAACCATACATATCCCCATGGCTAAGCCGTATATGTCTCTGTTCCTTTTGATAAGACACATTTTGTGACACCAACAAGGGTTCTACTGGGTTCATGCCCCACCCTCTCTACTTTATAAAACACCTAATATTTCAAATACACCCCACCTGAGTGCTCATTTGGGTATGGGGTTTCTTTGGTCGACTTTATAATTGGTAGATTAAAATCACATCTTGTTAAAATACATGGCTGCTGTTGGGCAGTGCCCACCTGAGCTCTGTTTTATGAAATTTGGCTTTTTGGTTTGTTTGCTATGGCAAGTTAAAAGTTGTTAAAATACATGGCTGCTGTTGGGCAGTGCCCACCTGAGCTCTGTTTTATGAAATTTGGCTTTTTGGTTTGTTTGCTATGGCAAGTTAAAAGTTTCCGTTGACTTATATGGGTTAATTGAAAAATGTCATTTTTGCCTTTCAAGATATTTTTCAAACTTTCATAGAAATGTTCCTTTAATAATGTTCTTTTAGGCCTATTAGTTGCCACAGATGGGAAATTGTCAATTGTCATCTGTTGTCCTGCAACAACAGATTCAAGCGACATCAGACCTCTGAAGCCACTAGACTGATCGGATCAAAATTTTATCTGTAGCATCCTTGGGCGCAGGACCTCCATGGTTGATTAAAATACATTGCTTCGAGTGGGCAGTGCCCCGCCTCCCCCCCCCCGCCTCCCCCCTGAGTTCTGGTGAGCATAGTGGCCTATGGGCCTCTTGTTTCATTCACCCACCCTCATATATTTAAAACAAACAACATTAGAATATCCGTCTTAGGACGGTCAGTAGCGAGAACCACTGTGGAGTTTCCCGTCTACCTTTTTCCCAGCCATGTCATTGTCATATCTGACATGTTGAAAGCACTTAGGCCCGTCCTTCCGAGATGATGGGAATTTAACTTGAATAGTTCCTTTACTAGCTGTTCTAAACTAACTTGAATGCACAGTATTGACATTCTTACGGATTCTTAAGGCCACGTCGGGATTTACATTTAAACCTTTCAATCTCGAAAACCGGTGCAGATAGATTTACAAAGAGTGTAGATCCATATGAGATACAGACGGGCCTCCGTTACGCTCGGGTCACATATGAGTCTGCAACGGAAGGTCAGATGTTTTTCTCCGGGTACTCCCGTTTCACTCACCACTGATGAACCATCGGCTCGAAATACGATTAAGTGAGGCCGTAAACCCGACAAAAGGCACTTGAGATACGCGGTATAGTCCAAAATGAATGTCTGTGTAGTCTTATTTCCCACCAGTCGTGCAATGTGTGTTCTGAACCACATTTTGACAGAGATAAACATTGATAAAAATCTTGCTCACAACTTCAATGACCTTAGTCCTTAGTAATATAGGGTGAAGTTCTGGCGCCATGTTAATAGCTTATAGTTTATATCAGTTACTCCTATATTAATTGCAATGTAGCACACTCACCTGATAAAGATATGCTATCTTATGACAGGTGAGCTTTATCAGGTCATTGTGACATTGCAGTTTTATGAATGAACCGGGAACGAGAAAGAATGGCAAAAATGGCACTATTACTGCTCAAAATGGAAAAATTACTTGAAAAAAAAAATGAAACGAAAAAGTATGGTCATCTTATACAAACTATATCGAGCTGCGGAATGTTCGGACGCACTGAGGACCATCGATAACTGATCGTAAATTGTCAGTTTAAGAGTGTACAAGGGGGTAAACTGATAAACAGAATACCAGATTCGTATCATTTGATATCATGTTTATCAGGCTCGGCTTCGAGAACGCATGTAGAATCGCTCGGTAAGCCTCGCGATTCTACAAGCGTTCTTGAAGCTTTGCCTGATAAACTTCATATCAAAAGACATGACTCTGGTATTCTCTATATATCGCTTTTTTGTCTGGTAAGGCGCCAGAGCTTCACCGCTTTATCTAAGCTAAACTAGGTAAGTAGGGTGTTTGTTACCTATTAAGTTGGACTTAATCTTTGGATTTTGTAGTTACCAAAATAGGGCGCTGAAAAAAAGTTTTAGCGTTGGGGATTATAGCGCCTTCTATCAAAATACATTAGAGCGCTACAAGGTTTCATTTTAAGGGGTTAACGCGCCTTCGTTCGGTGCTCACTAATTGGAAGACTAAAGTGTACATAGGGCACATATTTTGCCGGACCCCATTTAGCCTGGCAAACTACTGAGACAAAATAAACACCCCGAGTGAACTGGTTGTCACCAAAACAGGGCGCTGAAAGTTTTTCAGTGTTGGGGGATTATAGCGCCTTCTATCAAAATACCTTAGGGCGCTATAAATTTTCAGTTTTGGAAGATTATAGCGACACCTAGAATAATTTAGTTCCTGGTGTGAAAAACGTTAGGTACGAATAGGATTCGGTTTCGAACCTACAACCTCCTGCTTATGAGGCAGACGCTCTGACCACTGGGCTAAGGTGCCTGGATATAGTCTGAATATGAAACCATTGTTTTAACTGAACTATGGCATTATGGCTATTCATTTTTAACTGTTTGGTAGCCCTGAAAAGGGCTTTATTTACCTTAGATCTTATTTGGTTTTCTGTTTTCCTATGGGTTTGGTAGCAGCTCCAAGTCCAGTGGCTGGTGATGTTAACTTATTTATCTTAATGTGTGAGGATATTGAAGTAGAGTTGGCTCCTAGTAAGATTCATTTCTATTGGAAGTGATTTTTAAGGACGTTCTTCTAACTGTTTGATTCTATTCTTAAGGTCATTCATTTCCTTAACTACGACTTTTAACAATTTTGGGTTGGGGCTTAGAATGATGAACTGGAGGCTGTGCATAGATCAGATGATTAGACGGTATTGTCGTATATTGTTGTTGCTGTACGGTAGCATCGCTACCAAAACATTCTTTGACTGCAGATGCTAAAAAAATCCGGATTTCGCAAGAGATCATCGAATGATACTGTCTTTTCCGTTGTTGTTAAGGAATCTGAAGTAGGACAAGGCCTTTATTTTACTCTGGAGAGGGACGGACCTACTTGCAATAAAATGCTTTCTTTAGCGTCCGTGTTCACTGAATAAAATCGATGCATTGACCTACTTCCTTGCACTACTGTGAACAATCGAAGATGATTCATAGTAGTGAAATCTATTTCGAAGCTCTAGAGGAGCAGACAGGGTCACTGAGGAGTGAGGTTAGAGACTTGATGGTCTCGTTTGATATTATCAAGCGAGAAGCTGAAGGTTTATTTTCATCGCTGGACAATTTGGAGAAGATGATTGAAATAACAAAAGCGGTAGCAGCATTGGCCCATGGACATGTTCAATAGTTGAACAATGGGATTGAGGTACCTGCCTCTCCGCCCAGGACAGAGCAGAGTGGTACCACACAGACAGAAGACTGGAGTCAAGAAGCCACAGAACCTCCGTTCTGTTTATCCAGTGGGTCCAAGATAACATATGAGCCCTAATATGGGTATTTCGATGTCCTGTCTGTGGGGGACGACCATCAAGATGTCCCTGTTAGTTGTGTAAACATATAAACCCAAACGGCCTTTTTCGGAGCCATCGATGTGTTTGAAAGAATACCTCTGATATTGTTAGATCATACATGGTTTCTTAGGTCTGGTGTTTGCCATGATGTTGTATGTTTCGAAAGAATGTAGAAAACATATGGATCATCATTACTACACCAAAACAAAAAATTCTCTGAAGATAATTATGATTGGCTATTTAGTTGGCCAATTTCATTAGCCCTTCTGTTTAAGTAGGTCAATCATATGTAACTGGTATATATATCTATGGATATTGAATATTCCACAACCATGGGCGAGTATCCTAAGTCCGGTGTGTGCTTTGAGTCCAAGCCTGCGACATACTTAGAATGCGGTAAGGGCTTCTGAATTCCAGGGTATGTTGGGAGTGACCATAACTGTCATGATATGGACCATGCGTTTTACGAGGACGACAGCCTTTCGCTCTGCGATGAGAGTCTAGAACAAAAATTGAACCTCTAAAGGTTCTTAAGAAAAAACAGCCCATTTCAGGGGCCACCAAATATTTTTGAAAGATTACCTTTGATTTTGTTAGATCATAAACGAGATACATCATTGCTACACCAAAGACGACGATTTCTCTGAGGATGATCACGAATGGCTATTTAGTTAGCCAATCTGATCGGTTCTTCGGTTAAAGTAGGTCGACCCTCTCAGCCTGCACAAAAGCCCTTCTGCTTTTTAAGTTCTATTCATATACTTCCAGTTTGTCTTGGATTAAAAAGTTACGTGCCGTTTTCCAGCGAAGGTCATACGGAGACGGTACCTCGGTTAACAGACTCATCCGAAGGTCTGGAGAAGCACCGTATCTAACCCACGACCCCTGGAAAGTTATAGAGCAGCCATGAGGGCATACACTTATATGTCGAAGATTTCAGATTTTAACATAAATATTATGTTTTATGCATATTTTATACTCAACATATTTGTCTTTTAAGTATGGCTACTTTCGTTCGAAATGATAAATTAAAATTTTATAGATGTATTCGTTTGACCATGTGCACGGACGTTCATCATCGTGGTCCTGGTCCAATACAAAATATCTCTTGATATTTTCCACTTTAATTCTAGAAATATTCGCAGCAAAATAGACAATTTATCAAATTAGTAGACGTATTGTATGTTTTAGTAAAACACATTTAGATGCAGATGTTGAGTCCGCCAACATAAGACTAGACGGTTTGACGAACCGATACTCAAAGGCACAATCCGAAATGGCGGAGGAATTATTTTATATTTGTCTAGCTTGTTAAAGTACACCAGAAGCTTAATTTGGAAACTCGTCAAATCGAACCAATATGGATAGAGATAAATCGTAAAGATATAAAATTATTATTATGCTGATTTTACAGGAGTAATTTTATAGCTTCTCAAGCGGTTTTCATATCTGAAATTCAAAATTTAATTGAAAATGCTTTGGATTATACACCTCACGTTATTTGAGCGGGAGATATAAACATCGTTTTTTCTAATTTAGCAAATATTCAATTAAGGGATTGGTTAGGCATATGTACTCTGAGAAATGTTATACAAAATACAACCAGGGTTACTGAAAATTCATCGACATTGATCGATTCAGTAATTGTTTCCGATGCAGGCACTGTTTTAGCCTCTGAAACTATCGATGTGGACGAGTTACTTAGTGATCATAAAGCTACCTATATTTCTATACAGATTCATCCTAACCTGTCATACTCCTATTATATGGGTGTTCGGAATTATAACACTGCAGATATCGAAAAGCAAAATAATATGATGTATGCATAACTGGGGCATAGTATACAGATACGGACGATCAGGCATGTTTTATGTATAAAGATGTGTATGGAGTGCATTCCTAATAAGAAAGTTTTAATACGACAAAATCACAAGCCATGGTTGAACTCTGAACTAAGCTATAACAAGAGACAATTCGATAAATTGAGAAAACGTTACTTTAAATAAAAACGCGAAATCGACCGCTCATCTTATAAAGGACAACGAAACAAAGTCAACAACATGGTCAAATACGCAAAAGAAAATTTTATTAAAAATGATGATATTCTTTTGAAACAGGAACAAAATAATTCCTGTAAAACGTTTTTGGCAAGTTTTGGGACGATTTATGGGGAAAACAAGCACATCAATTATAATACCGCCATTGCAGAATTTCGACAATACATTTGCATTTACGGATGATGAAAAGGGCGAAGAACTCGCATCCATATCTACCGTAGACGATACTAATATTGAGATACCACATTTCGATAATCGTTCAGATGCTGAACTTACACGACTGATTTCGAGGTGGGAGATATATTGAAAGCACTCAAATTATATAAGGCAACCGGTCCTGGTGGCATCAGTAATAGAATGCTAAAGTTAACATGTAACACCGTTTGTGTTCCTTTAACTAAGTTATTCAAGTTGTCATTAAGAGTTGAAATATATCCTGAATTATGAAAAGTTACGCATGTTATGTTACTTTTTAAGAAAGGAAAAAAATCATTCAGTAGTAATTACAGACCAGTATCCTTAACGAGTAATTTTGGTAAATAATTCGAGCGTATTATTTTCAAACGTATTTATTACCATTTAATTGTAAACGAACTACTATATAAATACTAACCGGGTTTTGTACCACGTCATTCTACTGTTCAACATTTACTTGTAGTTTCTCACAATAAAAGCATATCTCTCGAAAATTACGAAGCAAACTGCCAAATATTTTGCGATACTTAAAACGCGTTTAGTCATGGGAGTTATCGCTTTATTTGACACCTGGACAAAAGCAACCACCAAAATGCACTGAAATGTATGCAACAAATACATTTAATTTAAATAATATGATTTTTTCTTGGATAGTTGCACAAAATTATAAGTGTTTACATTAAAACAAAACTAGCTTGTCTGGTTCAGAAAACATGTACACTCCATATTTTCCAGTTTTGTGGTGTATTCCTTGCTTCCAAAGAAAGGATAACCCTTTTATAGAACACATTTGTCTTTGGCTGTGGAGAGGGCAAATAGTTGATGACCACATCTGCCATTCAGCCACCCAGTTTGCAATATGAGTCACAGACGGCCAAGACAAGCTTCCTACGTTATATAGGTTGCCCGAACTTCATAAAAGACCATACAAAGCACAGTTTATTGCAAATTCAAGCTCTTGTACCACCACTGAACTCCAAATTATTACCTTCTTGTTTTACTGCCATCAAAACATGTGATTAAATATTGCCACAAAGTGTTTGAAAGGTTAGGGAGAAATCTGTTTTTGTCTATAAAAAATCTAATGAAGTTTTACAGAAAATGAAATCCAGACTTTTTCGTGCTTCAAGTCTGTCTAATTACGATTTTTCCACCCTTTACACTACACTTCCTCGTAATCTTATAAAAGAAAAACTAAATGATTTAATTGAATGGACATTTCATAGGGAAGCCTCCCTCTATCTTGGGTGTAAAGTAAGAAATGCTTCTTTCACTTCTGAAGAGCATAAAAATTATAGTCTATGAATTAAAAATCACTCTTTTTCAAATTTTCGGCCCTTGGCCTTCTTCAGGAATAGAGACTATTTGTTATTTTCCCTGCGGAAATATAATTTATAAAAATTATACTTTATGGTCATGTCGGAAAGTGTGTGAAGCTCTCACCTTTCTACTTGACAATATTTACATAAAATTTGGCACTAAGTTATTTAGACAAGTGTTGGGTATTTCGACGGGTACAAATTGCGCACCCCTTATGGCTGATCTGTTCTTGTTTTGTTATGAATGAGACTTCATGATATCCCTTTCCGTTGAAAACCAATCTGAAATTATTGAAGCCTTTAGCTCGACTTCTAGATATTTGGAGGATTTATTGAATATTGACAATACCTATCTCTATGGTTTGATCAGTCAAATTGACCCCCAAAACTTCCGTTAAATAAAACAAATTCTTCTGATACCGAGGCCCCGTTTTGGGATTTATATCTGTCTATTGTAGATGGGTATGTTTCTTGCAAATTTTATGATAAACGCAATGATTTTGATGTTGAGATCGTGCATTTTCCTTTCTTGGATGGTGATGTTCCTCGTGCGGCATCCCATGGCGGAGTGTCTAGTCATGTAACTGACTTCAACACTTGTAATAAATTGTTAACTGCTAAACTTCTTAATCAGGGTCATCGTTATCATAAACTACGTACAGCCTCTTCAACATTTTGTAGAGGTCAATCCGATTTAATTTCAAAATTCAATGTAAAACATAAATCTCTTCTGCAACAAGGTATATCGGAGCCCGAATTTTATAGTGACTTAGTATATAAGTTCAGAAAAAATATATTATTGCAATCTCTTCAGTACCCAATTTTGTAAAACCATTCTTCGATATTAAACTGAAGTAATGCTTATTTCAAACATTCCCCATGATTATGGTCTGCAACTCTTCCATGATGATACGCAACTAAATATTGTCGACATACATAAGCATTAGTTGTTTACGTATCAGCGAATATCAAATTGACAAAACATACAGATTTTATAATAGAAACGGCCTCTCAACAAGTTTCGTACTTAAGGAAACTTAAATACAAGCTGTCTTAACATAAGCTCGATGAGTTGTATTGCACCTATATAAGACCATAATTAGAATACGGCTCTGAAGATTGGGATGGATGCACAATAACAGATGCGAACATGTTAGAACAGTTCCATCACGAAAACACGGCTATATAATTTTGATCCCCATAAACCGCACTTTTATGTAGTAAAACTGGGGTCTGCAGGGGTATACATTATTTTCCTTATTCTTGCTCTAAGACCTAGGTTGTGGGAACTCGTTAGAATCGCCTCAACGAGGCTCTAACGAGTGCCCACAATCTATGTTTTGAGCAAGAATATGAAAAATATCGCTTAAAATTTACGTGTTTTTTTCCACGGTAATATTTACACTGTATCTGTAAAGGTGTGTTTTCGTAATGGAAATAAACGCAGCACGCATTGTTACTAGACTTCCGTTTTTTTTGCTTCTATCCAATCTCTCTACTGAGGAACATCTCTACTGAGAAACAGGTTGGTAGACATTTGTGAACAGAAGGAAACGAAAACATTAGGAAAACATGTCCGTGTGAAATAATGGCGTCCAGCATGGTGTCAGAAGTGGCAAATTTTGGGTAAAAATGATAACTGCTTTCTTATTTCTGCTTTCAACATAGATCGTGGGTGCTCGTTAGAACCGCCTCGAGGCGGTTCTAACGAGTACACACAATCTATGTTTTTGAGCGAAAATAAGGCAGATAATGTATACCACCGTAAACCCCACATTTCTCTATATAAAGTGGGGTTTAGAGGGGTCTTCGTTTCACGGACTTGTTATCGTGATGAAATTAGTAACTATGTAAAAAATAGTACATGGAAACGTTCCGACTCATTTAACCGAACAGAGTAATGATACCAGCGCTTACAATCTTGCTCTTTTGAATTGTCGTTTTCCCCGTCAATATTGGAACTGTGGAATGAACTTAACATAGGAATTAGTGTGCGTCTAACAATGTCACAATTTAAATCAAACATAAAAAATTCCTGATCGAGTAGCAGACAATACAACCGTAGGTGAACGAAAATATAAAATAATTTTAAGCCTGTATAAGACATAGATGTAGCATTCTGAAATCAGACCTTTACAGAGCGCATATTATTCCAAACCCCATTTGCAGCTGTTGGTTTCCAAATCGAAAATGCCTATCATTACTATTTTTTTACTGTGGCCTTTATAGCGAACAACCGATTCGATTATTTCGAAATTTCAGAATTCTTCGAAATGTTTCTGCTTTAACTGGATCACAAAATTATTACATCGACCCCAATAAATTAATAATCCTGTCGGTTCTAAAGTTTATCAAAGATACGCATATATTTCAAGGATGCATCTATCAAAATGATTGGATGTATTGTTTCTGTTTGCCTTCATACAGATCAGCAGTTTCAACTGTCATTACGACAACACTTCCGTGTGCCATAGTGCATTCTTCCATATCCCAAAACGGTATATTTTCAAATAAAAATGCGATATATTTTTCTTGTCACACATGTTTTGCTTGGAGCTCGGGTTTTTTGTGCTCGAAAAATAACCGCCTCATTCAAGCAGTTCTAACGGGACTCCGCGGCTTGTTTCTTTGCGATGGAATAGGAAAACTACTGCTGTAGAACCCGGTTTTCTATATGTAAAGTTGTGTTTAGAGGCGGTTCATTTCACGGACGTGCTAGCCGTGGTGGAGACGCCGCCACAGTATTAATACGAAAACACGCCTGTAGAAATAGACGGTAAGTTTTACCGCCAAAACAATGACAATTTTCAAATGAAAATTGTAAATTGTTTCTTATTTTTGCTCAAAATATAGATTTTAGAGCAGAACTCAGAACAATATGGTTTACCCCTGTAAACCCCAGTTTTACTATTTATAAGTGGGGTTCAATGGGTCAGAATTATATAGACGTGTTTTTGTGGAATGTAGGACAAAAAATCCCATGGACCAAACGACCCATGCCAGTTTTGACCAGGTGGACAAAACGTCCAACGTCATATTTTCAGGGTGAACAAAACGTCCCACATCGTTTTTTCAGGGTGGACAAAACGTCCCACACAAATTTAACAGGGTGGACAAAACGTCCCATATTCTTGAGGTGGTGTTAGGGTGGAAGAAGGGATTTGGAAGGGTACGCGACAATATAATAGTTCGTCTGTCATTACTGACAATGACCAGTCTTAATCATATTTGAGAAATGTTACTATTTGTGTGTTCTAAGATGGCTGATGAGACCGATTCTAGCTCTGAACTGTGTTGCAAATAGAGCAACAGAGGCTAGAGGAAGACAGCTCTGTTGGTGATGCCTTATCGCTGGCTTTGCGCTGTGCACGTTTCTGCTCAGCTTCACTGATTCTTTTTGCCTCATATTTATTGGCACCCCTATTGATGAGACCTCGCCCCTTTGCTGTGTCCTGTGCAATTTGTTCCCACGACTCTTTTGGAATGTTGAAGTCCCTGAGGGGGGGGGGGGCTTTGAGGGTGTCCTTGTAGCGCTTCGTCTGACCGTATTGGGAGCGTTTGTCCATTTCTAGTTCGCCATAGATAATTTTCTATGGCAAACGTTCCTCAGGCATTCTGGTAACATGGCCTGTCCATCTTACTGTGCTAATTACAGACGAGTATGTACACTTTGCATACCTGCCCTGTCCAGGACTTCCGTGTCTGGAATCCTCTCTTGCCACGTAATCTTTAAGAGTTTTCTAAGACAGCTAGTATGGAAGTGATTCAGTCTTTTGGCGTGTCGTTGGTAAATTGTCCACGTTTCACATGCATACAATAGTGTTGGCAGCACCACAACTCTGTAGACTTTCAGTTTTGTGTCAAGTCTGATTCCATTTCGATCCCAGACACTACCACGTAGTCGGCAATATGCTGCATTAGCTTTGGTAATCCTTGCATTGACTTCTTCATCAATGTGCACGGCTCTTGACAGTGTGCTCCCAAGGTAGGTGAACTTGTCTACCACTTGCAATCTATGACCTTTCACTGTGATGATGGGCTCTTTGTAAGGCTTACAATGTGCTGGCTGATAGACTACTTCAGTCTTTTTGATGCTGATTTTGAGATTAAAGCAATCACAGGAGTCGGATACTTGATCTATACCTTTTTGCATCTTCTCTTCTGTAGGAGCAGCTTTTGCCATGTCATCAGCAAAGAGGAACTCATCAAGCACCTCTGTCTGCACCTTGGATTTGGTTTGCAACCTTCTGAGATTGAAAAGCTTCCCATCAAAGCGATACCTATTAGGTATGCCATTGTCACCATCCTGAAAAGCATCTGTGAGCATGGAAGAAAACATCACGCTGAACAGTGTTGGGGCTAACACAAAGCCTTGCTCCGTTTTTCACAGGGAATGGATCTGAAAACTCACCAACATTTTGGACCCGTGCAAGCGTACCATCGTGGAACTGTCTCACACTTGCTATGAACTTGGTTTGACATCCATACTTCACCATGATCTTTCAAAGGCCCTCACGACTGATTGTGTCAAATGATGTGGTGAGGTCGACAAAGGTCATGTATAGGTTCATGTTCTGTTCCTAGCATTTCTCTTGCAGCTGCCTTGCTGGGAAGATCATGTCAATTGTTCCTTTGTCCTTCCTAAACCCACACTGGCTTTCTGATAGAAGCCCTGAATGTTCAAGATGTTAATTTTGTCAGTTAAGTAGGACGCTTGCAAGGACTTTCCCAGCAATATACAATAAAGAGATGCCACGGTGATTGTCACACATCTGAGGGTTCCCTTTCCGTTTGAATAGGTGGATAATTGACGCATCCTTAAATTCGTAGGGGATGGTTTCTTCTCTCTACATGATGTGAAATAACTCTGTCAACTTCTTTGCAACTGGAGTACCTCCTGCTTTGTAAATCTCATCAGGTATTACATCTGGTCCTGGAGCCTTGCCAGATGCCAGTAGTTTTATTGCTTTCACTGTTTTAGTAAAGGTTGGGAACTTGTCAAGCAGGAGATTACATTCAACCTGTGGTAGTATAATGATTGCATCATAATTGATTGAGGATGGCCGATTAAGAACACTATCAAAGTGTTCAGCCCATCTTTTCAAGATAGCCTCTTTGTCAGTCAGAAGACTAGTTCCATCTGCACTGAGGAGAGGAGTGGTTCCTCAACTCTGGGGACCATAAACAGTCTTTAGTGCATCAAAGAACTTCTTCATATCATTTCTGTCTCCAAAGGACTGGATTTCATCAGCCTCGTTGCTGAGCCAGGAGTCTTGCATGCCTCTGAGTCTAGTTTGCACTGTCTTGCATATATCTGAATAGGCCGCTTTGTTAGATACTGAGCAGGTATCACTGAGGCATGCCCTGTGCTTTGGTGCTTCTCTTAATATACTCCCATGAACACTACAAAAGGGATTGTGGAAATATAGTTAGATGTTTTTATTTACAAAAAATGAATATGCAAACACAATCTTTAAAGAGCACATGGTCAAGAGCACATTTTTACATAAAAGAAATTTTATGATGATAGCACATATAAGAAAATGTGTACAACTTAACTTACTCTGTTAGCATTTGAAACAATAAATAAAAGTATCTGTAACCTTCTTTCTAATATAATTTCAACAAACAACAATTAGTTATTCATTTGATAGATTGGACAATTCCTTTTTATAAAGTATCATGATTCCCATTCAGAGAATTTAACTCTACCGTCCAATTAAATATGGGACATTTTGTCCACCCTGTCAAAATCGTGTGGGACGTTTTGTCCGCTCTAAAAAAATATGTGGGACGTTTTGTCCAGCCTGAAAAAAAATTATGTGAGACGTTTTGTCCACATTGCCAAAAATGGCATGGGACGTCTTGTGCATGGAACGTTATGTCCGGCTCCCATTTTCGTGATGATGTGGGACAAATAACCATCCGAAAACACTAGTTAACGTATATAATACAATTAATTGCATAAATCCATTGTACCATTGGAACTATTCATTGTATTATTGCTGGGAGAGAACTATCTAATGTTGCTCAAACTTGTGTCCAATCCCTTTGTGCTTCTTGCAATAAAATATGTTTAATCTAAACCTATATTTTGAGTATGAATAAGAACAATATCACAAATTTTCATCAGAAAAGTAACTACTTTTGTAGATATGAAAGAATGCACTAGGCAACACGGGTGTGTTATCATAATCAATCAGAATCAGAATAATAATGAAATGGATGGAATAAGAAAACGTGTATTTATTTGGCTTCCAAAGATAGACATTACGAAAACGCGCCTATTCAAATACATTCTACATTTTACCGCCGGAAAAATGAAAATTTTAAGATGAAAAATTGCGATTTATTTCTTATTTCTACTCAAAAAATAGATTGTTGGTACTCGTTAGAACCGCCACATCAAGGCGGTTCTAACGAGTACCCACAATCTCTATTTTAGAGCAGAAATAAGAGAAATAAGGTTTACCCTTTTAAACCCAAGGTTTACTATAGTGAAGTGGGGTTCAAGTTGGTCAAAGCTATATAGGCGTGTTTTCGTGATGAGAATACCTAAATAGTATTTACTCCATGAGATAATAGTAATTATGATTAATATTCTAAAACGTTTGTGAATTTATCCCATCACGATAATTCATTCCTGCGACATAGAACATTCTTTCTTAACTCAAAAAGTGTTCATTTTCTTATTAAACTGTGTGATGTATTTCTAATTTAAACTGCAAACATAGATGATTAATTATATTGTCAAAAGGTTTGCGAATTTCTGCCCATTCGTGTGAAATAGATTTTGTGTTCATATTTCAAAAACGGTTAATTTTCATACGAAACTATGTTTATACTCTTTGTTTGGAGGTTATTGTTGATTGTTTGTGCCTCCTCATCGGCTAACCACATAATATATGTTGAGATCAAAATGAGAAAAAAAATGTATCCACCTCTAAATATGTTCTATTAACGCATTACAATAACACATCCGTGCGATTTAGTGCATTTTTCACACCTCCAAAATGGCTACCTGTCTGATGAAAATCCGCGATTTTTTCTTATTTAAACTGCAAACATAGGTTGTGGGTGCTCGTTTGAACCGCCTCAGTGAGGCGGTTCTAACGTGTACCCACAACCTATGTCTTGGAGCAGAAATAAGGAAAATATAGCAAACTCCGTATACCCAAGTTTTCTCTATATAAAGTGGGATTTAGGGGTGTTCATTTCACAGACTTGTTCCCGTGATGGGGTTATCCTTTTAAAGCACGGAATACAACACAGAACTAGAATATATGAAGTGCACATGTTTTCTGGGCCGCACTAGCGCAAGGTTGGGCGGTCAACACGCGGAGCGGTTTTAACCGGTTTAAAACAATCGTCCCGGTCAATACTCCCAGTGTGGTCAATACTGGTCAATACTGGTCGATTGAAATAGTGTTGAAAAGGCAAAGCTACAGAAACTATTTTGAAGTTTTGGTCTCTTTGCTGACTGTTTTTTTTTTTTTTTTTTTTTTATCTTCCAAAAAAGTGAAGAAGTTCCAAATTGGGTTTTAAGGTTTCATTCATTTTGACACCTTCAGTAATAACTTGATGATAAGATACGGTCTATATTGCATATAAATCAAAATTTCACACATTAGGAATAAAGCCTGGTGTCAGTTTAAAATACCCAATATTAGGGACATGTAATTGGTCAATTTAGCAATTAGATCTTTGGCACACCCACTGCAGTGTCATGGGTTAGTCTGTGTTGCAGATACTTTTAAATATTCAAAGACATTAGTGAATCTCCAAACATTGTTTGGTAAATAAATTACAGCTTTTTACATATTCACTACTTCACAGGCTTAAAATTAATGACAGGTGTATTTCACACATTTTTCTATATATGTATGTGACAATTTTCTGCAATCACAATTATATGTGAACTGCTTTAAAATGTTATGATCAAATATTTTGTTTGTTTGTTTGATTTGAGGTTTAACGTCCATGTTAACACTATGAAGGTCATTTTGGAGACGTTGCTTCCAATTTTTATGGACTTTTACCCGGCATTGAGATGAAATGACTTCTCAAGCCCTGCCGCCCAATGAAACCAATAGGGTTTATTAGCATGGACGGACCGACTCGCACCGCATTGCCTAGTCAGGCTTAGATCCTCTAAGCGGGTTACCAGTACCCGTGTGAGGGTCGGTTTCAGCTGTGCGTGGAAGCATCATGCAGCCCATCTTTTTCTTCAAGCCCCAATGTTAAATAATTGATATTTTCAAAGTTGAAGAGGGAAGATGATTTGTGTGTGTGTGTGGGGGGGGGGGGGGAGGTGAGTGGGTCAATCTGGTACAACAATTTTTGTTTTCTGTGTCAAACAAAATAGGACCTTTCATACACGTGACTAACAAGGCGGTGGAAAGATCTTTGTTTTGATATCGGAGCCTTGTTTTGGGCTTTTGAGCCTTTCTGGGACATATTTTGTGATTTTGTTGGATTGGGAAATCCCTTGGTATAGACGTGCATTAAGATAGAATCGGAGTATATTCCAGAATGGCTGCAAAAGGGGGAAAACAGGACTCTTACGGGTGGACAACGGTGAGAGGTCGCCAGCGGTACAACAAGTATGAATGCAGCAACGTAAGCGTCAAAGAATTTCTACAGGCTCTGGTTCTGGTGGTTCGTTTTCGGACGATCTTGATCCAGATAATGAACTTACGCTTGACGAGTTTAAAAACTTAAACGTAGATAATAAACTGGATACACTATTTGTTTATTTACGTGATGTGAAATCGACCAATCAGAGGTTGTTAAGAGGCGAGAAAACTGTTCACGAAATCCGCGAGACTGCTCTCCAAAACAGTCAGCGTATTGACATTCTCGCTTACCGGGCCATTGATCTAGAGGCGCGTCAGAGGAAAAACAACCTTATATTTTGGGGTATACCCGAGGCCAGAGGTGAGGAGTGTACTAATGTGGTGTCCGAATTTCTCGCTAGGCATCTTGAACTAGATCCTGATAATATCCACATCCAAAGAGCACACAGATTGGGGAAAAACCCATAGACCGTCAACGATCAGTTATTGGCCAGGCCATAAACAAATTAAAGCATAGGCCCCTTATTGCACTTTTCATGACTATCCGGACGTCGAACTCATTCTATGGGCGGCAAAGAAGCTACAAGGTACCACGTTTGGTATAAACAGAGACTATCCCCTGAGATATTAGCAGCAAGAAAACCCCTCTTCGCCTAGAAAAAAAATGATTATTATCTACACATCCTCGTGCTAAGGTACCCATACAATATCCGGCCAAACTAGTTATGGATGGTCGGTTGATCAAGGACGCTCTTCCCAGGTGGCATGAAAATATAAAGAAAGGCAGATTGGAAACAGTGTCATTACCCTTGTCGGGGCCAGCGTCGCACAGTAAACCACGCTGAGTGCGGCTATCTGACAAACGTATCAATGAACCGATCGAGCCCCAGCAACAGGTCTTTACATGTAATTCATCATCGGAGTCGGAAGAAATGGAGCACAGCGATATAGAGAACGGTCGGCAATCACCGACCGTAACGACTGCAGTTGTTCACATTCCTGACCCAACACTTAGTCCAAGTTCCGTTCCACCCTCCTTATTGCCTAGTCAGGATAATACGAAAGAGACTGTCGGTGGGACAAATACTGTTTCGATAGACTCAGATAGTGGCCATACAAATACACCCCGAGTCGCCCCACTGTGAACAGTAAGAGCTTGAACAATAAATAGGGTTACCTGGAGTGTTCATCTACCATATTTGTAGTAATATAACGGTAGATTCACACAATGTAAATAGTAATGAAAAACACGAGGGTAAAAACTCTAACGAACCGCAATCGTGTGTTTTATATGTGGTACTTTAAATGTATGTGGACTGAGGCGATGAGTGATGTACCCAGAATTTATCAAACTTGAACAAACGCATGATATTTTTTTTTTTGTGTCACGGAAACCAAGTTGGATGATCTTGACTTAATTGACGTTGAAGGCTCTGACTTTATTTCCCAGTGTCGCAACAAAAATACTTACGAAAAAGTGGTGAAATAGTCGTGTTTATTAAGCATTCTATATCACCGTACGTACGTGTTGTCCAGTCTGAATCAGACTATGTACTTTAGTTTAAGGTCAAATGTTGACCGGCACAAAAGAGGATGTTATGTTTGGTGTCGTATACATTCCTCCATCGGATTCGCGGTTCTTCAATGCGGACGAATTTGAACTATTTGAAATCGAATTAATTTGCTCATGCGTTGAAAACAAATGCCTTTGCCTTATAGGCGATTTCAATGCGAGGACAAGTTCGAAATTTGAAATTTTAGAAGCAGATGAATTTTTAATGGATCATTTTGATCTAGACTTTTCACTATACGACACCATAAATATCTCTTATTTGCTTCCCCCAGCTAAATCTGCCAATACAACGTTGCTCA
The DNA here is from genome assembly GCA_963580285.1 of Lucinisca nassula. Taxonomy (NCBI): domain Eukaryota; kingdom Metazoa; phylum Mollusca; class Bivalvia; order Lucinida; family Lucinidae; genus Lucinisca; species Lucinisca nassula. Next base: position 91,429,330 of record OY757022.1, read on the forward strand.
AAAGACACCGTTTTGAATAATGAAGGCATTTCTTTAATTGACGTATGCAAAAGCAATAACCTATGCATATTGAACGGCAGGTGCCATGACGACAAAAATGTTGGTAATTTCACATTTAGAAATACGTCTGTTATCGACCATACAATAGTCTCTACTGAAACATTGTTGCATGTAGAAAATGTTTGCATATCAGAGTTAGATACCTTGTATTCTGGCGGACATTCGTCGTTGACTACTATGTTTAAGTTCCGAAGACGTCAATCGCATACAACAGATAAAACAAGCTAAAGCGAATGCAAACAAAAAAACACGCTTGCAAGAAGACAAAGCACACACTTTTTCAGTTAACATTGACACGAAGAAACTTTACGAATTACATAAAAATATCAAAGAAGCTTGTAATACCAAAAATCAAATGCAAACCGACCACATAAATGCATTTTGCGATCAAATTTCAAATTTATTTGTGGAATCTGCAGACAAAAGCTTTAGCTATACCAGCCAGAACAACATAATAAAGAATAACAATTACAAGAAAAAGGCATGGTTCGGTCCAAAGTGTCTAACTGCAAGGCAAAAATATCATAATGCGAAACATTTACACAAGCTCAACCCATCTTCCTCGACTAAACAAGATCTACACGATAGTAGTAAAGATTATAAACGTACTATAAACTTCTATATCAACAAAATTAATCATTCTACCCGGAGAAAGCTGAGAACTATGAAAAGCAAACGTCCAAAAGACTTCTGGAAAGTAATCAATACAACAGACTACAAATCTAAAGATGATGAAATTGAATTAGATACCCTTTATGAATATTTTAAGAACCTCAGCCATCAAGACCATGATAATGATGAAACGCCATTTGAAAGCCTAAACACTGATCCATCTAACGATGAGAAACTATTGAATTCCTTTATAACGGAATCTGAAATACTAGCTTGTATCAAGTCGCTTAAAAATAATAAAAGTTCTTCAAATGACAATATTATTAATGAATATATAAAATCTACTGCAGACATAATTTTGCAAACGTACGTATCCTTTTTCAACCTCGTGTTCGACACCGGTTTGATACCGGATTCATTGTTAGAAGGAAAAATCCGCCCCATCTATAAAAACAAAGGCGATCCCCGTGACACAAGTAATTACCGTCCAATCATGATTTTAAGCTGCTTCGGAAAATTATTTACATCCGTACTAAATTCGAGGCTGAATAGCTTTATCGAAAACTATGAGTTGCTAAATGAAAACCAGGCAGGCTTCAACCTTGTTTCATCTCTGTAGTTTTTTTATTTGTATGTTCTCGGAGATGTTACACTGATGAGTTAGGAGGCCTTCATGCGGACTAAACAAAATTAGTGTATACCGCGACAGAGGTAATGGCGAGGATTATGGCCATGTAAAATCGAGTTCCACTGACGGTTCCAAGGCGGTTCTTCTGTGGCGGTTTATTTGTGTTGTTGTTTGTTACTCGCTGTGTGTATCACTTGTGTCTTTTTATTTTGGATGGCCATTTGGCCATTTCGTGGGAACGTAACTGTCCTTATGGGCTTCCTTTGTTTAGGTTTCCATTATGGTTTTGGTCGCTTCATGTTTGTGTTTCTTTCCCTTTGGTGTCTTTGGTTGGTGGAGTAAGTTAATTGTATCGATTCCTGATCTTTGTTTTACTTCTACTTTTTAGACCGGTAACTCTACTACTGATCGCATATTTTCTTGACACGCCCTAATAGAACTACTAAAACTGAATGGAAACGAGGTAATTTTGTATTAACAATTAGGACACTAATAATTGGACGTTACGATTATGACGTAACGTCGTAGTTACGTTAGTTACCAAGTTTAGTGGAGACAAGGGTCTAAGAAGACGTCTATATATAATCAATTACAATTGTTTAAAGGAATAAACTGATTTACTTTCCGCTGTTAATCGATTCTTTTGGTGTCAGTCCATAATCGGGAAAATCGTCACACCAAAAATTGGTAGCAGAGCGAGGTTTTTTATAAATATAATCGAGAAATAGATAGAACAGATCTGTAAAATGGCGTCAACGGACAATAGAAGAATCAGTTTAGAGAATCGTAGACAATGTGTCGATCATGCCGGTACTACAATCGAGTATACGGAAAAAGTAATTGCATTAAAAAAAGAAAAGGCACGGGCGAAATCTAACTTCAGCCGGGCTCGAAACAAGTTGGCATCTCTATTAGAAGAACAGGAGCTACCAAGCCGGAGGACAGTTCGAGATGTTTGCAGCAGCTTGGATACTTGGATGGAGAATGCCATGAAGGTAATGGAAAATTTATCAGACTTGTATATACAATATAGCGAATTGGACAAAGGCAACAAAGTCGTGACGGAAATGGAAAAGCTAGAAAACGAATATTCTGCAGCAAGTGAGACGGCAAGAGAATATAAGGATGCGAGAAGGGACGACAGATCAAGTGTCACGTCGGAGATTATATCAATTGACATGTTAAACAAGCTGAACATAACCGATGAGGCAGAAACATATGAAAAACTGCCAATGCAACATATTAATTCGGAAAATCCAAACATTTTCATGACGGCGGCTGATGGTTTCGAGCAAATCAATATATCGACAGAAAAATGTACAGGCAGTAACTGGGCAGACATAGAAACTTCGACACACTCGGAGCATAGGACACAACAAAGCGACAATGTGTTAGATGCAACAAGAACTGTAAATGTTATGAATCCTAATGCTGCAGCTTTCGCGCCAACAACAAGCAGCGCGGTCCCTTCCATTGGACAGGATCTATGGAGACAGCTAAAGAGGGTACAGATACCTGTCTTCTCAGGAGATAAAAGAACCTACCAGAGTTGGAAGGCCGCTTTTATTGCATGTATAGATAGTGCACCGGCAACTGGTGAATATAAACTTTTGCAGCTCAGACAATATCTACCAGGAGAGGCGCTAGCAGTGATAGAAAACCTAGGCCATTCGTCTACAGCATACGAAGCTGCTAAAGAAAGATTAGAAAGGAAATATGGGGGAAGACGTCGACAGATAGCAATCTACCTGGACGAGCTCGAACAATTTCGGCAAATTAGACCTGGAAACGCTAGAGACCTTGACAAATTTGCCGACCTTTTAGATATTGCTATAATAAACCCCAAGGAAGCAGGACAATATCAAGAGCTTGGTGACGGTTCGCTGTATACAAAGTTGCAGCGAAAGCTAACTGAAGGAATGTTAGCACGATATCATCGCTGGGTTTATGAAAATCACAAGCAGGAGTCGGTAACTGCATTACGAACATGGGTCATACAGGAAGCCGAGTTCCAGACAATAGCGTCAGAGACTGTACATGGACTCGCGGGAATAGCCCCCACAGCAAAGCCTGTGGCGTGGCACAAGAATCAGCGGACATTTTTTGGAGATACAAAGGGTAGCCAAGACAATAAGAAGTTGTCTTGTAGTGTATGCAAAAGGCCTCACGGGGTGTGGAATTGTCCAACATTTATACAACAGAGCGTACCTGATCGCTGGATCGTGGCAAAACAAAATCAGCTTTGCTATCGCTGTCTAGCAGAAAACCATTTAGGCAAATTCTGTCCACGAAGTCGACAGTGTAAACAACGCGGATGCAAAGAGCTGCATCATAGACTATTGCATAAAATGGAATCTACTGAACGAATAGTACGCCCATCGGATGAAACCAATGTAAAAGTCATAGATAGCAGCCAAGAGATTTCTTACCCAATAGTCGAACCAGTTCCTGCCGTCACGGAGGGGAAGCAAAACGGTGAACAAACAACTATGATGACGCAAAATCACATCCGCTCTGACTTCATAGGACTTCGCACAGTCCCTGTGATTCTGAAGAATGGAGATCGCTCGTTGACAGTGAACGCCCTTCTGGACGACGCGAGTACAAAGACCTACATCAATGCAGATGTTGCTGCCGAACTAGGATTAGAAGGTAAGACAGAACAGGTCACTGTCAATGTATTGAATAACTTAGTTGAGACGTTTGAAACCAGACCATTTAATGTTGAGCTGAAGAGCGTCAACGGCAAAGTGAGCGTAAAAGTGTCCGCATATACAGCCACCAGGGTAACAGGAAGCATGACAGTAGTAGACTGGAACAAATACAGAATGAAATGGCCACATCTAAAAATGTTAACTTTCAGCAATCTACGACTAGACCAATAGTAGATATTCTAATTGGATTAGATTGTGCCGATCTGCACTATGCACTTGAGGAAATAAGAGGCAAACCAGGTGAACCGGTCGCTAGGCTTACTCCACTCGGATGGACATGTATAGGAAACCCTGAGCCATCATATAAGACTGTACTCCAGACCAACTTTGCGTACACTTACTTTGTCAAGGAATTGTCGGAAATTGAAAAACTGAACCAGAACCTTAAAAAGTTTTGGGAAATAGATAGCGCTTCAACAACAACACTTGAAACACCTATAGTCAGAATAGAAGAACAAATAGCACTAAACAAAGTAAAACACTCGTTTACCTATGAACAGCAAATATATCGTGTGGGTGTACCTTGGAAATGCAATGACCCGATCCTGCCAAATAACTATAAGATGGCACTTCAAAGGCTTGATAATACGGAGAATAGACTTAAAAGGTCACCTAATATAGGCAAAGCATACGGTGAGTGCATCAAAAGGTATGTTGAGAAAGGTTACGTGAGAAAACTCAGCAACAATGAACAGTCAACATCGAGATGGTTTCTTCCTCATTTTCCAGTGCTGAGACCCGACAAGGACACTACTAAAACAAGAATCGTGTTTGATGCTGCCGCCAAGTTCGAAGGTTCGTCATTGAATGATCAGATCTATCGGGGGCTTAAACTCCAACGTGACTTGTTTGACGTTCTACTGAGATTTAGAAGATTGCCAATTGCGGTCGTATGTGACATCGAAGAAATGAATCTTCGAATTGGTATTGCTGATGCAGACAAACCATATCACAGGTTTAGGAGGAAGAGTAAATCTAGGTCAAAATCTAGGAAAGGAAGCAAGTCTGGAAAGAGGTAAAAAGTCTAAGAAGAAGTCTAAGTCTAGGAAGAGGTCTAAGTATAGAAAGAGGTCTAAGTCCAAGAAGAGGTCCAAATCCAGGAAGAGGTCTAAGTTCAGGAAGAGGTACAAGTCCAAGAAGAGGTCTAAGTCCAGGAAGAGGTCCAAGTCAAGGAAGAGGTCTAAGTCAAAGAAGAGATCTAAGTCCAAGAAGAGGTCTAAGTCCAGAAAGAGGTATAAGTCCAGGAAAAGGTCCAAGTCTAGGAAGAGGTCCAAGTCTAAGAAGAGGCCCAAATCTAGGAAGAGGTCCAAGTCTAAGAAGAGGTCCAAGTCTAGAAAGAAGTCTAAGTCCAAGAAGAGGTCCAACTCCAGGAAGAGGTCTAAGTTCAGGAAGAGGTCCAAGTCCAAGAAGAGGTCTATGTCCAGGGAGAGGTCCAAGTCAAGGAAGAGGTCTAAGTCCAAGAAAAGGTCTAAGTCTAGGAAGAGGTCCAAGTCTAGGAAGAGGTCCAAGTCTAAGAAGAGGTCCAAGTCTAGGAAGAGGTCCAAGTCTAAGAAAAGGTCCAAGTCTAGGAAGAGGTCCAAGTCTAGGAAGAGGTCCAAGTCCAGGAAAAGGTCCAAGTTTCCAAAGAAAAGGAGGAAGAGCAGGTCCAAGGCTAAGAGGAGGAAGTCTAAGAAAAGGAGCAAATCTCACAGGAGGAGAAGGAAGTCCAAGAAGAGGAGCAAGTGTAGGAAAAGGAGAAGCAAGTCCATCAAGGCCAAGTCTACCTTGGGAATTGTTGTAGCCGCCGTTGCAGCCTTGCACCAGAAGACTGGTTCATCTGCCAAAGCCATTCGGAAGTATGTTACCGCTCACAGCAAACTGAGTGGCAAGATGCTTAGCTTTCGCGTGCGCAAAGCTCTAAGCGCAGGAATCAAGGTCGGAGACGTCGTGCTAGTGGTTTTACCCGATACCGCTAGTGGAAACTGGCCGCTCGGGAGAATACTGGAGATATATCCGGGGAGAGATGGACGGGTGTGTGTGGCGAAAATCCAGGTCGGCCTGGGTACCAAGACGAGAGCTGTGACAAAACTGTGTCCTCTAGAACTAGGAAACTAGATACTGTGCTTTACGCATTAGATATTTGTTGTAAGAAGAAAATGAACGTTTAACCGGAGATCGTTTGCATTCATATCAAAGAAAACGTTGGTTCAAAACAAATATCTTTTAACCTTGACGAGTATTGAGTAACAGGCTTATTTATAATTTTGCATGTTTAAGCTGACGCTTTACAATATTATTTATTTCATCAAATGTAATGCATTTGAGGAGGGGAAGAAATGGAAACGAGGTAATTTTGTATTAACAATTAGGACACTAATAATTGGACGTTACGATTATGACGTAACGTCGTAGTTACGTTAGTTACCAAGTTTAGTGGAGACATGGGTCTAAGAAGACGTCTATATATAATCAATTACAATTGTTTAAAGGAATAAACTGATTTACTTTCCGCTGTTAATCGATTCTTTTGGTGTCAGTCCATAATCGGGAAAATCGTCACACCACTGAAAAAGAAAATAGTTTTTTTGTTCTTTCATAGATTTTAGCAAGGCATTCGATTCCGTTTGGCGGATAGGCTTCAGTTGAAATTACTTGGAAATGGAATAAACGGCAAAATGTTCAGAATTATATTTAACATGTACAACAATATCAAATCATGTGTGAACCTTGGAGGAGAACAATCAGCGTTTTTTTTTTTTTTTTTTTTTTCAAATATTCTCTGGACTGCGCCAGGGTGAAAACTCTCCAGAATTATTTGCTACATTTTTAAACGACCTTGAAGACTATCTACTACAAAATGAGTGTACTGGAGTTAACCTTGAATACGTTGACGGGCACGTTACTACTTACTTACAGCTTTTTGTTCTCCTCTATGCAGATGATACCGTAATATTTAGTACAGACTCTGATACCTTTCAAGAATATCTAAAAACATTTTATAGCTATACTAGATTATGGAAATTGAAAATAAACTTTGACAAAACTAAGATAATGATTTTGGAATAAGAAACATTAACAGATATGAATTCAAATTAGGAGATTCAGTCATCACTATGTGTGACGAGTTCGAATACCTTGGAGTAATTTATTACAAAATCTCGAAGTTTTTACCCAGCAATTAAACATAATGTGGAACAAACAAGGAAAGCCTTACATGTACTCTATAAGAAAATCATAAACATTCATTTATCATTGGATATCCAACTGTACTTGTTCGATCATACAATTGTGCCAATTTTATTATATGGTTCCGAAATTTGGGGTTTCCACAACACTCAGATTATTGAGAATGTACATAACCAGTTTTTTACGTAAAATTACAAAACTTCGAAAAAGCACCCCTATCTTTATGCTACATGCGGAACTTGGTAGTCATCCTCTAACTATAACAATTAAATCAAGGATGATCGGGTATTGGCTTTCCTTAATGAATTGTGCAGATACTAAAATAGAAAAACTTCTTTATAAAATACATTTTTCTGAAGCCAACAATTGTCAAAACCTCAAATGGATAAACTTCATTCAGTCTAATATCAGTAGGACGAATCGACATGTTTTACAAGACTGTGATAGATAACCCTAAAGCTAAAAAAAGCAAATATAACTCGAACCCTTAAGGACCTGTACATCCAAAACTGGAACTCGCGTCTGCTCGATTCATCAAAAGGCAGAAACTATGCTTTGTTTAAGGAGAATACTGAAATAGAAAAATTTATTTTATCCCTGACTAAACGGACATACATACATATATTAAAGTTTCGAACGGCTAATCACAAACTACCTGTCGAGAAAGGACGCTGGGATAATGTACCATATGCAGACAGAAAATGCAATTTATGCCATAAGAGTGAACTTGGCGATGAATTTCATTACCTGCTTGTCTCTCCTTTCTTTGACAACGAAAGAAAAAATGTTTTTGTAAAAATACTTTCGCACAAGACCAAACATTTTGAAATTTAAGGCACTGCTTCAGTCAACTAATAAGAAAATGTTGACTTGTTTATCGAAATGTGTAGCAGTTATCATAAACACATTTAACAGAGAATGATTCATAATTTGGTAACTGAAATTGTGTTTATTAAAGACAGAGACATTCTGACTCAAATATATGCCTACAACAATAACAGGCCTTTGTGGCCTAGTGGATAAGAGCGCTGACTCTAGCTCGGGTCACATGTGAGACGCCAAGTTCTGCAACGGAAAGTCAGGTGGTTTTCCTCCAGCTACCCCGGTTTTCGCCTGCCACTGAATAACGACGGCTCGATATGAGTGAAATAATAATGAAACCACCGTAAACACCCCCAACACACACACACACACACACTAAAAGAATGTCTACAACTCTTCCAATGTCGTTCAAATTGTTTACCATGACAATGTGATAAGCTTGACGTGTACACTCCGGGTGTATGTTTACTTAATATAATTATAATTTATTTAGTAGTCTACCGCCATGTTATTCTGCTTTGTTTGTATGTGTTGTAATATTTCCCTTACGCCACCAAATGGCCTGGGATCTGTCTACAAAATAAAGATTTGTTCTGTTCTGTTCTGTTCTGTTCATAAATCCTCCAAAAGCCATGATACATTCAGCCTATTCATATTCCTGTAAATCAAAATATGAACAATCTAACCTATAAAGGAAAAATAATAATTATAAAGATTGTTTGATTAAAAAGAACAGGCCTGTCTACAGTTCAGTGAGTCAATCCAATCTCTTCATTTGACCAGCAATAATGTCTTCTGACTTTTGATCAAATAACAATACCTTAAATAATTACTGTTATTATTAAAAAAATAGAAGTGGAGGCAATGATCAGGAATCGATACAATCAACCCACAGCTCCCATCAGAGACACCAAAGGGAAATACACACTAACATGAAACAACAGACCCTAATGGAAACACCAACAGCGGAAAGCCAAAGGACAGTTACTTTCCCATAAAATGGCCAATAGGCTATCCATAATAAAATAACACAAACGACACAAACACCAAAAAAAGACAAACCATAAAAAACAAATCGCGACAGAAGAACCTATTTTGTCTTGTTCAGTGATGAAAATATAGTCTAACACCATGTACATGATGAAGGTGTGTGTGTGTGTGTGTGGGGGGGGGGCTTTTAAGACCAGTTTAGCAACAGGACAGAGGCATATACTCCAGTGATTTAATCGACCAGTATCGACCAGTAATCAGTGACCCTCAGATATTTTCAAAATTCCACAATGGAATCAATGATCCCAAAGGACAAGAAAATATAATCTACACTATGATGTAGGGCAGGGAGACGTTTTACCGCCGCCACACGTTCCCACACACCAGCTATAGTGAAGTTAAATATGATCTATAAAAGGGTTATCCTTTGGAAGCAAGGAATACACCACAGAACTGAAAAATATGGAGTGTATATGTTTTCTGGGCCAGACTAGCCAGTTTCGGCCAATTAGGCCTCATCAGTGACCCTCAGATATTTTCAAAATTCCACAATGGTATCAATGATTCCAAAGGACAAGAAAATATAATCTACACTATTATGTAGGGAAGGGAGGCGTTTTACCGCCGCCACACATTCCCATACACCAGCTGTATTTGTTTGATTTGAGGTTTAATGCCCCATCAACACTGTAAAGGCCATTTTGGAGACGTTGCTTCCAATTGTGTGGGACTTTTACCCGACATTGAGATGAAATGACTTCTCAAGCCCTGCCGCCCAATGAAACCAATAGTGTTTATAAGCATGGACGGTCCGACTCGCACCGCATTGCCTTGGCAGTCTTAGATCCTCTAAGTGGTTTACCAGTACTCCTGTGCGGGTCGGTTTCAGCTCTGCGTGGAAGCATAATGCAGCCCATCTATTTCTTCAAGCCCCGATGGGCGGGGGCAAACACCAGCTGTAATGAAGTTAAATATGTTCTATAAAAGGGTTATCCTTTGGAAGCAAGGAATACACCACAGAACTGAAAAATATGGAGTGTATAAGTTTTCTAAAACCGTATACGTGTACATGTTTTTTTAAAATCGGTTTTAACCACCGGCTCAGTCAATACTCATATTGACCGGCTTTTGGCCAACCTTGGACTAGCTAGTTTTGGCCAATTAGGACTCACAGTGATCCTCAAATATTTTCAACATTCCACAATGGAATCAATGATCCCAAACAACAGGAAAATATAAACTACACTATGATTTTCTTTATATAAAGTGGGGTTTAACATATTTAACGTCACTACAGCTGTTGTCTGGGAATGTATGGCGGCCGTAAAATGTCTCCCTGCCCCACATCATAGTGCTATCCTTTGGGATCATTGATTCCATTGTTGAATTTTGAAAATATTTGAGGGTCACTGATGAGGCCTAATTGGCCTAATCTAGCTAGTCTGGCCCAGAAAACATGTACACTCCATATTTTCCAGTTCTGGGGTGTATTCCTTGCTTTCAAAGGATAACCCTTTCTAGAACATATTTAAAGATGTATTTACAACACAGGCTTGTTAATTTGATTTGCCTTCAGGTAACTTAGTCTTTCCATTCTTTCGGTTACTTGAAATGGCCCTGCTCTTTGATCATGTTTTTTGTTTCCTTTTTTGTTTCAAAATTTTATCAGTTTTCATGGACGGAAATCTGCTTTTATGTACAAATTAATATAATAAAGGCTTTTCTCTTTGACCATGTTTGCCACATGTTATAATTACTCTTAAACTAGTCTTGGACAAATAATTGAAGGCATATCATTTTAATAAGCTTCATTTGCGCTCTTTTTCTAATTGTGTCAGCGCATGACAAAACCTACAATTAGGCATGTGCGCCCAACGAAGACTGCGTATCAACGCAGTCTGATTAGAGTCTTCGTTGTGCGCTCTAAGGCTAGCTAAGGGTCCAATGCTCCTTCATGCAGAAAGAGAAGTCTCTGATTATAATATATGGATGCGCAGACTGATCTGAGTCTTCGATGGGCGCACATGTTTTATTGTAGGTTTTGTCGTGCGCTGGCTCAATTTATAGGTACCTTTTACTCTTGCCAATTAAGAAACATAATGGTGCTATTTTGTTTTTTTAAACATGATAACTATGCTATTGGTACGTAGCCTTAAGGGGAATGGGAACACCTGGCAGGTTTTTCGGCCATTTTTCAAAGGGAGATTCCTTTCGGGACTTCCTGTTCGCCTTTCTATAAGCCCTGGCCCACTGAAAAAGGGGTCTACTCTTAAAGGAAAGAATTTGCTCCTCAGGAGCAAATTCTTTCCTTTAAGAGTTGACCCCTATTGAAGTGGGAGACAAAAATACTTTTGCAGGAGTTGCCTCCCCTAAAGGTGTTCCCATTCCCCTTAATTATATTAATATCCGTTTATTAGTTTTATTTATAACCCGCAATGTTGCCACTGACGCTTCATAAAAGCTTTCAAAGCCATAGGGTGTACAATGTTAGCTCCTTCAACTGTTTTGCCATATAATATCATTATCTTACAACTTGTGTTATCCTGCATAGCGATTATATTATGTATGGTGTCTTTCGTAGCTATATACCGAACGAAGACGACGCCGTATCCGACGAAACTTTTGTCTCTAGGACTACTTCTGTATGACTTTTTATTCCTTGTGTCTGCAAATGGAGGGAAATTTTTCACTTTCGAAGATGACTTTGTGTTTCGACATTTGTCGCGTGGATTTCAAATTGCGGCACAAATTATCATAAGTTTCATGGCATATGAACGACTCTTCGTTCTGGGATGGCCGTATTACTACCTCAGAGTGGCCACGAAGACTCGAATCAGAATTGTATGTTTAAGTATCATTGTTATCAGTTTCCTGCAGTACATATTACTAAGAGGACTGGTTTGTTTTGCAAGAGGTATGATCTCAGTTTGTGGCATGGCACCGGCCATCTACTTTTTATTGGTATCCGTGTATTGTCTAATTTCTTCTATTGCATCGTACACCAAACTTTTTATCATCATTCGACGAAAGGAATCCGTGGCAGGCGCTTTGAAGCAATATAAAGGGACAGTTGCGTCATTTCTATATTTAGTCAATTCAGCATGCTCATCCGGTATTTATCTGCGATTGGCTCTATACTTCACGTTTCGTGTGTCAAAGGAACTGGACCTCAAAGGATTCGTTGCAAACCTCGCAGACTTTGTATACGTAATCAACTGTATAATTGACCCTTTAATTTATGTACTTTGGTTCAAGGAAACGCGCCTGGAGATTCTGAAGATGTTGAGTAATATCTGTCCTTTCCTTAAACCAGTTGCAGAGAAAATGAGAATCGAAGTGTTTAATATTACAGTAGCAAACGCTGGGGATCGGTCTGAAAGTGCGCGTATCTAATGACAGGAACAAACGCAACTGAAAAAGAATGGCTTTAATGACTCATCTACAGTCGAACTTCCATGGCTCGAACACCTTTGGGACCTCGAAAATCTGTTCGAGACAGGGGTAGTTCGAGCCACTGAGGGTTACTGTCTGCAGGCATAACGAGATACTTTTAGACACCTTTTCGGTGTGCTATAATGAAAATGTATGCTGTGTGTACTCATTAGAATCGCCTCATCGAGGCGATTCTAATGAGTACAAACAGCACACATTTGCAAGATAAAAGACTGAAATATCCTTAATTATCCCCCACTATTTCTTATGTAGAGGATTTCGCTAGGGGCTCAAGAATGGGTTCGACACATCCATGGTAAACGAGCCATCGGTGTTCGAGCCATCGAGGTTCTACTGTATATAACTCGAATGCTGAGTAACATCTGCCCTTTCCTTAGACCAGTTGAAGAGAAAATGAGAATCGAAGTGTTTAATATTACAAAGTCGTTCTGAAAGTGCGCGTATCTAATGACAGCAAAAAACATAACTGAAAAGAATGGCTTTAATGACTCATCTATATAACTCGGATGCTGAGTAACATCTGCCCTTTCCTTAAACCAGTTGCAGAGAAAATGAGAATGGAAGTGTTTAATATTACAATAGCAAACGCTGGGGGTCGGTCTGAAAGTGCGCGTATCTAATGACAGCAACAAACATAACTGAAAAGAATGGCTTTAATGACTCATCTATATAACTCGGATGCTGAGTAACATCTGCCCTTTCCTTAAACCAGTTGCAGAGAAAATGAGAATGGAAGTGTTTAATATTACAATAGCAAACGCTGGGGGTCGGTCTGAAAGTGCGCGTATCTAATGACAGGAACAAACATAACTGAAAAAGAATGGCTTTAATGACTCATCTACAGTCGAACTTCAATGGCTCGAACACCTTTGGGACCTCGAAAATCTGTTCGAGACAGGGGTAGTTCGAGCCACAGAGGGTTACTGTCTGGAGGCATAACGAGATACTTTTAGACACCTTTTCGGTGTACTCTAATGAAAATGTATGCTGTGTGTACTCATTAGAATCGCCTCATCGAGGCGATTCTAATGAGTACAAACAGCACACATTTGCAAGATTAAAGACTGAAATATCCTTAATTATCCCCCACTATTTCTTATGTAGAGGATTTCGCTAGGGGCTCAAGAATGGGTTCGACACATCCATGATAAAAACGATCCATCGGTGTTCGAGCCATCGAAGTTCTACTGTATATATAACTCGGATGCTGAGTAACAGCTGCCCTTTCTTCCCAGCAGGTACATGCCGCTATGACAACGTCAAATCAACTTGCACCGACGTTGCACCGACGCAGATGTGACGTTGCATAATCGTCATGACGTTGCACCGACGTTCACGTGACGTAATAATTACGTCATGTGACTACTGGGCTTAAATAACAATTTTGAATATAGTTATCCCATGATTTTCCCGCATCAAAACGTATGAAATATACATAAGTGCAGGTGTTGCAGTTAAACGTGTTTGTTTTGTTTGAATTGAAGCTTTACGTCCCCGTCAAGACTCTATTAGGTCAATTTGGAGATGTTGCTTCAAATTTTTGGGACTTTTACCCGATATTGAGATGAAATGACATCTCAAGACCTGTCGCCCAAACAAACTAAATAGTTCATATGTAGGGACGGTCGGACAGGCTTAGACCTTCTAAGCGGTTTACCAGTACTCGTGGACGGTCGGTTTCAGCTCTCCGTGGAAGCATCATGCAGCCCAATCTATTTCTCCAAGCCCCGGTGGGCGGAGGCCTGTGGGATTTCTTCTAACAAAAGGTTGAGAGAAACTAAATGAACTGTGACAGCACAAATATATTTAATTTTTGTCTTTTGGTAGAGATAGGTATTCTAGAGTCACGTTAGTCATATACATGTGCCATCTTTGTGATATTGTCTTTTTCTGTTTTCGTTTTACGACCTTTGCAAGATTATTTCACTCATTTGGAACCCTTCGTTAAACAGAGGTTGGCGGAAATTGGTGTACCAGGAGAAAATCCACATGGCTTTCAGTTGCAGAACTTTGCGACTGACATGTGGCCCGAGCGGTGAGAGACTCAATGATTAAGAATCAGCACTCTACGGGCGGAGGCCCGTCTATATTGCCTTGTACCGTGCAGTAGTCACAGTTGCTCATATCACTTAGATTATGTCATTAAATTTTATTTATTTATTTATTTATTTATTTATTTTTATTTATTTAATATTTCATGTATTTATTTATTTTGACTGCTTTGAAGGCAAATATTATTGTATCTAGGGTCTGTGTCTGAAAACTGCGATGTGTTCATCATGTGAACAAGTCCGTGTAATGGATACCCACTAAACCCCACTTGAATAGAGAAAACTGGGCTTTACGGGTGGGGGGGGGCAAGATTGTTTTTACTCATTTCTGCTTCAAGGCATGTGTGTGTGAATTCGGGTTTAACGTCGCTTTCAACCATTATTCAGTCATATCACGACGGTGTCTGGTTGCGACAGGGAGCTCAATGCTCACTTTTATAGTGCTGCCTCACTGAAGTATCATGTCCCAGACACATTACATGACACCACACCCAGTCACATTATCCTGACACTGGGTCGACCAGTCCTAGCTCTACCCCATAAATCTGTGTGCCAAGCGAGGAGCAGCTAGTACCATTCTTAACGACTTTGGTATGTCGCAGCCCGGGATCGAACCCGTGACCTCCCGTTCCCCGGAGCGGACACTCTACCAACTGAGCTATCGGGGCCGGTCTGCTTCATGACATGGTTTTTGGTACTCGTTGGCGGTTCTTACGAGTACCATCAACCTATGTTGGTTGCAGTATAAATAAGAAAAATATCACGGATTTTCATCAGAAAAGAGCCATTTTAAAAACTCACCTGCACAAAAGCATAATAAAATTTGTCACCGAAAAAAAAAAAATAAAAAAAAAAAATTCAAGATGAAATATGATGATAGTTTTCTAATTTCTACTCAAAATATAGAGTGTGTGTACTGATTAGAACCGATGAGGCGGTTCTAACGAGTACGAATAATCTTTCGTTTAGAGCAAAAATAAGAAAAATAAGGCTGACCCCTGTAAATCCCTGTTTTACAATATAAAAGTGGGGTTCAAGGGGATCAAAATCATATAGGCGTGTTTTCGTGGTGAGTTCTGATGCCTTAAGCGATGTTTTCACTGAGGCCCTCTCGAGGAGGGGACGGGTCGTACAGTGGAGGGGGTGGGGGGCAGTGGGGGCATTTCTTCAGGGGAACAAAAGCCTAAAAATAAGAGGAACAGGGAATGAAAGGCAAGTTTATCTTCACAAAAACACGCCTTTATAGGATTGACCCCCTTAAACCCCACTTTTATACAGTAACATTTGGCGGGGGGGTTGGGGGGTTGGGGGTAGACATTATTTTTCGTATTTCTGCCTAAACCAAAGAGTGTGGGTACTCGTCAGAACCGCCTCGCAGAGGCGGTTCTGACGGGTACTCACAATCTATGTTATGAGCAAAAATATGAAATACTATATCAGATTTCTTTTATGTGAAAAAAAAACATTTTTTGGTGGTGAAATTTTTAATATATTTCAATAGGCATGTTTACAGGGAAGATAGAAAGAAAACGTGTACAGGGGAATGATATCATTTGGGCCCCGTCAAGCGATTTTCGTACTTATCGCCTATGCGAGCAGCGAAGGTTCAGGCGAGCCTGCGCATCCGCGCAGTCTCGCCAGAACCTTCGCTGCTCGCACATACAAGCAGTGAATCAAGAGGAACCTTCAGACAGAAAGCCATATCCCTGGCCCCTCTAAATGGCTGGGCATGCGCAGTTAAAATTTGTCATGACGGAATGCTCGAAGACACAAGTTCGCTTGACGGGCTTATTTAAATTATGGAAATAAATGAACACAGTACGATGACTCACCCCTACGACATAGTGTGTTTTTCACATCTCCAAAATGGCTACTTTTCAGATGAAAATCAGTGATTTTTTTTCTTATTTGAACTGCAAACATAAAGGTTGTGGGTGTTCGTTCGCCTCATTGAGGCGGTTCTAACGAGTACCCAAAACCTATGTCTTGGAGCAGTAATAAGAAAAATAATGTATACCCCGTAAACCCCAATTTCTCTATATAAAGTGGGGTTAAGAGGGGTCTTCGTTTCACGGACTTGTTACCGTGATGTATTGAGTATGTTTATTACAGCAACACCGGAAACGCCCTCTAGCACCGGTTTAAGCAGAACTCTATTTTCAAAATGATTCTAAATTAACTCAATGGTCTCAAAGGACTAGACTATAAGAATCTTATATGGGTGTGAGGGGTGGATGGAAAAATCCGTTCCGAGGGACACTGTCCGGCATCACGAGGCTTGCCGAGTGATGCCGGACAGTGATCCCGAGAGACGGGTTTTTCTATCCAGCCCTCACACCCATATTGGATTCTTTTCCTTGCATACCCTCCATTTCTTAGCACGGAGCTTTAATGCTGCAGTCACTTCGGTTACTAACGTCCGCCATATTGGAATGTTTAGTGACGTCGCGTAACGTGCTGTGACGTCAACCTTAACCGCGGCGCATACGAGGATCAAACACGCGATTATGTTCGATTTTGGGTCGGAACACCAGGGTCAGAACATAAATTTCCATCCCAGGGTAAAATCACGGATTTACTTGTTTGGTGTGAAAGAATAACAGAATCTTATATGGGTGTTAGGGGTGGATGGAAAAATCCGTCCCGAGGGTCGCTGTCCGGCATCATGAGGCTTGCCGAGTGATGCCGGACAGTGATTCCGAGGGACGGATTTTTCTATCCACCCCTCACACTCATATAGGATTCTTTTTCTTGCATACCTTCCATTTTTAGCGCGGATTTGTAATGCTGCAAGCATTTCGGTTACCGACGTCCGCCATATTGTGTTGACACTACAGGAATGTAAAGTGACGTCACGGATCGTGCATGACGTCAACCTTAACGACGACGTACACAAGGCCAAAGCCGTCCATTCATGCTAATAAACCTTATTTGTTTCATTGGGCGACAGGGCATGAGATGTCATTTCATCTCAATGTCGGGTAAAAATCCCACAAAATTGGAAGCAACGTCTCCAAAATGACATTTACCGTGTTGACGGGGACGTTAAACATCAAATCAAACAAACAAACAAAATGATGATGTACTGGGAGACGATTTACGGTCTACGTTTTTTAAAACCCTACTTTATATAGAAAAAAACTAGGGTTGACAGGGAATTTGCTCAAATACATAGAATACGGGTACTTGTAAGCATCAACTGTCAGTATTTTGACTACCACTGTCAGAATTAAAACTAGGAACAAAAATAACAATAATAATCATCATCATAACAGAGGATCTTACATGAGTGTTCATGTATTATTGAATTTATTAAACGAGTTGAGGGAAAGGGATAAAATGCGAGGCTTTGCCGAGCATTTTATCCTTTTTCCTCGACGAGTTTAATAAATTCAATAATACATGAGCACAAATGTAAGATTCTATTTATCATATGACATTTAAAAACGCATTTTATTCACGATTGGTTATAAAAATGTCAATATTCCGCCAATAGTTAACGCGATGTCGTAAAGGCTTCCGAGTTAAAAAAAAAGAGTCAGAACGAAAGCGAACGAGTCTTCTACACGAAAGCCTAAGAACACGTGCGAATTAATTATATATATATCGAGGGTTATTTGCCAAAAGGTCGTAAGTGCAGTTTTGGTGAAAACTCACTTTTTTGCAAAACTGCAAAGGACCAATGACCCTCTAAATTCTCACAAAGTTTGAAGTTGATATCTTAATTAATCAATTAATTATGCAATTTAGATCAAATATCGTAAGTGCAAAGTAGAATTATCAACAGACCTATAATGTCGTAAGTGCACTTGATGCATTTTTGTCATTGATATAATATTAAATTTTGACTGTGACATAAGGCCGTAGATGCACTTAAGACTTTTTGTCACAACTAAGCTTGCATGTTGTTGAAATAAAAAACAGAGCATTTTAGTCGTAAGTGCACTTAAGACTTTTGGTCATTTCTGTAAGCCCCAGTAAATGTAAGTATGAATTGAGAAATTTAATCTTAAGCGCATTTACTACCTTATGGCTTTTAAATTATTATAATATTTAACTGGAAAAAATGGGTAGTAAGTGCACTTAAGATGTAAAACACATGCCAATGTAACTTGATATGTATGACTAAACCTCGTAAGTACCAAATCTAAAGAAATAAAGAGTCACATGGTGATTTGCAAGAGATATACGACGATCAAGTAGACTTCCTTAAACAAGACGGACATTGGTCTACTGAACTTTGTGACTTACTTCCTCTTGCTGTAGCAAACATGATGTGAAGGGAAGTAATTATATACTCCAGTAACAGGATTAATTAGCTCATTGAAATTCACCCAACATTGAATGAAGTGAGATCTGAAGAAATTTTAAAGTTTGCTTATATATCCTTAAAGGGATTTGAGCATTACGATACTTGTATTTCACATAATGATAAAAATGCAGTCGACAAAGAATGTACCGACGAGTCAGAAATATCAGAAATGACAAGAAAAACTCCACAAACTTCTCCGGATAAAACGGTGAATGTGGAATCGTGTGAGAAAAATACCGGTGTAAATGTCAACACAAACAAAAGAACATTGTCTACACCAATAGGTATTACACCAAGGAAAAAAGCAAAATATGTTTCCCCCGAGAAAAAGATGAGGAGCAGGAAAAAAAAGGCACACCATGAAAATTGGAAAAAAAAATGTGAGAAAACAATTACGCTTTTCGGGAAAGGAATATGTCAGCGCAAAAGGGCAGAAGGTAGAAGCACGGTCAGTTAAACCACACAGTTGTCAAACATGCCGATATAAGTGTGGGAAGAAAATCAGTGATGAGGAGAGGGCAATTATCTTCAAGACATTTTGGAGCCTTGAAAGCTATGACCGACAAAGAGATTTTGTATGTAAAAGCGTAATAGAAAATGATCCTAAGCGGATTAAACTGTCAGCCAAAACACGACGAAAAAAGTCAAGAATAATTTTCTCCTTTGTAGTTGGACAACAGCAACTGCGAGTTTGCAAATCTTTTTTATGAAAAAACTTGATTTGGGAGAAAAAGCAATTTAATTTGCTGCCAAACGCTCTAGGGCTGGGGCATTCGCAACGAGAGATAAGAGAGGCCAACATAGTTCCCATAATAAAACACCAGGTGTGAATGTAGAGGACATTAAAAGACATATAGAATCATTTCCTGTGGTAGAAGGACACTATACAAGAAAAGACTCAAAACGGCAGTATTTGGGAAGCGATCTTAATATAAGGAAGATGTACAGCCTTTACAGGCAGGAATGTAAGACAAGTAACAAGAAAGCTTCTAGCGAACAGAAATAGTTTCTGTTATTATTACAATTTTTCATTTCATGGGCCCAAGAAGGACCAATGTAGTATATGTAACATGTACATACAGTCAAAAGTTAATAGTTCTGAACTTACAGAGAAGTACGAAAAGCATATTGAGAGAAAAATTCGAGCCTGAGAGAAAAAGACAAAGACAAAAAATATTCAAAGGAAAACAGGTCATACCACACAGCTGCTTTTGATCTTGAAGCAGTTCTACCAGTTCCATGTTCATTAGTAAACCAAGCCTACTACAAAAGAAAGCTAAGTTGTTATAATTTATCCGTTTATTCTTTGGGCGATGCAAAAGGCAAATGCTTCCTATGGAATGAAACCGAAGGGAAACGTGGAAGCTGTGAAATAGCAACATGTCTCCTCATGTATATGAAGTCTTTACCTCCCTCTGTAACAGATGTTGCCTTGTATTCTGACACATGTACAGGTCAGAACAGAAACCGATTTGTCTGCATGGCTATGCTTCACGCTGTATCTAGTATTCCAAATATTCAAACTATAAACCAAAAGTATTTAGAATCTGGACACTCAGAATGAGTGCGATTCCATCCATGCTGCTATAGAAAGAGCAAAGAAGCATACCTCTATATACTATCCCCATCAGTGGGAAACTATTATTCAAGTAGCAAGACGTAATAAACCATATACTGTTGTGCTACTTAAACATATGGATTTTCTCAATTTTAAGCCATTAACAAGCCAGCTACTTCCACCAAATCAGACAGACACTCGAGGTAAAAAGGTTGAATGGATGAAAGTGAAATGGTTCAACTACCGAAAACTTGAACCAGACTGTATTTTTTTAAATACAACTTTGATGATGAAGAATTTAATTGTATGAAAGTAAGATCAACCAGACGAGGTAAGAATGCTGGATCCAATATCACCCAGTGTTACAGTGACAAGATCCCTATCTCAGATGCCAAAAAATCTGATCTGCTGTCCTTGTGTGACATTGGTATAATTCCGACTGAGTTTCATTCATATTACAGGGGTTTACCAAGTAACTAGTCAGCACGGGATGCACTTGCAGAACCAGACAATATGGAAGACGTGATAGATTCTGATGAAGAGTGAACCATTTTTGCAATTATTAGAATAGTCTAGCCTCTATGTCAAGTTTGACGATCATTACAAAGGCCAAATTCTTTCACATAATTACATGTGTCTGCATGATAAATCAAGTCTGACAGAAACCTATGACAAACTTGAAAAATAAGTATTGCTATCTGGGTGTGTATCTCAGATCTGAGACTTTGGTACAATTGATCAGTTATACACGGGAATAAGTTTTCCAGAATATTAATTTTATCAGTGCAAAATGAGATAATCATGACGAAAACACGCCTACATAACTTCGACCCCTTTAAACACAACTTAAATATAGTTAAACTGGGATTCACAGGGGTATACATTATTTTCCTTATTCCTGCTCTAAGAAATGTTATGGGTACTCGTTAGAACCCCATCAGCGAGGCACTTCTTAAAGTACCCACAATCTGTGTTTGGGGCGGTAATAAGGAAAATATCAGAATTGTTGTTAGAATTTTAGTTTTGGTGCCATTTTTTCTTATTATATTTGTATAGGCGTGTTTTCGTTATGACTTGGATGGTTTTGGGCGTTTTGGTTATCGCGCATGATTTTTTAGTTTCATTTGAAGTTTAATGTCCCTGTCAACACTGCATATGTCATTTTGGAGACATTGCTTCCAATTTTACCCGGCGTTGAGATGAAATAACATCTCAATCCCTGCCAACTAAAGCAACCAGTAGGATTTATTAGCATGCACGGGCAAATATGTAACACTTTTCGTGGGCATGCTTAGAACTTCTGAGTTGTTTACCAGTGCTCCTGGCGATCGCACATGGATTTGTTTGGGCAGAATTACTGTTTTATTGGATTTTACATGTTTTAAACTTTGAAAAGTATTAACATGGTCTCATTTTTAGTTGTAATGGTAGTAAATGCATTTAAAATTGGACAAAAACTTCTCTCCCTTTTGAGCCTTACAGACGTAAGTGAGCTTATGAACATTTGGCGCTTTGTTTAAGGCAACTAAAATGCAATCAAACTGAAAGACATATCATCGTAAGTTCACTTACGTCTTTAATGCATCCTAATATGTGCAATGAAATTAAATAAAACTGAAAGGCATTTAATCGTAAGTGCACTTGAGTCTTTGTTGCATGTAAAAATGTGTTATGAAATACAACAAAATTAAAAGATTTTTAATCGTAAGTGCACTTGTGTCTTTTAGGCATGAATTATTTTATATAAATCTCGCAAGCCATAAGGTCGTAAGTGATTCAGGGGCAGATAAAACATAATTGCAGCATAGATTATTGAAACTGACAATCATGATTGATTTGCCGAACAAAACACTTCAACATATGTTAAGGTTATCTTGGTATAAATTAAGCTGTCAAAACTAGACAGTATAAAAATATTAAAATCAAGTATTCTCGAAAGTGTAAAAAATGCACTTACGACCTTTTGGCAAATAACCCTCGATATATATATTATTTTCCGTAATCAATCAAAAAACAAAATAAACCGTTTATTACATTTTCATTTATGTTTTACCTTGAGTTTTCAAATTCAGCCGTTCTGATTTCTCGCCAAAATAGTTTCAGTCAGGGCAGGAATTTCAGGAGGCGTGGTTTAGTTTGAAAATCAGTCGCCATCTTGTTTTCATTTCAATGCGACAATTATCCTGTGCTTGAAATACAGATGCAAAAATTTCATAACTGTATTATTATGTTGTTGTTGTTATTTATCTACAAAGCATTTTAACGCTGCTGATAAACACTAGGGACCATTATCAAGAAAATCATACTTTATATTCGTGTTGCAGGTATTTCGTAAAAAAAATAAAAATGGATGTGAAAATTGAATTCTGATTTCCATGATTCCAGGGCTATTTTGAACATGAGACCGGCAAATGGTATTGCAATGAATTTATCACGTCAACAAGTCCGTGAAATAAACACCCCCTAAACCCTACTTTATACAGAGAAAACTGGGGTTTTGGGGGGTATACATTGTTTTCTTATTTCTGCTCCAAGACATAGGTTGTGGGTACTCGTTAGAACCGCCTCAATGAGGCGGTTCTAACGAGTTCCCACAACCTATATTTTGAGCATTTATAACAAAAATATCACGGATTTTCATCAGTAAAGTAGCCATTTTGGAGATGTGAAAAAATGCACTATGTCGCACGGGTGTGTTATCGTAATGTAGCCACGGATGATCGCCATGGTGATAACTTCAACGTAACATAAACAAAGCAATACCCATTTTGTGATTTTATTTGATTTTCCGCCAAACTTCAACTAATGTTATTGTTGTTACAAACGCCATAAGCAACATCACGATAACAACTCCTTGGAAAGAAGACCCTTCTAAACCCACTTTATATAGAAAAAAAACTGGGGTTTACGGGGGTATACGTTATCTTCCTTTTTTGCTCAAAACATAGATTGCGGGTACTCGTTAGAACCGCCTTATTGAGGCGGTTCTAAGGAGCACCGACAATCTGTTTTGAAAGCAGAAATCAGCAAGATGTTACAATGTTTTCCTTATATTTGTCATTTCTGACACCATGTTAGACGCCATTACTTCACATGGACATGCTTTCCTAATGAATGTCGCCCAGCAATATGACGGGGAAACGTTCGAAATGAAATGATTCACTTGATTGATTTGTAGATTAGAACTCACTAAGAAATCACAGTAAATCACTACTGAAAATGTAATAAATAGCTACATGTATAGTCTTATAATAAGTCATTGTTCTTTTGTTGTTGTTGTTGTTTTTTTTTATCGTATTTTTATAGTTTTTTTTTTTTTTCATTAATATAGCGAAAAATACATTTTAGCTGTAACATGACCCACCCTATGTAACCATATTCCCCAGCTAGACAGTGCACTTTTTTCCAAATAAGTAAAAAAATATGTTTATCAACAATGGTTTTTCATGCGTTAAGATGAAAGCTGTTTGAACGCGAGTTCAAGGGACCCGGCAAATGCTAAATTGAAATGAATTAACCATCGATGATCGCTGTTCTTGCATAACTGACGATTGCAATGGCGAATTGTGACTAAAACGCCCCAAAGTTCCATATTAACTCCATATAACCGCTTCAAATGCGGCCGACAAATCAACATGGCGGCCAGTTCAGAATGTTGTTTTCTATGACGCCAGTTTTGCAGTGTCATATTTTAAAATGCTACGTTCAAGGCGATCACGTTACGCCGCTTAACGTCCATCTTGTGATATAAAAAATTCAAAATACATGTTCAAACAGCACGTGAATTTCATCATTTGAACAGATGTTTTGTAAGTATCTTCCTTGAGGCCCTCAACAACATCACATACATGTACCAACACAGAAATATACACATCATACAAATGGCAAAAATCAGAATGTAAGGCAATCTTGAAAGAGATGATGAGTTAACAATGAACTTCAAACTGGCAGAAATTTCTCACGTAAAACTTCGTCTTCTCTACGACAAACTTTGTGTATACTAAACTTAGTATAATGTATATACTAAATTTGGTATAAGAGAGAGAGAGAGAGAGAGAGAGAGAGAGAGAGAGAGAGAGAGAGAGAGAGAGAGAGAGCGAGAGAGAGAGAGGTAATAATTTGTACACGAGTATGTCATGAGAAAATTATATTCACATCACGAAAGCACTCCTATTTAAATATATTTGGGAGCTTACCATAAAAACAACGACGAAGTCAAAAAAAAAAATTAAATAATAACTAAATAAAAAAAACAAACAAAGAAAAATAATATTAATAATAAATCTGATATCACTTCCGCCCAAAGCACCGTTAGAACCGACTCGGTAGGTCGTTCTAATCAGTACCACAAATTAAGCTCCCGAACATTAATAAGAAAACATATATCCCTATAAACCCCGGTTTTTCTATATAAAAGCGGGGTTTATAGGGAGTCTAAATTATATAGGCGTGTTTTCGTGATGAAGTATGGAATAACAAAGAATACATGTCTAAACAGCGTATGTTTAAATGAGTTGGCGGCTGAGGTTTGAACTATGATGTTTGCAAATTACATCAAGCAGAGTAGATTATTAACTTTTAATCCATTCTGTACAATTTTTAGTGAAAATGTCTAGGGACTCAGCGGTTTTTATATTCAAGGGAATACTGTTCCACACTACGACCCTGAGTACGATAGACTACCTTTGAATAAATTGCACTTCGGCAGTGGCAATAAATAATTCTTATGACTTACAGATCTTAAATAAGACGCAGTATTATTTGCATTTGAAATACCTCCTGTAAATTAAGTGGGTGCAACATTGTTATAAATTCACTACATAAGTTTTGCTTTATTGAGAAATACGCTCTGATCAAATGATAGAATATCTAGCTTCTGAAGTGCGTCATGAAGACCTTCGTAATTTTGAGACAGAATTAATTTACAAACACGTCTTTGTAATCTATTTAATTTACTTTTGTTGGTATTTGACGTATTAGATCAAATCGTGCTGCAGTATTCCAAATGAAGCTTAATATAGGTTTTATAGAATAACAGTCTATTGGCGTATTTTACTTAGTAGCCATAAATAAGATGATACCTTTTTAGAACAGTGGTGCACGTGATTATTCCATACCAAATTTTCGTCCACTTGTACGCCTAGTATTTTACTACTCGTCGTCATTTTTATGTCAATGTCATTGTATTTAAGGGAAAGACTAGGGTCTTGTATATGTGTTCGTTTTTGTGTGCTTGTAATAAGCATGTCGTTTGTTTTGTCGGTATTCAAAACCATACCATTCTGTTTGCACCAACTATGAAGTGCATTTAGCGAAACCTGTAAATTAGATTCAAGTTGGTCTATATTATATTGAAAATCATACATGGTAGTGTGGTCAGCATAAAGGTCAACATTTATTGATGATTTTAAAGCCAGTGGCAGATCGTTAATAAAATGTAGAAATAGTAAAGGTCCTAAAATAGAACCTTGTGGAACATCGCATGTAACAAGTGCAGAGGCAGACAAGTTGCTATTTAAAGAAACCCGTTGTGTTCTGTTTGTTAGGTATGACTCAAATCATTTAAGAGAACTATGATTGCATTTATAAGACTGTAATTTTGTTAATAGAATTTTATGATCAGCAAGATCAAATGCCTTACGGAAATCTACCAATACAAATCCAATAAGTTTGCCGTCATTGATAGCTTTCAACCAAGAGTCAACCATAAGAGTAAGTGCAGATTCCGTTGAATGTTTCGGACGAAAACCACTTTGTGACTTATGAAGCAAATTGAAAGTGTTAAGATAGCTCATGAATTGTTTATCAACCCACTTTTCGATTAATTTTGAAATAGTAGAAAGAATAGAGATTGGCCTGTAGTTGTTGATATCATCCTTTACACCAGACTTTAAAAGGGGTTTCACTTTTGATTCTTCCATGAAGAGGCAAATTCACCAGAGAGTATGCTTTTATTTACAATAAAAGTGAGGCTAGGCGTGTAAACATTTGCTGCTATCTTTAGAATTTTCGGTCCAATATTATCCAGACCGGTTGATTTACTTATATTTAAGTTGTTTAAAAAAGTTTTAATAAAGGTTTCGTTTGTCAGTGGAATGACGAATTCGGTTTTAACCGGGATTTTAGACTGAACATAGTTTTGCAAAGTAGAAGTAAAACAAAGATCAGGAATCGATACAATTAACTTACTCCACCCATCAAAGACACCAAAGGGAAAGAAACACAAACATGAAGCGACCAGACCATAATGGAAACCTAAACAAAGGATGGCCATAAGGACAGTTACTTTCCCACAAAATGGCCAAATGGCCATCCAAAATAAAAAGACACAAGTGATACACACAGTGAGTAGTAACAAACAACAACATAAATAAAACGCCACAGAAGAACCGCCTTGGAACGGTCAGTGGAAAGAATTCCACTGGGGGTCTTAAATCGATTTTACGTGGCCACAGTCCTCGCCCTTACTTCCGTCGGGATTTAGACAAATAATTAGTTCAGTCCACATGAAGGCCTCCTAACTCATCAGTGCAACATCTTGACCATGTTACAAACATTCCGCGAGCAAACTTTCGTTCCGCCGTGCCATATGAAATTTTGGTTTGAATAGGCCAAGGGACGCCCTCAGGTGAGGTCATTATACCGCAACTCTGAACTGAAAGCCCCCTGTAAACCCACTTTATAAAGTGAAAAGTGGGGTTTACAAGGAAATGTATCACTTAATTGTTTAAGGTCGAAAATTTCCATGCATTATGATAACACATCCGTGTTTCATAGTTCATTCTTTCATTTCATCAAAAGGGTACTTTTTCTTATGAAAATTTGTGATATTTCTCTTTTTCATGACCACAACATAGGCTGTAGGTGCTCATTAGAACCACCTCAATGAGGCGGTTCGAACGAGTACCCACAACCTATGTCTTGGAGCAGAAATAAAAAAATAATGTATACCCCCATAAACGCTAGTTTTCCCTATATAAGGTGAGGTTTAGCCGTCACTCAAACATGCCCATCAAGAAAACACACCTATATAAGTTTGACCCCCTTGAACCCCACTTTTATATAGTAAAACTGGGGTTTACAGGGGTAAACCTTACTTTTCTTATTGCACGACCCGCAGAAAAAGCGACCGACTGAAGTCGGTTGATTTTGTAAGAGTGCCCTAAAATCACCGTGTCATTCTGTCATTCTGTCAATCTGTCAGTCTGTCAGTCTGTCTGTCCGTCCGTAACCCGTTTGTGAAAATTGGTGATAGTGACTTAACCACTTGGAATATTTAAACAATTTTTGGCGTACCATCACGTGAACAAGTCCGTGAAATGAACACCCCCCTGAACCCCAGTTTATATAGAGAAAACTGGGGTTTAAGGGGGTAAACATTATTTTTCTTATTTTAACTCCAAAGACATAGGTTGTGGGTACTCGTTAGAACCGCCTCATTGAGGCGGTTCTAACGAGCACCCATAACCTATGTTTGCAGTATGAATAAGAAAAATATCACGGATTTTCATCAGAAAAGTAGCCATTTTGGAGGTAAGAAAAATGCACTATGTGACACGAATATGTTATCGTAATGCTGATAGATATCAATGAGATCTAACCAATGAACTTGCGAAATATTACATTCCATTAAGTATAGTCTCGCCGAGGCGAAAAATGTGAAAATTTTCGAACTGCTTCTCCTCGGAAACCTTTGGGCCGATTGAAGTCAAATTTCATATGGAGCCTCTATGGGATGGGGAAAACCAAAATTTGCTCATGGGGTCCAGGTCACATGACCAAAATGGCCGCCAAGCCATATATGGTCTGTCTGTCTGTCCGTCCGTTTGTGAAAATTGGTGATAGTGACTTAACGGCTTGGAATATTTAAACAATTTTAGGCATACTGATAGATATCAATGAGATCTAACCAATGAACTTGCGAAGTATTACATTCCATTTAGTATAGCCTCGCCGAGGCGAAAAATGTGAAAATTTTCGAACTGCTTCTCCTCGGAAACTGTTGGGCCGATTGAAATCAAATTTCATATGGAGCCTCTATGGGATGGGGGTAACCAAAATTTGCTCATGGGGTCCAGGTTACATGACCAAAATGGCCGCCAAGCCATATATGGTAAAAACCCTTCAAAAATAGTCTTCTCCAGAACCACTGGGCAGATTTCCACGAAACTTGATAAATAGCATCTGGGACGTAGGCCCATCATAAATTGCTAAAATGGTGACCCTGGGTTGACCTTGACCTTCTTTGTGCCTAGGTCAAACTTTGACACATATGCTTTTGTATTGGAAAAGTGAGAATGCGTTTTATCCTGCAAACGATTCAGAATACAGTACTAAAGTATAAGATATATTTTTGCTCCTTACGATAAGGCGCATTTATTGGGGGGACCGTTTTAGGTCCAGGTCACATGACCAAAAGGGCCGCCATACCCATATCTGGTAACACTCATAAAGCTAAAAGCATCCGGCGGGTCGTGCACTTCAGCTGAGGCACTGGTTTCTGGTCTAAAATATAGATTGCGGGTACTCGTTAGAACCGCCTCAATGAGGCGATTCTAACAAGTACCCACAATTTATATTTTGAGCAGAAATAAGAAAAATATCACTATTTTTCATCTTAAAATTTTCATTTTTTGGATGAAAAAGGTTTCAATGTATTTGTATAGGCGTGTTTTCGTAATGTATATGATTTTGACCCCTTGAACCCCACTTTTATACATGTATAGAAAAACTGGGGTTTACATGGGTAAACCTTATTTTTCTTTTTTCTGCTCTAAAATATAGATTGTGGGTACTCGTTAGAACCTCCTCGATGAAGCGGTTCTAACGTGTACCCACAATCTATATTTAGAGCAGAATTAAGAACAATATCACAATTTTTCATCTTTATTATTTTTTCTCACTTTTTACGGCGGTAACATTTGCAGTGTATTTGTATAGACGTGTTTTCGTATTGGGGTGTTCATCACACGCAATTGATCACTTGACGCGTCATAAGTATGGTAACAGAACACCTCGACCCCAAAACCACCTCGGCCCCAAGACACTTCGGCCAATAGACACTTCGGTCCCACTTCCACCTTGGCCTCATATAAACGGCACCTAGACATCTCGGCCCCTGAGACACCTTGGCCCCATATAGTTACACACTTCGGCCCCACTTTGCTTCTCGCTGGGCTCCCACTACAAAAGGAGATCGGAGTGGATGCCCAATGACGTTTATTCTTTCTATTTATCCGATTTGATTATTATAAACAAAACACAACAAAAAATGATAAAATCTTTGCCGGCCTCGAAAATTCTTGTACTAGAATGTAATAATATGTTGCTTTAGCAAGAGTGTGTGAACTTGGCTTGGGATTCGCGGCTTGGAATATCGATTTTGCCTAACATTCGCTAATACTTTACTTTACTTTACTACTACGGAATAAATCGAATTCCAAACTCCATACTCCAGACTCCAAGCCAACTTCATACACTTCTTTAGCAACCAGTTCTTAGGTTTATTTGCTTTCAAAACCCTTTCACCCCTGAGTTTCTGACATGGAATCTTCTCTCATATCCACTCTGGTAAGACAGGTTTAGTCAAAATCACATCACGAAAATACGCCTATATAATTTTGACCCCCTTGAACCCCATTTTTTCTGTAGAAAAACCTGGGGTTTACATGGGTAAACCTTATTTTTCTTATTTTTGCTTTAAAATATAGATGGTGGGTACCCGTTAGAACCGCCAGGATGAGACGGTTCTAACGAGTACTCACAATCTATATTTTGAGCAGAAATAAGAAAAATTTCACATTTTTTTCATCTTAAAGTTTTCGTGTTTTTTTCTGCTCTAAAATATAGATTGTGGGTACTCGATAGAACCGCCTCATCGAGGCGGTTCTAACGAGTACCCACAATCTAAATTTTGATCAGAAATAAGATTCCATCTTAAATGTTTCTCTTTTTTTCGGCGGTAAAGTTTACCATGTATTTGTATAGGCGTGTTTTCTTAATGAGTTTCCAGCTTGACAAACACTGTAACTCCTGGTGAGACGGTTCGCTATGAGCCGCTTCATTTTGGCTACGGTGTTTACATATGAGCCTGGCCGGTCTGAAGGGTTTATCAAAGCTATACATTACGGTAACATGGTAACATACCCGTGCGACATAGTGCATTTTTTTTCACATCTCCAAAATGACTAATTTTCTGATGAAAATCCTTGATATTTTTCTTACTTATACAGCAAACATAGGTTGTGGGTACTCGTTAAAACCGCCTTATTGATGCGGTTCTAACGAGTACCCACAACCTATGTCTTGGAGCAGAAATAAAAAAAATATTGTATACCCCCGTAAACACCAGATTTCTCTATATGAAGTGGGGTTTAAGGGATGTTCATTTCATGGACTTGTCCACGTGATAGACAGCACTGGATTGTCGATTGTCTCTGACTGTAGGTTGGAAAAGTAAACGGTGACTTAGACTTTAACAGTTCGTTTAACCCTTACATTCATGTGCTGTAAACTCGCCCCCTCCCATCGGGGCTTGGAGAAACAGATGGGCTGCATGGTGCTTCCACGCAGAGCTGAAACTAACCACACATGAGTACTGGTAAATCTCTGAGAAGGACAAAGCCTGCCCGGGCAAAGTGGTGTGAGCCATACAATCCAATGCATATAAGTCTTCAGGTATCATTGGGCGGCAGGGCTTGAGATGTCATTTCATCTCAATGTTGGGTAAAAGTCCCACTAAATTGGAAGGAAGCAACATCTCCAAAATGACCTAATTAGTTTCGACGGGGACGTTAAACCTCAATTCAAGCCACATAATGTACTGTAAACAATATATAGACCCATTAGACTGCGGCGTCAGATCTGGGTCTATATACTATCTATACTGTTTGCATTCTGGGCCGTCTGATCTGCGTCTACACTGTTTGTCAAACCTAACACATGATTCCAGGCCAGCTTCTATACAGTTATAAGAATAAAGCGGCTATATCTATAAATAACAGTTTCCTGGATTTCCTACAAAACAGTTACAGTCACGTGGACTTTAGCACTGAAGAGCTTCTATCCTTTGTAACTTTAGGTCGATTGACACACACTCGACTCATAAAGGTTAAGGATGGTACATGTAACTGAACGATGGACAAAAAGCAGGTTCAGTCCAAGTGGGCGCATAACGTGTATATAACCTCATATCAACGTCTTGTAACGTCATGGCGTGAACCGGCGTTGATGCGAAGTTGCTAAAACGTACAAAAGGGTTGACTCCACGTTGATGTGACGTTACTAAAATGTTAATTGCATAGTTGGATGCTATGCTATGTGCGAACCTTAAACTTAACCTACGGCATCACGCAATGTCACCATAGCCCGATGTTGGCCTAATGGAGATTTCCCTGAGCCACGCTGGCTGCACAAGTGAGTGAGTGTTTGAGTTTTACGTCTCACCAACAGCTAAGGTCATACGGAGACGGGACCTCGGTTTAAAGGCTCATCTGAAAGACTGGAGAACCCCGGGATCGATCCTGCGACCCCTGGTTTACAAGGCGAGTAGCAACACCTACACCACGGAGGCTTAAAGAGCATAAGAATTATATACTTTGGTCATGTCAGAAAGTGTGTGACAGAGTGTCAGAATGCCCTCACCTTTCTACTTGACAATATTTATATTAGATTCGGTACTAAGCTATTTAGACAAATTATGGGCATTCCGATGGGTACGAATTGCGCACCTCTTGTGGCTGATCTGTTCTTGTATTGTTATGAAAGAGACTTCATGTTGTCGCTTTTTGGGGTAGCCCCTATGTGCTTTTAGCGCCCGGTTACCTTACAAAATCTATCAAGTCAAGTCAAGTTGTCGCTTTCCATTGATAACCAATCTGAAATTATTGAAGCTTTTAGCTCCACTTCTAGATATTTAGATGCTTTATTAAATATTGATAATACCTATTTCGATGGTTTGATCAGTCAGATTTACCCCCCAGAACTTCAGTTAAATAAAGCAAATTCTTCCGATACAGAGGCCCCGTTTTTGGATTTACATCTATCCATTGTAGATGGGTTTGTTTCGTGCAAAATTTATGATAAACGCGATGACTTTGATTTTGACATTGGAAATTTTCCTTTTTTGGATGGTGATGTTCCTCGTGCGCCATCCTATGGCGTTTATATTTCGCAATTAATTCGATTTGCTAGAGTGTGTAGTCATGTAACTGACTTCAACACTCGTAATAAATTATTAACGGCTAAACTTCTTAATCAGGGTTATCGGTACCATAAACTACGCAAAGCCTTTTCAAAATTTTATAGACGCCATTCTGATTTAATTTCAAAATTCAATATTGGACTTAAATCTCTTCTGCAACAAGGTCTATCGGAACCCGAATTTTATGGTGACTTAGTATATAAATTTAGAAAAATATATAACCGCAATGACTTTAGCACTCAATTTCGTAAAATCATTTTTCGATATAAAAAGATTGGGTACAACATGTATGGTATATGACAGTCTGCATGCATGGTAGTTAACCCAACTACCAATCACGGTTGGCAACTTTGCTTCCCTCTTTAATTACACGCCGGTGGGTCAGGCCTCAGATTCTATGACGGCTCCAACGTAAAGGCTTATTGAGAATTAGAGAGATCTAATTCAAGGTAATGTTGGTTGGTGCCTGATGCTCTGTCTCTGGTCGGGCCCATCGGAGTCTAACTGTTGGTTTTCTTTTGCTCCAGCATTTCAGTGTTTTCTTGCTGTCGAGTCCTCACCGTTGTCTCACCTCTGTGGTTCTTTGATTATTTGTGTTCAGGGGGATGTTGCACTGATGAGTTAGGAGGCCTTCATGCGGACTGAACAAAGTATTTGTCTAAATCGCGACGGAAGTAAGGGCCAGGATTGTGGCCACGTAAAATCGATTTAAGCCCCCCAGTGGAAATCTTTCCACTGACCGTTCCAAGGTGGTTCTTCTGTGGCGATTTATTTATGTTGTTGTTTGTTACTTACTGTGTGTATCACTTGTGTCTTTTTATTTTGGATGGCCATATGGCCATTTTGTGGGAAAGTAACTGTCCTTATGGCCTTCCTTTGTTTAGGTTTCCATTATAGTCTGGTCGCTTAATGTTTGTGTTTCTTTCCCTTTGGTGTATTTGGTGGGTGGAGTAAGTTAATTGTATCGATTCCTGCTCTTTGTTTCACTTCTACTGCTATACTGGCTGCTTAACAACCAGTGACTAATCGCACAGAATCACGTGGGTACTGGCTTGACGCACATATTTTTAAAGACGCCTTGTGAAAATTAGTCGCTTCTTGAGAAAATATGGTTGGCGTCAGGGGCGGACAGCAAAGGTTCTAATCAGATTGATAAGTCTCCACTGTCCGTGTGAGGTTTCAGCGCACTCCTGTCTATCCATAGAACAAACAGTAACAGTTGTCTCTTGTTGTGCAAATGCATTGGCTGTTCTGTGTCCTCGCTGGTGGAGAACTTTGAAGAGACATGGCTTTAAAATTATATAAATTGTTTTTCACAAAAATAAAACCACTTTACCGGTGACGGGAAACATCTGGAGCCAACGATGCCAGGAAGGTCTGTGTGAGTTCTTTTTCATACTTTTTCTTAATTTGTTTTTTAAAATCGTAAAATCGTAATGTATAGGTGTATAGAAGCCGCAGATAAGGTTGGCAGGGCGGGGCAGTTTGGGTGGTGCCAATGTACATGTACATCACGAAAACACACCTATATAATTTTGACCCCCTTGAACCCCACTTTTATATAGTAAAACTGGGGTTTCCGGGGGTATACCTTATTTTTCTTATTTCTGCTCTAAAATATAGATTGTGGGTACTCACAGTGCCCACAATCTATATTTTTAGCAGAAATAAGAAAAATATGACAATTTTTCATTATAAAATTTTCATTTTTTTCGGCGATAAAGGTGGCAATGTATTTGTATAGGCGTGTTTGCGTAATGGCGGGGCAGTTTAGGTGGTGCCAATGTATGACAAATTCGCCAAGTCCACTGGAAGATTCTGTAGAGTATCTTTCGCGTACTTTTTGCAAGCGGTCCAAACGGCCATATCTTTGTTCATTACGAAAACACGCCTATACAAAAGTATTGGAAGATTTTACCACCCAAAAATAGAAGCCTCCGCGGTGTAGTGGTTACGCTACTCACCTTGTAAACCAGGGATTGCAGGATCGATCCCGGGCTTCTCCAGACTTTCGGATAAGTTTTTAAACCGAGGTCCCGTCTCCGTATGACCTTAGCTGTTGGTGGGACGTAAAACGCAAACACTCACCCACCCAAAAAGGAAAATTTCCAGCTGAAAAAAAAACTGATATCTTTCTTATTTTTGCTCAAAACATAGATTGCGGGGACTCGATAGAACGGTTCTATCGAGTACCCACAATCTATGTTTTTGAGAAGAAATAAGAAAAATAATGTTCACCACTGAAAACCCCAGTTTTGCTATATAAAAGTGAGATTAAATGGGGTCAATATTATATAGACTTGTTTTCTTGATGTTATGATACATTTTAAGGTGACTTGGCTTACCTTGTTAGCTCGGCTGTTTTCGAAGAAAACGACGAGGTATTGTCACAGCTCTGGCGTCGTCTGCGTCGTCGTCGTGCAAAAACTTGGACATTTTGTAATATCTCTGTCATTACTTAACATATTTACTTGAAATTCGGACTAGTTGTTCATTATGAAAAGGGGAACTCATACCAATAGGTGAGGTAACCCTCAAAATATTTTTGGCACAGTTATGCCCGTTTTTCGACAGAATTTTTGCGTCATCGTCGCGCAAAAACTTGGACATTTTGTAATATCTCTGTCATTACTGAACATATTTTACTTGAAACTCGGACTAGTTGTTCATTATGAAAAGGGGAACTCATACCAATAGGTGCGGTAACCCTCAAAATATTTTTGGCACAGTTATGCCCGTTTTTCGACTTAGAATTTTTGCAGCCGATCGTTGTCACCCGCATGCGGTGCTCTTGTTGTTCATACTATAGTCCAAACGATAGTTCCTTATCTGCGACTGTTGTACATGTCAGCATCAAGGGACGATTAATCGCAGCACTTTTTTGTCCGTGCCACAATAAGTTTTTGAATTGTTATTGACAACTCGTGGAGAAAGCGATAACTTCTGCTTTGGTTTTAAAATGCACCACACATGCACAAAATCATAACAGAATACCAAAGAAACACTTCTCTTTTTCACTGGCTGACAACAGCATCATTCCTCTTACCCCGCCCACTATTTTTACATACGAAAACGCATGACGGACCCTGTAGATTTACTCCCAAAACACCAGTATTTGGCACCTGTTGAAATGTGTTGTACACTCAGTCACATGCAAGGAAACAAACGGAAAAGTATACAAAAACCAGTAAACATTTCAGGACTCCACTTTAAAAAAACAGCGACTTTTGAGTGTCAAAGCTACCTTCTTGAATTCATATATGCCACTGCACCTTGACCTTTCACAGCATCCAGGTAGCTGGAGTGTTAGTTTCGTATTCCATTTCATAAACTTACGAGGACGGTTCAAATATGAATGCAACTAAGCACATAAAAATGATTCCGTGATAGATTTCGATGAAAAATTTATTTTGTCCCCTCAAAGTATTCCCCTTTAACAGATATACAAACTTTCAGTCTTCTGATCCAATCATTGAATGCATTTTGGTAGATTTTTCGAGGTATACTATGAAGGCACTGGAATATTGCAGAACCGAGGTGTTTGCGCTGTACAAATTTTCGACCAGAAAGGTATTTTTCAGCCGCGGGAACAAAAAAAAAAGTCACACGGGGCAAGGTCGGGGGAATACGTGGGGTGAGGGAGTTCAACAACCTTTTCCTGCTTCAGATAGTCTTGCACAATGAACGCCTTGTGCGATGACGCATTGTCATGTAGCAATCTGACATTGGCCAAACCAGTTGCGGGTCTTCGTTCTTTGAAATATTTCTTCAATTTTCGAAGAACTTTATTCTTGTAAAACTTCGCATTTACAGATTTGCCTTTAGGCACAGCAACATGAATAGCAGGGCCCTGATTTGAAAAGAATATGGCATACGCTCATGGTCCGCTTTGCAATGCATGGTCTTTTGCAATACTTTGTTGCCCATATTTTTTTCTGAATCTTTCGTTTTGGCTCAAAAAAGTGAACCCATGTCTCGTCACCTGTGACGACATTAGCGAAAGACCGTGCATTGTAATTTGGAAACTTTTTAAGCAACTTCTTGGCGCACTGAACGCGTGTCTTTTTCTGCTCATCTGTCAACAGATGGGGAATCCATCTAGCACAGATCTTTCTCATTTTCAAATCCCGTTTCAGAATTGTATGAGCTGCTCCTAATGGGATGCCAAGCATACTAGCTATTTGCCTAGTGGTGTATCGTGCATCGGTAGCAACTATTTCTTTCACTCTAGCAACCATCTTGGCAGATGTTGCTCTTTTCGGCCGGCGATCATGTGGTGCATCTTTTGTTGAGCCTAGCCCACAGCTAAATTTCTTACACCAACGAAAAACTGTCGGAAAAGACATTTCATTATGCCCATAAACCGAACATATTTCATCAAAATGTCTTTGCACCGTATACCAAGAATACAACGATTCTTAATATTGGACCGTATTTCAACGGCGTACTCTGACCTTCTTCCAACCATGTTTTGTATTAGTATACAAGAGTAGACAGTGTTTATCGAACGATATACATGGCTAAAGTGGACGGATTTGAACAGGTTTGGTATCAATGTATAGGTAAAATGTTTTTCTACGCTGTGATATTTATTTCCAGGTGATTTTCGCATTAGTGCATGAGAAAACGTTCTACTTGCATTCATATTTGAACAGTCCTCGTACAGATACTCGACTGCCAAAAAATATCCAAATATAACATTATGCCATTATTGACCCTACTACAATACTATTTTGAAAAAAAAAACATAACTAAAACATATCTATTCAAATACATTGAAAACTTTACCGCCTAAAAAATGAAACTTTTAAGATGAAAAATTGTGATATTTTTCTTTTTTCTGCTCATAATATAAACTGTGAGTACTCGTTAGAACCGCCTCATCGAGGCGGTTTTAACGAGTACCCACAATCTATAATTTAGAGCAGAAATAAGAAAAATGATGTTTACCACTGTAAACCCCAGTTTTACTATATAAAAGTGGGGTACATAGGTGTCAGAATGATATAGGTCTGTTTTTTGGTGTTTTTTTTTTTTTTTTTTTTTCGTAATGTTATGGTTCTACACGTATCCACTGTATCTGTTTCCTCCCGGACTCAAATAGATCGCCTTCGTATTCGCCTACTCAAAATTAAACTAGCATCATTATCGTTTTATGGGGCTATAGCCCCAGAGTATTGAAGAGTGATTTTGGCACTACGTTTTGCATTAATGCATACGCCCTAATTACCACCAAGAGACACCTTGAAAAAAATATAGCGCAATATTGGAAACGGTTTCAAAAGTTCCTAGTAAAATATAACAGCCGTTGAAAATAAATATTATTACTTGAATGTTTTATAAATTTATCCATAAAGTTTACCGTGACAGGGATTCACTGAGGGATTCTCCGTGTAAAAACACGTGAAAGAAATCAATGTAGACAAATACGCCAGTCAGCCTTTTTATTAGATCAGTTCAATCAGCTCATTTTATACTGGAAATCCCAAAACTGGCAACTGTAAACTTACTTTTGGCTGTAAAATCTGAATATGATTCAGAACTCTGTAAAAATGCAAATTTTATTATTTCCAGTTGCCTCCTTTGCCCATTGAAACTCCCTACTTATATCTAATTTGGGCATAAAACCGATTTTCAAAATTGTTGCAGCACAGTTTAGGACTATGTACTAGAATTATAATAGCTTTTAAGAAAGTTGTTGTTGAATCGTAAGTTAGAGGGAAGAAATATGCAAAAATGTCGTTTCTGAAAGTAGGTTTACTTATTGATATCACTTAATCAAACTATGGATACCAATGGCTCCAACTAGTTATACCTATTTATCATATTGCCGACGCCAATAATTAGAGTTAGTTATATTCATAAAAGCATTTTAAGTAGCTCCTCCATCGGATATTATACTCAAAATGTAGGGATGATACTTAGTCGAATGATTCATATATATCTATAATAATGTAGGGAATAAAAAGTAAAGAGGCGACCGATTATAATATTTTTTTCTTTTCTAGCACAGGAAAATATTTTTGTTGCATGTCCGGTATTTGTTTCTGCTCAGGAATAGTCATTTTGAACTTTTTCCTTGGAAAGCGCCCATCTGAAAAGAAAATCGAATATTCAATATAACAATGTACATGTATTATGTCAAATCTCATATATTATAATTTGAGTTTGCAACTAAATGGTTAAAACAGGCAGACAGCTTAACCACCAGACCCACTAACCAGAGGTAAAGAAACCAGATGGATAAACCGGGTGGGACCATAGAAAGACGTCGAATCAGACTCCAGTCATCAGATGAATGTTTCATCTTCGTTTTTTGAGGGCACTATCTCCATGTCGAGTGAACTAGCTCCTTGTCGAGAAGACTAGCACGGACAGTAACTTCGTCATAAGTCGCAAGTTACGTAATCGCGGACAATTCTTTTTAAATTATTTCAAATTTTCCATGTTTCATTTCACAGGGATGTTGCTTCTGGGGGTATGAAGGGCGTACTTTTGACGGAAAATGATAAATCATCGGCCAAAATCTTCGTGTTGACATAAATTGACAATTTTTCAGGTCCGTGATAAAAAGTTTTCTTTCATTCATACGCCAGCGCTGCAAATTTTCATGGCAAATTCTAGCGGGGTACAAAGTTCAATCATTTCTACGTGGCACTGCATTGCCGGGTTTCTTTTATAAATAGCTTACACAGAAAAAAATGGTGTTAATCTCTTCGAAACCTACCTTTGAGGGTGATGGAGCTAGCTCGAGAGTTCCGGATGTGTCGAGGAAACAAATTTCCATTGACTCATTTTCGGGCTAGTTCCCCTGATTACCACCCGTGTTTATGCTCTGGAAAAAATGAAATTCCCCAAAGGAATTAAAACATCGAGTTGTCAAATTTTCTAGACCAGATTAGCTAGTTTCGCCAAAGTAGGTCTCATCAGCCACCTTCCAATATATTCAAGCCCCATTTGAACAATTAAAGGGATCATCCATAGTTTTTCATGAATAACATTTGCAGGATTCCAAAGAAGCTGTCTGAATATCTTCGAGGGACCAGACAAATGTTATTGCAATGAAATAAACATACATGGTCGCCATTCTTCAATTTTCTACGGCAAATTGTGACGAAAACGCCCCACATCTCCATATCACCTCTTCAGATGCGACCGTTAAACTGAAAGGGCATGGCGGCTTGTTCAAGCGATAACGTCTGTTCCGCAACACTTAAAAATGCTACGTTCACTTCGCTCTAACGTGTAACGTAAACAAAGCAAGGTCCATTTTTGATATCCAAAGATCAAACCTCATGTTTCAACAGTATTTCAACATGGGATTTGTTGCGTTAACACGACTTCTGGCCAAGAATAACTTCAAACACCTGTGTTCAATGGATTTTATTTAAAAATGTATTCTTAATGAGTCTGATTTAAAATACCAACCAGACGCTAAAATTGCCTTACCCTATACATTGATCACAAGCTATAGCCCCATCAGCACTCTCAGTGCTTTGATTATGTTTCTAATCATTATTTTGTATCAATTTTATCATTTTGTCATTAACTCCCCTAGCTTGTTCGAAAATTCAAAACTGAAATAAATAAAACATTTTCTGGACAAACATGAAACAATACTTCTCTTGAGAACTCTTGAGAACACAAAAATACGCCTATATAATTTCGAGTCCCTCAAACCCCACTTTTATATAGACGGTTTACGTGTATCCACAATGTATATTGTGAGCTGAAATAAGAAAAAAATATCACAAATTTTCTTCTTAAATTTTAGATTTTTGTCGGAAACATTTATAATGTATTTGTTTTGGCATTACGATAACACACTCCTGGGACAAAGTGAATTTTTTCACATCCCTAAAATGTCTACTATTCTGCTGATGAAGCTTATAAATGCTCTAAACATATGTTGAGGGTGCTCGCTAGAACCGCCTCAGGCGGTTCTAACGAGTACCCACAACTTATGTCTTGGAGCAGACATAAGAAAAATAATGTACATGTATACCCCCGTGAACCCCAGTTTTCTCTATATAAAATGGGGTTTAGGGGGTGGGGTCTTCATTTCACGGACTTGTTCACGTGATGGCGTGTTTTTGTAATGTATTCACATTATATACTTAATCACAGAAATCTTTTGGAGCCAGAGGTTACCATCCTTTTCCGGAAGACTGTCCGCATAGTGGTGATGGGGTCATGCTGCGTCGGCAAAACGGCGATCATCAGTCGATTTATCAACAGCAGCTTCCCCAAGAAATATGAACCAACCATTGAGGATCTGTACAGAATGACTGTGAATGAGGTAGGCCCTGGTCATCATATATCATATTTTCCATCCAAATGCCATTACGAAAACACGCCTATACAAATACACTGGATACTTTACCGCCGAAAAAAAACGAACATTTTAAGATGACAAATATTGATATTTTTCTTATTTTTGCTCAAAATATAGATTGTCGGTACAGTGTACTCGTAGAACCACCTCGTCGAGGCGGTTCTAACGAGTACCTACAATCTATATTTTAGAGCAGAAATAAGAAAAATAAGGTTTACCCCTGTAGACCCAAGTTTTACTATACATCACGTGAACAAGTCCGTGAAATGAACACCCCTCTAAACCCCACTTTATATAGAGAAAACTGAGGTTCACGGGGTATACATCTTTTTCTTATTTCTGCTCCAAGACATAGGTTGTGGGTACTCGTTAGAACCGCCTCAATGAGGCGGTTCTAACGAGCACCGACAACCTATGTTTGCAGTATAAATTAGAAAAATATCAAGGATTTTCATCCGAAATATACCCATTTTGGAGATGTGAAAAAAATGCACTATGTCGCACGGGTGTGTTATCGTAATGTAAAAATGGTGTTCAAGGGGGTCAAAATTATAAAGGCGTGTTTTCATGATGGTACAACCCGTTGAAAAGTTGAAGAGACGGTTATTCAGAAGGACATGTTTATGGATCGTAGCATCATAAAATTATCAAACAACGAACTGTAAGGTCCACTGATGCCCCGTACACTCCAAACCGACAGTGAAGATCTTACACACACAGACGACATTGAATGAGATAGATGCAGTTAATCCACTTTAAACCGACATTTTACATTAAAATTCCTAAAAGTTCAGACAACCTGCTGTAATTCTCAAAAAAGTTGCATGATCCAGCAAGGTGTCCAAAAGGTGAACAGTGTAGACCCTGATAATACGACTCATTCAGGAGCAGTCTGATCTTGGTCTGCACTGTTTACTGTTAAGGTCATTATGGAGACGTTACTTCCAATTTTGTGGGAAATGACATCTCAGTACCTATCGCGCAGTGAAACCAATAGGGTTTATAAGCATGGACGGTCCGACACGCACCGCTTTGCCTGGGTAGGCTTACCAGTACTCCAGTGCGGTCGGTTTCAGCTCTGTGCGGAAGCATCATATACCATGTTTATTTATCATATATTGTTTGTTTGTTTGTTTGTTTGATTTGAGGTTTAACGTCCCCGCCAACACAATTTAGGTCATTTTGGAGACGTTGCTTCCAATTTTGTGGGACTTTTACCCGACACTGAGATGAAATGACTTCTCAATCCCTGCCGCCCAATAAAACCAATAGGGTTTATAAGCATGGACGGGCCGACTCGCAGCAGTTTTCTCATTTATCATATAACCGCTGTAATAACACATGGTTACTGGCGCTGTCGTCATGACACGGACCGAGACAACCCTATGTTTCCTTTTTAACTTCCATCACGAAAACACACCTATATAAAGGACGGGTTACAGTTTTCTATTTCAAAGTGCCTACTGAAAGAGCTACAATTCTTGAAGTCAACAAAAACTGATCAAAATACACTCATAAGGTGACCAAATAACTCTGGTTTGTTGGACAAATATTTACTTTTTCATCCGCATGTGTTTTCGTAACAAAATTTCCGGTTGAATACATGCACTACTGGTCATGTGTAACATTGCGCCTATGGAAAAAGTGAAGACCCCTGTGGTGTTCAAAGGAAAATTGCATGGTCGTCCACATTGTTAACCAGAGAAAACTACACACCACTTTATTTCAGAAACAATAATGCTTTCAAAAATTCTGATGTTTTGGCGGTTAACGATGTGGAGGATGTTGACAAATAAACTTTTCTCGATAAAATAAGGTGAGAAAATCAATGAAATCAAAGTACTGTGCATACTCGCTTATGAAAAAGTCAATATAGTCTACATATACAGAAGGACAGCGGTTGGCCATCTGTATGAGCAGGGCCATCATTCCTTGCTGGGCAAACGGAAATGCTTTTCATTGATGAATTAAAGGACTATCATGTAACTGTTGTCACATGCTGTGCATGTTACTTGTATGACATACATTCATGTTTACCCTCCATAACCAGTTTCTGTCTTATATTATTTACAGGGTATGTAACATTTCATATTTTCTCCAGACGTACCCTGAATGCTGGTATAAATAAAAAGGTTTTCAGAGGAAAACAATGTCCCCTCACCAAAAATGTATCTATAACACCCATTTGACTTTAATAACTAGATTAACGTCAACAAAATGTAAGCTGCAAACCAGCCATTTTTGGTCAAAAGCTGACAGTTTTTGTGGGAGCCTATGACCTTAAAAAACAAACAGTCATTAAAAAGCTCAGATCACCAGACAAATTTGGTATATTGCAATTAAATATTGTACAGATTTTGACCAACATTCATAAATTCTTGAATGATATAGGTTACAGATAAGCCATTATTGGCCCTAAAAGAACAGGTTTCGGGAGACCTTGGCCTTAGAATGCAGACAATAAGTTGCGGAAAGGGTTATCCTTTGGAAGCAAGGAATACACAACAGAACTGGAAAATATGGAGTGTACATGTTTTCTGGGTCACACTAGCTAGTTTTGGCCAATTAGGCTTTATCAGTGAGCCTAAACTATTTTCAAAATTCAACAATGGAATCAATGATCGCGAAAGGACCAGACAATGTAAACTACACTATGATGTAGGGCAGGGAGACTTTTTACGGCCGCCACACATTCCGAGAAACCAGCTGCAGTGATGTTAAATAAGTTGTAGAAAGGGTTATCCTTAGCCATTTTTGGCCCAAAATTGACTTTTTTTTTGGGGGGGGGGGGATGGGGGTGGCTGTGACCTTGAAAAAAGTCAAGGT
This sequence comes from Lucinisca nassula, assembly GCA_963580285.1. Lineage (NCBI taxonomy): Eukaryota > Metazoa > Mollusca > Bivalvia > Lucinida > Lucinidae > Lucinisca > Lucinisca nassula. Next base: position 91,473,058 of record OY757022.1, read on the forward strand.
CACCAAAATCTAATCAAATCTGCGGTATGTTGTAATGGTATATTATACCAAGTTTGAATGCTATTAATCAATTTGTTTATGAGAAATTGTGCAGTCAAGCCTTTTTTGTCTCAAAATCGTCTGTTTTGGGGAGCCTGTGACCTTGAAAAAAGGTCAAGGTCGACAAAATATAATCAAATCTGCGTCATGTTGTAATGTTATATTGTACTAAGTTTGACTAAACTTAAGCAATTTATTAATGAGATAGAGTGCAGACAAGCCATTGTGGCCCAAAATTGATTGTCTTTGAGGGCCTGTGACCTTGAAAAAGGTCAAGGTCACCAAAATCTAACCAGATCTGCGGTATGTTATATTGATATGTTGTACCAAGTTTGACGAAAATTGGTCATTCTTTAATGAGATAGAGTGCAGACAAGCCATTGTTTGCCCAAAATTGACTGTTTTGGGGGGCCTGTGACCTTGAAAAAAATGTCAAGGTCACCAAAATCTAATCAAATTTCCGGTATGTTGTAATGATATATTGTTCCAAGTTTGATTAAAATTAATCAATTCGTTATTGAGATAAGTACAGACAAGCCTTTTTTTTTTTGCCTAAAAATGACTGTTTTGGGGTTGCTGTGACCTTGAAAAATGAGGTCAAGGTCACCAAAATCCAATCAAATCTGCTGTATGTTGTAATGATATATTGTACTGTTGTTGTCTTTCAGCCAACATTTTAAATATATATTTCAGAATCGAAAATACATTCCGTATTATTAAGCACTTCTAACATATTATACTAAATACATATAACTTCAACACAATATAAATTTCTAATGCACATACCCTACATAATATTGTGTCACGGGATACAAGAAACATAAATTATGATATGGACATGTAGATTAGCACGCTTTAATGCGGTTAATTGTTAAAAAAATGTCATATTACTTTGACAAATCACCAAATACTGACAATTACCCCACTTGTAGAAAAACGGAAGTCACATGACTGTACATGTGATGGTTAATTAAATATTGTTTTCATATGAACGCGCATATGTTGGACTATATTGCATATAAGTTTCATCCAGATCCATCGTAGGCACAAATATGGCTAAACTGTAACCCGTCCTTTGACCCCCTTAAACCCCACATTTATATAGTAAAACTGGGGTTTGCAGGGGTAAACATTATTTTTCTTATTTCTGCTCAACAACATAGATTGTGGTAATCGTAAGAACCGCCTCGCCGAGGCGGTTCTAACGAGTACCCACAATCTATATTTTGAGCAGAAATAAGAAAAATATCGCAATTTTTCATCTTAAAATTCTCATTTTTTCAGCGGTAAAGGTGACAATGCATTTGTATAGGCGTGTTTTCGTAATGTTAGGCGATCAATTCTGATTTAAAATCATTATATGATAAACATAATCTTACACTCGTGGTCTCTTCGCATGAAAATTATGAAACTCGCCGAAGGCTCGTTTCATAAATTTCATTTAAAATAACCACTCGTGTAAGATTCAATATTTTTTAATTTTTGCCCAAAATATGTAGGAAAACTTCAATATCACGAAAACACGCCCATATAATTTTGACCCCTTAACCCCACTTTTATATAGTAAAACTGGGGTTTGAAGGGGTATTCATTTTTTTCTTATTTCTGCTCAAAAACATAGATTGTAGGTACTCATTAGAACCGCCTGGCGGAGGCGGTTCTAACGAGTATCCACAATCTATGTTTTGATCAGAAATTAGAAAAGTATCAGAATTTTTCATCTGAAAATTTTCATTTTTCGTCGGTAAAATTTACAATGTAGTTGTATAGGCGTGTTTTCGTAATGAGAGATATTCCTTAAGGGGAATGGGAACATCTGGCAGATTTTCCTCCATTTTTCAAAGGAAAACAACTTTCGGGACTTCCTGTTCGCTTTTCTATAAGCTTTGTCCCACTCAAAAACATTACGAAAACACGCCTGTACAAATACGTGTACATTGTAAATTTAAACGCCGAAAAAAAAAATAAATTTAAGATGAAAAAGTGTGATATTTTTCTTATTTCTGTTCAAAATATAGATTGTGGGTACTCGCTAGAACCATCTCATCGAGGCGGTTCCCACGAGTACCCACACTCTATATTTTAGATTGTGGGTACTCGCGTCGAGGCGGTTCTAAAGGGTACCCGCAATCTATATTTTAGAGCAGAAATAAGAAAAATAAGCCCTGTTTTACTTTATAAAAGTGAGGTTCGAGGGGGTCAGAATTATACAGGCGTGTTTTCGTGAGAGTTGACCCCTATTCACATGGAAGACAAAAATACAAAAGTTGCCTCCCATGAAGGTGTATTCATTCCCCTTAAATTCATCTTAAAAAACTTCGTTGAAAAGGAATGTAATGTGTACGCATTATAATGGCCTTATGGAAAAAAAACCGCTATCGAGTACCCACAATCTGTGTTTTTGAGCAGAAATAAGAAAAATAATGTATACCCCCTTAAATCCTAGTTTTACTATATAAAAGTGGGGTTCAAGGGTGTCAAATTTATATAGGCCTGTTTTCGTGATGTTTATGCGCAAAAGCCTGTTATCGGCCAATGGCTACACTATGATCATTTAGCGACATAACCACACATATAGCTATAAATAGGGTGTGTTGGTGAGGTAAGGTGTCGTGTATCTTACGTCACTATGGCGCCCAATTGATATGGGCTTACAGTTGGTCTAAATAGGCTTGCAGAAGGTACATGTAAGGGTGCACGGGGGAAGCGTTCTTATTTCTTCAGTTTCGCCACTTTCTTTCATTTTCCTCTTTCTCCCCTATGCCTATCGATTATCTCCACCACTATCTTTTCTATTTCTTTCGGCCCCCGCCCATCGGTGATTGAAGAAATAGATGGGCTGCATGATGCTTCCAAGCAGAGCTGAAACCGACCGCACACAAGTACTGGTAAACCGCTTAGCGGATCTAAACGTGCCCAGGCAAAGCGGTGCGAGTCGGACCGTCCATGCTTATAAACCCTATGAGTTTCGTTGGGCGACAGGGCTTGAGATGTCATTTCATCACAATGTCGGGTAAAAGTCCAACAAAATTGGAAGCAACGTCTCCAAAATGACCTATACAGTGTTGACGGGGACGTTAAACCTCAAATAAAAAAAAACTGATAGGGCTTTCATATTTCACACATGTGCATTCCTTGTCACAAGACCTTTCTAGTGGTACCATAATTTTTGCCCTCATGACCTTGACCTTGACGTTTGACCTACTTTTAAAAACAAATTAACATTGGCCATAACTTTCGATCAGGAAGTGATGGGGCTTTCATATTTCACATGTGCATTCCATGCTACAAGACATTTCCAACGGCACCATAATGTTTTACCTTGTGACCTTCACCTTGACGTTTGACCTACTTTTCAAAAACTTTATTTTTTTTCACAGGTAGACCTGGAAATTCTAGACACCTCCGGTTCTAATGAATTTCCGGCCATGAGAGACCTAGCAATCGCTAAAGGTACGGTATAGTATACATAAAGGAATAAAAGTCCTTTTCGCGTAGGTGACCAGCAAAGGCTCGGACGAGACTGCGCATGCGGATGTGCGCAGTCTTGTCCCAGCCTGTGCTGCTCCCTGACATACTGAAGACACTTGGAGGTAGATTCATGCTATCAGAAATTAATCAAGCACAACTAGAAAGCTACTTGTGCGTATTTAAAGAACAACAACCGAAAATCGGAAACAACCTTCAGACAGATTTATACAAAAATAAAGAATATATGAAATATATCAGTTCGAAAAAAAAAAGGTTAACCAAAAGGTAAACCTCGGACGACGACGGCCCGCCCGACCCCCGCCGCCCGTCCGCCCGGACATGGCTATTCAAAAGGACGGATTTAAAAAAAAAAAAAAAAAAAAAACGTCCAAAAATGGCATGTGTCTAAACCTGCACGCGCATTTGAAGGTATACAGCTGCATGACGAAAGTCATGCCTCTAAATTCAGCAGTTTTCTGTGCATGCGCATTTGAAAAAAAAGACATAACTCGAAAGAAAGCTTGAGGTAGATTCATGACCAAAGCCGTCCCTCTAACCCTACCCAGTTTGGTGTGCAGGCGTATTTGGAAGAAACCTTGAGGTAGATTCATACCAAACGTCATGGCTCTGAGACTACTCAATTTGCTGCGCACGCGCATTTGAAATACATTAACTAGAGAAGGCTAATGGTCTTCATTACGAAAACACGCCTATACAAATACATTGCCACCTTTATCGCCGAAAAAAATGAAAATTTTATGATGAAAAATTGTGATATCTTTCTTATTTCTGCTCCAAATATAGATTGTGGGCACTCGTTAGAACCGCCTCATCGAGGCGGTTCTAACGAGTACCCACAATCTATATTTTAGAGCAGAAATAAGAAAAATAAGGTATACCCCCGGAAACCCCAGTTTTTCTATATAAAAGTGGCGTTCAAGGGGGTCAAAATTATATAGGCGTGTTTTCGTGATGTTTTTCTCATCTGATGTCTCAAAGCATCAACTCATTGTGTGTCTGTGAATGATATCTTTTATTTTATCTTATTTTTTTTCTTCCTTCGAATAGTGACTACGATCACGCGGGCATTTTCGACAGGTGAACATTGCACACACTCCTTTGAAGGATGGAAGCCTACACGACACCATGCAATTACGGTATGATCTGTAACAAATAATGCCAGTGGAGCATGTTGCGATACCGCAATTCTATTACCGCCGCCGGGAATCGAACCGGGGGCCTCTAGCATCAGAGGCAAGTACAGTGACCACTGAACTACCATGCTCCAAGATAAAAGCTGCCCTGAAAGATCTTCATTACATACCATCCGGCATTTAACAGCGGACGTGGCGACGTCGTATCGATGTCGGACCGGCATTGACCGGGCATCCTTTGGTGGCTGAGATTTTATTGAGGTTAAAGAAAAAAATTTGATCCCAAGGGGAGCAAATTCTTTTATTTAGAGCAGCTCTCTCTGACGAAAAGATTTCCATTTTATTCGCGTTTGTACTTTCTGGCTAAGACTGCGAACTGGTCCCATTGTCTGTGACGAAGCTGTGAATTCGTTTGACTACCACAATTATATCAAGGCGAACTAGAAGGTACATCATTTGCGAAGCAAGGAGCGCCCAACATGCAAACTCTAGGAGTGCCAATTCTTTCCGCAATGGGTGGTCTCTTTAATCCATTTTGTACCAGAAACCGCAAAACGGGTACCCTGGCAAACTGAAGGCCCAGATCAGACGCCGCAGACGCGGCGTCTGATCAGGGCCTCCACTGTTTGCTTAAAGTTCAATCATTTTCCAAATAAATTTTGATGAAAACACAACCTGAGACACTAAATTTTGAAATGGACTCCTGCCATATATAAGGAGGAAGATTCCATTTGGTACAAACGGCCCCCGCCCATCGGGGCTTGAAGAAAATGATGAGCTGCGTGATGCTTCCACGCATAGCTGAAACCGACCCGCACACGAGTACTGGTAAACCACTTAGAGGATCTAAGCCTGCCCAGGCAAAGCGGTGCGAGTCGGGCCGTCCTTGCTTATGAACCCTATTGTTTTCATGTGGCGGCAGGGCTTGAGATACCAAAATTTACGATATTGTACTTGCTAGAAGAGTTAACAATATGACAACTAACGAGCTCGTTAAGGTAACGATGCTTTGAACAACTGGGCCCTGATGTCTCAAAGCATCAACTCATTGTTTGTCTGGGTATGATATATTTTATTCTATTTACTTTTTTTCTTTCTTCGAATAGTGACTACGACCTCGCGGGCATTTTCGGCAGACGAACATTGCACACAATCCAAATTTGGAGGATGAAAGCCTAGACAGTCATCATGCAATTACTGTATGATCTGTAACAAATGATGCCAATGGAGCATTATCCCACACAGCAGTTCTATTACCGCCGCCGGGAATCGAACCGGGGGCCTCTAGCATCAGAGGCAAGTACACTCACCACTGAGCTACCACGCTCCAAGATAGAAGCTGCCCAGAAAGAGCTTCATTACACACCATCTGGCACTTAACAGCGGACGTGGCGACGTCGTATCGATGTCGGGCCGGCATTGAGACTTTGGTGGCTGAGATTTTATTGAGGTTAAAGAAAAGAATTTGATCCCAAGGGGAGCGAATTCTTTCAGTTAGAGCAGCTCCCTCTGACGGAAAGATTGCCTTTTTATTCCAATTGTACTTTCTGGCTAAGACTGCGAACTGGTCCCCCTTGTCTGTGACGAAGCTGTGAATTCTTTTGACTGAGGGTCAAAACATACCGCAATTATTTCAAGGCGAACTTGAAGGTACATCATTTGCGAAGCAAGGAACGCCCAACATGCAAACTCTAGGAGTGCAATTTTTTCCGCAATCGGTGGACTCTTTAACCCATTTTGTACCAGAAACTGCAAAACGGGTACCCTGGCAAACAGTGAAGGCCCAGATCAGACGCCGCAGACGCGGCGTCTGATCAGGGCCTCCACTGTTTGCTTAAAGTTCAGTCATTTTCCAAATAAATTTTGATGAAAACACAACCTGAGACTCTAAATTTTGAAATGGATTCCTGCCATATATAAGGAGGAAGATTCAATTTGGTACAAACGACACCCGCCCATCGGGGCTTGAAGAAATAGATAAGCTGCATGATGCTTCCACGCAGAGCTGAAACCGACCCGCACACGAGTACTGGTAAACCACTTAGAGGATCTAAGCCTGCCCAGGCGAAGCGGTGCGAGTCGGACCGTCCATGCTTATAAACCCTATTGTTTTCATTGGGCGGCAGGGCTTGAGATGTCATTTCATCATATGTCGGGTAAAAGTCCCAAAAAATTGGAAGCGACGTCTCCAAAATGACCTTTAGAGTGTTGATGGGGACGTTAAACCTCAAATCAAACAAACAAACAAACATTTTGTACAAAAGGGTTAATTAAACAATTTGCTCCCCAGCGGAGCACATTGTTTCCTTTAAGAGCAACTTTTTGGGTGATTTCTCTTTAAAGCATGTACTTTTCATAACGCCTATGCGGGTGGCACCTATGTACCTGGTCTCACGCACCGTGTTTACATGTACATTTTGTTTGATTTGAGGTTTACCGTTTACCGTCCCCGTCAACACTGTGAAGGTCATTTTGGAGACGTTGCTTCCAATTTTGTGGGACTTTTACCCGACATTGAGATGAAATGACATCTCAAGCCCTGTCGCCCAATGAAACCAATAGGGTTTATTAGCATGGACGGTCCACCTCGCACCGCGGTTCCTTGACAGGCTTAGATCCTGTAAGCGGTTTACCAGTACTAGTGTGCGGGCCGGATTCAGCTCTGGGTGGAAGCATCATGCAGCCCATATATTTCTTCAAGCCCCAATGGGCGGGGGCCCATTTACATGTATATGACTTTGTATGTCACAGTTTGGTTTTTCTGTGCGAGTGGGTTGGTTTATGTATGTGAGTGTGTGTGGATGGATGGCGCTTTCAGAATCATACTGCTAATGAGTCGCGCCAGTAGAAACTGAACCTTATTGGGGTCCTCCAGCCAAGACAAAATCCATTCTTTACGACTGCTAAGATGGACAGGAGGATAAGGTCAATAGAAGCCTGATGCGTACAACGAAGTCTTTTATCATGCTGAATGCATGTGAGCCTTTTTTGTCCTCCGTATTACCAATGGCCTTTTCATATGGCGCGACTCATACATGTGTATCTAGTACATTCTACATGAAGTGTAAACCCAGCCTTACATAGTGAAACTGAGAAAGTCAGGATTGTCTTTTGAGGGGATTGGGACCACCTTCAAGGGAGGCAACTCCTGCAAAAGTATTTTTGTCTCCCATGTCAATAGGGGTCAACTCTTATAGGAAAGAGTTTGCTCATGAGGAGGACAGTGATCCCGAGGGACGGATTTTTCTGTCCACCCTTCACACCCATATTCGGGGGGGGGGGGGGGGGGACAACCTACGTCAGAGCAGTGACGTCATAACCATTCGTAGGTTTGCCGGCGTTTACTGCAACAAGTAGGCGCAGTCGGTGCATTAGGACATAAAAGAATCAAACATACTGAAATTTGTCTCAGAAATGTGGCCTTTTCTTTAAATAATTCGACACAAGCTGATTTGGCAATGATGTCGGAACTACCATTTGTTTACACCGCCGAATCAAATGTTGTGGCGAAGCTCTCGAAGCCTTTTCAATGTTTCTAGGTGGAATTAGCCCACTGATGGGATGCAAATATTGTTCGTTACCAGCTGAAGTATGTTTTCTGAAGACTCGCAATGTACATATCAGTTTGAAGTATTTTATTTACCCTATTTACACAAATATGTCCGCTCCTAAAATGGGTACGACATCTCTGCTTGACGTAGGTTGTCACCCCTGATATTGGGTTCTTTTTCTTGCATACCTTCCATTTCTTAGCGCGGATTTCTAATGCTGCAGTCAATTTGGTTACCAACGTCCCCCATATTGTGTTGACACTGCAGGAATGGTTAGTGACGTCACGTAACGTGCATGACGTCAATCTTAACGACGGCGTATACAAGGTCGTAATCAACCAGTGCATTTATCAAACACACGATTATATTCGATTTTGGGCCGGAACACCAGGGTCAGAACATAAATTTCTATCCCAGGGTAAAATCACGGATTTGCTTGTCTGGTGTGCAAGATTATAAGAATATTTTATGGGTGTGACGGGTGGATTGAAAAATCCGTCCCGAGGGACACTGTCCGCATCACGAGGCTTGCCGAGTGATGCCGGACAGTGATCCCGAGGGACGGATTTTTCTGAATGGTTTAATAATAAGATTTTGAACATTGCCTGTTGCTTTCCAAAACAGTTCAAAGTCACTTGATATGGCACTTTGTGTCATATCTTTTCTTATTAGTTCTACGACGTATTCTTTGCTTCCTAAGGATAACCCTTTTATAGAACATATTTATTGCCGAAGTAGTTCAAAAGAATTTCAGAAGGAAAAATAGGGTTGTCCATAACGGAAGCATGGCGCTATATGCCATTCACCTTGTGTTTATTTCACTCGTGGTCATGTCAAGTTATCCATTCATTACGAAAACACGCCTATACAAATACATTCTAACCTTTATCGCCGAAAAAAAAAATGAAAGTTTTAAGAGGAAACATTGTGATATTTTTCTTATTTCTGCTCAAAATATAGATTGTGGGTACTCGTTAGAACCGCCTCATGGGAACTCGTTAGAACCGCCTTGATGAGGCGGTTCTAACGAGTACCCACAATCTATATTTTAGAGCATAAATAAGAAAAATAAGGTTTACCCCTGCAAACCCCAGTTTTACTATATAAAAGTGGGGTTCAAGGGGGTCAAAATTATATAGGAGGTTTTCGTAAAGCAACCTATGATGAAGGTAAATATTTTGCTTCAGGGCACGCGTTTATTATTGTATACGAAGTAGAGAATGAGGAATCGTTTGAGACTGCAAGGACTTTAAAGGACAAGATACGACAGATGAGACAGTACACAGCACCAATTACCATCGTTGCAAACAAGACTGATTTTGAAGTTTACCGTAATCGGAAACAGGGAGAAAACATAACGGTAAGTAAAAGTATTGGATCACGAAAACCCGTCTATACAATTTTGACCCCCTCAGACCCATAGTAGACCCTCATATAGTAAAAACTGGGGTTTAAATGGGTATACATTATTTTTCGTATTTCTGCTCTAAAACATAGATTGTGGGTACTCGTGAGAACCGCCTCGCCGAGGCGGTTCTCACGAGTACCCACAATCTATGTTTAAAGCAGAACTATGAAAAAAGTTGGGAATTTATCATCGGAAAATGTTACAATTTTTGTGGCAACTTTTTCAATATATTTAAATAGGCATGTATTCTTCGTGGTAAAAGCCTTTTGTACTGTATATCGTTTGAATTTAGAGTATTCTTTAAAATCTTAAAATTACCGCAAAACACAACAATCTCGTACATTTTGGCCTTTAGATCTGTCTCATTGAATATTGTTTTTTATCCTTACCTTACATAAAGATGGGCTACCTTACATGTAGATGGGCTGTAAAGTTTGGTGTAAACCTATAGAAAACAATGTAGTTCATACTTCCATGAACGCATCGAGTTTCTCCTCAAAACATTGATTGTGGGAACTCGATAGAACCGCCTCTGACAAGTACCCACAATCTATGTTTTTGAGCAGAAATGAGAAAAATAATGAATGCCCCTGTAAACTCTAATTTTACTATAAAAGTGGGGTTTAAAGGGTCAAAGTTATATAGGCGTGTTTGTATATTATGATTTCTCATTAGAATCGCCTCATCGAGGCATGGCGGGGCTCAAATATATACTTGAGCGTTCTAAACTTCTTATAAAAATTTGTTTTCTATTAACACAATACCACACACTAAGGTTGTCTAAGAAAATCACAGTTTTAAATTGTGATCTTTGCCAGCAAGCGCTAACCAAAACTTTTTTTTATATACAGTAAAACTCCGCTATTAAGATAACCTAAAATGAAGACTAAATGTGCATTTGAAAGCTTTTTAGGCCGTTTCAGTTATTCTTTCTTTGTGTCTTCTACACCCAGTGTCTCCCAGTGATAGGCCACCTTTGGGACTGTTAAGAAGTGGTCTTTAAGACCACTTTTGAACAGTCCCAAAGATGGTCTTAATATAGGAATTTTACTGTATGATCATTATTTTCAAATGTTGATCAGGAGAAAAAAATTATCTGCGGCAAAAAAAAAAAAAAAATCAATATATAACAAAGTTTTAAGATAGATCAAGAGGAGTCCGGTCTTTAGACCTTAACTTCTATGCATAATTACAGGGAATCCTCGTGACCCCAAACGCTGATATCTCAAACTGTTGCGCGTCATGAAAACACATCTATATAATGCCGACCCCCTTGAACCCCACTTTTATAGGTAAAACTGGGGTTTACAGGGGTAAACTTTAAATTATATAGGCTTTTTATCGTGATGGTGTTATTTTTTTATACAGGTTCTTCGCTCAAACTGACGTTTTTGTTTTGAAAATATGTAACAGTCTTCTTTATTTCTGCTCCATGCTTATAAACCCTATTGGTTTCATTGGGCGGCACGGATTGAGATGTCATTTCATCTCAATGTCGGGTAAAAGTCCCACAAAATTGGAAGCAACGTCTCCAAAATGACCTAAATAGTGTTTACGGGGACGTTAAACCTCCAATCAAAATAAAAAAAAAAATCTTTATTTCTGCTGCAAACATGAAGTGAGGTTGTTCTCTAAAACCGCCTCGATGAGGATGCTTTAACGAGTACCCATAATCTATAATTTGAACAAGAATAAAAACAAACATATAGCCATGTAAACCCAAGTTTCTCTGCACAAAATGAGTTTATAAGGATATACATTGCATGGACATGTCAATGTTACGTCATAAAGTGTTAAGAGTACGGGCCAGCTGCCGGTCTCCCAGATCTTTGCTATTATATTGTTTATATTTTGCTGGTTTCTACAATCATGACTTTAAAAAAAAAGATCAGTCATAAGACCTAATTGGCCGAATCTAGCTGGTCTGATCAAGAAAACGTTACGGGTCTTTTTGTTTTTCGGAAATACAAAATCCGCCAAATTTAAGTGTTTTACAGTATTCTTGTTAGTCTTGTACATGTATTAACCTTGGTTTGCAGTATTATTTGTCGTGTACACAGTCAATAGACTAAAGTCAATACTCACTTTTTGACTTGTTTGCCATATACAGCGAAACTTCGATAGCTCGAACACGGATATTTCGTTTACTATGGCTAATTCGAACTAGTTCTGGAATCCCGTGAGAATGTGTCCCAAAGCTTCAGATGCCCATATATTTATGTAAATACATCGATTTTTTTTTCTCGTTTTATCTCGAAAGGGTCCCAGCAGGCACACGTCACATGGGCAATGTCAAATCAACGTCGGTGCAACGTCACGACGTTGCACCGACGTAGATGTGACGTTGCAGAAAAGTCATGGCGTTGATCCGACGTTAATGTGACGTCACAATTACGCCATGGGCCTGTTGGGGTATGATGTGTGCACGCATTAGAATCGCCTCAATGAGGCGATTCTAATGAGTACACACAACATACCTTTATTTTAGATATCCTAAAGTGACCCCCACTATGCCTTATGTCAGACCTTATGAGAAAACCTCAGTACTTCGTACTATCCCTATCTCGGACCAATATGCATGGTCTCAGAAGTAGTATATGTTGTAGCTGATGAATATACATGTATGACACATTTTTGTGCCTTCACATTTTTGTGCGATGAGCTTGCTGATCTTATGACATGGTTTGTATAGGTAAATAGAAAAGGTTCAGAATAATCTGTGCGGAAGAATTTTCAAATGGGTAGGTGCGTTGGGAATTAACTCACACTGTTAGGCTTACAATACTGTACGAATGTGGAAAGAGCTTTCACCTGGAAATGTCGTTTCAACAATTTGTTCAATTAACCGAAAAGAATAGTCCCCTTAATCGATATAGAAGCTAAAAAGCTTGATTCCAAGCAGGTGTGAACTGTGTGGATCAAACGTTTATTTCAGGTCCGCTGCGACTGGGAGTGCGATTTTCACAGGATATCAGCCAGATTCAGTAGCCGACGGGAGATATCAGCGGTGTTTGAAAACATAATCTGTCATGACACTATCTCGCAGACCTTACAGATGAGCCCCAATCTCAGTGAGGGCCGATATGTCCCATATTATATTCTCAGGTATTCAATGATTCTAGTCATTTTAACATGCCCGTGTCCACACATTACGAAAACACGCCTATACAAATACATTGTAAACTTTACCGCCGAAAACGCTAAAATTTTAAGATGAAAAATTGACATTTTTCTTATTTCTGCTCAAATTATAGATTTTGGGTACTCGTAAGAACCGCCTCATTGAGGCGGTTCTAATGAGTAGCCACAATCAATATTTTTGAGCAGAAATAAGAAAAATAAGATTTACCCCTGTAAAGCCCAGTTTGACTGTATAAAAGTTGGTTCAAGGGGGTCAAAATTATATAGGCGTGTTTTCGTGATGGTTCCTCGGGGCAATAGTTTTAACTTTACTCCAAGCTGCCTTGAAACAGCTGTTTTATTACCCAATCCATCGAGTGCACTATATAAAAGACTAATGATTAGGTACATGTATGATACTTATAAACCTATAGAAAAAAGAAACACAAAAAAAAAAACACAACACTTTTCAATCGTTTTTGTGACTTTAATAGTATATTAACACAACGCATATAAAGAACCCATTAACCGTGTTTTCGCTTGGTTCTTTATAACACTGTTTTGGGATTTCCAAGATTTAAGGATTCCAAAAATGCAAATCGTATAGAAAAAAAAGACCGTCCAATAGAACCAATATTGGACAGTGACATTGTGAAAAGATCCAAATTTTCACGAGTGCGAAGTACGAGATGAAATAATTTTGGTATCCGCCGAAAAGAACTAAATATTCTTTTTATTCAATAATTTATTAGGGCACGTACGGTAATTGATAGTCACAGTTTTGACCCGGCTATGACGTCACGACTGTCCGTTTCAAAACATAAACAGATCGCAATTTTGAATACAGCATTTTTACAGTTCAAAGAGTACTTTTCAAGGTATTTTACAGATTATTTTGTCGATAACATATGACTTTTGGCGCGAAAAGGTAGTCCGGGCTGCTACTGTGAAAATATCAAGGTCATGTTATTTTTCGCAGTGTGAAAATATCATTTTTATTTGTTTCAGATATGCATTGATTTCACTGCAAAGTATAAAATAAATAGAGGATATTTATTTTTTTGAGGTGGATACCATAAAAATATTTCATCGAGTGTGTAGACAACATCCAAATTTTCACGAGTGCGAAGGACGTTTTCAACACGCGAGTTGAAATATGTTTGGTAGCCGCCGAGAATTTTTCTTTTTTTATTTTATGCGGATATTTACGGTAATTGATCAATCGTATCGTACGTCACAATTTTGACCTGGCTCGTCATATATGACGTCGAAACTGTCAGTTTCTAAACATAAAAAGATCGCCATTTTGAAAACAGCATTTTTACAGTTCAAAGAGTGGTTTTCATGGTATTTTACAGAATTATTTTATCGGTCACATATGACTTTTGGCGAGGAAAAGTAGTCGGGCTGCTACTGTGAAAATAACAAGGTCATGTTAGTTTTCACACTGAAAATATATGATATCATTTTTATTTGTTTCCGATATGCATTGATTTCACTGCAAAGTATAAAATAAAGTGATTTTACGGATGACCTTAACGCCATGGCACTGCCTTCTGACGCCAGTCATATTGTATAACTTTCTTTGAATTTCGCGATTTGGAATTGCTAAATCTGGTTTCATTCTTATTCATTTCACAGAAAACGGCTTTTTGGAGAAAACAATGATAAAATGGGACGAAAAGAAGGCAGGAAGACAAAAAAGGCGTTGACTATATCTAGACAGCCAATCGCAGGGGACGACACAGCTTGTCAATCAAAAAAGACGTTATTCACGAAACGAGTCTTCAGACGCTACTGTTGCCTGATGTAAAGCTCATAATCGCCACACACCAGACTGGCAAATGGTCAATTTCAAGTTCGCATCAAAAATCCGTGAGATGAACAGCCTTGCAAATCAAACTTTATATAATATGTTAGAAAAGCTTCACAATGATTAACAAATTGACTCTTTTTCTGCTCGACCAGAACAGCCTCTTTGAGGCGGTTCTAATGGACAACAACGATAAGAATTTCTCCGAAATAAGAACTGAGACAGTTCTGGCAAGTACCCACAATACTTATTTGTGTTACAAAATCGATTTAACGAAAAGTGCAGAAGTGCAGTTTATAGGAGGGTCATCACTTTCTTACCACTGGATCAAGAATATCACTATGTCCGGTCATGAAGTATTTTGTCTGAATCTGCCAATCACTGTTTAATATGCAGTCGAACTTCAAACGACAATCCTAAACTTTCCCTCATTATTTCTTATGTAGAGAAATTCAATAAGGTCTCTAGAACGGGTTCGAATTCGCTTTAGAAAACGAGCCATCGGTGTTCGAGCCATCGAAGTTCTACTGTAGTTTTATTCTACTGTAGTTTCATGTAAAAATGCGCCCCCGCCCATCGGGACTTGAAGAAATATATGGGCTGCATGATGTATCCACGAAGAGCTGAAACCGACCCGCACACTAGTACTGGTAAACCGCTTAGAGGATCTAAGCCTGTCCAGGAACCGCGGTGCGAGGCGGACCGTCCATGCTTTTAAACCCTATTGGTTTCATTGGGCGACAGGGCTTGAGATGTCATTTCATCTTAATGTCGGGTAAAAGTCCCACAAAATTGGAAGCAACGTCTCCAAAATGACCTTTACAGTGTTGACGGGGACGTTAAACCTCATCAAACAAAAATCAAACAAACAAAATCATGTAAAAATGATCATTCCACTGCAACTACTAAAGTTTTCCAAAACAGTTGGTCATCACGAAAACCCGCCTATATGATTTTGACTCTATTGAACCCCACTTTTATATAGTAAAACTGGAGTTTGCAGGGTTAAACCTTATTTTTCTTATTTCTGCTCTTAAATAGATTGTGGGTACTCATTGAGGCGGTTCTAAAAAGTTTTGAAAAAGTTGGGGTCAAATTGCTTCTGGTTTGTCTGTTCGTATGTTCATCACGCTTTCTTCTGCATAACATATATTAGGTCCCGTGTATGCTAGTGATATGGATTCCTCATGAAAAATAGTTGGCCTATTTTTTTTTCTTATCCAAATTATCTCCCTTTTTCGAGTTATTTCCCTTTTAATTAAATAACATATAAATCTTGTTAGCAAGCTATCTGAAAAAGTGTTTGAGCTAGAGTAGAGCCCTGATGTTTGATGTTCTGATTGGGACTGAGGAGGAGAACACCTTATTAAATGTTCAACAAATATAAATAAATTTTGTTGGGGTTATGGCCCCTCTGAAATTTCTGGGCATTTATTTGTATTGCTTTCTTTTGCACGGGATAACTTGAAAAGCAAGCATGCTAGTGTTTTGAAATTTCATTTAAAGGTGCATTATTGAGCTACCAGGTCTCAATTTTTTTTTCTGGTTTTTATCTTCAATTCATACTCCTTTGTCATGTGTACACTTTTGGAGCCAAATACAGCTTCAGAACTTTGTGAAAACGGTCGTTTTCATTCCTGTTTACCCTTCCTTCTGAACATGTGTTCGGAATTTCTGTTCTAAAAATAAATCTGTCACTTTACACATACATGGCGACAGTATCGTCTCTGAGTGTCGTTACTTATGGCATGGATTCAGCGTCATATTTTTTCCGATTCAGGCATGGCCAGAGCAAACCAGGCCAAAAATGAACGTCGCATAACTTCATATATGGGGATTCTATTTTTGTCACGAACTAAAAATAGCTCTAACTAGTGTTCGAAACCTAGTTAGGGACCCCCTCTCAAACTCGTTTACCTGTCATCATAATTGTTCGCATTTTTGCATAAAATGCATTCATTTGTATTGTTTGAAAGAAAAATACCGGCTATATGTATTTTATTTTTGGAAGCACTTTTTACCGATAGCTCAATAATGCACCTTTAAGGATTCCATAGAAACAAAAATTGGCTCATATTTTTTCTTGTCCGAACTATCTCCCCTTTTGGAATTATTTCCCTTTCGATTATATAACATAGCAAACTTGTTAGCGAGATATCTGAAAGAATATTTGAGCTAGAGCCTGGATAATTGATGTACTGATTGGGACTGAGGAGGAGATTACCTGTTTAATCTTTCAATTTATTTAAATAAATGTTAATGGAGTTATGGCCCTTTGCAATTTCTGGGCATTTAATAGTATTGCTTTCTTCTGAATAGAATAACTTGAAAACCATGTATGTTAGTGGATTCCTCAGGAAAATATTTTTTATCCAAATGATGTCCCTTTTTCGAGTTATTTCCCTTTTAATTTAATAACAGAGAAATCTCGTACGGAAGATATCTGAAAAAGTATTTGAGCCAAATCCTTAATATTTGGGCCCCGTCAAGCGATTTTGGTACTTATCGCCTATGCGAGCAGCGAAGGTTCTGGCGAGCCTGCGCATCCGCGCAGTCTCGCCAGAACCTTCGCTGCTCGCTCATACAAGCAGCGAATCAAGAGGAACCTTCAGACAGAAAGCCATATCCCTGGCCCCTCTGAATGGCTGGGCATGCGCAGTTACAATTTGTCATGACGGAATGCTCGAAGACACAAATTCGCTTGGCGGGGCTCATTTAATGTTCTGATTGGGACTGCGTAGAAGATTATCTGATGGAACTTTCAAACGTTTTAGATAAATTTTGTTGGAGTTATGGCCCTTTGCATTTTCTGGGCATTTAATTATATTGCTTTCTTGTACATAGGGTAATTTGAAAACCATGTATGCTAGTGTTTTGAATTTCATTTATGGATTCCTCATGAAAAAAGTTGACCCATATTTTTGTCTTGTCCGAATTATATCCCCTTGTCGATTTTTTGTACTTTCAATTACATAACATAGAAATCTTGTCAGCAAGATATCTGAAAAAGTATTTGAGCTAGAGCCTTCATATTTGGTGTACTGATTGGGACGGAGAGAAAAATTACCTGATCAAATTTTCAATTAATTTAAATGCATTTTGTTGGAGTTAATGCCCTTTGCAATTTCTGGGCATTTAAATGTATTGCTTTCTTGTGCACAGGATAACTTGAAAACCATGCATGATAGTGTTTTGTTATTTCATATTTGGATTCATCATGAAAAAAAAAGTTGACCCATAATTTTGTTTTCTTATCCGAATTATCACCCTTTTCAAGTTATTTCCCTTTTAACTAAATAACATAGAAATCATTACTGATTTATATTTTTCCCATCAGGATTATGCCCCTTTCCTGAATCATTGCCCTTTGAAAATTTTTAACTGAAATCGATTTTGATTTATGAAATCTTGTCATTAACTGTTAGGGTCAACAAGGTTGGGGGCATGGTGTTTCATAAACACCAGGGGCCAGTTGTTCAAAACTAACGACGTCGTTAGTTAACGTATCGTTAAAACTTTGATCATTAAATATGGCAAATATGCTAATATTTTTGCTGAAAAAATGTGAGCAGCTTTTGCAAATGCAAAAGCTGCTCACATTTTTCAGCAAAAATGCCAAAATTTTAGATATTGTATTTGCTAGAACAGTTAACAATATGACCGCTAACGAGCTCGTTAAGCTAACGATGCTTTGAACAACTGGCCCCAGCTCTAGTTTTCTAATCTGCCCCAAGACATAGATTGTGGGTACTCGTTAGAACCAACCCAACGAGACGGTTCTAACGAGCACCCACGATCTACAATTGGAGTATAAGAAAAGTATTTCAACAGAAAAGTAACCATTTTGGAAATATGAAAGAATGCACACGGATGTGTTACCCGATGATAGTGATTGCCGGGTTTTCCGTCATCTGAGGCAGTGTTATACCCGAGACTCTTTACGTTGTCCAATGTCTGATTAATTTTATTCATTTCAAGTTTAAGCAAACAGCGTAGACCCGTATAAAACGCCGCGTTATGTGGAGTCTTATCTGGGTTCGGACGATTTGCCAGCGTGTCATGTATGGGCCGCTTGGCAAAAATGGGTTAATATTAAAACATGTAATTTGATTTATTGAATTCTTACGCCACTGGTTGGTATAGTGGGTCACTATAATGTCTTCTGAAACCCTTTTAGGCCTGAAAACCCTCTCATTCCGCACTTAGCACCAGCCAGTCGACAGGCGAAACCTACAGCATTCTCTAAATCTCCTTGGGTACACATAGAAAATATCAGCCCAGCAATAAATGTGTCACCGGCGCCGATTGTATCTATCAAATGTTCTGGAGGAAACGCGTGTGACGTCACGACCCTGTCCTTCATTGCGGCTGCCCCATCCTCTCCCCAGGGACAAACAATTGTGGCCCCATCTTTGCACCTGTTCAATAAACCCTCTGCCGTTTCTTCTTTGCTGGTGTAGCCCTCCGCACGGCCGAAGTCCTTGCTGACAAAAACGTAATCCGCCCTGTCAAATAGTTCCTGGAGTTTCGGACTTACTGAAGGTGGCGACTCGGTTTCCACAGATACTATTATTTTTTCAGACTCATGTTTGTCTGCATTAAATTTATCAACCATTGACGTCATGTTTTTGATATCATCAACGTTGTCTCGGCCCTCAAAATGTATCCATTGATAATTGGAAAGGTCTAATTTTTCAAATTCGGCGCTTTCCAACTCTGTTAGGTTTTTAGAATCGGCAATTATTGTTCGACTACCAGACTTTTTACTCACCCAGATAAACGTAACGGCAGGCTTGTGTTCATTCGGGTCTAACACAACAATATTCTCAGAACACACACTGCTTTTACTGAACTCCTCCTTAATAAAGTCGAAATCCCTATTCTTAACGACTGTCCCGAAGAATTCCGAATTAGCACCTAAAAGACCGAGTACTGTAGCACTATTTGCGGCGTTACCGCCCCTGCTAAGATAGTGTTCCACCGCCATTACTTCTTCGTCTTCATTAGGGTACTCATCAACGATGGCGATGTAGTCAAGGGCCACAACTCCCACAAACAATATCTTCTTCGCCCAGCTGTCAACAGTTTCAGTAATCGTATTCTGAACTAAGTTTTCCACGAATCTTTCCATTTTGTTCCTACAAAGAAACTTGGGATTCAAAAATGAAAACCAGGAAATATTCGACAACTCTTTCCGTTTACATTAAACCTATATAAATACCATAGTGGCTCAAAAATTTAAAATATTTTCACTCATTAGAGTATTAAACTACACTTTTAAAGTATTAGTTTTGGTGTCAGATCATACGCATATTTTAACCCATCTTTAATGAAAACCCCCAAACCGGGACACTGGCAAAACAGTGCAGACCCAGGTCAGAAGCCGCAGAGCGCAGCGTGATCTGCGGCGTCTGATCCGGACATTCACTCGTTGCCAAAAAAGGTTCAACCATTTAATTTCTTAAATAGTACTATTCAGTCCAAAATGAATTGCAGATAATGGTGGAATGGAGAAATGTCCTTTGAAGAGCAATCTGATCATGGAATGCGCTGTTTCCTAAGACAGTCATATAAAATCTGATGGACAAGGTCAACATTTGATATCAGTTTTGAATAAAGTAAATCACTATGAATTTGCTTCACATAAAAGTAGTGTCATCCGCTACTGGTTTAGATGGTTTTACATTACGCTAACACACCCGTGCGACATAGTGCATTTTTCACATCTCCAAAATGGTTACTTTTCTGATGAAAATCAGTGATATTTTTCTTATTAATACCATAAACATAGGTTGTGAGTGCTCGTTAGAACCGCCTCATTGAGGCGGTTCTAACGAGTACACACAACCTATGTCTTGGAGCGAAATTAAGGAAACTAATGTATACCCCCGTAAACCCTAGTTTTCTCTTTGTAAAGTGGTGTTTAAAGGGGTCTTCATTTCACGGACTTGTTAGCGTGATGATTCTTTCAGTCCTGAATTTCTGGAGTAGACTCGTCCATCTTTCGATGAGGAAAGAACCATTATGCGAAACAGGGATTTCAGTTACAATGTAAAGTGAGTTTGACAGATTAGATCCAGTTACGAGCCGTCTCTCTTAGGTCTGCACTGTAAACATAGGTATCTGAACCGGTCTCCGGGGTTGAACGGGTTTAAATTGTCCAGAGATAAGAAATTTTAAAACTTTATTTTGCCCCCGTATCACATTGAGCTTTCTCCTAAATGTACACTGAAGAAAAATAAAAACGCTGATTCCAAAAATTGTATGCTGACGTACACACATTTTTTCCCATAAAACTGATCATTTCTGGTATCAAACTTTTCAGACACGTGACGTCAGAATCATTCGTGATCTTGACCTTTTAAGGGGAATGGGAACAACTCCTGCAAAAGTAGTTTTGTCTCATCTGTCAACATGGGTGAACTTTTAAAGGAAATAATTTGCCCCTATGGAAAAGCGAACAAGGTGTCCCGAAAGTTGTCGCTCTTTAAAAAAAGAAGGAAATACATGTATCTACCAGGTGCACCAATTCCCCTAACTACATTTCATTTGAAACGACAAGCCCTGTAAGATCCGCGATGTGGGGAAAAATAGTCTCACATGTGCATTTGCTGTCGCTGGCGGTGGTGGTTGCGGAGGTCGTGGAGGCGCAAATGACAGAATGTACATTGTATTGAACACAGGGGCATGTAACAATGTCATATGAGCCTGCGCATGACAAAACCTACAATAAGACCGGTCGACCAGCAGAAACTAAAACCAACCTGCGCACCAATCCACTATGACAAGACCGTTTGCTTATGTCTCTTTGCATAGCTATTAGCCTATTAGCCTGTAGTAGGAACATGCGATCAGCGTAGACTCTGATCAGACTGCGCGAATGCGCAGGCTCATCTGAGTCTTCGCTCATCGCCCAAAACTACTTGTAGATTTTGTCATGCGCTGGTACATATGCTATTACACAGAGATCATCATATGGGTTTTTTCATATCATACGAGTACACCATATCAGCCGGCCGAGACTCCCATATCAGCCCGATATGACTGGAGGGCTGATGTGGGAAATGATATGAAAAATGCCACATAATAATCTACTTAACACATTTACCTACCTTTGTCCTTTTAAAACATTTATCATAAAAGCTCTTCTAAAGAAACAAAGCAAAGTTGTTAATGAAAAGCAAAAACATAATAAATAAATACATACATAAATAATAAAACAGTTGGCTTTGTTTATACGGCCAACAAATATTCAGAGCATTCGCGCATTCGGCTTGTTGTCCGCATGTACAAGTAGTTTTAACTCATTGAATACTAGTGGACTCTTCCATTCCTATATGTTGGACAAGTCCATTTGTCAGTCATAAGGGGTTTCATGCCTAAATTTATTTCATTTTTTATTCTATTTTTGATGGAAATTTCTGTTATGAAATAGTGGAGGCCCTGATGAGACGCCGCGTTCTGCGGCGTCTCATCTGGGCCTGCACTGTTTACCAAGGTACCCCTTTAGGGGTTTCCCGCATACAATGGGTTAATGTAACCCAACCTGTCCTATGAAAAAATAAATAAACAGCAACTGTCCCCTTCTGGTTCTAATGACGCAGACCTTCAGTGTCATCTCTTGTAGGCGGACCCGAAGCTATATTTTCTTCTTGCACGAGTCACTTATTTAAACGGTTTTTGGCCGGGTCAGTTTGAAATATGGTTAACTTATCTAAACCTTGTGTACATGTTTGCATTAGGATAAAGAGTCGTGGCATTACAAAACCTACAATAATATATGTCCAACAAAGAACCAGATCAATCTTTGCACCCTAAGTCCTCGCTTAATTATCTTTGCTATCGAATGCTCAAGCAAACAGCGAGGACTCTGATCAGACTGAGTGTGCGGATGCACAGGATGATCTAAATCTTCGCTGTTGGCACAGGTGTCCATGAATGTTTTGTTATGCTGAGGCCTTTATTTCAGTTTAATATCTATTTCATTGTAGCTGTAAAATTAGAAGTATTCTGATACATGTACACACCTTGATACGGATACTGATCTCGGTCTTTCTCTCTAATTTGAGTGGAGAGTAATGTACTCATCTATTGACACCGGGCTGGGTTTTAAAATCTACGTCGCTGGACAAATCAGAATGTGAAATATATTGGAAGGTTTTGTTTGTTTGATTTGAGGTTTAACGTCCCCGTCAACACTGTAAAAGTCATTTTGGAGACGTCGCTTCCAATTTTGTGGGACTGTTACCCGACACTGAGATGAAATGACATCTCAAGCCCTCCCAAATGAAACCAATATGGTTTATAAGCATGGACTGCTCGCACTGCTTTGCCTGGGCAGGCTCAGATCCTCTAAAAGGTTTACCAGTACTCGTGTGTGGGTTGGTTTCAGCTCTGCGTGGAAGCACCATGCATTCCATCTATTTCTTCAAGCCCCGATGGACGGGGGCCGAGGTTTGAAGGTAATGATCAGTAATCGATACCTTTACATTTCACCTCCCAACTAGGAAACCAAAGGAAAAGAAACATCCTCATAAAAATAATTAACCGTAGGTAAAACACCACCTCCCCACAAAGTGGCCAAAAGCGAAGTGAAAAGATATTAACAGTACACATATCCAAAAACAGTAATAAGCCACAACACAAGCAACGCCTTCAAACGGTGAATAAAAAAACTGAGGGTAGGCGAGGGGTCAGGTATCGATTTTGCGTGCCCTTCGTTCTGTGGTGATTTTCCAGCCCGCGTGAAAAGTTCTAACTCATCAGTGCAACATCTCCGAGAACATAACAAGAGGGCCCAGAGGGCCCTAATTCGCTCACCTGAGTATCACTGTCTCCACTTCATTCTACCTTTAGCTCTGGTGGCCATCTTATTCATCAGATTTCAGCTATTTTGGTAGGGAGTCACCAAGGCAACATTCTCGTGAAGTTAGCATCACATTGGCCCAAAGGTTTAGGAGGAATTCAAATTTGAAACAAATATATGTATTTCTATTTTTAGCTCTGGCAGCCACCCTATTCATCAGAGCAGAACGATTTTAGCTATATCGGAAGGGGGCCAGCTACGTAACATTTCTGTGAAGTTTGAATCAAATTGGCTTGAGGGTTTTGGAAAAGTTCGAATTTGAAGCAATTTTATGATTTTTGTTTTCTATTTTTAGCTCTGGGGCCATTTCGTTCATCGGACAAGAACAGTTTCAGCCATTTTGGTAGAAGGTCATATAAGCAACATTCCTATGAAGTTTAAATGAAATTGTCCCGAGGGTACAGAAAGAGTTATCGTTTAAAGAATTTTCCTAGTTTTATAGCTCTGGTGGCCATCTTGTTCATCAGAGCAGAACGATTTTAGCTATTTTGGTATGGCGTCATCTAGGCAACATTCTCCTGGAGCCTTTGGCTCAGGAAAGCTAAAACCGGTTGGTCCAAGGGCGGGGCCTTTTTTGGCCCAAGGGCTTTAATTTCAACAATCTTGGTAGAGCTCCACTAGATGAAGCTTCATACCAAATATCAAAGACCTGGGCCTTACGGTTTCAGAGAAGAAGATTTTAAAATGATTTCCCTATACAAGCCCATGTAAAGCCGGTGGGCCCCAGGGTGGGTCATTCTTGGTCCCAGGGCTATAATTTGAACAATCTTGGTAGAGGTCCCCTAGATGAAGCTTTATACTAAATATCAAAGACCTGGGCCCAGTGGTTTCAGAGAAGAAGATTTTTAAATCCCTATATAAGTGTATGTAAAACGGGTAGATTTTAAAATGATTTCCCTATACAAGCCCATGTAAAATCGGTGGGCCCCAGGGCGGGGCCATTCCTGGACCCAGTGCTATAATTTGAACAATAATCCTGGTTAGAGGTCCACTAGATGAAGCTTCATAGCAAATATCAAACACCTTGGCCTTACGGAGTTTTAAAGGATTCCTTATACAAGCCCATGTAAAACCGTGGGTCCAGGGCGGGACCATTCTTGGCCCTAGGGCTATAATTTGAATAATCTTGGTAGAAGTCTACCAGATGAAGCGGCATACCAAATATCAATGACATGGGCCCAGCGGTTTCAGAGATGACGATTTTTAAAGATTTTCCCTATGTAAGACTATGTAAAACAGGTGAGTCTCTGGGCGTGGCCATTTTTGGCCCAGGGCTATAATCTGAACAATCTTGGTAGAGGTCCCCTAGATGAAGCTTCATAATAAATATCAAAGACCTGGGCCCAGTGGTTTCAGAGGAGAATATTTTAAAAGAATTTTCCTATATAAGTGTATACAAAACCTGTGGGCGCGGGTGGGAACTTTTTTGGCCTATGGGCTATAATTTGAACAATCTTGGTAGAAGTTCACTTGATAAAGCTTCATACCAGATATCAAAGACCTGGGCCCTACGGTTTCAGAAAAGAAGACTTTTAAAGGATTTCCCTATACAAGCCCATGTAAAACCGGTGGGCCACAGGGCTGTGCCATTTCTGGACCCAGGGCTATAATTTGAACAATCTTGGTAGAGGTCCACTAGATGAAGCTCCATACCAAATATCAAAGACCTGGGCCTTAAGGTTTCAGAGAAGGATTTAAAGGATTTCCCTATACAAGCCCATGTAAAAGCGGTGGGCTCCAGCTCGGGGCCATTCAGGGCTATAATTTGAACAATCTAGATGAAGCTTCATACCAAATATCAAAGACATGGGCCAAGCGGTTTCAGAGAAGAAGATTTTTAAAGGATTTCCCCTTTGTAAGTCTATGTAAAACCGTTGGGTCTCTGGGCGTGGCCATTTTGGCCCCAGGGCTATGAAAAAACTTCGTAGAGGTCCACTAGATGAAGCGCCATACCAAAATATCGAAGACCACGGCCTAGGGTTTCAGAGAAGAAGATTTTTGAAGGAATCCTCTATACAAGCCCGTGTAAAACCACAGGGCCCCAGGGCGGTGCTTTTTTGGCCCTAGGACTATAATTTGAACAATCTTGGTATAGGTCCACTAGATAAAGATCCATACTAGATATCAAAGACCTTGCCCTTAAGGTTTCAGAGAAGGATTTAAAGGACTTCCCTATATAAGCCCATGTAAAGGCGATGGGCTCCAGCGCGGGGCCATTCGGGGCTATAATTTGAACAATCTTGGTAGAGGTCCACTAGATGAAGCTTCATACCAAATATCAAAGACCTGGGCCCAGTGGTTTCAGAGAAGAAGATTTTTAAAGGATTTTCGAATATAAGTGTATGTAAACCTGGTGGGCCCCGGGGCGGGGCCATTTTTGACCCCATTGCTATAATTTGAACAATCTTGGTAGAGGTCCACTAGATGAAGCTTCATGCCAAATATTAAAGACCTTGGCCTTCTGGTTTCAGACAAGAAGATTTTTAAATGTTTTCCCTATATAAGCCTATGTAAAACCCGTGGGCCCCGGCGAGGGACATTTTTGGCCCGAGGGCTATAATTTGAACAATCTTGGTAGAGGTCCTCAGATAAAGCTTCATACCAAATATCAAAGACCTGGGCCCAGTGGTTTCAGAGAACAGGATTTTTAAAGGATATCCGAATATAAGTGTATGTAAACCTGGTGGGCCCCGGGGCGGGGCCATTTTTGACCCCAGTGCTATAATTTGAACAATCTTGGTAGCGGTCCACTAGATGAAGCTTCATGCCAAATATCAAAGACCTGGGCCTTCTGGTTTCAGACAAGAAGATTTTTAAATGTTTTCCCTATATAAGCCTATGTAAAACCCGTGGGCCCCGGCGAGAGGACATTTTTGGCCCGAGGGATATAATTGAACAATCTTGGTAGAGGTCCACTAGATGAAGCTCCATACCAAATAGCAAAGACCTGGGCTTTCAGGTTTCAGGCGAGAAGATTTTTAAGGGATTTCCCTATATAAGCCCATGTAAAACCTGAGGGCCCCGGCGCAGGGGCATTTTGGCCCCAGTGCTATAATTTGAACAATCTTGGTAGAGGTCCACTAGCTGAAGCTTCATACCAAATATCAAATACCTGGGCCTTCTGGTTTCATACAAGAATATTTTTAAAGGTTTGTTCTTATTTTCCCTTTTCGTTGCCATGGCAACCAGAGTTCTGCATGGAATTGATCTTTTTTAACAACTTTGAGAGAGGATTACCTAAGGATCATTTCTGCCAAGTTTTGTCAAAGTATGTTCAGTGGTTTAGGAGATGTTGTTTAAATAAATTGTGAACGGACGGACATACGACGACGGCGACGACGGACGGTGACAGATCACAATAGCTCACCCTGAGCCTTTGGCTCAGGTGAGCTAAAATCTGACAGCACCAGTACAGTACAGCGAAAGTACAGCTTTGTGTCGGCTAGTAATAATTACCAGGTGGTGTTAGTTTGGAAAAGTGACAAACACATTTTAACAAACAACAAAATCACATGCGACCTGCCGAGTTAGCAGCTCTTTACTCTGTTATATCTGTAACGATAATGATTTGGACACACAGAAATGTTAAAATGAAAACATTTCAAAAATGAACAGCACCGAACACATAAAAAATAAAACCGCAACGAAAACCGCCTTGGGAAACCAATGATAATAAGACCGTGGGTGTTAAAACAGCTTTACGTAGCCCCAACCTTCACCCTTATCTTCCGTCGCGGTGTACACAATTTAATTGACTGTTGGCGTGTACGGGTCATTCATCAGACAATTTGCAGACGACGCTAGTGTGTATATTGTTGTTGACGCCCCTTTAACAGCAGCTGCCATTTTTAACAACTTAAAAACCGTTAGAAATTGGGAAGATGACTGGCTCGTGAAGTTCAATGCCAACAAAACTCACTCCATGGTTAATTCTAAGTACACTAACCATCATTAATAATGCATAACTCAGCCATTATGGGAACCCAGCCCAGAGACATCATGGATTAACTTTCCGAAACGCCTATGCCTGGACAGAACATTTTGTTACATGTATTGAAAGTAGAAGTGAAGGCAATTTATGAAAAAGCATGGTGGTTAACGCAGTCGCAGTTGACAACTGCTTTCTCTTGTAATTGCACGCTGGCGGGTCGGGTCTCTGATTTTATGATGGCTTCGGTATGATTTAAATAAGTCGGTTGATTCTGATATTTTATCTCTGGTCGGCCCAACCGGAGTCCGCCTTTTATTATGTTTTTTTTTTTTCGCTTCAGCATTTCAGTTAGACCTCGTCGTTAGTTTCATACCCGGATTTATTTGATTGGTATTTAGGTTCTCGGAGATGATGCACTAGTGAGTTAAAAGCCCTTCGCGCGGACTAAACAAATTGTATGTGTAACCACGATAGAACTGAGGGCGAGGGCGAGGGCGTGACCACGTAAAATCGATTTAAACCCCGCAGTGCCGTTGTTTTACGGCGATGCTTCTGTTGCGGTTTGTTACTGTCATTATTTGCACATATCCACGTACATGTATATCATTTTTTTTATTTTGGGTAGCCGTTTGGCCATTCTCATTACGATAACACACCCGTAAGACATAGTGCATTTTTTCACATCCCCAAAGTGGCTACTTTTCGGATGAAAATCCATGATATCTTTCTTATTTATTCTGCAAACATAGGTTGTGGGTGCTCGTTAGAACCGCCTCATTGAGGCGGTTCTAACGAGTACCCACAACCTATATCTTGGAGTAAAAATAAGAAAAATAATGTTTACCCCCGTAAACCCCAGTTTTCTCTATACAAAGTGGGGTGTAAGGGGGTGTTCATTTCACGGACTTGTTCACGTGATGTTTATTCAGAAACCATTTGGCTTTCTACATGGTATGGTTCGGTTATTCAGTTAATTATGCCGTTATGATGTTTCAGTTATATTATGCCATGTACATCCTGTCTTGAACGGAAAGTTGAAGGTACTTTTACAGATTCCTGACCATTGCCTTCATTTTTGCTTTAAATGTCATGCAAGCACATAAATTCGAAATAAGCCAAAAATCACTTAAGCAAATACAGTCAAATTCCTATATTAAGACCACCTTTGGAACTGCCCGAAAGTGGTCTTTAAAACCACTTTTGAACAGTCCCAAAGGTGGCCCCTGACCACAAGACATCTGTTTTCAGAAAACGCAAAGAAAAAATACATGTAACTGCATTCTTCCAAATAAGCTTTTAACACCAGAATTAGTCTTCATTTTAGATGGTCTTAATAGCGGTATGCATTTCCTTTATTCGCTCACTCGTGGAGTATTGGTATTTACTGGAATATCACTATCAACTGGGGCAATGAGTGAGTGATTTTAGGTTTACGTCCCACCAACAGCTAAGGTCATACGGAGACGGGACCTCGGTTTAAAGACTCATCCTTAACTGGGGCAATAACGTCTTATCTGTTCACCGTTATCAATTCCATGAATTTTTGTAAGGTAGACAGTTTTTGACTTCTTGATTGCTGTCTCTTTACACACCGAATCTTTTTCTTTAAAGGTGGATGGATACACCTTCAGGGGAGGCAGTTCATTCAAAAGTATTTTGTCTCCCATGTCAATAAGGGTCAACTCTGAAAGGAAAGAATTTGCTCCTGAGGAGCAAATTCTTTCCTTTTAGAGTCGTCCCCTTTTTCAGTGGGGCAGGGCTTATAGAACAAGAGGCCCATAGGCCACTGTATGCTCACAAGAGCTCAGGGGGCACTGCCCACTGGCAGCAATGTATTTTAATTAACCATGGAAGCCCTGCGCCCAAGGATACTACAGATAGAATTTGGACCCAATCAGCCTGGTGGCTTCAGAGGTCTGATGTCGCTTGAATGTGTTGTTGCAGGACAACAGATGACAATTGACAATTTCCCATCTGTGGCAACTAATAGGCCTAAAAGAACATTATTAAAGGAACATTTCTATGTAAGTTTGACAAAATATCTTGAAAGGCATAAATGTCATTTTTCAATTTTCCCCATGTATAAGTCAATGGAAATTCTTAACTTGCCATAGCAAATAAACCAAAGAGCCAAATTTCATATACCAGAGCTCAGGTGGGCACTGCCCATGACATTGTCTTTTAACAGGATATGATTTTAATCTACCAATTGTAAAGTATCCCAAACAAACCCCATACCCGAATGAGCACTCATTTGGACTGTATCTGAAATATCAGGTGTTTTATAAAGTAGAGAGGGTGGGGCATAACCCAAATGGAGCCCTGGTTGGTGTCACTAAATGCATCTTATCAAAAGGAACAGAGACATTATGGTTTAGCGGTGGGGTTATTTATGGCTCATATGTATGGCTCCTGAGATGTAAGGCTTTTTTAAGCAGTGGAGGGATTCGGGCATGGTAGATCCCAGAAAAGCCCAAGATTGCTGTCACTGAATGCTGAACGGTTTCTGAAATATGAGGCCCTTTTATGAAGTGGATGAGAGAGAAATGGCCCCTGCGGCACCCCGGGAGTCCCCCATGATGGTGTCACTGATTGCGTCTTATCAAAATTGAACAAGAATATATATGTTTAAGGGGTAGGGCTCTGAACAGTTTCTCAGATATATGGTCTTTTGTGAAGTTGAGCGGTTGAGCATGGCCCGGGCATGCCCTGGGTGACTCCTAGGTTGGTGTCACTGAATGTACCTTATCATAACGAACAAGAATATATATGGTTTAGGGGTGGGGATCTGAAATGTTTCTGGAACATTTGGCCTTTTATGAAGTGGAGGGGATGGGGCATGGCCCGGCACATCTCGGGGGACCCCCAGATTGGTGTCACTGAGTGCGTCTTATCATAAGGAACAAGAATATATATGGTTAAGGGGTGGGGATCTGAATGGTTTCTGTGATAAATGGCATTTTATGAAGTGGAGGGGGTGGGGCATGTCCACGGCACATCTGGGGGAACCCCCAAGTTGGTGTCACTTAATGCATCTTATCATAAGGAACAATAATATATATGGTTTAGGGGTGGGGATTTGTTAGGTTTCTGGAATATTTGGCCTTTTATGAAGTGGAGGGGTTGGGCATGGCCCCGGCACATCCTGGGTGTCCCCAGGTTGGTGTCACTGAATGCGAATTATCATAAGGAACGAGAATATATATGGTTTAGGGGTGGGGATCTGTAGCGGTTCTGGGATATTGGGCCGTTTGAGAAATGGAGGGAGTGGGGCATGGCCCAGACACATCCCGAGGGACCCCCAGGTTGCTGTCATTGAGTGCGTCTTATCATAAGAAACAAGAATATATACGGTTTAGCGTTGGGGATCTGAATGGTTTCTGAGATAAATGGCATTTAATGAAGTGGAGGGGGTGGGGCATGTCTCCGGCACATCCGGGGGAACCCCCAGGTTTAGGGGTGGGGATCTTTAAGGTTTCTTAGATATAAGGCACTTTATGAAGTGGAGGGCGCGGGGCATGGCCCTGGCACAACCTACGGGACCCACAGGTTGACATAAACGCATATGGCTGAGAGAAGTTTACTCAAGGAACGTTTCTATGAAAATTTTGTCAAAATATCTGCAAAGGCTTGGTAGTTAATGCCAGGTTTCAATTTTCCCCATTATAAGTCTATTGAAAATCTAAGTTGCCATAGCAACCAAACTATAGTCTTTCAAAACGAATTGAGACGTGACTGCGCTTTAAATTTTGGACTAGTCCGTGTTGTAGGTAAGTCGCCTTCAGTTGGGATTTTACATTGGGCGATATGGTTTTACTGAGATTCGTACTGCACCATATTAACCACTTGGCTACGACTTCTACATAATGGCATTATCAAAAAACTTATTTGTAATTTTAAAATCCTGTGAAACAAGAAATCCGAAACCTGCTTCCCCTTAAACTTGGAATAGTCTTGGCACGCTTGAACTTTGATTCTCAAAGGTCGTTGTTAAACTATAAAGAGCTGAATTTCATAAAAAAAACCACAAAACCTGTAAAGGCAAATATGGTGAATATTTCCATAAACTCTCAGCCTCATAGAGCATACGGTTTCAGAGGAGATGATTTTTTAATTTTTTTTTTTCTATTTTTTTCATTTTGGTTTCCATGGCAACCAATACAAATGAGCAGCAGCCCTAAATTCATATGGCAGAGAGTAGATTATCTAAGGAACATTTCTATGAAAGTTTTGTCAAAATATCTTCAGAAGCTTGGCAGTAAATGCCATTTTTCAATATTTCCCCATTATAAGTCTATGGGAACTCTAAGTTGCCATAGCAACCAACTAATGAGCCGATTTTCATAAGAAAACACAAACTTTCAATCCCCCTGCCCAAGGATTCTACAGATAAACTTTGGGCCCAATCGGCCCAGTGGCTTCAGAGCAGAAGTCGTTTGAAAGTGTTGACGACGGACATACGACGCAGACGACGACGACGACGGACATAAGCTCCCCCGGTGAGCTCTGGTGAGCTAAAAAGCAAATAGGAAGTCCCGTAAGTTGTCTCACGTGAAAAATGGCGGACAAATCTGCCAGGTGTATCGATTCCACTTAAGGGAAGACACCCATGGTAAAACAGTCAAAACATGAAGATGTATCCATTTTAGTTTAGCCACGCTTATCTTTTCTTCTGAGCCACGAGAAGAAAAATGAGGTCTTCGTGAATGTGCCATGAGCGAAGTCTCAAATCACATTACGATAACTAACCCATGTGCTAAAATGGCGGCTTTCTTATCTGTAGATCTGAACCGGCCTTAGTAGCTCAGTCAGATGCGCGTCTGAATAGTGATCAGGAGGACGCGGATTCGATACCTGCTGGGGTCGCCAACATTCTTTCGTGGAGATTGATCATGAAATCTTTTCTGCGGTCATTCTCTCCCTTCCGCTGATTCAAGTAGGGCAGTTGTCAGTTTCTTGCAAAAGAATGTGTACTGTACTGGTTAACCGCTTACGTATAAGCTTGCCCAGGAAAAGTGTGGATAGGTAAACTGACCGGCTCAAAAATGACATAAAATAGTGTTGACTGGGCCGTTAAACTCCATTGCCAAAACAATCTCTATGTCTGGCAGTCTTCAGATGAATATGTTTGATATTTTTCTTAGTTTTAGTCCAAATATAGATTTTTGGTGCTCGTTAGAACCGCCTCATTGGTGCTGGTTAGAGCCGTCTCAATGAGACGGTTCTAACGAGTACCCACAATCTATGTTTTTGAGCAAAACTAAGGAAAATAATGAATAGCCCCGTTAACCCCGTTGAAAACTTGAGACGTGAAATCAAGACTGATATAAAAAAAACAGCATGATTTGTATGTGAATAACTTGGTAGGTGATGTAAAGGCAAATCCCAGAGACTTCTACAGATATATTAATAGCCAGAAGAAAGACAGGCAAAGTATACCGACCCTTAATAAAAGAGGAGGGAACGGGGTTGCTGGATCAGACTCTGAAAGGGCAGAGGAACTAGTGATGCGTTTAATAAAACTGAGTTCACGGAGGTTCCATTGACTGGAAGATCGGCCCCATTCATGAATAATATTGTTGTGACAGCTGCAGGAGTGATCAAGTTACTTCAAGGCTTAAACCCCAGTAAGGCCTTAGGACCTGATGAGCTTCATCCTAGAGTCCTGAAGGAACTAGCAAATGAGTGGGTCCAGTTTTTGCACACTTGTTTCAACAGTCTCTTGATACGGGTGAAATCCCCAAAGAATGGCTCTTAGCAAACATCTGTCCACTCTTCAAAAAAGGAGATAGGGCTCTTGCCCGTAATTATCGCCCTGCGTCTCTGACTTGTGTTATGTGTAAATTGCTGGAACATATAGTCTGCTCAAACATCATGGCCCACTTGGACGAACATAAACTTTTGTCAGACAGACAACATGCATTTAGGAAAAGGCAAAGTTGTGAAACTCAGCTAAACAGAGTTATTAATGACTGGGCAAAAATCTTGGACAAAGGGGGACAGATGGACACATTTATTCTGGACTTCGAGAAGGCTTTTGACCCCCTCCTCATGAACTACTTGAATCTAAGTTATTTGGTTATGGAATTAGGGGAAAGGTCCTCAAATGGACAGATTCCTTTCTTTGCTACAGAAAACAGCGGGTTGTTGTTAATGGTGAATCTTCAGAGTGGGCTCCAGTTTTGTCTGGAGTCCCGCAAGGGACCGTTCTTGGTCCACTTTTGTTCTCCCTGTACATCAATGATATTTCCACTGACATTGACTCAGAAATAAGACTGTTCGCAGATGACTGTGTTTGTTACCGGGAAATTAGAGATACAGATGACTCATTGAAACTTCAGGCTGACATAGATAGATTAGGATGTTGGGCCCGAAAATGGGGCATGAGATTTTAGCCAGTTAAATGCAATATTATGCAGATAACTAGGAAGAGATCTAATAAAGTTGAGGCTTCTTACACCTTAGAGGGAACGGTCCTCGAGAATGTGGACTCCATTAAATACCTTGGAGTGACAATCTCATACAACTTGAGATGGAATACTCATATTAACAACATGTGTACTAAGGCAAATAGAACGCTTGGTTTCCTGAGGCGAAATCTTCACCACTGCCCTCAAGATGTAAAAGAGGCAGCATATAAAGGTCTTTCTCGCCCAATCTTGGAATATGGTAGTTGTATCTGGGACCCCAGTGGAGTGGTCCTTAACGATGAAATTGAGAAAGTTCAGAATAGAGCTGCTAGATTTGTAACAGGCAATTACTGCTTTGAAACTGGGAGCATGACTGGAATACTTGGAAAATTAAAATGGGAGTCTCTCAAGAAAAGGAGAAAAGACAGTAGGCTAATCCTTTTATAAAAAGGTCTAAAGGGTGCTGCCAGCATTCCAACAGATGACCTTGTCCCCCCAGCTAGACACTGTAGAAATCACCATTCGTTGGCGTTTCAGACCCTTACTGCAAGAACTGACATTTATAAAGAGTCGTCCTACCCAAGAACCATTAGAGATTGGAATGCCCTTCCCGATTCGATTATTTCGACAGCTGAAGGTGCTGATGATTGCGTAGCTAAATTTACCTCTTTGGTTAGAGCTAGGGACTAACTTCCCACATCACAGGTCCTGGTGTATGAATGTCATTTGACGTATCACCAGTAACAATTCTGATTCTGATTCTGACCCCAGTCTTCTTTATATGCAGAGGTGTTCATTAAACGGTCATGTTTATGTGTTTAAATGCATGCATCATGTTGATAAGCCGTAGAATGAATACCACTGTAAACCCCACTTTATATAGAGAAAATTGGAGTTTACGGGTGTTATACATTATTTCCCTTATTTCTGCTCCAAGACATAGGTTATGGGTACTCGTTAGAACCGCCTCATTGAGGCGGTTCTTATGAGCACCCCAAAACCTATGTTTGGAGTATGAATAAGGAAAATATGACACACTTTCATCAGAAAAACTACATTTTTGAGTTATGAAAGAATGCACTATATCACACTGGTGTTTACAGAGGTATACATTATTTTTTTCTTATTCTTGCTTAAAACATAGATTGTGGGTACACGTTAGAACCGCACTTAGGCAGTTTTAACGAGCATCCAAGTTCTATGTTTGCTGCAGAAATGACAGAAAATTCAGAAAATTTCATCTGAAAAAACAAAAGCTAATTCTGCAACAATTAAAGCCATCATTATATCACACAGTCTAAGTTATCACATTGGTGGTTTGTTTATTTAAACTGACTTTAATTTCCACGATAACACTATTTAGGTCATTTTGGAGACACTGCTTCAAATTTTGTGGGATGAAATGACAAGCCCTGTCGCTGAATGAAACCAAAAGGCTTATATGCATTGGGCGTACAAAGTGTGTGTGTGTCTTTTCTTCTAAGATACAGAATTCGTTTGATTTCATCCAGATACTTCACTTTCAATACGTTTTATCAAAGCGCAAAACTTTAACATGGTTGTATTTTCGATATTTCCTTTATTATACAAATCGTAAAAGATATCGCAAGTATGTACATAGTACACCGAATCCAAGTCCAGATGTGTGGGACAGGCAACCATCTGAAAATAGACAGGAAAGAATAATGATAAAAACATCTTGTATTCTCGGACTCGGAAGTCCTCACGTCAACATGTCTAAATGGTGTACAGCATATCAGCATATCACACGATAAGCAGGAAGGACCAGCATAAGGATCATTCGAGTTTTTTACGTATTAACATTTGTCGGGTTAACACGTCCATGAAATGAACACCCTCTAAACACCATTTTATATAGAGAAAACTTGGGTTTACGGAGGTATGCATTATTTTTCTTATTTCTGCTCCAAGACATATGTTATGGGTACTCGTTAGAACCGCCTCGATGAGGCGGTTCTAACGAGCACACACAACCTATGTTTGCAGTATAAATTAGAAAAATATCGCGAATTTCATCAGAAAAGTAGCCACTTTAGAGATCATGTAAAAATGCACTATGTCGCACGGGTGTGTTATCGCAATGGGTGATGTTAAAACGCGAGACCGCAGCGGCAGTTCTAACGAGAACCCATGTTCAATGTTTTGAACAAAAAAAAAAAAAAAAACTAATGTATACAATTTCAAAGCATATTTTTTCTACATTAACTGGGGTTTACAGGGGTGTTCATAACACGGGCGTAGTAACGTGATGCTTAAGGGAAATGGATACACCTTCAGGGGAGGCAACTCCTTCAAAGGTATTTTTGTCTCCCAAGTCAATAGGTGGCAACTCTTAAAGGAGAAAATTACTCCTTAGGAGCGAAGTATTTCCTTTAAGAAAACTGGGGTTTACGGGGGTATAAATTATTTTTCTTATTTCTGCTCCAAATCATAGGTTGTGGGTATCGAAATGGGAAAATGGTAGACCCCAGTTTTTCCATATAAAGCTGGGTTTAAGGGGGTGTTCATTTCACGACTTGTTCATGCGAAGCCCGTGGGACAGAGTTTATAGAAAAGCGAACAGGAAGTCCCGAATGTTGTCTCCCTTTAACAAATGGCCGAAAAACATGCCAGGTGTTCCCATTCCTCTTAAAAGTAAGACAAAACAAGAGGGCCATGATGGCCCTGGATCGCTCACCTGATCCATATGATAGAGTAACAAGTGGGCCTCGGGGAGGGCCATTATTGACCCCAGGGCTACAATGTGCATAATGTTGAGGGAGGTCTAAAAAGGTGAAGCTTCATACCAAATATTAACAAATGCTATAATTTGAACAATCTTGGCAATGGTCCACTAGATGAAGCTGCACACCAAATATCAAAGACCTGGGCCTTGGGGTTTCAGAGAAGAAGATTTTTTAAAGATATTCCCCACATTAGCCTACATTTGTAAACCAAATGGGCCCAGGGCGGGGGCATTTTTGGCCTCAGGGCCATAATTTAAACAATCTTGATAGAGGTCCATTATATGAAGCTTCACACCAAACATCAAAGACCTGGGCCTTGCTGTTTCAGAGAAGAAGATTTTCAAAGATTATCTCTATATATAAGTCTATGTAAAACCAAAGGGCCCCGGGGCGGGGGCTAAAATTTAAACAATCTTGGTAGAGGTCAACTAGATGAAGCTCCATACCAAATATCAAAGACATGGGCCTTAAGGTTTCAGAGAAGAAGATTTTTAAACATTTCCATATATAAGTCTATGTAAAACCAAAGGGTCTCGGGCGAGGGCATTTTTGGCCCCAGGGCTATAATTTGAGCAATCTTGATAGAGGTCCACTAGATATAATTTCACACCAATTATCAAAGACCTAGGCCTTGTGGTTTCACATAAGAAGATTTTGAAAAAAATTCCCTATATAAGTCTATGTAAAACCAAAGGGCCCCGAGACAGGGGCGTTTTTGGTCTCAGGGCTATAATTTGAACAATCTTGATAGAGGTCCACTAGATGAAGCTTCATACCAAATATCAAAGACCTAGGCCTTCTGGTTTCAGAGAAGAAGATTTTTCAAGATTTTCCCAATATAAGTCTATGTAATACCAAAGGGCCCCGGAGCAGGGGCATACATTTTTGGCCCCAGGGCTATAATTTGAACAATCTTGGTAGGGGTCCACTAGATGAAGCTTCATACCAAATATCAAAGACCTGGTCCTTGCAGTTTCAGAGAAGAAGAAATTTTCCCTATATAAGCCCATGTAAAACCAAAAGGCCCTGTGGCTGGCGGGGGGGGGGGGGGGGGGGGGGGGCTGCTTGGCCTTGTGGGGGTGAAGCGACATACCAAATATCAAAGAAATGGGCCTTACGTTTTCAGAGAAGAAAATTGTTAAAGATTTTCCCTATATAAGCCAATGTAAAACCACAGGGCCCCGGGGCGGGGGCATTTTTGGCCCCAGCACTATAATTTGAACAATCTTGGTAGGGGTCCACTAGATGAAGCTTCATACCAAATATCAAAGACCTGGGTCTTGCAGTTTCAGGGAAGAAAATTTTTAAAGATCTTCCCTATATAAGCCCATGTAAAAGCCAAAGGGCCCTGGGGCTGGGGCATTTTTGGTCCCAGCACTATAATTTGAACAATCTTGGTAGGGGTCCACTAGATGAAGCTTCATACCAAATATCAAAGACCTGGGCCTTACGGTTTCAGAGAAGAAGATTTTTAAAGATCTTCCCTATATAAGCCCAATTAAAACCAAAGGGCCCCAGAGCGGGGGCATGTTTGGCCCCAGCATTATAATTTTAACAATCTTGGTAGGGGTCCACTAGATGAAGCTTCATACCAAATATCAAAGACCTGGGCCTTGCGGTTTCAGAGAAGAAGATTTTTAAAGATCTTCCCTATATAAACCCATGTTAAACCAAAGGGCCCCGGGGCGGGGGCATTTTTGGCCCCAGCACTATAATTTGAACAATCTTGGTAGGGGTCCACTAGATGAAGCTTCATACCAAATATCAAAACCCTGGGCCTTGTGGTTTCAGAGAAGAAGATTTTTAAAGATTTTCCCTATATAAGCCCATGTGAAACCCAAGGGCCCCGGAGCCGGGGCATTTTTTGCCCCAGCACTATAATTTAAACAATCTTGGTAGGGGTCCACTAGATGATGCTTCATACCAAATATCAAAGACCTGGGCCTTGTGGTTTCAGAGAAGAAGATTTTTTAAGTTTTTGATAAAAAAAAATATATTTTTGGCTCCTTTCACCTAGATGTGCAACGGACCGGAACCATTTGAACAACTTTGAAAGGGGACCACCTAAGGATCATTCCTGTGAAGTTTGGTCAAAATCCGATCAGTGGCTTAGGAAGAGATGTCGTTTAAGGAAATTGTTTACGGACGGACGGACGGACGGACGGACGCACGACGGACGACGGACGAAAACTGATCTCAAAAGCTCACCTCGTCACTTCGTGACGGTGAGCTAAACAAGAAAATAGATTCCGGACGGACTCGTTTTTTTTTAGGAAAACAAATCTGTTGACCGTGATACAAATTGGCAGACATAGATCAGAAATTTCCATTCTCCATTTTAATAAAATATTTATGCATACATTTGATTTACCGTCCTCTTTCCACTGCCACGGTCTGTTTGTGAATATGACAATTTTCTTACTTACTGGCATCGGGAAAGAATTTCAATGAAATCGAGCTGACTTGTCATCCGATATTTGACTATAGGAGGCTGACGGTCTGTTTGAGCTTAAACAACTGGGCCCTGACCTTCTCATTACGAAAACATGCCTATACAAATACATTGTAATCACTATCGCCGAAAAAATGAAAATTTTAAGATAAAAAATTGCGATTTTTCTTATTTCTGTTCAAAATATAGATTGCGGATACACGAGTACCCAAAATCTATATTTTAGAGCGGAAATAAGGTTTACCTTTTACTTTATTTTGTTTTGTTTGATTTGAGGTTTAACATCCCAGTCAACACTGTAAAGGTCATTTTGGAGACGTTGCTTCCAATTTTGTGGGACTTTTACCCGACATTGAGATGAAATGACATTTCAAGCCCTGCCGCCCAATGAACCCAATAGGGTTTATATGCATGGACGGGCCGACTCGCACCGCTTTGCCTGGGCAGGCTTAGAGCCTCTAAGCTGTTTACCAGTACTCGTGTTTTGCAGAACCTGGCTCCCAAATTAGGCCCATGACTGTCATAACATACATGTAGCGGTAACAGGGAGGCAGTTCTAACCAACAAAAGCATTGTGCTGTAGCATTACCTTTCGCAAGAAAAAAATCTGTATAGCCATAATGAATGGTATTTTTTATACGTTTACTGGAAATCATCACGATAACACACCCATGTGACAAAGTACATTATTTCTTCTCTCACAAATGGTCATTTTGTGATGAAAATGTGTGCTATACCCCAAACGTAGGCTGTGGGTGCTCGTATATATACCCGGTCAAAAAGGTAACTATACCAACTCCCGGTTAAATTCCAATAGCTAACCCGGAAGGCATTCAGCTAAACGTGGCTGTAAGCATGCGAATCGGACGTTTAGCTACAAAATGCATACAATTGCATTTGCCCATGCTATTCTGCTCAAGAGTTGTCTTGCAACATGTGCCTAGAAAGGTTTTGCCAGGAAGTTGGCATTGCGCATGCGCAGATGATCATTTTTTGTCCGAGATGAAAGATCATGACAATTGATTATCGAAACTCACTTTACTTTTACATTATCTCATGATCTTGCACTACAATCAAGGCTTTAATTTGTGAAATTCTCAGATTATCTCCCTTTCAATTAAAAATATAGCAATTTTCAAACTGTTGCTATTTCTATACCTGCCATTTATTTTTGGCAATTTCTTTCAAAAGCGCCTTGTTGCCACCATTGCTGTTAACCATGAAGGAAATGAATTTAGAAAATTCTTGTAGAATGTAGCACTACCAATTTCGATTTTCTATGGAGTTTCAATTGAAAAAATCATTTTGCACACAACTTCAAAGAGTCAGAGGCCTGTACGTGATCGTCTGTTTCTCTTAGGCAATGGAACTAAAGTTACAAACCTTTTGTGAACAGACACACAGGGTATCTACTAAAAAGGTTACATGTATCAAAGTTTAGAAGTCTGGTGCTAAATGTGATTTTAATGGTGTTAAATCTTGACCATTCATTGTAATGATTTATTCTGCGAAATTATCACAGTTACCCCCCTGGGTGTTTAGTTTAAAACACTAGCCCAGGCTGGCGAGTTTACATAAACAAAAACAGTTTGGGCTTTTACATGGTAAAATGAGTCCTATAACTCAAACAAAACAAATTTCGTATGTTCTTCATTTGTAGTAACTATGGTAGCAGAAGCAATTTTATGTACATGTATAGGAACTTTTTTGACCCAGTATATATTTTCCTATTTATACTCGAAACATGGGTGGCAACGAGTACCCATAACCTACGTCTTTGAACAGTAATGTAACGAGCTGGTTCTAACGAGTACCCACAACCTATGTCCTGTTGCAGTAAAAATAAAATATATTTGTATACCCCATTAAAGCCCGGTTTTCTCTATACAATTTTGGGTTTAGAGGGCTGTTCATTACAAGGACATGTGAACTTCATATTCGTAGTTTTTGCATAATTTAGCGATATCGCATATCGCATCACCGTTTGTTCGGCCCCGCCCATAGGGGCTTGAAGAAATATATGAGCTACATGATGCTTCCACGCAGAGCTGAATCCGGCCCACACAGTAGTACTGGTATACAGCTTAGAGGATCTAAGCCTGTCAATGAACCGCGGTGCGAGGCGGACCGTACATGCTAATAAACCCTATTGGTTTCATTGGGCGACAGGGCTTGAGATGTCATATCATCTCAATGTCGGGTAAAAGTCCCACAAAATTGGCAGCAACGTCTCCAAAATGACCTTTACAGTGTTGGCGGGGACGTTAAACCTCAAATGCTTTTAAGCCCTATCACGTTTCAACACATCACGTGAACAAGTCCGTGAAATAAAGACCCCTCCCTAAACCCCGCTTTATATAAAGAAAACTGGGGTTAACGGGGGTATACATTATTTTTCTTATTTCTGCTCCAATGCATAGGTTGTGGGTACTCGTTAGAACCGCCTCAATGAGGCGGTTCTAACGAGTAACCACAACCTATGTTTGCAGTATAAATAACAAAGATATCACGGATTCTCATCAGAAAAGTAGCTATTTTGGAGATGTGAAAAATGCACTATGTCGCACGGGTGTGTTAGCGTAATGATAACACGTGCATCCTTTACCCTTCGACGAAAAGGCCAAATAATATATAAGCCATATCGCATATCGCATCCCCGTTTGTTCGGCCCCCGCCCATAGGGGCTTGAAGAAATATATGAGCTGCATGATGCTTCCACACAGAGCTGAATCCGGCCCGCACAGTAGTACTGGTAAACAGCTTAGAGGATCTAAGCCTGTCCAGGAACCGCGGTGCGAGGCGGACCGTCCATGTTAACAAACCCTATTGGTTTCATTGGGCGACAGGGCTTGAGATGTCATTTCATCTCGGTGTCGGGTAAAAGTCCCACAAAATTGGAAGCATCGTCTCCAAAATGACCTTTACAATGTTGACGGGGACGTTAAACCTCAAATCAAACAAACAAACAAAAGCATCCCCGTTTGTCGCGCACAATCGCCGTACACGTGAAATCAACAGCAACCACTACATGTACATGTAGGTCATATCATGCCTCTATAAAACGTCCACCACAACGAATACAATACCTTCGATTAGTAATACAGTCACTCATCTTTATACCGACATTCGTTATAACGACAAACCTCATTATAACGACAATTTCAATGGAATGAATTCTTAGCTCAAGGTTTAGCCTCGATTCCGAGCGGCGTGGGCTTCCCTCGGGTTGGAAATGCTCAAATTGAATTCATAGTCATGAAAGAGTCTTGTAATTTAATACTCCAAGAAACAATTGTTTTATATATATATTAGAATCGCCTCACCGAGGTGATTCTAACAAATGTCTATAACATTTGATTCTTGGAGTAATGATGGGGCAAAGACCTTTTATAACCTTTATACTGCTAACTGGGATTCTTTGTAACGGCAAATTCATTATATAGTGCGAACAATTTGACCTGAGACTGACCTTTATGCAAGGAATAAATTAGTCAATGCTATCGCCTAATACGTCGGCTTTCGTAAACTTCTCGCCAACTTTCGGCATCATGTAAATAGCGGCCCATTTACCGACCTCTATGTATTGTATAACAGTATCGCCATCTTCGGAAAACGGCGAAGATAAATATATGCATTCAATCGGGTGTGAAATTATGTTAATAGAGTTCCATTACGAGAACAAGCCTATATAATTTTGACTCCCTCGAACCCCACATTTATATAGTAAAACTTGGGTTTACAGGGGTAGACCTTATTTTTCTGATTTCTGCTCTAAAATATAGACTGTGGGTACTCGTTAGAACCGCCTCGATGAGGCGGTTCTAACGAGTACCCACAATCTATATTTTGAGCAAAAATAAGAAAAATATCGCAATTTTTCATCTTAAAATTTTATTTTTTTCGGAGGTAAATGTTACAATGTATTTGTATAGGCGTGTTTTCGTAATGCGTTCGAACTATAACAACACGATATTAGATAACAAATACGGTCGTTATAACGCGGGTCCTCTATTATCGCCGTGCGTCATTCAATAAAGATCACAAGGTCAACCAATGTTAACCCGAGGTCAAGTGATATTAGGCTGACGTCAAAAATCAATACTCATGTTTTTTTTAATTGTGTCACTTTTGAACAGTACTGAAGGTGTTCTATGATCTGCAGAAAGCACAAAGAAATATTAAGTGAAGCCTTCAAAATAGGCTTTTTAAAGCAGAATTAGTCTTAATTTTCGGTGGTCTTATTAGCGGAATTTAACTGTATTTTAAGCAGAAAAATGGAAAATATCAGATTATTTTTATCTGAACAATTTCAGTTTTTGATGGTAAAATTTTCCATATATTTGGACCGACGTGTGTTATCTCATTTTCGGTTTACACGGGTGTAGGATAAGTCATTCCTTACCTCTCATTGCCTTTTCTCGCAGAAGTTTTCTCATTGTTATTCCAGTGTTTCTATAAATAAATAAATAAATAAATAAATAAATAAATAAATAAATAAATAAAATAATTAATAAATAAATAAATGAACCGCGTGTAGTACAATTTAGCTTGGTTGCCAGGTGTATAGAATGTGTGCCAAAGATGGGCGTATATCAAAAGCTCGGG
The DNA here is from genome assembly GCA_963580285.1 of Lucinisca nassula. Lineage (NCBI taxonomy): Eukaryota > Metazoa > Mollusca > Bivalvia > Lucinida > Lucinidae > Lucinisca > Lucinisca nassula. The sequence goes on from OY757022.1 coordinate 91,516,625, forward strand.
CCAGCCTCGGTGGCTCAGTCGGATGCGCGTCTGACTGGTGATCCGGAGGACGCGGGTTCAATACCTGCTGGGGTCGGCAGCATTCTTTCGTGGAGATTGATTCTATGGTCATTCTCTCCCTTCCGCTGATTCAAGAAGGGCAGTTGTCAGTTTCTGGCGAAAGAATGTGCACTGTAATGGTTAACCGCTTAAGTATTCATCATATTTGCATTATTTGCTGGCTCCCAGCTTGCACATTGTCAATATTGGAAAAACAGGTAACCAGACCCCCCTGACCTTTCAAGGTCAGGGGGGTCTGGTTACCTTTTTCTCCAACACTGATAACCTTCAGACTAGGAACCAGCAGATAATGCAAATAAGGTGAATAAACTTGTCCAGAAAAAGTGTGGATAGGAAAACTGACCGGATCAAACATGACCTAAAATGGTGTTGACTGGGCCGTTGTACGTCAATTCAAACAAAACAAATCAAATCAAAAGCTCGGAAACCATAACGTGACCATGTTTAAAAAGCGCTTGCGATCATTGTATCATAAGCGCCGCTTACCTCATTAGGAAAACATGTCCGTAAGAAATAATGGCGTCCAACATGGTGTCAGAAAATGATAAATATTAGGTAAAAATGATAACATCTCTATAATTTTTGCTTTCAACATAGATTGTGGGTGCTCGTTAGAACCGCCTCTAACCCACAGTCTATGTTTTTGAGCAAAAATAAGGCAATTAATGTATACCCCGGCAAACCCCACTTTTCTCTATTTAAAGTGGGGTTTAGGGGGTTCTTCGTTTCACGGACTTGTTATCGTGATGTGAAGGCCAATTTATGGAATTAAGGATGTGTGAATTCGATTTTGCCGATGGTGTGTGTAGTCGGTTGGGATTCGCATAACGATTCTTATACGTAATAAATCGAAACCTCACAGACTTTATTTCAGAGTATGTTTCAAACATGATTTTTAACATTTCTGAGACGAACAAAGGGCAGACAAGTTGGATGTGCTTGATAACGAGATACTACAATGCTTTTGAGTGAGTTTTTTTTTTTTCAGTTTTACGTCTCACCAACAGCTAAGTTCATACGGAGACAGGACCTCGGTTTAAAGACCCATCCGAAAGTCTGGCATTACGATAACACATCCGTGTGATATAATGCATTTTTTCCTACCGCAAAAAGGTCATTTTATGAGGCGGTTCTAACGAGTACCCACAACCTATGTCTAAGAGCAGAAATAAAGAAAATTGTGTTTACCCCCATAAAGCCCAGTTTTCTCTATATAAAGTGGGGTTTAGTAGGGTCTTTATTTCACGGATTTGTTCACGTGATGAGAAGATGACAATGCTTTTGATGGACAGCCCAGACATCGATTTAAGATATCTCAAACATCGTTACTGCTAATATGGCTTAATTTAAGACATTGCGGACATCGTTAAGTAACTAAAACTCATTAAATATGCGCTTTTGAAACGCGCTTTTCATAGCAAAAACAAAAATCCGCGCTTCCGTAAAACAAAATCCGCGCTAATGATGTCGATCCGCGCTTTCATAAAACGCCGATGAAAATCAGGGTGGTAGGGACTGTTTCGGTCGGTAATTTGGTTTTACGGCGACGACTTGCCTTCCAAAATGGTATTTTTCAATGCAGTTCTCCCAATCTAAATGCATTTATTCACTTGTTTTTGATGTGTTTTTATATTTGTTTCATCTTTTTAATTGTATTATTTGCACAAATCGATTTAATTCCCCAAGAAAGAAAAAAATTACTGACCGTTCCAAGGCGGTTCTTCTGTTGTGGTTTATTATTGTCATAGTTTGTCTTTGCATGTACGTATTGCTAATATTTTGTTATTTTGGATAGCTGTTTGGCCATTTTGTGGAAAAGTAACTGTCCTTTTGGCTTTCCGCCTCTGACGTTGTCATTATAGTGAAATTAATTAGGGGATAACTGTTTTCAAAATTATCATTTGGGGAGGTATATCGGCGGTTTTACGGTCGGAAATTTCGTTTTACGGCGACGCATCAGCGGAATTTGCGACCGTAAAACCGACGATTTACCTTCCCAAATGACAATTTTGCAATACAGTTATCCCCATTCTAATGCACTTATTCAGTTGTTTTCTTAAAATCTGCACTATTTTGCACAAAACGGCAACCGCTGTGAGCTGCGTAAAACCAAATGTCATCCAATGAAAAGCGACGTTACACAATGATGTCGGGTTTCCGACAGTATATCGTAGAATATACTGTCGCAAATGTTTGACGTGATCCAATCAGACGTCACGTTACATACACAAGTGCATTAGAATTTATGTTCATGTTTCCCTTTCATGTCTTGGATGGGAGGTGTGAAATAATTGTGTCCATTCCTGATCATTGCCTTCACTTCTAGTTTATTTATTATTTGCAATAATCGTCGTCATGGATACACTGAACATTCGCAAATGCATCACGTTATTCCTTTTTGGAACACACGCTTATGACATAGTTACTACTTTTATGGAGCCAAAACGAATATTTTTGACAACAAACTTTGTGTAAGCTTTTCTTATTTCTGCTACGAACATGGAGTATAAGTGTCCATTACCAGTGATAACGATAGAACATCCGTGCAACTTAGTGCATTCTTTCATACATGAAAAACGGCTACTCAGTTTCTGATGAAAATCTGTGATATTTATTCTTATTTATACTGAAACATAGGTCGTGAATACTCGTTAGAACCGCCTCAATGAGGCGGTTCTAACGAGTACACACAACCTATGTCTTAGAGAAGAAATAATAACATAATGTATACCCCCATAATGAACACCCCTTAAAAACTTACTTTATACAGTGAAAAGTGGGGTTTACGGGGGATATGCATGATTCTCCTTATTTCTGCTGAAAAACATAGGTTGTGGGTACTCGTTGGAACCATTATGGGGCGGTTCTAACGAGCATCAACAATCCATATTTCGGCAATAAAAAAAGAAAAATGTCGAAAAGATTCATATAAAAATGCTATCAGCATCGTAGTGTTACATATATCTGGTGGTGACTGTTGTAACGTTCTGCCTTTAGTCACATAATTTGTAACCTTTATACCCGAGAATAAAATGAAAATTTAAGATGAAAGATTATGATATTTTTCTTATTTCTGCTCAAAATATAAATTATGGGTACTCGTTAGAACCGCCTCATCGAGGCGGTTCTAACGAGTACCCACAATCTATATTTTAGAGCAGAAATTAGGAAAATAAGGTTTAACCCTGTAATCCCCAGTTTTACTATATAAAAGTGTGGTTCAAGGGGGAGGGGTCAAAGTGATATTGGTGTGTTTTCGCAATGTTTACCTTTTTGTCCCATTATCTTCTGATGCCATTTTTAGTTCCTCTTCGAGCAGATCCATAAAACGCAACTTGAAGCAGCCATCTTTCTTGTCAGGCCATGTAAGCACCATCTTCATCCAGTCAGGACGCATGAAACTCTCAAATCCAAGTGGTCCGCACAAAACAGCTATATGTGGATGAAAGAACATTATTGAAACAAGTTGGTTGCTTTTAAAAAGCATCCAATGAGTTTGGTTTTGTTTGATTTGAGGTTCAACGTCCCCGTCAATACTGTATAGGTCATTTTGGAGACGTTGCTTCCAATTTTGTGGGACTTTTACCCGACATTGACATGAAATGCCATCTCAAGCCCTGTCGCCCAATGAAACCAATAGGGTTTATTAGCATGGACGGTCCAACTCGCACCGCTTTGCCTGGACAGGCTTAGATCCTCTAGTTAAGCGGTTTACCAGTACTCGTGTGCGGTGTGTTTCAGCTCTGCGTGGAAGCATTATGCATCCTATCTATTTCTTCTAGCCCCAATGGGTGGGGCCGTCCAATGGGTTTTGACCTGCCGGTCTAAATTATGATGTGAACCTACAGAACCAACCGATATCATCATCTCAAACTTAATCTACTTAATTGATTTGGGCAAAAAATGTACATGTATATCATAGCACCAAACTAATAAAAGAACTTGAAAATAACATTGCTAAGACTATGATCTTTGTATCCGGGTTAAAGACAAGAAGGGTTGGGTAGCGCTGAGTAATTGTTGGACCAATATCTAGCAACATGCATAAAATAAATCTACTCATTATATGGTTTGGAAAGGCTTGCACAAAACTTGATAGATAAAATTCATATGTCCGTGATCTGGACCTTAATGCTTCTTGGACAGAGCTATCTTTAAATGCTGCCCCCGCCCATCGGGGCTTGGAGAAATAGATTGGGCTGCATGATGCTTCCACGCAGAGCTGACAGGGATTGAGATGTCATTTCATCTCAATGTCGAGTAAAAGTCCCACAAAATTGGGAGCAACGTCTCCAAAATGACCTAAATAGTGTTGACGGGGACGTTCAACCTCAAACCAAACAAAAACAAAATCTTTAAAGGAGCTTAATACATTCAAAAAAGTCATTTGCCAGTTTTTAACGAAAGAATATACACGATGGTCAGTTGCCAAGAAGATGATTGAAAAAGTCAAAGAAACGCCTGGAGCAGGCCGTGGTTTCTACCAGGAACAATTGAGCCCCGCCAAGCGAATTTGGGTCTTCGAGCATTCCGTCATGACAGATTTTAACTGCGCATGCCCAGCCATTCAGAGGGGCCAGGGATATGGCTTTCTGTCTGAAGGTTCCTCTTGATTCACTGCTTGTATGAGCGAGCAGCGAAGGTCCTGGCGAGACTGCGCGGATGCGCAGGCTCGCCTGAACCTTCGCTGCTCGCATAAGCGATAAGTACCAAAATCGCTTGACGGGGCCCAATTGACATGATCTTAACAGCAATGCTGCTTCAAATGAAACACTAAGCATAGAATGTGAACTTCTACATGGCCTTTGTCGGCCTTACCTAAAGCATTTGACAAAGTCAGTCTTGAAGGCCCCCGCCCATAGGGACTTTAAGAAATATATTGTCTGCATGATGCTTCCACGCAGAGCTGAATCCGGCCCGCACACTAGTACTGGTAAACCGGTTAGATGATCTAAGCCTGTCCAGGAACCGCGGTGCGAGGCGGACCGTCCATGCTAATAACACTATGGGTTTCATTGGGCGACAGGGCTTGATATGTCATTTCATCTCAATGTCTGGTAAAAGTCCCACAAAATTGGAAGCAACGTCTCCAAAATGACCTTTACAGTGTTGACGGGGACGTTAAACCTCAAATCAAACAAACAAAACAGTCAGTCTTGACGGACTTTGGAAAATTATAACAAAGTTTGGTTGTCTGGCAAAGTTCACAATAATGGTGCGGAAGTTCCACTATGGTATACTTTCCCGAGTACCGGATAGCAGGTTTGCTGATTAATGGAGTCAAACAAGCCTGTGGACCGGCGCCAACGTTGTACAGCTTGCTCATGTCCATGGTGGTTATAATAGATCACCCATAAGACACTCCATATTTTTCACTTCTGTGGTGTATTCCTTGCTTCCAAAGGATAACCCTTTATAGAACATATTTAACTTCACTACAGCTGGTGTGTGGGAATGTGTGGCGGCGGTAAAACGTCTCCCTGCCCTACATCATAGTGTAGATTATATTTTCTTGTCCTTATGGATCATTGATTCTATTGTGGAATTTTGAAAATATCTGAGGGTCACTGATGAGGCCGAATTGGCCGAAACTAGCTAGTCTGGCCCAGAAAACATGTACACTCCATATTTTTCACTTCTGTGGTGTATTGCTTGCTTCCAAAGGATAACCCTTTTATAGAACATATTTGAAAGGGAACCTTTCAACCTGAGAAGGTTGCAAGTGAACGAGTTTCCTTTGCTGATAAAATGGAAAAGAGTGTTCCAACAGAAAAGATGCAAAGAAATTGTGGATCAAGTATATCTGATTTATGTGACAACTTTGATTTCACAATCTCCATAAAAAGTCTGGGCTGATATTTCAGCCAGCTCCTGGATGACCTTTAAATGAGGCTACCATTACGAAAATACGTTTTAGATTTCACCCCCCCCTCCCCACCAAAAAAAAAAAAAAAAAAAAAAAAATAAGATGAAAAATTGTAGTATTTTTCTTATTTCTGCTCAAAATATAGATTGTGGTACTCGTTAGAACCGCCTCCATGAGGCGGTTCTAACGAGTACCACAGTCTATATTTTAGAGCAGAATTAAGAAAAACAAGGTTTACCTCTGTAAACCCCAGTTTTACTATATAAAAGTGGGGTTCAAGGGGGTCAAAATTATATAGGCGTGTTTTCGTGATGCAATACAGTGAAAGGTCAACAGTTGCAAGTTGTAGACAAAGACACGTTCATTTAGAACACACTGACAAAGAGTTGTGCGCATTGATGATGAAGACAATGTCAAAATTGCCGAAGCTAACAGATATGTAAAAGTGTTTCGGATCGAAGTGGAATCGGGCTTTACTCAAAGCTAGAATTCTACAGAGCCCCGGTGCTGCTTATACAAAAAATAAATCGTAGTGAAATTTGGACAGGTTACCAGCAGCATTCCAAAAGTGTTCTATTCAAGCTGTTTTTTTTTTTAACCATTGTCCTGTTGAGCTCGGGTATGTCTTATCTTTCAAACAGTGAAGATCCAGATCAGATGGCTTCTGAAGAAGCCATCTGATCAGGATCTTCATTGTTTGTCATTCAGTTTATAGCAAACACACGAAGTGTTTGCTTTACTGTAGAGAGTCTGGAACAGCATACTAGGCACCCAAATCTCGCCTGGAATCTCGTTCAATTTCTCGCGATAATCCGCCATCTTTACAGAGTTCATGAGAATTGTATTCACATCCTAAACTGCTTCTCAAAACCAAAACAAAGAGTCAAGTTCCATTACAACAGAACACAATATGCACCTCCTATAGCCCCCCCCCCCCCAAAAAAAAAATAAAAATTTTTTACCTCCTCCCCAGAACACCCCTAAAAATTTTTTTTTTTATCTTCTTCAGACCACCCCTAAAAAAATTTTTTTTCTTCATACTCCAAGTACCCCCTACTAGAGTGATAAAAACACATCAAAAAAAATTATAAAAAAATGAGAACATAAAAAACACATCAAAATTTTTTTTATAAAAATGGGAACATAAAAAAGACATCAAATTTTTTTTTATAAAAATGGTATGCGGTACCTTCAGGACACATCAAAAAAATTTATGTGTCCCATATTTTATAAAAAAAATTTCTTCGTACCCCCCTACTAGAAAAAAAAAACACCTCGAGAAATCAAAAATAAAAAATGAGAAAAAAAAAAACACCCCGAGAAAAGATAAAAATGAAAAATTCTTGGAGCAAAAAGATTTGTTGATGCTTACGCCGTAATTCCCAATAAACTCCATGTATATTTGTTGATGCTTACGCCGTAATCCCCAATAAACTCTATGTATATTTGTTGATAATCCCCAATAAACTCTATGTATATTTGTTGATGCTTACGCCGTAATCCCCGATAAACTCTAGCAAGGGAGATGACTCTATCAGTCATGCATAACAAGCCAGCCAGAGTATGATTACGCCGTAATCCGCTTTAAAATAGGTATCATTTGTTATTAATTAAAAATGTATCATAAAATTTCTGATATTAATAAGACAATATACTTGCAACAATATATAGATAACAAATGCGGTATTAAGAGAATTGGATTGAAGAGTTTTACTTATACTATAGGTTGGCATAATTTGATTGATGAATCTATCCAAAAAGGAACAGATAGACCAATACGTTTAGCTTCAGGATTTTACAGTTTCCAACAAATAGCAGATATATTTCAAAGTAATAACATTGTATTATCTGTAAATGAAACAAATGGCATAGTGTTTTTGACATCGACCGTTGATTTAAAAATAAGCAAAGGATTAAAAGAGATGTTAGGCCTCGGAAATAGACGATTAAACGCAAATCAAACATATGAGGGAGAAATGCCTTTTGTTTAACTTTGCACCTTATAAACAACTATATGTTCATCTTGAGCAGATAAATAGTGCTTGCAATTTCTTTGATGGTGCTCCTAGTAATATCCTTGGTGTTGTTTCTGTTGAAAATAAATCATTTGGAGATATTGTTCATACGCGTTTAAGTAATCCGGAATATAAACAATTAACACATGGTGATATATCAGAATTAAGTATAAGCGTTTGTGATGAGAATGGCCAGAAAATAAACAACAATGGTTTACCAATTAGTTGTGTGTTAGAAATTTTATGATTAAAAATGAGTATATTTGGTGTTAAGAATAATAATATTTTACGTGTTGATAGCAGAATATCAAATTTAGATAATATATTACAAAACGTTCATACAAATGAATACATTACAATATATGCTGAATCAAAAGGCTCTTTATCTAGAGATAAGATGTTTTCATTTGGAAATGGAGGTAGAGAGCGAACGGCCGGTTATGTTATGATGAAAGATGGTTATATTATAAGTATGGGTCTGTCGTGTGAAAAGTCAAAAGATGAAGTGCGGGTTACTGTGATGATGGATGGGGAAGTTTTGAGTGGGTGTATAGTTTATTTGGAAGACACACAAAGTGTACATCGCGATTTTGATAAACCATTTTTAGTTAAGGCAGGAAGTGTTATTAATTTTTTGAGTGTACTGAATAATTATACTGCGGTTAATACTGTTGCCTCATTATTAATTGAATTTAAAAATTATATATAAAAAATGAGTATATTTGATGTAAAAACAGATAAGAATAATTTGACTTTGCGTATTGATGAATTACATAAAAAATTAGGAAATTTAAATAATAGATTACAAAACGTTTATACAAATGAATTCATTACAATAACCGCCGAATCAAATGGCCCACTAACTAGTGGTAAAATATTTTCATTTGGAAATGGTGGTAGAGAGGGAGCGGTTGGTTATGTTATGATGAAGGATGGTTATATTAAAAGTATTAGCCTGTCGAGTGTATCGTCGCTTGGTAAGGTGAAAGTTGGCGTGTTGGTGAATGGGGAAGTTTTGAGTGGGTGCAGCGGCCTCGCTTTAGATAGTGAAACAATAAGTTCACATTTTAATTTTGTCACCCCTTGTTTAGTTAAAGCTGGAAGTGTTATTAATTTTATTAGTCTAGAGACTAATAAAACTACAGTTAATACTGTTGTCTCGTTATTAATTGAATTCAAAAAATAAATATAAAAATGAAGCAACCTACGGCCCCGAATTTATATCCAGATTTGCCTAATGAAGACGGACAAAATTATAGGTTAAAGAAGATATCAGAGATTGAGAAAACGTTAATTAATGGGAGAGATACTCGCAAAGCATTATATAAGAAATATAAACGTGGAATTAATATTACTGATAGTGTTGATACTGGTCTAATATCAACGGCTGTTATTTTTGCAGGTGTTGGTTTAGCTGTTCCAGTAATGTTACTATTAGAGATTGCTGCAATCGTTTGTGGATCTCTGGGTGTTTGTGTTAAGTTTGTTAGACGTAGATTACATGCAAAAACACAAAAACATTATGAGATTAAAACTATTGCTGATAGTAAGTTGAATAGTATAAAGAATTTGATTTCTAAGGCTTTGACAGATGGGCAGATATCTGAAAATGAATTTAAATTGATTTTAGATGAATTAGATAAATATAATAAACTGAAAGATTGCATACATTCAAAACAAACAGGATTAAGTGAAGCGGAAAGAAAAAAACTTATTGAGGAAGGCAAGGCCCAGGCTTTAGCTGAGGTAAAAAAAAAATAGGAGATGCTTGATTTTATTGAATAAAGTTACAATAATTAATGACCCACCCCCTATTTATAGGAAAAGAACTTTCGTGTTGTTTGTATGATACATTTTTTATGTATAAAAAATGATACCAAAAGAATTCAAGTTAAACAAGGATTTATCATATAATCCCAATACTAAATATAAAACCAAACATGTAGCTGGTCCTTTACTTGTAAACCAAAAAATTTATGCCAATGAAAAGGATAATTTTCCAGTAACGTTTCCAGACTTATTTCAAAACTATCAAAATCCAACATTACACAACAATGAACCGTGGAATACATGGCTTCATTCATCATTTGACTGGTGGCAGTGCCAATTGAATTTTGCTGTTTGGTGTGCTACTACAGGATGTGGTGTGAGTTATAACGACCATTTGCAAAACACTTTAGGACTAACTAAAACAGTATATACATTTCATGTGTATTATTGTATTTCTCGTATTTTAAAAGAACTTAAAACACCTTTACCAACAGACGAGAAATTTTGTTATTACAAAAACACATACGCTAAAGCAACTTACCAAAACTTATGCAATGAATTCAATGTTTCACCAAATACAGATTGGCGCCAAAAATTGGAAAGTAGTTCTAAATGTCATGGTCTCGGAGGATACACACAATACTTTAAACCAAGTGGAAATACAGATATGAACACCAAAGTGATGGGCCATTCTTTAGTGCAAATGACAAGATAGAACATACAGTAGATATAAGTGAGGCATGGACAATGTTTATATTAGACAGATCAGAAGGCTTCACAAAACCAGGTATTGAACGAATTAACGAAAGTATTAGAATATTTGTATGGGCACTATTAGGAGCACAATATCAAACACGTGTAGAAATACTAAAAATAGGCACAGGATTTGATGCTCAAAAACAATTCTTAGCAAATGTTCAAGAAGCAATTAACAGTCCAATCGATTTGCACGGCCAAATATCAAAATATCAAAATGTATTGAAATATGCTACGAGTAAAGTTGATTATAATTACGGACTTGGTCTCTACATGTCTCCCAGTGATATGATATTACAAATTGGTACTTTCGCTGGATATAATAATAAAATTGTAATTGCAACATCGGAGTGCTCGCTTGGTTTCAATAGTGATGTAAATGTTAAACCTGTTGCACTTACTACACAACCTGCAACTATACAAGGCACACCAACAAAGAAATCTCTACCAGAACCTGTTAAACATCAAACAAAGAATCAACCCACCACGAAAGAATCAACACAACACGAAGAAACTAAAACAGCCTTAATAGTAGGAAGTATAGTAATAGGTATTATTGCACTCAGGATTTATTAATATACTCTCTTGCAGCTGCATACAATAATCCTACAACAAGGACAAGCAACGCCCAGAGATGTTCGCCAAACCAGTTAACCACTTTTCCAGTAGTAGACAACAGCCAAGACACAATGGAACCAATAATACTCGGTAGCGCTGCTGCTGCTTTTCCTGCCAGATTGGCCAATAGTTTACCAAGATTACTTAATTGTTTTTTATCCAACCATCTTTTGATGGTGGTTTAGGGGTTATAGGCCCACCACCAGTAGGAATAAAAGTCTCAACAAAAACACCAATAATCATTCCAAAAGCAGTTAAAACACTAACGATTGTAATTCCTTATTCTCTAAATAATGTTTTAATTCTCTCACCTAATGTAGTGTCTTCTTTTAATAACTTGTTACTTGTTTCCTTTATTCTATTTACCTGACTACGTAATTTATCTTTAATAATATTAATTACTTCTAATCTTCCACTTCTCTCAGACTCCAAACCTCTTATTCGCTCATTTATCCTCTCTATTTGAAATTCATCTTTGTCTGCTTTTGCTTGTTCTAATTTATCTTTTTCTTTTGCTAAGTCTTTATTTGTTTCATTCAATTTAACCAATTCATTTGCAACCTCTTCTTTAACACTTGTCATTGCTTTTAAAATACCATCCATTTCTCTTTTTGTCATATCTGTTTGTGTGCGTGCATTTTTAATTTCTGGCAGCTCTAAATTGTCAAAAAGAGATGTAAAAGTGGTCTCAATATTATTTGCAGTGTCTACTACATTTTGCACATCTTTGGTTGAAGATAAATCTTGCATTGGAATGTTTTCCGTTGCAATCTGGTCTCTTGCTTTGGCCAAACTCGCTAATTTTGCTCTACCTTCTTTAATTCTTGTAGCAGGGGGTTTATAATCGGTTATGCCAAGATTATATCTGATAAAATTAACTTTATATTTTTTAAGGATTGTATCAAGTGAGTAAAACTGCAGGACGGCATCTGGTTTGCTACTTTTATAATATGATAAGGGTTTAATTTTTCCATCTTCATCCTTTATACCAAGCAGTGGTTTGCCATATCTATCATTTGTAAGAATCCATCCATTTTCATCTACATCCATTCTTACAGACTCATTATTTCTTTCATAAAATCGTTTCAACATCGTTTTTAACAAATCCTTATGGTGTTCTTATTTATCCGATCCCGTCAGATCGTCTAGTACTTTAAATTGATTATTCAATGTCCTTTGAAATTCTTGGTCATCTAAAAAAGTGTCTTTATAATCATCATCGTCATAATCATAATCATCTATGTCAAATGTAGGATTCTCAGGACCAAATCCTTCAGCCATTTTTAATTATTAAATTTTTCCTTAAAAAAATGTCGACCTATGGAAATAAATTAAACCCTTACAGAAAAATAAGAGAACCACGCGGTGTGAGAGGTATCCGTCAAAGTGTAGTGATAACTAATAATCCATCAACTATTGACCAAAATCAACAATTGTTAGTGAGATTTCCTTATCTAAGTGGTAATGATGTTATTGTTCCCGGAACAGTCAGATTAGCATTTGAAATTGAACTAATCTCTAAAGATGCAAATGCAACTATATTTCCAAATATAGGAAGAGCAATAATCAAGTAAACAACAATTAGGATAAGTGGAAATGAAGTTATGTCCATTGATGATAGTGACATCTATCATTGTTATATTGATTTATGGAAGTCTCCTTCAGAACGCGTAAATATGGCATACCAAGGCGTTGGCAAAGAAAACATGTTGAAACTTAGAGTGGGGGCAAAAAATGCAACAGCAGATAAAGAAGATCAGGCAATAGCAAAAGCATATGGAAACAGGTTTTGTATTCCACTTGATTTTGAACTATTGGAAACCAATATGCCTTTTTATCAAGCGGGTCTAGGGGATAGATTAGAATATGAACTTACATTTAACGATTACATGAAAGTTATTAATTCAGCTGATGCAACTTCAACTTATACAATCAAAAATATTTGTTTAGAATTCGATATTGTTTCTGATCTTTATTTATCAAGAGAAATAAGACAGCAAATCAGTGACAAAATGGTTATTTTATACGATAGAATACTTAGGCATAGAAAAATAACGAAGAATAAATCTGATACTTTTTGGAATATTAATTTAAATGTCCCGGCAAGAAGTATGAAAGGTATTCTCATGCTATTCGAAGATCCTGAAAGGACCAGCACAGAAGAATATTACAATCCTGTAATAACAAAAGTAGAAATGACAATAGAAGGAGTCCCAAATCAATTATACAGTCAAGGAATGAAATCATACCAACAGTGGGATGAAATAAATAAATTCTTTGCATTAAATTCAAAAAGAAATAGAGAAACAAGTATGGTCATTAAAGATTTATATTTCACTTATACAACATTAGAAAAATATCTAACTACCAATTACGCTTTATGGTTAGATTTACGTTCAACGGATGATAATAATCTTCACGGTTCTGGGAGAAGAATAGAAAATGCCTCAGAAGGTATAACAATACAAATTACGAAAGAAGCAGGAGGAAATGAACCAATAAATATTTATCTGTTTGTTATACAAGATGCGCAAATTAATTTTGAAGAAGGTAGATTCAAAGAAGCTCATTATTAAACAATAGAAATGGAACTACCTAAAGATCCACACTGTGCAATTATTTGTGGTCAAACTGGCTGTGGAAAAACAGAGTTTATGCTAGATTTATTGGAATCAGAGTATGCCGGTGTATTTAGTCATATTGTTATACTTTGCCCGACCATTCAATGGAACAAGGCATACAAAAACAGAAGTTGGATTGGTGATGTTAAAAAACCAAAAACAAAAAATATTATAATCGTAAATCCTATAACGTCAGATGGAACAGAAAAGCTTCAAGAACTATTACGGCTGTTTTTTTAAAAATATGCCAATACCCCTACATTATACATCATTGATGATTGTAGCGCAACAAAAGAATTAACAAAGAAAAAAGACATGTTGTCTGAACTCGCTTTTTCAGGCAGACACGCAAAACAAACGGTATGGGTTATATCGCAAAGATACAATTCAGTTTTGAACGATTTAAGAGAACAAACAAAGTGGCTATGTATGTTCTACACAAAAGATAGAGATAGTTTTGAAATTTTTTTGAGAGAGAATGATGTTATTCCTACGTTGGAAGAACGTCAAAGAATAAAGGAAGAATTAAAGAAAAAGAAACATCGTAAATTAAGTTTGAAAACCGACCAACCTACTGATTATTGGGTGGTTGATTAAGTAATGCTTAAGTAATGCTTAAGTAGTACTTTAGTAATGCTTAAGTAATGCTTAAGTAATTGCTTAAGTAATATAGCAAAAATAAGTAATGCTTAAGTAATATTACAAAAATAAGCAATAATAAAAAGCAATGCTTCTTGAAATACTAACAATTATAACAAACACTGTAGTCTTATCGGTAGTTGGATATGTGGTATTTAATTATTTGAAAATCAAAAATAAATTATATAAAGTAAAAAATAAACCATATAAAATGGATGTTAAAGAACTACTTAATGAAAACAATACATGTGATCAAAATAATGAGCACAATGAAACAAAACGTGAAAGATTATCAGCCATTGTTGCTGGTGGAGGAAGTAAACAATATCTTGGTAAAGACTTACAAATGTCAGACATTGATACAATGACATCAGAAGAAATAAACAAACTATACTGCAGATATGAAGCAAGACTAGGAGCGAGTATGACTAAGACATTAGGTAATTCTTTTATTAACTTATATGTTATGGGTGTGTCAAAGTATTTCAATGTTACTAATCCACCTAAATTAATGCAAGACTTAGAGGAAGACCCTTTTATCAATCATGCTTTAACAAGCACATGTTGTGAATTGTATTATAGATATGGAATGTATCTTGCTCCTTTTACTGCAATGTTAACAACAGCGAGACATATTGATTTCCAGACTGATAAAAAAGACATAAAAAATGACGAGTGAAATAAAAGCTTCCCATGATGACGAAGTCACAAAAAAGAAAAACCCAAAAAGAGTATCTTCAGGTAAAAAAAGGTGCAGAAGCAAAAAGATTAAAAGCTGAATTAAAATGAAAAGAAATGGAAGCAATGAAAAAAGAAAACATACAATTAAAATCTATAACAAAAGATTATGATGAAGTTAGGGATGAAGTTAAAGAAGTTCAACGTGTAAATATATACAAAAATTACATACCATTATGTGTATCAATTGTAGTTGTTGGATTGGGATTATATATTTATAATAAGAAACAAGTTGCACCTATTGCACCTACGATACGACAAAAAGAAATCGATCCATTTGAGTTTAATTAATCAAAAAATTCTTATACAAAAATGGCAACACAAATTGATGGAAAACATATTGCAAACATGTTATATCAATCCGGAGTGGAAACACTATTAACGGTTGGATATGCAGAATTAGGAAGAAAACTATTGAAAAGACCACCACCAAAAGTAGATTTCAATGTGACTGATATTGGTATGTTATCTATTGATATATTACTCGCAATGGCGACGAGAGATATGTTAGTTAAGCAAGGAATTATTCCAGAAAATATTGTGAAATAATTATTTTATAAAATGGCGAGTGCAGTGGTGATGATGCTTGGTGGAGCAGTAGCAAATGCCTTTGCTTTTTCTGGTACTAATTATTTGTTTTCACATATTGGCAGAGGCGCAGATAAAGAGAGAGAAAGACATGATAAGGCAATGGAACAATTAGAAGCAGCACAAGTAAAATGGAATAATGAAAGAACACAAAGATTGGATTTTCTTAATGAACAAAAAGAAAAAGAACGACATGCAGAAAAAACCTTTGAAGAAGTAGACCAAGCAGGAAAAGAATATTATTATGTTACACATAAAAATTTACAGGCATTACCTCAGAAACCTACATTAAGTGATTTTTATACTCCATCAGAAGATCAGAAAAATAGAGAGATTGCATTTGTTGTTGGTACTATGGTATTAACTGGATTAGTTGCATGGAAATTAAATAAAATATAAAGATTCATTGAGGAGCTGGTTCCTCATAAACATATTCCCAAACTAAATCTGGTCTAATAAAAGCATCCCATCCTGCCGGAAACTTTGATAATTTTCTACCCTCAAATTTATCCATTATTAATTGTTGTGCATCCGTTAAATAACATTTACCAGTAACCTGTAACATTCTTTTTTGGATATAAGATAATAGTATTCTTCCTAATATTAATTTAGCATCAGGGTCCTCTGCATCGTAAGGGCTTATAGTTTTTTTATTTCCATAAAGATGTGTATTTCTTTTCATTTTTATAGGTAAATTATTAATAGCCATAAGGAAAACTTCTAATTACATTTTCATTTTCTTTATATATTATTCTTTTATCAAAATCATAATCATACATTTTAACTCGTTCTACAGTTTTTAAATTTCTATCTTTCTTATTTGTGGTAATTTGATTATATGTAATTGTTTCATGTGATTCATTTTCATCAGTAATTAATTTTACTTTTTTATCCATTGTAATCTTTTCTTCTACTTCTGCATTTAATCTAAATCCTTTACAACAACTAACTATTTTACCTGTATCTAATTTCATAGAATAATCTTTTGGCCCTGATGATGCAAATTGTGTTATATGATTAGCATTATGTTTTGAAACAATTTCATCTGTTAAATCACCTAGTTTATTACCAAACATAGATTCTATCTTTTTACATGCTTCTGAGGAATCATCATGATAAATACATGAATCAGTATCAAAATACAATACTCTTTCTTGTAAGATATCTAATAGTCCATAAAGTTTAAGTCTTGCATGAGCTGTTGTAAATAAAGCTATATAAACTTTTACACTTGGATTAGGTTTAGTATATTCTTTTTTATTCTGATATTCTGTTAATACTGTATCATTATCTAATATCATAATATTTAAATCTTCATATTTCTCATTAAAAACCATATTTGTTAATTGATCTGAATTATAACAATATTCCTTTTTTGTAAAAATATCTTTCATTCCAAAGTGACCCCATAAAGAGTTCAAACATATTTTAGCTATAAATCTTAAACCAGCATTATGCTTTACTTTATCAATATCTAAATCATATGATGCATTATCTATAAGATATTGTATTTTTGTTTCACAATTATTATCATTTTTACATCCAGGTTTACAATATTTAGGATTACATTTGCAGCCCGAGGCTTCTTGCTTGTACTTCATAAATGTATCAACATATTTTTTAAATACCTTTGCGGATGTATTTTCAAAATGTTCTAACTCGTATATTTTTAATAGTTTATATCCTTTTTCTATTGCTTTATTTATTTCAATAGTTGACCAAGTTCCTATAATAGCTCTTTCTTCATCTGAATGTTTACATTTTTCATTTCTAATATTTTTACATTCTTTACAATGTTTTATAGCATGTACTTTATCATGTGATGAATCAAACTTTTCTGTTATATGATCACATTTAATTTCTAATCTAGACATACAAGTTTTACATAACCCAAATATTAATTTATGAGAATTATTGCATGTTTGCTGTTTATAGGGTAAAACAGGATGATATAACTTTCTTGGGGGTAATATTTTACATTTCATTATTCCAAAGTATTTATTTATTAAATACTTTTCAATGGAGACATCGATATAAGTAACAGGATGACCTATTGGGTATTCACATTTTTTATTAACCCACGGATATAATGAACAAAAATCTACATATCTTGCTTTTAAACTAGGAAGATTTTTATATAATTGGATAGTTTCAGTTCTACCACCGTAAAATGCATCTCTTTTATTAATAGGTTTTAATTCTATGTCTACCTCTGGATATTTATTTTTATCAAATTCACATTCCCAAATTGTATGAATTTTAACTTTTTCTTCTGAGAAAGTATCTTTTATAATTTGTAGTCTATTCATTGTATTAACGTATAATTCTTTCATTGTTTTCTTGGATCCCATTTTACAAATTTCATTCGGTGAATAACATTTTGTGCATCCATGAAAATAACAACAAAGAATTCATATATATGATGAATTTTATTTTCTTCATCATAATAATAACCATCAAATTTATATTTTTTGAATCTTTTTTCTTTACCTCTTTTAGCATGTTGAATAACTATTTTGTCTTTCTTAGCTAAATATTCCAACCATTGAATAGCTTTATTAGAATGAATATCTTGAAAAGTAGAACTTTTATGAATACCCAATGTGTTTTCTTCTAGAATTAATGTTTTAAATATTCTAGTACAACACTGAGCAATAGTTATAGATTGAAAAGGGTCAATATAATTATTTGTTATTTTTAAAAATAGATCTCTAAATATATTACAAACTTTAAGTAAAATTAAACGTCTAATAAACAATAATAAAATATTTCTTTATAGAATTTAAATTCTTTATCTTGAACATTATTATACCATTTATCAAATAATTCTTTATTTTTAATTGTCTTAGTATTATATCCATAATATTCTTTTGTAGGATAAACACCTTTATAATTTTGATTGTCTGTTGTATTAAAATAATGAGGAAAGTAACCTTTGTTGCCATTAAAATCAAATGTTTCGGGAAAAGCAGCTAATCCACATAACGTAAAATTAATAGAATCTATAAATCTTAAATTTATTCCTTTAACATTAATTGATGTTATTTTTAATCCTGAACAAATAAAATTATGATCTATTTTATTTTTTACTATATATGCTAAAATAACCTTTTCCATAATGAGAAATAAATGTATAGTTTTTAAAATTATCTCTTATAAAATATTTACAAAAATTATTAGCAACATCTTCAGATTCACATTCTATTTTTTCCATTGTACTAAAACTATCATCTATATCCAATTTTGATAAGTCTATATCATTAATATTAAAATCACATTTAAATATTTTTATGTAGTTTTTTCTAAAACAGTAAATATATTCTAAATCATAAGCTATGCAAAAGTTCATAATATGAATACCTGTTTCTTTATTAGCTTCAAAATCAAAATATATAGAGGTTATTATATGGTAAAGGTGTGCCTCTAAGTCATATTGGCACCGTAATGTCATATTGGCCCGAGGGCTTTAGTGTAAATGTTTCATTGGTCTTTCACAATCTTTACATTTTCTTCTATAACCATCAAAACATGTTTTTTCTTTTCTAAATAAATTAAGTGGTTTAAATATTGAACAGTACCTACAAACTTTTCCTTCGCTCATTTTATTAAAAAATAATTTTAATTATATTAAAAATGGAGCATCCAAAAATATATTGTTTACGTTGTAAAAAAAGCATACTGAAAATGATTCAGTGAAACAAGTAACAACAACCAATAATAGACAAATGTTAAAAGGTGTATGTTCTGAGTGTGGATCTAACAAAAATAGATTTATATCCAAAATAACAAATAAATTAGCAGATGAATTACATCATAGAGTTATAAAATCTTTTCCTAAAAGACGTGTTTATGTTGATTCAATAGACCAAACATGGGCAGTTGATTTGGCAGATATGCAACAATATTCAAAACAAAATAAACACTATAAATATTTATTAGCAGTTATAGATGTTTTTAGTAAATATGGTTGGTTAATTCCTTTAAAAAATAAAACAGGAGTAACAGTAAGTGAGGCGTTTAAAACATTATTTAAAGAAAGAAAACCGATATTCATCTGGTCAGATAAAGGTTCTGAATTTTATAATCGACAAGTAAAAGAATTGTTTAAAGATAATAACATAGAATTATATTCAACTGAAAATGAAGAAAAATCTAGTGTAGTAGAACGTTGGATAGGCACTATGAAACAACATATGTATAAATATTTTACTGCAAATGAAACTACTAAATATTATGATATATTAGATGAATTAGTTGAAAATTATAATAATACACTACATTCTTCTATTAAAATGACACCTGTTGAAGCGAGTAAAGTAGAAAATGAATTAACTGTGTATAAAAATTTATATCCAGAAAAAGAAAAGAAAACTGAAAAACCTAAATTCAAAGTTGGGGATAGAGTAAGAATAGCAAAAAAGAAAGGTAAATTTGAAAAGGGTTATACAACTCGTTGGACAAGAGAAATATTTGTAATTGAAGAAGTTTTAAATACAAATCCTGTTACTTATAAAACAAATGATTTAAAAGGTGAAGAAATCAAAGGTAGTTTCTATGAACAAGAATTACAGATAACTGAGTTTTAGTGAAAAATTTTTTTTAACAGAACAACCAATCACATCTGAGATGTGCAACACTCATCACATAGTGTAATGGAATCGTCTTCGAAGAATCCAGCGTCATCATCAGGACAGTTGTGATCTACCCCCAATATACTTAAGAATGCAGTAGCACTTACCACATTCAAGGTATGTTGGAGCATTACACTCCCGGCAAACACCAGACTTTGGATACTCATCCATGGCTATTTTTTATGTTATTTTTTTAATTTTCTCATTTTTTTATTTTTGATTTCTCGAGGTGTTTTTTTTTTCTAGTAGGGGGGTACGAAGAAATTTTTTTTATAAAATATGGGACACATAAATTTTTTTGATGTGTCCTGGAGGTACCGCATACCATTTTTATAAAAAAATTTGATGTCTTTTTTATGTTCCCATTTTTATAAAAAAAATTTGATGTGTTTTTTATGTTCTCATTTTTTAATTTTTTTTTTATGTGTTTTTATCACTCAAGTAGGGGGGGTACTTGGAGTATGAAGAAAAAAATATTTTTAGGGGTGGTCTGAAGAAGATAAAAAAAATTTTTTTAGGGGTGGTCTGGGGAGGAGGTAAAAAAATTTTTTTTTTTTTGGGGGGGGGGGGGCCTATAGGAGGCGCATATTGTGAAACAGAAACACAAAAAAACGTCGAAATAATTTTAAAAAGTTCTTTTCAAAGACTGTTGCATCAAACGCTGAAGTTTGACAGCGGGAAAGTTTCGAAACTACGTCACGTATTAGCCGGTAAAACACAGCACCGCGCATTGACCAACGATTTACCGGAGATTTACCGAAGGATTTACCGGAACTTCTCGGTACGGTGGAAAGCGCTTCTCACCTGGACAAGCAATTAAACTTTTTTCACAAATTTACTCCGGGTATACAATAAAGTTCTGGGAATAGTAAGAGACACAATGAGCTATCTGGCTACCTGCTGACTTCTACCTTCCCAAGATTTACAATGCGATGATGAGGCCCAAATCCAATAGCATAGCGCTAGTGCTTCAGAATAATTTAAAGTATCCATGCTGCAAACTAACTGAGTTACCCTATCTAATTTTCTTCCCATGAAGTGCACACAGGACAAACATTGGAGTATCATCATATTTAGGGTATGTGCAAAGCGGCGGTGAAGCTCAAACTATTGATAAGGTTATTTTCTGTCGTTTCTCAGAGAAAGAGACAAAAGAGATAGAAGTGGTAGTAGAGGAAAAGAGAGGGAGGCACAGGGCAGAAGGGGGAAAATGAATAATGTGTAGAAACGTAAGTAACAACGCCCTAACCTCTACCCTACCTGCTGCAAGGACAGCAGGCCTTGCCAGAATGTAAGTAAATATCAGTTGGACTCCCCAGTGATGCAAGCGACACATTTGCCTCACAACAGAATAAATTAACAAGAGGCCCATGGGCCACAATGCTCACCAGAACTCAGGCGGACACTGCCCACTGGCAGCCATGTATGGTTTCAGGTTTTAATTTATTGATTATAAAGTCTCCCGAACAAACCCCCATTTCAAAATGAGCACCCATGTGGACTCTGTATCTGAAATATTAGGCCTTTTATGAGGAGGAAGGATGAGACATGGACCCAACAGAGCCCTGAATGGTATCACTGAATCCATCTTATCATAAGGCACATGAATATATATGGTTTAGGGGTTGGGATGTGTACTGTTCCTGAGATATAAGGCCTTTCAAGCTGCTAAGGGGTTGGAGCATGGCCCTGGCAGACCCCAGGAAAGCCAAGATTGTTGCGCTGAATGTGTCTTATAATAAGGACCAAGAAAATATATTGTTTAGGGGTGGGGATATGAACAGTTTCCAAGATATGAGGCCCTCTTATGAAACTAGACAAAAGTGCCCAGTGGGGCACGTATACCCCCGGCCAGTGCCATCACCTCAGCTGAAACAAGAACTACAAAGGGAAATAACTCTAAAAGGCCTGACCCCTTGGCCCTTATTTTCTTTCCCACAATGCAACTAGTCATACTGATCATGTTTGCAAAATTTCAAGTTTCTATGTACAGTAGTTATTGAGAAATCTTTGACACAAAATAAAAATATACACTATTAAACAGCAAGAACTACAAAGGGAAATAACTCTAAAAGGCCTGACCCCTTGGCCCTTATTTTCTTTCCCACAATACAAGTAGTCATACTGATTATGTGTGCAAAATTTCAAGTTTCTATGTGAAGCAGTTCCTGAGATATCTTTGACACAAAATAATTGTTTACGGACACACAGACAGACAGACAGACGGAAAAGACAAAAACTATATGCCCCCATTGCATACTTCGTATTCCGGGGGTATACATAATGATGAGGAGAGGAATGGCCCCTGTGGACCACCACGTTTGTGTGACTGAATGTGTCTAATCATAAGAAACAAGAATATATATGATTATGAGGTGGGGATCTTAATGGTGTCTGAGATATATGGCCTTTTATGAAGTAGTGGCGTGGGCCATGGCATCAGCATGTTGCCCTAGCACATACAGACCGCGCATTGATGTGAGTGAATGAGTCTTATTATAGGGAACACAAATATACATATTTTAGGGGTGGGGATCTGAACAGTTTCTGAGATATATGGCATTTTATGAAGTGGAAGGGTGGGGCATAGCCCCAGCACACCCCCAGAGACCCCTAGGTTGGTATCACTGAATGTGTCTCATCATAAGGAACAAGAAAATATATGGTTTAGGGGTGGGGGTTCTGAATGGTTTCTGAGATATTGAGCCTTTTACGAAGTGGAGGGGGTTGGGCATGGCCCGGGCACATCCCAGAGGACCCCCAGGTTGGTTTCAATGAATGCGTCTTATCATAAGAAACAATAATATATATGGCTCTGGGATGGGGATCTGAATGGTTTCCGAGACATATCACCTTTTATGAAGTGAAATTGTGGGGCACAGCCCACGTGCGGCCCGGGAGACCCTTAGATTGGTATCACTGAATGCGTCTTATCATAAGGAACAAGAATTTATATGCTTTAGGGGTGGGGATCTGAACGGTTTCTGAGATATTGAGCTTTTACTAAGTGCAGGGGGTGGGGCATAGCCCTGGCACATCCTAGGGGTCCCCCAGATTGGTGTCACTGAATGCGTCTTTTCATAAGAAACAAGAATATACATGGTTTTGGGGTGGGGATCTGAAGGGTTTCCGAGATATATCACCTTTTATGAAGTGGAAGGTTGGGGCATAGCCCTGGTGCGGCCTGGGAGATCCTTAGGTTGATATCACTGAATGCATCTTAACATAAGGAACAAGAATTTATATGGTTTAGGGGTGGGGATCTGAACGGTTTCTGAGATATTGGGCCTTTTATGAAGTGGAGGGGTCGGGCATAGCCCCCGTGCGGCCAGGGAGACCCTAAGGTTGGTATCATTGAATGCGTCTTATCATAAGGAACAAGAATTTAAATGGTTTAGGGGTGGGGATCTGAACGGTTTCTGAGATATTCAGCCTTTTACGAAGTGAAGGGGTTGGGGCATAAGCCCCGCCACATCCTAGGGGACCCTCAGATTGGTGTCACTGAATGCGTCTTATCATAAGAAACAAGAATATATATAGTTTAGGGGTGGGGATCTGAATGGTTTCTGAGATATATGGCATTTATGAAGTGGAAGGGCGGGGCATGGCCCCAGCGCACCCCAGAGAGACCCCAAGGTTGGTATCACTGAATGTGTCTTATCATAAGGAACAAGAATATATATGGTTTAGGGGTGGGGATCTCAATGGTTTCTGAGATAAATGGCATTTTATGAAATGGAGGGGGTGGGGTATGTCCCCGGAACATCCCGGGGGGGGGGGGGGGGCCCAAAGGTTGGTGTCACTTAATGCATCTTAGCATAAGGAACAAGAATATATATAGTTTAGGGGTGGGGATCTGAATGGTTTCTGAGATAAATGGCATTTTATGAAATAGAGGGGGCAGGGCATGTCCCCGGCACATCCCGGGGGACCCCCAGGTTGGTGTCACTTAATGCATCTTATCATAAGGAACAAGGATATATATGGTTTAGGGGTTGGGATCTGTAAGGTTTCTGAGATATAAGGCATTTTATGAAGTGGAGGGGGCGGGGCATGGCCCCGGCACAACCTAGGGGCCCCCAGGTTGACATAAAAGCATATGGCTGAGAGAAGTTTACTCAAGGAACATGTTTATGTAAGTTTTGTCAAAATATCTGCAATGACTTGGCAGTAAATGCCATTTTTCAGTTTTCCCCATTATAAGTCAATGGAAACTCTAAGTTGCCATAGCAACAAAACTAAAAGGCCAAATTTCATAAAAAACACAAAACCTGTAAAGGCAAATATGGTGAATATTTTCATATAGTCTCAGCCTCCTAGAGCATATGGTTTCTGAGGAGATGATTTTTTAAGTATTTTTGTCTATTTTTTTATTTTGGTTTCCATGGCAACCAACGAAAATGAGCAGAAGGCCTAAAATCATATGGTAGATACTAGATTGCTTAAAGAACATTTCGATGAAAGTTTTGTTCCAATATCTGCAAAGGCTTGGCAGTTAATGTCATTTTTCAATTTTCCCCATTATAAGTCTATGGGAGCTCTAAGTTGCTATAGCAACCAAACTGAAAAGCCGATTTTCATAAAAAACACAAACTTTTAATCCCCCAACCCAAGCATGCTACAGATAAAATTTGGGCCCAATCGACCCAGTGGTTTCAGAGGAGATGTCGTTTGAAAGTGTTGACGACGCAGACGCAGACGCAGACGACGCCGACGACGACGGACAACTGCCTATCCTAAAAGCTCCCCCGGAGCCTTCGGCTCTGGTGAGCTAAAAACTTTGAGAAGACAGTTTTAACGTAGTTTAGGGAAGACTTGCACGATCCCCCTTGGAGCCCTCAATGATCCCTGATGTGATAATACTCTGTGGAAGTTTGTCCTTAAATATGTTCTAGAAAGGGTTATCCTTTGGAAGCAAGGAATACACCACAGAACGGGAAAATATGGAGTGTACATGTTTTCTGGGCCAGACTAGTAGGCCAGTCATTTTAGCCCAAAAAGACCCTCAACCTCAAACAAATTCCTTCAGAAGGGTTTCCACTATTTTCCAAATCAGTGAGGTGTCCTGACTTACAGGAAAAAAATCCCCAAAAATATTCCCTGGCGAAATTGACTTTTTTGGGGGAAAATGTTCGAAATTTGAATAAAAATCCCCAAAAACAGGAATTAAATTATAAACAAATTTATTAAGTTATATCAAATTTATTTAAATAGCCAAAAATAAGCTAACTGTTGTCAAGTAGCGGTAAAAGAAGTTTCAGCTTGATATGTATATAGAAACCTGTCTTTTTGGGGTTAAAAACTTGGAAATATTGACAAAAACGCAGAAAATGGGAATAATTTTTTAAAAAGTGACTGGTTTGGATTCTTGAAAATGTTTTGGTGTAAAAAGTTATATATGTGTATAAGTTAACTACAGAAAAAAAATAAAATGTTATATGTAAAAAAAATTCATTTTTGCGGGGTAGGAAAATGCACATTTTTATATAAAACACTCATAATCCATTAGTTTTTGGGCAAGTAGCAATCACAGTAAAAAATGTATTGTATGATGTCGAACCAATTTATATAGCCCGATGTGCATTGACTACTCTCAAGTAGGTATAAAAACATTCAGTTTTGTGCCTGCTCAGAAGTTTGCCTTTTAAGGGGGAAATTCAAAATTTTGACAAAAAAGCGAGGGAAACGGGAATGTTTTTGTAAACAGTTAGTGGTGAGGATTCTTGAAAATGTTTTGATGCAAAAAGTTACATACGGATAACCGTTAACTACAGAAACAAAGAAAGATATTGAAATGTTTATAAAGTTTCATTTTTCAGGCGATGAAAATGTTGAATTTTACCGAAAAATACCATATTTTTTCACATGTAGGAATTACTTAGCAAAATTTCATAGGCCATACATGTCTGACGTGAAGCTGGTTTGTATTACCAGATATGCACAAACTACTTTGAAGCAGCTATCAAACGCTTCAACTTCATACCTTCACAGAAATGTTCCTTTCTAAGGTTGTTGGAAATTTTGCCAAAGAAAATAAAAACATGAAAAACGAACATTTTAATACATGTATCTGGTAAAGGCTTTTGAAAACACTTTGATGTAGCGTTACATCAGAAACATTTGTAGCTTTTGAAAAACAAATCCTTATTTCAGGGTAAAAATATAATACTTTTACAGATAAAAAACAACATGAAAAATGAACATGTATTATGTATTTTAGCTTTCATAAGCTTAAGGCTTCTGGGAATCTGTTGTAACTGGTCACTGTCCATGGTTGTCACTGTCATCCGTCTGCCCTTCTGTTCTCAATTTTCTTAAATGGCATTTCTTAAGTCACTAAATCTTGTTCAGAGTTATTCAAAAATCCATTCCATGCAACTCTGATTGTCATGGCAACAAAAACGGGGAAATTAGCAAGATTACTCATCCGAAACCAGAACAAGGTTTTTTATTAGGTTTGGCAAGCAGCTTTTATCAACATTGTTTAAATCATAGCCTTAGGGTCAAAAGTGTACCCAGCCCTGGTGTTACAAATGTTTTACATGAACTCACATCCTGAAAGCAGACGATCTTGGCCCTTGATATTTAATAGGTATCCTCATCTTGTTAAGATTGCCCAGAGTATAGCCCTGAGGTACCAATTCCCACACTGGGGTCTGCTGTTCGAAGAATTCCATCCAATGCAGCTTTTGTTGCCATGGCAGAAAAAGGAGAATAAGTAAAAAATTTTAAAATCATCTTGTATAAAGCTGTAAGATTTTAGAGATGGTATGTAGCTTTTTCCAAGACTGTTGAAATTACAGCCCTGGGGTCAAAAATGGCCCCCTCTGATGGTCACTTGTTTTACATTGACCCATATTGGAAAACTTTAAAAATATTCTTGCCTGAAAATGGAAGGGTCGGGCCTTTGATGTTTGATAAATATAGCTTCAGATAGTGAATTTTTGTCAAGATTGTTCAAAAATTGATGCATATAGGAAAAATCTATGACCTTGATATTTGTATGTATATTCGTCCAGTTGACTTTTACCAAGATTGTTCAAATCATAGCACTGTTATCAACAAGGACCCCACCTTCAGAATCACTTGTTTTACACAGACATTTTAAAATCTTCTTGTGAAACTTGAAGGCCCAGATGAAACAGAGTGCCAAGGCCTTTGGTATTTGGTATACCTTTATATAGTATTGTTCAACCAACATTGTTTATATTATAGCCCAGAAATAAAAATGGCCCAACTCCAGGGAGTCACTTATTTTGCATAGACTCATATAGGGAAAAGCTTTAAAAACAACGTTGAAACTAGAAGGCCAAGAACCTTTGATATTTGGTAAGTACGTGTAGCTACATCAAGTAAACCTTTATCAGGGTGTTCAAATTACAGCTCTAGGTTCAGATATGGCCCCATCATTGGGGGTAATTTGTGAACTCACATGAACACAGTGTGCTCATGCCATGTAATTGGGACCATTTCCATCATCCGTCCATCCATTCACAATTTCTTTACTGCAAGGGTTTCAACTAAACTGTGCAGGAATAATTTTCGTAGAATTGTATTACCTGCAGAAGAGTAACAGGCTGATTACACAAATGTTCCTTGGGTGGCCCTCCACCAACGTTGTTCAAATTAATCAGTGGTGTAGAGATTAATTGGTGTGCCTTGTTGTTCTTAAATGGTCTAAATTTAAGCACTGCCTGTCAAATACGGTATTGGTACTCAATACAGGACACATTGGCACTCTTGGAGATGAAATTTAAACAAAAACTGTAAAAGTTCATGTGAAATTTCAATATTCAGTATGCAAACATGTTAGCTTTTATGAGGGATATAATGCAGGACCATCATGGTTTTCTTGCTTTAAAACTGTTTGACTGTTCCTTCCTCCAGTATTAAGTTAAAGTATGTTAATTGAGTAACTTGGTTGCATATATATAGAAATAAGCAGAAAATGCTATTTATTACTGCTGTTGTCTTTATTCATTTTAGATTATGGCGAGATACACAGTGATATTGTTAAATCAAGCTTTTAGTTTTGCAGAGTTTGCGGTTTGATTTTGAATGCAAAAATATATCTAAAAACATTCTTAATAAAATGATACTGGATAAGAAGGAAAGGAAACGTATTTCCAGTTGCTGGATGGTTGCCCTGTCCCACGTACATGTACTATTTTTTTTTTTAATTTCCTTATTGTTTTGCCCAGAGTTCACACTACAAGATCAATTAATCCAGGGTGAAACACAGGTCTACTATAGTTTGGACATGGATTTAGTTAACTCAGTGTTGCTTCTGATCAATTAACATTTTGCATGTTCTACTATAATTCCTGTTCTTCTTTTCTCTTATTGGTCTTTGTGATTGTCAAAAAAAATGATGGCTTCTATCATGGAAAAGTGAACATATTTGTCTGATTCTTGGTGCACAGTTTTATGCATTTCTTCTTTGTCTCCAAATGGGCATGTTGGCTTGAAGCATAACTGCTATATAGCTAAGAAATAACACATATTAGGCAAGAGCTAATCTGTCAAATAAATCTTCCCAACAAATAATGTATCTGGGTCTTTGTTTGTTTGATTTGAGGCTTAACGTCCCCGTCAACACGGTATGGGTCATTTTGGAGACGTTGCTTCCAATTTTGTGGGACTTTTACCCGACATAGAGATGAAATGACATCTCACCCCTGTCACCCAATGAAACCAAAAGGGTTTATAAGCATGGACGGTCAGACTCGCACCGCTTTGCCTGGCCAGGTTTAGATCCTCTAGGCGGTTTACCAGGGCTCGTGTGCGGTCGGTTTCAGCTCTGCGTGGAAGCATCATGCAGCCCATCTATTTGTTCAAGCCCCAATGGGCGGGGGCTGCGGTATCTGGGTTTAAAACAGCATTTTGTTGGATATTAACAACATTTTTGCACAATATAAGATGGATCATGATCTGCCAGTACGTGTATGTATATTTTTTCATTTATATGTATGAATGCCTTCCTGCAGGACACATAATGATCAGTGAAAGACAAGTTATAGTGCACAAGACGGTTCTATTTTGTGTTACTGGTGTCATATAATGGATTTTGAGGGTTTTGTGTAAAAATGCGTATTTTCCTACCCGGAAAATCGACTTTTCAAATATCTAAAAATTTAGTTTATTCCTGTAGTTAACTGATACCTGACTTTTTACATCCAAAAATTTTCATGAATCTTCACCACTCACTTAAATAAAAAACATATTCCTATTTTCCATGTTTTTTGTCAAAATTTTACATTTTCTGCCTTTAAAAATCAAATTACCGTGCAGGCAAGAAGGTGAAGGATTTTTGAGAGCTACTTGATATAGTCAGTGTACATCTGGCTATATAAATTATTTCGACATCATACAATTTATTTTTATAATGTAATTTCTACTTGACCGGAAAATACTAGATTTTGGGTGTTTTTATGTAAACATGTGCATTTTCGTACCCCGAAAAATGGAACTTTTTAAACATATAAAAATTTTATTTTTTTTTCCTGTAGTTAACTTATAAACATATACAACTTTTTATACCAAAACGTTTTCAAGAATCCACACCAGTAACTTTTTAAAAATTTATTCCCATTTTCTGCAATTTTTTTCAATATTTCCAAGTTTTTACCCCAAAAAAGACAGCTTTCTGTTCACATATCAAGCTAAAACTTCTTTTATCGCTATTTGACAATAATTAGTTTTGTTTCTGCTATTTAAATAAATTTGCTATAATTGAATGAATTTTTTATAATTCAATTCCTGTTTTTGGCGATTTTTATTTCAATTTCGAACATTTTCCCTCAAAAAATCAATTTCGCCAGGGATTTTTTGGGGGGATTTTTTTCCTGTAAGTCAGGACATCTCACTGATTCTGAAAATAGTGAAAACCCTTCTGAAGGAATTTGTTTGAGGTTCAATGCTATTTTGACTGGCCTATAGCTAGTTTCGGACATTTAGGCCTCAGCAGTGACCCTCAAATATTTTCAAAATTCCACAATGGAATCAATGATCCCAAAAGACAAGAGAATTATAAACTACACTATGATGTAGGGCAGGGAGATTTTTTACGGCCGCCACACATTCCCAGACAACAGCTGTAGTGACGTTAAATATGTTCTAGAAAGGGTTTGTCTTTTGGAAGCAAGGAATACAACATAAAATGGGAAAATATGGAGTGTACATGTTTTCTGGGCCAGACTAGCTAGTTTCGGCCATTTAGGCCTCATCAGTGACCCTCAATTATTTACAAAATTCCACAATGGAATCAATGATCCCAAAGGACAAGAAAATATAAACTACACTATGATGTACGCCAGGGAGACTTTTTACGGCCGCCACACATTCCGAGACAACAGCTGTAGTGATATCAAATAAGTCTGAAGGAGAGCTGACAGATGTTTTCGCAAGAGTATCCTATACAGTTCGCTCCTTTCGGGTCGGAGGCACTGTGAGCATGGATGTCCACTTAGCCCGGAGAGATGCCACCACAACTTTGACACAAGATGTCAATGCTAAACTCCGTTCAGAAAATCTGAATCATCGATTTTTTCGTTTCTTCCTTTTAATACTCATTTTAGCCCATACATCAATATGGGAAAGTTGTAGACCTCACACTCCGCCGATTTCTCCAGCAAGTCGTATGCCTCTGCGACAGTCAGGAAAGGCTGTGATTATTTGGAAAAAAATGCAAAACAAAGAAATGAGACCACAGACTAAGTCCATTTGATGATGATTGTCAGGTAAAATAATACATATTCAAATCCATGTGATGCACTTTATAAATAGATATGCAATTACGACATACCTTACATTCGAATGGCCAGATAGAAGCTCACTGGGCACGGGGAGCCACTAGCGCGATGTACTGTCAACAGTTGTCAAAATGAATTATACCGATATCAGATGTGGTGTCACAGCTAATGATTTTCCATGAAGTGATCGTGCAAATAAAATATAGACGCCCTTGTAATTTACAAGAGCAGTGACCACTTCTACATATGGTTTAAAAGGGTGTGTCGAACCTGTCAGAATGTCAGTCTGTGAACGAAAATTTAGATTTTGCAATTTTCTCCAAATAATCACAGCCTTTCCTGGCTGACGCTGAGGCATACGACTTGCTGGAGAAATCGGCGGAGGGTGAGGTCTACAATTTTCCCATAGTGATGTATGGGCTAAAATGAGTATTAAAAGGAAGAAACGAAAAAATCGATGATTCAGATTTTCTGAACGGAGTTTAGTGAGTTTTCCGGCCAAAGTGTTGCATCACTCGGGAAGTAATGCTGGTTGTGTGGTAGTCATCTCTGACAAACGGAGCTACTCGCCGATGCACCGACTCCAGCCGCTGGATACAAAATGTGAATCCCATACTGATGTGGGATAATCCAGGATAAGTCTAATCATGGTCTCTTCCATCATGCTTTAACATCTTAGAACAGCTGCTTATGTTCCTTCCAAAGAAACGCCTGCCAGCTTTTTTTTTTTTTTTTTTTTTTTTTTTGCAGTTGCAGTTGCATCAAAATGGGTTTCCCATAACATGTTTCTGAAATAAAGGATACCCAGGTACTTTCAAGTCTTTTAGACTGACAGTTCATGGCAATGTGCTCCGTTTTACTACCCTCACTGCCGCACATTTGGTTGGGTTGAAAAGACTTTCGTCAGTCTGTATTCCATTATGGACATTGCTGTAGTCTTTCAAGTTCCCTGTGAAATGCTGCAGTATGAGTCTTGCTTGAGAGTTGGTGATATAAAAGAAGGTCAATAACAAGAAGGTCAGCTCCAGAGCTGACTTTCTGTGGGAAGTAATTTACGCATGGGCAGAATAATAAATGTCTTAGCATTGCACCTTGAGGGACACCGGATACAGCTGGGGCAATAGTGCAAACTGGCCTTGATCAGGTCTGGTTTAGCCCTTGTTGGTAAGGAAGCTCTGGATCCACTGTAAGTGGTTGCATGCTGGAATTTCTGAGCTTGACACTACTCAAGCCATTTATGTGGAACTTTGTCCAGAGCTGCGGTGTCTATCTGTTGACTTTCATCTATTCCTGCTGCAAGGTCTGGTCTGGACTTTGGTCAAAGTAAGCTGGCTTTTGCACGACTGCCTATCTATCTATATATCCTGCAGCACCCTCTCGCGAGTATTATGTGCAGCTGCGCGCGCCAGAAAAAGAAAAGTGTGATAGAAGAAAAAGTATTAGATTTAAGGAGAATTGAAAGTAAAAACATTGTTAGTAAAGTAGAGATTAAAAGCAGATAAAAACAATGTTTCACGGTTCATGGCATTGGGTGATGGAGGGTGCATATGGTCGATCTGAAAGAATCCAGATCGGAGCACACAACAGCATGAGGACGAAGGTGATTCCATTGTACCACAGCCAAGGGGAAGAAACTGTATTTATAGTAACTGGCAGTAGTAGGGATTTGAATATAGTGCATAGTATGCATGTTTTAGTAGTTCTGATTGGATGTCGGATGTATGTAGGGAGCGGAATCTCGACAAGGCCATATACTATCTTGTAGAACAATAGGAGGCGAGCATCTGCCCGCCTCTGTTCCAATGATCTCCATTCCAGGGTATTGAGCATCTGGGTCACACTACTATATGAAGAGTAGTCATGTTTGACCCATCTAGCTGCTCTTCTTTGGACTTGCTCAACCTTGTGTATATTTGACTGGGTATATGGGCTCCACACAGGGGAGGCATACTCAAGCTGGGGCCTAACAAGAGTATTATAAGCTGTTTCACGTATGCCTTGATGTTTGGTGCGTATATTCCTACGTATGAAGCCCAGGGTCCGATTTGCTTTGGTGGTCACGTTATGAATGTGGGTGTTCCAAGTTAAATCACGGCTAAACTCAAGGCCCAGGTACTTGGCATGATCAGCCTCCTGGAGGACTTCACCGTGGAGAATGTAATTGTGTCTAATGGGTTCTTTAGAACGGGAAATGTGTAGGACCTGGCATTTACCCGGGTTAAATCCTATTTTGACATCTGTACTTTTGGTCTGCCAGACAAGATGCAAATGATCTCAGTTGGGGAACGCATAGAAAGTACTGGCAAAATACTGAAAATACCACAGGAGAATGGTGTCAGTGACTCCCCTAATTTTGCTAAGGAGTAGATATAAGAAATGTTAAGTACCCCACATAAATACCATCTGCATCTGTATATAGACGGTTAACCAAGGACTTGCTAGCGTGACTATCTATCTAGTATTATTGCGATAGGTCCAATTTGACCATTACTCTCAGGTGTACATACACTCGATTTGCAGGACGAACGCCCGGGCGATAATCATGAAATTACCA
This sequence comes from Lucinisca nassula, assembly GCA_963580285.1. Lineage (NCBI taxonomy): Eukaryota > Metazoa > Mollusca > Bivalvia > Lucinida > Lucinidae > Lucinisca > Lucinisca nassula. The sequence goes on from OY757022.1 coordinate 91,550,232, forward strand.
TAAGGCTCTTTAACCTGCATACGGGATGATTCTCCCTGCACTTTGTGGCATTCATCCCTACAACTGATTCGAATGGAACATATTTAGACACCAAACTTTATTGTCGCTGCTGTGAATCGAACCGGAGGCCTCTAGAATCAGAGGAAAGTGCACTAACCACTGAGCTACCAATCTAGCACAATCGGTATGTTTTTAATTAACTAAAGAAGTTAAGTGTTTTAAAACTTAAGTGTTGTAAATGAGTGTGTTTGCTCAAAAGGCAGTGCCTTTATTTCATATAAAATTTGTTGCAATGATGTGCATCAAGAAATCTGATTGGCTGATAAGCAGTGGTGGGTGTGTATTCAGCATTTCAAGGGTTAAGTTTTAGTGGGACACTGAAGTCCTGAAAAAAGAGTTGCAGAGTGTATAAATCTGGCCAAACTAAGGCAGACAAACTATACGAATCTCATATGGGTGTGAGGGTGGATGGAAAAATCCGTCACGTGGGTCGGACAGTGATTCCGAGGGACGCGTTTTTCTATCCACCCCTCACACCTATATAGGATTCTTTTTCTTGCATACCTTCCATTTCTTAGCGTGGGTTTTTAATGCTGCAGCCACTTCGGTTGCCGACGTCCGCCATATTGTGATGACACTACAAGAATGTTTAGTGACGTCACGTAACGTACTGTGACGTCAACCTTAACGACGCGCATATGACTGGCGTGCAAGAACATGTTTTCTGAATGCCTGGTGAACCTTTGCCGAAGAAATCCTCTATGGGGAACTATAAGTGGAAAAACGCCCCCGTGGTGGTCAATAGAAGAGTTACAAGTACAACCTCATAGACAACCTTCAAGGACTTCAACATACCAACCGAGTCGTAGAAACAAACTGCAGGGGACCGAGCAAAGTGGCAAGGCCAAATAAGAAGTGTTGGTGAGAACGAAGCAAAACGAATCAGTGAAGCTGGACAGAAACGTGACCAGTGGAAAGCCAAACCTAAGGCATCAACAACTGTCTCCATCATGTGAACAAGTCCTTGAAATTAACACCCCACTAAACCCCACAGTATACAGAGAAAACCGGGGTTTACAGGGGTATACGTTATTTTTTCTTATTTCTGTCCCAAGACATAGGTTGAGGCGGTTCTAACGAGCACCCACAACCTATGTTCGGAGTATAAATAAGAAAAATATCACAAAGTTTCATCGGAAAAGTAGTAATGTTGGAGAAAAGAAAGAATGCACTATGGCTCACGGGTGTGTTTTCGTAATGTCTATCTGCAACCGACCCTTCAGGGCAAGGTTCGCTCTTACATGTATCAACCATCACAGAATACATTACCAGCAGCATTCCATACATTTGCTTAAGATTGGTCATAGTCAGTAAATACAATTGAACTGAAGCCGGTGCTAGAGGGCGTGACCGGTGTTGCACAATTCAGTACTGGTCATGAACAGACTAAAAAACAACGAAAAACGAGTCAGCTATTTTCGTTTATGTGATGTATTCTTTGCTTCCAAAGGATTTGTTTGTTTGTATTGGAGTGTAACGGCCCAGTCAACACTATGTAGGTTATTTTGAGCCGGTCAGTTTACCTATCCACACTCTTCCTAGGCAAGCTTATACGTAAGCGGTCAACCAGTACAGTGCACATTCTTTCGCCAGAAACTGACAACGGCCCTTCTTGAATCAGCGGAAGGGAGGGAATTACCGTAGAAAAGATTTCATGATCAATCTCCACGATAGAATATTGCCGACCTGGGCAAGACTGAGCTACCGAAGCCGGCTGGTTCCAAAGGATCGAACTATTCAGAACTTCAATCTTTACACCAGCTGGTGTTGTGCTGTGTGGCGGCTGTAAAAAGTTTCGTACATCGTCATAGTGCAGATTATATTTTTCATTTAGAATCATTTTTTTTTAAATAGAGTTCTGCTTAAGCCGGTGCTAGAGGGCGTGGTCGGTGTTGCACATTTCAGTACTGGTCATGAACAGACTCAATAAAACCGAGTCTGCTATTTTCGTTTATTCGATATATTCTTGGCTTCCAAAGGATCTAACTATTCAGAACTTATTAACCTTCACTGCAGCTGGTGGTTTGCCGTGTGGCGGCCGTAAAACGTCTCCCCGTACATCGTGATAGAGCAGATTGTATTTTCTGATCCTTCGGGATCATTGAGTGCATTTAGAATCATTTTAAAATAGAGTTCTGCTTAAGCCGGTGCAAGAGGGCGTGGCCGGTGTTGCAAATTTCAGTACTGGTCATGAACAGACTCAATCAAACCGAGTCTGCTGCTCGTATTTTCGTTTATTGAGGCATTTCTAACGAGTAACCACAACCCATGTCTTGTAACAAAAATAAGGACAATAGTGTGCACCCCCCCCCCACATAAACCCAGTTGTCTCTATATAAAGTTGGGTTTAGGGATTCACGTGATGAAAAGTTGAGTTTTCAATGCATAAATGCGGTTCGAGTATAGAATCACGTTAACGAATCCATAAAATGAATACCAATGTAAAACCCCACTTCATTTACAGAAAAGTGGGGTTTACAGACGAGTGTTAAGTTGGTTACTTATTTCTTATTCCTTGTTCCTTATTCCTTATTCCTTATTCCTTGTTCCTTATTCCTTATTCCTTATTCGATTTTCAACTTCTAAGCATGATGGTATAGGTTTCGAATTCCAGCAGGTATCAGCTGCGAATAAGGAATAAGGAACAAATCCAAATTTTCCTTATTCCTTATTCGATTTTCAACTTCATAGTACTTTGCCACGCGGTGTAACAGAACATCTGCGTATGTCCTAATCATCATCATTTTTACTTCTAAGCATGATCGTATTGTTTTCGAAATCCAGCAGGTATCAACTGCGAATAAGGAATAAGGAACAAATCCAAATTTTCCTTATTCCTTATTCGATTTTCAACTTCATAGTACTTTGCCACGCGGTGTAACAGAACATTTGCGTATGTCCTAATTAATAAGTTTTACTTCTAAGCATGATGGTATAGGTTTCGAAATCCAGCAGGTATCAACTGCGAATAAGGAATAAGGAACAAATCCAAATTTTCCATATTCCTTATTCGATTTTCAACTTCATAGTACTTTGCCACGCGGTGTAACAGAACATTTGCGTATGTCCTAATCATCATCATTTTTACTTCTAAGCATGATGGTATAGGTTTCGAATTCCAGCAGGTATCAACTGCGAATAAGGAATAAGGAACAAATCCAAATTTTCCTTATTCCTTATTCGATTTTCAACTTCATAGTACTTTGCCACGCGGTGTAACAGAACATTTGCGTATGTCCTAATCATCATCATTTTTACTTCTAAGCATGATGGTATAGGTTTCGAAATACAGCAGGTATCAACTGCGAATAAGGAATAAGGAACAAATCCAAATTTTCCTTATTCCTTATTCGATTTTCAACTTCATAGTACTTTGCCCCGAGGTTTAACAGAACATTTGCGTATGTCCTAATCATCATCATTTTTACTTCTAAGCATGATGGTATAGGTTTCGAATTCAAACAGGTATCAACTGCGAATAAGGAATAAGGAACAAATCCAAATTTTCCTTATTTCTTATTCGATTTTTAACTTCAAAGTACATTGCCACGCGGTGTAACAGAACATTTGCGTATGTCCTAATCATCATCATTTTTAATTCTGAGCATAATGGTATAGATTTTTAAATCCAGCAGGTATCAAATGCGAATAACGAATAAGGAACAAATCCAAATTTTCCTTATTCCTTATTCGATTTTCAACTTCATAGTACTTTGCCACTCGGTGTAACAGAACATTTGCGTATGTCCTAATCATTATCAATTTTACTTCAAAGCATGATGGTATAGGTTTCGAATTCCAACAGGTATCAACTGCGAATAAGGAATAAGGAACAAATCCAAATTTTCCTTATTCCTTATTCGATTTTCAACTTCATTGTACTTTGCCACGCGGTGTAACAGAACAATTGCGTATGTCCTAATCATCATCATTTTTACTTCTAAGCATGATGGTATAGTTTTCGAAATCCAGCAGGTATCAACTGCGAATAAGGAATAAGGAACAAATCCAAATTTTCCTTATTCCTTATTCGATTTTCAACTTCATAGTACATTGCCACGCGGTGTAACAGAACATTTGCGTATGTCCTAATCATCATCATTTTTACTTCTAAGCATGATGGTATAGGTTTTGAAATCCAGCAGGTATCAACTGCGAATAAGGAATAAGGAACAAATCCAAATTTTCCTTATTCCTTATTCGATTTTCAACTTCATAGTACTTTGCCACGCGGTGTAACAGAACATTTGCGTATGTCATAATCATCATCATTTTTACTTCTAAGCATGATGGTATAGGTTTCGAAATCCAGCAGGTATCAACTGCGAATAAGGAATAAGGAACAAATCCAAATTTTCCTTATTCCTTATTCGATTTTCAACTTCATAGTACTTTGCCACGCGGTGTAACAGAACATTTGCGTATGTCCTAATCATCATCATTTTTACTTCTAAGCATGATGGTATAGGTTTCGAAATACAGCAGGTATCAACTGCGAATAAGGAATAAGGAACAAATCCCAAATTTTCCTTATTCCTTATTCGATTTTCTACTTCATAGTACATTGCCACGCGGTGTAACAGAACATTTGCGTATGTCCTAATCATCATCATTTTTACTTCTAAGCATGATGGTATAAGTTTCGAATTCCAGCAGGTATCAACTGCGAATAAGGAATAAGGAACAAATCCAAATTTTCCTTATTCCTTATTCGATTTTTAACTTCATAGTACATTGCCACGCGGTGTAACAGAACATTTGCGTATGTCCTAATCATCATCATTTTTACTTCTGAGCATAATGGTATAGGTTTTGAAATCCAGCAGGTATCAACTGCGAATAAGGAATAAGGAACAAATCCAAATTTTCCTTATTCCTTATTCGATTTTCAACTTCATAGTACTTTGCCACGCGGTGTAACAGAACATTTGCGTATGTCCTAATCATCATCATTTTTACTTCTAAGCATGATGGTATAGGTTTCGAATTCCAGCAGGTATCAACTGCGAATAAGGAATAAGGAACAAATCCAAATTTTCCTTATTCCTTATTCGATTTTCAACTTCATAGTACTTTGCCACGCGGTGTAACAGAACATTTGCGTATGTCCTAATCATCATCATTTTTACTTCTAAGCATGATGGTATAGGTTTCGAAATCCAGCAGGTATCAACTGCGAATAAGGAATAAGGAACAAATCCAAATTTTCCTTATTCCTTATTCGATTTTCAACTTCATTGTACTTTGCCACGCGGTGTAACAGAACATTTGCGTATGTCCTAATCATCATCATTTTTACTTCTAAGCATGATGGTATAGTTTTCGAAATCCAGCAGGTATCAACTGCGAATACGGAATAAGGAACAAATCCAAATTTTCCTTATTCCTTATTCGATTTTCAACTTCATAGTACATTGCCACGCGATGTAACAGAACATTTGCGTATGTCCTAATCATCATCATTTTTACTTCTAAGCATGATGGTATAGGTTTTGAAATCCAGCAGGTATCAACTGCGAATAAGGAATAAGGAACAAATCCAAATTTTCCTTATTCCTTATTCGATTTTCAACTTCATAGTACTTTGCCACGCGGTGTAACAGAACATCTGCGTATGTCCTAATCATCATCATTTTTACTTCTAAGCATGATCGTATTGTTTTCGAAATCCAGCAGGTATCAACTGCGAATAAGGAATAAGGAACAAATCCAAATTTTCCTTATTCCTTATTCGATTTTCAACTTCATAGTACTTTGCCACGCGGTGTAACAGAACATTTGCGTATGTCCTAATTAATAAGTTTTACTTCTAAGCATGATGGTATAGGTTTCGAAATCCAGCAGGTATCAACTGCGAATAAGGAATAAGGAACAAATCCAAATTTTCCATATTCCTTATTCGATTTTCAACTTCATAGTACTTTGCCACGCGGTGTAACAGAACATTTGCGTATGTCCTAATCATCATCATTTTTACTTCTAAGCATGATGGTATAGGTTTCGAATTCCAGCAGGTATCAACTGCGAATAAGGAATAAGGAACAAATCCAAATTTTCCTTATTCCTTATTCGATTTTCAACTTCATAGTACTTTGCCACGCGGTGTAACAGAACATTTGCGTATGTCCTAATCATCATCATTTTTACTTCTAAGCATGATGGTATAGGTTTCGAAATACAGCAGGTATCAACTGCGAATAAGGAATAAGGAACAAATCCAAATTTTCCTTATTCCTTATTCGATTTTCAACTTCATAGTACTTTGCCCCGAGGTTTAACAGAACATTTGCGTATGTCCTAATCATCATCATTTTTACTTCTAAGCATGATGGTATAGGTTTCGAATTCAAACAGGTATCAACTGCGAATAAGGAATAAGGAACAAATCCAAATTTTCCTTATTTCTTATTCGATTTTTAACTTCAAAGTACATTGCCACGCGGTGTAACAGAACATTTGCGTATGTCCTAATCATCATCATTTTTAATTCTGAGCATAATGGTATAGATTTTTAAATCCAGCAGGTATCAACTGCGAATAAGGAATAAGGAACAGATCCAAATTTTCCTTATTCCTTATTCGATTTTCAACTTCATAGTACTTTGCCACTCGGTGTAACAGAACATTTGCGTATGTCCTAATCATTATCAATTTTACTTCAAAGCATGATGGTATAGGTTTCGAATTCCAACAGGTATCAACTGCGAATAAGGAATAAGGAACAAATCCAAATTTTCCTTATTCCTTATTCGATTTTCAACTTCATTGTACTTTGCCACGCGGTGTAACAGAACAATTGCGTATGTCCTAATCATCATCATTTTTACTTCTAAGCATGATGGTATAGTTTTCGAAATCCAGCAGGTATCAACTGCGAATAAGGAATAAGGAACAAATCCAAATTTTCCTTATTCCTTATTCGATTTTCAACTTCATAGTACATTGCCACGCGGTGTAACAGAACATTTGCGTATGTCCTAATCATCATCATTTTTACTTCTAAGCATGATGGTATAGGTTTTGAAATCCAGCAGGTATCAACTGCGAATAAGGAATAAGGAACAAATCCAAATTTTCCTTATTCCTTATTCGATTTTCAACTTCATAGTACTTTGCCACGCGGTGTAACAGAACATTTGCGTATGTCATAATCATCATCATTTTTACTTCTAAGCATGATGGTATAGGTTTCGAAATCCAGCAGGTATCAACTGCGAATAAGGAATAAGGAACAAATCCAAATTTTCCTTATTCCTTATTCGATTTTCAACTTCATAGTACTTTGCCACGCGGTGTAACAGAACATTTGCGTATGTCCTAATCATCATCATTTTTACTTCTAAGCATGATGGTATAGGTTTCGAAATACAGCAGGTATCAACTGCGAATAAGGAATAAGGAACAAATCCCAAATTTTCCTTATTCCTTATTCGATTTTCTACTTCATAGTACATTGCCACGCGGTGTAACAGAACATTTGCGTATGTCCTAATCATCATCATTTTTACTTCTAAGCATGATGGTATAAGTTTCGAATTCCAGCAGGTATCAACTGCGAATAAGGAATAAGGAACAAATCCAAATTTTCCTTATTCCTTATTCGATTTTTAACTTCATAGTACATTGCCACGCGGTGTAACAGAACATTTGCGTATGTCCTAATCATCATCATTTTTACTTCTGAGCATAATGGTATAGGTTTTGAAATCCAGCAGGTATCAACTGCGAATAAGGAATAAGGAACAAATCCAAATTTTCCTTATTCCTTATTCGATTTTCAACTTCATAGTACTTTGCCACGCGGTGTAACAGAACATTTGCGTATGTCCTAATCATCATCATTTTTACTTCTAAGCATGATGGTATAGGTTTCGAATTCCAGCAGGTATCAACTGCGAATAAGGAATAAGGAACAAATCCAAATTTTCCTTATTCCTTATTCGATTTTCAACTTCATAGTACTTTGCCACGCGGTGTAACAGAACATTTGCGTATGTCCTAATCATCATCATTTTTACTTCTAAGCATGATGGTATAGGTTTCGAAATCCAGCAGGTATCAACTGCGAATAAGGAATAAGGAACAAATCCAAATTTTCCTTATTCCTTATTCGATTTTCAACTTCATTGTACTTTGCCACGCGGTGTAACAGAACATTTGCGTATGTCCTAATCATCATCATTTTTACTTCTAAGCATGATGGTATAGTTTTCGAAATCCAGCAGGTATCAACTGCGAATAAGGAATAAGGAACAAATCCAAATTTTCCTTATTCCTTATTCGATTTTCAACTTCATAGTACATTGCCACGCGATGTAACAGAACATTTGCGTATGTCCTAATCATCATCATTTTTACTTCTAAGCATGATGGTATAGGTTTTGAAATCCAGCAGGTATCAACTGCGAATAAGGAATAAGGAACAAATCCAAATTTTCCTTATTCCTTATTCGATTTTCAACTTCATAGTACTTTGCCACGCGGTGTAACAGAACATTTGCGTATGTCATAATCATCATCATTTTTACTTCTAAGCATGATGGTATAAGTTTCGAAATAAAGCAGGTATCAACTGCGAATAAGGAATAAGGAACAAATCCCAAATTTTCCTTATTCCTTATTCGATTTTCAACTTCATAGTACATTGCCACGCGGTGTAACAGAACATTTGCGTATGTCCTAATCATCATCATTTTTACTTCTAAGCATGATGGTATAGGTTTCGAATTCCAGCAGGTATCAACTGCGAATAAGGAATAAGGAACAAATCCAAATTTTCCTTATTCCTTATTCGATTTTTAACTTCATAGTACATTGCCACGCGGTGTAACAGAACATTTGCGTATGTCCTAATCATCATTATTTTTACTTCTGAGCATAATGGTATAGGTTTTGAAATCCAGCAGGTATCAACTGCGAATAAGGAATAAGGAACAAATCCAAATTTTCCTTATTCCTTATTCGATTTTCAACTTCATAGTACTTTGCCACGCGGTGTAACAGAACATTTGTGTATGTCCTAATCATCATCATTTTTACTTCTAAGCATGATGGAATAGGTTTTGGAACAAATCCAAATTTTCCTTATTCCTTATTCGATTTTCAACTTCATAGTACTTTGCCACTCGGTGTAACAGAACATTTGCGTATGTCCTAATCATCATCAATTTTACTTCTAAGCATGATGGTATAGGTTTCGAAATCCAGCAGGTTTCAACTGCGAATAAGGAATAAGGAACAAATCCAAATTTTCCTTATTCCTTATTCGATTTTTAACTTCATAGTTCTTTGCCACGCGGTGTAACAGAACATTTGCGTAGGTCCTTATCATCATCATTTTTACTTCTAAGCATGATGGTATAGGTTTCGAATTCCAGCAGGTATCAACTGCGAATAAGGAATAAGGAACAAATCCAAATTTTCCTTATTCCTTATTCGATTTTCAACTTCATAGTACTTTGCCACGCGGTGTAACAGAAGATTTGCGTATGTCCTTATCATCATCATTTTTACTTCTAAGCATGATGGTATAGGTTTCAAATTCCAGCAGGTATCAACTGCGAATAAGGAATAAGGAACAAATCCAAATTTTCCTTATTCCTTATTCGATTTTCAACTTCATAGTACTTTGCCACGCGGTGTAACAGAACATTTGCGTATGTCCTAATCATCATCATTTTTACTTCTAAGCATGATGGTATAGGTTTCGAAATCCAGCAGGTATCAACTGCGAATAAGGAATAAGGAACAGATCCAAATTTTCCTTATTCCTTATTCGATTTTCAACTTCATAGTACTTTGCCACGCGGTGTAACAGAACATTTGCGTATGTCCTAATCATCATCATTTTTACTTCAAAGCATGATGGTATAGGTTTCGAAATCCAGCAGGTATCAACTGCGAATGAGGAATAAGGAACAAATCCAATTTTTCCTTATTCCTTATTCGATTTTCAAGTTCATAGTACTTTGCCACGCGGTGTAACAGAACATTTGCGTATGTCCTAATCATTATCATTTTTACTTCTAAGCATGATGGTATCGGTTTCGAAATCCAGCAGGTATCAACTGCGAATAAGGAATAAGGAACAAATCCAAATTTTCCTTATTCCTTATTCGATTTCCAACTTTATAGCACTTTGCCACGCGGTGTAACAGAACATTTGCGTATGTCCTAATCATCATCATTTTTACTTCTAAGCATGATGGTATAGGTTTCGAAATCCAGCAGGTATCAACTGCGAATAAGGAATAAGGAACAAATCCAAATTTTTCCTTATTCCTTATTCGATTTTCAACTTCATAGTACTTTGCCACGCGGTGTAACAGAAGATTTGCGTATGTCCTATCATCATCATTTTTACTTCTAAGCATGATGGTATAGGTTTCGAAATGCAGCAGGTATCAAATGCGAATAAGGAATAAGGAACAAATCCAAATTTTTCCTTATTCCTTATTCGATTTTCAACTTCATAGTACTTTGCCGCGCAGTGTAACAGAAGATTTGCGTATGTCCTATCATCATCATTTTTACTTCTAAGCATGATGGTATAGGTTTCTAATTCCAGCAGGTATCAACTGTGAATAAGGAAAAAGGAACACATCCAAATTTTCCTTATTCCTTATTCGATTTTCAAGTTCATAGTACTTTGCCACGCGGTGTAACAGAACATTTGCGTATGTCCTAATCATCATCATTTTTACTTCTAAGCATGATGGTATAGGTTTCGAAATCCAGCAGGTATCAACTGCGAATAAGGAATAAGGAACAAATCCAAATTTTCCGTATTCCTTATTCGATATTCAACTTCATAATACTTTGCCACGCGGTGTAACAGAACATTTGCGTATGTCCTAATCATCATCATTTTTACTTCTAAGCATGATGGTATAGGTTTCGAATTCCAGCAGGTATCAACTGCGAATAAGGAACATATCCAAATTTTCCTTATTCCTTATTCGATTTTCAACTTCATAGTACTTTGCCACGCGGTGTAACAGAACATTTGCGTATGTCCTAATCATCATCATTTTTACTTCTAAGCATGATGGTATAGGTTTCGAAATCCAGCAGGTATCAACAGCGAATAAGGAATAAGGAACAAATCCAAATTTTCCGTATTCCTTATTCGATTTTCAACTTCATAGTACTTTGACACGCGGTGTAATAAAACATTTGCGTATAGTGGAATCATCATTAATTTTACTTCGAAGCATAATGGTATAGGTTCCGAAATCTAGCAAGTATTAATTGCGAATAAGGAATAAATAAAAATATTCCTTATTCCTTATTCGATTTTCAGCTTTATAGATCTTTGCCGGGCCACTACGGGACGGATGGTCATCAACTCTAGAGAGTCTCCGTTACTCTCGCCGTTAAGCCGCGGTGTGGTCTAATGCAGTATGTGTCCACTGTCCTGTCGCCGGGCTACCGCGGGACGGATGGCCATCACCTATAGTGAGTCTCCGTTACTCCCGCCGCTTAGCGCGGTGGTTTAGCCATAGTAACGGGCCATCAGGCGGGCTCGCGGACTCTCAGCGCCCGCCGGCCATAAAGAGATTCGCCCGATACAAGGATGCGGTGTAAAATCATTCGTAGACGACCTAGCTTTCGGTCGGGGCGTCGTACTTAGTAGAGAAGCCACCACACTGCGATCTATTGAGACTAAGCCTTTCGACTGGCGGTTTGTCCGCATAAGACGGGCACGTACCTACCGGGTGGCGTTGTCTCTCCGTTGTCGTCGAATTCAGTCTATAGACATTTAGCAAAATACTTTGTCAAAACGCAGGAAAAAAAATGTAATATTTTATTTTTCATTTTTAGGTTATATTCGGTATTTATTTTTTTCCTCACATCTTTCCATTGTTATTTCTCGCCATTTCCGGTGATTATCTTTTTCACCCTGTGGGCCACGGCGTCTGTAGCCATCATCGAAAGCGAGTCTCCGCTACTACCGCAGCGTAGCCGCAGTTTGGTGTATATGAGTTTATGTCGACTGTCGTGTCGCCGGGCCACTGCGGCACGGATGGTCAAGAGAGTCTCCTTTACTCCCGCCGTTTAGCCGCAGTGTGGTCAAATGCAGTATGTGTCTACTGCCCTGTCGCCGGGTCACTGCGTATGTCCTAATCATCATCATTTTTACTTCTAAGCATGATGGTATAGGTTTCGAAATCCAGCAGGTATCAACAGCGAATAAGGAATAAGGAACAAATCCAAATTTTCCGTATTCCTTATTCGATTTTCAACTTCATAGTACTTTGACACGCGGTGTAATAAAACATTTGCGTATAGTGGAATCATCATTAATTTTACTTCGAAGCATAATGGTATAGGTTCCGAAATCTAGCAAGTATTAATTGCGAATAAGGAATAAATAAAAATATTCCTTATTCCTTATTCGATTTTCAGCTTTATAGATCTTTGCCGGGCCACTACGGGACGGATGGTCATCAACTCTAGAGAGTCTCCGTTACTCTCGCCGTTAAGCCGCGGTGTGGTCTAATGCAGTATGTGTCCACTGTCCTGTCGCCGGGCTACCGCGGGACGGATGGCCATCACCTATAGTGAGTCTCCGTTACTCCCGCCGCTTAGCGCGGTGGTTTAGCCATAGTAACGGGCCATCAGGCGGGCTCGCGGACTCTCAGCGCCCGCCGGCCATAAAGAGATTCGCCCGATACAAGGATGCGGTGTAAAATCATTCGTAGACGACCTAGCTTTCGGTCGGTGCGTCGTACTTAGTAGAGAAGCCACCACACTGCGATCTATTGAGACTAAGCCTTTCGACTGGCGGTTTGTCCGCATAAGACGGGCACGTACCTACCGGGTGGCGTTGTCTCTCCGTTGTCGTCGAATTCAGTCTATAGACATTTAGCAAAATACTTTGTCAAAACGCAGGAAAAAAAATGTAATATTTTATTTTTCATTTTTAGGTTATATTCGGTATTTATTTTTTTCCTCACATCTTTCCATTGTTATTTCTCGCCATTTCCGGTGATTATCTTTTTCACCCTGTGGGCCACGGCGTCTGTAGCCATCATCGAAAGCGAGTCTCCGCTACTACCGCAGCGTAGCCGCAGTTTGGTGTATATGAGTTTATGTCGACTGTCGTGTCGCCGGGCCACTGCGGCACGGATGGTCAAGAGAGTCTCCTTTACTCCCGCCGTTTAGCCGCAGTGTGGTCAAATGCAGTATGTGTCTACTGCCCTGTCGCCGGGTCACTGCGGGACGGATGGTCATCACCTATAGAGGGTCTCAGTTGCTCCCGCCGTTTGGGCGCAGTGTGGTCTAATGCAGTAGGTGTTTATTGCTCTGTCGCCGGGCCACTGCGGAAAGGATGGTCATCGCCTCTATGGAGTCTCCGTTGCTCCCGCCGTTTAGCCGAGGTGTGGTCTAATGCAGTATGTGTCCACTGTCCTGTCGCCGGGATACCGCGGGACGGATGGTCATCACCTATAGCGAGTCTCCGCTACGCCCGCCGCTTAGCCGCAGTGTGGTCTATTGCAATATGTGTCCACTGTCTTGTCGCCGGGCTACAGCGGGACGGATGATCGTCACCTATAGCGAGTCTCCGCTACCCCCGCAGCCTATCCGCAGTTTGGTCTAAAGGTCAATTTCCTTGTCGCCGGGCCACTGCGGCACGGATGATCACCACCTAAAGAGAGTCTCCGTTACTCTCGCCGCTAAGTCGCGGTGTGGTCTAATGCAGTATGTGTACACTGCCCTTTCTCCGGGCCACTGCGGCACGGATGATCATCACCTAAATTGAGTCTCCGCTACACCCGCCGCTTAGCCGCAGTGTGGTCTATTGCAGTATGTGTCCAGTGTCTTGTCGCCGGGCTACAGCGGGACGGATGATCATCACCTATAGCGAATCTCCGCAACCCCGCAGTCTATCCGCAGTTTGGTCTAAAGGAGTACATGTCCGTTTCTCTCTCGCCAGGCCACTGCGGCACGGATGGTCATCACATAAAGAGTGTATCCGTTACTCTCGCAACTTAGCCGCGGTGTGGTCTTATGCAGTGTGTGTCCACAACCCTTTCTCCCGCCTGCGTCACGGTTGATCATCTCCGCTACTCCAGCCGCTTAGCCACTGTGTAGTCTATTGCAGTATGTGCCCACTTTCTTGTCGCTGGGCTACAGCTGGACGGATGATCATCGTCTATAGCGAGTCTCCGCTACTCCCGCAGCCTTACCGCAGTTTGGTCTAAAGGAGTACATGTCCATTGCCCTGTCGCCTGGCCACTGCGGGTCATCACATAAATAGAGTCTCCGTTACTCCCGCCGATTAGACGCGGTGTTTGTTTGTTTGAATTGAGGTTTAACGTCCCCGTCAACACTGTAAAGGTCATTTTGGAGACGTTGCTTCCAATTTTGTGGGACTTTTACCCGACATTGAGATCTTCACTGCCCTTTCTCCGGGCCACTGCGACACGGATGGTCATCACCTAAAGAGAGTCTCCGCTACACCCGCCGCTTAGCCGCAGTGTGGTCTATTGCAGTATGTGTCCACTGTCATGTCGCCGGGCTACAGCGGGACGGATGGTCATCACCTTTATCGATTCTCCGCTACTCTCGCAGAATATCCGCAGTTTGGTCTAAAGGAGTACATGTCCATTGCTCTGTCGCCGAGCCACTGCGGGACTGATGGTCATCATCTAAAGAGAGCGGCAGGAGTAGCGGAGACTCTCTTAAGGTGATGATCATCAGTGCCGAAGTGGCCCAGAGAAAGGGCAAATGACAAATACTGCATTAGACCACACTGCGGCTAAGCGGCGGGAGTAACGGAGACTCTCTTTAGGTGATGACCATCCGTCCCGCAGTGGCCCGACAGAGCATTGGACATGTACTCCTTTAGACCAAACTGCGGATAGGCTGCGGGACTAGCGGAGACTCGCTAAAGTAGTACATGTCCATTGCCCTGTCGCCGGGCCATTGCGGGACGGATGGTCATCACCTAAAGAGAGTTTCCGTTACTCCCGCCGCTTAGCCGCGGCCTGGTCTAATGCAGTATGTATGCACTTCCCTTTCTCCGAGCCACTGCGGCACGGATGATCATCACCATAAGACAGTCTCCGCTACTCCTGCCGTTTAGCCGCAGCGTGGTCTATTGCAGTATTTGTCCACTGTATTGTCGCCGGGCTACAGCGGGACAAATGATCATCACCTATAGCGCTTCTCCGCTAGTCCCGCAGCCTCTAAAGAGAGCGGCAGTAGACTACACTGTGGCTAAGCGGCTGGAGTAGCGGAGATGATCATCCGTGACGCAGGTCCGGAGAAAGGGCAGTGGACACATACTGCATTAGACCACACCGCGTCTAAGCGGCGGGAGTAACGGAGACTCTCTAGGTGATGACCATCCGCCCCGCAGTGGCCCGGCGACAGGGCAATGGACATGTTGTTCTTTAGACCAAACTGCAGATAGGCTGTGACAGTAGCGGAGACTCGCTATAGGGGATGATCATCCGTCCCGATGTTGCCCAGCGACCAGACAGTGGACACATTCTGCAATAGACCACACTGCGGCTAAACGGCGGGAGTAGCGGAGAATCGCTAAAGGTGATGATCATCCGTCCCGATGTAGCCCAGCGACCAGACAGTGGACCCATTCTGCAATAGACTACACTGTGGCTAAGCGGCTGGAGTAGCGGAGATGATCATCCGTGACGCAGGTCCGCAGAAATAGCAGTGGACACATACTGCATTAGACCACATCGTGGCTAAGCTGCGAGAGTAACGGAGACACTCTTTACGTGCCGCAGTGGCCCGGCGACGGAGTAATGGACATGTACTCCTTTAGACCAAACTGAGGATAGACTGCGTGGGTTGCGGAGACTCGCTATAGGTGATGATCATCCGTTCCGCTGTAGCCCAGCGACAAGACAGTGGACACATACTGAAACAGACCACACTGCGGCTAAGCGGTGGGTGTAGCGGAGACTCTCTTTAGGTGATGATCATCCATTCCGCAGTGGCCCGGAGAAAGGGCAGTGTACACATTCTGCATTAAACCACACCGCAGCTAGGCGGCGGGAGTAACGGAGACTCTTTAGGTGATGACCATACTTCCCGCAGTGGCCCGGCGACAGGGCAGTGGACATGTACTCCTTTAGACCAAATTATGGATAGGCTGCGGGAGTAGCGGAGACTCGCTATAGATGATGATCATTCGACCCGTTTTAGCCCAGCAACAAGACAGTGGACACATACTGCAATAGACTACACTGTGGCTAAGCGGCTGGAGTAGCGGAGATGATCATCCGTAACGCAGGACCGGAGAAAGAGCAGTGGACACATACTGCATTAGACCACACCGTGGCTAAGCTGCGAGAGAAACGGAGACACTTTTTTTGTGATGACCATCCGTGCCGCAGTGGCCCGGCGACAGAGAAATGGACATGCACTCCTTAAGACCAAACTGCGGATAGACTGAGGTGGTTGCGGAGACTCGCTATAGGTGATGATCATCCGTCCCGCTGTAGCCCGGCGACAAGACAGTGGACACATATTGCAATAGAACACACTGCGCCTAAGCGGCGGGCGTAGCGGAGACTCGCTATAGGTGATGACCATCCGTCCCGCGGTAGCCCGGCGACAGGACAGTGGACAGATACTGCATTAGACCACAACGCGGCTAAACAGCGGGAGCAACGGAGACTCTCTATAGGTGATGACAATCTGTCCCGCAGTGGCCCGGAGAAAGGGCAGTGGACATGTTCTCCTTTGGACCAAACTGTGGATAGGCTGCGGGAGCAGCGGAGAATCGGTATAGGTGATGAACATCCGTCACGCTGTAGCCCGGCGACAAGACAGTGCACACATTCTGCAATAGACCACGCTGCGGCTAAGCGGCAGGAGTAGCGGAGACTCTCTTAAGGTGATGATCATCCGTGCCGAAGTGGCCCATAGAAAGGGCAGTTGACACATACGGCATTAGACCACACTGCGGCTAAGCGACGGGAGTAACGGATACACTTTAGGTGATGACGATCCTTCCCGCAGTGGCCCGGCGTCAGGGCATTTGACATGTACTCCTTTAGACCAAAGTGCGGATAGGCTGCGGGAGTATCGGGGACTCGCTATAGGCGATGATCATCCGTCCCGCTGTAGCCCGGTGACAACACAGTGGACACATATTGTAATAGACCACACTGCGGCTAAGCGGCGGGCGTAGCGGAGACTCGCTATAGGTGATGACCATCCGTTCCGCGGTAGCCCGGCGACAGGACAGTGGACACATACTGCATTAGACCACACCGCCGTTAAACGGCGTGAGCAACGAAGACTCTCTAGAGGTGATGACCATCCGTCCCGCAGTGGCCCGACGACAGGGCCATGGACACATACGACATTAGACCACACTGCGCCCAAAACGGCGGTAGTAACTGAGACTCTCTATAGGTGATGACCATCCGTGCCGCAGTGGCCCGGAGAAAGGGCATTGGACATGTACTCCTTTGGACCAAACTGCAGATAGGCTGCGGGAGTAGTGGAGATCGCGATAGGTGATGATCGTCCGTCCCGCTGTAGCCCGGCGACAAGACAGTGGACACATATTGCAATAGACCAAGCTGCGGCTAAGTGGCGGGCGTAGGGAAGACTTGCTGTACACCATGTAGGTGATGACCATCCGTCCCGCGGAAGCCCGGCGACAGGACAGTGGACACATACTGCATTAGACCACACCGCGGCTAAACGGCCGGACGGAGACTCTCTAGAGGTGATGACCATCCATCCCGCAGTGGCCCGGCGTCAGGGCAATGAACACATACTGCATAAGACCACACTGTACCACAATGACAGGAGTAACTGAGACTCCCTTAAGCAAGGATGACCATCCCTGCCACAGTGGCCAGGAGAAAGGGCAGTGGACATGTACTCCTTTGGACCAAACTGCGGATAGGCTGCGGGAGTAGCGGAGAATCGCTATAGGTTATGAGCATCCGTCACACTGTCGCCCGGCGCAAAGACAGGTAACACATACTGCAAAAGACCACGCTGCGGCAAAGCGGCAAAAGTAGCGGAGACTCTCTTAAGGTGATGATCATCCGTTCCGCAGTGGCCCGGAGAAAAGGCAGTGTAACATACTGCATTAGACCACATCGCGGCTAAGCGGCGGGAGTAACGGAGACTCTTTAGGTGATGACAATCCTTCCCGCAGTGGCCCGGCGACAGGGCAATGGACATGTACTCCTTTAGACCAAACTGCATATAAACTGTGGGGGTTGCGGATACTGGCTATAGGTGATGATCATCCGTCCCGCTGTAGCCCGTCGACAAGACAGTGGACACATATTGCAAAAGACCACACTGCGGCTAAGCGGCGGGCGTAGCGGAGACTCGCTATAGGTGATGACCATCCATCACGCGCTAGCCCGGCGACAGGACAGTGGACACATATTGCATTAGACCACACCGCGGCTAAACGGCAGGAGCAACGGAGACTCTTTTTAGGTGATGAACATCGGTCCCGCATTGACCCGGCGACAGGGCAATGGGCATGTACTCCTTTAGACCAAACTGCGAATAGGCTGCGGGAGTAGCGGAGAATCGCTATAGGTGATGATCATCCGTCCCGCTGTAGCCCGGCGACAAGACAATGGAAACATACTGCAATAGACCACACTGCGGCTAAGCGGCGGGTGTAGCGGAGACTCTCTTGAGCTGATGATCATCCGTGCCGCAGTGGCCCGGAGAAAGGACAGTGGACACATACTGCATTAGACCACACCGCGGATAAGCGGCGGGAGTAACGGAGACTCTCCGTAGGTGATGACCATCCGCCCCGCAGTGGCCCGGCGACAGGGCAATGGACATGTTCTCCTTTAGACCAAACTGCGGATAGGCTGCGGGAGTAGCGGAGACTCGCTATAGGTGATGATCATCCGTCCCGATGTAGCCCAGCGACCAGACAGTGGACACATACTGCAATTGACTACAATGTGGCTAAGCGGCTGGAGTAGCGGAGATGATCATCCATGACGCAGGTCCGCAGAAAGAGCAGTGGACACATACTGCATTAGACCACACCGTGGCTTAGCTGCGAGAGTAACGGAGACACTCCCTATGTGATAACCATCCGTGCCGCAGTGGCCCGGCGACGGAGAAATGGACATGTACTGCTTTAGACCAAACTGCGGATAGACTGCGGGGGTTGCGGAGCCTCCTGTAGGTGATAATCATCCGTTCCGCTGTAGCCCAGCGACAAGACAGTGGACACATACTGCAATAGACCACACTGCGGCTAAGCGGTGGGTGTAGCGGAGACTCTCTTTAGGTGATGATCATCCGTTCCGCAGTGGCCCGGAGAAAAGGCAGTGTACACATTCTGCATTAAACCACACCGCGGCTAGGCGGCAGGAGTAACGGAGACTCTTTAGGTGATGACCATCCTTCCCGCAGTGGCCCGGCGACAGGGCCATGGACATGTACTCCTTTAGACCAAATTGTGGATAGGCTGTGGGAGTAGCGGAGACTCGCTATAGGTGATGATCATCCGACCCGCTGTAGCCCAGCAACAAGACAGTGGACACATACTGCAATAGACTACACTGTGGCTAAGCGGCTGGAGTAGCGGAGATGATCATCCATGACGCAGGTCCGGAGAAAGAGCAGTGGACACATACTGCATTAGACCAAACCGTGGCTAAGCTGCGAAAGAAACGGAGACACTCTTTGTGTGATGACCATCCGTGCCGCAGTGGCCCGGCGACGGAGAAATGGACATGCACTCCTTAAGACCAAACTGCGGATAGACAGCGGGGGTTGCGGAGACTCGCTATAGGTGATGATCATCCGCCCCGCTGTAGCCCGGCGACAAGACAGTGGACACATATTGCAATAGACCACACTGCGGCTAAGCGGCGGGCGTAGCGGAGACTCGCTATAGGTGATGACCATCCGTCCCGCGGTAGCCCGGCGACAGGACAGTGGACACATACTGCATTAGACCACACCGCGGCTAAACGGCGAGAGCAACGGAGACTCTCTATAGGTGATGACAATCTGTCCCGCAGTGGCCCGGAGAAAGGGCAGTGGACATTTACTCCTTTGGACCAAACTGCGGATAGGCTGCGGGAGTAGCGGAGAATCGCTATAGGTGATGAGTATCCGTCGCGCTGTAGCCCGGCGACAAGACAGTGCACACATACTGCAATAGACCACGCTGCGGCTTAGCGGCAGGAGTAGAGGAGACTATATTAAGGTGATGATCGTCCGTGCTAGTGGCCCGTAGAAAGGGCAGTTGACACATACTGCATTAGACCACACCGCGGCTAAGCGGCGGGAGTAACGGAGACACTTTAGGTGATGACCATCCTTCCCGCAGTGGCCCGGCGACAGGGCACTGGACATGTACTTCTTTAGGCCAAAGTGCGGATATGCTGCGGGAGTATCGGGGACTCGCTATAGGCGATGATCATCCGTCCCGCTGCAGCCCGGTGACAACACAGTGGACACATATTGTAATAGACCTCACTGCGGCTAAGCGGCGGGCGTAGCGGAGACTGGCTATAGGTGATGACCATCCGTTCCGCGGTAGCCCGGCGACAGGACAGTGGACACATACTGCATTAGACCACACCGCGGTTTAACGGCGTGAGCAACGGAGACTCTCTAGAGGTGATGACCATCCGTCCCGCAGTGGCCCGGCGACAGGGCAATGGACACATACTGCATTAGACCACACTGCGCCCAAAACGGCGGTAGTAACTGAGACTCTCTATAGGTGATGACCATCCGTGCCGCAGTGGCCCGGAGAAAGGGCATTTGACTCCTTTGGACCAAACTGCAGATAGGCTGCGGGAGTAGTTGAGAATCGCGATAGGTGATGATCATCCGTCCCGCTGTAGCCCGGCGACAAGACAGTGGACACATATTGCAATAGACCACGCTGCGGCTAAGCGGCGGGTGTAGCGGAGACTTGCTATACACCATGTAGGTGA
This sequence comes from Lucinisca nassula, assembly GCA_963580285.1. Lineage (NCBI taxonomy): Eukaryota > Metazoa > Mollusca > Bivalvia > Lucinida > Lucinidae > Lucinisca > Lucinisca nassula. The sequence goes on from OY757022.1 coordinate 91,571,231, forward strand.
TGACCATCCGTCCCGCGGTAGCCCGGCGACAGGACAGTGGACACATACTGCATTAGACCACACCAGGGCTAAAAGGCGTGAGCAACAGAGACTCTCTAGAGGTGATGACCATCCGTCCCGCAGTAGCCCAGTGACAGGGCAATGAACACATACTACATAAGACCACACTGCGCCTAAACGGCGGGAGTAACAGACTCTCTTAATAGAGGATGACCATCCGTGCCGCAGTGGACACATACTGCATTAGACCACACCGCGGCTAAACGGCAGGAGCAACGGAGACTCTCTTTAGGTGATGACCATCCGTCCCGCATTGACCCGGCGACAGGGCAATGGACATATACTCCTTTAGACCAAACTGCGGATAGGCTGTAGCCCGGCGACAAGACAGTGGACACATACTGCAATAAACCACACTGCGGCTAAGCGGCGGGTGTAGCGGAGACTCTCTTGGGGTGATGATTATCCGCGCCGCAGTGGCAGTGGACAGTGGACACATACTGCATTAGACCACACCGCGGATACGCGGCGGCTGTAACGGAGACTCTCTTTAGGTGATGACCATCCGCCCCGCAGTGGCCCGGCGACAGGGCAATGGACATGTTCTCCTTTAGACAAAACTGCGGAGCAACGGAGACTCTCTATAGGTGATGTCAATCTGTCCCGAAATGGCCAGGAGAAAGGGCAGTAGACATGTACTGCTTTGGACCAAACTGCGGATAGGCTGCGGGAGTAGCGGAGAATCGCTATAGGTGATGATCATCCGTCCCGCTGTAGCCCGGCGACAATACAATGGACACAAATTGCAATAGATCACGCTGCTGCTAAGCGTCGGGCGTAGCAGAGACTCGCTTAAGGTGATGATCATCCGTGCCGAAGTGGCCCGTAGAAAGGGCAATTGACACATACTGCATTAGACTACACTGCGGCTAAGCGGCGAGAGTAACGGAGACACGATAGTTGATGACCATCCTTCCCGCAGTGGCCCGGCGACAGGGCATTGGACATGTACTCCTTACGACCAAAGTGCGGATACGCTGCGGGAGTATCGGGGACTCGCTATAGGCGATGATCATCCGTCCCGCTGTAGCCCGGTGACAACACAGTGGACACATATTGTAATAGACCACACTGCGGCGAAGCGGCGGTCGTAGCGGAGACTCGCTATAGGTGATGACCATCCGTTCCGCGGTAGCCCGGCGACAGGACAGTGGACACATCCTGCATTAGACCACATCGCGGCTAAACGGCGTGAGCAACGGAGACTCCCGAAAGGTGATGACCATCCGTCCCGCAGTGGCCCGGCGACAGGGCAATGGACACATACTGCATTAGACCACACTGCGCCCAAAACGGCGGTAGTAACTGAGACCCTCTATAGGTGATGACCATCCGTGCCGCAGTGGCCCGGAGAAAGGGCATTGGACATGTACTCCTTTGGACCAAACTGCAGATAGGCTGCGGGAGTGGTGGAGAATCGCGAAAGGTGATGATCATCCGTCCCGCTGTGGACCGGCGACAATACAGTGGACACATATTGCAATAGACCACGCTGCGGCTAAGCGCGGGCGTAGCGGAGATTCGCTATACACCATGTAGGTGATGACCATCCGTCCCGCGGTAGCCCGGCGACAGGACAGTGGACCCATACTGCATTAGATCACACCACGGCTAAACGGCGGGAGCAACGGAGACTCTCTAGAGTTGATGACCATCCATCCCGCAGTAGCCCGGCGACAGGGCAATGAACACATACTGCATAAGACCACTGCGCCAAAACGGCGGGAGTAACTGAGACTCTCTTAAGAGAGGATGACCATCCGTGCCGCAGTGGCCCGGAGAAAGGGCAGTGGACATGTACTCCTTTGGACCAAACTGCGGATGGGCTGCGGGAGTAGCGGAGAAACGCTATAGGTGATGAGCATCCGTCACACTGTAGCCCGTCGACAAGACAGTGCACACATACTGCAATAGACCACGCTGCGGCTAAACGGCAGGAGTAGCGGAGACCCTCTTAAGGTGATGATCATCCGTTCCGCAGTGGCACGGAGAAAAGGAAGTGTAACATACTGCATTAGACCACATCGCGGCTAAGCGGCGTGAGTAACGGAGACTCTTTAGGTGATGACCATCCTTCCCGCAGTGGCCCGGCGACAGGGCATTAAACATGTACTGCTTTAGACCAAAGTGCGGATAGGCTGCGGGGGTATCGGGGACTCGCTATAGGTGATGATCATCCGCCCAGCTGTAGCCCAGCGACAAGACAGTGGGCACATATTGAAATAGACTACACTGTGGCAAAGCGGCTCGAGTAGCGGACATGATCATCCGTGACGCAGGCCGGGAGAAAGGGCAGTGGACACATACTGCATTAGACTAAGCTGCGAGAGTAACGGAGACACTCTTTATATGATGACTATCCGTGCCGCAGTGGAACGGCGACAGAGAAACGGACATGTACTCCTTTAGACCAAACTGCGGATAGACTTCGGGTGTTGCGGAGACTCGCTGTAGGTGATGATCATCCGTCCCGCTCTGACCCGGCGACAAGACAGTGGACACATACTGCAATAGACCACACTGCGGCTAAGCGGCGTGTGTAGCCGAGACTCTCTTTAGGTGATGATCATCCGTGCCGCAGTGGCCCGGAGAAAGGGCAGTGTAAACATACTGCATTAGACCACACCGAGGCTAAGCGGCGGGAGTAACGGAAACTCTCTATAGGTGGTGACCATCCGTACCGCAGTGGCCCGGCGACAAGGAAATGGACTTGTTCTCCTTTATACCAGACTCGCAATAGGTGATGATCATCCGTCCCGCTGTAGCCCGGCGACAAGACAGTTGACACATATTGCATTAGACCACACCTCGGCTAAACGGCGGGAGCAACGGTAGATTCTCTAGAGGCGATGACCATCCGTCCCACAGTGGCCCGGCGACAGGGCAATGGACACATACTGCATTAGACCACACTGCGCCCAAACGGCGGGAACAACTGAGGCTCTCTATAGGTGATGACCATCCGTCCCGCAGTCGCCCGGTGACAGGGCAGTAGACACATACTGCATTAGACCACACTACGGCTAAACGGCGGGAGTAAAGGAGACTCTCTTAAGGCGATGACAAACCGTGCCGCAGTCGCCCGGCGACACGACAGTCGACATAAACTCATATACACCAAACTGCGGCTACGCTGCGGTAGTAGCGGAGACTCCCTTTCGATGATGCCGTGGCTCACAGGGTGAAAAAGATAATCACCGGAAATGGCGAGAAATGATAATGGAAAGATGCGAGGAAAACAATAAATACCGAATATAACTTAAAAATGAAATAAAAAAATATTACAATTTTTTTCCTGCGTTTTGACAAAATATTTTGCTAAATGTCTATAGACTGAATTCGAGGACAACGGCGAACAACGCCACCTGGTAGGTACGTGCCCGTACAGACCGCCAGTCGAAAGGCTTAGTCTCAATAGATCGCAGTGTGATGGCTTCTCTACTAAGTACGACACCCCAACCGAAAGCTAGGTCGTCTACGAATGATTTTACGCCACTTCCTTGTATTGGGCGAATCTCTTTATGGCCGGCGTGCGCAGAGATACCGTGACCCCGCCTGATGGCCCGTTACTGTGGCTTAAGCACCGCGCTAAGCGGCGGGAGTAACGGAGACTCTCTACAGGTGATGACCATCCGCCCCGTGGTAGCCCGGCGACAGGACAGTGGACACATACTGCATTTGACCACACCGCGGCTTAACGGCGAGAGTAACGGAGACTCTCTAGAGTTGATGACCATCCGTCCCGTAGTGGCCCGGCAAAGATCTATGAAGCTGAAAATCGAATAAGGAATATGGAAAATTTGGATTTGTTCCTTATTCCTTATTCGCAGTTGATACCTGCTGGATTTCGAAACCTATACCATCATGCTTAGAAGTAAAAATGATGATGATTAGGACATACGCAAATGTTCTGTTACACCGCGTGGCAAAGTACTATGAAGTTGAAAATCGAATAAGGAATAAGGAAAATTTGGATTTGTTCCTTATTCCTTATTCGCAGTTGATACCTGCTGGATTTCGAAACCTATACCATCATGCTTACAAGTAAAAATGATCATGATTAGGACATAGGCAAATGTTCTGTTGCACCGCGTGGCAAAGTACTATGAAGTTGAAAATAGAATAAGGAATAAGGTAAACTTGATTTTGTTCCTTATTCCTTATTCGCAGTTGATACCTGCTGGAATTCGAAACCTATACCATCATGCTTAGAAGTAACTAGAGCTGTCAGAGGATCTGACTATAGCCCCGCTTCAGCGCTGTCAGAGAAGAAAGTTATTTAAGCTGCAGAGAAAACAGTTATGAACAAGAAATAACTGTTGAAAATTTTACATTATCTGGAAAAACTCTGAGAGTTGTGAGCCCTTGTCCCTCATTTCAATGAGCATGATACATTACTAGAATGTCCATGTTTATACTAAATTTCATCTTCCATTTTTCAATGTTCAAAGGGCAATAACTCCTAAAGTAGGCAAATCAGAGTCAGGGTTCCTGCGCTCTGCACATTGTCTCATGGTGCTTTACACTTGTGTGAAGTGTCATGAAAATATCTCAAATGGTTTGTGAGTTATGGAGCCGACACAGTCAAAATTGCCTTTTTAAATGTTCAAAGGGCAATAACTCCTAAAGTAGGCAAACCAGAGTTATGGTTCCTGCACTCTGCACATCATCTCAAGGTGCTTTTTATTTATTTGAAGTTTCATGAAAATATCAGAAACGGTTATGGAGCGGACATAGTTAAAATTGCCATTTTTTAATATTCAAAAGCCTATAACTGAAAAAGTAGACAATCCAGAGTTTGGGTTCCTGCGCTCTGCACACGTAATATGGTGCTTTACATTTTTGTGAAGTTTCATAAAATTATCTCAAACGGTTTTTGAGTTATCGAGCAAAGAAGGCTAAAATTGATATTTTTCAATATTCAAAGGGAAATAACTCAAAAATTAGGCAATCCAGAGTTATGGTTCTTGCACTCTGCACACCATCTCATGGTGTTTAATGTTTGTGTGAAGTTTCATGAAAATATGTGAATGGGTTTTAAAGTTATGGAGCGGACACGAAAATTGTTAACAGACACAGACAGACACACAGACAGACACACAGAAAATACGAAAACCAGAGTTATGGTTCTTGCGCTCTGCACATTGTCTCATAGTGCTTAACATTTGTGTGAAGTTTCATGAAATTATCTCAAACGGTTTTCGAGTTATGAAGCGGACACTGTTAAAATTGCCATTTTTCAATGTTCAAAGGACAATAACTCCAAAAATAAGCAATGCAGAGTTATGGTTCCTGCGCTCTGCACATCGTCTCATAGTGCTTAACATTTGTGTGAAGTTTCCTAAAAATATCTCAAACGGTTTTCGAGTTATGAAGCGGACACAATTAAAATTGCCATTTTTCAATGTTCAAAGGGCAATAACTCAAAAAGTAGGCAATCCACAGTTATAATTCCTTCGCTCTGCACATTGTCTTATGGTGTTTAACATTTGTGTGAAGTTTCATGAAAATATGTTAAGCAGATACAAAGTTATGGAGCCAACACAAATTAACGGAATCACGGAATTACGGAATTACGGAAAATGTTCAAAGGGCAATAACTCCAAAAGTAGGCAATCCACAGTTATAATTCCTTCGCTCTGCACATTGTCTTATGGTGTTTAACATTTGTGTGAAGTTTCATGAAAATATGTTAAGCAGATACAAAGTTATGGAGCCAACACAAATTAACGGAATCACGGAATGACAGAAGGACATGGCAAATCCAATATAGCCCCACTTTTTCAAAGCGGGGCTATAAAAATGATGATGTTTAGCACATACGCAAATGTTCTGTTACACCGCGTGGCAAAGTACTATGAAGTTGAAAATCGAATAAGGAATAAGGAAAATTTGGATTTGTTCCTTATTCCTTATTCGCAGTTGATACCTGCTGGATTTCGAAACCTATACCATCATGCTTAGAAGTGAAATGATGATGATTAGGACATACGCAAATGTTCTGTTACACCGCGTGGCAAAGTACTATGATGTTGAAAATCGAATAAGGAATAAGGAAAATTTGGATTTGTTCCTTATTCCTTATTCGCAGTTGATACCTGCTGGATTTCGAAACCTATACCATCATGCTTAGAAGTAAAAATGATGATGATTGGGACATACGCAAATGTTCTGTTACACCGAGTGGCAAAGTACTATGAAGTTGAAAATCGAATAAGGAATAAGGAACATTTGGATTTGTTCCTTATTCCTTATTCGCAGTTGATACCTGCTGGAATTCGAAACCTACACCATCACGCTTAGAAGTAACAATGATGATAATTAGGACATACGCAAATGTTCTGTTACACCGCGTGGCAAAGTACTATGAAGTTGAAAATCGAATAAGGAATAAGGAAAATTTGGATTTGTTTCTTATTCCTTATTCGAAGTTGATAACTGCTGGATTTCGAAACCTATACCATCATGCTTAGAAGTAAAATTGATGATGATTAGGACATACGCAAATGTTCTGTTTCACCGCGTGGCAAAGTACTATGAAGTTGAAAATCGAATAAGGAATAAGGAAAATTTGGATTTGTTGCATATTCCTTAATCGCAGTTGATACCTGCTGGATTTCGAAACCTATACCATTATGCTTAGAAGTAAAAATGATGATGATTAGGACACACGCAAATGTTCTGTTACACCGCGTGGCAAAGTACTATGAAGTTAAAAATCGAATAAGGAATAAGGAAAATTTGGATTTATTCCTTATTCCTTATTCGCAGCTGATACCTGCTGGAATTCGAAACCTATACCATCATGCTTAGAAGTAAAAATGATGATGATTAGGAAATACGCAAATATTCTGTTACACCGCGTGGAAAAGTACTATGAAGTTGAAAATCGAATAAGGAATAAGGAAAATTTGGATTTGTTCCTTATTCCTTATTCGCAGTTGATACCTGCTGGAATTCGAAACCTATACCATCATGCTTAGAAGTAAAAATGATGATGATTAGCACATACGCAAATGTTCTGTTACACCGCGTGGCAAAGTACCATGAAGTTGAAAATCTAATAAGGAATAAGGAAAATTTTGATTTGTTCCTTATTCCTTATTCGCAGTTGATACCTGCTGGAATTCAAAACCTATACCATTATGCTCAGAAGTAAAAATGATGATGATTAGGACATACGCAAATGTTCTGTTACACCGCGTGGCAAAGTACTATGAAGTTGAAAATCGAATAGGGAATAAGGAAAATTTGGATGTGTTCCTTTTTCCTTATTCGCAGTTGATACCTGCTGGATTTCGAAACCTATACCATCATGCTTAGAAGTAAAAATGATGATGATTAGGACATACGCAAATGTTCTGTTACACCGCGTGGCAAAGTACTATGAAGTTGAAAATCGAATAAGGAATAAGGAAAATTTTGATTTGTTCCTTTTTCCTTATTCGAAGTTGATACCTGTTTGAATTCGAAACCTATACCATCATGCTTAGAAGTAAAAATGATGATGATTAGGACATACGCAAATGTTCTGTTACACCGCGTGGCAAAGTACTATGAAGTTGAAAATCGAATAAGGAATAAGGAAAATTTGGATTTGTTCCTTATTCCTTATTAGCAGCTGATACCTGCTGGATTTCGAAACCTATACCATCATGCTTAGAAGTAAAAATGATCATGATTAGGACATAGGCAAATGTTCTGTTACACCGCGTGGCAAAGTACTATGAAGTTGAAAATCGAATAGGGAATAAGGAAAATTTGGATGTGTTCCTTTTTCCTTATTCGAAGTTGATACCTGTTTGAATTCGAAACCTATACCATCATGCTTAGAAGTAAAAATGATGATGATTAGGACATACGCAAATGTTCTGTTACACCGCGTGGCAAAGTACTATGAAGTTGAAAATCGAATAAGGAATAAGGAAAATTTGGATTTGTTCCTTATTCCTTATTAGCAGCTGATACCTGCTGGATTTCGAAACCTATACCATCATGCTTAGAAGTAAAAATGATCATGATTAGGACATAGGCAAATGTTCTGTTACACCGCGTGGCAAAGTACTATGAAGTTGAAAATAGAATAAGGAATAAGGTAAACTTGATTTTGTTCCTTATTCCTTATTCGCAGTTGATACCTGCTGGAATTCGAAACCTATACCATCATGCTTAGAAGTAAAAATGATGATGATTAGCACATACGCAAATGTTCTGTTACACCGCGTGGCAAAGTACTATGAAGTTGAAAATCGAATAAGGAATAAGGAAAATTTGGATTTGTTCCTTATTCCTTATTCGCAGTTGATACCTGCTGGATTTCGGAACCTATACCATCATGCTTGGAAGTAAAAATGATGATGATTAGGACATACGCAAATGTTCTGTTACACCGATGGCAAAGTACTATGATGTTGAAAATCGAATAAGGAATAAGGAAAATTTGGATTTGTTCCTTATTCCTTATTCGCAGTTGATACCTGCTGGATTTCGAAACCTATACCATCATGCTTAGAAGTAAAAATGATGATGATTAGGACATACGCAAATGTTCTGTTACACCGAGTGGCAAAGTACTATGAAGTTGAAAATCGAATAAGGAATAAGGAACATTTGGATTTGTTCCTTATTCCTTATTTGCAGTTGATACCTGCTGGAATTCGAAACCTACACCATCACGCTTAGAAGTAACAATGATGATAATTAGGACATACGCAAATGTTCTGTTTCACCGCGTGGCAAAGTACTATGAAGTTGAAAATCGAATAAGGAATAAGGAAAATTTGGATTTGTTGCATATTCCTTAATCGCAGTTGATACCTGCTGGATTTCGAAACCTATACCATTATGCTTAGAAGTAAAAATGATGATGATTAGGACACACGCAAATGTTCTGTTACACCGCGTGGCAAAGTACTATGAAGTTAAAAATCGAATAAGGAATAAGGAAAATTTGGATTTATTCCTTTTTCCTTATTCGCAGCTGATACCTGCTGGAATTCGAAACCTATACCATCATGCTTAGAAGTAAAAATGTTGATGATTAGGAAATACGCAAATATTCTGTTACACCGCGTGGAAAAGTACTATGAAGTTGAAAATCGAATAAGGAATAAGGAAAATTTGGATTTGTTCCTTATTCCTTATTCGCAGTTGATACCTGCTGGAATTCGAAACCTATACCATCATGCTTAGAAGTAAAAATGATGATGATTAGCACATACGCAAATGTTCTGTTACACCGCGTGGCAAAGTACCATGAAGTTGAAAATAGAATAAGGAATAAGGTAAACTTGATTTTGTTCCTTATTCCTTATTCGCAGTTGATACCTGCTGGAATTCAAAACCTATACCATTATGCTCAGAAGTAAAAATGATGATGATTAGGACATACGCAAATGTTCTGTTACACCGCGTGGCAAAGTACTATGAAGTTGAAAATCGAATAGGGAATAAGGAAAATTTGGATTTGTTCCTTATTCCTTATTCGCAGTTGATACCTGCTGGATTTCGAAACCTATACCATCATGCTTAGAAGTAAAAATGATGATGATTAGGACATACGCAAATGTTCTGTTACACCGCGTGGCAAAGTACTATGAAGTTGAAAATCGAATAAGGAATAAGGAAAATTTTGATTTGTTCCTTATTCCTTATTCGAAGTTGATACCTGTTTGAATTCGAAACCTATACTATCATGCTTAGAAGTAAAAATGATGATGATTAGGACATACGCAAATGTTCTGTTACACCGCGTGGCAAAGTAATATGAAGTTGAAAATCGAATAAGGAATAAGGAAAATTTGGATTTGTTCCTTATTCCTTATTCGCAGCTGATACCTGCTGGAATTCGAAACCTATACCATCATGCTTAGAAGTAAAAATGATGATGATTACTACATATGCAAATGTTCTGTTACACTGCGTGGCAAAGTACTATGAAGTTGAAAATCGAATAAGGAATAAGGAAAATTTGGATTTGTTCCTTATTCCTTATTCGCAGCTGATACCTGCTGGAATTCGAAACCTATACCATCATGCTTAGAAGTAAAAATGATGATGATTAGGACATACGCAAATGTTCTGTTACACCGCGTGGCAAAGTACTATGAAGTTGAAAATCGAATAAGGAATAAGGAACAAGGAATAAGGAATAAGGAACAAGGAATAAGGAACAAGGAATAAGGAATAAGGAATAAGGAACAAGGAATAAGGAATAAGGAATTAGGAACCAACTTAACACTCGTGGTTTACAGGTATATACCCGGTTTTTCCTTATTTTTGCTCAGAAACATAGATTATGGGTGCTCGTTAGAACCGCCTCGGTGATGCAGAAATAAGAAAAAAATCTCAAAAAGATTAGTCAAACATCACAAAAACACGCCTATATAATTTTGACCCCCTTGAACCCCACTTTTATATAGTAAAACTGGGGTTTCCGGGGGAATACCTTATTTTTCTTATTTCTGCTCTAAAATATAGATTCTGGGTACTCGTTAGAACCGTCCCACAATCTATATTTTAGAGCAGAAATAAGAAAAATACCAGACGGAGCGGTTCTAACGAGTACCCACAATCTATATTTTAGAGCAGAAATAAGAAAAATATCACAATTTTTCACCATAAAATTTTCATTTTTTCGGCGATAAAGGTGGCAATATATTAGTATAGGTGTGTTTGTGCAATGTATGTCTATTTTGGAGTCAGTAGACCTCGTCTGGAGAAATTAGAGCGTTCGGAAGCCCGCTCGAGTACATGTAAGTTCATGTAACTGAATAGCTCTGTCAGTTAATCCGTCGATTTTCATAAATAAGAAAAATAATATGGTTATTGAAACCCCAGTTCCGCTATATCGGAGTTTTCGCATGATGTGTCTTTGGTCGATTGTTGGTCAGTCGACCTAAAGTTATAAAGACCCGTAGCTTTTTGTGACTCTAACTTTTGAATGACCTAAACTGTTCATATATCACTAATACTATTGTTTAATACTTCAACACGGCAATTCTTACACATTTTCTTTACACAAGTAGTTCTTGAAATGCATGCAAATAGTTCAGTGACGCGGGTTCGATACCTACCGGGGTCGGCAACATTCTTTCATGGAGACTGATCATGAAATTTTTTCTACGGCCATTCTATCCCTTCCGCTGATTAAAAAAGGGCAGTTGTCAGTTTTTGGCCAAAGAATGTGCACTGTACTGGTTAACCGCTCACGTATAAGCCTGCCCAGGAAAAGTGTGGATATAGGTAAACTGACCGGCTAAAAATGACCTAAAATAGTGTTGACTGGGCCGTTAAACCCCAATACATACAAAGGAGAAAAGTACATTCTGACTGACAGCAATTAAATGTTTTTCCATAGACACTTTGTGGAAAAAATGGTTCTGAATATTTTGGATACAATATTAAAAGATCGTTTGACGGATATTGTAAGGGTGCATAAGAAACATAGTGGACACAGTGCCATTTGCGTTTTTGTATGGGAAGTTGTGTAAACTTACCGACATGCACATTGTGCTGTGCCCTGACTTTGGAGAGAAGCAATACAGTATGCTAACTATAAAGATGTAGCACTTTAGTCACAAAGATCCACAAGATATCTATTTTTATTATGTTTCTTGTAATATATTTTTAGTTATTTTTTTTTCAAATGAAGTTTATAACAGTGAAAGGGACTGACACAAATTTGCTATTCACCCATAACTATGCTGTGTAAATAGCATTTCTCTAACGATACAATTGCAGGTAAATGCGGGTTGAAAGGTAAACCTTAGTTTTCTTGACATAAAATCGGATTTACAAGGGCATCCAGCATACAGATATTTTATTTTAATATACTCTTTCCTGTGTGATCTGAATCACTCAGACGGCGTTCTGTACATTATTTGCCGTTGCATATCATCCCCGGGCGTCACAAACATAAAAACTGGAACACCAACACAACCGGCCAATAGTCATCACGAAAACGTGCCTATATAATTTTAACCCCCTCGAACCCCACTTTTATACAGTAAAACTGGGGTTTGCAGGGGTAAACCATATTTTTCTTATTTCTGCTCTAAGATATAGATTGTGGGTACTCGTTAGAACCGCCTCGATGAGGCGGTTCTAACGAGTACACACAATCTATATTTTGAGCAGAAATAAGAAAAATATCACAATTTTTCATCTGAAATTTTTCATTTTTACGTCGGTAAAATTTTCAGTGTATTTGTATAGGTGTGTTTTCGTAATGAAATTATTGAACGGCGGTATAGTTCTGGTAAAAACTCATCCCACATAGCCAAACATTCAACATAATCAAGTTATTTCGTATTGGCTCAGTTAGAGGTCCGAGGTCTGCTGTATTGGCCCGAGGCCGGAGACCGAGGCCAATACAGCTGACCAAGGACCTGTAACTTGGCCAAAACGAAAATTACTTGATTAATGACAATTTTATTAATTGACGCAATTAAAAAATATAATTTATGATTTTTGATCTCTGGTTAATATTGGTTGACCTAATGTAATACGGGATAGACAATTAATAACAGTTTTTTATTAATTGACTATCCAGTATTGTTCGGAGGTCATGCCAAAAACCAAAATAGTAGTATTCAGAAAGGGGGGTAGGATAAGTCAAGAGGACAAGTGGTTCTATGCAGGTGAAGAAATCGAGATCGTCAACAGTTTTGCATACTTGAGTGTAGTGTTTTCAAGTGGGGGTTCGTTTATTCCTAATGCCAAAACTTTATCTGGGAAAGCCTTAAAATCTATGCACCAGTTGCTGAATCTATTACATGAAGTGGACACGCCATTAAACATAGCATTAAATTTGTTTGATTCCCTCGTAGCATCCATATTGAATTATGGTTGTGTGGTATGGGGCTTCATAAATGCTGAATGTATTGAGAGGGTACACAGAAAATTTGGTAAATATATTCTAAATGTCAAACAGACAACAAATAATTACGCATTGTACTCCGAGCTAGGACGATATCCATTGCATATAGAACGACAGGCTAGAATTGTCAAATATTGGTTTAAAGTTAATGCGGAAGTCAGAACAAAATTGTATAATTAACGCCGTTTATATTGAGATGAAAACCCATATGTCAACCGATACCCGAAATACCTATTGGCTTACTAAGCTTAAACATCTACTAGAATCTAATGGTTTTGCCGAAGTATGGATATATCCAGATTCAGTAAACATAAACGCGTTTATACCGGCCTTAAAAACTAGATTAATAGATAACTTCCTTGTCGAAATGCGAAATGGTCTTAATACAAGCACGTCCATGGTACTATATAGAGAACTATGTCAAAATTTTGAAATTTCTCCTTATTTATTAAGTATCACCAATCGTAAACATAGAAGTTCACTCCGGCCCCCGCCCATAGGGGCTTGAAGAAATATATGGGCTGCATGATGCTTCCAGGCAGAGCTGAATCCGGCCCGCACACTAGTACTGGTAAACCGCTTAGAGGATCTAAGCCTGTCCAGGAACCGCGGTGCGAGGTGGACCGTCCATGCTAATAAACCCTATTGGTTTCATTGGGCGGCAGGGCTTGAGATGTCATTTCATCTCAATGTCGGGTAAAAGTCCCACAAAATTGGAAGCAACGTCTCCAAAATGACCTTTACAGTGTTGACGGGGACGTTAAACCTCAAATCAAACAAACAAACAAAATAGAAGTTCACTCACAAAATTACGACTTTCGTCCCACCAGCTTCTAGTTGAAACGGGTAGACACACAGGTATGGAGAGGCACAGCAGAAAATGCACTTTATGCACAACATCCGACATAGAGGATGAATTTCATTTTATTTTGAAATGCCCGATCTATCAGACCTTACGAACTCAGTACATCTCAAGATATTACTATAGTCATCCGAATATGATAAAATTTATTCAATTATTAAATTCTAGTGGAAGTACACTTAGACGTCTATCAGTATTTGTAACAAAGGCATTTATAATAAGAAACTCATTCTTTAATGCAATAGAATGCATTTAACACAATATATTAAAATTGTTTTGGTTATCTGTACTACAATATGTTAAAATACGGGAAACTTATCTGTTTACATGGCACAAATTGCAAATTGGTTTAAACTTTATTTTATTTGCATAATACATGAAAAGTATACAAAACAGAATATAATACGATTACAGTACAATGACTATACAAATGGGATTCAGAAAAAAGTCAAATGACTTATTCGAATCTGTATCCCAAGTGTTTGCAATACTATTATATGTACAATCTTATTGTAATTGCCATTGCAAATTCTAATGCACTTGTGTATGTAACGCGACGTCTGATTGGATAACGTCAACAATTTGCGACAGTATATTCTGCGATATACTGTCGGAAACCCGATGTCATCACGTAACGTCGCCTTTCATTGGCTGGCATTTGGTTTTACGCAGCTCACTGCGCTTGCCGTCTTGTGCAAATTTAGTACAATTTTTAGCTTAACAACCGAAAAAATGCATTAGAATGGGGATAACTGTATTGAAAATTGTCATTTGGGGAGGTAAATCTTCGGTTTTACGGTCGCAAATTGCGTTTTACGGCTCCGCTGACGCGTCGCCGTAAAACGAAATTTCCGACCGTAAAACCTCCGATTTACCTCCCCAAATGACAATTTTCAGTACAGTTATCCCCTAATTATGCCATCATAAAATCATTCTGACAATACATTTTATTTCACTCTCATTAGAGTAATTAGTGCCAAATGAATATTATTGCATGCGTAAAATATTTGTATATGTATGTTATTTTGGCGATGAGCTTGTATGCTTAAGTCACAATAAATTTTCTGTTCTGTTCTGTTCATATTAACGCTAAGGTCAAAAATCATAAATTATGTTTTTTAATTGCGTCAATTAATAAAATTGACATTAATCAAGTAATTTTCGTATTGGCCAACAGGTCCTTGGTCAACTGTATTGGACCCGGGCCAATACAGCAGACCTCGGACCTCTAAAAAATCAATAACTATGTTCAATTAATAAAATTGTCATTAAGCA
Organism: Lucinisca nassula; assembly: GCA_963580285.1. NCBI lineage: Eukaryota > Metazoa > Mollusca > Bivalvia > Lucinida > Lucinidae > Lucinisca > Lucinisca nassula. The sequence continues at coordinate 91,586,308 of OY757022.1, forward strand.
AGCAATTTCGTATTGTTCCAGTTACAGGTACTCGGTCAGCTGTATTGGACTTCGGCCTCGGGCCAATGCAGTAGACCTCGTACCTCTAATGGGCCAATACGAAATTACTTGATTAATAACATTATAATATAAGAGGTTGGGCAATAAGATAAACTATCTTTATTGAAATGCTGAAAAGTGATAACATGGCTTACTCTGTTCTAGGAATAGATCGTGTTTCCGTCCTTTGACAATGCCCTTCTTCTCTAATGTCTTGGCTTCAGCGTAGATCTTGTTACATAAGTTCTTCTGTATATCTTTAACTTTGTGACCGCGAATGAAATTCTCCACAGGCTCTCTGCACCCAACCTTGAAATGAATAAATCAAATGAGTGAGTGAGTGTTTGAGTTTTACGTCTCACCAACAGCTAAGGCCATACGGAGAGGGGACCTCGATTTAAAGACTCATCCGAAAGTCTGAAGAAGCTCGGGACCGATCCTGCGATCCCTGCTTTACAAGCGGCGAGTCGCGTAACCACTACACAAAGGAGGCTTCTTAGGTGAAAATGTGTCATAGGACATTTGCGTATTACGATAACAAACCCGTGCGACAAAGTGCATTCTTTCACATATCTTATGATAAAAATCGCGATTTTATTCTCATTTATACTGCAAACATAGGTTGTGTGTGCTCGTTAGGACCGCCTCATTGAGGCGGTTCTAACGAGTACCCACAGCCTATGTCTTGGAGCAGAAACAAGCAAACATAATATATTCCCCCGTAAACCCAAGTTTTTTTCCGGCCCCCGCCCATCTGGGGCTTGAAGAAATAGATGGGGCTGCACGATGCTTCCACGCAGAGCTAAAACCGACCGCACGCGAGTAAACCGCTTAGAGGATCTAAGCCTGCTCAGGCAAAGCGATGCGAGTCGGGCCGCCCATGCTTATAAACACTATTGGTTTCATTGGGCGACAGGGCTTGAGATGTCATTTCATCTCATTGTCGGGTAAAAGTCCCACAGAATTGGAAGCTACTTCTCCAAAATGACCTATACGGTGCTGACAGGGACGTTAAACCTCCAATCAAACTAACAAACCCCAGTTTCTCTATATAAAGTGAGGTTTTTCACGGACATGTTAACATGACGGTACAGCAAAGACTCAGATCAGCCTGCACAGAATCTTTGCTACATGCTATATAAATGGCAGTTGACGTAAAGTGTCTTAAGGCAGACATGGAACAAGTTGGATGAATGGACCCGTAGGCTGAATGTGGTCATGATGGTGAACATATGCTCACATGCCGTGGGTCAACGGAAACAGCAAACCAAGGCGATATGTCATCGTTCTTAGCCCGTAGGATGCGAGTCACAACATTTGCCGTGTTGTATCGCACACTGGTCAATACATACGCACAGGCTGCGTAGCGGTCGCATAGGCTTCATATTTTGGACGCATAGGCTTCGATGAAAAATGGCGGATGACAGTTCGTCAATGCAGGTAAGAAACTGTTTTTACGTTAATCTAAATGTTGTGTTGCATTGCCCGATACTGACATCTGCCTTACTGACCACTTTATTAATGTGCGGCTTTGTCTGTTGCAAGAAAAAGTTTGAAAAACGGAATATAGAAAAAAAGACCCCAAAAGAAATTTGTCAGTCAACACAGATTCACTTGTATTTTCACTTTGGTCCGGTCGCCCTATGTAACTACACGTTTTTGGCAGGTGTTCTGGCCGATAAATTGTGAATAACGATAGTGAAATCTAAAAGCTAATATGTAACTTTCGTAATATCTTTTGCGAAAAATAAAAATCTTAATATTTCGATACAACGCGCATAGCTTCGTTACCTATTACAACGCAGAGGCTGCGAACAAAATTTGAAAGCCCTATTTTATGTAGAATAATAGCAAATGATATTAAATTAATGTCGAGGAATCAGTCAACCAGCATTAGTTGGTTATGCTAAAGACATTTTGTATCATTTATACCGAAAACCTTTTTAGTCCCAGCTATGCAAATATATGTACAACATTTTGATTCGAATGCACAAAATCTGTCAATCTACAATTATTTACACCGCCTTTCATAAACTCGGCAAGTCCTCGTCAAATCTGTTAAGTATTAAACCAAATAATATTTGCACTGTATAAATTTCTGTCGTGTTTTCTTTTACAAAGCACGTGGCTTCGCAGGTTACAGAGATGGGAAGACGCATTACGAAAACACGCCTATTAAAATACCACTAAAAAGATAAAACGCTTTCAGATAAAACATTCTGATAGTTTAAATATTTCTGCTCAAGATATAGTGTGTGGGAACTTGTTACAACCGCCTGGACCAGGGGGGTTTAACGCGTATCCACAATCTGTGTTTCTGAGAAGAAATAAGGAAAACAACGTATATCTCTTTAAAGCTCAGTTTTACTATATAAAAGTTGGATTTAAGAGGGTCAGAATTATATAGGCATGTTTTCGTGATTCTCCGACTTCTATTTAAATACTTGAATCGAAAATCTGCAGCTCCTGCAAAACTTCAGCAAAGGTCCATTAATCGTGCCTGAACTGGCTGATCCGAGTCTTCGTTTCCGATAAGAGAAGCATTTGCTCATTAAACAGTGAACATATAAGCTAATTCTAGCCTTTGTAGGATCAAAGAAGAAAAAAAAATGCAAGACTTTTCTTAATCTCAGATCTATTTTCAATCTCTGTCCTTGCATCGTATTTTGTTTTGCTAACCAGACTGTCTTCTGCAACATAGCCTATCAGAATCTGAATTTCATAGTGACTTAGAATATAAATTCAGAAAAAAAAACTTGTTTGCAATGATTTCAGTACCCCATTTCGTGAAATCATTCTTCGATATAATAAGATAAGGTAGAAAAAAAATTGTTTTTGCCTTACGGCCCTTTCATAACTCTGTGACGGCTCCGGCCTAAAGATTTACTTTTTTAAGAAAGTCTGTCGGCTGGATGCTTACTTATGGATTTAAACTGCTTCCTTTAACCCTTAAATTACAATTTAAAGCAAAAAGTAAAGACCTTGATAAGACGCTGCGTTTGGCCCTTCAATTCATGTAATTGGAGCAAACAGTGTATACCCTGATTAGACGCCGCGTTTGGCCCTTCAATTCATGTAATGTGAGCAAACAGTGTAGAACCTGATTAGACGCTGCGTTTTGCGGCATTAGATCTGGACATACACTGTTTGAAAAGTCCAATCCATGACCTATGGATTGTCGTATTACGCAGCACGCTGACCTCTCTTCGATAAAAGTAAACGCTGCTATTTCTATATACAAGTTCCCTGAATTTCCGACAAACAATGATCAGTGATAATCACGTGGACCTAAGCACTGTAGAGCTACTTGAACTTTTTACTTTGTGTCGATTGATAAATAATCGACCCCAAAACTAGTATTTGCCTTTTTCAAAAAGTCAACGGGTCATTCATATTTAGCAATTGCAAGTATGCTTTATATGTGAGGGTTTGAGATGTAATTTCGTCTCAGTGTCGGGTAAAAGTCCCATAAATTCGGAAACAATGTCTCAAAAATAACCTGAATGATGTTGTCGGTGACATTAAGCTCAACACAAACAAAAAGGTTCCACTTAGTCATGTGCTGTGACATGAGAGGATTCTCTACCAATAATGAATTGACAAACAACCGTTCGTTAGGGATACCAACCTAGGCCGAATTCATCTGGAGCCAATGGCTTGCTTTGGCTACTTTGGTTGCTGTTTCATTTTCCTATATCACGCCTACGGCAAGGGTCAAAGTTAGGCAAAACCATAAACACCCAATCAAAAATGAAGACTGTACCTCCATTTTAAGAGTGCTCATGAGTGCGCATGCGTGGAAAACCGGACGAATCAACCGTAAGAAAACCTGAATTGGCAAACATTGTGGACCAAGATCAGACTGGATCAGGAGCAGTCTTAGATTGGTCCAGGTGACATGCAAAGAAAGCAGCAGATGATTTTTGTGATTGACATGTAAGATAGGTTAGATAGCTATCTTCAGAGATGCTGCTTCCCTCACTAAATTCCTGATCACAAGTTTCAGTGGACTCAAATATATAAGGCTGAATATCTTAATTGAAGTCCCCTCAAAGAGTGGCCAGTTCTTGCTTATTTTGCTCCATTCTAAGCTTCTGTTTTAAACTTCAACATTGCTACATTTGCCTATTCAGTACACGGCAAGCTTCTAGATTCCTCATGGATGACGTCAGGGCATATCTGTGGTTAATTGGAATTTTCAAGGTCATTTCAGTAGCAGAGTAAATGGCTGGAGATTACACAGTGATAAAATCCTTATCAGACCACTTAGTAACCTACAGTATTCAGTAGAAGAAAGGGTTTATTTATGTTTACCTATTTATTGTAACAGATTATCGCTTTCCTGTCTCAACAGATTTGATGAAGACAGACTTACCAAGTTTATGAACGGTAGTGTACATTGACAGATGTTCTGCATTACTTATATTTCCTTATTTCTTCTCAGAAACACAGATTCTGGATACGCGTTAGAACCGCCTGGCCCGGGCGGCAGAAATATCAAAACTATCAGGATGTTTTATCTGAATGTTTTTATCTTTTCAGTGGTATTTAAATGGGCGTATTTTCGTAATGCGTCTTCCCATCTCTGTAACCTGCCCGTCGTAAATTCCGAAGCCACGTGCGTTGTAATAAAAACATGACAGAAATTCATACAGTGCAAATTTTATTTGGCTTAATACTTAACAGATTTGACAAAAAACTTACCAAGTTTATGAACGGTAGTGTAAATAATTGTAACTTTACAGATTTTGGCATTCGAATCATAATGTTGTATTTGCATAGCTGAGAATGAAAATGCGTTTGGTATAAATGATACAGAATGTCTTTAGCATCACCAACTAAGGCTGGTTGGCTGATTTCTCGACATTAATTTAATATCATTCGTTATTATTCTACATAATTCAGGGCTTTCAAATTTAGTTCGCAGCCTCTGCGTTGTAATAGGGAACGAAGCTACGTTCGTTGTATCAAAATATCAAGATTTTTCTTTTTCGCAAGAGATGTGACGAAAGTTGCATATTACCTTTTCGATTTCATTATCATTATTCACAATTTATCGGCCAGAACACCAGCCAAAAACGTGTAATTACATAGGGCGACCGGGCCAAAGTGAAACTACAGGTAAATCTGTCTGGAATGCCAAATTTCTTTTGGGGTCTATTTTTCTATATTCCGTTTTTCAAACTTTTTCTTGCAACAGACGAAGCTGCTCATTAATAAAGTGGTCCGTAAGGCAGATGTCAGTATCGGGCAACGCTATACAACATTTAGATTAACGTAAAAACAGTTTCTTACCTGCATTGACGAACTGTCATCCGCCATTTTTCATCGAAGCCTATGCGTCCAAAATACGAAGCCTATGTGACCGCTACGCAGCCTGTACGTATGTATTGACCAGTGTATATCGTGGATCCTTTTAAAGTCATAGTTTCAAACAGTGTGGATCCAAATCATACTGAGCCGCACACGAGCAGTCTGATCAGGGTTCACACTGTTTGCCAGTATGTAAAATACATGTATGTTTGAAATGTTTGCAAGAATATGCAACAGAAGACATAAATCAACATTTTCTCATTACGAAAACATGCCCATACAAATATATTGTAAATTTTATCGCCGAAAAAATGAAAATTTTGAGACGAAAAATTGTGATATTTTTCTTATTTCTGCTTAATTTTTTAGAGCAGAAGTGAGAAAAATAAGGTTTACCCCTGTAAACCCCAGTTTTACTATATAAAAATGGGGTTCGAGGGGGTCAGAATTATATAGGCGTGTATTCGCGATGTGATGCAGATTTTCTTGACATCTTAAGGGTGAGAATGAGTGTCCAGATTATTTTGTTTTTTGGTCGATTGTTTATCAATCGACCCAAAGTCATAAGGACAAAACATAGATTAGTGCTGGAGTCCACGTGACTATCACTGATTTGTAGGAAATCCATGTACCTTTTTTATAGAATTTCAGCGTGCTGCGTAAAATGATTATTTGTAGAATCTGGGCTGGAATCATGGGTTGGGCTCGGTGAACAGTGTACACCCTGCTCCGACGTCGCAAAACGCAGGGTCTACACTGTTTGCTAACAGTACATGAATTTAAGGGTGAGACACCGAAAAAAAACGCAGCATCTGATTAGGGTCTACACTGTTTGCTTACAGTACAGAAATTTAAGGGTGAGACACCGAAAAAAACGCAGCATCTGATTAGGGTCTACAAGGATTGCTTACAGTAAAGGAATTTAAGGGTTAAACGAAACAGTCTAAGTCCCCCTTCATGCCCATTTTCCCTATCTGCACTCAAAGACAATCAATCGACCCACCAGTACTTTCAGTGCTTTGATCTTTTTCTGCTTCATCACGACAAAATGCTTATATAATTTTGACCCCCCCCCCCCCCCTCACTGAACCCACTTTTATATAGTAAAATTGGGGTTTACAGGGGTAAACCTTATTTTGCTTACTTCTACTCTGAAATATAGATTATGGGCACTCGTTAGAACCGCCTCGATGAGGCGGTTCTAACGAGTACCCACAATCTATAGTTTGAGATCGAGGCGGTTCTATCGAGTACCCGCAATCTATATTTTAGAGCAGAAATAAGAGAAAAAATATCACACATGTTTATCTTAAAGTTTTCATTTTTTCGGCGATAAAGGTTACAATGTACATGTATTTGTATAGGCGTGTTTTCGTAATGTCAGTGCGATTCAGTGACAATGTCTACACTATCAAGACTAGTCTGTGTAGTTGAGCAGCTTGGCAGGAATGTGTGTCTTACCTCGCCCCGGGATAATAAAACATTTTCATGCTCAACTCAGCTGAGCATGAAATTTATTATGCTTACAAATAGAACAATACAAATGAAAGATGCAATTTTTCGGCTAATATCAGCACAGAATGTTATCTGTCCTGGGTAATTGGAAAACTGCGCAGGCCCATATCACACGCCGCAGAAGGGGCGTCTGAACAGGGCCTACACTGTTATCTCAAAGGGTTTAACCACTTTCCCAATACAAATGTCCAAAGAACATATATTTGGGAACTCGTTAGAACCGCCTCGCCGAGGCGGTTCTAACGTGTTCCCACAATATATGTTTTGAGCTGAAATATGAAAAATGTCAGAATTTATTATCTGAAAATTTTCATTTATTAATTTATTTTCGTTTGTCGTAAAACTGTTAATATATTTGAATAGGTGCGTTTTCGTAATTCTCTGAGTCTTCGCAGTTCGTAAAATATCGTTTCTGTAGGTTTTGTCGCGGACTGATCCAAATTTTAACTCACGTGTTCGATAAAGATAAAGTAGAGGAGCTGGTGTGTAATGGTATATTCCGCTGTCTGGTCGGCAGTCATATAGTCCCAGCAATGGTAGGTTAGGTTACATTTTGGTAGTAGCCTTAAATAATGAAAACAGCGCATTAATATTTTATTGTTATTATGGGAAATAATGAAGACAGCATGTTTCATGAATATGCAACTGTGAAACTGTGATGTAAACTAATGAAGACAGAATTAAAGCATACTTCGGGAATACTCAACTGTAAAACTGTAAGAAAAATCAAAGTACTGAAAGTACTGAGGAAAGTTGATTTTTATGATAACAATGTCAAGCAGTTATCTACATGTAGATATTTTGCTAACAAGGTCCCAGAGGGTTAAAAATTCGACGAAGAAAAAAGAATGATTCATCGATTGTTTTGAGTTTAACGACAGGTCAACCCTTGTGGGTCATTTTTGTCTTCAAGAGAAATGGAGAAAAGAGATAGAAAATATAGTAGAGGAGATAAAAGAGAGGGACATAGGAGAAAGGGGAAAATGAACGGAAGTGTAGAAACAGAAGAAATAACAACAACCCCCACTCTACCGTTACCTGCTGCAAGGACAGCAGGCCTTGCCCAACTCTAAGTCAATATCAGCTGAACTCCCCAGAGACACAAGATACACATCACCTTTGCCTCACCCAACTACCCCCACGAAGTAAAAAAAAGAAGAAAGAAAGAAAGAAAACGTGTCTGCTAATTTCTTCATGGTAAAACCATAAATTTCTAAATTAGCTCAGTACATTCTGTGATTGTCCCATCTGCTAATAATCTTACAGAGAAATTCTCCTAGCGGACACATGACGTCTAAGCAACGTCGCATCAACGTCGCATTGATACGACGATATACATACGTTGTGCAGCCGCTTGGAGCTATGTTCCTCCGGGCGCCGGGACATGAAAAGGGGAATAACTTGACGAAAAAAAAGAAGATCATTTTTAAACCATTTAATTTAGACATTATAACCCTTATCAGACGCCGCGTTCAGCGAACTTTCAATACGTTTATTCCAACTTGTACATTAACCCATAAATGCCAATTGTTTCACTATTGGGACATTCGGAAACAATTAAGACAGATGAGAGGCCACAGATTAGCGTCTGATCGGTGTCTTCACTATTTACTTAAAGTACGGAACTTGATTTAAAACTCACAGCTTGAAACACATGTTTTATAATGAGAGCTCTCGAAAGCATGTGAATAACTGTTCGATGTCGGTCAGTAACGGGTTGTTTAGTTGGTCACTGATGATCACGGAGAAGCGATCTAACCCTTTTAACCCTGTAGACCGGTGCAGACGCCGAGGTAGAAATACACTGTATCTATGCAAACTTGCAGATCCTGATAAGAAGGCACGTAGCTAGCACGTCTCGCCAGAATCTACAGGTACACTGTTTGCCAGCATGTCAGTGAACTAATCAGAAATCCCTTTCTATAAGAATATATTTACAGCGAGAAGAGTCCTGTTCAGAAACTCAGGGATGAAAGACTAAAATCTCAAACCAGTTACATAAATATCATCGGAAACACCAGAGAGAGAGAAACACAAACATGAAAACTAGATCCTAATGGAAACACCAACAGCGGAAAGCCAAAAGGACAGTAACTTTCCCACAAAATGGCCAATTGGCTGTCCAAAACAAAATAATATAAGCGATACACACACTCAACGACAAGCCATAACAAAAATAAACCGCGACAGAAGAACCTGCTCCAGGTCTTAAGAGTTGACCGCTATTGACATGGAAGACAAAAATACTTTTGCAGGAGTTGCCTCCCCTGAAGGTGTTCCCATTCCCCTTAAATGGTTGATACCTCATTTCATATTCATTTCATAAATTCCATATATATCAGATGGGTGTATTATCGTAATAAATGCTTGAAACTTACTTGTCATTTTCCAGGTAGGTTCCCAACATCCTGCTAAAACAGACATCACCAAGTTCTTCATTATAATTCGTATTGGTACCAACCGTGATTTCATCGTTTTCATCAAATGACGTTGGCGAATATGGCGTTATATATGGCTTGTTGATTGTTGCAATGAATCTATAAACATAATTTTTATATGGCTTGTTGATTGTTGCAAGGAATCTAAAAACATACATTTTATAAGGGTTGTCAATTGTTGTAAGGAATCTAAATACATAAATTTTATATGGCATGTTGATTCCTGCAATGAATCTAAAAACATAAATTTTATATGGCTTGTTGATTGTTGCAAGGAATCTAAAAACATAAATTTTATAAGGGTTGTCGATTGTTGTAAGGAATCTAAACACATAAATTTTATATGGCATGTTGATTGCTGCAATGAATCTAAAAACTCAATTTTTATATGGCTTGTTGATTGTGACAAGAAATCTAAAAACATAAATTTTATATGGCTTGTTGATTGCTGCAAGGAATCAAAATACATATATTTTATATGGCTTGTTGATTACTGCGAGGAATCTGAAAACATAAATTTTATATGGCTTGTAGATTGCTATAAGGAATCAAAATACATATATTTTATATGGCTTGTTGATTAATGCAAGGAATCTAAAAACATAAATTTTATATGGCTTGTTGATTGCTGTAAGGAATCAAAATACATAAATTTTATATGGCTTGTTGATTACTGCAAGGAATCGGAAAACATAAATTTTTATACGGCTTGTTGATTGTTGCAAGGAATCTAAATACATAAAATTGATATGGCTTGTTGATTGTTGCAAGGAATCTAAAAACATAAATTTTATATGGCTTGTTGGTTGTTGCAAGGAATTAAAAAACATAAATTTTATATGGCATGTTGATTGCTGCAATGAATCTATAAACATAAATTTTATATGGCTTGTTGATTGTTGCAAGGAATCTAAAAACATAAATTTAATAAGGGTAGTCGATTGTTGCAAATAATCTAAAAACATAAATTTTATATGGCATGTTGATTGCTGCATTGAATCTGAAAACATAAATTTTATATGGCTTGTTGAGGATCTAAATACATAAATACAATTTATCATGACTAATGACCGAAGATAAACCTAGGTTCCAGCCAGCCCAGGCATCCCGAAGATTAGCAATGTCCATACATATAACTGCAGCTTCATCATTCTTTTTCTTGCACGCCACAACTTTTCTTTCCGATTGAATCACCCGTTTAACGTGTGTTTCTGATCCCCGCCCATATGTACACGTTATTGCGTCGCCATGGTAATAAATAGTCAAAGTAAGCCTATTGCGCTTTAAACAGAAATCCGTAAAATTAAGTCAAGATTATTTGTTTGTTTGATTTGTGATTTAACGTCCCCGTCATTACTGTATAGGTCATTTTGGAGACGTTGCTTCCAATTTTGTGGGACTTTTACCCGACACTGAGATGAAATGACATCTCAAGCCATGTCGCCCAATGAAACCAATAAGGTTTGCAAGCATGGACAATCCAACTCGCACACCTTTGTCTCGGCAGGCTTAGATGCTCTAAGCGGTTTACCAGTACTCGTGTACGGTCAGTTTCAGCTGTGCGTGGAAGCATTGTGCAGCCCGTCTATTTCTTCAAGTCCAGCTGGGCGGGGGCAGTAAGTCAAGATTAAAACAAACAGTACAGTTACACATCTGTGCTGCTTAGGGCATTCTTTCATATCTCAAAACGGATATTTTATTATGACACTTGATTTCTTTTTTATAAATGCCTACAACATAGTTTGTGGGTGCTTGTTAGAACCGCCTCATCGAGGCGGTTCTAACGAGTACCCACAACCTATGTCATGGAGCTGAAATGAGAAAAATAGTTATTTCCCCTGAAAAAAAAACGGTTTCCTCTATATAAAGTTGGGTTTACGTGTTTGCTCATTACACGGACTTGTTATCGTGATTAAACGCAAACAGCCTTTCTCTTATTTGTATTAATCCTTTTTATACCAAATGGAATCTTCCTCCTTATATATAGTAGGAGTTCATTTTAAAATTTAGGTATGTCAGGTTGTGTTTTCATCAAAATTTATTTGGAAAATGACTGAACTTAAACAAACAGTGTAGGCCCTGCGATCTGCGGCGTCTGACCTTGGCCTGCACTGTTTGCCACTTACCCGTTTTCGGGTTTCCAGTGCCAAAAGGGTTAATTGCAGCTTTATCGTCTATTTGTTTGTTTGATATGATGTTTAACGTCCCCGTCAACACTGTAAAGGTCATTTTGGAGACGTTGCTTCCAATTTTGTGGGACTTTTACCCGACATTGAGATGAAATGACTTCTCAAGCCCTGTCGCCCAATGAAACCAATAGGGTTTATTAGCATGGACGGTCCGCCTCGCACCGCGGTTCCTGGACAGGCTTAGATCCTATAAGCGGTTTACCAGTACTAGTGTGCGGGCCGGATTCAGCTCTGCGTGGAAGCATCATGTAGCCCATATATTTCTTCAAGCCCCTATGGACGGGGGCGCTTTATCGTCTATTTACCACCTAACCTCTTTACGTACACGTTAGAAATAGTTCTCAGCAAGATGGGATAAGAAAAAAAAAAAAAACTCGTTTGGTTGTTTAACTGTTTGTTCTCATTGTGATCTTAACGTAAAAATCGCACTCGACCCCGCCCTCCCCCAGTTAGACGATAATGAGTACCCCGAATAATATCAAATGACGTCATTGTTATTCATGGGCGTCATATTTATCGAATGTATCGTGCATGTACGCCTATAGGCATCACGAAAACACGCCTATATGATTTTGACCCCCTTGAACCCCACTTGTATATAGTAAAACTGGGGTTTTACAGGGGTAAACCTTATCTTTCTTATTTCTGCTCTAAAATATAGATTGTTGGTACTCGTTAGAACCGCCTCATCGAGGCGGTTCTAACGAGTACCCACAATCTATGTTTTGAGCAGAAATAAGAAAAATACCGCAATTTTTTCAACTTAAAATTTTCGTTTTCAAAGCTGCAAATTTAACATTGTATTTGTACAGGCGTGTTTTCGTAATGCAGTTGAAAGGAACTGGGATTTATCCGGACGGAAGAGATAGAAGCTGTTAGTAAACCAGGGATCGCAGGATCGATCCCCATTACGAAAACACGCCTATACAAATGCATTGTATCCTTTATCGCCGAAAAATAATGAAAATTTTAAGATGGAAAAATTGTGATATTTTTCTAATTTCTGCTCAAAATATAGATTGTGGGTACTTGTTAGAACCGCCTCATCGGTTCTAACGAGTACCCACAATTTGTATTTTGTTTTGTTTGTTGGATTTGAGGTTAAACGTCCTCGTCAGCACTGTAAAGGTCATTTGGAAGACGTTGTTTCCATTTTTGTCGGACTTTTACCCGACGCTGAGATGAAATGACACCTCAAGCCCTGTCGCCCAATGAACCTAATAGGGTTTATAAGGATGGACGGCCCGACTCGCACCGCTTTGCCTGGGCAAGCTTAAATCCTCGAAGCGGTTTACCAGTACTCGTGTGCAGTCTGTTTCAGCTATGTGTGGAAGTACGGGTGTAATCCCTTAAGACGCCGAGAAAAACTATATCTGAAAATATCGTCGGCTTATGCCGTCTGCTGAATCTTTTTGCACTCTTTCAAAAATATTGTGCATACAGGCAAACAGTGTGGAGCCAGATCAGACTGCTCTTAAGGAGAAGTCTGATCTGGGTCCACGCTGTTTGCAAAAACTAATGATAAAGTACTTGGCAGATGACAATGCAGACGACAATTGTCGTGATTGGCATTTTATGTGTTAATCACTCCACCGTAAGCTATATACATGTACACAAGCAAATATATATTGCTGATGCCCACGTACGAGTGTTATCGTTGATCCCTGAGGAAAATAGCGTTTGTCTGAGATCCAGGTACTTGCCCCCGCCCATCGGGCTTGAAGAAATAGATTGGCTGAATGATGTTTCCACACAGAGCTGAAACCGACCGCACACGAGCACTGGTAAACCGCTTAGAGGAACTAAGCCTGTCCAGGCAAAGCGGTGCGAGTCGGCCCGTCCATGCTTATAAACCATATCGGTTTCATTCGGCGACAGGACTGGAGATGTTATTTCATCTCAATGTCGGGTATCTGTCAAAAAAAAAAAAAAAAAATAGAAGCAAGGTCCCAAAAATGACATAGTGTTGACGGGAGCGTTAAACTTCAAATTAAATTAAACAAAGATCCAGTACAGATTATTTATAACCATGGTATTCTTGTTGTTGTGAGTGAGTGAGTGAGTGAGTGAGTGAGTGAGTTTCACGTCCCACCAATAACTAAGGTCATACGGAGACGGGACAGCGGTTTATAGAGTCGTCCGAAAGTCTGGAGAAGCCCGGGATCGATCCTGCGATCCCTGGTTTACAGGCGAGTAGCGTAACTACTACACCACGGAGGCTTCTGTCTACTTGTTGTGAAAACAGAATGCAGTGTAAAGAAGGTAATCTGTAAAACATGGGCTCACGTGCTAGGGCATTGGTAAACAGCGTTGCTTAATTCATTTTGTACGAGAAACCCCAAAACGGGTACCATAGGAAACAGTCTAAGTCTCAGTTCAGAACTCACAGTCAAACCTGTCCTGGTGGCCACCTCTATTAAGCAAGCAACCTGTCTTAATCAAGCAGGCTTTCAGTTCCCGAAAAGGGAAAACGTATTAAAATTCACCTGTTTTAAGCAAGCACCTGTCTAAAGCAAGCACATTTTGATTATCCCAAAGGTGCTTGCTTAATACAGGTTGGACTGTATTTTCCCATTCTAAACTCAAGAGACAATCGACCCACCAGTGCTGCAAATGCATTGATTTATTCAAAGTAACACAGAAAGAGAAAATGTTTGAAGCTAAGCCTAATGCTGACCAAATAATGCAAACTTGTATACTATCAGTCTAGGTGTATATAAAGCCCTCGCCCATAGGGCCCTAAGCAGCACAGATGTGTTACTGTACTGTTTGTTTTTATCTTGACTTACGGCCCCCGCCCAGCGGGGCTTGAAGAAATATATGGGCTGCATGATGCTTCCACGCAGAGCTGAATCCGGCCCGCACACTAGTACTGGTAAACCGCTTAGAGGATCTAAGCCTGTCCAGGAACCGCGGTGCGAGGTGGACCGTCCATGCTAATAAACCCTATTGGTTTCAATGGGCGAAAGGGCTTGAGATGTCATTTCATCTCAATGTCGGGTAAAAGTCCCACAAAATTGGAAGCAACGTCTCCAAAATGACCTTTACAGTGTTGACGGAGACGTTAAACCTCAAATCAAACAAAACAAACTAGGTGTATATAGCCGACTTCAATAACTTAATTTCGCCTTCGCCCATCAGGGCTTGAAGAAATAGATGGGCTGCATGATGCTTCCACGCAGAGATGGAACCGACCGCATAATCACAACTATTAAAATGAAAACCTAAAAAGATGAGCCAAAGTAAATATCTTGATCATTGACAGCTTAGCTGTTAACAACACATGCTTTTCACAAGGACACAAACATGCAACAAGCCAAACAGCCAATGATTTTGTGCTCTGCCTATCTTGGCACAATCGGGATTCTGCCAGATTCGGCTGAAAATTAAATTAAGTTAAAAGAAAATGCTCAGGGACAATATTTGATATAAAATATTATTATGAACAACTTCAGCCTAACTTATATTATTAACTTATATTGAAAACCTGTGTCAACTTCGCCTAAATAAAGATAAAAGAGGGAGAGAAAGTTTCAGCCTAGCTCGGCTGAGCCTAGATAGAAGTGGGTGCGGTGGATAAACAACGTTTATTCATACACTGGATGGGCGATTCTCGAAAGACTTCCTTAGTATAGTATAAACATATTTTATTGCATCATAAATCAAGCAACAGGGTCGGGCCACAAGTTCTGCCAACATTAGTTACGGCCCTCCCCTACAAAACAGTATTACAGTAATAGATACGTGCACATGATAGTGGCAAATACAGAGACATTTTAAATACTTCATATGGAGTGATATAACAAATAAACATACATCACATTTTCCAAAGATGATGAGAAAAAGAAAAAAAGGTGAGAAAAAAAGTGTATAAGATGTATAATGAATAATTAAATAAAGAAAAACAGTGTGATAAAAATAATAAAGTGAAAATGGAATGAGATGTCATGCTGGCCTAAGTGAGCAGCAGTCTAGTTGGCGAACCTTCTAGTATCCTTAATAAATGTTTGTACGGCTGTAAAGATGATAGTGTTATCTTCTATCGACAGACTAACATCTCCAAATAGACGAATATTAATATTGAGTGGATGAAAAGCTCTGGTTGATTGGAAAAGAATTACTCTTTCGTTAGTGTAATGTGAACAGTGAAAAAAATAATGAGCAGCATCTTCGGCTTCGTCAGAGCAACTACAAGTGAAATTAGGTGATAAGTGATTAATATATAAGTCAAGACGTAAATTACTACAATTATTTCTAATTCTTGCGTGTAAAGCAGACACATATCTGTTACCAGTTCTATAGTGTAATGGGACTTTCGAGTTGTTTTGATGCCTTTTCAGTTGATACCTAAAACTTGCCAGAGACGGTGAATTACGTAATTCGACGTCAAGAAAATTCCATGCTAAAATTGAGGATGGAATACAAGATTTGCGAGAGATTTCAGTCCTGCAGAAAGGAGCGGTAACATCTGCTTGGTTTCGGAGATTGTAAGCATTTGCTTCTCCCACTAAAGGGGGAATTAGATCGGATATATATGTAGGAACGAACCCGTTTATTGATTTATACATAAATACAAGTTTTTGCTGTCTGCGCCGTTCCAAAAGTGACACCCAGCCACATTCTCTGTACAGGTTGTCCAGAGAAACTGATCTGGTTAAGCCTGTAACTATGCGGGCAGCTTCATTCTGAAGTTTTTGAAGCGAGTTTATTTCCTCTACAGTACAGCCATCCCACACAACACATGAATATTCGATAATAGGCAACAAGTACGATAAATAAATTTGATTTAATGCAACACGACTAAATGTATATTTCAGTTTCCTCATTATGCCAATAACTTTTGATGCACTGTTTTTAATATTCTCAATATGGGAATGCCATTTACCGTTGCTACTGAAGGTTAGACCTAAATGTTTATGATCTGTAACAAATTTTACGGGAGTTCCATCAAATATTATATTAGGAAGTGATTCAATATGTTTTAAAGTGAAAATCATTGCTTCTGTTTTAGATGGGTTAAATTTTATCAACCACTGAGATGCCCAATTTACTAACATTCGCAAATCATGATTAATGATACCCTCAATGTCATTTAGAGTAGCTGCAGCGCAGAATAGGGAGCTATCGTCGGCAAATAATCTAGTAAGGCTAAGCAGAGAATCAGATATATCATTGATGTAAACTAAAAATAACAGGGGGCCTAGAACAGACCCTTGAGGAACGCCGGCATTTACTCTCCTTAAGGTTGAAGAACTGTTTCTTATAACGACTTTTTGCTGCCTATCATTGAGGTAGTCAGTAATCCAATCCAATAATTCGCCGTCTATGCCACTTTGTTTTAATTTAAAAACTAGTCCCTTATGCCACACTCTGTCAAAAGCTTTAGAAACGTCTAAGAAAACCATACATGAAAATTGGTTATTGTCAAAAGTCTGGCAGATGTGATGATAGATGTCTATAAGTTGAAAGGTTGTTGAATGATTGGGTAAAAAACCAGATTGGTATTTATAAAGTAAATTATTTTCATGTAAAAAGTTATAAATGTGTTTAAAAGCTATTCTTTCTTGTAGTTTGCCAACGTTACTTAAGAGAGAAACAGGTCGAAATGTCGAAGGATCGGAATTATCTCCCTTTTTGGGTAAAGGTATAACATTTGAATACTTATAGATCTCTGCAAACTTGCCTTCTCTGAAAGATCTATTAAAGAGTGTACACAGAGGCACAGATACTTCATTTGCTACAGATTTTAGCATTTTGGTACTAATACCATCTGGCCCTGTAGCCTTATTCGGATTTAAAATTTCAATCAAAGATGCTACCTCTTGTGGTGTACATGCAATGCTTGATAACCGACTTTGGCATTTATATTCAAAATCAGGCAAGGCGACGTTTTCATCATTGACTGTGGAGATAGATGTAAAATATTCGTTTAATAATTCTGCTTTATCTTCTGATGAAAAACAAAAGTCGTTTTGCCCAGTAACTGGGAATGAATTTAGAGGTGGAATTGAAGCGGAGCTGGAATTGCTTTTAACAAAGTGGCGTACCACTTTCCAAAATTGTTTTTTATCATTAGAGTGAAAATCAGAAATAGAAAATTCTAAATTGTTGTAGAATTGCTCTTTTGCGTGTCGCTTTAAATTGTTAACTTTATTACGAAAGAACTTATATCTTGACAGAGTGTTAGCATTACCTGATTTGTTGAATTTCCGTTTTAATCTATCACGTTTTCTAGACACACGTCTTATTTCAGAATCGTACCACGGCTTGTCATCAGGTCTAATAAGTACATTTTTGGATGGAACACAAGAGTTAACAAATTCAAGAAAGGTATCATTAAATTTAGAACAGGCTTCATCTAGAGTACCTTCGCTTAGACATGACCAATCATAATTTGAAATTTTTTGTTTTAAAAGTGTAAAATTAGCCTTTTTATATAAAAATATTAGTCTGTTGAAAGCGCCTTCAGTATCATACTGAAAGGGTAGTGTTATATATGTCGCTTTGTGGTCACTTATATTGGCTGGAATAGTTAAAGAACCAGAATCCAGGAATGGCATGTCGTCTGGAATAATGATCGGGTCAAGAATGGCATGTAGCCTTGTTGGTTCTGTTATAACATTAGTCATCGAGTTTAACAGTAAAACATCTTTTAGATTGTGATAATTTGGATTCAGTAGATCTTCGTTGAGGTCTCCAACGATTATCAGATTTTTGGAGTGTTCGAGAGCCCTTTCAATATTTAAATTTAAATTGTTAAAAAACTGTATGTCAGCTGTAGAGGGACTATAAAATAAACCAATTAAATATATCTCATTTTTTACCTTTACTTCAATCCATAAAGACTCTTCACAAAAAATCTCAAGTTCTGGTTTTCTCACGTGAAGTAAGCTTGAATTGATATATGCTAACACCCCACCTCCATGATTTGTTCTGTCCTTTCTGTAAGGTACACTGAAACTGTTTGAAAGAAAAAGCATCTCTGTTGGAAAGTTGGCATCTAGATGAGTCTCAGAAAAACATAATATATTAAAATCAGAAAAATTATCAAGAATAAAGTCTAATTTGTTTCTAATGCTTCTAATATTTAAGTGCAAAATTGAAAGATCGTGCACATTTTCGGGTCCTGGATTAGTTTCTATGTCACCAGCTTGAAGTAGTATACTAAGAAGAATGACAAAAAAGCAGTATATATTGCAAAAATTCAAGACCATGAAAGCATTTGCGTAGTGGCAAATACATGAAAATAGCTTGTAAAGTGTCACCATTATTAAAAAAACTGAATGCATATTTAGAGTGAACTTAAACATTTTCTTGCTGCTAGTGATGCCGTGGTGAAACAAACCAACCGAGACCCTCCACTGGTCAAGGGAAATACCCATTATCAACCATAATGATTAGACATTTTGGCATTAGATCTCAGTGGTATGTCCCACAACTGCATCTGACACCGAGACAGCATGACAGTGATATGTGGAAATAAAATGAGATACATATAATATAGATGAATACATGTACTAATGGAGCATTTGTAGAAAAACATGTGTATGAAGGTAAACTTTGGAAGAAACAGATAAAATTGGTGATAAGTTGTGAACTTAGCTACCATTAGGAAAACACGTCCATGTCAAACAGTAGTGTCCAACATGGTTACTGAACTGACTAATGGTGGGTTAAACTGTAACCCCCTTTCCCAATCCTGCCCCTGACACAGACCGTGGGTGACCGCAAGAACCGCCTCAGTGAGGCGGCTTCAACGAGCATCCACTTTCCATGCTTTTCAAGCGAAAAAAAAAGGAAAATAATGTATACCCCTATAAAGACCATTTTTACGTGTATATGTAAAAGTGGGGTTTAAGAGGGTCACAATTACATAGACGTGTTTTCGTAATGTTATTAATCGGTTGATATATCTCGGACAACTTACAAGACATTCATGGTTGAATGCATTGAGCTAACATTGCCTCATTGTTGTATGCAGTGAGCCAACATTACCTCATGTAGGTAGAAGAACACAATGTAATGATTCTGAACAACAACAAAAAAAAAAAAAACATGTAGTAGACTATTAAATGTAGCACATTCTTTTTATCAAGTTGACATGTGAAACCAGAAGACAAGCCAGCCAGCAGACCGTGAAGATCAAAGTTAAATGTTCTGTAGTGCTGCCTGACCCAGGTCTGTAAGGTCCACTTTGCTATTGACCTGCCTAGCATTAAACTTACCGAATACTGTAGGACTTTGGTATCCCTAACACCTTCGGGACAATTAAATGTTGTTCGAGGTGGTGCTAGTTCGGACTATAGAGAGTTACGCATAGGCCAACTGCCTGTCCATGATCTTAATGGTTTACTTAAAACCTTTTATAAATGTATGTTGTGTCTACTCATTAGTATCGCCAGAATGAGGCGATTCTAATGAGTACTCACAACACATATTAAACAAATCTCCATAAATATACCTCAAATCGAATATCTGAAGCTATTAGAACAATTCTATAGGGACCAAAAGTGAGTACGAATTATCCATAGTGAACGAATTATCCATGTTCAAGTTATCAAATCTTTACCTGAGCAACATGTTTAACCCTTATCCTGTTGAATATTCAGTTTAGCCACACCCATTTCTGACACTGAACTAATTAGTTTTCTTGATGTAATTTATACTTTCAAATTCATAAACTGGATGTCAAACAGTGTGGATCCTGATCAGGTCGCTTCTTCAGAAGCCATCTGGTCCGGAACCACACTTTTTTCAAAGATAGGGGTTGTCGTGAACAGCAAGATAAGAGTTGACTGAAAATACAAATAAAGTCACACAAATGTATAGATCCCATAATCTAGTCTTTTCAAATGATACCAAGTTTTATGCGAACAGTGCAGATCCGGTCAGACAGCTTCCGAAGGAGCGGCCTGATCAAGATCTCCACTGTTCGTCTAGAACCATGGAACACTCATCTGTATGGTAAAATCAAAAGTGTTAAGTGTTTGAGGAAAATTACTTCATTCATAATTGGTGATTCAAATTTAACCCCTTTTGTACCAGACGGAATCTTCAACCTAGCACATAGCAGGAGTCCATTTCAAAATGTAGTAATGTTAGGTTGTGTTTACCCAAAAAAACTACCTGGAAATTTGGCTGATTTTGGGAAATTTGGCTGATTTATTTATTTTTATTTTTTTATCATTATTATTAGTATTATTATTATTATTTTTTTTTTTTGCAAACAGTGTAGATCCCGATCGGACGCCGCGCTATGTGGCGTCCAATCTGGGTCTGCATTGTTTGCCCATTATGGGGTTTCCGGTGCTAAATGGGTTCGAACTTTCTATCACGTTTTTGTTGAAATTTCAATAATAATGTAAAAATATGAGCTGTGTCCCTGGTATTCAAAGTATGAGTAATCAGTGCTGACCAGTCAGTCTGCACGTGAAAGATCAGCCTGAACAGTGTCCTCACTGCTTGCATCATGCCAATGGCTGCCAGCACTGTGAGATATTTGACACAATTAACAAAATTTGCGAATGTATTTTAACATCGTCAATGTTTTTGTTTTTTTTCGATGACTTAATAACATAATATATAACGCTCAATTTACATCCAAATCTTACAGCCCGTGAAGGGAAATGACATATGTTTCATAGCCAAGACAACAATAACATTAACAGACGGACGGACGGACAGACGAAAGCAATTCCTATAATCCACACTACGTGGCTGGGATTTATAATATTTGAATTGATCACAGACGGGTAGGTTTGACTAAATTCCGAACAAACCGGAACATCTGTTTCGGCGCGGACGCATTGGTTGCAATATGGTATCAAGAACCGCGTGCAGAAGAGAGAGAGAGATGCCAGTATATCGATACGGCATCAAAATCCGCGTACAAAGAGAGAGAGGGGAGAAATTAATATTTCAAGCAGTGAATTTTCATGAGAGAGAGAGAGAGAGAGAGAGAGAGAGAGAGAGAGAGAGAGAGAGAGAAAAGAGATGGGGGAGGTATTTGCATGCCAATAAACCCTTCTCCCTCCGATAACGAAAGCGAAAGTGCAAGGGAGAATGGAGTGACATACAAAAGCATACCTGACCAAGAATACCATCAAGACCGCTGAAAACCCCAACCAACCAATCCCGGCTGCCCTAACATGCACCCACAGTCCATGTTTAGGACATGAATAAAGAAGAAGAAGAAGAAGAAGAAGAAGAAGAAGAAGAAGAAGAAGAAGAAGAGGAAGAACAACAACAACAACGTCAACTTGTCTTCATAAAATGCCAGTGCTGAAGCTGTAGGAGCTGTACACACGGTTGAAAAAAAAAAAAAAAAGATAAAAAGAAGAATGAGTGAGTGACAGAATATATCAACGCAGAAAAAGTGCTTTGCCCACTAGACGTGTGTCCATCAACCATAACGTCCATATTTCACAATTCAGTGAAAAACTTTTTCAAATCCCAACTCAATCTAAAAAACTGGAGCCTACATGCGTATTTCCTATTGTATCCGTTCCAAAACACAGACCACAATATTCGCTAAAAACGCCTAGCTGATGTAGCCCAAACGAGCACTCACAGTCCAAGGCTGGGACAGATCCTCACACATAAAGAACAAATCACCTCGTCCAGGACTTCTGACTGTGTGCAAAACATTAAACCGCTTAATACCATATATGCCAGCGTCTGGCAAACTGCTACGCCACAAAACGCGGCGTCCGGTCGGGATCTACACTGCCTGCTCAAAGTACAAAAAACTAATGAATACCCAGCAGGCACGCGTCGCTAGGGCAACGTCAAATCAACGCCAGTGCAAACGTCGCGACGTTGCATCGACGTTGATGTGACATTGCATAAGCGTCATGAAATTGAACCGACGTCGATGTGACGTCACAATTACGTCGTGCGCCTGCTGGATAGTTTACATCGAAACAAACCTGTCATGGGTTCTCGAACTGGCAACAATAATGTATACCCAGCAGGCGCGCGTCTCTTGGGCAACGTCAAGTCAACGCTAGTGCAACGTCACGACGTTGCACCGACGTTGATGTGACGTTGCATACACGTCATGAAATTGAACCGACGTCGATGTGACGTCACAATTACGTCATGCGCCTGCTGGATAATTTACATCGAAACAAACCTGTCATGGGTTCTCGAACTGGCAACAATAATGTATACCCAGCAGGCGCGCGTCGCTGTGGCAACGTCAAATCAACGCTAGTGCAACGTCGCGACGTTGCACCGACGTTGATGTGACGTTGCATAAACGTCATGAAATTGAACCGACGTCGATGTGACGTCACAATTATGTCATGCGCCTGCTGGGTAATTTACATCGAAACATTACATCGAAACAAACCTGCCATGGGTTCTCGAATTGGCAACATAATATATGGATAAATATAGATGTAGTTATCAAGTCCAATTTGTGAAATGAAGGTGTTATTGGCTACAGGTCAACTAAATGATGAAATTTCAATAAAATCACCAATTCAATTAATTTCACTTACGGTGTGCTTATCTTAATCTAGTAAACGCATGGTGTATCACTCATGAATGAATGTCAAGCGTGTCTAGATTGTCATAGTGGTCCGAAATAGTTTGACAGTTCGGTAGTAAATAAACAATAACACGTGTTCGTGAACAGTAAGTAGTAGGAAACGCATAGAAATCTGATCAAGATGCACTTCGCTATAGAAGCAAGAGAATAGGTCAGCACGGCCAAAAAAAGGCAAGAAAGTTTGAAATAGCGCAAATCTAGAGAATATTTAATGGCAATACCAAATCCGCGCTATTTCTTCAGCCCGTTTCTGACCGTACCGCTCCATTCACGAGCTCCTGTGAATAAAAGAAAACACATTTGACAGTATGAGTTCTAGTAGACCATAGGGTCTGGTGTTTCAGAAATATGGGTAGCTGCGTCTGCTCCTTCCGGCCTAGGCTCATCTTCGATACTCAGCTTGACCGGCAGGCTGTCCTGAGCTGATACACGAACTGGTTCACTATTATGGTCTTTTTTGACAAGAATACGACCGTTATTGGTCCAAAAACTGTCAATTTTACTGTCCTTTTTCAGGGTAAGCAGTTGTTTAACCAATGAATGGTTGCTAGCTGTTAAGTCCTCTGTCATGAACGTTTTATCTGGATTGTTCTTCAAGTTTGATTTTGCTGAAAACACTCGTTGCTTATCATGGTAATGAATGAACTTGACAATTATTTGTCTAGGTTTGCCATTTATTGCCCTGCCCACATAGTGACAACGATCAATGTCTCGCAACTGGAGCGGTCTAACATCCCGAAGCACATGCGTATTAAGGTAATGCATCACCAATCTGGTCAACTCCTCCTCATCTTTAATGGGGAGGGGAGTTTTAAAGTTGTTCAATCGAATGGAGGTCCTGCGTATGTATTGTGCTAGATCATTTAGCTCTGATTTTACTGAATCGAACTCTAGCGTGAGGCAGTCTACTTGCATTTCAAGCTGCTCAATAGACACACATTTGTCTTCTAGTAACTTAGACTGCTCTCCGATAACCCTTTTCTGATCCACTATAACCTGCTCTTGGGTTTCGATCACCTTGCGTTGCTCTTGGACAATTCTTGACTGCTCAGCCACAGACTCCTGCAATTTTCTATTCGATTCCACTACTTGATCGACAACTTTATCCTGCACCGATTTGACAGCTGCTTCAACTGTCGCTGTCACTGAAGCTTCTATTGTTTTTAGGATCAGAGGGCTCATCATGTCATAAAGAACTGGAGTTATTGATTGCGTAAACGAGGCATCATTGAAAGTCAATTTAACCATGTCCGAAAAAGCCATTCCACTACCCTTTTTCTCCTTTGCAGATGACATTTTTGGAAGATCAGACAAGGAGTTTTGCCTTCTTAGTCTGCGATCAGATTTACGCTCTGTTAGCACGGATGTGTCCCCGCCAATATCATACTCAAGCAGTTTTTTCACTTCGGTTTTAGTTAGTGGGGAACCCTTTCGTTTCGTACCACCCTCACCAGCCTCGGACTGCAGAGATCCAGATCCAGACCCAACCTCGCTCAAAACTTTCCCCAACTCCGATTCGGACATGACTGACCTTTGCTGTACACAGGTGATATCAGTAAACAATGCCAGGTAAACAGGTAAACACAGGTGAGATCAGGTAAACAATGGCACAATGTCGATACACCGGTTATACATTAAACAATGTCAACTCACATTGCAAAGTTTGAACCTCTAATACTCCAATTTCCTATATCGTTGTCCTGAGATTTTTATTAAGTTTTACAAAGTGTTCATAAAAGTTTCTCCTATCACCATTTTTAAAGAGAAATAACACGTAGAAACACAATAACTTCCAAAGTTTTTAGACAACTCCTAACCACCGTTTCTCTCAGCCATTATCACGTGACTTCCTTCTTGGGGGCATATTCAGCCAACGATCAAGCTGTGGGCCTAAATCGGCTGAACAATTTAACTTTGGCTGGACAACTCAAACTCAGCTGTACAAGCGATCTCGGTTGAGCTAGTTTCACAAACTCGGCTGAACAAACGATCTCGGCTGAGCTAGATTCACCAACTCGGCTGAGCCAATCAACGACAACAAGCCAATAGCGGTTGCAACACGATCTTAGCAACTGCCATTTTCAGCCGATTGGTATTTATACCTTCAGTCACGCGCTTGCTCTGATTCCGCACGTTCTGGCGCTTTCCATAGTGAAGAACGTAATTGACCGGAAACCAGTCATGTCACGCGACAGAAGTAAGATGGTGGAGCGGGGAGATTTCAAAACAGGTTTTTGAGCAGAAAAACACGCTAAATGCAGCGATTTAACCTGCACAGGGGATGATTCTCACTGCACAGAAGGCCTCTTGGCAGTTGACGTCCCGATCCGAAGGACACTTGCTTTTATGGCATTCGTGATTATCGCATTTGTTCTCTTTGTTCGACGCCATGTTGGTGATCAATACGTACCGGAAGCAGACCAAGCGATCCATAGCCAAGGGGAGTAAATCTTGGCAGGGGAAGTAAATCGTGTTATTGAACTAGGCTTATGCTGATGTCAATTTCATACATCATATGTGTCTCGTTCAGCAACCTACGCAACATCATTATCAAAACAACTTCATGACGTTGCATTATCATTAATTCGACGATATAGAAGTTGTGTACCCCACCACACCCCGACCCACCCCCACCCCACACACACACCTTCCAAGGATTACCCTTTCACTCCTGCATTTCTGACTAACTCTTCTTTCTTTGATATAAGGGGAATGGGAACACCTGGCATATTTTCCTCCATTTTTCACAGGGAGACAACTTTCGGGACTTCCTGTTTGCTTTTCTTTAAACCTTGTCCCACTGAAAAAGGGGGTCTACTCTTAAAGGACAGAATTTGCTCCATAGGAGCAAATACTTTCCTTTAAAAGTTGACCCCTATTGACATGGAAGGCACAAATACTTTTGCAGGAGTTTGCCTCCTCTGAGGGTGTTCCCATTCCTCTTAAACCATAGCCCAGATAATAGGGGTATCCACATATTATTGTTCTTATTTCTACACAAAAGCATATGTTATTGGTACTCATAAGAAGCGCCACGCTGAGACACCAGAGAAGAAAATTATCAGTATACTAGCGCTTTATCTGAAGCTGCGAGTATAAGTATGCATTACGATACCACACCCGTGCGAAATAGTACACTTTTACATCTCAAAAATGGCTACTTTTCTGTTGAAAATCCGCAATTTGTTTCTAGTTTATACTGCAAATATAGGTTGTGGGTGCTCGTTAGAATCGCCTCATTGAGGCGGTTCTAACGAGTACCCACAGCCTAAGTCTTGGAGAAAAAAAGGAAAAATAACGTATACCCCCATAAACCCGTTTTCTCAATATAAAGTGGGGTTTAGTGCGATGTACATTTCGCGGACTTGTTCACATGATGTAAACAATTTTTATTCGTATAGGCTACTAAATATACAACACAAGGCAAAAATAACTGAAATCACACAAAAGGAATTCAGAAGAAAGTCAGAGTTAAGTGACCCGAGCGAGGCTCGAACCACGGCGTTGAGTCAGTCAGCGCTCTTATCCAGTAAGTCGCGGAGGGCCGTTGAGTCTATACTGCTGTTGATACAAAACAGTTGAGAGTACAATGTTACAACACTGAATGTTAACGGTAATGTTCAAAAATGAAATATTATCACAGGGCAAAACGTAGATAAGGTGTAGGGGATGTTGGGGCGGTATTGGTGTGTGTGCGGGTGAGGAGGGCGGGGGGGGGTGTGTATGCGGTTGAGGAGGGGGGGGGGTCCACGAAGAAACGGGGACTACATTGTATAATTATCGATGCTCTCAGGTAAAACTTGAAACATGCAAACCAAAGGTGTTTGGCCGTGTGCGTCAAGAGACATCCATTCAGCGGACAGCGAAGACTCTGACCTGATCTGAGTCTTCCATCCACGCACATGCTAAAAGACATTTTTCATGTGACGCGGTCTATTTAAAAAAACACAGTCCTCACCTATTGTAGTAATTGGAGTCACTCGCCTCGACGTAGGGTAATGCGCTGTCACAGGTAGTACCAAGACGGTCATCCACTGACGTCAGATTTCTCAGTATCTCCTCATCACATGACTTCTCTCGACACTCGCGTATGGCTTCCCGCACCTGACCTAAAATCGATGCATCACGTGAACAAGTCCGTGAAATGAACACCCCCCTAAACCCCACTTTATATAGAGAAAACTGGGGTTTAAGGGGGTAAACCTTTTTTTTCTTATTTTTACTCCAAGACATAGGTTGTGGGTACTCGTTAGAACCGCCTCAATGAGGCGGTTCTAACGAGCACCCACAACCTATGTTTGCAGTATTTATAAGAAAAATATCGCATATTTTAATAAAAAAAAGTAGCCATTTTGGAGATGTGAAAAAAATGCACTTTGGCGCACGGGCGTGTTATCGTAATGAAAGGGGAATCAATATACATTCAAGGGAGTTAACTCTTTCAAAATTTGCTTTTCTCGCGGTCTACTCCATTGTCTCACATGACGCATCACTATCCTGCACAGGACAGATATTACTACGTGCGATTCGTAAAGGCATCAGGGGACAGTTAATCGCAGCACTTTTTTGTCCGCGCCACACCAAGTTTTTGAATCGTTATCGACAACTCCTGGAGAAAGCGATAACTTCTGTTTTGGTTTCAAAGCGCTCCACACATACATGAAATCAAAACAGAATACCAAAGAAAGACTTCTCTGTTTGCATAGGCTGACAGCAGCATCATTTCACTTACCCCACTCACTATTTTTACATACAAAAAAGCATGAATCCACCTCACTTTGACAGATCCTGTGAATTTACTCCCATAACACCAGTACTTGGCACCTGTTGAAATGTCATATACACTCAGTCACATGCAAAGAAATGGACAGAAAAGTATACCGCAACCAGTAAACTTTTTCAGGAATCCTCTTTGAAAAACAGCCACTTTTAAGTGACAAAGCTACCTTCGTGAATTCAGATATGCCGCTGAACCTTGAACTTGCACAGCATCAAAACAGCTGGTGTGTTAGTTTCGTATTCCATTTCATAAAAGTACAGATACTCAGCAAATAAGCCTACATTGGCAAAAAATATCCACACATCACAATTTCTATGAGCAACCATGCCATTATTGATCCTCCTACTATAATGTTTTGAAAAACGTCCACCCTCAAATGCGAAACTGTCCCCTGATGCCAAAGGGTAACAAGCTGACAACGCATGTAATTTCATCCAATTTGCAAGAAATCAAAATTGTTTTGTTTTTTCTACCAGCGATGTAATTCTTACACTTTTAAACCAAAAGAATCAGGATTTGCCTTGATTTATCACACGATCATACATATTTTCTAAACTTTTCCTTGTCAAACACATTAAATGGTAGATACCCAGAATCCCCAGTGCAGTGCGCTACCAGGGGCCAGTTGTTCAAAGCATCGTTAGCTTAACGAGCTCGTTAGTGGTAA
Organism: Lucinisca nassula; assembly: GCA_963580285.1. Lineage (NCBI taxonomy): Eukaryota > Metazoa > Mollusca > Bivalvia > Lucinida > Lucinidae > Lucinisca > Lucinisca nassula. Next base: position 91,614,803 of record OY757022.1, read on the forward strand.
AACTGTTAACTGTTCTAGCAAGTACAATATTGAAACTTTTGGTATTTTTGCTGAAAAAATGTGAGCAAATATTTGCCAAATTTAATGATCAAAGTTTTAACGATATGTTAACTAACGATGTCGTTAGTTTTGAACAACTGGCCCCTGATGTCGACATTAAGGTCTACTCTTGCTCCTGACAGCGTGTTCTTTCCTTCAGTATAGTCAGTCGGTCCCTTATTCGGTTTGTTTTGGTTTATCGGAAAGCGAACAAGAAGTTCATTACGCAAACACGCCTATACAAATACATTGCCACCTTTATCGCCGAAAAATTGAAAATTTTATGATGAAAAATTGTGATATTTTTCTTATTTCTGGTCAAAATATAGATTGTTGACACTTGTTAGAACCGCCTCATGGAGGCGGTTCTAACGAGTACCCACAATCTATATTTTAGAGCAGAAATAAGAAAAATAAGGTATACCCCCGGAAACCCCAGTTTTACTATATAAAAGTGGGGTTCAAGGGGGTCAAAATTATATAGGCGTGTTTTCGTGATGCTAATGTTACTTCTCGTAAATACACAAGGTTTAACAATTCCAAAGTGACTAAAGTGCGGGCCGCGGGCTGCGGGCCACAGGCTGCGGGCCACAGACTGCGGGCTGCCAGACATGAATAGAAAAGACTTAATATATAATATGATATTTATATCTCATAGCTCATATGCAAAATAACATGAGCTGACCCACTCAGATAGTTTAAAGGGCACTTAATTGAAGCCAGATTGTAAAACTTACAAGATTCATCCATTTTTTTTTTTCTTCTTCTTTTTTTTCTGCACATCAACCTTGTTTTAATCTGTCATCACGCTTGCAATTAAATATAATTAACCTGGGCATCTGGTATTTCACAAATCAAGTGACAGACCTGGTGGGTGCATAGGCTGAGAATAGACGTACATCATTAATTCCTGAACTTTAAGGGGAATGCATACAACTTAATGAGAGGGAACTCCTGTAAAAGTATTTTTGTCTCCCATGTCAATAGGGGCCAACTCTTAAAGGAAAGGAGCAATTTTTTTTCCTTTAAGAGTTGACCCCACTTTTTTCCATGAGACAGAGTTTATAGAAAAGTGAACTGGATGTCCTGAAAGTTGTTTCCCATTGAAAAATTGTGTCTGCTAGGTGTTCGAATTCCCCTTAAGCCAGTATTGTAGAATGTAGAGTACCATTTTTGGTAGCCTAGCCACTAGGCGTTAAAATGAATATGGAATTAAACTCATCTTTTGCACTGAAATGAATAGTGTATAAAAGTTTAGCTAGTCTAGTCTCTCTGGCTCAATTTTAACTGATAATCCTAAGATTTGAGACTACCAAATAGACTTGCCATTACTACGAAGGTGATAAATTTTTAAACCAATAAAAAAATACCAAAACAAGAGGGCCCAATGGCCCTATATCGCTCACCTGTGTACCAGATTTGTTGGTTGATTTGAGGTTTAACGTCCCCGTCAACACTATAAAGGTCATTTTGGAGACGTTGCTTCCAATTTTGTGGGACTTTTACCCGACATTGAGATGAAATGACATCTCAAGCCCTGTCGCCCAATGAAACCAATAGGGTTTATAAGCACTGACGGTCCGACTTACACCGCTTTGCCTGGGCAGGCTTAGATCCTCTAAGCGGTTTACCAGTACTCGTGTGCGGTCGAATTCAGCTCTGCGTGGAAGCCTATTTATTTCTTCAAGCCCCAATTGGCGGGGGCCTACACTGGTGAACTAAAAAGCTTATCATGAATTCAATGCATATTAACATTTAATGATGAAATCCTTCCTATGTACATACAGAATCTGTTCTAAGCTGAACACCGTAGCAACTATAGTTTTACTGTCACTTCATTCAAAATAAGGCAAATTTAAAAATCACATTATGAAACTTGATAATAAGGACTCTTAATCATTAGGTCTCTCACCGCTGTGGTTCGAGCCTCGCTCGGGTCACATGTGAGGCGCCAAGTTTTGCAACGGAAGGTCAGGTGGTTTTTCTCCAGGTACTCCGCTTTTCGTTCACCTCTGATTAACGATCTTCTCGATATGAGTGAAATAATCTTGAAAGGGCCGTAAAACCAAAACCAAAAAAAAAAAAAAAAAAAAAAACTTGATAATAAGCTACAACACCCTGCATTCCATTATGAAGTTCAATATCAATACCTTTTATCTTGAAAACTATTATTATTGCCCATTATTAATTGATTATCCTATATTACACAAGGTCAACCAATATTCAAAAATTATAAATCATGTTTTTAATTGTGTCATTTAATAAAATTGTCATTAATCAAGTAATTTTGTATTGGCCCAGTTACAGGTCCACGGTCTGCTGTATTGGCCTCGGCCTTCGGCCTCGTGCCAATGCAGCAGACCTCGGACCTGTAACTGGGCCAATACGAAATTATTTGATTAATAACATTATATTATTCCATATGGATTATTAAGGCATTCACTGCTGTGGCTCGAGACTTGTTTGGGCCACATACAAGAAACTTGAAAGGGTTGAGAAACCAACCACCATCACCAACCCCCCCCCCCCCCCCCACACACACACACACACACACCCTCCTACCAAAAAAAAAAAGTCCCGTATGAATTTATGCTGGAATATCAAGTGCATTTATCCTTTTTGTACCAAATGGAATCTTCCTCCTTATATATAGCAGGAGTCCATTTCAAAATTTAGTGGTGTCAGGTTGTGTTTTCTTCAAAATTGATTTGGAAAATGACTGAACTTTTTGTAAATAGTGTAGGCCCTGATCAGATGCCGCGTTTTACGGCCTCTAATCTGGACCTGCACTGTTTGTCAGGGTACACATTCTTTCGCCAGAAACTGACAACTGTCCTTCTTGAATCATCGGAAGGGAGAGAATGACCTTAGAAAAGATTTCATGATCAATCTCCACGAAAGAATGTTGCCGACCCTGGCAGGTATCGAAACCGTGCCCTCCTGACCACCAGTCAGACACCCATCCGACTGAGCTACCGAGGCCGACAATCAGTTTTGATTAACGGCAGAAATTGTGAAAACTTCACATAAAGATGTCCATGCTCCTTAATTCCATTTTTATGTGGAATGTGGAGTTTGCAGGGGCGAAAATATACTTTATTTTTACTGCTTAATACTTAAAAACATGGATTGTTGCAAATTAACAACTTCGTGAAATTAATCCCCGGTAAACACAACTTTCTGTAGAGAAAATTTGGGTTTACAGGGGTACCATATTATGCATATTACAAAAACATTATATTGTAAGCACCGGTTAGAACCGCCTCAAGGTTACTTTGACGAGCACCCACAATCTATATTTGATGCAGAAATCTGAAAAAAAATTGCCATCAGCTACATGTCATTTTTGCAGCCATGAAAGAAGTGACAATGTGACACAGGTATGTTATCCATTCTTGATGAGTTAGATCTGCGTAGACAGTTTTAATGAGTACCCAAAATCTATGCTTAGATTAACGCAAGGAAAATATGGGCAAAGTAATCCAAATATTTTGTTATGTATGGCCTCTAGAGCATTTCTCCTCCACAAAGGGTCTTTTAAGGTGAGGTATGCAATCAATTTTTCCATATCATAAAGCATCCTTTGTGGCTGATGTCATCACTGTCTCTCCTTGTAGTCAGGATTGTATTCAATAAATTACAGCAGATTCTGACATGCATTATCAGGCATAAGTTTCCCCAAAATGTTAGATACCAGACTCATGGACATTTTATAAAAGACACAATTGCAAGGTCTATGTTTTTTCAAGTTTTATACTAATAGAAGCCTCCATGTTTTATTGGTAACATGCTACTCGCCTTGTCAACCAGGGCTCGCAGGATCGATCCCGGGCTTCTCCGAACTATCGGATAATCTTTAACCCGAGGTCCCGTCTCCGTATGACCTGTTGGTGAGGCGTAAAACTCAAACACTCATTTATTCAATTTCTGTATTATTTTCAAAGAAAATGCAACTTTAAATTACAAGTACACTAGCAGTCGATTCACGTGTATTGCAAAGCCATTAAAAATATATATGTATTTGAAAATTGCATCTGCATATTGTTGTGAAGTACAGTTTTCTTCAGATTAAAATCATATATCTTAAATGGTAAATCAGTTATCAAATATAAATAAGAGACATGTAATTCAGTTCATTGAATATAAATATCTTATATAATATACATATATCTTGTATTGAAATTAAAATAAGATATCTTATATATGACATTAGATATCTTATTTAATATATTATATATCTTATATGTTCAATAACATATCTGATTTAGGGAATAAGATATCTTATACATGCATATGGAAATAAGATATGTTATATCAACATGTAAGATAGCTAAATTAATATTTTTTTTTTTTTTTTTTTTTGGTTTGGGTTTTACGGCCCTTTCAAGATTATTCACTCATATCGAGCCGATCGTTAATCGGAGGTGGGCGAAAACCGGAGTACCCGGAGAAAAACCACCTGACCTTCCGTTGCAGAACTTGGCGTCTAACACGTGGCCCGAGCGAGGCTCGAACCTACGGCGGTGAGAGACCTAATGACTAAGAGTCAGCGCTCTTATCCACTAGGCCACGGAGGCCCGTAAATTAATAAGATATATGATTTAGTCAAATATATCAGATATCTAATATTAAACATTAGATATCTGATATATATCTTGTTGAGTATCTAAGATGTCTGATATACTATATTAGATATCTTATATATTTAAATTATTCAGATTTTATTAATATGATATATTAGATATATTATATGTCAATTAAGATATCTTACTTGCTATAGGAGAAATCTAATATGCCAATTACGATATCTCATATAGCATATAAGATATGATATATAAGATACCTCAAATGTCATACACCTAAATTTTGTAAGATATCTAATATATCAGATAATCTTATATAAGATATCTGATTTATTAAGTAAGATGTTTGATTGATAGAATAAATAGTAAGATGGTTTGCCATATACTATAATAGATATCTTTTTATAGATATCTATTTAAGATATCTTATATATCTAAATTAATCAGATATTAATTTATTCAGATATCTTATTTAGGATATAAGATTAACTGATATATTAGATATTTTATATGCCAATTAAGGTATCTCATTTGCTATATATATATATATATATATATATATATATATATATATATATATATATATATATATATATATATATATATATATATATATATATATATATATATATATACGACATCTAATATATCAATTAAGATATCTTACAAAGCATGTAAGATATCATGTTTATAAGATATCAAATATATCGGGTAATCTTACATAAGATATCTCATATTATAAGTAAGATAACTGATTGATAGAACTTCATTACGATAACAAGCCCGTTTATTGAACACCCCTCTAAATCCCACTTTATATAGAGAAAACTGGGGTTTACGGGGGTTAACATTATTTTGTTTATATCTGCTCCAAGACAAAGGTTATAGGTACTCGATAGAACCGCCTCATTAAGGCGATTCTAACGAGTACCCACAACCTATGTTAGAAGTATAATTAAGAAAAATATCACAATTTTTCATCATAAAAGTAACCTTTTTTGAGATAGGAAAGAATTCACTGTGCCACAAGGGTATGTTATCATATTGAAATAGTAAAATAAAATGACTTTAAAGATAAGCCATATTGCTAAATGCGCTACCCTGGTTTTTATTTGAAAGGTATGTAATATAAAAGCTAGCTATAGGATAAGATCATCATCATCATCATCATCATCATCATCATCATCATCATCATCATCATCATCATCATCATCATCATCATCATCATTTCTCCAAAGGCAGAGCTGTGCAGCCCCTGCTCAGTGCATCACTCAATACTGTAACTGTTCCGAACACTGAATACCAATATGCCTTTACTTATAATTAATGCAGCAATGTGCAGAAACAAATTTATTTATTTATTATTCAGCTATAAGATATTTTGCATATACCGTTAATTTTGGAAGGACAAAATCATGGCCCGCAGCCCATCACGTCAATAAGTCCGTGAAATAAAGACCCCCCTAAACCCCACTTTATATAGAGAAGACTGGGGTTTACGGAGGTATATATTATTTTTCTTATTTCTGCTCCAAGACATAGGTTGTGGGTACTCGTTAGAACCGCCTCATTGAGGCGGTTCTAACGAGCACCCAAAACCTATGTTTGGAGTAGAAATTAGAAAAATACCATGGATTTTCCTCAGAAAAGTAGCCATTTGGGAGATGTGAAAAATTGCACTATGTCGCACGGGTGTGTTATTGTAATGGCCCGCAACCTGTGGCCCGCAACATGTGGCCCGCAGCCCGCAGGCCCGCAAAATAGCAACTCTGTAACAATTCGTCTTGAGGGAAATGCATATATGTAAATTTTTCCAATGGAGACTACATATATGTTTTTCTAGTTGTTTATAGGCCTAAAAATTGGCTGTGTTTCCGCTAACATGCCGAAAAAGTTAGGGTCGGAAGGTCGATTAAACCTCTCATTTTTGTCGTGGAAAAAGAGCGAAAATCTTTAAAAGGGATTAATACCAGCAATATTACCAGAAAACATTAAAAAATGAGGTTTAGAGCATCAATGAAGCAAAAATCAGAGGTTTAAGTATTATTTTTGCTTTTTAGCTCACCTGAGCAAAGCTCAAGGTGAGCTTTTGTGTCCACCTTTTGTCCGTCGTACGTGCGTCGTTCGGCGTGCGTCGTGCGTCGTCAATATTACCTTGTTAAGACTCTAGAGACCACAATTTTGCTTCAATCTTCATGAAACTTTGCCAGAATGTTTGCCTTGATGATATTTGGGTCAAGTTCGAATATGGGTCATGTCAGGTCAAAAAGTAGGTCAGTAGGTCAAATCATAGAACACCCTTGTTAAGACTTTAGAGGCCACAGTTTTCGTCCAATCATCCTGAAACTTGCTCAGAATGATCATCCTGACAATATCTTGGTCAAATTCGAATATGGGTCATGTCGGGTCAAAAAGTAGGTCAACCGGTCAAATCATAGAAAAACCCTGTAAAGAGTCTAGAGGCCACAGTTTTGCTCCAATCATCCTCACACTTGCTCAGAATGATCATCCTGACAATATCTCGTTCAAGTTCGAATATGGGCCATGTGGGATCAAAAAGTAGGTCAGTAGGTCAAACCATAGAAAAACCTTGATAACACTCTATAGGCCACAGCTTTGGTCCAATCATCCTCAAAGTTGCTCCGAATGATCATCTTGACAATATCTCGGTCAAGTTCGAATACGGGTCATGTTGGATCAAAAAGTAGGTCAGTAGGTCAAATCATAGAAAAACATTAAGATTCTGGAGGCCACAGTTTTGGTCCAATAATCCTCAAACATGCTCAGAATTATCATCCTGACAATATCTTTGTCGTGTACGAATATGGGTCATGTCGGGTCAAAAAGTAGGTCAGTAGGTCAAAACATAGAAAAACCTTGTTAACACTCTGGAGCCCACAGTTTTGGTCCAATCATCCTCAATCTTTCTCAGAATGATCATCCTGACAATATCTCGATGAAGTTCGAATATGGGTCATGTGGGATCAAAAAGTAGGTCAGTAGTTCAAACCATAGAAAAACTTTGTTAACACTCTAGATGCTATAGTTTTGGCCCAATCCTCCTCAAATTTGCTAAGAATGAACTGAAATCATACAATATCTCGGTCAAGTTCGAATACGGGTCATGCGGGGTAAAAAAGTGGATCAGTTGGTCAAATCATAGAAAACCTTGTAAACATTCTAGAGGCCACATATTTGGTCCAATCATCATCAAACTTGCTCAGAATGAGAATCTCTTCAATATCTATCTCAAGTTCTAATATGGGTCATGTGGGGTCAACAAGTAGGTAAAATCATAAAAAAAAAACCTTGTTTACACTCTAGAGACCGCAATTTTAGTTCACCTGAGCAAAGCTCAATGTGAGCTTTTGTGATCACCTTTTGTCCGTCGTAAGTGCGTCGTGCATCATTCATCATTCGACGTGCGTGGTCAACATTTACCTGGTCATCATCTAGAAACCACAATTTTGCTCCGATCTTCATGAAACTTTACCAGAAAGTTTGTCTTGATGATATCTGGGTCAAGTTCGAATATGGGTCATATCAGGTAAAAACTAGGTCCAGGTCTTTGATATTTGGTATGAAGCTTCATCAAGTGGACCCCTACCAAGACCAAGATTGTTCAAATTATAGTGCTGGGGCCAAAAATGCGCCTCCCACCCTGCCCTCCATCCCCAGTCGCCCTTTGGTTTTCTATGGGCTTATATAGGGAAAAACTTTAAAAATCTTCTTCTCTGAAACCACAAGGCCCAGTTAGGTTCTTTGATATTTGGTATGAAGCTTCATCTTGTGGACCTCTACCAAGATTGTTCAAATTATAGCCCTGGGGCCAAAAATGTCCCCGCTCCGGGGGCCCTTTGGTTTTACAAGACTTATATAGGAAAAATATTGAAAAATCTTCTTCTCTGAAACAAAAGGCCTAGGTCTTTGATATTTGGCATGAAGCTTCATCTAGTCGACCTCTATCAAGATTGTTCAAATTATAGCCCTGAGACCAAAAATGTCCCCGCCTCTGGGCCCTTTGATTTTAAATAGACTTATATTGGGAAAATTTTTAAAAGTCTTCTTCTGTGAAACCACAAGTTCCAGGTCTTTGATATTTCGTGTGAAATTTCATCTTCTGAAATTTCATTTAGTGGACCTCTATCAAGATTGTTTAAATTATAGCCCTGAGGCCAAAAATGCCCATGCCCGGGGGCCATTTGGTTTTACAAAGGCTTATGTAGGGAATGTCTTTAAAAATATTCTTCTCTGAAACCTCAAGGCCCAGGTCTTTGATATTTGGTGTGTAGCTTCATCTAGTGGACCTTTGCCAAGATTGTTCAAATCATAGCCTTTGTTCATATTTGGTATGAAGCTTCACCTTTTTAGACCTCCCTCAACATTATGCACATTATAGCCCTGGGGTCAATAATGGCCCTCCCCGGGGCCCACTCGTTACTCTATGGATCAGGTAAGCGATCCAGGGCCGTCATGAACCTCTTGTTTGATATAGTTTAATGATATTTTATCAAAAGTGCTAGAAAATATTAAGGTCGGTAGGTAAGATTTTTTTTTTTTTTTTGGATGGCCATAAAAATTGCAGGGTAGGCACAAAAAATCGGAGTCAGTCGGTTTAGCCGAAACACAGCCCTTTTTTATAAGCTCATTGAAACGCTGTCCCTCCAAAAACGGCGAACTTCAGTATACGTTTCACAGTGCTTTCACAGTGTCTGGGAATGTTTGGCGGCCGAAAAAAAGTTTCCCTGCCCTACATCATAGTGTAGTTTATATTTTCTTGTCCTTTGGGATCATTAATTCTATTGTAGAAGCTTGAAAATATTTGAGGTTCTTTGATCAGAATCAGAATCAGAATTGTTACTGGTGACACGTCAAATGACATTCATACATCGGGACCTGTGATGGAAAGTTAGTCCCCAGCTCTCACCAAAGAGGTTAACTTAGCTACACAATCCTCAGCACCTTCAGCCATTGAAATAATCGAATCGGGAAGGGCATTCCAATCTCTAAGGGTTCGAGGGAAGAATGATTCCTTATACAGCAAGGTTCTGAAACGTCAATGAATGATGATTTCTACAGTGCCTAGCTGGGGGAACAAGGTCATCTGTTGGAATGCTGGCAGCACCCTTTAGACATTTGTATTCTAGTATGAGCCTGCTGTCTTTTCTCCTTTTCTTTAGAGACTCCCATCTTAATTTTCCTAGTATTCCAGTCATGCTCCCAGTTTCAAAGCAGTGCTTGCTTGTTGCAGCTCTATTCTGAACTTTTTCAGTTTCTTCATTTAGGACCACTCCGCTGGGGTCCCAGATACAACTACCTTATTCCAAGATTGGGCGAACAATTCCTTTATATGCTGCCTCTTTTACATCCTGAGGACACTGATGAAGATTTCGCCTCAGGAAACCAAGCGTTCTATTTGCCTTTGTACACATGCTGCTAATATGTGTATTCCATCTCAAATCGTGTGTGAGTGTCACCCCAAAGTATTTAATGGAATCTACGCTCTCGAGGAGTTCCCTTTAAGGTGTAAGAAGCCTCCATTTTGTTTGTTCTCTTCCTAGTTATCTGTATAATGTTGCATTTAACTGGCTGAAATCTCATGCCCCATTTTTGTGCCCAACATCCTAATCTATCTGTATCATTCTGAAGTTTCAGCGAGTCATCTGTAAATGTATCTCTAATTTCCCGGTAGCAAACACAGTCATCTTCGAACAGTCGTATTTATGAGTCAATGTCAGTGGAAATATCATTGATGTATAGGGAGAATAACGGTGGACAAAGAACAGTCCCTTGTGGGACCCCAGACAAAACTGGAGCCCCCTCTGAAGATTCCTCATTAACAACACCACACACGCTGTTTTTTGTAGCAAAGGAAAGAATCTATCCATCTGAGAGTATTTCTCCTTATTCCATAACCAAATAACTTAGATTTAAGTTGTTCATATGGTGGGGTGTCAAACGCTTTCTCGAAGTCCAGAATAAAAGTGTCTATCTGTTCCCCTTTGTCCAGTCATTAATAACTGTGCTCAACTGAGTTTCACAATTATATCTTTTCCTAAATGCATGTTGTCTGTCTGACAGAAGTTTATGCTCATTCAAGTGGGCTATGATGTTTGAGCAGACTAAATGTCCAAACAATTTTCACAGAACACAAGTCAGAGACACAGGGTGATAATTACGGGCAAGAGCCCTCTCTCCTTTTTTGAAGAGTGGGCAAATGTTCGCTAGAAGCCATTCTTTTGGGATTTCACCCGTATCAAGAGACTGTTGAAACAGTTGAGCAAAAACTGGACCTAACGCTATTGCTAGTTCCTTCAGGACTCTATGATGAAGCTCATCAAGTCCTAAAGCTTTAGTGGGGTTTAAGCCTATAAGTAGTTTGATCACTCCTGCAGCTGTCACAACAATATTATCCATGAATGGGGCCGATCTTCTAGTCAATAGAACCTCCGTGAGCTCCGTTTTATTAAGTGCATCATTGAATTGACCAACTAGTTCCCCTGCCCTTTCAGAGTCTGATACGGCAATCCCGTTCCCCCTCTTTTATTAAGGGGCGGGATACCGTGCCTGTCTTTCTTCTGACTATTGGTATATCTGTAGAAGTCTCTTGGGTTTGCCTTTACATCACCTACCAAGTTATTCACATACAAATCATGCTGATTTTTATATCTATCTTGATCTCACGTCACAAGTTTTTAAATTTTGTCCTGAGTTTACCACTTCCAATCTTTTTCGCCTTTGTGTGAATCTTATTTCTTCTGCGAATTTTTTTTCTTATCTCCGGTGTGATCCAGGGAATCGAAGATACAGATCTACTAGTTTTTGAGGGAATATGATTTTCAGCCGAAGTATGGATGAAAGAAGTTATCAAATCAAAGTTCTCCTGGACAGACCGACCATCAGAATGACCATTAAAGTAGTTCTCCTTTGCGAATCTGGGCGCATCTTTCCTCATAGTCACCTTTCTGATTTAAGTACACCTTCCTTTCTGATTTAAGTACCACCTTTCTTTATTGGTGGAATGTGTATTTTTAAATATCCGTAAACAATATCATGATCTCTTAGTTTGTCTGGAGACTGAATGTCTTCAAACGGTCCTGACAAAGTTGTAAGAATCAGATCCAATGTGTTCTTATCAGGAGTAAGTTCCAGGCCATTATGATTCAAATTGTCAATTAATATTTGTCCTTCATACTGACTTAACATTGTGCCTGGTTTGCTGAGCCTGTCGGGCCGGACAATGTCTCTGAAGTTGAGGTCACCTAAAACATGTACAACCGTAAGTTTTTTTACCCTTGTGCTGTGACTTAATGCAATCCAGCTGATCTTCAAACAACTGAAAGTTTTCAACCGTACCATTCGGTTGTCTATACCAACTCGCTACGAAGCGGGAAGTTTTATTTGCAAAACTCTTAACCCAGACCGATTGGTATCGTTTTCCAGTTCCATGAAAGGCCCATGAGGGATGAGGCTAAATGGCCGAAACAAGCTTGTCCGGTCCAGAAAGCATGTACACTCCATATTTTCAAGTTCTATGGTGTATTTATAACCCTTGCTAGAACATATTGGCCACTTTTTCGATAAATGAGATCACATTGACCTAACGTAACGTGCTGTATATTTGGCAGTCACATACGTCGAGGTGGTGGTCGTAGTAAAACGTTGTGCACTTCCCTTCTTTAAGATCTGCGAATTTTAAAACTCACAAATATATATATGTGTTGAGAACTAGATTATATAGCTTATTTTCTATATTATCTAGAAAACTGTCTTTTTCTATGTATTCTGTACTTTTATGGTAACGTTTTATATAATTTATACATTTTGGGATCTATATAATGCGCAGAGCTTTGGTTTTGGGTGTATTAACCCTTTGTAGAGGCTACTTCCAACTGTCTCGGGAGAAAATACTGAAAGAATGTTGATATGATATTAAGAATTTTCCACTCGTGTTCATTTCATAGGAAATTGTTAAACTCGCCGATGGCTCGTTTCAAAAATTACAACAATGACAACCCGTGAGAATTCCCCTCCTTAAGAAAGAGACACCTGTACATGTACGTGCGTATGCATTTACTGATGATATCAGAAATATCCCCTTAATGCTCTATAAAATCCAGACTACAGAATATATGAAGCTTAAAAACCCTGAAACGTGTTCAAATGTTAATTGATGCTGCTAAACAAAAACGATAATACACCTGCGAACTAATTGCAGAAGCAAAACGTTTCATGACATAACTATTCATGGCCATGAAGAAAGAAAATTATGAGGTCGCCCATTTTTGGATCGATTGAAAAGCTAACAATACTGCAGCGCCTATACTGTTGTTGTCCACGTGACCAGTCGCTGACCAATAAATTTAAACCGCGCGCGAATTAGGTTTAAACTTTTGTCTACTGTTTTACCTTTTATTGAGCAATTGGATCTTACAAGCTTACTTCATTCAATCTATTTTTACATCGATTTACACGACCCCCGCCCATCGGGGCTTGAAGAAATAGATGGGCTGCATGATGCTTCCACGGAAGGCGGAAACTGACCACACACGTGTACTGGTAAACCGCTTAGAGGATCTAAGTCTGCCCAGGCAAAGGATGCGAGTCGGTCCGTCCATGTTTAAAAGCACTATTGGTTTCATTGGGCGGCAGGGCTTGAGAAGCCATTTCATCTAAGTGTCGGGTAAAAGTCCCACAAAATTGGAAGCATCGTCTACAGTGTTGACGGGGACGTTAAGCCTCAAATCAAACAGACAAACTATATGTTGTGCCAAGCATATTTCATTCATTCTATTTTTTTACAGCGATTTACATACAGGTACTTTGAGTAAGCTGTTAGGTCCCAGCTGCGACGTCTGATCTGGACCTCGAAAACAGTGAGGGCCCAGATCAGACGCCGCATACTGTGGCGTCTGATCTGGGTCTCACTGTTTGCCCATGAACCATATTTGAACATATGTATATATGGGTAAAACAGCCGCGCTATTTAAATAAAGGACCAACAAGTGCTGGTGATATTTAATTATAATGTGTGTGATTTGTGCGTGATTTGAGGTTTAACGTCCCCGTTAACACTGTAAAGGTCATTTTGGAGACTTTGCTTCCAATTTTGTGGGACTTTTACCCGACATTGAGATGAAATGACATCTCAAGCCCTGTCGCCCAATGAAACCAATAGGGTTTATTAGCATGGACGGTCCGCCTCGCACCGCGGTTCCTGGACAGGCTTAGATCCTCTAAGCAGTTTACCAGTACTAGTGTGCGGTCCGGATTCAGCTCTGCGTGGAAGCATCGTGCAGCCCATATATGTAATATAAATGTTATGTTATGTTATGTTATGTTATGTTATGTTATGTTATGTTATGTTATTTTATGTTATGTTATGTCATTTTGGCTTCTGTATGCCAGGACAAACCATAAATTTGCATGAACATATGTGATAGCTAGATGTCTTTTAAAGGTGCATTATTGAGCTATCTGGAAAAAATGCTTCCAAAAATAAAATACATATAGCCGGTATTTTTCTTTAAAAGAATACAAATGAATGCATTTTATGCAAAAATGCGAACAATTATTATGACAGGTAAACGAGTTTGAGAGGGATTCCCTAACTAGGTTTCGAACACAAGTTAGATCTATTTTTAGTTCGTGACAAAAATAGAATCCACATATATGACGTTATGCGACGTTCATTTTTGGCCTTGTTTGCCTAGGCCATGCCTGAATCGGAAAAAAATATGACGCTGAATACCATGCCATAAGTAACGACACTCAGAGACGATACTGTCGCCATGTATGTGTAAAGTGATAGATTTATTTTTAGAACAGAAATTCCGAACACATGTTCAGAGCGAAGGGTAAACACGAATGAAAACGACCATTTTCGCAAAGTTCTGAAGCTCTATTTGGCTCCAAAAGTGTACACTTGACAAAGGAGTATGCATTTAAGATAAAAACCAGAAAAAAATTTTGAGACCCGCTAGCTCAATAATGCACCTTAAGACCGGACTGCAGTTATAATCATACTGTTGACAGTTTTCGAGTGTCTTGTACATGCATTATGCCTCCATGGGAAAAGTAACCGAAAGCATTACATTTCGTTACAACTGCCGCAGTGAGCGGGTCTTAACTCTTATCTTGCTGTTCTTTGGAAACAGTGGAGATCCAGATCAGCTGGCTTCTGAAGAAGCCATCTGATCAGGATCTACACTGTTTGGCATTTAGTTGATGACTTTTTAGCAATAGAATACATCAAGTAATTTGATTGGTTGATAGACAGAAAGTGGTGTGGCTTAAATGAATATTCAGCAAGATAAGGGCTAATAACTATCCACAATCTATGTTTCGGAGCAGAAATAAGGGAAGTAATATATACCCATGTAAACCCTATTTTTTTCTTTATGACGTGGGATTTACGGGGGGGAGAGGGGGGGGGGGGTGGGGGTGGTCATTAAACATACTTTTTAACGTGATGAATATATGAAGTGGTAGTTGTGTTATAAGTAAGATACACGGAGTTTCATTATTTGTTTGTTTGTTTGATTGTTTTACGGGATCATGTTATAGTTGCCTCACTGAGGCCGTTCTAACGAGTACACATAATCTATTTGTTATATAAAAAAAAGGAAAACAATATACATATATACCCTGGTAAACCCCACTTTTCTTTTAAAAAAGTACGCTCCTTACACGGACTGCTTATTTAAGAATGTTTTGATTTGGGTTATACACCCGTCTAGCAAAGTGTCTCATCACGTGAACAAGTCCGTGAAATGAAGACCCCCTATACCCCACTTCATAAAGAGAAAACTGGGGTTTGCGGGGTATACATTATTTTTCTTATTGGTTGTGGGTACTCGGTACTAACGAGCACCCATAACTTATGTTTGCAGTATTTATAAGAAAAATATACCGGATTTTCATCAAAAAAGTAGCCATTTTGGAGATGTGAAAAATGCACTCTAACGCACGGGTGTTTTACCGTAATGTAATTTCAT
This sequence comes from Lucinisca nassula, assembly GCA_963580285.1. Classification (NCBI taxonomy): domain Eukaryota; kingdom Metazoa; phylum Mollusca; class Bivalvia; order Lucinida; family Lucinidae; genus Lucinisca; species Lucinisca nassula. The sequence continues at coordinate 91,630,422 of OY757022.1, forward strand.
GTCTCCAAAACTGATATTTTAACCACTGACATTACGAAAACATGCCTATACAAATACATTGAAAATTTTAAAGCCGAAAAATTGTGATATTTTTCTTATTTCTGCTCAAAATATAGATTGTGGTTCTCGTTAGAACCGCCTCACAAAGGCGTTTCTAACGAGTACCCACAATCTCTATTTTAGAGCAGAAATAAGAAAAATAATGTTACCCCTGTAAATCCCAATAATATAAAAAAGTGAGGTTCAAGGGGGTAAAAGTTATATAGGCGTGTTTTCGTGATGAAACTTATATTACTTCTCTTTTTTTCTGCTCCAAACATAATTTGTTGTCACTCAGTGAGACGGTTCAAACGAGTACCTACAATCTATGTTTTGGAGAAGAAATAATGAAAAATTATTGTATACCCCTGTAAACCCCAGTTTTCTCTATACAAAGTTGGAGTTCAGGATTCATTAACGTGTTGGTTTCATGCGCTAGGATTTTTTTTTTTTTTTGGGGGGGGGGGGGTGGGGGGCTGGTTTTACGTCCCTTTGAAGATTAATTCACTCATATCGAGCCGATCGTTAATCAGAGGCGGGCGAAAACCGGAGTACCCGGAGAAAAACCACTTGACCTTCCGCTGCAGAACTTGGCGTATCACATTTGACCCGAGCCAGGCTCGAACCCACAGCGGTGAGAGACCTAATGATTAAGAGTCAGCGCTCTTATCCACTCTGCCTCGGAGGCTTGTGCGCTTGGAATTGCCCTTACTATATATAAAAATATGATGAATATATTAATTGCACATTGCTCTTAAAATATGTGTTTCCCGAACATACAGTAAAACCTGTCTAAGTGTCCACCTCTATTAAGCAAGCAACCCGTCATAAGCAAGCAGGCATTCAGTTCCCAAAAAGGGAAAATGCATTAAAATTCACCTGTGTTAAGAAAGCACCCGCCTTAAGCAAGCACTTTTTGAATATCCCATAGGTGGTTGCTTAATACAGGTTGGACTGAACATTCTGGTTGCCTCACTGAAACGTTTTGGCAAGTACACGTACCATCTGTCAATGTTTTAAACCAGAAAGGAGATATAAACTACATGTTGTGCCATTTTAGTTTTTTTCTATATAAAGTCGGGGTTTAATGATGTTGCCCATCATACCATCACGAAAACACGAATTTTGACCCCCTTGAACCCCAGTTTTATATAGTAAAACTGGGGTTTACAGGTGTAACCCTTATTAGTTTTACTTATGCTTTAAAATATAGATTGTGGGTACTCGTTAGAACCGCCTCGATGAGGGGGTTCTAACGTGTACCAACATTCTATATTTTGAGCAGAAATTAGAAAAATATCACAATTTTTCATCTGAAAAATTTTATTTTTTTCGGCGGTAAAATTTCCAATGTATTAGTATAGGCGTATTTTCGTAATGTTTGTTACAAAAATAAAATTCTAATTTTAACTGTGATACTCGATTATCTAAAACTTTATTTGAACGAGCTGATAAGTACCTACCTTGTCCTAATCTGAGTCCAAATAGTCCATCAACATTGATACTACTATAATCTTCGCTGAAAAATTTAAGCGCGCTTTCGACAGCTTTTAAAACGTCCTCTACGGCAACCTCAGTTGAGGGAAGATGAGCGCCAAAGACGCCCGCGAATAAGAAATAAAGTGGCGTCACAGTCCGTAGAAGCATTTTAGAGTTGTGTTTTAAATGTTCTCTTCAAAGCACGAGAAAAGAACAGGTGGTAGTTTGTCAAATATTTATATGATGAAAATTGTTTTATCTCTAAGTCCTGGTTGTGTCGTGTACGTCTTCCTGGACTAGTACATGGTCGCGTACGGTAACAAGATACCTTCTTGAAAAGTTCAATTTTCCAGAATACAGTGAAATTCCTATATCAAGATCATTTTGGGACTGTTCAAAAGTGGTCTTAAAGACCACTTTTGAACAGTCCCAAAAATGGTATCTCATTTGGAGACACCGGGTGTAGAAAACACAAAGAACGATTAACTGACACCTTCTCAATAAGCTTTTAAAAGCAGATTTAGTCTTAATTTTAGATGGTCTTAATAGCGGAATTTTATTGTATAAATGAATACCTCCGCTGATCAATAACTCACATTTAAACTCATTCTGTTTAGAAATGACAGAAGAACTATATATAACAGTCACTATTTTTTTTTCTCACTATGAACACAAACTTATTTTTCATATTACCCATGATGAAACTATGTATTGGGACAGACAGTTCTAGGCAAACAGTGCAGACCCTAATCAGACTGTTCCTTTAAGGAAGAGTCTGATCAGTGTCATCACCGTTTCCAATTCCGTTGGCACTTTTGGACTCCTAGCTAAATTTTTAGGAGAATTACAGAAAGTCCTCAAGGTGTCCGATTTTTTTTTGTATTGTTACCGTATAATCTTTGATAGAGTTATGCCCCTTTGATTTTTTGTAAACTTTTCGTTTCCGGATAACTCCTCCTACAGTTTACATCCGATCAAACTGAAACTTCATACATAGTTAGCCCATGATGTGGAGCAGCGCATATTGTTTCGAGGTTACGGTCCACCAAATAGTAATAGGGTTTTGCCCCTTTGAATTTTTTTTTTTTTTTGTAAATTGTGTAAATTGTTCGTTTCCGGGTAACTCCTCTTGCCGTTTACATCCGATCAATCTGAAACTTCATACATAGTTAGACCATGGTGTGGGGCAGCGCATATTGTTTCGAGGTTACGATCCACCAAATAATAATAGAGTTATGCCCCTTTGAAATTTTATGTTAACTTTTCATTTCCGCCGGATAACTACTCCTACAGTTTACATCCGTTCAAGCTGAAACTTCATACATAGTTAGACCATGATGTGGGGCAGCGCATATTGTTTCGAGGTTATGGTCCACCAAATAATAATAGAGTTATGCCCCTTTGAAATTTTATTTAAACTTTTCGTTTCCGGATAACTCCTCCTACAGTTTACATCCGATCAAGCTGAAACTTCATACATAGTTAGACCATGATGTGGGGCAGCGCATATTGTTTTGAGGTTACGGTCCACCGAATAATAATAGAGTTATGCCTTGTAGCGCCGCTTAGTGTTCACTCGACGCTTAGTGTTCACCATGGACACTTAGCGTTGATGGTGAACACTAAGCGTTGCCACTGTCAACGCTTAGTGTTCATTTTGCCAAATGAACACTAAGCGTCGATCATGTAGATCGGAATGCAGTATCAACCGCTAGTGTTCATTTTCTGGTATGAAAAAAAATAATTTTGCCTTATAACACGAATACTTCTTGATGTATGAACATCAAACTTCAGTATTACGAGACAGTACGACCCGACATTTGACCAGAGAAACGAACATCATCATGACCTATATTTCATGGCCCAGTGATTTTGCCTTATAACACGAAGACCTTATGGTATATGAACATCATAACTTGGTATTATGAGTCAATATGGCCCGATATTTGTCTTCAAAATAAATGTAGGTCACTATGACCTAAATATCATGGTCCAGTGATGTTGCCTTTTAACGCGAAGACGTTTTGGTATATGAACATCATAACTTGGTGTTATGAGTCAGTATGAAACACCCCCGGGTATCATAAGTGTAAATATGAATGCTTTGTGATGAGTGATTGTTGAGATATAAGCATTTCAAAAACTTAAACACAATTTTACAGAGATGTTCTAGTTTATGACCCCTAGCCCCACCCCGGGGCATGCACCCAGGGGTCTGTTCTCTTGGAACATAAGAAGACTCTCCCAGTTACTTAAGTCCAAAATATGAGTACTCTGTGATGCGTGACTGTTGAAATCGCAAACGCAAAAGGGGCCGACCGATGTGACAACAATAGCTCTCATTGTACTTCATTGTATTTGGCGAACTAATGCCATGGTGAACAATAAGCGTTGGGATCGCACACAGTATCGACAGTCGCGACGCTTCGTGTCCATGGTGAACACTAAGCGTTGATGGTGAACACTAACGCCATCAACGCTTAGTATCCATGGTGAACACTAAGCGTCGAGTGAACACTAAGCGTTGTTACAATGCCGTTTTGAAATTTTTTGTTAACTTATCGTTTCCGGATGACTCCTCCTACATTTAACACCCGATTAAGCTGAAACTTCATATATGGTTAGACCATGATGTGGGAGGCGCATATTGTTTCGAGGTTACCTTCCCCCAAATAATAAACGAGTTATGTCCCTTTGAAAATTTCTGTAAACATTTTGTTTCCGGATAACTCCTGCTACATTTTACATCCGACGATGCTGAACCTTTGCATACAGTAAGACCATGATATGGAACAATGCATATTTTTTTGAGGTTACGGTCCGCTAAATATTGCCAGAGTTTTACCCCTTTCACAGATTTTTCTAAACATCCCGTTTCCGGATAATTCCTCCTACATTTTATATCCGATGAAGCTGAAACTTTACATATAGTAATACCATGATATGGAACAGCGCATGTTATTTTGAGATTACAGTCCGCTAAATATTACCAGTGATTTCCCCTTTCACAGATTTTTCTAAACATATTTTGTTTCCGGATAAAGCCTTCTACATTTTACATCTGGTAAAGCTAAAACTTTACTTATAGTTAGACCATGATGTGGAGCAGTGCATATTATTTCAAGGTTACAGTCCACCACTTATTTCCAGAGTTATGTCCATAATATTTTGAGATTATGGTCCACCAAGTATTACTGACCATGGAAATTTGGTGGAGACAGGTAGTTTGAGCCTTTGAAGGTTATTAAGAGTGCTAGGCAAGAATATATGAAGCACATATTCTTCCTTGGTTACATTCCACAAACCCTAACTTGTACAACAATCAGTATATGTATTATCCATCTTACTAGTTGCCACGGGCGTATAATGCCCCGCTTGCGGAGCTTTTGTTTCCAAATGGAATGCCATGATGTTGAAACCTCTGTGCACCCTAAAAATATACTTTTTGGAATCGACCGAAACTTCCGGTCAGCTTTTGTCAGTGTGACTTTCGCTGACCACCTACAGAATCCAGGCAACATTCATTTATAGTCCCATGTGGCGTCAGAGCATTGTGTAAGACATCAGGGTTGGCTATTTGTTAAAACTCTGGAATGGGCTCGTGTATTTGGACCCGCCTTTATAGAAACAAACTCGGCGGCTCTGTTTTCATTAAATACAGGAATCTAAGGGTTGAACGAAACAGTCTAACAGTCATTTATAGTCCCATGTGACGTCAGAACATGTGTAAAATGGACCGGATCACGAAAACAGGTCTATATAATTTTTACCCCCTTGAACCCCACTTTTATATAGTAAACCGGGGGTTTCTGGGGGTATACCTTATTTTTTTCTTATTTCTGCTCTAAAATATAGATTGTGGGTACTCGTTAGAACCGCCTCGATGAGGCGGTTCTAACGAGTACCCACAATCTATATTTTGAGCAGAAATAAGAAAAATATCACAATTTTTCATCATAACATTTTCATTTTTTCGGCGATAAAGGTGGCAATGTATTTGTATAGGCGTGTTTGCGTAATGAATATTCCAGCCTACGCTCAGAAACAATCCGCCTGCCAGTGCTGTCAGTGCTTTGATTAAACATTCATTACGCAAACACGCCTAATATTAAAGGGCCACTTGGTAGAATGGCTATTCTGAGTTAGAAGTGTCACCCTCTTTAAATGTTGTGTAAATAAAATAAAAAGATAAATAAACAAAATAAAATAAATGCCGAACTGTAAGCGGAGGGGCAGATATTTTCCATCTGTTCCGAATATCCATAGATTTTTTGTCTGTTTATATGTTTTTGCTTACCTGTTGAAACAAGGGTCCCTTTGAATCCGTGGTACTGATCACGAATCTTTTCCACAGTCATGGCGGTCATTAATTCGAACGGCAGTCGTTATATATAGCTTCTGTCGAACGAATGTGTACCCACGAATTGTGTACATAGGTATATAGATATACCCTTAATAATGTCCAGTGAACAGTTAAACTAATGTAACGGTTTTATATGAATACCACTTATAAGCTTTGCTGTAGGGGCCGGCTCTATTGTGACTTGGGTAGAGTGGTTGGCTTAGTCACGAAGTAAAGCAATGGATACCGCGGTTAGTACCTGGTGGGTGACCGCGTTGCTTGGCTAAAGCTACATGTACATTGGTGGAAGCGGTGGTATGGAAACACTGTCGCTGGTGAGTTGCATAGACTCCGCTTTCGGGTTTGCCTAGTGGGGTCTGTGTGACTTGGCGATGAAGTCAAGAGATGATGGAGAGAAAAGTAACGGTTACAAATAAATACCCTCGCTGTAGGAGCCGGCTCTTTTAGCGACGTGGATAGAGTAGTTGGCTTATTCACGAAGTTAAGCAATGGATATCGCGGTTTGTACCTGGATGGATGACCGCGTTGCTTGACTTCGAGGACGACCCGGCTTACGCTATCCTACAAACTAAACCAACCCATATAATCTACAACGCAGACGTCCGCCGACTGATGAAGTTATTTCACGTTATATGATGTCTAGCCTAAACGACCAGACACACAGATTCGAATACAAACAATTTATATATCACATGTGACTTTTTTCTTTTCTTTTCTTGTCCATGGGTGAGATATGGAGAGAAACATAAAAAATTTCTAACCCCGTACGCATCAGTCTTGGATACCGTTATCTGGTGCGCACGAATCCCTCTCTCTCTCTCTCTCTCTCTCTCTCTCTCTCTCTCTCTCTCTCTCTCTCTCTCTCTCTCTCTCTCTCTAATTCTCCTGCACAGGGGGAATGGGGTGGGGGAGGGGGGGGGGGGCAAAGCTAAAGCTGACGTGCCGAGACCGAAGGACAGTTCATTTTGTGGAATTCATGATTGTCGATTTTTTCTCTTCGTTCGACGCCATGTTGGTGATCAATACGCACCGGAAGTTGAAAACGCGATCAGTTGCCAAGTGGGGTGGGGGCAAATCTTGGCAGGGGCGGTAAATCATGTTATTGTACTAGGCTATTGTGTGGATCGTTGCGGGAACCCCATCTAAGGAATACCCACAATCTATTTTTGGAGGATATATAGCAAGAGTAGTTGTATCATAAAATATGAGCCTTGACAAGCGAAAAGATATCTTCAAGTATGTGCTCTCAGGGAAGACGCATACCAATCTGCGTAGCCAACCAATCAGACTTCAGCGTTCCCTCTCCGCATGGAGATGCCTTCACGTTAACAAGTCCAAGTAATGAAGACTCCTGGGAACCCCACGTTTTAGAGAAGATTTGTGTTTATGTGTTTGTTTGTTTGTTTGATTTGAGGTTTAACGTCCCCTTCAACACTGTAAAGGTCATTTTTGAGACGTTACTTCCAATTTTGTGGGACTTTTACCCGACATTGAGATGAAATGACATCTCAAGCCCTGTCGCCCAATGAAACCAATAGGGTTTATAAGCATGGACGGTCAGACTCAGATTTGTGTTTACAGGAGTGTATATGATTTTTCTTATTTTTAGTCCAAAACATAGGTTGTGGGTACTCGTTAGAACCGCCTCATTCCGCCTCAATGAGGCGGTTCTAACGAGCACCCACAAAAAACGTTTTGGACAATGATTTTTTGGAAAAATTATGCGCATTTTCATCAGAAGAAATAACCATTTCTGAGACATAAAAGAATGCACTGTGTCACACGGATGCGTTACAATGTATCGGAATGTTTGTTTGTTCGGTTTAAGTTTTACGGCCCCATCAACGCTATTCAGTAGTATCCAAATAGAGCATTGAAAAGACTGTGATCAGCCTGCGCAATTACGTTTTCACTGTGCCCACATGCTCGAATACCAATAATCGATTGTTGAAACTACCGTAAAACTCCTAAAAATTCGGACACGTTAAGGACTTGCTGTAATTCTCTTAAAATTTTGACAAATTTGTTTCACGATCGTGCAAGGAGTCCAAACGTGCAGGCGAAATGACAAACAGTCTCGATCCTGAGCAGAAAGCTACTACAGGAGCAGTCTGATCTGGGTCTGCACTGTTTGCTTTGGCCTATCTGTCCCAATGCTTAGGTTTATTACACACATAAAATATTCCACAACCTGGGTTCGTTGTTCATTAAAGCATCGTGAAATTAAGAAATACTTCATTTAACTCTGAGATCAAGTTACAAAATAATAAATTTTCAATTTCCATAAAATCTGACGCCCATTCGTTTTCATTTGTAGGCTAAAAAAAACGTTGGCACATCACGTGGCTATGCATACGCTAACTTGAGTTTGTATCCCAACAGCACGATATTGCAAAGGCATGCAATAACAATGAAATATATTCTACAAGATGAACATGCATCAGGAAAACACACCTTTATAATTTTGACCGTCTTAATGGTAAAACTGGGGTGTACAGGGGTAACCTTTATGCTTTTCTTATTTCTGCTCAAAAACATATATTGTGGGTACTCGTTAGAACCACCTCGCCGATGCGGTTCTAACGAGTTCGCACAATTTATGTTTCGAGCAGAAATATGAAAAATATCAATTTTTATCTGATTTTTTTTTTCATTTTTGGTGGTAAAATTTTCAATATATTTTCGTAATGGAGACGGGTACTTATTGCCTAGACGACCAGGAACGGCTCGGGCTAGCCTGGACCCCAGCACAGTCTTGCCAGTGCCTTTTACGTTAGCAATTAAAGCACTAACAGCACAGATGGGGCGATTGTCTCTATGTGTAGGCTGGGAAAATGATCCTGAACGGTGATTTAGACTGTTAACATTTCCTCTAACCCTAACTTTCCTGTACTGTAAGCAAACAATGTAGACCCTGATCAGACGCTGCATTATGCGGCGCCTAATACTTATCAAAATCAGAATCAGAATCAGAATTATTACTGGTGACACGTCAAATGACATTCATACACCAGGACCTGTGATATGGGAAGTTAGTCCCTAGCTCTAACCAAAGAGGTAAATTTAGCTACACAATCCTCAGCACCTTCAGTCGTCGAAATGATCGAATCGGGAAGGGCATTCCAATCTCAAATGGTTCGTGGGAAGAAAGATTCTTTATAAATGTCCGTTCTTGCAGTAAGGGTCTGAAACGTCATTGAATGGTGCTTTCTGCAGTGCCTAGCTGGGGGAACAAGGTCATCTGTTGGAATGCTGGCCGCACCCTTTAGACCTTTGTATAAGAGTATGAGCCTACTGTCTCTTCTCCTTTTCTTGAGAGACTCCCATCTTAATTTTCCTAGAATTCCAGTCATGCTCCCAGTTTCAAAGCAGTAATTTCCAGTTACAAACCTGGCAGCTCTATTCTGAACTTTTTCAATTTCTTCATTGAGGACTACTCCGCTTGGTTCCCAGATGCAACTACAATATTCCAAGATTGGGCGAACAAGTCCCCTGTATGAAGTCTCTTTCACATCCTGAGGATGCTGATGAAGATTTCGCCTCAGGAAACCAAGTGTTCTATTCGCCTTTGCTATTGTGTGTATTCCATCTCAAATCATGAGTGATTGTCACACCAAGGTACTTAATGGAATTCACATTTTCGAGGCCCGTTCCCTCTAAAGTGTAAGAAGCCTCAATTTTATTAGATCTCTTCTTAGTTATCTGCATAATATTGCATTTAACTGGCTTAAATCTCATGCCCCATTTTCGGGCCCAACATCCTAATCTATCTATGTCAGCCTGAAGTTTTCAGTCAGTCATCTGTATCTCTAATTTCCCGGTAACAAACACAGTCGTCTGCGAACAGTCTTATTTCTGAGTCAATGTCAGCGGAGATATCATTGATGTACAGAGAGAACAATAGAGGACCAAGAACAGTCCCTTGCGGGACTCCAGACAAAACTGGCGCCCATACTGAAGATTCACCATTAACAACAACCCGCTGTTTTCTGTAGCAAAGGAAGGAATCTATCCATTTTAGAGTCTTTCCTCCAATTCCATAACCAAATAATTTGGATTTAAGAAGATCACGCGTAGGGATGTCAAAAGCCGTCTCGAAGTCCAGAATAAATGTGTCCACCTGCCCTCCTTTGTCCAGGATTTTTGCCCAATCATTAATAACCGTGCTCAACTGAGATTCGCAACTATGCCTTTTCCTAAATGCATGTTGTCTGTCTGACAAAAGTTTATGTTCATCCAAGTGGGCCATGATGTTTGAGCAAACTATGTGTTCAAGCAATTTACATAGAACACATGTCAGTGACACCGGGCGATAAATTCAAATACTGTAAGCCAGCAGTGTAGACCCTGATCAGACACCGCATTCTGCGGCGTCTGATCTTGGTCTACACTCCCGGCTTTGTATTTTCTATAAATAACCGTTACATGGGTTTCCCAAATCAGTGATGAATGCGGCGTCTGATCTGGGTCTACACTGCCGGCTGCGTATTTTCTATAAATAACCATTACATGGGTTTCCCAAATCAGTGTTAGTCCCGCGAACAGCAGCACTAATAGAAATTCTGTCCTCAGTAACTTTGGGTCTATTGAAAAACAATCGACCAAAAATGCCATTCCCTTGGAGTTGTTAAGAGTTGGCTGCACATGCGTATTTGAAGCATATACTATATAAATAGAAGAATGTTGAGATTTACCACTATCTGGGTTTATTCAGCAGACGACAAATTGGTGATTTTTTGTTTTCTTATTTGTTCCCAGAAAATAGGACTCGACATCTCATGGAAATTGTCTCCATGGAAACAATTTGCATAAAATGCCAAATGGGCCTGTGTTCTGAAAAAAATCAAAATGTGGTCTGCTGAAATAGAAAAAAAACAAAACAAAAGAAAACAAAAGCTGACAAAATAACACATATAACAAACCGTTGAAACGAGGACCCAGATAAGTCAGTGCGTATAGCCTACGCTCAGCCTGTTTAGCGCATTTGCTGTGCCCATGCTGGCAAAGGTTCCCAATATAGCAATATCGTGATAGATGTATCACATAATTTGAGTCTTTTGTGAGTGTTTAATTGTAGACTGGCTGGCTTAAAGTCACGCATGCGTACAGCAGCAGGCAATCACCAGTCTGGTATCAGATATTTTCGTCGTTGAAGCATGCTCAAGGTTTTAGAGACTGGATTTGTCTTCAAAAACATAGATTGTTGGTACTCGTTAGAACCGCCACTTTGATTTGATTGAGGCGGTTTGAACTAGTACCCACACTCTTTATCTGAACTAGAAATAAGAAAATATCGAACATTAGTTCTAGAGATAGGAGAGACGCCATTTTTGCACACGGGTTTGATCATCGAGACTAATTAACCTTGAACATTTCCACAAAAAAGGTTCTTGCTTCTCTGTTTTGATTGCTTCTCTGTTTGGATTGCTTCTCTGTTTGGAAACAGAATACTTCCCAGCATGCCCTCGGCATTGAATCGTCGAAACAACGCAGAAAACGTAGCTTCAACGATGATTTAACGTTTAGACAACGTTGTGTGCTCACAGGGTGGGTTAACATTCTGTTTTTCAACAAGACTGAGAAGACTTGCAGAAAAAACTTCACCAACATCAGAGGGTTGTGGTCTGATGGAATAGCGACGATGCAATGTGGGCGACGTTGGTGGATAGATGAAGGAACGACAAAATGAAATATTTGTCTTATCTGTACATCTCCTCTGAAGCATGCATTTAAGAAATGAATTTTATTTTTTCTGCTGTTCATGAAAGTATAAACGCAGTGGGTCGCGTGCAAGGGTTCATGTAACATTTGCTAGCGACCCGCTGTCGTTGCTGGCCTCGGTAGCTCAGTCGGATGCGCGTCTGACTGGTGATCAGGAGGACGCGGGTTCGATACCTGCCTGGGTCGGTAATATTATTTCGTGGAGATTGACCATGAAATCTTTTCTATGGTCATTCTCGCCCTTCCGCTGATTTAGGAAGGGCAGTTGTCAGTGTCTGGCGAAAGAATGTGCACTGTACTGGTTAACCGCTTACTTATAATCTATTCTAGAAAGGGTTATCCTTTGGAAGCAAGGAATACACCACAGAACTGGAAAATATGGTAGTGTACATGTTTTCTGGGCCAGACTAGCTAGTTTCGGCCAATTAGGCCTCATCAGTAACCTTCAAATATTTTCAAAATTCCACAATGGAATCAATTACCCCAAAGGACAAGAAAATATAAACTATACTATGATGTAGGGCAAGGGGACTTTTTACGGAAGCAAGGAATACACCACAGAACCGCCCAGGAAAAGCGTGGATAGGTAAACTGACCTGATCAAAAATGACCTAATCATGTTGACTGGGCTGTTAAACCCCAATACAAACAAAGAAACAAACAAAGACCCGCTGTCGTTTATACTTTCATGAAAAGCAGAAAAATTAACTTTATTTTTTATAGATTTACATTCTTTGGCCCTCATCCCAGGGCGAAAAAATGCTCATAGGGCAAACTTTTAAAGCTGAAAACATTTACACGCTGTTTTTTCTACAAAGGGCGAACAGCTTTGCCGTCACCAACTCCGTAGAAAACCGTGGTTTAGACTGACGCCACTGAAAATCATGTGACTCGATGCGTTTCATGGAAGTATAAACAACAATGTACATTGTTTTCTATAGGTTTACATACCGGCCCCGATAGCTCAGTTGGTAGAGTGTCCGCTCCGGGGAACGGGAGGTCACGGGTTCGATCCCGGGCCGCGACATACCAAAGTCGTTAACAATGGTACTAGCTGCTCCTCGCTTGGCACTCAGATTTACGGGGTAGAGCTAGAACTGGTCGACCCAGTGTCAGGATAATGTGACTGGGTGTGGTATCATGTAATGTGTCTGGGACATGATACTTCCGTGAGGCAGCACTATAAAAGTGAGCATTGAGCTCCCTGTCGCAACCAGACATCACCGTCGTGATATGACTGAAAAATTGTTGAAAGCGACGTTAAACCCGTATTCACACACACACACACACACACACACACACACTATAGGTTTACATTAGACTTTACACTGGAAATGTAAATATTTGAAATTAAACTAACTTGAAACGCAGACATAATCGTTTGTTTGTTTGTTTGATATGAGGTTGAACGTCCAACTACTATAGAGGTGATTGGTTCCAACTTTGTGGGACTTTTACTCGACGTTGAGATGAAATGAAGTTTCAAGCCCTGTCGCACATTGGAACCAATGTTCCAATGCAAAGTCGGTCTGACTTGCACCGCTTAAACCCTCTAAGTGGTTCACCAGTACTCGTGTGCAGTCACTATCAGCTCTGCGTGGAAGAACCATGCAGTCCAATCTGCTTCCCCAAGCCCCGATGGGCGGGACCAATAGCGCAGACATTAGCTGAGATATAAAATAATGACGTCTTTAGTTTGAATTTGTTTGATTTTGTTTGTTTGGATTGAGGTTTAACCTCCCCGTCAACACTGAAAAGGTCATTTTGGAGACGTTGTTTCCTATTTTGCGGGACTTTTACCCGACAATGAGATGAAATGACATCTCAAACCCTGCCGTCCAATGAAACCAAAAGGGTTTATAAGCATGGCGGTCCGACTCGCACCGCTTTGCCTGAGCAGGCTTAGATCCTCTAAGCGGTTTACCAGTACTCTTCAGCTCTGCGTGGAAGCATCATGCAGCCCATCTATTTCTTCAAGCCCCGATGGGCTGGGGCCGATTGAATTTGTTTGAATTTAGGTTAAACGTCCCCGTCAGTACAATTTAGGTCCTTTTGAAGACGTTGCTTCCAATTTTGTGGGTCTTTTACCCGCGGTAATAGTCACACAAAATTGGAGCAATGTCTCCCAAATGACCTATATAGTGTTGAGAGGGTTTAAACCTCAAATCAAACACACAAACATAACAGGCGGACTCTGTTAGGTAGACTGACCATGTTTGTTTACGGGGACGTTATACTTGGGCCACGGCATGAGTAAATCTGTTTTGTCAGGGTCCAGCGCTGCGGCAACGCTCGATCCAGCGCTGCACTACCTGCCAGATGGACATATAGAACAAGTAGACAATACATTTGATGAAAGTTTAATTAAAACCCTTCCGTTGGTAAAGGAGATATGGACGGACAAAAGGCTCAAACTTTTCAACTGTGACACTGACCTTGAGTCGGCATGGCTGAATTATGGGTGTGCACACCAGCTCAATGAGATAAATATTTGACCAAAGTTTAATGAACATTTATCAAAGGGTTCATGAGATACGGAGCGGACAAGAAAGTGTTACATTTACAGACAGATGGTCCAAACACATGGCCTTCAATTGCGACCTTCACCTTAAGTTGACATGGTTGAATTTTGGGTTCTGCACATCATCTCACTAAAACAAACGTTTGACCGAAGTTTAATGAAAATCCTTCCAGGGGTAAAGGAGAACAGACAAAAAATTCAAGGCTCAAATTTGTGACCTTCAACTGTGACCTTGACCTTGAGTCGGCATGGTTCATTTATAGATTCTGCAAACCAGCTCACTAAGGTGAATATTTGACCAAATTTAATGAAAATCTATTGAGGGGTTCATGAGACACGGAGCGGACAAAAAAATGTTACAGACAGATGGTTCAAACTCGTGACCTTCAGTTGTCACCTTCACCTTCAGTCGACAAGGTTGAATTATAGGTTCTGCATATCATCTCAATTAGGCAAACATTTGACTAATGTTTAATGAAAACCAATCAAAGGGTTCATGAGATATGGAGCGGACAAGAAAGTGTTACAGCCGGATGGCTCAAACTCGTGACCTTCAATAGTACCTTCACCTTGAGTCGACAGGGTTGAATTATGGATTTTGCACATCATCTCACTCAGGCAAACATTTGTCCAAAGATTACTGAAAATCCTTCTAGGGGTAAAGGGGGTATGGAATGGACAAAAAAAATCAAGGCTCAAACTTGTGACCATCAACTGTGACCTTAACTTTGAGTCGGTATGGTATACTCACTAAGGGGAATATTTGATCAAAGTTTAATGAAAATCTATCAAAGGGTTCATGAGATAATGAGCGGACACGAAAGTGTTACGGGCGGACAGATGGACAGACGGACAGACGAAAGCCATTCCTATTATCCCTTCTCCGCTTTGTGGCGGGGGATTAATTACTGAATACGGACAGAAAAATCCCAACCTTAGGGTCCAGCGATCACGTGGGAAATAGAGGATCTTACTTGAGTGTTCGTGTACTATTGAATTCATTAAATGAGTTGAGGAAAACGGATAAATTGCGAGGCTTCGCCAAAGATTTTCTCCCTTTTCCTCAACGAGTTTAATAAATTTAATAATACATGAACACTCATATAAGATCCATGTATTATTGAATTTATTGAACGAGTTGAGGACAAGGGGTAAAATGCGAGGCTTTGCCGAGCATTTTATCCCTTTTCCTCAGCGAGTTTAATAAATTTATTAATGCATGAACACGAATACAAGAATCTATTTATCATATGACATTTAAACCGCATTCTATTCAAGATATTTTGCAAAAATGTCAATATTCCGCCATTAGTTAAGGACGTCGTACGTGTAACGTTACGGGGCGAATCTAACTAATTTGCATATTCAATCCACTGCTGGATTACCGAATTTAATAATGGCCTTATAACATTCTCGAGCTCAGACGCGACGTCATATTATAAACTCGACAAAGCCTCGATGGATTATATATGCATCTCACATGGGTATTTTATCTCACGTGGGTGCACACTATCCATTCCAAATTTTATGATTTTTTCGGTTTGTCTTTGTAAACGCGACTAAAACAAGCGTCAAGAAGAAGGGCTGCCGGAATGAGCAAATAGGGGAGATAAATCGCTGACAACTGAATTCTTTCCAACTGGGTTCTCGGCGCTGGGTACTCGCTTTTGGAGAAGTCGTGCATGTTGATGTGGTATAGAATAGCTATCACCGTGGTCATCACGTGCGTGGAGTAGATGATCATAGGAAGGCGAATCCATCTACACTTTGATATACCTGTAGAAAGAATTCATGTTCGTGTAATGTTTCATCAGAATAATTATGAGGCCCTTGGACCCCACTTTTATAAAGTAAAACTGGGGTTTACAGGGGTAAAGCTTATTTTACTTATTTCTGCTCTAAAATATAGATTGTGGGTACATTTCTGCTTTAAAATATAGATTGTGGGTACTCGTTAGAACCGCCTCATCGAGGAGGTTCTAACGTTTACCCACAATCTATATTTTGAGCTAAATATTTCCGTTGGACTGGGCTTTTATCCTGGGCATAAAGAAAAGGGAACAGCAAGTCCCCAAAGTTGTCTCCCCTTGAAAATGGCGGAACAATCTGTCAGATATTCCAATTCGTCTTAAAGCGTTACAGGATACGCACTAAATAGGTACCCTTTTCTCATATTCAGACTTTATTTATTTATTTATTTATTTATTTACATGTATTTGTTTATTTATCATCATTTATTTGTTTTCCAGCTACAAAGATTAAAATAGAGGATCTTACATGAGTGCTCATGTATTATTGAATTTATTAAACGAGTTGAGGAAAAGGTATAAAATGCGAGCACGAATGCAAGATTTTATTTATCATATGACTTTTGAAACACCTTTTATTCACGATTGTTTACAAAAATGTCAATTTTCCACCATTAGTAAACGCGACGCCGTTACGGACGTCGTACATGTTACGTTACGGAACGTATCTAGCTAGTTTGCATATTTAATCCACTAGTGGATTATCTAAAATATTACATGGCGTTATTACACTCTCAGACGCGACGTCATATGATAAAACACGTTTCACTATCAATGTATCAAAATGACATCTTTCCTCATGCATTTTCTGCAGTAAGCCTACTTGGGCTACACTGGTGGGTCGATTGTCTCCGAGGTTATAGTCTTGGAAAATGGTCCTAAACAGGGACTGTTTCGAGTAACCCTTAAACTCATGTACAGTAGGCAAACGGTGTAGCCAGTGATCTGAGTCTATACTGTTTGCCAAAACCAATGATTCCAGTCAAGATTCAAGATTCTACACGACCCCCGCCCTAAGGGGCTTGAAGAAATATATGGGCTGCATGATGCTTCCACGCAGAGCAGAATCCGGCCCGCACACTAGTACTGGTAAACCGCTTAGAGGATCTAAGCCTTTCCAAGAACCACGGTGCGAGGCGGACCGTCCATGCTAATAAACCCTATTGGTTTCATTGGGCGACAGGGCTTGAGATGTCATTTCATCTCAATGTCGGGTAAACGTCCCACAAAATTGGAAGCAACGTCTCCAAAATGACCTTTACAGTGTTGACGGGGACGTTAAACCTCAAATAAAACAAACAAACATCAAGATTCTACAGATCATCGTCCGCAACACTCTGACCTCACAGCGTCAAGAATAGCGCGGTTTCTGTCTATACATAACCGTTGCCTGGATTTCATACAATGTGTGTGTGTGTGTGTGTGTGTGTGTGTGTGTGTGTGTGTGTGTGTGTGTGTGTGTGTGTGTGTGTGTGTGTGTGTGTGTGTGTGTGTGTGTGTGTGTGTGAATTCGGGTTTAACGTCGCTTTCAACAATTTTTCAGTCATATCACGACGGTGTCTGGTTGCGACAGGGAGCTCAATGCTCACATTTATAGTGCTGCCTCACTGAAGTATCATATCCCAGACACATTACATGATACCACACCCAGTCACATTATCCTGACACTGGATCGACCAGTCCTAGCTCTACCCCGTAAATCTGAGTGCCAAACGAGGAGCAGCTAGTACCATTTTTAACGACTTTGGTATGTCGCGGCCCAGGGTCGAACCCCAGACCTCCCGTTCCCCGGAGCGGATACTCTACCAACTGAGCTATCGGGGCCGGTTTCATACAAATCAGTTACAGTCACGTGGGCATTGACAATGAAAAGCTACTTCGCTCAGTAACTCTGGATCCACTGACAAACAATCCATCCAAAATGATAATTGCTTACCTTTCCAAAATGCGTACGTCCCGAAAAAGAAGAAAGGAAATTGAAAGAAGACCTCGCACAGGCAGAATGAGTGGTACCAGGCTGGTGTGTCCGCCATCATAGGATCGCGCATGCGCACTGTGTACCAATCTAATACGTCAACCAGCTGAAAAATAACAAGCACATACATGGAAAAATCCGCCTTCAAATCCACCTGAAACTAAGACTAACTCTGCATAAAAAAACTTATTTTAGTAGGCTGCAATTTTTCTTTCTTTGTGTTTTCTGCACACAGTTTCCTCTTCAGAGACCACCTTTGGGACTGTTCAAAAGTGGTCCTAAAGACCACTTTTGAACAGTCCCAAAAGTGGTTTTAAATTTGGAATTTTACTGTACGTTTAGTGGCTTGACATACAATTATCTTCAATGATGATCCTGGGTCCTCCGAACTCATTTATCGTGGTTTGAATCATAGGCTGCTCATAGAAAACAACAAGTGCTTACCGGTGCGCAAAGTGGCAGTGCACATACAATCACACTCACTCATGATACACGCAGACCACACATTCTCATGTACCCATGCAAGTGTGCGTACGCGTACACATCACACGAGCGCCCGTAGGGGGGGGGGGGGGGGGAACTAGATTAATGCGTCTTACACTTTGCTGCTGTACATCATGTATAACTTTTGCAAAAAGCTAGGTCTACGCTTAGCATACATGTACATTGAATATGAATGTCTAAGAGTTAAATTACAAAGAGGTGTTTTTACAATTAACTGTCTTTGGCAACTACCCTGGAGTATAATGTCTGAAATGTCAAAAAAGAAGTGAAGACAATGATCAGGAATCGATACAATTAACCCACAGCTCCTATCAAAAGCTGCAACTGCTGTAATTTTGTCAAAAAGTACTTTTTCATCTTTAAAAAGGCAAATGTGCAACTTCAATACGCTTGTAACATCTTATCCAATGGAATTTGAAATCTTTTGGAGAAGTTAAGAAGACAACTTTCCTACACTTTACAGACGACTAATTCACGGGCCTCCGTGGCCTAATGGATAAGAGCGCTGACTCTTAGTCATTAGGTCTCTCACCGCCGTGGGTTCGAGCCTCGCTCGGGTCACGTGTGAGACGCCAAGTTCTGCAACGGAAGGTCAGGTGGTTTTTCTCCGGGTACTCCGGTTTTCGCCCACCTATGATTAACGATCGGCTCGATATGAGTGAAATAATCTTGAAAGGGCCGTAAAACCCAAACCAAAAAAAACAGACGACTAATTGAAGATTAACCAAAACATTTTGCTAACGGCGAAGCAAACCCGAAGGCTCCTTGGGAGCTTCTAGAATAGGCAGTGGTCCGTTGTGGTCGAAAGTATGTAGATGTATATTTTGTATTAGCCTGTACAAATATAACAGCAAATATGGGCTTGTACATATATGATAGCAATTCTGTGCCAGAGCTCTGCCCGTGGAGCCTTTTTTTTTCTTGTGAAAGATTATACTTGTTGGTGCATTTAAAACTTAATGGTCAACCTGCAATGTGGGTAACTAATGGCTGTACTTCCGTGTTAAACCCAACGTCTATAATGCCTATGCCCAGGGGCGTAGACAATTATGCCTAATTTATAAGAACACTCAGCAGGCGCTCAGCTTTGAATGAACGTTGGATCACTGTTATTTCAATATTGATACAAAGTTGTTTGCCTGCAGGGAAAGATAGCTGTGGGCCTGTAAGAATACACCTGGCTTACTCGCTCACGACCCTTACAGAAAAGCAGTGTTTAGTAAAAGAACTGGCAGCACTGTTGAATCGATTGTTTCTGAATGTAAACTGAGAAAACGGCCCTTATTCTTATCCTGACATTAGACTATTCTGTTTCACCCTTAAGGGGAATGGGAACACCTGGGAGATTTTTCTGCCGTTTTTCAAAAGGAAACAACTTTCGGGACTTCCTGTCCGTTTTTCTACGAGGGTCCACTCTTAAAGGAAAGAATTTGCTCCCCAAGAACAAATTCTTTCTGTTAAGAGTAACTTGAGTTGACCCCTATTCACATGGGGGACAAAATACTTTTGCAGGAGATGTATCCCCTTAAATCCGTGTAGGCACTGATCAGGCGCCGTGTTTGCCAAATACATCACGTACACGAAATCAGTCCAGATACCCTGACCTCACAGCGATAAAAATAAGACTATTTTCCACAAATAAACGTTGTTCCTGCAAATCAGTGACATTACGAAAACACACCTAAATAATTTTGACCCCGTTGAACCCCACTTTTATATAGTAAAACTGGGGTTTACAGGGGTAAACATAATATTTCTTATTCCTGCTCAAAAACATAGATTGTGGGTACATGATAGAACTGCCTCGTCGAGGCGGTTCTATCGAGTCCCCGCAATCAATGTTTTGAGCAGAAATAAGAAAAATGTCACAATTTTTCATCTTAACATTTTCCATTCTATTTTATTTATTTTTTTATTTTTTTTTTTTTTTTTTTTGCCGAAAAATTGATAATGTATTTGTATAGACATGTTTACGTAATGTAGTCCCGTGGACAGCAACAGTGGTTAGTATTAAACCGCAACAGTGGTTAGTATTTTTCAATTGAAAAACCATATAACCGACAACTAAATTGCCAGTGTGCAGCCTTCGTTTTCTTAGTTGTCTCCCCTGCCATACAAATTTTCTATATAAATGCCAAAAATTCCGAAACTTACCGGTTTTGGAAAGATCCATCTTGGCACCACAGTCTGAGAATCGAACATTAACGAGATCGGTATATGAGAAGCAAAATACAAAAGAAAAACAAAGTCTATTGGACGCTCCATTTTAGAGGGTGCAAAATATACTATCGCGTGATCCGGCGTTATGGTGTGACTTTATTTTAGAAGTTAAATATAATCGTATTACTACAGGATTTGCCAACAGCCATTAAGATTAAATGGCACATCCGGGCCGTGTGCTTATCCGCAAAGAACTAGCATTTTGTCGGATAATTAGGCTACTTTAATAGTTGGCGCCGCCCAAGTCGGGGCTTGGAGAAATAGACTGGGCTGCATGATGCTTCCAAGCAGAGCTGAAAGTACTGGTAAACCGTTTAGAAGGTCTAAGCCTGCCCAGGCAAAGAGGGAGCATTACAAAAGCATCTTCCGTTACATTAGTTGCTCAAAATTGTAATTGAAAGAATTTTGCATAGTTGACCATTGTTTGTTTGTTTGTATTGGTGTTTTACGGACCAGTCAACACTATTTGAGTCATTTTAGCCGGTGAGTTTACCTATCCACACTTTTCCTGGGAAGGCTTATATGTAAGCGGTTAACCAGTACAGTGCACATTCTTTCGTCAGAAACTGACAACTGCTCTTCTTGGATGAGCGGAAGGGAGAGAATGACCGTAGAAAAGATTTCATGATCATTCTCCAGGAAAGAATGTTGCCGACCCCGACAGTTATTGAACCCGCGTGTCCTCCTGATCACTAGTCATACGCGCATCCGACTAATCTAGGCCGACAGGAGTGGCTCATAATTATTGTAACTCAAGTAGCTCATCATATATTATGTGCTCTTGTGTAACTGTATTATAAGTAATGGAAAGAATTTGCTTTCCTCGGAGTATTCCCCGTCTCCGAGAAAGCTGGTTTAACTTAGATGGACCTGCGACGCCACTGAATTGAGTTGAGGTTTAACCTCTTCGTCAACACTATTTAGGGCATTTTGGGTACGTTTCTTCCGATTTTGTGTGTTTTACCCATTGAGATGAAACGTCATCTCATGCTCTATGCCTAAAGAAACCGTTAGGGTTCTAGGGGCGGTCCGACTCGATCCACGTTTAAAAATAATTTACATCCATTTTGTTAATGAAATACCGACTACAACCAGTGTCATCGTACATTGTAATTACAAACAACATAATACATTAATTTAGGAAACTGAACAAACCATGTGGCATTATACGATATGTACATTTATAAAACTAAAATATTTCCTTTGACTGCGATTCGAATCCCACACACAAACATAGTGGAGAAATAATCAGGGATAAATAAATATTTGCTTTGACTGCGATTCAAACCCACGCACAACATAGTGGAGACATTATCAAGGATAAAAATACTTCGACTGTTTCGTTTAATCCTAAAATTCCTGATATTTAAGCAAACAGTGTAGACCCTGATCAGACGCCGCGTTCTGCGGCGTCTGATCTGGGTCTACACTGTTTGCCAGGGTCCCAAAACATGAGCCCAGTCCAGGTTTTACAACAAGCTTTCTTATACATGGAACTCTGACGGTCACAAAGATAAGAATTGCATGGCTGTAAACAATCTTCACCTTGATTTCGTACAAATCAGTGATAGTCACGCCGATACCAACGTCGCAAAGCTACTATGCTTAGTTGGGTCAAATGACAAACAATCGACCAAAAAATGACCATTTGAAGAAATGTATGGGCTGCATGATGCTTGCACGCAGAGCTTAATCCGGTCCGCACACTGGTACTGGTAAACCGCTTAGAGGATTTAAGCCTGTCCAGGAACCGCGGTGCGAGGCGGACCGTCCATGCTAATAAACCCTATTGGTTTCATTGGGCGACAGAGCTTGAGATGCCATTTCATCTCAATGTCGGGTAAAAGTCCGTAAAAATTGGAAGCAACGTCTCCAAAATGACCTTTACAGTGTTGACGGGGACGTTAAACCTCAAATCAAACAAACAAACAAACAAAAATGACCATTATATCTGGCTGCTACGTTATTTTGCTCATGTTTTCCCCAGTGAAAATCTTCTCAGCACAGCAAACACAAATGCAGGGAGACTTCATTGACTCCTTTACCATAGCTTACATAAATTCGTTCGGCCCCCGCCAATCGGGGCTTGGAGAAATAGATTGGGCGGCATGATGCTTCCACGCAGAGCAGCACACGAGTACTGGTAAACAGCTTAGAGGATCTGAGCCTGCCCAGGCAAAGCGGTGTGAGTCAGATCGTCCAATGCATGTAAAACCTTCTGGTCTCACTTGGCGGCAGAGATTGGGATATCATTTCATCTCAATGCTGGGTAAATCCCACAATATTGGAAACAAAGTCTCCAAAATGACCTACATAGTGTTGACGGGGACGTTAAACCTCAAACAAACAAACAAGTGTAGACTGTTTCGTTTAACCCTAAAACGCCAGATCTTTAAGCAAACAGTGTAGACTCTGATCAGACACCGCGTTCTGCGGCGTCTGATCTGGGTTTGTACTGTTTGCCATTGTCCCAAAACATGAGCCCAGTCCAGGTTTTACAACAAGCTTTCTGATACACGGAACTCTGACGGTCACAAAGATAAGAATTGCACGGCTGTAAAATAATCTTAACCTTGATTTCATACAAATCAATGATAGTCACGTGGATATCAGCATCGTACAGCTACTATGCTTAGTAACGTTGGGTCGATTGACAAACAATCGACCCAAAAATGACCATTAAATGTAGCTGCTAACTTATTTTGCTCATATTCTCCCATCACGAAAACACGACTATATAATTTTGACCCCCTTGAACGCCACTTTTATATAGTAAAACTGGGTTTTCCGGGGGTTTACCTTATTTTTCTTATTTCTGCTCTAAAATATAGATTGTGGGTACTCGTTAGAACCGCCTCGATAAGGCGGTTCTAACTAGTGCCCACAATCTATACTTGGAGCAGAAATAAGAAAAATATCGCATTTTTCAGCATAAAATGTTCATTTTTTCGGCGATAAAGGTGGCAATGTATTTGTATGGGCGTGTCTTGCGTAATGCCCAGTGAAAATCGTCTCAGCACAGCAAACACAAATACATGGAGACTTCAATGATTCCTTTACCATGATTGACTCAAACCGGTTTTTTAGTCCTTATGATTTGCTTTACAATCACATGTATGAAACATGCGTCCAGGATAAGCTATTCATTATGAACACGCCTATTCGAATGTATTGGTATAATTTTACCACCAAAAATGGAATTTGTCAGATAAAAGTCCTGATATGTTTCATATTTCTGCTAATAACACAGATTGTGGGTGCTCGTTAGAACCGAGGCGGTTCTAATGACTACCCATTATCTAGATTTTGAGCAGAGATAAGAAAACTATTGTATACCCCTGTAAACCCCAGATTTCGATATAAAAGTGGGGTTTTGGGGGTCAGACTTCTAAAGACGTGTTTTTGTGATGTGATCCGCTTAAAAATCAATCCAATTAGTTATTTCTGAAAAACGAAGTACACGTTTTATTTTCAGATTATCTGGGCCTACATGTATAGGTAATCAAAGCTAACAGCAGTTGTTATTTAACGTTTCATTTAAAATTCTTTCATTTAATATGCCATGGGACAAAACTCATCGATTTTGCTGAAAAAAAGGTGTAAGTAGCTTTTGCAGTGTAAAAGCTAAGGCTGACACGATTAATCGTATAATCGATTGGTGAATCGATAAATTCCACAAAAATGATTATCATTTCTGATTTGCTTTTAATCGATTACTTCATAGGTACAATTTACTACCCAAAGTTATGCCTAAAATAGAGGGATGAGTGGCAAACAGTGCAGACCCTGATGAGACGCCGCATTCTGGGGCGTCTCATCTGGGTTTACACTGTTTGCTCAGGCCTGTCTGTTCAAATATACATATACGGGCCTCCGTGGCCTAGTGGATAAGAGCGCTGACTCTTAGTCATTAGGTCTCTCACCGCCGTAGGTTCGAGCCTCGCTCGGGCCACGTGTGAGACGCCAAGTTCTGCAACGGAAGGTCAGGTGGTTTTTCTCCGGGTACTCCGGTTTTCGCCCACCTCTGATTAACGATCGGCTCGATATGAGTGAAATAATCTTGAAAGGGCCGTAAAATCCAAACCAAAAAAAAAAAAAAAAAATATACATATGTGATGGGCAACATATGGAAAGAGTCATGCTCAGACAGGAAGCCTGACAGGTAAAATTATGACAAAAAACATAGCGTTTACTAATCGATTATCGATCGCAATGGCATGACTGATAATCGATTATCTTTTCAACTCCGATTAGCCAGCCCTAGTAAAAGCTATTCTTTTTTTTTCAGCAAAATACCATTGCATTCAAGATTGTACTTGCAAAGATTGTTGTTAACGTTTTGATCACTAACGAGCTCGTTAACCCACTGTATGCGGGGAAAACCCTAAAGGGGTACCCTGGCAAACAGTGCAGGCCCAGATCAGACGCCGCAGAACACGGCGTCTGATCAGGGCCAACACCATTTGCTAACAGAATTTTCCGTCAAAAACAGAATAAAAACGAAAACATAGGCCTGACACTTATTATATGACAAATGGACTTGTCCAATATATAGCAATGGAAGAGTCCACCAGTACACAATGGATTAAGCTAACATCTTTGAACCACTGGGCCCAGATCATAGACAGCCTTAACCCTTGTCCTGCTGAGCCCGGATATGCCTTATCTGTCAAACAATGTAGATCCGATCAGATGGCTTCTGCATCTGATCAGGATCTCCATTGTTTGTCATTCATTTCATGAATTTGTTGCAATAATTGACATCAAGAAATCTGATTGGTTGATAATCAGTAGTGGGTGTGGCATATTTAAATATTCAGCAGGTCAAGGGTTAATAATAATAATAACAATCATCATAATGTCAGCCCTAAATGTCGATGCTCAGTTGAACTGAGCACAATAACGTTTAAATTCGGATCCAGTTTTTCATTGTAAAAGATTTACACAATTATGCACGCCCCCCCCCCCCCCCCCATTTGGGCTTGAAGAGATAAATGGGCTGCATGATGCTTCCGCGCAGAGCTGAAACCGACCACACACTAGTACCGGTAAACTGCTTAGAGGATCTAAGCCTGCCCAGGTAGAGCGGTGCGAGTTGGACAGTCCATGCTTATAAACCCTATTGGTTTCATTGTGCTTGAGATGTCATTTCATCTCAATGTCGGCTAAAGTCCAACAAAATTGGAAGCAACGTCTCCAAAATGACCTATATAGTGTTGACGGGGATGTTAAAGCTCAAATCAAACAAACAAACACAATTATGCAATATACGTGTGCGTGTTATTCATATAAGATTCAAGCAAACTATATTTGAGACACAAATACGTAAACATCACACATTTTCAGTTGAAACTGTCTTTCAAAACGGCATGGACGAAAACATTATATCACATAATGCTTATGTTGAAACATTTGTTCACTTTCCATCAGGCTTACCCATCGGGGCTTGAAGAAACATTTGGACTGCATAATGCTTCCACGCAGAGCTGACACCCCAGTTACACAGATTGTCGGTATGCCAATCGGTCATTTTATATTAAATTTCTCACTGTTTTGATCGGTTGTCCTGCGTGATTTTATTTCTGGATTTCTGTGTAAACGGCAATCGGTGATGGACAAGTGTTCAATCTGTTAGCCAAACATTTCATGGGTTGCTGTGGTAGGTGACAGAAAGCAACTCAACCGGGGTTGGATCGGTGATAAGGATGTTTTCATCGATAAAACACTGAAATACTAACCATTTTTATAGTTTGTAAAATCGGAGCTAAATCGGGCGTATAGCTGATTAATCAGTATTTGATAGCTTGTCATCGGTGGTTAAACACTTTCCGTCAGATATGGTCGGTGATTCATATTTAGTTTTCTTTGTCCAATCGGCGATATCGGTGCTATAGGTTGCTGTCGGTTCTTTTATTCAAACAATATTAAAACCCACCCATGACACGATAGTGGCAGCCGATTGATCACAGATTGGGTCCCTATTAAACACCGATCAAAACCGACGAAATCCCGTGTTTAAATTCTCATCTTTTTTCTATCGGTGGTAAGTATTAGTTGATGGGTTGCTTATCAGTGCCCCATAGGTGATATCGGTTGTAAACAGCTTGTCTATCAGTTATTTGTAAAATATTTTCACCGATCGAGAATTTTAAACATGTTTAAAAATCCCAATCGGTAATTTTTCACCAATAAAACTTATCGTTCCCCAATAGCAGTTGATAGGTGGAAAACAGGTAACCGGTGTTAAATACGTTGTCATCGGTTCACGCTAAAAAAACTACCGATCAATCACCGATGGCTCTGTGTAACCGGGCCTTGAAACCGTCCGCACGCGAGTACTGGTAAACCGCTTAGAGGATCTAAGCCTTTCCAGGCAAAGCGGTGCGAGTCGGACCGTCCATGCTTATAAACCCTATTGGTTTCATTGGGCGGCAGGGCTTGAGATGTCATTTCATCTCAATGTCGGGTAAAAGTCCAACAAAATTGGAAGCAACGTATCCAAAATGACCTTTACAGTGTTGACGGGGACGTTAAACCTCAATCAAACAAACACTGTTTAAAATAAACTAATTCTAGTCTTGACGTTCTTTTTGTTTTTCTCTATATACGTTGCTATACGCGGCATCCACTAACAACATAAATGGTATGGCAAAGAAAGGGAGATAAATTATCGATAATCGTAATCGCTCCCATGTTGTTGTCGGCCCTGGATGGATGGAGTGGTCGAAGTTGTGCATGTTAATATGGTATAGGATGGCGAAGCAAACGGTGACCAAGTGGCTAGAATAGATGATGGCTGGAATACGTATCCATCTACATGATGACACCCCTGAAAAATAGATCAATCAATCAATCAATCAATCAATCAATCAGTCAGTCAGTCAAGAATGATCAATCGTATGTCTGTTCCATATATTATATTATCATAGGGCAGTTTATATTTTTAGCTCATTGTTAATTTTTACCCATTAGGACCAATCACAACAATTGTCGCCTGCTATATCGCCTGCTGGAATTGTAAAAGTCGTTTTAGCAAACAGTGTGGTATATATCATTTTTCTCCAAGAGTTTTGTTCGAAGACATGGGTTGTGAGTACTCGTTAGAACCGCCTCCTAGGGAGGCGGTTCTAACGAGCACCGACAACCTATGTTTTGAGTATTATTATTATTATTTGGTTTTTGTTTAACGGCCCTTTCAAGATTTTTCACTTGTATCGAGCCGATCGATAATCTTAGGTGGGCGAAAACCAGAGTGACGGAGAAAAACCACCTGACCGTCCGTTGCAGAACTTGGCTATGTTTGGAGTATAAATAAGAAGAACATCCCAAATTTTCATCAACATTTTTTTTTTATATCTTTTTATCGTAATGGAAGCTCGACTGTATAGCGATTATTCAGTGATGTAGTAGATAGACCACGTTACCTTTACAGAAAACGTAGGCTGCCACAAAGAAAAAAGGTAGCTGAAACAGGCCCTCACAGATGATGAAAGATTGAAACCAGGCGGGTGGGTCAGCCATCATCGGGTCTCGGAAATTGATAATATACCAGTCCATTATCTCTACGATCTAGAAAAAAGAAAGAACGAAAAATAAAATAAACTAAAAAGTCACTTTACCATCTATTTCTAAAACACTTCAAACATTGGCCCCCGCCCATCGGGGCTTAAAGAAATATATGGGCTGCATGATGCTTCCACGCAGAGCTGAAACCGACCCGCACACGAGTACTGGTAAACCGCTTAGAGGATCTAAGCCTACCCAGGCAAAGCGGTGCGAGTCGGCCCATCCATGCTTATAAACCCTATTGGTTTCATTGGGCGGCAGGGCTTGAGATGTCATTTCATCTCAATCTCGGGTAAAAGTCCCACAAAGTTGGCAGCAACGTCTCCAAACTGACCTTTACAGTGTTGACGGGGACGTTCAACCTCAAATCAAACAAAACAAACACTTCGAACATTGAATGATCAATACATGTCGCGGAACAGTGAAGGTAACTTACCAGCCCGACGTGACCTTAGCAGTTGACTGGGCCATGCAGCCACAAAACAAACACACCACCTCACAGCTTTCATTGTTCGAGCCCCGACGGGCACACTGTCTTTGGACTAGAGCGCAAAGCGGTACTAAATCAGTTTCTGCGTCCGCGCAGCCAGACCAGTCTTCATTTATGGCCTTTTTTGATAGATATTTATTAAGCGAAAGACACTTCAGGGATGGAGATGGCGCCATAAAAAACTGCATTTGTTCTGAGTGAATGTACACGAGGATTTTGTCATGTCTGCAATATGTGCATACCCGAAAACACATTTGCTTTTGCCGCGGCTAAAAGGCTATGTTTTAGCATTAAGTGCGAAAACACGCCCTTTCAAAGATATTGAAAATTTTACTAAAAAAATGAAAAAATTCAGATAAAAATTCTGATATTTTTAACAGTTCTGCTCAAAACATAGATTGTGGGAACTCGTTTAGAACCGCGAGGCGGTTCTAACGAGTTTCCACAGTCTATGTTTTGAGAAGAAATAAGAAAAAAGTATTCCCCCTGTAAACCCCGGTTTTACTATATGTATACAAAAGTGCGGTTCAAGGGGGTCAAACTTATAAAGCACCAAACTGACTTCACCCCCGAGTATTTGAAGTGGACTCTTCACTCTTCGAATTTAGACACGAGTAGGATTTAGTCGGTTTCTGGTGTGTCGTCCAAATATTCCAGTGTGCAGCCTTTCAATATTTTTCTCTTACCTCCCTTTGGACCCTTCCAACCCGAAGCTGATCTCTCTTTCAAGTAAAACTTCAATAAATCCAGTGTTTTATGGACTCTCAGGCAGCCTCGGTCCGATTTAGCTAGATTCGCCGGCTTCTTCATATCCTATTTTGAGAAGTGTACTTTCAAAGAAATTCTCATTTTTTTCTTAAGTGAGATACGACTCGGCCAAATCAGGGGCAAAGGTAGCCCCGCACCGCATGACCTGATCGCAAAGCGAGCGGGGGGGGAGGTAACTGCCAGACTAGAGCAAAGCCAGGCAAGGGTCAGTCGGAGAAACTTCGGTTTCTTACCTGTTCCGGGTACACCCACTTCGGAAACACGGCTTGCGAATCAAAGAAGAAAAATATTGGCACATGTAAAACGAAATAAATTAGAAACATGAAATCTATTGCACGCTCCATGGTTTGTTTACAATACAGGGGAAACAACAAGTAAAATGCGTATACAAGCATTGGCTTTTAAAATGGGGGTTAACTAGGACATGTCTAACGGTCATTTTCATTCTCATTCTGGGACAGTTATCAGTTTCTGGCGAATAAAAATTTGCAATGTACCGGGTGACCGCTTATGCATAAGCCCCCCCCCCCCAACCCCCAGAAGCGTGGTTAGGAAAAATTACAGTCTCGGATAAACTTTATCGATCATTGATCTTCATTCATATACTGAGTCGGTCAAAAGTTGGCCATTACCTCAGGTGGTTCGATAATTTAGAATTAAGCATAAAAAGCACAATCTGTAAACATTATAGTGTTAAGAATAGACCACACCTTTGGGACAGTGGCCATTTAAAACGATCCTTACTCAACCTTTGCAAGGCGCAACCCTATTATGTTCATAATCAGAATCAGAATTCTTAATGCTGACACTTCAAATGACATTAATACACCAGGACCTGTGGTGTGGGATGTTAGCCCCTAGCTCTCACCAAAGAGGTAAACTTAGCTACACAATCCTCAGCGTCTTCAACTGTCGAAAAGGGCATTCCAATCTCTAATGTTTCGAGGGACGAACGATTATAAATGCCAGGTCCTGCAGTAAGGTTCTGAAACGCCACCGAATGAGGATTTCTACCGTGCCTAGCTTGGGGAACAATGCCATCTTTTGGAATACTGGCAGCACACATAAGACCTTTGTATAAAGTATGAGACTACTGTCCCTTTACCTTTTCTTGAGAGACTCCCATCTTATTTCATAGTATTCCAGTCATAGTCCCAGTTTCAAAGCAGTAATTGCTTGTTACAAATCCAGCAGTTCTATTTTGAACTTTTTCAATTTTTTCTTTAAGGACCACTCCACTGGGGGTCTCAGATATAACTACCATATTCCAAGATTAGGCGAACAAGTCCTTTATATGCTGCCTCTTTTACTTCCTGAGGACACTCACAGGAAACCAAGCGATCTATTTGCCTTAGTACACATGTTGCTAATAAGTGTATTTAATCTCAAATCCTGTGTGATTGTCACACCAAGGTATTTAAGGGAATCTACATTCCCTCTAAAGTGTGAGAAGCCTCAGTTTCATTGGTTCTCTTCCTATTTATTTGCAAAATATTGCATTTAACGGGCTGAAATCCCATGCCTTATTTTCGTGCCTAACATCCTAATCTATCTATATCATTCTGAAGTTTCAGTGAGTCCTCTGTATCTCTAATTTCCCGGTAGCAAACACAGTCGTATGCGACAGTCTTATTTCTGAGTCATTGTCAGGAGAAATAGCATTAATGTACAGGGAAAATAACAGTGGACCAAGAACAGTCCCTAGCGGGACCCCAGATCCCACTATGAAGATGCACCATTAACAAAAACGCGCTGTTTTCTGCAGCAAAGGAAGACATCTATCAATTTGAGGGTCCCCCACCCCGGTTCCATAACCAAATAATTTGGATTTAAGTAGTTCATGAGGTGGGGTGTTGAAAGCCTTCTCGAAATCCAGAATAAATGTGTCCACCTGTCCTCCTTTGTCTACGATTTTAACCCTATCATAAACAACCGTGCTCAACTGAGTTTCACAACTCCTTTTGCTAAATGCATGTTGTATGTCTGACAAAAGTTTATGTTCATCCAAGTGGGTCATTATGCTTGAGCAGGCTATATATTCAACCATTTTACACAGAACACATGTCAGGGACACAGGGCGAACATTTCTATGAGCCAGAGGTCTACCTCCTTTTTTGGGAGTAAACAAATGTTCGCTAGTAGCCATTCTTTAAGGATTTCATCCGTATCAAGAGACTGTTGGAACAGATGTGTAAATAAGCTTTAGACGGGTTCAAGCCTTTAAGTAACTTGATCACTACCGCCGATGACACAACAATATTATCCATTAAATGGGTCGATCTTCCATTGAATGGAACCTCCTTGAACTCAGTTTTATTAAAAGCATCATTGAAATGACAAACTAGTTCCTCTGCCCTAACAGTGTCTGATTCCGCAACCCCGCTCTCTCCTGTTTTATTTCGGGGCGGGGTACCTTGCCTGTCTTTCTTATCTGTAGAAGGCTCTGGGATTTGCCTGTACATAACCCACCAAGTTATTCACATACAACTGGTGCGGATATTTGATGTCGTTCTTAATTCCTCATCTCAAGTTTACAAATTTTGTCCGGAGTTTACCACTTCCCAACTTTTTTGCCTTAGCATTAATCTTATTCCGTCTACGAATCTTCATTCTTATCTCTGGTGTGGTCCAGGGAGTCGAAGCTACAGACCTGCTAGTTTTGGAGGGGATATGATTTCGGAGGAAGTTTGTATGAAATGGGTTATTTTGGCTTTCGGCTGTTGATGTTTCCATTAGGGTCTGTTGTTACAGGTTTGTGTTTCTTTCCCTTTGGTGTTTCTGGTGGGAGCTGTGGGTTAATTGTATCCATTCCTGATCATTGCTTTCACTTCTATTATCAAATCAAAGTTCTCCTGGACAGATCGAGCATCTGAATGACCATAAATGTATTTTTCCTTTGCTCTTAGCGCATCCTTCCTCATAGTTTCATAGGCACCTTTTTGATATTAGTACACTTTCCTACGAGGTTTCTTTATAAGTGGAATGGAGATTTTTAAAAATACAGAAACAATGTCATGATCACTTAGTTTGTCTGGAGACTGAATGTCTTCAAATTGTCCTGGGAAAGTTGTAAGACTCAAATCCAATGTGTTCTTATCTCGAGTAGGGAAGTAAACACTTTGTTATAAGCCATGATCATTCACAATGCCAATTAATATTGGTCCTTCGGACTGACTCGGTACCGTGCCGTGTTTACTGAGCCTGTCGGACCAAACACTGTCCCTGTAGTTGAAGCCACCTGCAACATGTACTGCGGGAAGATTTTTGCCCTTATTCTGAGACTTATTGCAAACAAGCTGATCTTTAAACAACTGGAAGTTTTCGACCGTGTCATTTGGTGGTCAATACCAACTTGCTCTAAAGTGATGTTTTGTTTGCAAAAACCTAAACCCAAACAGATTCTGAGTCGTTTTTCCGATTCCATGAATGACATGTGAGAGATGTCTCTGTTAATGGGCAACGTCACCTCGCCACCATGAGAGTTTCTATATTTTCTGTAGACACTGTACTGACAAGTTGCAGGGAAAAGATCCTAAGTAGTATTTGAACTGTCAGTCTTTGTTTCCCGAATATCCACAATATAGGAAAGCTAATAGTTTAAGTATTTTCCTCTTATACCATTGATGTTTATACTGCAACGTTTCAAAGTTTTTCAAAGTTTTTGGCTCGCTTGTTCAGGTCATTGAAGAAAGAGTCTGAAAAGTTACAAAACCTCACATTTTGGGCAAATCCATGAGCAGTTTGAGTTTATCAAAGTGCCATACTCTGCATCTGAGAGGAACGAACATCCAGTATGTATCCAAATTTCACACATTGATCTGCCTTGTGGCCATCAAGGACGGCACCAATACACAGTCCACAGTCAGCTTTGCAGTCTGGACAGTGTCATGTTCCAACACCAACCAGATTCGAGCTCTAATAATTTGTCGAATTCTCAACGTGATGAGTGAAACCCTTTATCGCAGTTGAGACATTCAACCCATTTCTCTGAAGTTCCAAGGCGGTTCTTCTGCCCTGGTTTATTTTTTTATTTTTATTTTTTTTTTATTGTCTTAGGGTGTTTGTGTCGCTTATATTATTTTATTTTGAATAGCCTATTGGCCATTTTGTGGGAAAGTAACTGTCCTTTTGACTTCCCGCTATTGATGTTTCCATTAGGTCTGTTTCATGTTTGTGTTTCTTTCCCTTTGGTGTCTCGGATGGGAGCTGTGGGTTGATTGTATCGATTCCGGATCATTGCCTCCACTTCTATTTTACATGCAAAAAAAAAAAAAAAAAAAACATTGGGCCGGGATTAGTTCCAGTGTCTCTGGTCAGGTGTATCAAAAGTGCTAATTTTGTTCCCCTTAAGGGCTTGAAATTACGTATGTCCTCGGAGCGTCTTTTCACACCAATCTTCCTTGCGACAGCCATGTAGTGTGTTACTCTGTCACTATTTTCCTGTAAGAGTTTTATAACTAGTTTCCAAAGGCCAAATCCGATTACCAAGACTACAAAGAGCATACATAAGACTTTACTTAATCTTTTGCGGTTTATTTTTTGTTATGGTTTGTCTTTTAGTGTTTGTATCGCTTATTTTAATTTGTTTTGGATAGCCAATTGGCCACTTTGTGGGAAAGGAACTGTCCTTTTGGCTTTCCGCTAAGGGTCTGTTGTTTCATGTTTGTGGTTCTTTCCCTTTGGTGTCTCTGATGGAAGCTGTGGGTTAATTGTTCCGATTCCAGACCATTGCCTTCCCCTCTATTTTACCCTTATGATACTGGGCCATGTTTTTTTTTCAATTTATCAAAATTTAACTTCCGGGCAAATCGCGGGCAAAATAATATATAACTTAGCACATCCAAATATCTGACATCACGCGGTTCCCAGCCGTCTATCAGCTGTACGGACAGTCCATACTCGCTGACTTGCTTTCAACAAAGAGCCCCGGCCCTCCACTCACACACACACACACACACACAGAGAGACAGAAGAATGAGTGCAGCAAGCTTCCGGTGAGTGTCAAGTAACACTGTTGATTCTGAGTTTTTCACAGCCAGTGCACTGACAGCTGCAAAGGGCTAATCAGAACACTGACCAAATTATATGTAACCCGACACACATAAATATCTGACAAAATACTTGAACATTTAACTTTCATTGATACTCATCAAACACATATTGTGGCTATTCAGGAAACCAAGACTGACAGTTCGGAGCCTTTCCCTAACTCTTCTCGGTGCAGTGTCTACGAAAAGAAAGAAACTCTTAGGTTGGTTGATTGCTCATCCAAAGACACATCTCTCACATGTCATTCATGGAACCCGAAAACCCAGAGTGGGTCTAGGTTTAGTTTTTTTTTCAAACAAATCTTCTCACTTTATAGTGACCCTAAAATATTTTCAAAATTCCTCAATGGAATCAATGACCCCGAAGGACAAGAAAATATAAACTACAGTATGATGTTGGGCAGGGAGTCTTTGCAGAAGAACTTTGATTTGATAACTTCTTTCACTCAAACTTCGGCCGAAAATCATATCCCCTCAAAAACAAGTAGTTCTGTACCTTCGATTCCCAGAATAACACCAGAGATATGAAGAAAGAGTCTTAGAAGGAATAGGATTCATGCTAAGGCAAAAAAGATGGAACTTCGTCAAAATGTGAAAGCTTGAGACGAGAAATTAAGACTGACAACAAAACTCAGCATAATTGGTATGTGAATAACTTGGTAGGTGATGTAAAGGCTAGATCTGAGATCTCTAAAGCTATATTAGTAGCCAGAAAAAAGATATGCAAGAAATCCTGCCTCTAAATAAAAAAGGAGGGAATGGAGTTGCTGAATCTCACTCTGAAAGGGCTGGCGAACTAGTTGGACAATTCAAAGATGTGTTCAATAAACCGGAGTCCAAGGTTCCATTGACTGGAAGATCTGTCCCTTTCATGGATAGCATAATTGTTGTGTCATTGGAGGGAGTGATCCAGATACTTAAAAGCTTGAATCCATCTAAAGCATTGGGGCTTGATGAGCTGCTTCATCCTAGAGTCCTGAAGGAACTAGCAAATGAGCTAGGTCGAGTTTTTGCCCATCTGTTTGCATGGGCTCAGGATGCGAGAGAAATCCCCTAAGAATGGCTTCTAGCGACATTTTGTCCACTCTTTAAACAAGAGGAGGGACCTGATTCGCTCACCTGATAATCA
This sequence comes from Lucinisca nassula, assembly GCA_963580285.1. Classification (NCBI taxonomy): domain Eukaryota; kingdom Metazoa; phylum Mollusca; class Bivalvia; order Lucinida; family Lucinidae; genus Lucinisca; species Lucinisca nassula. The sequence continues at coordinate 91,666,053 of OY757022.1, forward strand.
CTGTCTCAAGTACATTCTATCTTTAGCTCTGGCGGCCATCTTGTTCGACAGAGCGGAAAGATTGTAGCTATTTTTGGCAGGGAGTCAATTATGCAACATTTCTGTGAAGTTTGAATCAAATTGGCTTAAAGGTTTAGGAGGAGTTCCCTTTTGAAGCAAATTTACAATGTTTTTTCTATTTTTAGCACTGGTAGCCATTTTGTTCATCGAAGTTAGATCATTTCAGCTATTTTGGTAGAGGGTCATCTAAGCAACATTCCTTCGAAATTTCGGCCTCCGCCCATCGGGGCTTGAAGAAATAGATGGGCTGCATGATGCTTCCACGCAGAGCTGAAACTGACCCCACACGAGTACCGGTAAACTGTTTGGATGATCTAAGCCTGCCCAGGCAAAGCGGTGCGAGTAGGACCATCCATGCTTATAAACCCTATTGGTTTCACTGGGCGACAGGGCTGGAGATGTCATTTCATCTCAGTGTCGGGTAAAAGTCCCACAAAATTTGGAAGCAATGTCCCCAAAATGACCTATACAGTGTGGACGGGAACGTTAAACCTCAAATAAACTAATCCTACGAAGTTTGAATGAAACTGGCCTAAGGGTACAGGAGTTGTCGTTTTCTATTTCAAGCTCTGGCAGCCATTTTGTTTATCAGAGCGGAACAATTGTAGCTACTTTGGTAGGGAATGACCTAGGTAACATTCCTGTGAAGTTTGAGTCCAATTGGCCCAAGTGTTTAGGAGTTCGTGTTTGATGCAAATTAACGATGTTTTTTCTATTTTTAGCTCTGGCGGCCATTTCGTTCATCGGAGTGGGATCCGTTTAGCTATTTTTGTAAAGGTCACATAAGCAGCATTCCTATGAAGTTTGAATGAAATTGGCCAAAGGATACAGGAGGAGTTGTCATTTGACGATTATTTTCTATTTTTAAGTTTGGCGGCTATCTTGTTTGTCAGAGCGGAACGATTTTAGCTATTTCCTAGGGAGTCACCTATGTAACATTCCTGTGAAGTATGAATCAAATTGGCCCAAGGGTTTAGGAGGAGTTCGCGATTGAAGCATATTTATGATGCTTTTCTATATTTAGCTATGACGGCCATTTTGCTAATCAAAATCAGAGCAGAACCCTTTTAGCTATTTTGGATGAGGGTCTCCTTAGCAACACTCCTATGAAGTTTGAATGAAATTGATCGAAGGATACACGAGTTGTTGATAAAAGTTGTTTTCTATTTTTAGCTCTGGTGGCCACCTTATTAGTCAAAATGGAACGATTTTAGTTACTTTGGAAGGGAGTCACCTAGGCAATATTCCTGTGAAGTTTGAATCACATTGGCCAAAGGGTTTAGGAGGAGTTCGCGTTTGAAGCAAATTTACAATGTTTTTTCTATTATTAGCTCTGGCGGCCATTTTGCTCATCGGAGCAGAATGTTTTTTACAATTTAGGTAGAGGGTCACCATAGCAACATTCCTATGAAGTTTGAATGAAATTGACCCAAGGGTACATGAGGAGTTGTCGTTTACAGGGTTTTTCTATTTTTAGCTCTGGTGGCCATCTTGTTCGTCAGAGCGGAACGATTTTTAGCTATTTTGGTAGGGAGTCACCTAGGCAACATTATCAAGATGGCCCAAGCGTTTGAGAGGAGTTCATGTTTGAAGCAAATTTACTATGTTTTTAGCTCTGGTGGGCATTTTGCTGATTCGCGTGGAACCATTTTAGCTATTTTGGTAGAGAGTCACCTAAGCACCATATCTGTGATGTTTGAATGAAATTGGCCCAAGGGTACAGGAGGAGTTGGCGTTTAAAGATTTTCTATTTTTAGCTCTTGCTGCCATCTTGGTCATCGGAGCAGAAAGATTTTAGCTATTTTGGTAGGGAGCCACCAAGGCAACATTCCTGTGAAGTTTGAATCAAATTGGCCAAAGGGTTTAGAAGTAAGCATTTAATCAAATTATTGACGACGCACAACGGACGACGCACGACGGACATTTACTGTTCACAATACCTCACCATGAGCACTTTGTGCTCAGGTGAGCTAAAAAGAGGTGGGGCTCTTGCTCGTAATTATTGCCCTGTATAACTGACTTGTATTCAATGTAAATAGCTTGAACATTTAGTCTGGTCAAATATCATGGCCCATTTGGATGAACTTAAACTTTTGTCAGGCAGACACCATGCTTTTAGGGAAAGGCATTGCTGTGAAACTCACTTGAGTGCGGTAATTAATGATGGTGTAAAATCTTGGACAAAGGGGGACAGGTGGAAAAATTTATTCTGGACTTTGAGACACCCTTATGAACTACTGAAATTAAATTATTTGGTTACTGCATTCGGTGGAATACACTCAAACAGATAGATTCCATTCTTTGCTACAGAACACAGTACATTGTTGTTAACGGCAAATCTTCTGAGTGAGCTCCAGTTTTGGCTGGGGTCCAACAAGACACTGTTCTTGGCCCACTGTTATTCTCTCTGTGCATTAATGATATTTCTACTGACAATGGCTCAGCAATAAGACAGTTTGCAGACGACCGTGTTTGTTACCAGGACATTAGAGATGCAGTGGACACACTGAAACTTCATAACGAAACAGACTGACACTATTATGCAGATAACTAAGAAGAGAACTGACGCTTCTTACATCTCAGAGGGAACGGTTCTCGAAATTGTGGACTCCATTAAGTACCTTGGTGTAACAATCACACACAGTTTGAGAATGAATACATGCATGTGTAATCAGGTAAATAGAGCACTTGGTTTCCTGATGTGAAATCTTCTTCAGTGCCCTCAGGATGTAAAAGAGGCAACATATAGACGGATCCAATGTTTTGACACGTGACCTTGTTTACATTTCACTGCGCATGCGCCAATGACCTCCCCTGCAGAGATACTTTTTTATCTGGTTGGCAAAACATGACTGTTGCGGTACAGTGTCAATGAGAATTTCGAATATCTATCGTGTGATTAAACGCATTTCTTCTCCACAAAATTAACTGATCCTTGTCAGTTTGTGTTTTTGAAGTAATAAATGATATAAAACCAGTCTCTTATGACGTTTTATCGCACATTTTGTTGCATAAAAAGCGTTATAAAACTACCCACTATCATGCCAAAACGTAGTCAATGTGATTTATATAACGAATGGAAATAAGATTAAAGCATGTATATTTTCTATCCAATTTTATACGAAAAAGAAGCAGTTTAATGTCAAAAATGGTTTGTGGCAAACAGTTTTGATAGAAAGGCGATTTAACAATAGTTATTACAGAAAACAATTCGTGTTACATCAACGGTAGAGTATGGTACCGGATTTTTTTTTGCCCACCAGATATTTTAACGAGGCTAATGACCTTTGACCTTGTGTCACGTAGACTTTGGATGTGTCTATAAAGGAGTTGTTAGTCCAGTCTTGGAATATGGTAGTTGTATCTAGGACCCAAATGGAGTGGCCCTTAATGAAGACATTGAAAAAGTTCAGCAAAGAGCTGCTAGATTTGCAACAAGAAATTACTGCTTTGAAACTGGGAGTATGACTGGAAAGATGGGAATCGCTCAAGAAAAGGAGAAGAGACAGTAGACTTATACTATTATACAGTGGTCTAATGGGTGCTGCCAGCATTACAATATATGACCTTGTTCCCCCCCCCCCCCCCCCCCCCCCCCCGCTAGGCACTGTTGAAATCACTGTTCATTGGCGTTTCAGACTCCCACTGCAAGATCTGACATTTACAAAGACTTTCTTCCTTTGTACCATCAGAGATTGGAATGCCCTTCCCGACTAACTTCCCATATCACAGGTCTTGGTGCATGAATGTCATCCGACGTGTCATCAGTAACAATTATGATTCTGATTGGCATGACAGCCATCTTGGTCCTGTGACCAATTAAGAAAATTTCATTCCTCCATTGACATTTAATTGAAATCAACTGGTTTCAGCAAAAAAGGTCCTTTGAACTTATGATGGAAATACAATCCTAGTGACCCTGACCTTTGATATTTATAAATTTATATTTTAAACCACAATGCTTATTGGAAAACGCAACATTTTACATTTTTCCCTTTCAAAGGTCTAAGGTGTCATATTTAACCTTGCAGTAAAATATGTCAAGGTCAACCTAAGGTCTTCATTTGAATAAGTTCTGAAGTGCTCAGTCACCTGATGCTACGTGCCAAGTGTCATGGCAAACAGCCCAGCAGATGTGGGGAAAAATCTCTTCAGTTTTACACCATATACATGCATGTATGGGGTCATCCGACCTAAACCATTCAAGTTGAATTTTCCTTCCTCCTTGCCTGAAGGCTGCACGGCAAATGGTTGTAATCAGCCCAACCATTTCAGAGATTAAGTCCTTTGAAATGTTGAGGGACGTTCAATCCTAGTGACCTTGGGTCAAGGCCTCTGACTGACCTTTACTTTGACATTCATAGAGCTTCATATTAGACATATTTTTATTTCAAAAATTACAAATGTTTTGGATAAATGTACTGTTTTATCTTTTTCCAAATTCAAAAGCCTAAAGGACCAAATTTGCCTAAAGGACAAAATTTGACCTTGCCATCAGATAAATCAAGGTCAACCCCCGGTCATCATTTATATATTTTTGTTGGGCTTATGTCTCTTTTGTTGTCTTCCGAATTTCAAGGCAATCTGACTTACAACTCTGTGAAGATTTCTGAAGGGTTTTTACCATATATGGACATGGCTGTCATCTTGATCATATGATTAAAACCAATTGTATATACTTGTATTCCAGTAAGGCAGGGCTGTCGTATATAAAATCTGACTGTGATTAGCCCAGGGAATTCTGAGATGTCTGAAATGTTGAGGAACATTTAATCCTTGTTACATTGGGCCAATGTCATTGAATGACCTTGACTTTTGACATTCACAGAGATTTATTGTTTGGATAAATGCACTCTTTACCCTTTTCCCATTCAAAAGCCTAAAGAACTAAATTTGACCTTGCCGAAAAATAGGTCCAAGTCAACCCATGGTCATCATTTGTATAATTTTGTGTAGGACTTGAGTCCCTTTTGCTGTCTGTCAATTTTCATATTAATCTGACTTTTCTTGTCCTTTGGGATCATTGATTCCATTGAGGAATTTTGAAAATATTTTAGGGTCACTGATGAGGCCTAATTGGCTGAAACTAGATAGTCTGGCCCAGAAAACATGTACACTTCATATTTTCCGGTTCTGTGGTGTATTCCTTGCTTCCAAAGGATAACCCTTTATAGAACAGATTTACAGTTCCAGAGAAGAAGATTGTTTTAAGGGTTTTTACCAGAATGGCCATCTTGGTCATGTGCCCAGGACCAATAACATAAACATTCGTTCCTGCTAGGTATAGTTGTTCTAAATAAAATCTGACTCCAACTTGCCCAGTGGCTTTTAAAGAGAACATATATGTTTGAAATGTTAAGGGACATTCAATCCTATTGAACTTGAGCCTAGGTCATTCTGAATGACCTTGACCTTCATTGAGGTTCATAAAAGACCTACTTTCCTTTCACAGCTGTTTTGGATAAATGCACTGTTTTACCTGCTTTCCAGTCAAACGCCTAAGGGACCAAATTTGACCTTGTCGTAAAATATGTTAAACACAGGGTCATCATTTATACAACTTTTTGTGAGGTTCAATCCCTTTTGCTGTCTCCCAAGTTTCAAGCTCATCAGATCTAATTTATGGTTCTGGAACAGACGATGTTTGAAGGTTTTTACTATATATGGGCAAGACAGCCATCTTGGTCATTTGACGAGGACCAATTATATGAACAGATTTGTTCCAGTAAGGCATAGATTTTCTATATTGAATCCGACTTACATTGCCCTGAGGTTTCTGAGATGTTTGAAAGAGTTGACTGAGGGCAATGTCGGACAAAGGACCAATGCTATAAGCTCACCTTGTAAGCCTTCAGTTCAGGTGAGCTAAAATCATAAGAGGTTATAATTTTTCATGCTTACATCACTTAAGCATGATGAAATTTGACCTGCTCAAAAATCTTAGCATAATGGATGTTGGCATTTTTTTAAATGTTTGATCAAGAAAAACTTAAGTTTCTCTTCATTCACGAGCATGGCTGGCTTTGGTAGATCAATAGAATTCTGGCTGGTATTAAGGTCGCAGATTGAATGCTTGCTAGGGTCAAAACTGCTCATAAAATCGTTTCTATGGTCATTCTCTTATATGGGCATGGCAACCATTTTGCTCATGTGACCAAATCCTTACGAACAAACTTTTGTTTCCCTTTCCGATAGAGGCTCCACATGTAATTTGGTTTCAACTTGCCTTGTAGTTTCATAGGAGATGTTATTTGAAAATGTTGACGATTACGACAACGACAGCTGAAGACAGACTACCTATTCTATAAGCTCGGATCCCCCAGAGACTTTGGCTCTGGTGAGCTAAGAATGACAAACAACTGACAACTTGCCACCTTGAGTATGGTATGCTCAGGTGAACTTAAAATGCAATGTTAATTTACACCTTTGGGCCCCTGCCGATCACGCTTGGAGAAATAGATTGGGTTGCATGGTGCTCCCAGGCAGAGCTGAAACTGACCGTACATGAGAACTGGTAAATCCCACAAATTTATTCTCATTTCCTCATCCCTTTGAGGCTTTATATGTACATGTAATTTGGTTTCATTCAGTCCAGCAGTTTACAGAAGAAGATGATAAAAATACTGATTTTTGATTTGATTTGATTTGAGGTTTAACAACACTGTAAAGGTCATTTTGGAGACATTGCTTCCAATTTTGTGGGACTTTTACCCGACATTGAGCCCTGTCGCCCAATGAAACCAATAGGGTTTATAAGCATGGACAGTCCAACTCGAACCGCTTTGACTGGGAAGGCTTAGATCCTCTAAGCAGTTTACCAGTACCCATGCGCGTTAGATTTCAGCTCTGCGTGGAAGCATCATGCAGACCATCTATTTCTTCAAGTCCCGATGAGCGGAGGCCCATACAAAAATACTGAATCTGAACCAACCAGGACAAAGGTCAGTAAATGACCTTACCTTCGAAACTGATTATCTTCCATTAAGATGATTGATCAATTCTGAAGCAACAGGTTAAAGTAGAATCGGGAAAATCCACTTGTTTTGCCTTTTTTCCCATACAAATGCTTAAGTGACCAAATTTGACCATGACGTACAATAGGTCAAGGTCATCCAAAGGTCAAAATTTGAACAAATTTGATAGGGTCCCGTGCTGCATACCAAGTTTCAAGGTCATCTGCCTTTTGGTTCCTGACAGAAGATTTTTAAAGGTTTGTACTATATATATATATATTGGCATGGCAGTCATCTTGATCATGTGACCCAATCCTTTTGAACAAACATTCCCCCTTCCCATGGAGGCTCCACATGTAATTTGGTTTCATTTGGCCCAGTACCATAGTTTCAGAGGAGATGTTATTTGAAAATATTGACAACGACGATAACGACAGAAGACAACAGACTGTCACTACCTACCCTATAAGCATTCCCAGAGCCTTTTGTTCTGGGGAGCTAAAATGACAAACAATTGACAACGTGCCTATCAAAGCAGCTCACCTTGAGCATAGTATGCTCAGGTGAACTTAAAATGCAATGTTAACTTAACACCCTGTGACTCCTGCCAATCAGGCTTGGAGAAATAGATTGGACTGCATGGTGCTTCCAGGCAGACCTGAAACTGACCCCACATAAGTACTTATAAACCGCTTTGAAGGTCTAAGCCTGCCCAGACAAAGTGGTGTGAGTTGGAACATCGCAGCATATAAACCCTATTGGCTTGTTTGGGTGGTAGGGCTCGAGATGTCATTTCACCTCAGCGTCAGGTAGAAGTCCCACAAAACTGACAGCAGAATCACCAAAATGACCTTTATAGTGCTGATGGGGATGTAAAATAGAAGTGAAGGCAAACAAACAAACACCTTTGATGGTTTCGAATAACTTGGCGCAAGATGGATATTTCTAGGCTTACATCAAAACTGTATAAGTTTACAGAACTTTAGCATGATCAATCCTTTGTTTTTGTGCTAACCTGGCCCTGAGGTTATAAAACTTTTTTCATGCTCAACTCAGCTGAGCATGAAACTTGTGGTGCTCAAAAAAATTAAAATACTAAGAAGATGAGCGATTTTTCTTTCTCAGATAGCAGAGAATCTTATTAGTAATGCTTAATATTCGCGGACGCCTGATTACACTCTTCTGGAGTCCATGTCTGTTGATCCGAACATTGAGATTTGCCATTTTGTCTACGGATTTACGATTTTGGATTAACGCTTTGGTACTACGACCTAAACTACTTGTCCTGCTCACAAATTTTAAAATGCCAACAATTGTTGGCATGGCATTTTAAAATTTGTGAGCAGGACAAATTTCATTCTCAAGTGAGAGCATAAAAAAGGTTTTATAACCTCGGGGCCAGGACTCGCTGTTTGCTTTTCTCTCCATTGCGTATGTTCTGGTACCATTGGTAGCCTTGTGCGATCGTGAAACTTTCTGGTTATATGCATTTGTATTCTCAAGACAACATTACAGAAATATTGTATTAAACTGATCTTTAGAACTTTCCAATAGAATGTCAAATTTTGATCACAGCTATTTTCTCTGTATACGAGGGATGTTCTAAATGAATTGCTTATTTCTATCTGGAGACTTCAAATTTCAAGTTAACCCCCAAATTGCTCATTTCATGCCCTCGAAGTACTCCAGGTATGCAGAGTTTCAGCCGATGTATCCACTTCTTGAAGGCGTCAGGGTATGATGATTCGGACACAGTAATACGGTACTGATGAATAGCAGATCCAAATGCTTGTCGGGACTGGTATTTCTGCCCAGCAAGGAATGATTTCAATTTTGGAAACAAAAAGAAATCACATGGGGCAAGCTCTGGGGAATACGGGATCTGAGGCAAAACAGTTACTTTATCTTTCTTCAAAAACGGCATAACTATTGCGGAGGTATGAGTGGGGCACTGTCATGTAGAAGACGGACATGTCTAAAACCAGTGGCAGGGAGCCATTTCTGATAATACTTTTTCAGTTTCTTCAGTACTACGTCTTTGTAGTACTTTCCAGTGGTGCTTTTGCCCTTTTTCACCGGCACCTTTATTGCGACTCCTTCACCAGAGAAGATCGCATACAAAAGCTTCCTTGTACTCAAAGAACGTTTGGCAATGATTGCGCATTGACTGTGATTAGCGGCAAAGATCTTATTGCTAACCTTTTTGACGGGCTCAAAATAATGGACCCAGCTTTCATCACCTGTGACGACATTGGCAAAATGCTTTTTGTCATATTTTGGAAACATTTAAAGCAGCTTTTTGTCCACTTTAACCCATTGCCTCTTTTGCTCATCAGTCAACAGATGTGGCACCCATCTATCAGAAATGTTTCTGACTTTCAAATGCTTCTTCAAAATAAGGTGAACCGTTGATAGTGATATTCCTAACTTTCATGCAATATCACGCTCTGTAAATCTGGCATCTCCTTCAATGATTTCCTTTATTTTGGAATCGATTTCTTTACGAGATGCAGATTTTGGTCTGCCTGATTTCGGTGCATTCTTGGTGGACTCTACACCAGACTCAAATTTCTTTTTCCACCGCCTAAGTGTGTCATTAGACACACAAGAAGGTCTGTAAGAAATAGAAATTTCTGCCATCAGGTGCTTCAAAGAACAACCAACTTTTGAGAGAGCTTTGATGTAAACCCGTACATATGTCATCTTGATTGTTGACGCTTCTACCAACAATTTTTAATGTAGTGGTCAATGAGTGCTTGTATTCAAAAGGCAAATCTTATGTCTTACACTTAATCTAACATGTACATTTATACACCATTGTGTAGGTATTGAATAACCCTTTTCAGGTATGTATTGGTTTTTATCGTGCCCCACATGGATATCAATCTAGAGGACAATAAGCAATTCATTTCGAACATCCCTCGTACATAGCCTTGGAATTTGAAGTTTTTTTTAGCTAATTGGGATACCAGGCTGAGGTGTGTCATATGAAGCTTATATGCTGTACATTAAAGTGCCTACATTAAAACCACGTTTGGGAATGTTAAAAAGTGCTCTTCTAGACCACCATTGAACAGTTCCAAATGAGGTCTCTTACTAAAAGACCCTTGATGTAGAAAACACAAAGAAACAACAGCTGAAAGCTTTTAAATATGCTTTTAAATGGAGAATTAGTCTAAATTGTAGCTGGCCTACAAGGGATTGTGAACACCTGGCTGATTTTTTTTCACCATTTTTCAAAGGGAGACAACTTTCGGAACTTCCTGTTCACTTTTCTATAAGCTCTGTCCCACTGAAAAAGAGGTCTACTCTTAAAGGAAAGAATTTGCTTCTCAGGAGCAAATTATTTTCCTTTAAGAGTTGACCCCTATTGACATGGGAGACAAAAATACTTTTACAGAAGTTGTCTCCCCTGAAGGTGTTCCCATTCCCCATAATAGTGGAATGTTCCTGTACATGTTCTTGAAGCGTACTAGACGTCATTGCACTATCCTCATAAAATTTCTTACACCAGTAATGAGATGTTGCTTTCCAAACACTTATCTGTGCAATGGATACTCATATTAGAGATAAATACAGGGTTTACAAGGGTAAACATTATTTATTTTATTTTTTTTGCATAAAAACTTAGATTTTTGCATTGCTCTAGATATAAATGAGCAGTAACAAAGCTAATTAAAGGAATTTTTTCTTATTTCTCCAATGAAACATGTTTTGGGTACTTGTTAGAATCATCTAGATGTCACAATTCTAACAAGTACCCACAACATTATGGTATGTTTTGAACAAGAGATAAGAAAAATTCTCCTTTGAGCGTTAATTTTTCCAGTAAAACATGTTGCAGGTACTTGTTAGAATCGCCTCGATTAGACGATTCTAACCAAGTACCCACAACATACTGGTATGTGTTGAACAAGATATACGAAAACTTATCCCTTAATTGATAATTTTTTCCAGTAAAACTTATGTTGTGAGTACTTGTTAGAATCGCCTCATTGAGGCGATTCTAACAAGTACAAACAACATACTGGTATGTTTTGAACAAGATGTAAGAAAAATTATCCTTTAAGCAATATAATTTTTCCAGTAAAACATATGCTGTGAGTACTTGTTAGAATCGCCTCATTGAGGCGATTCTAACAAGTACCCACAACATACTGGTATGTTTTCAACAAGATATAAGGACAATTATCCCTTAGTTATACAAGTTACTTCTCCTTATCTTGAGCTATGTTGTGGGTACTCATAAGAACTGCCTCAATAGACGGAGCCAATGTTTTGAAATGTGACCTTGTTTACATTTCACTGCGCATGCGCCAATTACCTCCCCTGTAGAGGTACTCTTTTATCTGGTTGGCAAACAGTGTCAATGAGAATTTCGAATATTTATCGTGTGATTAAACTCATTTCTTCTCCACAAAATTAACTGACCCTTGTCAGTTTGTGTTTATGAAGTAATAAATGATATAGAACCAGTCTCTTCTGACATCATATCGCACATTTTGTTGCCTAAAAAGCGTTATAAAACTACCCACCATCGTGCCAAAAAGTAGTTGATGCGCTTTATTTAACGAATGGAAATAAGATTAAAGCATGTATTTTTTCTATCCAATTTTATACGAAAAAGAAGCAGTTTAATGTCAAAAATGGTTTGTGGCAAACAGTTTTGATAGAAGGACAATTTAACAATAGTTATTACAGAAAATAATTCGTGCTACATCAACGGTAGAGTATGGAACCGGAAGTTTGTTTGCCCACCAGATAAAACGAGGCTTATGACCTTTGACCTTGTGTGACGTAGACTTTGGATGTGTCTATAGAGTTTGGAGTACAGTCTAACTTCAATGGCTCGAACGCCTTTGGGACCTCGAAAATCTGTTCGAGACAGGGGTAGTTCGAGCCACTGAGGGTAAATACATTGTACCAGGAGGCATAATGAAATACTTTTGGACATCTTTTCGATGCACTATAATGAAAATGCATGCTGTGTGTACTCATTTGAATCGCATCATCGAGGCGATTCTAATGGGTGCACAAGGCATACATTTACACATGGCATACATTTGCAAGAAAAAGACGAAAGTCTCTTAAATTATCCCCCACTATTCCTTATGTAGAGGATTACCCTAGGGGCTCAAGAACGGGTTCGACTCAGTCATGGTTAACGAGACATCTGTGTTTGAGACATCGAAGATCTACTGTATAAATATAAAAACTATCAGAAAAATGTCATTTATAAAGACAATGGAGACAGCATTATATTGCACCGATATTTATTGGTAATTGCCACTAGAAAATACATAAACAAGAGGGCCAGGATGGTTTAGGAGGAGTGGTAGTCGTTTAAAGTTTCGTTTGATGCCACACAATGGACGACACATGACCAAGACCGATCACAACAGCTAACCATGAGCACAAACCCTTCATGCTCAGATGAGCTAAACACTCTATTTTAGAGTCATATGATCAACAAAATTATTATGTGTATTCCTCTGATATGCTTATTAATATCAGCCTCATTTAAGGGGAATGGGAAACACCTTCAAGAGAGGCAACTCCTGCAAGAGTATTTTTGTCTCCCATGCCAATATGGGTCAACTCTTAAAGGAAGAGTTGACCCCTTTTTCACTGGGGCAGAGCTTAAGAAAAACTGAACAGGAAGACCCTAAAATTGTCTCCCTTGGGAAAATGGCAGAAATTCTGCCAGGTGTTCCCATTCCCCTTAATAATTTCAGACCACTGCATGTCAAAACTCACAAACCACTCAAAGAACATGAAATGAATTTCATAAGCTGCTCAATCAGTTAGCTGTTACAGTCAACACTTAAGGGGAATAAGAACAACTGCCAGATTTTTCCTCCATTTTTCAAAGGGAGGCAACTTTCAGGCTTCCTGTTCACCTTTCTATAAGCCCTGTCCCACTGAAAAAGGGGTCTACTCTTCAAAAAAAGAATTGTGTTCTTTCCATTAAGAGTTGACCCCTATTGGCATTGGAGACAAAAATACTTTTGCAGGAGTTGCCTCCCCTGAAGGTGTACTCATTCCCCTTAAATTCCCATTTCTGTATGTATATGGAACAGTATCAAATGAAGTAAAAAATAATAGAATAAAAACATGAAGTCACTAAGATTCAAAGTAACAAATAAATGCCTTTAAAAGGAAAATGGGTGACATATCAGGGAGGACAACTTTTTCAAAAATTTTATTGTCTCCCTGCGCATCCCATTACAATAGGTGTCTATTCTTAAGGCAAAGAATAGCAAATTCTTCCCTTTTAAGAACACATTACGAAAACATGCCTATACAAATATATTTTAAACTTATCGCCGAAAAAACAAAACTTTCAAGATGAAAAGTTGTGATACTTTCATATTTCTGCTCAAAATATAGATTGTGGGTACAAGTTAGAACCCCCTTATTGAGGCAGTTCTAACGAGTACCCACAATCTATATTTTAGAACAGAAGTAAAAAAAAAAAAATACAGTTTACCGCTTTACACCCTAGTTTTACTATATCAAAGTGGGGTTCAAGGGGATCAGAATTATATAGGTGTGTTTTCGTGATAAGACCCACATTTCAGAACAACATAGTTTGCAGGAAGGTGACAAGATGCCACAAAATTATCTCTCCTGTCAAAAATAATAAAAAAATATGCCAGGCATATCTTTTCCCCTTAAGTTTTTGTTTTGGTATCTTTTCTTCTATATATGACTTCCTTCTGGCCCTCTGTTTGAGCAGCAAATCTTGCCACCGTGAACAAAAAATCACTCAATCTGAAAAGAAAATCGGGATTGTACATGTATTTAAAAAAATGCCCTCGAAACTCAACAAGAATACAATTTCATAAATTCCAACACAGCTTTGCACTGAATGTGGAAAACAAACTCGGAAGAATTCTGTAATTCACAGAAGTAAGTATATGTACATTTACCAAGCTCGAGTTAATTCAGTCAAACTTTATAAACATTCGGCCGGTTTAAGAATTTATTTAGACAATTTTCATCACGTGAACAAGTCCGTAAAATGAAGAGGAAACTCGGATTAACCGGAGAACACATTATTTTTCTTATTTCTGCTCCAAAACATAGGTTGTGGGTACTAGTTAGAACTGCCTCAATGAGGCGGTTCTAACGATCACCCACAACCTATGTTTTCAGTATAAATAAGAAAAATATCATAAGAAAAGTAGCCATTTTGGAGATGTGAAAAATGCACTATGTCGCACGCGTGTTAGCGTTTTCCTGAGGAGTGGGATGCGGTTTAGAACTTTAGCTCACTTGCACATGAAGTGTAGAAACAGAGATATAAGATGATCTCAAAATCCTAAAACTGTGTCGGTGAAGTTAAGAAGTATAGTTTGGTGGGCCTGGATAGTACAAAGGTATATGTGCCCTGCTTGTTACCGCTGTTACCTGTGTTTCATTACGAAAACATGCCTATACAAATGCACTGTAAACTTTACCACCGAAAACAACGAGCTTTTTAAGATGAAATATTGTGATATTTTTCTTATTTTTTTCTGCTCTAAAATATAGATTGTGGGTACTCGTTAGAACTGCCTTGATTTATTTCTGCTCAAAATATAGATTGTGGGTACTCGTTAGAACAGATTACCCACAACCTATATTTAAGAGTAGATATAAGAAAATAAGGTTTACCCCTGTAAACCCCAGTTTTACTACATGAAAGTGGGGTTCAAGGGGGTCAAAATTATGTAGGCGTGTTTTCGTGATGTGATACTAGGTTTGCATGTGGCAGGCTAGTGGTCACCCACACAAGGTCAGTGTTTTTCTCTGGGTATGGCGGTTTCCTCCACCATATAAGACCACAATACACCAGCATCTGCACCATAGAGAATGCTTAAGTATGTTCTCATGAGCTTTTAGTATAATCAAAGTAAAATGAATGAAGTTTAAAATAGAAGTAGAGGCAATGATCAGGAATCGATAAAACTTAACACACAGCTCCCATCAGAGACACCAAAGGGAAAGAAACACAAACATGAAACAGCAGACCCTAATGGAAACATCAATAGCGGAAAACCAAAAGGACAGTTACTTTCCCACAAAATGGCCAATAGGCTATCCAAAATAAAATAATATAAACGACACAAACACCCAAAGACAAACCATAACAAAAATAAACTGTGACAGAAGAACCGCCTTGGAACGGTCAGCGGAAACAAATTTCACTGGGGGGCTTAAATCAATTTTACGTGGCCACAATCGTCGCCCTTACTTCCGTCGTGATTAAGACAAATAATTTGTTCAGTCCGCATGTAGGCCTCCTAACTCATCAGTGCAACATCTCCATGAACACAAAAATGAAACAACCACAGAGATGAAACAACGGTGAGGACTCGACAGCAAGAAACCACTGAAATGCTGGAGCAAAAGAAAAACCAACAGTAAGACTCCGATGGGCCTTTTTTCCAAGTGGCCTGGTTCAAGCTCTGGTGAAGTTACAGGTTTGAGACCTACAGAAGTTTTATGAAGCTGATCTTGAAAAGTGAAGCATGTCTTTATGCCACATTTTTATTGAAGTCAACTTAAGTTGGTGTTTGTTTGTTTGTTTGTTTGGTTTGAGGTTTAACGTCCCTGTCAGTACTTTAAAGGTCATTTGGAAACGTGGCTTCCAATTTTGTGGGACTTTTACCAGACACTGAGATGAAATGACATCTCAAGCCCTGCCGCCCAATGAAACCGATAGAGTTTATAAGCATGGGCGGGCTGACTCGCACCGCTTTGCCTTGGCAGGCTTAGATCCTCAAAGTGGTTTACCAGTACCCGTGTATGGGTAGGTTTCAGCCCTGCGTGGAAACATCATGCAGCCCATCTATTTCTTCACGTCCCGATGGGCAGGTACCGTAAAGTTGGTGTGGAGTATATATTGATTTTTTAGTCAACTGTCTGTCAGTCGACCCAAAGTTACTAAGTAAAGAAGCTCTTCAGAGATGATGTCCACGTGACTATCACTGATTTGTAGGTAACGGTTATTTTTAGAAAATAGCTGCATTACTCTTTTCGCAGTGAGGTCAGTGTGGAATGACGGTAATCTATAGAATCAGGACTGCTATCATGTGTTTGGTTTGGCAAATAATGTAGACCCAGATTAGCAGCTGCAGAATGTTATGTATGATCATGGTCTACACAGTTTCCTTACATTACAATGATTACAGGTATTTAAAGGCCAGACACCGTAGAATGAGGCATCTGATCAAGGTCTACACTGTTTGCTTACAGTAAAAGAATGTAACAGTTAAAGAAAATGTTAACAGTTTATACTACTGTTCAGGATCATTTTTCCGGCCTACACAACTGACCCACCAGTGCTGTCAGTGCTTTGATTATATAGAGGATCTTCCATGAGTGCTCATGTATTATTGAATTTATTAAACGAGTTGAGGAAAAGGGATAAAATGCGAGGCTTTGCCGAGCATTTTATCCCTTTTCCTCATGTATTATTGAATTTATTAAACGATTTGAGGAAAAGGGATAAAATGCGAGGCTTTGCCGAGCATTTTATCCCTTTTCCTCAACGAGTTTAATAAATTCAATAATACATGAACAAGAATGCAAGATTCTATTTATCATATGGCATTTAAAATGTATTTTATTCACTATTGTGTACAAAAATGTCAATATTCCGCCATTAGTAGACGCGACAGTGGTAAGGACGTCATACATGTAACGTTAAGGGACGTATCTAGCTAATTTGCATATTTAATCCACTAGTGGATTATCGAAAATATTACATGACGTTATTACACTCTCAGACGCGACGTCATATGATAAACTGGGTTTCATAGTCTTGATAAAAATTAGTATATATTATCCAACACTGGCATTAACTTCCATTCAAGTTAAAATTTCAAATGTGTTAATTGTTGTGAGCCTCTTAAAATTTTAGTTTTGTTTGTTTTGGAGTTTAACGGCCCAGTCAACACTATTTTAGGTCATTTTTGAGCCGGCCAGTTTACCTAGCCACACTTATCCTGGGCAGGCTTATACGTAAGCGGTTAACCAGTACAGTGCACATTCTTTCGCCAGAAACTGACAACTGCCCTTCTTGAATCAGCGGAAGGGAGAGAATGACCGTAGAAAAGATTTCATGATCAATCTCCACGAAAGAATGTTGCCGACCCCAGCGGGAATCGAACCCGCGTCCTCCTGATCACCAGTCAGACGCGCATCCGACTGAGCCATCGAGGCCGGCCTTAAAATTTTAGTACAAGAAATTTTCAGACAAAACAAACTGGTGGCAATGAAAACTACAGCATTTCTAGACAGCAAAGAGAATATTATTTTAGCCCCATCATGAGAAAACCTGCCTCCAAGGTTTTTGACCAGTTTTAAAAGACACAAACTGGCCTGGGGCCAGTTGTTCAAAACATCGTTAGCTTAACGAGCTCGTTAGTGGTCATATTGTTAACTGTTCTAGCCAGTACAATATCGTAAATATTGGTATTTTTGCTGAAAAAATGTGAGCAGCTTTTGCATCCGCTTTTGCATCCGCAAAAGCTGCTCACATTTTTTCAGCAAAAATTTCAGCATATTTGTCATATTTAATGATCAAAGTTTTAACGATATGTTAACTAACGACATCGCTAGTTTTGAACAACTGGCCCCAGTTAGTAACACAAACAAGCAACTTGCAGTCTTGAAATTTGAGGTAGAGAAACTAAAGGCATTGAACTATTAGGCGCGTTGCTGAACCAAGTTCAGTGGACAAAAACATACCTCACCGTCATAAAGGATGAAACTGGTCTCAAATTAAAGATAAATGTCCCTGCTTTGTTTATAAATTGGTCGTACGCTCCAACATGGGTAGCATCATACTAAAAATGGGGAGATAACTCTTCATTCGTTGAAACCATAATCAAAGAGATCGTACTTGTACATCAATTTTACTCATTTCAAAACTGTCTTTTTTATGCAAATTGTTCCGTTTTCGTCAAGAACATTTCAATTTTGTACTTTTTGTGTGCAATTTAGGCGCTATTTTTAGATTGGTTGATATTTTATGAGGAGATAACTCTTCCTACCATATGAAATCGGATTTTTCACCTGTGATCGTTCTTTCTGCTAACTTAAGTTTTAAAAACACAGCATAAAATTTGTAATTTTCTAAACATGTAACCTTTTCGCTAATCAAGACATTATATTTAGACATCCTGATACCCATAGTGGCTTCGAAACCCACTGTCAAAGGTACACACCCTGCGTGAAAAAGGTATAAGTTTAATGCGTTTTTCCAATACATTTCTTAAGCAACTTTAAGAAAGTCATTTTACATCCAATTGTCGGCGCATTTATCTCCGTGAACACAAATCGCCGATATGTAACAGTTAAATCGACGCCGAGTCGACGTTAAGGCGTCCAAAATTTCCCATTGAGTCAACGTTGTGCGAATTCAGTGAGTTCAACGACTCTCTGTCTGATCAGCCAGTAGACTTAATTTCATGGACAGATAATATTGAAAATGCGAGGTTCTCTAAAAGAAGATTCTATACGTAGCAATTGCACCAGGTTGTGCCTGCACAAATTTAAAATGTCGTTACATTTACAAGCTCGTGCAACGAAAGGTTCGGTAAACCCAACCTCGGGAAAATGAGGCCTACCCCAACCCCGTAAAAGTGGGATTTACAGAGGAAAACGTTATTTTCCTTGTAACCACTCAAAACAAAGAGCGTTGTGAACCACGTCAATGAGGCGGTTTTAACGAGCACCTACAAGCATTATTTAGCTTAAAATAACACAAACAATAAAATTATCATTTGTTTTTCTTCTGAAAGTGTTTAGACTTTAAAGTCCTAAAATCACTTTATACTACAAAGTCGCGTTAATGAAATGAATAGGCTCGACTTTCGAAAAATGAAAGAGCCTTCAGTTTTTTTTTGTTTGTTTGTTTTTTTTTTTTTTTTTGGTTTGGGTTTTACGGCCCTTTCAAGATTATTTCACTCATATCGAGCCGATCGTTAATCATAGGTGGGCGAAAACCGGAGTACCCGGAGAAAAACCACCTGACCTTCCGTTGCAGAACTTGGCGTCTCACACGTGACCCGAGCGAGGCTCGAACCCACGGCGCTGAGAGACCTAATGACTAAGAGTCAGCGCTCTTATCCATTAGGCCACGGAGGCCCGTAAGAGCCTTCAGTTAAGCATTTTATAGAGTGTTTATAAATTTCGGTGCGAAATCATTTTAAAATATTTTCAGTGACTTTTAATACCTGGCCACTCCTCAGCCTCTGTGCACTCCTCCCCGACACACACAATCAAAGACCGTGGGATGGGGTAAGTTTCATTGTGGCATAGTTATCGATATTTGCATGTTGACCCTGTCTAAACACATCGGAGTTACTATTCACTGGGCCGTAAAACGTGAATAAAAATCAAGCCAACAAAATACAGTTTTTGTAAAAATAGAATGTACGCATTCGAGACTGATCGGTGTCGTTGTAAAAATACTATGTACGCATTTCGAGATATTCTAAATTTTGAGTGAACTCGCACAAACATTATGTAGATCAAGTATCTGACTCCTGTGACAGCAATGACCAAGCAACCAGCATCAAAAATATTGAGGTGATCTATCACCTGGCATCTGGCAAGCCTTACAAAGGGTTCACTATCCCAATTAACGGTCAAAGACTGCAAATGCCTGGGGTAAACCCCATGGGGTACACTGTCAACAGCCGTGCATATTGATGATGCAGTCAAAATGACAAGATTGCCAAGGCTAGTGCAACATTTGGCCAGCTACGTGGTCGTGTTTGGTATCGAAGTAGAATCAGACAGAAAGCTGAAAGCTTACAGATTTGTGGTGCTGCCAACACTATTATATGCATGTGAAACGTGGACAGTTTACAACGGCACGTGAAAAGGCTGAACCACTTCCATACAAGCTGTCTCGGGAAACTTTTAAATATTAAGTGGCTACACCGGATTCCAGACATAGAAGTCATGAAAAGGTTGGGGATGCAGATTGTACATGATCTTCTTAAACTGGCACAATTAAGATGGACAGGCCATGTTACCAGGATGCTTGAGAACCGTTTGCCGAAGAAAATCCTATATGGAAAACTAGAAATGGTCTAACGCTCCTAAGGTGGTCAGAAGAAGCGTTACTATATCACACTGTAAGCCTCCTTCCAGGACTTCAGCATACCAGCAGATTCGTTGGAACAAACTGCACAGGACCGAGTAAAGTGGCAAGGCCTCCTCAGAAGAGGGGCTAGTGAAAAGAATCAGAGAAGGCGAGAAGAAACTTGCACAGCGCAAAGCCAAAGCTAAGGCATAACCAACAGCGTTGTCTTCCTCATACCACTGTTGCTTTATCTGCAACAGACAGTTCAGAGCTGGAATTGGTCTCTAAAACCATCTAAGAACACACGAAGCGTAGCATTTCTCGCATGCGAAAAAGATTGGTCACTTTCAGTTATGATAGACGAAATATTACTTTCAAAACTAACTGTCAGGATTTCGATCTTAATAACACCGTAAAAAATTCAGACAGGTGGGAGATTTAATACTTATATATATGGCCACTTGTTAGCTCTACTGAGTACGAAGTGCTTACAGTGAGCTATTGTGACCTTGGGCCGATTTGATTCAAACTTCACAGGAACGTACGTTGGTGGATCCCCACCAAAAATGCCAAAAACGTTTCGCTCCGATGAACAGGATAGCTGCCGAAGCTCAAAATAGAAGGAAAACTTTAAACGACAACTCCTCCTTTACCTCTGGGCCAATTTTAATCTTGCAGTTGCTGAGGTGACCATTTCAAATAGAATAACGTCAACAATTTGCTTTATATGTTAACTCCTAATGAACCATGTGCCAATTTGATTCAAACTTTACAGGAATATTGCCTATTTGCTCCCTGCCAAAATAGCTAAAACTGTTATGCTTTCATGACAAGATGGTTGCCAGAGCTAAAAATAAAAATATATTCAATGGATAGTTCCTCCATTATCCCTCGGCCAATTTTAATTCTAACTAAATGTGAATATTGCTGAGATGAACCTCCGAAATGTAAATAATTTGCTTTTTATGCATATTCCTCCTTAACACTAGGGCCAATTTGATTTAAACTTCACAGGAATGTTGCCTAGCAGGCTCCCTACCAGAGCAGCTAAAATTGCTCCTCTCCGATGAACAGGATGGCCGCCAGAGGTAAACTAGAACAAGTCTTCAAACAAAACTCCTTTACCTTGGGCCAATTGCATTCAAGCTTCATAGGAACGTTGATTAGGTGACCCTCTTCCAAATAGCTAAAACGGTCCTGCTTTGATGAGCAAAATGGCCAACAGTGCTTAAAATAGAAGCAAATAAATTTTGCTTAAAATGCTAACTTCTCCAAAAAACTTTTGCAGATTTGATTCAAACTTTACGGGAACATTGCCTAGATGGCTACCTACCCAAATTGCAAACAACGTTCTGCTCTGATGAACAAGGTGGCCGCAAGATCAAAAACGTCTTCCAACGACAACTTCTTCTTCATCATTGGACTCTTGCATAGGTGACCCTCTAACAAAGTAACTAAAACGGTTCCGCTCTGATGAGCAAAATGGCCATGAGAGATAAAACTAGAGTAACATTAACAAGATAATTTAACGTTGCCTCCCTATATAGCTACCAAATATCTGAAATTGATCCGTTCCGATGAACCAGGTGGCAGCAGGAGTTAAAATTAAAAGTAGAAGTAAAACAAAGATCAGGAATTGATACAATTAACTTACTCCATCCACAAAAGACACCAAAGGGAAAGAAACACAAAAACCAAGCGACCAGACCACAATGGAAACCTAAACAAAGGAAGGCCATATGGACAGTTACTTTCCCACAAAATGGCCATATGGCCATCCAAAACTAAAAGACACAAGTGACACACACAGTAAGCAACAAACAACAACATAAATAAATCGCCACAGAAGAGCCGCCCCGGAACGGTCAGCGGAAGATTTCCACTGGGGGGCCTAAACCGACCCCACGCGGCCACAACCCCCGCCCCCACCTCCGTCGCGATTTAGACAAATAATCTGCCCAGCCCGCATGAAGGCCTCCTAACTCATCAGTGCAACATCTCAGTGAACACAGAAATCAAAGAACCACAGAGGTGAGACAACGGTGAGGACTCGACAGCAAGAAACCACTGAAATGCTGGAGCAAAAGAAAACCAACAGTTAGACTCCGATGAGACCGACCAGAGACATATTTGAACGACATTTTTTCCAATTTCATTCAAACTTCATAAGAATGTTGCTTAGGTGACTCTTTATCAAAATAATAAAAATATGGTTCCGTCCTTAAATATAAATCGCTACTAGAGACAAAATTAGGAAAACGTCAACAATTTACTTTAAATGCCAACTCCTCCTTAACCCTTTTGCCACTGATTCAAACTTCACAGGAATGTTTCCATAGGTGGCTCCCTACTAAAATAGCTGCAAACATAAAACTCTGATGTACAATATGTCTGGCAGTTCTAAAAAAATAAAACAAAAAATGAAAACTTCAAACGAAAGCTTTCACTTTACCTCCTTTACACCTAGACGAATTTCATTCAAACCCCATGGGAAAAGTTCTTATGTTGCGGCTATCAAAATAAATAAAAGGCTTCTTCTTCATGAACAATATGGCTATCAGAGCTAAAAATAGAAAACACCTCAACTATTTGCATTAAACGTCAACTCCTTCTTAACCCATGAGCCAATTTGATTCAACCTTTACAGTTATGTTGCCTAGGTGACCGCCTACCACTATAGCTAAAACAGGTTCACTATGATGAATAAAATGGCCGCCAATGTTAAAAATAGAAAAAACATCTTTAAACGACCACAACTCCTATACCCTGGGGTCAATTTCAATTAATCATCATATTAATATTGCTCCGGTGACCCTCTACCAGAATAGAAAAACGCCCCGCCCTGATTGACAAAATGGCCATCAGAGCTAAAACTAGAAACAATATTTAAATGATAACTACACCTACACCTTTGGTTCAATATTTCCCAAAACTTCACAGCAATGATGAACAAAATGGCCAACAAAGCTAAAAATTGAAGAAAAAAAACCTTTAAGAGACACTTTCTCCTACTTCTTTGGTCCCATTTCATTGAAGCTTCACAAGAAGGTTGCTGAGAAGCCCGCTACCAAATTAGTTATTAAAGTTTTGCTTGGATGAGCATGATGGCCACCACGGCTTAAACTAAAATAATAATACTAATAATAATACTACTAATAATAAACGCACTTTAAATGACAATTCCTCCTGCACTTTTGGGTCAGTTTCATTCAAACTTCATAGCTAGTTGGATTCTTGCTTAAAAGCCCCTTAATATTGCTAAAGTGGTTTTGCTCGGAAGAACAAGATGGCAGCTAGAGCTAAAAAATAAAAAAATGACAACTGCTCCTATACTTTTGCTACGTTTTCTTTCAAACTTCAAAGTAGTGTTACGTAAATGAGTCCCATAGCTCAAGATAAGGCGCTTTTGCAAATGAAAAGTACTGATAATTTCCTATTTCTGCATGCAAATACATGCTATGGGTACTCATTAGAAGCGCCTCGCCGTGGATAGGTACCCACAACACACGTTTCCGAGCAGAAATAAGAAAGATATTGTGTGGATACTACATCTGGGGCTATGGATTACCCATTTTTGCAGAAAAAGAACGATAGTGTGTCGAGAACCGCTCTTATCCGGGGCTATGTGTGACCCTCTACCAAACAAATCATAACAGTTCCACCCAACTGAACAAGGGGGCCGCCAGAGCAAAACTAGAAAACTCCTTAAATGACAACTTCCTCTAAAATCATAAGTCAGTTTCATTCAAACTGTAAGTTTGCAATCATGTTGCTCAGGTGTCCATCTGTCTAGGTGCACCAGTTATGCTTCATGGATTAAGATGGCTGTCAGTTTTCCGCATTACTTTCCGAAGCTGTGTAACATCTTGAAATCAGGTGAGCGATTCAGGGCCATTGTGACCCTCTTGTTTAATGAAATACTATTGACCAATGGTTCACAGAATTTTAGTAAATCGGCTGAGATTTACTCGGTAACACGAGTAAACGACACGAAACATTCTGTCAACGAGTTTCTGACTATATGCACACTTTACTGATAGTGGGTGGGGTAAGTTGACTCCTTGTAAAATAGCAAAATCAAGAAATAAGCGAACGCAGCTGACTCATTAAAAGCATTGTTGGTGTAATTGATTGGAATAATGTCTCGTTCCAAATGTTTAGTTGTATAAATTATGTTTATTAAGTTTATCCCTTTATTCTTACTTTTATAACGTCCGATCCTTAACAGTCCTGTTTAAACCGTTCTATTTACGCTGTTCTAATTGCAAACATAAAACAGTATTCTCATACTTCATCCATTGCAGAGGCTTCAGACCTTCATACTTGTAAATTTATATAGCATAATACAGCAGAAATAGAAATAAGCGTCAATGCGCGAAAACATAGACATAATAATAAATATTCAGTAAAATATATATATCAAAATTTACCAATATGGCACAGAAATGACATTATTATTTTTAGCAAAATTGCACCGTAGGGCAAAATCTTTGTGTACGAATTGATTCCTAATGATTGGGTTCCAACTTCAGTAAATGTTTTGTTGTTGTTTTGCGGAAAGTTACAAACATTTGTTTTTAAAAAAAGTTTTCAAGACTTATACTGAGTTAAACATCAACACTTTTTATAGCGAAGCTCCAACATAAGGGCAAGGGCAAATACTCCGTTTAGCTGTACTTCCGGTCATATACAACAGAATTTGCACAAAGAAGACAATCATAAAATTTGAAATATATATACATTTATGGATATAAACTAAAAACTATAAGCACGTAATGGTAAAGCTTCATCACATAATTTACAACACTCTTATTTGCAGATTTTACCATTTTCTAGTATCAGAGTTATCTCCCCATTTTAGATATGACGCTACCCATTTCTGAACGTACGACCCCTAGAAAATGAAAGATAAGACATTTATCTTTAATTTGGTACCCATCTTATCCTTTAGGACGATGAGGTAAGTTTTCGTAAAATTTAGGCCTTGTATGAAGTTCAGCAACACGCCTATATGCACACAGCAAACACAAAGGTGCTGATAAGTGGTTCATTTGCAAATGACTGTTCTAAATTTTGTCAACTTTCACGTCTGTGTTCACTGTCTGCAAGTTAAAAGCTCAAGGAGTCCATGAATAATGAACACAGTGTAGTATTGGTAAGACCTTGACTCTATGAGCCTTTGTGAATGTCATGACACCCAAAGTTTTAATACAAATTCCTTGTCAGGCAAATGTGACTTAGAGATATGATTAGAGGTATATAGATGGATATTTTGGAACGATGACAATTCAATCAATTGAGCTTTCCTGCAGACTCTAGGCAGCTGTGGTTTACCTTAACAAAAACACGCCTATATAAGTTTATCCCCTTGAACCCCACATTTATATTACAGGGGTAAACCTTATTTTTCTTATTTCTGCTATAAAATATAGATTGTGGGTACTCTTTAGAACCGCCTAAAGACGGTTCTGAAAAGAACCCACAATCTATATTTTGTGCAGAAAATTGAAATAAGAAATATATCACAATTTTTCATCTTAAAATTTTCATTTTTTCGGCGATAAAGGCTACAATGTAGTTGTATAGGCATGTTTTCGTAATGCTTTTAACTTCATGTTATACTGTACCCTGTGACTGGTTACAGTCTACTGACCTATTTAAATACTTTAGGGGCTCTTCATCCATTTCACCATACCTAACTAAAGGAACTACCCTGAAAACAGATATACAATCCTTAAAACATGAATATCGCAAATTACATTTACATTTATTATACCTCACATGACTTTCGCATGCCAAACTCCCATAGGTCTGAGGGTGATAATTTTACAATCACCCAGCGATAATTTTGTGTCGAATTGGCTGCACGTATGGTTCGGATCTTCAGGAAAGCTGGAGAAAAAAAAAAGAGTCTAAACCCAAAATTGTAAAGAGCAGAAATAAGAAAATAAGGTTTACCCCTGTAAATCCCAGTTTTACTATATAAAAGTGGGGTTCAAATTTATATAGGCCTATTTTCCAGATGACCTCACGCAGGTTATTTTAAAGACTACCCTATTTCCTGTGTTTTGAGACAGGCCTGAGCAAACAGTTTGTTTGATTTGATGTTTAACATCCCCGTCAACACTGTAAAGGTCATTTTGGAGACGTTGCTTCCAATTTTGTGGGACTTTTACCCGACATTGAGATGAAATGACATCTCAAGCCCTGTCGCCCAATGAAACCAATAGGGTTTATTAGCATGGACAGTCCACCTCCCACCGCGGTTCCTGGACAGGCTTAGATCCTCTAAGCAGTTTACCAGTACTAGTGTGCGGGCCGGATTCAGCTCTGCGTGGAAGCATCATGCAGCCCATATATTTCTTCAAGCCCCTATGGGCGGGGGCGCCCTGAGCAAACAGTGAAGACCCCATTGAGATGCTGCAGAACACTGCCTCTTATCAGGACCTACACTGTTAACCATTCGTCCAGCATTTTAGACACAACATTGGGCAGTAAATTGTAATTGCATTACGATTACACACCCGTGCAACATAGTGCATTTTTTTTGCATCTCCAAAATGGCCATTTTCCTGGTGAAAATCTGTGATATTCTTATAAATACTGCAAACATGGGTTGTGGGTGCTCGTTAGAACCGCACTGAGGCGGTTCCAATGAGTACCAACAACCTATGTCTTGGCACAAAAATAAGAAAAAAATGTATACCCCTGTAAACCCCAGTATTCTCTATATAAAGTGGGGTATAGGGGGATCTTCATTTCACGGACTTGTTCACGTGATGTTCAAAATTTGAGAACAAGTATGTAAGGAGATAAGGTGACTGAATACTTTAATTGGGCAAATATAGTACTCAAGCTATGTACTAAAGAATATTATCACATGACATTGGGTCTGAGAACGTAATAATGCCATGTATTAAATTCGGTAATCCACCAGTGGATTAAATAGGCAAATTAGTTAGATATGTCCCCTAACGTTAAACGTATGGCATCCTTAATGATGTCGCATTTACTAATGGCGGAACACTGACATTTATAACAAAAATCGAGAATTAAATGTGTTATAAATTTTATATGATAAATAGAATCTTGCATTCATGGTCATGTATTATTGAATTTATTAAACTCATTAAGTAAAAGGGATAAAATGCAAGGCTGTCATGTATTATTGAAATTATTAAACTCGCACAGCCTTGCATTTAATCCTTTTTCATCACGTGAACAAGTCCATGAAATGAAGACCCCATATACCCCACTTTATATAGAGAAAACTGGGGTTTACGGGGGTATACATTATTTTTCTTATTTTTGCTCCAAGACATAGTTTGTGGGTACTCGTTAGAACCGCCTCAATGAGGCGGTTCTAACGAGCACCCACAACCTATGTTTGCAGTATTTATAAGAAAAATATCACGGATTTTCATCAGAAAAATGGCCATTTTGGAGATGTGAAAAATGCACTATGTTGCATGCGTGTGTTATCGTAATGTCGCAACGCATTTAATAAATTCAGTACTACATGAACACTCATGTAAGATCTTCTATTTATCACACAGGTATCGCCATTGCTGTTCCTTATCTGCAGCTGTGCCTTAGAAGAGACTTTAACACTATTCTCTTTCATTCTTGAAGTGGACTCCTTGATCTTTGATTTTCGACACATCCATTGTTGTAAACAATGGTTTTTGTCACAATAATTAAAAGAATGGCAAACAGCGTAGATTTCAATGACACAACTCATTATGAACCATCTCATTTGGATCTTTGTTTGATTTGTGGTTTTAAAGTCCCTGTCAACACAATATAGGTCATTTTAGAGACATTGCTTCCAATTTTGTGGGACTTTTACTCGACCTCGATTTGAAATGACATCTCAAGCCCTGTCACCTAATTAAACAATAGGGTTTATAAGCATGAACAGTCAGACTTGCACCGCTTTGCCTGGGCAGGCTTAGATCCTCGAAGCAATTTACCAGTACTTGTGTGTGGTCAGTTTCAGCTCTGTGTGGAAGCATCATGCAGCCAATATATATCTTCAAGCCCCGATGGGCAGGGGCCAGCTCATTTGGATCTACACTGTTTGTATAGGCATCTACAATCGAAGTTCACTCACTTGAATATTTCTGGGACCTTGAAATTTTGTTCAAGTTAGGGGTAGTTTGAACAAATAATGGTTAATCATACCACCAGATCATGGGGTATTATGAGAATGACTAGAGGATATATTTTTGATTTTCTATTTAAAGGAAATGGGAACACCTTCAGGGGAGGCAACTCCTGCAGGAGTATTTTTGTCTCCCATGTCAATATAGTCTACTCTTAAAGGAAAGAATTTGCTCCTGTGGGAGAGGGCTTATAGAAAAGCGAAAAAGGGAGTCTCGAAAGTTGTCTCCCTTTGATAAATGATTGAAAAATCTGCCAGGTGTTACCATTCCCCTTAATAAAAGAATGTTTGTAGTCACCGTGCAGCCCAATCTATTTCTCCAGGCCCTGATGGGCGGGGGCGCTCTTATGGGTTGACCTTAGTATATGGATATCTGGAGCTTTGGAAAGAATTATCCAAGGAATGAATAAGTGCAAGTTCAACTTGGCCATAGTTAACAAACCATCCATGTTGAGTCGTTGAAGTTTCAACTTAAATTAGTCTGTAGGGTTGAAAAGGTCAAGGGTCATTTTTGTTTGTTTGATTTGAGGTTTAACGTCCCCGTCAACACAGTAAAGGTCATTTTGGAGACGTTGCTTCCAATTTTGTGGGACTTTTACCCGACATTGAGATGAAATGACATCTCAAGCCCTGTCGCCCAATGAAACCAATAGGGTTTATTAGCATGGACGGTCCGCCTCGCACCGCGGTTCCTGGACAGGCTTAGTTTGTTCCCTCTTAGCGGTTTATCAGTAATTGTGTGCGGTGGGTTTCAGCTCTGCGTGGAAGCATCAAGCAGCCCATCTATTTCTTCAAGCCCCGATGGGCGGGGGCTATAGGTCAGGGGTCAAACTTACCTTCTCTCAGCTCTACGACAGATTGATCTTGCCATATGTAATGATGAGGCTGCCTTTCCGCCAGACTGAAATATCAAACAAACAAACAATACCAGAAATTTTGGAACCACATATGGTGGTACAGTCAAATTCCACTATTAAGACCACCTAAAATTAAGACTAATTCTGCTGTAAAAAGCTTAATTAATTAGAAGGATGCAGTTATTCTTTCTTCGAATTTTCTGCTTACAATGTCCTTTGGTCATGGACCACCTTTGGGACTGTTCAAAAGTGGTCTTAAAGACCACTTTTGAACAGTCCCAAAGGTGGTCTTAATATAGGAATTTTACTGTATTTCTTATTTCTCCAAGAACTCCAACATAACTTTCACTAGACCTGAAAGACCAAATAGTCCTATGTGTTGGAGCTAGGGTTAACGCTAAGCTTAGACTTCTATTTTACGACCACTTTTGTTTGATTTGAGGTTTAAAGTCCCCATCATCATTGTATGGGTCATTTTGGAGACATTGCTTCAAATTTTGTGGGACTTTTACCCGACATTGAGATGAAATGACATCTCAAGCCCTGTCGCCCAATGAAACCAACAGGGTTTATAAGCATGGACGGTCCAACTCACACAGCTTTGCCTGGGCAGGCTTAGATCCTCTAAGCAGTTTACCAGTACTAATGTACGGTCGGTTTTAGCTCTGCGTGGAAGCATCAAGCAGCACATCTATTTCTTCAAGAGCCAACGGGTGGGGGCTATTCACGACTACTAGCCATTTGGTTAACCCATGCTTACCTAGAACCCTGTAAAATGGACATGAACAAAAAGTGCCAGACCCTGATCAGATTCTGCATTGTGTGATCTGATCAGAGCATACACGGTTTAATTGCTAACAGGATTTTCATCAAAAATAGAATAGAAATAAAATAAAATATATCTGACAGCCCTACAATTCAACTAGACTTGTTCAGTATATAAAAATATATTAATGAAAGGGTCCACCAGTATACAATGGGTTTTGTACTGCAGAAATTATAAAACAGGCCAACATTAAGGGGAATGGGAACACCTTCAGGAGAGGCAACTCCTGCAAAAGTATTTTTGTCTCCCATTCCTCAATGAGGCGGTTCTAACGAGTAGCCACATCCTATGTTTTGAGCATTTATAAGAAAAATATGAAGGATTTTCATCAGAAAAGTAGCCATTTTGGACATGTGAAAAATGCACGATGTCTGGTGAGTTATGGAAATTCAACATTTTTAGCACTTTTTCATTTGTTTTGTTTGTTTGAATTGACAACACTAATTAGGAAGCCCCCGCCCATAGGGGCTTGAAGAAATATATGGGCTGCATGATGCTTCCACGCAGAGCTGAATCCGGCCCATACACTAGTACTGGTAAACCGCTTAGAGGATCTAAGCCTGTCCAGGAACCGGGGTGTGAGGCGGACCGTCCATGCTAATAAACCCTATTGGTTTCATTGGGCGACAGGGCTTGAGATGTCATTTCATCTCAATGTCGGGTTAAAGTCCCACAATGACAGGCTTTCAAGTGACCCCTGGTGAAAAAGTAGGAGAAAAGTAGGAGCCTGAGATATCAAAAGGTAGGAGAAAAGTAGGAAAAAAGTAGGAACCTGATATAAAACGTAGGAGCTAATGGACGCAAACATACCTCCATATGTCTCACATTTTATCAGTTTTTCATTTTGGGCGGTTTTATTTGTGCATTAGAGTCTAATGTTTTTACATCAAAGTTAGCAGGCACCTGTAAAATGTTAGTGGCTAACCCATCTAGTACAATTTTTCATGCCTGCAGCTTGAACTTCTAATGCTTTTGTCAAGAGATTGCCACAGGCAGATATATATACCTAGATATTGACATATGTCAAAATATTAATTCAAAAGAATTGATGAAGTTTGAAAACTTAAATTTGTGAGAAGCATCAGCTACAAGATGTCCAGGTGAAGGCATCATAGCACTGCTACAATGAATTCCTGCCATGCAAAATAAAATAAGTTTTAGTTGCTTACTGAAGTCAAGGCTTTAAAGCATTGCTGCAATGCATTTCTGCCATGCTAAACAAGACAGAGCTCTAGTTGGTCACTTCAGTCATCACAGCATTGCTGCAATGAATTTCTGTCATGCCAAAACAAGACAGAGCTCTAGTTGGTCAATTCAGTCATCACAGCATTCCTGCAATGAATTTCTGTCATGCTAAAAAAGACAGAGCTATTGTTGGTCACTTCAGTCATCACAGCATTGCTGCAATGAATTTCTGTAATGCCAAAACAAGACAAGAGCTCTAGTTGGTCACTTCAGTCATCACAGCATTGCTGCAATGAATTTCTGTCAGAGCTCTAGTTGGTCACTCCAGTCATCACAGCATTGCTGCAATGAATCTCTTTCATGCTAAACAAGACAGATCTCTAGTTGGTCACTTCAGTCATGAACGGCATTGCTGCAATGAGTTGCTGTCATGCTAAACCAGACAGAGCCCTAGTTAGGCACTTCAGTCATCACAGCATTGCTGCAATAAATTTCCGTTATGCTAAACAAGACAGAGCTCTAGCTAGTCACTCCAGTCATCACAGCATTGCTGCAATGAATTTCTGTCATGCTAAACAAGACAGAGCTCTAGTTGGTTACTTCAGTCATCACAGCATTGCTGCAATGAATTTCTGTCATGCTAAAGAAGACAGGGCTCTAGTTGGTCACTCCAGTCATAACAGCACTGCTGCAATGAATTTCTGTCATGCCAGACAAGGAAGATCTGCTGGAATATCACTGCAGTTAAGACATTGCATTACTGCTGCTTTGAATTCCTGTCATCCTCCATAAGACAGATCTCAGATATTTCACTGCAGTTAAGGCATCCTAGTAGCATTGCTTCAATGGTTTTCTGTCATGCTAAACAAGACACAGCTCTAGTTGATCACTTCAATTAAGGCAACACAACACTGTTGCAATGAATTCCTTTCATGCTCAACAAGACGGAACTCTAGTTGGTCACTTCAATTAAGGCAACACAGCACGGCTGCAATGAATTCCTGTCATGCTCAATAAGACAGAACTCTAGTTGGTAACTTCAATTAAGGCAACACAGCACTGCTGCAATGAATTCCTGTCATACTCAACAAGACAGAACTCTAAATGGCCATTGCAGTTAAATGCATCAAAGCATGGCAACAATGAATTACTTTCATGCTTATCAAGACAAAAATTCTAGTTGGTCACTGCATTTAAGGTAAATTTAAGAAGCACTGCTTCAATGAATTTCTGTCATGCTCAAAAAGTCAGAGCTCTAGTTGGTAACTCAGTTAAGGCACCACAGAAGTGCTGCAATAAATTGCTGCCATGCTCAACAAGACAGAACCCTAGTGGGTAACTGCAGTTAAGGCATCACAGTGCTGCTGCAGTGTATCCCTTTCATGCTCAAGACAGAACTCTAGCTGATCACTGCAGTCAAGGCATTGCTGCAATGAATTTCTGTCTTGCTCAACAAGACTGAGCTCCAGTGGGTCTCTGCAGTTTAGTCATCTGACAGAG
The DNA here is from genome assembly GCA_963580285.1 of Lucinisca nassula. NCBI lineage: Eukaryota > Metazoa > Mollusca > Bivalvia > Lucinida > Lucinidae > Lucinisca > Lucinisca nassula. Next base: position 91,698,685 of record OY757022.1, read on the forward strand.
CACTGCTGTAATGTATTTCTGCGATGCTCAACAAGACATAGCTCTAGATGGTAACCACAGTTTAGGCATCAGAGCATGGCTGCTACAATGAATTTCTATCAAGCTAAACAAGACAGAACTCTAATTTGTCACTGCAGTTAAGACATCACAGCACTGCTGAAATGAATTCCTCTTGTGCTAAAGACAGAGATCCAGTTGATCACAGCTGGTAAGGTGTCAAAGCAACTAAACTAGACAGAGCTCTAGTAAGGCATCAAAGCCATGGTAACAAAGCAGTGCTACTATGAACTCCTGTCATGCTTAACAAGACAGAGCTCTAGCTGGGCAATGCGGTTGAGGCATCAAAGCATTGCTGCAATGAATTTTTGTCATGCTAAACAAGACAAAGCTCAAGCTGGTTACTGCAGTTAAGGCATCACTGCACTGCTGAAGTGAATGTTTGTCATGCTAATAAGACACAAGTTATAGCTGGTCACTGCAAGTTAAGGCATCACTGGACTGCTACAATGAATTTCTGTAATGCTAAACAAGACAGAACACTTTGTCACAGCAGTTCTAAAGGGCATCAAAGCATTGCTGTAGTGAATTTTCTACCATTCTCAATAAGACAGAGCTCCAGTTGGTCATTTAGTTAAAGCATCACTACACTACTGACTGCAAAAATTCTTGTCATGTTCAACAAGACAAAACTGTAGATGGTCATTGCAGTTTTGCTTTACATCAACATATTCCAATCAGTGGTACAGCTAAAAACAGCAGATGGATGTCGTGGATCATCAGTACATATGTCATATAACAAGATGCATTCTACAAATAGTTTGAGATACATGTTATATTTTTAAATGCTTTATCTGTTTATTTATTTATTTGGGATCTTAGTTTTTTAACAAATCAAAAAAGTAGGAGAAGTAGGAGTTTTTTTTGGAAAAAGTAGGAACAAAGTAGGAAGAGACCAAAAAAGTAGGAAAAGTAGGAAAAAGTAGGAAAAAGTAGGATTCTTGAAAGCCTGCAATGACCTTTACAGTGTTGACAGGGATGTTAAACCTCAAATCAAACAAAAACAAAACAAACAAACACTAATTAGGTCATTTTGGAGATGTTGCTCCCAATTTTGGATTTGTTTTAAATTTGGGTGAACTTCTCTTGATTTTCCAGTTTTCACCCATCACTGATAAACAGTTATATGTTCAAATAAAGTGAAATAATCATGAAAGGGCCATAACCCCCTTCCCCACCCCCCCCCCCCCCCCCCCCCCCCCCCCAAATCAAAACTGTTTTCACGCCCCCGCTTACACCCTTTTCTCCTTCTCAGTCTCCCACATTAATCCTTTTTATACAAAATGGAATCTTCCACCATATAAATAGCAGGAGTTCATTTCCAAATTTAGGGGTGTCAGGTTGTCTTTTCTTCAAAATTTATTTTGAAAATGGGTGAACTTTTTGCAAACAGTGCAGGCCCTGAATTCGGCATCTGATCTGGGCCTGCACTGTTTGTGGGGTTCCTGGTACAAAATGGGTTAATAAACCATGTAAATGATCAAATATGCATGCTCCAGCTTACCGGTATAATAAACATCTTAAGGGGAGGTAACTGTGCTGTGTATTCATCTATCCATTTCTCAATTTCAGAAACAGTTTCATTACTAAACTCTGTTTTTGCTGCAAAATAAAATCTACATCTTACATGTGGAAAATTAACTCTATCAAATGAAGTATTTTTTGCAAAGCTTAATGGTTCTGCTTCCAAACCTGAATTGTTCTGCCTCTTTTCCACTAGATTAACCCTTAAGATGCCGAGAAAAACAACATCTGAAAATGTCATCTGCTTATGTCGTCATTGAGGCAGTTCTAATGAGTACCCACAACCTATGTCTTGGAGTAAAATAAGAAAAATAATGTAGACCCCCGTAAACCCCAGTTTTCTCTATATAGAGGGAGGTATGGGGGTCTTCATTTCACAGACTTGTTCACGTGATGTGTATGCAAATTTCAAATGAACCATTTGATAAAGTAATGTATAACATTCCAAGCTCTTTTCCAGGTGCAAACTTTCAGTTTACACTCACATTTTATACCTAGTTAAGATGCTGAACACCTCTAAATAGACACAAAATCATCCTAGAAAAAGTTTGTTCTCTGTAATCATGATGACTGACACTTTGAAATTGAATTACAAATTACAATTCAAAGCATGAAAGAAACAAAAAATTTGATTTTTTGCAGTGTAAGATCAATTTTATTTCACTCATGCAAACCAAAAGTAGTACATGTATTATCACGAGTGGCAAGAAAATACTTCTCTTGTTATTCATTCAGTGAAATAACAAGAAAAATGCCTAATGGCATTATGGACGGGTTTTTCTTCAGTACGGTTAGGATGGTGGTGGCATGGGTGGGGTAGGGTGGGGTGTGCTGGTGTGGGGTAGGGTGGGGTGGGATGGGTTAGGAGTCGGGTGGGACAGGGTGGAATTTGTGGTGGTGGGGTGGGGTGTGGGGTGGGATGGGGTGTGGTGGGGTTGTGGGGTGGGGTGGGGTAGGCTTGGGTGGGTGGGATGGGGTGAGGTCGTGTAAGGTGGGGAGTGGTGGGATGGGGTGGGGTTGGGGGTGGATTGGGGTTGTTTTGGGATGGGGGTGGGGTGGGGTTGTGGGGTAGGGTATGCTAGTGTAGGGTGGGGTGGGTAGGGTATGTATGTAAAACTAAGTATGCATGTATGTACAGAACAAATGCAATATCCTAACCCAGTAACAACTTTTTGTTGAGGGGGGGGGGGGGGGGGGGGGGGTATGATTTGTTTGTGTTTTAAGAAGAAAAAAAAATAAAGTTTTTTTTTTTTTATCTATTTTAGCTCTGGTGGACACTGATTTTAGCCATTTTGAAAAAGGGTCACCTAATGAACATTTCTGTATGCATGTAAAACTAGGTATGCATGTATGTACAGAACAAATGCAATATCCTAACCCAGTAACAATTTTTTTGTGGAGGCAGGGGGGGGGGGTTGATTTGTTAATGTGTTTTACGAAGAAAAAAAAATAAAGTTTTTTTTCTATTTTTAGGCTCTATATTTAGCTCTAGTGGCCACTGATTTTAGCAACTTTGAAAAAGGGTCACCTAATGAACATTTCTGTAAAATAATTTTGAAATCGGGCCATTATCCCAGGAGGAGATGTCGTTTAAAGAAATTGTTGACGGACGACGGACATCAACTCACCTTGAGCACTTCGTGCTCAGGTGAGGTAAAAAAGAATGAAGAAAAAAAAAAAAAAAAGAAAAGAAGAAAATTCCATGCCGCCTGTGCATGCATGTATGTATTATTACTAGCAACTATCAGGGGAGGAAGATAATAATTGTTCATTATGTGTTTATGGAGAAGAAAAGAAAAAAAAAAGAAAAAAAAAATGAAAAAGAAAGAAAAAAAAAAAAGAACAAAAAAAAAAAAAATGTCTCCACCGGGGTTTGAACTCACGCCCCTCAGATTCATAGTCAACAATAGGATTCGTAGTCCAGCACTCTATCCACTACACTGGCATTTGAAAAAAGGTTAACCAAAAGGTAAACCTGAAAACACAAGTTTGAAAAATGACAATTTCGCCAAAATTTTAGTCTTTTGCGCCATTTATGGATAATACATGAAAGCGGTACCTCCACTATTGCATCAGTCCTGATATTAAAACAATCTGCTACAGAATAGATGAAAAATATCACTTTGAAAAAAGGTTAACCAAAAGGTAAACCTGGGACGACGCCCGCCCGCCCGCCCGCCCGCCCGCAGGACGAACGCCCGCCCGCCCGCCGCCCCGGACATCGCTATTTTAAAGGACGGATTTTTTTAAAAAACCCGTCCAAAAATTGATCTTACACTGAAAAAATCAAATATCTTCTCTATCATCAGATATCCCATTATGTGTTCATAAGAAATTTGATGTTAACCCATCGGGTTGTTATAAAGAATTTGCCGTTATAAAGACTCCCAGTTCGGAGTATGATAGATAATAAAAGGCCCTTTCCCCAACATTACTCGCAGAAACAAATGTTAGACATTTGTTGAAATCGCCTCAGTGTGGCGATTCTAGTAAATGTCTATAACACTTGTTTTTGGAGTATAAGATTACATGAATCTTTCATGACTTTGGACTCGATTTGTGCATATCCAACCCAAGGGAAGCCCATGCCCCTGGGAACCGAAGCTAAGCCTTAAGCTGAGAAGTCATTCCATTGAAATTGTCGTTATAACAAGTTTTTACGTCATAATGAATGTTGGTATAAAAAGGGTTGACGGTACATATAGCTTTACTTACGTACATGTATGTCTTTCCTTTGCTGAGGATTTGGGTGTGGCTATATTGGCATTCACATCTTGTAGAACACATTGAATCTGAAATAATTTAACCCTTGTCCTGCTGAATATTTTAATTTGCCACACCCACTACCAATCAGGTTACTTGATGCAAATTATTGCAACAAATTCACAATCTGAATGCCAAACAGTGTAGATCCTGATCTGATGGCTTCTGAAGAAGCCATCTGATCTGAATCTACACTGTTTTCAAAGATAGGGGTTGTCGTGAACAGCAAGATAAGGGCTAACTTCAATCTACATGGGCATTATCATTTTTGTCAAAAATCAACATGGTTGAATATGGCAAGATTTATCATGTTGCCAGGTTGTCACTTTTTGGGGTCAACTGTTGATCAATCCATCCAAAGTTACTAAGCACAGAAGGACTTCAGTGCTAAAGTCCACGTGACTATCACTGCTTTATAGAAAATCCAGGTAATGTTTATTTATAGAAAATAGTCACACTGTTCTTATCAATGCGTAAGAGGGTTATCTATGGACTGGGATCATGGGTTTGGGTTACCAAACAGTGTAGACCCAGATCTGATGCCCCATTCTGTGGCATCGGATCAAGGTCTACACTGTTTGCTTAAACAAGACCTGTTATTAGACAGCAAAGCTCGCCTGGGAAAGTGTCTTTGAGGCCATGGGCATATGTGAAGGTATTGCCTAATAAACCTTTGGACCTATACCTGACACATTTTCCAACAATGTTTGAAAGGGGAGACAATTTTCATGACTTAAAAATTGCCTTCCAGTGACCTACATTACAACAAGCGGGCCCAGAGGGCCCTGATTCGCTCACCTGAATGTCACTGTATCTAGTACATTCTAGTTTTAGCTCTGGTGGCCATCTTGTTGATCAGAGTGGAACGATCTTAGCTATTTTGGTAGGGTGTCACCTAGGCAACATTCCTTTGAAGTTTGAATCAAATTGACCAAAAGGTTTAGGAAGAGTTCGCATTTGAAGCAAATTTACAATGTTTTTCTATTTTTAGCTCTGGCGGCCATATTGTTCATCATAGCGAGACCATTCTAGCTATTTTCGTAGAGTCATCTAAGCAACATTCCTATGAAGTTTGAATGTAATTGGCCCAAGGGTACAGGAGGAGTTGCCGTTTGAAGATTTTTTTTATTTTTAGCCTTGGTGGCCATCTTGTTCATCAGAGTGGAATTGGTAGGGAGTCACCTGGGCAACATTCCTGTGAAGTTTGAAGCAAATTTACAATGTTTTTCTATTTTTAGCTCTGGTGGCCATTTTGTTCATCGGAGCGAGATCATTTTAGCTAATATGGTAGAGGGTCAACGACATAATATTCCTGTGAAAAATTAAATTGGCCCAAGGGGTAAGGAGGAATTGTCGTTTGAAGAATGTTTCTATTTTTAGCTCTGGTGGCCAGCTTGTTAGTCAGAGCGAAACAATTTTAGCTATTATGGTAGGGAGTCAACTACATAATATTCCTGTGAAGTTTGAATCAAATTGACCCAAGGGGTAAGGAGGAGTTGTCGTTTGAAGATTTTTTCTATTTTTAGCTCTGGCGGCCATCTTGTTTGCCGCATTGAACGATTTTAGCTATTTTGGTAGGGAGTCACCTAACTAACATTCCTGTGAAGTTTGAATCAAAATGGCCAAAGGGTTGAGGAGGAGTTCGTGTTTTGACCTAAATTTTCATTTTTTTTCTGTTTTTAGCTATGGCGGCCATTTTTTACTCATCAGAGCGAAAACGTTTTAGTCATTTTGGTAGTGGGTCATCTAAGCAACATTCCTATGAAGTTTGAATGAAATTGGCCCAAGGGTAAAGGAGGAGTAGACGTTTGAAGAATTTTTCTATTTTTAGCTCTGGCGGCCATCTTGTTAGTCAGAGCGGAATGATTTTAGCTATTTCTTTAGGGAGTCACCTACATAACATTCCTGTGAAGTTTGAATCAAACTGGCCCAAGGGTTAAGGAGGAGTTAGTGTTTGAAGCAAATTCACGATGTTTTTCTATTTTTAGCTATGGCAGCCATTTTGCTCACCAGAGCAGAATCTTTTCAGCTATTTTGGTAGATGGTCACCTAAGCAACATTCCTATGAAGTTTGAATAAAATTGGCCCAAGGGTACAGGAGGAATTGTCGTTTAAAGATTTTTTCTATTTTTAGCTCTGGCAGGCATCTTGTTTGTCAGAGCACAATGATTTTAGCTATTTTGGTAGGGAGTCATTTGGGCAACATTCCTGTGAAGTTTGAATCAAATTGGCCCAAGGGTTGAGGAGGAGTTTGTGTTTGAAGCAAATTTACGATATTTTTCTATTTTTAGCTTTTGTGGCCATTTTGCTCATCAGAGCAATACCGTTTTTGCTATTTTGGTAGAGGGTCACCTAAGCAACATTCCTATAAAGTTTAAATGAAATTGGCCTTAAGGTACAGGAGAAGTTGTCGTTTAAAAAAATTTCTATTTTTAGCTCTGGTGGCCATCTTGTTCAGCAGAGCGGAACAATTTTAGTTATTTTTGTAGAGGGTTACCTCAGCAATATTCCTATGAAGTTTTATTGAAATTGGCTCAAGGGTTTAGGAGGAGTTAGCATTTAAAGCAAATTGTTGACGCCGCACGACGCACAACACACGATAGACGACGGACATTGACCGATCACAATAGCTCACCATGAGCACTACTTGCTCAGGTGAGCTAAAAACACCTATTCAAATATATTGAAAATTTTACCACCAAAAATTGAAAAATCAGACATTTTTCCTATTTCTGCTCAAAACATAGATTGTGGGAACTTGTTAGAACTGCCTCGGCCAGGCGGATCTAATGAGTAGCCACAGTCTATGTTTTTGAGCAGAAATAAGAAAAATAATATATACCCCTGTAAATCCTAGTTTTACTAAAGTGGGGTTTAAGGGGGTCAAAATTATATAGGCGTGTTTTCGTTATGAAGCTACTGTAAAGTGTGTCTGGCCTAAGTGGAAGAATATAATTCTTAGGAGCACACAGTACCATGGATGGCCCCCGCCCATCGGGGCTTGAAGAATTAGATGGGCTGCATGATGCTTCCACCCAGAACTGAAACCGACCTCACACGAGTACAGGTAAACCGCATAGATGATCTAAGCCTGCCCAGGCAAAGCGGTGCGAGTCGGCCCGTCCATGCTTATAAACCCTATTTGTTTCATTGGGTGACAGGGCTTTAGATGTCATTTCATCTCAATGTTGGGTAAAAGTCCCACAAAATTGGAAGCAAAGTCTCCAAAATGACTTATACAGTGTTGACAAGGACTTTAAACCTCAAATCAAACAAACAAAAACCATGACAGACTCCAACTGACTATAGAGATAATATATTTCAATAGAGCTGCCTCCCTTCTGAAGGAATTTCATTCATCAGAAAGATGCATTAACCTATAAAATTCCAATCACGACAATTGTCGTCGGCTTTGTTGTCTGCCAAGTACTTTAAAATTAGTTTTTGCGAACAGTGTGGACCCAGATCAGACTTCTCCTGGAACTGCAAACAATGTGGACCCAGATCAGACTGCTCCTCTAGGAGCAGTCTGATCTGGGTCCACACTGTTTGTCTGTATACAAAAATATTTTTAAAAAGTTTGCAAGAAGATTCAGCAGATGACATAAGCAGAAGACATTCTTAAATGTAGTTTTTTTAGCCATCTTAGCAAAAAAATGCATATTTTTTTTTATTTTGAGTACTGTTCTAATCCCAATTATTCAGAAACCTCAACTCCCATACCAACCTTGTTTTAAAGTGTAATTTACCATCTAATATTGTGTCAAAAATAGCTAGGTGAGTGGCACAGTGTAGACCATGATGAGATGCTGCATTATGTGGCATTTCATCCGGGTCTACACTGTTTTCTCAGGCCTGTCTGTCCGAATATATGTACAATAATTATGGTAATTCTCACCTCTTCTAATCTCTGTACTAGGCCTGGATTTGACTCTCTGCAAAACTCTCTGGCAAGTCTGCAGGTGGATAAAATAAACAAGAGTAAGTTGACCAAAGCACCTGTAACTCTAGTGGACCCTTCCATTGCTATATGTTGGACAAGTCCATTTGTAATATAAGGGGTGTCAGGCCTATTTCTTTGCTTTTATTCTATTTTTGACAGAAAATTCTGTTAGCAAATAGTGCAGGCCCTGATCAGACGCCGTGTTCTGTCGTGTCTGATCTGGGCCTGCACTGTTAAGTAACCCCTTAAGGGTTTCCCCACATGCAATGGGTTAATGAACTTAAGTAATGGTCATAATGTTACCAGTTCTAGCCAATAAAATATCTATACATTTATTTTATACATAACAGTGAAATGAATGCATATCTGAAACAAATAAAAGTGATATTTTAACTGTATTTTCACAGTGTGAAAAATAAAATGACCATGTTATTTTCACAGTAGCAGCTCGGACTACTTTTTTCACCAAAATTCATGTTATCTTTAAAATCAAATACCTTGAAAAGCACTGTTTGAACTGTAAAAAATGCTGTATCTGTTTATTATTTGAAACTGACATTTGTAAGTCATAACCAGGCAAAATTATGATATACAGTACCACTGATCCAATACCACAAATATCCGCATAAAATTATAATATAAATAGAAAATTTACTTTTTTCGGCAGATACCAAAAATAATTCATCTTGTGTGTTGAAAACATCCAAATTTTCATGTGAAATATTTTTGGTATCCACCTCAAAAAAGTAAATATCCTCTATGTACTATACTGTTTTGTTTTGCTTTTTGTTGGCCTAGAAATGTGACTCGCTATTTCATGAAAAGTTGCTCACATTTTTTCAGCAAATATATTAGTGTACATGTATTTGCCGTATGAAATCACTGAAATTTTCATCACGAAAAAACGAATATATAATTTTGAGCCTGTAATACCCCTTTTCAATAGTTAACCTGGTGTTTACAGGGTTATATATTATTTTTCATATTTTTACTCAAAAACATAGATTGTGGGTACTCCTTAGAAGTAATTTAGGTCGTAGTACTTAACTTAACAATTTAAACCGGAACAAAATCTAATATACAGTCAACCCTCTTTTACTGACTTTCGTTATGATGACAAATACCATTATAATCACACTTTTGACGGTATGAATCCTTAGCATCACGTGAACATGTCCGTGAAATGAAGACCCCCTAAACCCCACTTTATATAGAGAAATCTGGGGTTTACGGGGGTAAACATTATTTTTCTTTTTTCTGTTCCAAGACATAGGTTGTGGGTACTCGTTAGAACCACCTCAATGAGGCAGTTCTAACGAGCACCCTCAACCTATGTTTTGATCATTTATCACAAAAATATCAAGGATTTTCATCAGAGAAGTAGCCATTTTTGAGATGTGAAAGTTATCGTAATGGCTCAAAGATTTGGTTCAGTTCTGATCAGTGATCAGCATGGTCTTCCCTTGGGTTGGAAATACCCATATCAAATCCATAAAAGATTTTTGTAATCTAATATAGTAGTTGCAGATAAGATTGTGTAGGCGGAGCTATTCAGGTGGTGTCAATATATGTCAAATTCGCCACCAGAAGATTCGGTAGAGTGTCTTTCGCATGCTTTCTACAAGCGGACGAAATGGTCATATTGGCCACAGCTATGCTTGTGTTACAGTTGAATTCACACAATCGGGTGACTTGGTTTACCTTTTTGTCAAAGGAATATTCCTAAGGCAGGTACAAACGATAGCTCCCCCTAGTCAATCTTATTTGCGACTACTATACACAAGAAACAAATGCTACAGATATTTGTTAAAATCGCCTCAGCAAGCCAATGGCAACAAAAAGCTTCAACATTTGTTTCTTGGAGCAATGAAAGGGAATAACAAATATCTATAAGATTAACATTTTTTTTTCTTGGAGCAATCAGGCGAAAAAGCCCTTTATTACCTATCATACTCCTAACTTGGATTCTTTATAACAGCGAAATTTTTAAAACGGCACAATATTTGGGAACAAATACTGTCGTTACTAGAAAAAGCGACCAGTGGTAAGACTGATACGATTAATCCGATAATAATCGTATAATCGATTAATCGATTGATAAATTCCACGATATGATAATCATTTCTGATTTGATGGTAATCGATTACTTGTTAGGTACAATTTACTACCTAAAGTTATGCCTAAAATAGCTGGATGAGTGGCAAACAGTGCAGACCCTGATGATACTGCGGCGTCTCATCTGGGTCTACACTGTTTGCTCAGGCCTGTCTGTTCAAATATACATATTACTAAAGTGCAACATATGGTAAGAGTCATGCTCAGAAGAAAGCCAGACAGGTAAAATTATGACAAAAACCTTAGCTATTACTAATCGATTATTGATCGCAATGACATGACTGATAATCGATTATCTTTTCAGCTCCAATTAGCCAGCCCTAAGCGCCACCCTCTAATATATCTTTCGAGCTTTTATGTAATATGAATAAAGAAGTCAAGAAGCTATAGGAATCTATAAATGTGCTTGTAAAAGCTAAACCAAACTTAAAATTTATAAATGGACCAAGCGAGTGAGGGCATCAAAGTTACTGAAGAGGTGGGGACATCATTGTTTCTGAAGCAGCAGGGTGGGGTATGCAGCTATGAATTCTTTGGACTGGCATGCAACATTGATGCAAATATCAACTGAATCGTCTTAGAGTTTAGAAAATACAGGCATCTAGAAACTTTGACATAAAACTTTAACCAAATGTAAAATTTCTAAGTCTGTGACCTCGACCTCAAAGTCACTGTGGGGACGGGGTGACAAGCGTCAATGAAATTTTTCGACCAGTACATTACTTCAGTGTAAGTATCAAATGAATCTATCAAAAGGTTCAGAAGATACAATCTCTTGGAAACTTTGACGCAAAACTTTAACTAAAATGTTAACAGACGGACAGACGGACACATGGATGGATGCACAGCAGGACGAAAACTATATACCCCCATAGCATACTTTGTATGCCGGGGGTATAATAATGAGAGTCCTCTGTAAACAGATATTCACATTCTTTCTAAACATTGTCTACCTTTCAGAATAGAAATGGGCACAAAACTTAACATTTTACCACGAACAAGCTCATTAAGCTATTAAGGCTTTGAACAACTGGGACCAGAGTGACAGGGGAAGGCTCAGACCAGCTGAAGCATCCACAAAAACTGATCTGATTGTGTTTGTCATTCCCATAGGCTTTCTAAATTGTTTGTTTGAGGTTTAACATCCCTGTCAACACTGTATAGGTCATTTTGGAGAGGCTGCTTCAAATTTTGTGGGACTTTCACCCGACATTGAGATGAAATGACATCTCAAGCCCTGTCGCCCAAAGAAACCAATACGGTTTAGAAGCATGGATGGTCCGACTCACACCGCTTTGCCTGGGCAGGCTTAGATCCTCTAAGCTGTTTACCAGTACTCGTGTGCAGTTGGATTTCAGCTCTGTGTGGAAGCATCATTCAGCTCATCTATTTCTTCAAGCCCTGATGGGCGGGGGCCGCTAAGCCTTCTACAACCTCTATAAAAGAAACAAAAGGGCAATCAATAAATGAAGGCTCCAGTTATGTCTATCATGCTTAATACACAGGTTGATCTATATATTATGATAACACATCCGTGTGATATACAGTCCAACCTGTATTAAGCAAGCACCTTTGGGATATTCAAAAAAAACTTGCTTAAGACAGGTGCTTGCTTAACACAGGTGAATTTTAATGCATTATCCTTTTTCTGGAACTGAATGCCTGCTTGCTTAAGACAGGTTGCTTGCTTAATAGATGTGGTCACTTAGACAGGTTTTACTGTAGTTCATTTTTCAAGCCTCAAAAAAGGTAATTTTTCTGATGGAAATTTGTGATATTTTTCTTATTTCTGCTCAAAATATAGATTGTGGGTACACGTTAGAACCGCCTCATTGAGGCGGTTCTAACGAGTACCCACAATCTATGTCTTGGTGCAGAAATAAGGAAAAAAATTACCCCTGTAAACCCCAATTTTCTCTATATAAAGTGGGGTTTAGGGGGTCTTTATTTCATGGACTTGTTCACGTGATGAGTTCAAAAATCTGGCAAGAAGAGATCTTCTTTTATATGCTTTGTCATGCTCAAAGTGCATTAAGATAACACACCTTTTCAAATACACATATACTAAAAAAAAATTCCACCAAAAAAAGAAAATTTTCAGATAAAAAATTCCGATATTTTTTCATGTTGCTACTCAAAACATTGATCTTTGGTACTCGTTAGAACCGCCTCAGCGAGGCGGTTCTAACGAGTACCCTACCCACAATCTATATTTCTGAGCAGAAAAAAGGAAAAAAATGTATACCCCTGTAAACCCCAGTTTTACCATATAAAAATGGGGTTTAGGGTGGTCAGAATAATATAGATGTTTTTGTGATGGGTTCATATATTTATCCATACCCAATGGCTGAATTAAGCTCATCTGTTGTTCCTAGTGCTTCGAATATTTCATCATCTTTTTGCCGCCTCTCCCCAGTAAATAAAGCTGATGTGCCTAAAAGAGAAAAAGAGAATTATCTTAACCCATTGCATGCTAGTGGACTCTTCCATTGCTATATGTTGGACAAGTCCATTTGTCATATAAGGGGTGTCAGGCCTATTTTTTCGTTCTTATTCCATTTTTGAGGGAAAATTCTGTTAGCAAATAGTGCAGATCCTGATCAGGGGCCGCATTCTGCAAGGTCTGATCTGGGACTGCACTGTTTGCCAAGGTACCCCTTTAGGGGTTTCGCCGCATACAATGGGTTAAAATGTGATCTATAAAAACAATTCCGCCGAAGGCTATGTGGCGCCTGTGGGGGTGCAAAGTCACCCAACCATGATATGTAGGTCAAGGTCAAACATAGATGCTTGCACAAAAGTTTCCATTCTTAAATGCAAGCTTGTACTAAGTATCACTAAGCTCAAATAATTCTTGAGAAATGAACTTAACCATTAGGGTGAGCGCTAGGGTGGTCGCAATATTTTACAATGTCAGTGAACCATGAAATGTAGGTCAATGTCATATATGGATGCTTGCATTTAAGTTACCATATCCAGATACAAGTTTGTACCAAGTATCATTAATAAAGCTCTTATAGTTCTTCAGAAATAAACTTGACCATTAGGGTGAACGCTAGGGTGGTCGTAATATTTTACAAAGTCAGTGAACCGTGAAATGTAGGTCAAGGTCAAATATGGATGCTTGCATGTAAGTTGTCATCCCCAGATACAAGTTTGTACCAAGTATCATTAATGAAGCTCTTATAGTTCTTGAGAAATAAGCTTGACCATTAGGGTGAACGCTAGGGTGGTCGCAAATGTTGATGCCTTGACATACGAACGGACGGAAAACCGGGCACCTATATCGTACCATGCTAATAGCAGGCGCGACAAAAAGAGTTATCCTTTAGAAGGAAGGATTACACCATTGAACTGAAAAATATTCTTGGCCAGACCAACTAGTTTCAGGCAATTAGGCCTCATCAGTTGCACTCAAATATTTTCAAAATTTTACAATGAAATTCATGATCATAAAGGACTAGCAAATATAAGCTACACTATCATGAAGGACTGGGAGACTTTTTACTGCTGTCACACATTTCTTGTATAATGGTACCAATACATGTACCTGTGTAAACAGTGGAGATCCAAAAGGCTCATTTTGATCTACACTGTTTGCTATCCTGTGTGATTTGCTAATTAATTGATTTATGAATTGATGATTGCTCATCTGAGGCCTTTATAATTTTGAGTCCCTTTGAACCCATTTTTATAAAGTAAAACTATGTGGTTTACAGATTTCACCTTTTTTGTTCTGCTCTAAAATACAGATTACGGGTACTCATTATGGGTACTCATTACGGGTACTCATCAATGAGGCAGTTCTAATGTTTACCCACAATCTATATTTTGGGCAGCTATAAGAAACAAGAGGGCCATGATGGCCCTGGATCGCTCACCTGATCCATATTGTACAAACAGAATTGTGGGTAATATATGGTGGTGTGGAGGGTTTGAGCAATTTTGGTTGGACCCAAAGACCATTTCTGTGAAATTAATTCAAAATCAGTCTGCCTGTTTAGGAGTAGAAGTCATTTTGAGAAGTAGAAGTCATTTGTGATGAAATGACATCTCAAGCCCTGCCACCCAATGAAACCATTGGTGTTTAAATGCATAGATGGTTCCACTCGCATCACTTTGCATGGACAGGCTAAGACCTTCAAAGTGGTTTACCAATACTCCGGCAGAAGCACCTTGCAGTCAAGGTGGGTGGGACCCAAAACTTTCAAAAGCCATCTGTCTCTAAAAGGAAGCAATTTTACAGGAATGTTCCATGAGTGACCCTCTAACAAAATTACTCAAAATATTTTGCATAACTGAGCCTGATGGTCACCACAGCTAAAAACCTCAAACCTCATTCCTGTCAAATATTTTCATAATCCATCCACTGGTTAAGGAGAATAAGTCGTTTAAAGGTTTTTCTATTTTTAGCTCTGGCAGCCATCCTGTTCATCAGAGCGGAACGGTTTGAGCAATTTTGGTAGAGGGTCACCAAAGGAACATTCCTGTGAAGTAATTTCAAAATTCATCCACTGGTTATGGAGAAGAGTTCATTTAAAGGTTTTTCTATTTTTAGCTCTGGCGGCCATCTTGTTCACCAGAGTGGAACGGTTTGAGAAATTTTGGTTGAGGGTCACCCAAGGAACATTCTGGTGAAATAATTTCAAAATCCATCCACTGGTTAGGGAGAAAAAGTTGTTTAAAGATTATTCTTTTTTAGCTCTGGCTGCCATTTTGTTCCCCCTGAGCTGAACGGTTTGAGCAATTTTGGTAGAGGGCCACCAAAGGAACATTCCTGTGAAGTAATTTCAAAATCCATCCACTGGTTAAGGAGAAGAAGTCGTTTAAAGGTTTTTCTATTTTAAGCTCTGGTGGCCGTTTTGTTCACCCGAGTGGAACGGTATGAGCAATTTTGGTAGATGGTCACCAAACGAACATTCCCAAGGAAAAATTTTAAAATCCATCCACTTGTTAAGGAGAAGAAGTCGTTTAAAGGTTTTTCTATTTTTAGCTCTGGTGGCCATTTTGTTCACCCGAGCGACAAGGTATGAGCAATTTTGGTAGAGGGTCACCCAAGGAACATTCCTGTGAAATAATATCAAAATTCATTCACTGGTTAGGAAAAGAAGTCCTTTAAAGGTTTTTCAACTTTTAGCTCTGGTGGCCATTTTGTTCACCCGGGCGGAACGGTTTGAGCAATTTTGGTAAAGGGTCACCCAAGGAACATTCCAGTGAAATAATTTCAAAATCCATCGACTGGTTAAGGAGAAAAAGTTGTTTAAATGTTATTCTATTTTTAGCTCTGGTGGCCATCTTGTTCACCCCAGCAGAACGGTTTGAGCAATTTTGGTAGAGGGTCACCCTAGGAACATTCCTGTGAAGTAATTTCAAAATCCATCCACTAGTTAAGGAGAAGAAGTTGTTTAAAGGTTTTTCTATTTTTAGCTCTGGCGGCCATGTTGTTCACCCGAGTGGAATATTTTGAGCAATTTTGGTAGAGGGTCACCCAAGGAAGTTTCCTGTGAAGTAATTTCAAAATACATCCACTGGTTAAGGAGAAGAAGTCATTCAAAGGTTTTTCTATTTTTAGCTCTGGTGGCCATTTTGTTCACCCGAGCAGAACGGTTTGAGCAATTTTGGTAAAGGGTCACCTAAGGAACATTCCAGTGAAATAATTTCAAAATCCATCCACTGGTTAAGGAGAAAAAGTCGTTTAAATGTTATTCTATTTTTAGCTCTGGTGGCCACCTTGTTCACCCGAGCGGAACGGTTTGAGAAATTTTGGTAGAGGGTCACCCGAGGAACATTCCTGTGAAGTAATTTCAAAATCCATCCACTTGTTAAGGAGAAGAAGTCATTTAAAGGTTTTTAAATTTTTAGCTCTGGTGGCCATCTTGTTCACCCTAGCGGAACTTTTGAGCAATTTTGGTATAAGGTCACCCAAGGATCTTTCCTGTGAAGTAATTTCGAAATCCATCCACTGGTTAAGGAGAAGAAGTCGTTTAAAGGTTTTTCTATTTTTAGTTCTGGTGGCCATTTTGTTCACCCGAGTGGAACAATTTGAGCAATTTTAGTATAGGGGCACCCAAGGAACATTCCTGTGCAATATATCAAAATTCACTGGTTAAGGAGAAGAAGTTGTTTAAAGGTTTTTTCTATTTTTAGCTTTGGGGGCCATTTTGTTCAATCAAGCGGAACAGTTTGAGCAATTTTGATAGAGGGTCATCCAAGGAACATTCCTGTGAAATAATTTCAAAATCAATCCACTGGTTTAGCAGGAGAAATCATTTAAAGGTTTTTCTATTTTTAGCTCTGGTGGCCCTCTTGTTCACCCGAGCGGAACAGTTTGCGCAATTTTGGTAGAGGATCACCCAAGGAGCATTCCTGTGAAATTAGATCAAAATCTGTCCAGCAGTTTTGGAGAAGATGTTGTTTAAAGCAAAAGTTGAATACGGACGCACAGACGAACGCATGGACGATGGACAAAGACCGATCCCAAAAGCTCAAAATTGAGGCAGTTCTCAAAAGTACTCACAATCTATATTTTACAGCAGACATAAGAAAAATATCACAACTTTCCATCTGAAAAGTGGTGATAAAATTTACAATGTGTTTCAACAGGCATGTTTTCGTAATGCAAATGAATACATAAACTGATCATTGAGTCCTCTCTATATAATTAGCTCTTTTCATACTATGGTTAAGAACCAGAGTAAAACTCAACTTCCAAATGTACAGATTATATAGCCGGTAATTTATGTATTTTGCCAACAGGCTTCCAGTTTTATTACATAATCAGAACCATTTACATCCGGTTAAGGTGTCCATATTATAAACATCCATCTAAAGTAGAAGTAAAACAAAGATCAGGAATTGATACAATTAACTTACTCCATCCATAAAAGACACCAAAGGGAAAGAAATACAAACATTAAGCGACCAGACCATAATGGAAACCTAAACAAAGGAAGGCCATATGGACAGTTACTTTCCCACAAAATGGCCATATGACCATCCAAAATTAAAAGACACAAGTGATACACACAGTAAGTAACAAACAACAACATAAATAAATCGCCACGGAAGAGCCGCCTTGGAACGGTCAGTGGAAGATTTCCACTTAAATCGATTTTACGTGGCCACAATCCTCGCCCTTACTTCCGTCGCGATTTAGACAAATAAAGTCCGCATGAAACCCCACTTTATATAGAGAAAAGTGGGTTCACAGGGGTATTCATTAGTTTCTTTATTTTGTCTCTAAAACATAGATTGTGGGTACTCATTGGAAAACCTCTAGCACCCATTATGATAACAAACCCAGGCACCATAGAACATTTTTAACATCTCCAGATCGATGGCTACTTTTCTGTTGAAAATCTGTGATATTTGTCTTACTTGAACTGCAAACATAGATTGTGGGTGCTCATAAGAACCTCCTCATTGAGGTGATTCTAATGAGTACCCAACAACATGACTTTTTTTTTTGTCTTGGAGCAGAAATAAGAAAAACAATGTATACCCCAGTAAAGCCCTGTTTTCTCTATATAAAGTTGGGTATAGGGGGGGTGTTCATTTCACAGACTTGTTCATGTGATGCACAATCTATACTAGACTATACAATATATCTAGACATGAGAAAAAGATCATCTATTTTCACCCAGAAAAATGCTACGAGGACTGTTCAAATATGAATGCAACTAAGCACACAAAAATGATTCTGTGATATATTTCGATGAAAAATTTATTTTGTCCCCTCAAAGTATTCCCCTTTAACAGATATACAAACGTTCAGTTTTCTGATCCAATCATTGAATGCATTTTGGTAGTCTTTTCGAGGTATACTATGAAGGCACTGGAATATTGCAGAACCGAGGTGTTTGAGCTGTAAAAATTTTCGACCAGAAAGGTATTTTTTCAGCCGCAGGAACAAAAAAAGTCACACGGGTCAAGGTCAGGGGAATACAGGGGGTGAAAGAGTTCAACAACCTTTTCCTGCTTCAGATAGTCTTGCACAATGAACGCCTTGTGCGATGACGCATTGTCATGTAGCAACCTGACATTGGCCAAACCAGTTGCCTGTCCTTGTTCTTTGAAATATTTCTTCAATTTTCGAAGAACTTTATTCTTGTAAATCTTCCCATTTACAGATTTGCCTTTAGGCACAGCAACCTGAATAGCAGGGCCCTGATTTGAAAAGAATATGGCTTACATTACCTTCTTGACGCTCATGGTCCGCTTTGCAATGCATGGTCTTTTGCAATACTTTGTTGCCCATATTTTGTTCTGAATCTTTCGTTTTGGCTCAAAAAAGTGAACCCATGTCTCGTCACCTGTGACGACATTAACGAAAGACCCTGCATTGTAATTTGGAAACTTTTTTAGCGACTTCTTGGCGCACTGAACGCGTGTCTTTTTCTGCTCATCTGTCAACAGATGGGGAATCCATCTAGCACAGATCTTTCTCATTTTAAAATCCCGTTTCAGAATTGTATGAGCTGCTCCTAATGAGATGCCAACAATACTAGCTATTTGCCTAGTGGTGTATCGTGCATAGTTAACAACTATTTCTTTCACTCTAGCAACCATCTTGGCAGATGTTGGTCTTTTCGGCCGACGATCATGTGGTGCATCTTCTGTTGAGCCTAGCCCACAGCTGAATTTCTTACACCAACGAAAAACTGTCGGAAAAGACATTTCATTATGCCCATAAACCAAACATATTTAATCAAAAATGTCTTTGCACCGTATACCAAGAATACAACGATTCTTAATATAGGACCCTATTTTAACGGCGTACTCTGACCTTCTTCCAACCATGTTTTGTATTAGTAAACCAGAGTAGACAGTGTTTATCGAAAGATATACATGGCTATAGTTCACGGATTTTAACAGGTTTGGTATCAATGTATAGGTAAAATGTTTTTCTACGCTGTGATATTTATTTCCAGGTGATTTTCATATTAGTGCATGAGAAAACGTTCTACTTGCATTCATATTTGAACAGTCCTCGTAGTTCCAGAAATATGACAGATGGCATTTTACCAAATAGGTGTGTTATCGTAATGAACAAAAACAACACTGTTAGTATTTCTAGCAGTTTCGTGGACCAATGTCTAATCAATCATCGATCACTAGCAAAAGCTGATGATCAAGCTATAAATTTTATCTTAGTTTAACCACTAGTAAAACTTCCTTTTGGTCTATGGAAATTTGTCCTTGAGCGACTGTAATGATCCGAAGTATTGGGACAAATATAGCCTCAAGCAAACAGTGCAGACCCAGATCAGACTGCTCCTGAAGAAGTAGTCTGATCAGGGTCTTCACTTTTTGCCATTCCTTCTGCACCTTTTGGACTCCTTGTGTTTCATGAAAGAAATTTGTTAAACTTTTAGGAGAATTACAGCAAGCCCTCAAGGTGACCTAATTTTTAGGATTTTTATGGTACACAGGGTTAAATATAGCACTAGGACTCAGAGGAGACATAATGAGCATACCGTAAAAATCCTAAAAGGTAGAACACCTTGTGAACTTGCTGTAATTCTCCAAAAATTTTAACAATTTTATTTCACTATCCAGCAAGGAGTCCAAATGGTGCTGACAGAATGGCAGACAGTGTAGACCCGGATCAGACAGCTCCTTAAGGAGCTGTCTGATCTGGGTCTACAATTTTTGTTTAGGCCCCTAAATTATCACTAAATATCTATCATTTATGTTAGAGTTATGGGAAAAAAAATCCTTATGGACCCAAGAACCAGCATGGTAAATGAGCCATTAGACTGGTGTCCGTCCATTAAATATTGAAACAAAACGAAAAAAGAACTAAATTAAATAGCTTATTCTGTATTCTGAAGTCAGATATTTGGAATGGGTAATGTCATATATTCAGGTTTAAAGTACAGTGAGTGAGTGTTTGGCTTTTATGTCTCACCAACAGCTAAGGTCATACGGAGATGGGACCTCGGTTTAAAGACTCATCCGAAAGTCTGGAGAAGCCCGGGATCGATTCTGCAACCCCTGGTTTACAAGACAAGTAGCATAACCACTACACCGAGGAGGCTTCTAGGCTTAAGTACACCACAACCTCGTTATAATACTGTTTCAGTTTGTTATAACACTGTTTTGTATATAACACGGTTTCAAGATGGATCCCAAAAATGTATAGATTATATCGAAAAATGACCATTTTTCTACATAAGCTATACATTTTTGCAGGATAGTTTAACTAACAAGGTTTCTGCTTTGAACCCCAATACAGTTTTATAAAGGGGTTGTGGTGTTTTATTTGTTTGTTTGTTTGATTTGAGGTTTAACGTCCCGGTCAACACTGTATAGGTCATTTTGGAGATGTTGCTTCCAATTTTGTGGGACTTTTATCCAACATTGAGATGGAATGACATCTCAAGCCCTGCTGCCCAATGAAAACAATAGGGTTTATAAGCATGAATGGGCCGACTCGTATTGCATTGCCTGGGCAGGCTTAGATCCTCTAAGCGATTTTCCAGTACTCGTGTGTGGGTCAGTTTCAGCTCTGCGTGGAAGCACCATGCAGCCCATCAATTTCTTCAAGCCCTGATGGGCCGGGGCTATGTGGTGTTTTACAATCAATTTTATCACTATAGAGTCTTAGACCCATCTAATGAGACATCTGTGTTTTCATTTTATCATACGATGTCGTGTCTGAGAATGTAATAATGCCATGTAAAAAATTTGATAATCCACTAGCGGATTAAATATGCAAATTAGTTAGATACCCCCGTAAGGTTACATGTACAACGTCCTTAACGACATAGGGGTTACTAATGGCAGAATGTTGACATTTTTGTATAACAATCGTGAGGAAAATGCATTTTAAATGTCATATGATAAATAGAATCTTGCATTCGTGCTCATGTATTGTTGAATTTATTAAACTCGTCGAGGAAAAGGAATTAAATGCTTGGCAAAGCCCCGTAGTTTATCCCTTTTCCTCAACTTGTTTAATAAATTCAATAATACATGAACACTCATGTAAGATCCTCTATTTAGTATACCATCATCTCCTGTCTTAGTATATATCTTGATAGATCGTCTTCCTTCTGTTGACATCCTGTAATCTGTTCTGTTGTAGTGGAATCTGTGAACAAAAATAGTATGTTCCCAAATAAAGCTACTTAGGTCATTTCTTATATACATGTATGCCATAATAGTGCAGTGCACTGTTCAGAGTACAGTGCACTTGGACATTCCATTTTAATCAGGAAAACAAGCCCTAAACAATCCTTCCTTTAAGTTCCACCAAGTGCTTTATTTGTTTGTATTGGAGTTTAACGGCCCAGTAAACACTATTTTAGGTCATGTTTGAGCCAGTCAGTTTACTTATCCTGGGCAGGTTTATATGTAAGCGGTTAACCAAGACAGTGCACATTCTTTCGCCAGAACCTGACAACTGCCCTTCTTGAATCAGTGGAAGGGAGAGAATGACCGTAGAAGGGATTTAATGAGCAATCTCCACGAAAGAAAGTTTCTGACCCCGCAGGTATCGAACCTGCGTCCTCCTGATCCCCAGTCAGATGCGCATCCAACTGACCTACCGAGGCCATTAACCCATCAAGAGCATGAGCAGCAATTCTAATGCCAACTTTGGACATGTTACGTCCAATGTTAGTGTAAGGAGCATATACAGTTCAACCTTTTAAGGGATACCATATTGGCCCTAAGTATCGGGACCGACATGCTTAAGTAAAAGTGCAGATCCAGATCAGACTGCATATGCAATAGCAGAAGAACATACGGAAGGTTATGGACACTGCCCCTCACTTTCTCTAGTTTTTAATAAATTTGTATTATTTTATTTTAAAAAGCAATAGTTGAATTTATTGCTTGTAGAAATGTAACATTATTTCAATGAAAAGTTCAACAGTTTTTGTAAATTTTAACGAGAAACCTATTCACCATGTTCACCTATTACAGGTATTTTTTGCACTTTTGGAATGAATTCGTCAAATTCAGAGCCTTTAATCTGCGTTCAATTCAATTTTAATGAATACACTAATAATTTTTTCAACCACACTGTGTCAGAATTGACAACTAACATTTAATTATTGATAAAATTAACTTTCATTAATTTTCGTTGACTTTAATTAATTAAAATGGTTGTTCGATCAAGATACGACAACATATTTTCTCAACTCAGTCACATACAAATCTGTGCATATTGGGTCCGAGACGGATGTCAGAATTACTATCAGAATGTTAGATCCAGACAGTACACAGGTTCTTGTTTTATACAAAATGGTATCATTTTGTATGAAATGTGTGCCTGTGAAAAAGCATGGTTGAAGAGAGAGAAAGATGTATTAGAGAGGTTTCAATGTTACGGGTAAAACACCGTACCGAATTTACATAAAGCAACATTATGGCCAATCCTTCAATATGTAAATACGGCGATCCACTGTAAAAATATAGAAACGAGATGTGATAAACAGATTATAACACGGGTTTTGGTTATCGCACGCAATATCAACGCGAGACCCAATTATCAGCCCTCAAGCTTTGGTCTCGGGCTAATAATGGGGTCTCGGGTTGATACTGCGGTGATAAATAAAACCCTGTGTGATAATCTCTGATTATAGCTCTATAGTTTGATTAATAGGGTGTCATTTATAGATATCGATAATTTTATTTATAGATAATAAAATTATAGATATCTCGAAACTGCATTAAATAGGGTTGGGTATAATCTGCAGACCATTAAATAGTGAAACGGCACCCTAAGAAAGTTGTTTTATTTAAAGACAGTCTGTAAATTTAAAGACTAACTGTAAATTCAAAGACGTTTTAGTCTGTAGATTAAAAGACTCACACAACAGTGCATAAGGAAAATCATGAAAATGATGAAACACGAAAAAATCGCATTCTCATATGCAGCCTCATTCTTCATCTCATTAAAATATAAAGCGCTACTCAAGCCTCAAAGGTCGAATATAAGATGCGTTTTTCCCACTGATGTCATTTCGTTTTCGAACATTTTAATGTTGTAGTCCGTCTGAAACTTTCACCAAGTTTAATTTTCAGAAAAACTGTCTGTCGAAGCGAGTGGTCAGTATATTGACAAAATGATAAAAGCGTTATACATGTACACATTCATTCCTTAGCTCATTTTACATATGCATCTTATTACAAATGTGTTTTTCTGAGAACCCTTCAATTATGATTGAAGGAATTTAATTAAATAAAGACAACTTTATAATTTGCAGTTACACTAATTATATATTCCACTGATAACAGCCAAATTACTATAAATAGCAAAGTGTGATTTTTCCATTTTACACCATTTTCTTGATTTTATTTGTTTCAGTCTTTAAATTTACTGCACTTTTACTTTAGTTTAGGATGATGGGGAGTATGATTTAGGCAGATGCCTCTTGTGCCCCATGTCTGTTCTTGTTGAAACGGCCCAGCCTGTTCTTGAAGCTATTCACCGTTGAAGCTGATATAACATCATTTGGCAATTGATTCCAAGCATTCACAACTCGTATACTAAAAAAATTTACTTGTTGAAGTATGCTTTTCTTCAGTCTCGGTTTATACACTTTCATGTTGTTTCCTCTGGTTTTGCGTTTTCTCTAAACGTGAAGAACTGTTCACAATTTACATTATCTTTACCAGTTATAATTCTATAAGCCTGTATCTGATCTCCCCTAACTCGTCTCTCTTCCAATGTAGTCAAATTCAGTGCTTTAAGTCTGTCCTTATACATAAGTTTCTCAAGTGTGGAACTAACTTGGTTGCTCTTTGTTGAATTTTCTCTAAACAGTCTATATCTTTACGTAAGTATGGGTTCCAAGCTTGTATCGTAAAGACCATGTTTGTACGCGCATACGTCTTATAAAGAGAAGAGAAACTTGGACAGTCAAAATGTGAAAAGGTCCTTTTAACAAAGCCCAAAGCTTTGGTTGCTTTTTTGCTGCTTCTATACATTGAAAACTTGGTTTCGCATCATTTGTAATGTATACGCCGAGATCCCTTTCCTCTGTGACTTTCTTCAATTTCCTTGTTCCAATTTTGAATTTATGCTCTGGATTGTCTCTTCCAAAATACATAACTTTACATTTCACGTCATTAAACCTCAACAACCATTTTCTAGACCATTGTTCTAAATTTACAGACAGTCTTTAAATAAAACAACTTTCTTAGACCTTAATTGCAGTTACACATAACTGAGGTAATGGCCATGTGTGACCGACTCAGTATAGACACATCCAAAGTCTACGTCACACAAGGTAAAAAGTCATTAGCCTCGTTTTATCTGGTGGGAAAAAAACTTCCGGTTCCATACCCTACCGTTGATGTAGCACAAATTATTTTCTCTAATATCTTTGTTAATTAACAATCATCTTTCTATCAAAACTGTTTGCCACAAACCATTTTTGACATTAAACTGATTCTTTTTCGTATAAAATTGGATAGAAAATATACATGCTTTAATCTTATTTCCATTCGTTAAATAAAGCACATCAACTACGTTTTGGCATGATGGTGGGTAGTTTTATAATGCTTTTTAGGCAACAAAATGTGTGATTAAATGTCAGAAGAGACTGGATCTATATCATTTATTGCTTCAAAAACACAAATTGACAATGATCAAATAATTTTGTGGAGAAGAAATGAGTTTAATCACACGATAAATATTAGAAATTCTCATTGACACTGTACGGCAACAGTCATGTTTTGCCAACCAGATAAAAGAGTACCTCTACAGGGGAGATAACTGGCGCATGCGCAGTGAAATGTAAACAAGGTCACGTGTCAAAACATTGGATCCGTCTATATGAAGAGAGATAGATAAATAACTTTCAGACTTTCTTAGACCTGATAAAGGTCAAACTTTTAAGTGTGCACTCTGTATATGTTTGTTATACTTGTCAACGATCCTGATACACTTACTGAGAAGTCAAATGTCTCGTTACAAAGCCATTTCTTTTAATCACAGTCCTACAAGCTGTCAACAAGCTTCTTTCCATTTTCTGCTAGACCTGGTGTATGAATGTCATTTGACCAGTAACAATATTCTGATTCTGATCCTAGTTCTACTTTCGGTTTGCAGGCGTTCTTGATTATTCATATTGGGCGCGGTCTCACTATAAAGCGACAAGAAGCGTCAAGAAGCGACAAGAAGCGTCAAGAAGCGACAAGAAGCGACAAGAACGTTTTTAAACATTTTTTTATATACATCTAAGGCAGATTTGATCTTTTATAACATTTTCAATGCTTCTTGGTATATTTTTGTCAACACAAGTTCATTAGATGCCCTTAATGTTTGCTCCGAACAACTGTGCAATCCCGACTCTGAAAATCTTAGACAAGTATTAAGCGACAAGAAAGCGTCAAGAACATATTTTAACACTTGTATTCAATCCTTCTGGTAATAAGATAAGACCAGACATTGGCAAACTTAAATGTGCAATATTGTGTCCATACAAGCTCTTTTAAAAGCCCATAAATGCTTATCAGATCCATACTAAAGGCCTGTCGTCTAGCTTTATCGACTGATGAAAAAGCGTCATGAAGGGATTTTAACTTTTGTTTCGCTAGATACTAGCCTACATGTGATACAATTTCATAAGATATTGATATATATACACACACATAAGCAAACAAAGATTTACGGATAATTCTGTTTTTCGTTTTTTTTTGTTTTTTTTTTGTTTTTTTTTTTTAAGGCTTTATTATGCAAAAACGGTGCTTGTCAAGTATCAAGAAACAAGAAAGCGTCAAGAAAAAAATGACGATTTCCACACGTATTTTTTTCTGGATTTCTGACATATGCAAAGATCACATATCATTATGGTTTCAATTTGCTCATTTATAATACTTCTCTGGAAAATAAAATCCACTTCGGACCCTTATAGTTAATGGAAAAGTTCCACCTTCTGCCGGTTGTTCGCTTACCAGGAAAAAGCGACAAGAAAATATATCACGGCCCAAATCGTTAATTACTTTCACTCAGTTTGAGTAATTTAAGTTGCATTACTCAATGGCTTGCGGGCTATGAAACTGATAAAATCAATAAGCGTGTATTCCTTCATAGCACCGCCAAATTCTTTCTTTCTTTTCCTTTCTTTATTTTCATTTTCTTTATTTCTTTCTTTCGTTCTTTCTTTCCTATCTTTCTTCTCTTTCTTATATAGTAACAAATAAGTGCACTTATTGGAGATATTTCATTTTTTTTCTTAAAAAAAAAAAGATTTGTTGAGGGTTTTTGTTTGTTTGATTGATTTGAGGTTTAACGTCCCGTCAACACTGCATAGGTCGTTTTGGAGACGTTGCTTCCAATTTTGTGGGATTTTTACCCGACATTGAGATGAAATGACATCTCAAGCCCTATCGCCCAATGAAATCAATAGGGTTTATAAGCATTGACGGATCGACTCGCACCGCTTTGCCTGGGCTTGACCTGTGACGAAAAAGAGACTGTTGATATGCCAGGGCCCAGCTCTGAGTCCGAGGAAAATGCTTGTGGAACAGAGTCAAGTAATGCCAATGTTTCCATTTGTGAAAGCTTCCAGCGGACACTGACTGCAGACATGAGTCAAAGAACAGAGTCTTTAGCCTCTACTGATTCTCGCCTGGAATCATTGAATTCACCGGAATCAGTTCCAGAACCAGCGAACCAGTTGAGGGGAAAATTTCTTTCAACCGACAGACTTATTGACGTACTGAACAATGAGTCAGAGCCGCTTACGGAAATCCCGCGGACTGTAAAAGAAGATGTATTTTTTGTTTTGGACCACTCTGGCAATATTTCCAAAAAAGAAAATAAAGGGCGAATGGAATTCTGGGATAACTGTGGGACGTGGAAAACGGAAACGACTTCCTTGAAAACCATATATTTTGTCCGTGATGAAATTGGCACATTAAAATCATGCATCAGGAAAAAAGATAAACTGTTTTATAGGGAAATAAAAAAAAATTTGTTCTTTTGGACCCGCAGCCAAATGATTCAAATTTAGTTGAGTTGAAACGTTATTATGCAAAATTGGAACGAGACGCAAACTATCAAAAACGCATAAGCTGGTTTACAAAATTGCCAGGTTATCCCATAGAAATCACTTCGCTCGCAGTCGCAGAGTATTTGGGAAAATATCCAATGGAACAAAAAAGCCGGCATCGAAATTCCAAAAAAAAATAATCAAGAATATATAAGAACATCTCCTAAAACCAAAAACAAAATTCGATTTGATTTGGACTCGGGCAAAACCGTTAAGCAAACATTTTCAGAAAATTTTCAATCTTTAGATCATCAACCCCGAGACTCAAAGTGTGTGGAAAATATGAGGTACAAAATGGAAAAGGAAAAAAATCCAAGAAACAAACAAAATACCGCAGACGATGTTCAGACGGTAATAAATATGATAAGTACGTCCCATCCTTTTTTGAAAGAAATTGTTCAGTCAGCTGGTAAACCGCCAAATTTGATTTGCTATACTGAAAGCCAACTTAAACATTTTTCAACTGCGGTAAAAACTTCTGTTATTGGTGTGGACAGAACTTTTAATTTAGGCCCTTGTTTTGTGACAACAACTGTTTTTCAAGAGAAAAAATTGTGTAGAAAAGGAAAGAATACAAATCCAATAATTTTGGGACCTTTATATCTTCATTGGGATGGCGCTTTTCACACATACCAACGATTTTTTACACATTTGTCCTCGGTATTAGGAACAGAAATTGAATCTTCCTTATTAAGTACAAATGACATGGTTATTGGTACAGATGAGGAAAAGGCATTGGTGAAAGCAATTAGGTCAGCTTTTCCGGACTCAAAATTGACACTCTGTACTAGACATTTGGGCGAAAACTTTATGAAAAAGATACCAAAAAAATTGTTGATGATCTATTTGGAGATGAAGGTTTAATTGCGGCAGATACCACAGTGGACCTCGCGTCAAAAATTTCTGAAATTGAAAACAAATATCAAAATTCCGTGGGTCCATATCTTTCTGACAAGGTCATACCAACAATAAAGAATTATGTTTATGAGGTAAGAAAATTTGACAAGAAAGTTTCCCTTCATTGGAAAAATAACAACTGTGAATCACTAAACCACATTCTAAAACTCAACCAAAATTGGACTCCTGATCGCTTACCAGAACTGATTCAAAATTTGTATAAAGAAATTCAGCTTCAGGAAGCTTTAATTAAGGGGGCTCTTTATGGCCATGGTGATTTTGAATTAAATGAACATGCTTTGGCCCTTCAGTGTACGAAAACCCAATGGCAGTCAAAAACGGAAAAAGAAAAAGAAAATATGTTCAACAAATTTTTGTCTTTCGGATTAAAACAGCCCCCATCAAATTATGTTACATCCACGGACGGAAAACTGATTTTACCTAAAACAACCGCAGTGGCTAGAAAACCAGGCCAAAAACGCAGAATTAGGTCGACGAAGACAGTCACAAACAAAAAGCAGAAACTAGAGTAATTGTTCAAAAGTTGGCATGAGAAGATTTAATTTAGTGAACAAGATTCCATCGAAAAATGAATAATTTTTGAAGAAAAAAAAAATGTATTTTTTTATATTCATTACGAAAACACACCTATCTTGAAAATTTTACCTCCAAAACATGGAAATTTTCTTATGATTTTTTTTCTTACTTCTGCTCCAAACACAGATTGTGGGTACTCGTTAGAACCGCCTCTAACGAATACCCACAGCCTTTGTCTTAAAGCAGGAATAAGAAGAATTGTATATACACCTGCAAACCCCAGTTTTACAATATAAAAGTGTGATTCGAGAAGGGAGATTATACAGGCGTGTTTTTTTTGTGATGTCTGCTCAAAACATAGACTGTGAGACGATTCTAACGAGTTCCAACAATCCAAATTTTGAGAAAAAAAAAGAAATATAATGTTTACCCCTGTAAAACCCACTTTTGCTGCATAAAAGTGGGGTTTAAGGGGGTAAAACTTTTATAGCTGTGTTCTTGTGATCTTTTCCTATACTCCCAAAATTTGTTGTATAGGTGCTCTTTAGAACAGCCCCTCAAAAGGTAGGATTTGTGATATAAAACTTCATATTTTTCAATATTCAAACTTAGGCCGTAGAAGCCTGTCAAAACTTACCATCGAAAACAAATTATTTTAGATACAATATTTTACTTTTTATATTCATTTAGAAAACACGTCCATCTTGAAAATTTTATCTCCAAAACTTTATTATTTCTGCTCAAAAGGCAGATAGTGGGTATTCGTTAGAACCGCCTCTAACGAATACCCACAACCTATGTCTTAACGCAGGAATAAGGAGAATTGTGTATACCCCTGCAAACCACAGTTTTACTTTATAAAAGTGGGGTTCTTAGATTTTAAATGTAGGTTCAAAGAATAAATGAAATAGAAATCTATAATGGGGACATCTGTCTTTGTAATATGGTAGGTAGTTGCAAAGGCCACCATCTGATGAGACTCAAGGAGGAGTCGAAATAGGTTTTTATTTCAATAACAAATTAAATTCCTTTTATTTTAGATTAAGAAAAAAATCTAAAAAAAAAAAAACTTCCAAAATTCAATAAGTCTCGTTTTGTCTCAATTTTTTTTTTTCATATCATTTTACATAAACCACATCAACAAGTCCGTGTAATGGATATTTTCATAATTCAACTTATTTTTGTTCTCCCCAGAACTATAGTTTGTGGGTACTCATTAGCACAGTCTCGCGGGGACCGTTCAAACGAGCACACTTATTCTTTAATTTTTGGTCGCCCCACAAAATTTTCTTGTCGCTTTTTTCAGTACTCGCCTCGTCCAGTTATTTCTTCTTGTCGCTTTTTCATGTCACTTACCAGAAACCACGACGACAAGTCCGTGTAATGGATATTCATTAATCCAACTTATTTTGTTTTCTCCCCAGAACTATAGTTTGTGGGTACTCATTAGCAAAGTCTCGCGGAGACCGTTCAAAAGAACACACACACACTATCTTATCCATCTTTAATTTTCGCTCGCCCCGCCCCGTTATTTCTTCTTCTCGTTTTCTCATGTTACTTTACATAAACCACGTCAACAAGTCCAAGTAATGTATACACATAAAATCCAACATTTTTTTCTCCATAGAACCATAGTTTGTGGGCACTCATAAGAACTGCATCACGGAGGCCGTTCTAACGAGGACCGACAATATATCGTATTCATGTTTAATTTTGGTTGCTATGCAAAATTTTCTTGTCGCTTTTTCCAGTACTCACATCAACCCATTATTTCTTCTTGTCGCTTTTTCAGCTGATGGGGTTATTGGTCGGTTTGACTATTTTCTTACCGACTGATTGTCTTTTTCGCATTCTTCTGCCTGAAAGGCACAATTAAATTTATTCCTTTGGGTTCTTCTTTGTGTAGCCCCGTAAGTTATTGTCGCCTTTTGAGGACTCATATAGCCCCGTTGAATTTTCTTGTCGCCTTTTTAGCTCCCGTGTTTCAGCTCTCGACGTTATTGTGCGTTTTTTTTTTTTTTTTTTTTTTTTTTTTTTCATTTGTTTCTTACCAGCTGATTATCTACTTTGCGATTTAATGCCTGAAATGGATAAATGATTTTGATGGTTCTTCATCTTTGTGTAGTCGCCATTTAACCTTCTTGTCGGTTTTTTCATGAACTCACGAAGTTTCGTGTCGCTTATTCAGAACTCAATTTATCGGGCGGTTTGCATGCTTTCGTATCCCATGATGTGTATTCAAAAGATTTTATGCATAAAATGCATACCAGAATATGTTCTATACACTTCATGACGCTTCTTGTTATCGCTTCAACTGTGAAAAATCTTCTTGTCGTTTTTTTCTAGCACTCAAATCGCACCGAAATTTCTTCATGTCGCTTTTTCACCACTCATGATGCTTGTGCGGTTTGCCTTTCTTCTTGCATCATGTTAGTCTCCTACACATTTCAATGCCCTTAATGCATATTGCATATGAGAGACATAAATATATATGACTTATATTCGAGAAAAACAAGACTTATGTCTAACATTTACTCTTTGTCAGTCGCAACATTTTCTTGTCGCTTTTTCTCAACCGAATGCGGTTACGCACACGATTTTTATTTTACACCAGAAAATGCAATATTTCTGGAACTATTCAAACCTGATCCTTTGAAGTACTTATTTTATTTATGAATTCATAAAAAATCTAATATAGGAATGTATATTTCGAATGGAATATGATCATGACGCTTCTTGTCGCTTCTTGACGCTTCTTGTCGCTTCTTGACGCTTCTTGTCGCTTTATAGTGAGACCCTATTGGGCGTGCTTGATTATTCATATCGGTAACAAGACGTTTCGCCGGCGAACACTAATGTCCGGGAATTGTCCGGAAATTCGCCCTGAAATGTCCGGTAAATGGGGGTAGTGATGCGTAATCCCTAATATCTCCACTTCGGGTGGTCAGAAATTAATAAAGTTAGTATCAAATAAAATTTTAAGCTCTATTCTAAAAGTTAAAAGAAAATAATTTACATTTTTAACGTTCTAGGTGTCCATTGTTTCAGTTATTTTGTCCGGGAAATTCTCGGATTTTGTCCTGGATGTTGGGGTAGTGGTGCGTTAACCCTAATATCTCAACGTTTGGTGGTCAGAAATTGATAAAATTAGTATCAAATAAAATTCTTAAGTCCATTCTAAAAGATTATGAAAAATATTTTTCATTTTGAATATATTAGGGGGTCCATTTCTGAAGTAATTTGTCCGGGAAATTTCCGGTTGTGTCCTGGATGTTGGGGTAATTGTGCATTTTCATAGTATCTCTGGGGTTATCACTAAGTGATAACATCTGATGTATGTTAAAATTTTAAGTTCAATTCTAAAATAATATATAAAAAAAATCATTTAATACACCTCACTGAGACAGTTCTAATGAGTGCACACAACATGAGTTTAATTTATAGAAGATCTCAAAGAATCTTTAATTACGGCAAATAGTGTAGAACTTGGTCAAAGGTTTAACACATATATGCCTAGCGTCCCATTGTTGGGCCATTGGCAAACAGTCTAGCTCTTGATCAAAAGTTAAACCCATATATGCATTGAGTCCCACTTGTGGGACATTGGCAGATAGTGTAGATCCAGATAAGATATTTAACTCAGATATTTAACCCATATATGCCTAGCGTCCCATTTGTGGGACATAGTCAAACAGTGTAGACTCAAATGATCAGACGCTGCAAAACGTGGCGTCTGATCTGGGCCGCAAAATGCGACATCTGATCTGGGTCTACACTATTTGCTTAAACAACGACGAAATTTAACCGCATCCATTTCTTGCTGGAAATGAATTAGGTGTACGGACTTTGACGGACCATTATGATCAGTAGCTGCCAACCTTGGCGTCTGATCTGGGCCGCTAAATGCGACGTCTGATCTGGGTCTACACTGTTTGCTTAAACACGACGAAATTTAACCGCATCCATTTCTTGCTGGCAATGAATTTGGTGTAAGGACTTTGACTGATTTGACGGACCAGGATGATCAGACGCTGAAAAACTTGGCGTCTGATCTGGGCCGCAAAATGCGACATCTGATCTGGTTCTACACTGTTTGCTTAAACAACGACGAAATTTTAAGCGCATCCATTTCTTGCTGACGATGAATTAGGTGTACGGACTTTGAGGCCATTAATTTTCTAACGAGATTAAACATGTGTTAAGTTAATTGCTTTAACTCATAATAAGTTGTCGTGTGCTGCATCCTGGATTGAAATAGTAGAAAGACTTCATTCATTTACTTGTAAAATCGTAAAAATTCCAGTCTGGTGCTTCTGCAACATGCATGAGTGTATTGATAACATGATTTGCTGTAAAAATCGTGTAAAATTTGGTTTCATAGAATATATTTAGGTCTGAATTCATCATCAAATCAATGGCAGTGTTCGTCTTGTGAGCAGCAACATTTGTGACATAATAGAAAGCTATGTAATGAAAATCCATGTAAACCCAACTTTATGCAGAGAAAAGTAGGATTTACATGGGGTGTGCAGTCTAGCTTCCGTTTTCAAAAGTCGATATATTAAGGAAAACGAACCAATACCCCAACATTCTGGACACAGTCCGGGTTGTGGGTACTCATACGAACTGCCTCAAAGAGGTGAATAAAACGATTTTTTTTTTTTTTGATTTTTTTTTAGAATTGAACTTAAAATTTTAACATATATCAATTGTTATCAATTAGTGATCACCACAAACCGAGATATGAAAAAGCACAACTACCGCAAGATCCAGGACACAATCGGGAATTTCCCGGACAAAATAACTTCAGAAATGGACCCCTAAAATATTCAAAATGAAAAATATGTTTCATTAATCTTTTAAAATGGAGCTAAAATTTTTATTTGATACTAATTTTATTAATTTTTGACCACCCAAAGTCAAGATATTAGGGT
Organism: Lucinisca nassula; assembly: GCA_963580285.1. Classification (NCBI taxonomy): domain Eukaryota; kingdom Metazoa; phylum Mollusca; class Bivalvia; order Lucinida; family Lucinidae; genus Lucinisca; species Lucinisca nassula. The sequence continues at coordinate 91,732,467 of OY757022.1, forward strand.
TAACGCACCAATACCCTAACATGCAGGACAAAATCCGAGAATTTCTCGGACAAATTAACTTAACAATGGACCCCTAAAACGTTAAAAAAGTATATTAATTTTTTTTTAACTTTTATACTGGAGCTAAAAATTTTATTTGATACTAATTTTATTTATTTCTGACCACCCGAAGTGGAGATATTAGGGATAACGCACCACGACCTCCAATTTCCCGGCGAATTCCCGGACATTTCTAGAACAATTTCCCAAGATGTCCCCCCTCCCGCGTTTCGCCCCTTTCTTTCGCCCCTAGTCGCTTCGATAGTTCAGTGGTAGAGCGTCTGCTTCGGAAATGGCTGATCGCGGGTTCGACCCCCGACCGCGCCATACCAAAGGCGTGAAAAATTGTACTAGTCGCTATATATACTGGTGTTACCTACTAGTATACGCCGGTAATAAGTGCATAGGGGATATATAGGCGTGGTTTCGTAATAGAATAGAATTGCCAATTCGGCCCCTGTAGGGCATACAACAACACATATATAAGTAATACAAACAGTATCAGTAAAACATTTATCCATACCTTTGACGACTTCAAACAAGATAATGATGTTGATGATTAGGATGAAGATGATGATGTCGATGATGATGATGATGATCCTCTAATAACACATATCTCTGAACGATAGTGACATCACTGGTTACTGGAACAGAAGTAATGATTTGTGGCTTCAAAGCATTCATATAAGTAGGCAGCAATTTTTTCAATGATATCGGTATCTTCATTTGTCATTAGCCAAACAAACTTATTCTCAGGTGTTAAATCCATAAAGCATTTACATGACAGTGAAACATATGAAAACAAATTTTTCTCGTTGTTTTATGTAAAGTGGACATTTCATTGAAAAATGAACCTCGTCTTCAACTTCATTTGCTTGCCAATATTTACATAACCGATCTTTTGCTTCTACATTTTATACCTTCCTCTTTCTATGGCTAATTGATGAGCACTTAATCGAAATTGCGCAAAAAAAAAATAAGTATTTTAACGTTCTTGATCGTATCTAAATATATTTCTCTTTTGAAAAAGGGTTTAAAACGGTAATATGTGCGTAGTTTTCCTTCTTTAACGAGTGCATTTTCCTTTACTTGTAATTCCCAAAACTCCATAGGTGAAGGATTGTCTAAGGACGTGTCACCAGTAAACAATTCTGATTCTGATTCTGATAGACCTTCTTATTAATTCTGATTTGAGTTCATCTGGAGTTGTAAGTGCACTAATGTTTAATTGGTGTAAAATAGATGAGAGGTCAGAGTACCATGTTTGCATGCCACTACTATGTAGTTCTTTACTTGTATGCAATGTCTGCCCTAAAAGACTATTATTGTCCATTGTTTCAATTCTTCTGAAATAATGAGATAAATGAAGGTAAGTATTTGTTAAAGGATACTTTGTTTTTCGCAATAAAAGCTCTACAGAGCATGTTTCCTTTTTTGTTTCGGATATGAGACGTTAAATAAAGCTTCTTTATTTTTATCATTAAAGAGTGAAAGAGAGACAGACAGAGAGAGAGAGAGAGAGAGAGAGAGAGAGAGAGAGAGAGAGAGAGAGAGAGAGAGAGAGAGAGAGAGAGAGAGAGAGAGAACCGGAGAAACAGAGAGAGAGAATCATAGTTCGAAGAACTTTGAATGACAATTTAAAGTAATAAATTATCAATTCTGACTCACACGATCTTCACGCAATTAATGCGATTAATGGTTAGGTTGAAAACAAGTGCTCTATGCAAAGTGTTTAGCAACGGTTTAAATTGGTCGGTTATTGTTTAATAGTGTCGGCGAGCAACGGCCGAAAAAGGTAAAATTGTCATAATTGCTTCATCATATGTTTCAAGAAAATCTTTCATACACCGACGACAGGGCTATATAAGCTTTGCCAAAAGACCACAGCATCGTTGGTGGGGGCAGAGTTTAATGGAAGTCAAAACCGAAATTGCACGTAAGCTTAATTTTTGCCTCAGCTAAGACATTCTGTATTCGCATCAGAAAACAAAAGCGAGCAGGTCGAAATTGACAATGTGTCACTGCGTTTTAAAGCTTTTGTTCGTTTAAGTTGAGGTTTAACGTCCCCGTCAACACTGTAAAGGTCATGTTGGAGACATTGCTTCCACTTTTGTGGGACTTTTACCCGACATTAAGATGAAATGACAGCTCAAGCCCAGTCGCCCAATGAAATCAAAAGGGTTTATAAACATTGACGGTCCGATTCGCACCGCTTTGCCTGCGCAGGTTTAGATACACTAAGCGGTTTACTAGTACTCGTGTGTGGTCGGTTTCAGCTCTGCGTGGAAGCATCATGCATTCCATCTATTTCTTCAAGCCCCGATGGGCGGGGGCCGCGCGTTTTAAAGCTAAAAAACCTTTACACCACCTAACATCCAAAACACAGTAATTTATAGACCACTTTCCCTTTCAATGCACCGGCCCGAGTCGCAAGGGTACACCGGAATTGGTATACACCTCCGTGCAAAAACGATAAATAGAAAGTGGGTAAACTAATCCCGGACCAGTCCAGGTGTAACCCCTATGTGCTATTAGCGCCTGGTTACCTTGCAAAGTGAATGCCAGTCCATTACGAAAACATGCCTATACCAATTCATTGTAATGTTTTTCGCCGAAAAAATGAAAAGTTTAAGAGAAAAAAATGTGATATTTTTCTTATTTCTGCTCAAAATATAAATTGTGGGTACTCGTTAGAACCGCCTCATCGAGGCGGTTCTAACGGGTACCCACAATCTATATTATATAAATTGTGGGTACTCGTTAGAACCGCCTCATCAAGGCGGTTCTAACGGGTACCCACAATCTATATTTTAGAGCAGAAATAAGAAAAATAAGGTGCCTGATACTCTATCGATGGTCGGGCCCATCGGAGTCTAACTGTTGGTTTTCTTTTGCTCCATCATTTCAGTGGTTTCTTGCTGTCGAGTCCTCACCGTTGTCTCACCTCTGTGGTTATTTGTGTTCACGGAGATGTTGCACTGATGAGTTAGGAGGCCTTCATGCGGACTGAACAAATTATTTGTCTAAATCGCGACGGAAGTAAGGGCGAGGATTGTGGCCACGTAAAATCGATTTATGCCCCCCCCCTCCCCCCCCCAGTGGAAATCTTTCCACTGACCGTTCCAAGGCGGTTCTTTTCTGTGGCGGTTTATTTATGTTGTTGTTTGTTACTTACTGTGTGTATCACTTGTGTCTTTTTATTTTGGATGGCCATATGGCCATTTTGTGGGAAACTGAAGTAACTGTCCTTATGGCCTTCCTTTGTTTAGGTTTCCATTATGGTCTGGTCGCTTCATGTTTGTGTTTCTTTCCCTTTGGTGTCTTTGATGGGTGGAGTAAATTAATTGTACCGATTCCTGATCTTTGTTTTACTTCTACTTTACCCCTGTAAACCCCAGTTTCACTATATAAAAGTGGGGTTCGAGGGGGTCAAAATTATATAGGCGTGTTTTCATGATGCAGTCAATCAGTCAGTCAGTCACAGCGTCATTCATCTTTGAAATCGTTGTGTTTTTCAAAGTTTACTAAAGAGGATTAATTATTAATGTCTGTTTTGGACCTCCGCCATTCTATTTCTTGTGATGTGTGTGAGCGATGGGACTGGACAGTTTATTTATTTATTTATTTATTTATTTATTTATTTATTTATTTATTTATTTATTTATTTATTTATTTATTTGGGAAAATAGGCCTGGTCTGAGACTTTGAAGCACACAGTGTAGACACTGATCAGACGCTGCGTTTTGTCAAACGCAACCCATGATTCCAGCACAGATTCTATGGCTGATCCTTTTAAGCAATTAACACGCTGACCAGTTGAAGCTGCTATTTTCTATAAATAAGTTCCCTGGAGTGATAGTCATATGGACTTTAGCACTGAAGAACTTCTATGCTTAGTAATTTTGGGTCGATTGACAAACAATCGACCCAAAGAGTGCAGCACGCAGCTGTGAGATTTAAATATCATGTAAAATGCAGAATATGTTCAGCTTCTTTTAACATCAGTACCAATATCGAACCTCAAGAGGAAAGAGGAGCGAGTTTTGTTTTATTAATTATTTATTTTATTCTATTTTATTTTTTTTTATTTTTATTTTTATTTATTTATTTATTTTTTTTTTTTTTTTTGTTTTGTCGTCCTTTCAATATTATTTCACTCATATCGAGCCGATCGTTAATCAGGGGTGGGCTAAAACCGGAATACAAGGAGAAGAACCACCTGACCTTCCGTTGCAGAACTTGGCGTCTCACATGGGACCCGAGTCAGGCTCGAGCCCGAAGCGGTGAGAGACCTAATGATTTAGAGTCAGCGCCATTACCCACTAGGCCACGGAGGCCCGTCAGAGTTTTTGAGTATATTATCCTTTAAAAGCGTAACAAATGTGCAGCACGCAGCAGAAAGATAACAAAAAAAATAAATTAACAAAATAAAATAAACAACATAAATGAATAAGCGTCATAAAAATAGACCAAAAAAATGAAAAAGGAAAAAAAAGAAAACCGTGGCAAAGAATTCGAAAAAAAGAAAAAGAAAAAAAAAATATAAAAGATCGCCGGAAAATGGTTACACTAAAGTTTTTGAAGAAAACAACCTCAATATTTTAGTGTAACTAGTCACACGTCCCTGGTTGGTTTTTGTTTGTTCGATTTGAGGTTTAACGTCCCCGTCAATACTGTATAGGTCATTTTGGAGACGTTGCTTCCAATTTTGTGGGACTTTTACCCGACATTGAGATGAAATGACATCTTAAGCCCTGTCGTCCAATGGAACCAATAGGGTTTAAAAGCATGGACGGGCCGACTCGCACCGCTTTGCCTGGGCAGGATTAAATCGTCTAAGCAGTTTACCAGTACTCGTGTGCAGTCGGTTTCAGCTCCGCGTGGAAGCATCATGCAGCAAATCCGGCTATTTCTTCAAGCCCAGACGGGCGGGAGCCGCCCGGGTTGATTGAAGATTTACGATGAACCGTCTTCTTGACGTTGCAGACTTTTTCTGAATGCGTGATTTCTTCTGCTTGCTGAAACGGTTACCTTCTCCGAACGAACTGAGTCGGGAACTCGAGAGACCCTATTGTCTTTCTTTTTCAAGTAGGAGTTTTGTACGAGTTCCAATTTTATCCATAACCATCTTGTTATTAAAGAACACATTTGGGTCCAGTATCAGTTGGACTGCATCACCATTGGAGATCGTATTAACGAAAAGTATATGTCAGCGACGCTCTGGATCTTCATATACACATAATTTCGCGCTTCCTGGAGAGGTTAAAGGCATTTATTCTTGATTATTGAAGACTTTCATTTCATTACATAATATTATGTAGACCTCAGTGCTCTCTGGAGAGAAGTCCTCTGTCTTCAACAGGTAATGGGCCGCCTTGGGGAAAATCAATAAATTACTTACTGTTGACTGGTGTACATTATTGATTTTCCCCTTAAGTGTCTCAGTCAGGGGATTCAACAAGAGCTACTAATCACCCTATTAAGGGCCGCCTTTGATCTGCTATAGTCAGTATATCACAGGGGGCAATAAAACAATTATGGACACACGGTGTGTTTTACTGTTACAGAATAAATGCCTTTAACATTCCAACTGTTGTCTTGTCTCAGGGGCTGTACTGCAGTTAACACGCCGGATCCACAGCAAACTGGTTGAAGTCCGCCCTGTTGGACTGTTGGATCGTATGGGCCCCGTCAAGCGATTTTGGTACTTATCGCCTATGAGAGCAGCGAAGGTTTAGGCGAGCCTGTGCATCCGCGCAGTCTCGCCAGAACCTTCGCTGCTCGCTCATACAAGCAGTGAATCAAGAGGAACCTTCAGACAGAAAGCCATATCCCTGGCCCCGCTGAATTGCTGGGCATGCGCAGTTAAAATTTGTCATGACGGAATGCTCGAAGGCACAAATTCGCTTGGCGGGGCTCATATATGAACCAGTAAGGAGAAACAGTAAGGAGAAGGTCAAGCTGAGCCCTTCGGCTGCCACTGACGTTGTTAATCACAGATGACCATATATGAGCCCCGCCAAGCGAATTTGTGTCTTCGAGCATTCCGCCATGACAAATTTTAACTGTGCATGCCCAGCCATTCAGAGGGGCCAGGGATATGGCGGATGCACAGGCTCGCCTGAACCTTCGCTGCTCGCATAGGCGATAAGTACCAAAGTCGCTTGACGGGGCCCATATGGTGTGTCACCCAAACTCTGACACTGTCTGGATTAATATACAGTGTACTTCAAAGATTATTTTAACTTTATATCCTACCGCCAATGAGTTCAAATACACTTAACTATCTATTGCCACCTTTTCTTGGTCGATATATTCTCTAGTAGCTCTGCTGATAGGGAAGGTATTATTAGAGGACTTTTACTGGAGGACCGGAGGACTGAAGACCAAGTCCTCTAGTGGACCAGGGGTAGAATTTGAGGACCAAATACGGGAGGACCAGTGCTTTAATCAGCCATAAAATGACCATGATAATTGAAGATAATTACTGTTTATTGAAAAGGACACCTACTGGTATGGTATATCACCTCATGGGCATATAGACAGAGAAAAAAGAAGGAGAAAAAAAAAGAAAATAAAATAAAATAAATAAAATGGAAAACATGTTATTATGCTCAGGAAATTTTTCACCATTGAATTTTATGAAATATATTTTTGGCATCTTGTTACTCTAATAAAAAATGTTTAGTTGAAATTAGAATTTCTCTAACTTCAATCAGTTTGTTATTGAAAAACATGTTATTATGCTCAGGAAATTTTTCACCATTGAATTTTATGAAATATATTTTCGGCATCTTGTAACTCTAATTAAAAATGTTTAGTTGAAATTAGAATTTCTCTACCTTCAATCAGTCCGTTATTTTTTTAATTCACAAACTGCATGATGAACAGTGAAGATCCTGGTCAGATGGCATCTTGTTACTCTTTTAAAAATGTTCATAATAAAACTTTCAATTGCATGGACATGGTACCAAACTGATGCTGATTATCTCACACAAAATTCAACAAAAGCAATGAAGTTATTGACATTGACATTTTTTGTATCAGAAATCCCCAAACTGGTTATTAGCAAACAGTGCAGGCCCAGATCAGATGCCACATTGTGCAGCATATGTTCAGAGCCTACACTGTTTGCAAAAAGTTCAGCCGTTTTCCAAATAAATTTTGAAGAACACCTAAATTTTGAAATGGACTCATGCTATTTAAAACGTGGAAGAATTCATTCAGTGCAAAATGGGTTAAAACATGAATATATTGAACACAATAGCTGCCCGGTTTGATACCCTTCTTAAGTGGATGTAATGAACACCCGAATAAACCCCACTTATTCCGTGATTTGGGTACTCCTGAGATACACTTGTTAGAACCGCCTTGGTCTAATGAGCACACACATCCTGTGCTTGCAGACGAAATGAGAATGCCACCTATAAAACAGAAAATGTCAGTTTTAAGTTTGTAAAAGAAACATTACAATAACACACACATGTGACATTGTGCATATTTTTTATCTCCAAACTGGCTACCTTTTGATGAACATCTTTGATATTTTTATTATTTATACTGTACTGCAAACATAGGTTGCTGCCTCATTGAGGTGGTTCTAACTAGTACCCATGACCTACTTCTTGGAGCAATAATAAGAAAGATAATGTATGCCCCTGTAAACCCTAGTTTTCTCTGTAAACCTTAGTTTTCTCTATAAGGTGTTTTAGCGGGGGCGGGGGGAGGGGGGGGGAAGGGGGGTCGTGGTGTTCATCACCTGATGACACCTTGTCACTTGGGTGACAAAGATCTTTTTCCCCCAGGTTTATTTTTCCTTGATTATTAATCCTAATAAATAAATAAATAAAGGAAAGAAATAAACAATAAAAGAAAATAAATAAATAATAAAAAAAACATTATTAAATAATTAAATAAATGCTTATTTATGGGTCCTGCGTGAGTACTGCAATCGAAGGTCACGTTTTTTCACTTTTCAGCTCAACTTAAGAAAATTAATAATAAATAAGGCCCTAATTAACAATCAAAATAATTAGAAAAAATGCTTCTGAAAGATCTAACAACACATTTCAGAAATGAAGACTTTCAATTATTTGCAAAACTTTAAACCAATCATAGGCTTACAGCCATTGGTTATAATATGTAACTTTGTCCCACCTACAATAGGATAAGCCCCACCTACAAATAACCATTAAACTGCCAATCACAACCATTTTTTCTTTACTTCTCAAAGAGAATCTTGTTTAGTATTTGTCATATATGAGTCCTATGGAAATGTTGTTCTCTGAAAACAAACAAAAGAAAGAAAAATTGACTACCATCTGCTATGAGGTAATGCTTGTTGCTTAAGATATAAGATTAAAAGTGTTTTTTTTTTTTTTTGTTTTTTTGTGTGTGTTTTTTTTTTTTTTTTTTTTTTTCATATATAGCTCTGAATGTAAAACTTGGAAGCCGTAAAAGAATTTAAAAAATGCCCTTACCAGTAAGTAATAAAGTGACTGCTAGAATAGGAATAGATAAAACCACTAGGAAAAACTAATTTGGCTAAATTGTCCTACAAAAAAATAATAATAATAAATAAATAACTGTTTTTTTGTTTCCTAGCAGAGAAATTTCCAGAACTGAACATACTTTTTTTTAAAAGAGTAACACAATGCCTAAATTATATTTCATTTATTTATATGGTGAAGAATTTCTTTATCGCATGTTTTCCTTTTTTTTCACTTATCCCGCTGAACAAGACAATCCCTACATTTGCAAACAGTTTAGCTCCAGATAAGCCATCTGATCAGGATCTTCACTGTCCATCATGGAGTTTGTGAATTTAACAAGTAGCTTATATTAAGTATATAGAAAGTACTTACTGTGGAGCAAAGTAGAAGTAAAACAAAGATCAGGAATTGATACAATTAACTTACTCCATCCATAAAAGACACCAAAGGGAAAGAAATACAAACATTAAGCTTATAACTTTTCCTGCGCAGGCTTAGAACCCTCTAAGCAGTTTACCAGTACTCATGTGCGGGCGGTTTCAGCTCTGCGTGGAAGCATCATGATGGTGATGAACCCAATCTATTTCTTCTCCTTCTCCCTCTCCTTCTCTCTTATACTGTGATCGGTCACATTTGACCATTACTTGTTCAAGTGAACATTTATAAGAGTAGCAAGATGCCATCTGATCTTCACTGTTTATCATGCAGTTTGTGAATTAAAAAATAAAATAACAGATAGATTATATCAAGTATATAGAAAGTAGAGAAATTCTAATTTCAAGTGATCATTTTTAAAAGAGTAGCAAGAAGCCATTTGATCAGGACCTTCACTGTTCCCCATGCAGTTTGTGAATTTAAAAAAAAAAAAAAACAAAAAAAAAAACAGATAGATTATATCAAGTTTATAGAAAGTAGAGAAATTCTAATTTCAACTAAACATTTTTATCAGAATAACAATATGCCAAAAATATATTTCATACCAGAAATTCAACTTCGGTGAAGTTGATGTCGCACCTCCTCCCCACCTGCCCAACACAAACAAATAAAAGTTTATTTAAGGCAGAAGAGATGAATATAGGGCTTTGAGAAGAATCCATAGCCTATATATGTGAGGTAAAAAACTGACTAAGTTCACAATGTGATAAAATTAACTAAAATGATCCAAGAATTATATCCAAAGCATATGAACATCCTCATATCGTGGAGAAAACACAAGCTAAGTTTCAAAATGATTAGTATAAAACTGTATCATATATCAACTGTAGGTTAACAATGACTATGTTCACAATGTGGAAAAAGTGACAAAAATTGATCCGAAGATTAAGTCCAAACCACATGCAGGGCCTCATGCCCCTGTGACATGTGGTTACAAGTGTGGGTCCAGCACCGCATCTTGAGAGTATAAATTAAATAAAGAATATGAAAAATAAGTCTCGCAGCCGGACTGGATAGGACTTAAGAGATTCGGGACGAATCTCATTAGGTCGGGGGAAATTGTAAGGGTCGACCGCGTGGCACGGTAGCTTATTCGGTAGGGTGTTCGCACCGTATCCGCGAAGCCCTGGATTCGGTTAAAAGGTTAACAATGACTATGTTCACAATGTGGAAAAAGTGACAAAAATTGATCCGAAGATTAAGTCCAAACCACATGCAGGGCCTCATGAATGCCCCTGTGACATGTGGTTACAAGTGTGGGTCCAGCACCGCATCTTGATAGTATGAATCAAATAAAGAATATGAAAAATAAGTCTCGCAGCCGGACTGGATAGGAATTAAGAGATTCGGGACAAATCTCATTAGGTCGGGGGAAATTGTAAGGGTCGACCGCGTGGCACGGTAGCTTATTCGGTAGGGTGTTCGCACCGTATCCGCGAGGCCCTGGATTCGAGTTCCGGTCGAGCCCTATTCTATTTTCCACCCTAAAAACTTGGGGTTTACAGAGGTTAGGCTTATTTTAATTATTTCTGCTCTAAAATATAGATTGTGGGTACTCGTGAGTACCCACGATCTCTATTTTTAGCAGAAATAAGAAAAATACCACAATTGTTCATCTTAAAGGTTCGATTTTAATGCGATAAAGTTTACAATGCATTTGTATAGACGTGTTTTTGAAATGCTTAGAGTCACGCAAAGGCAGTTAATATAAAATTCTCTCCTACCTGAAATTTATAGATACTATCATGAACTGGAGCACTGGTGAAAATTATGCAAATAAAAAAAAAGAAAAAAAGAAAAACAAAAAACATAGTCTCTGTCATACTTCCGTAAAATGGTGGTGATAAGGTTTCTCTCCACGTTTGGCGTTCAAAAATTTGACCCATCTGTACTTTTCGAAATTGTCTCGTGATAATTAATGATCACGTTGTAAACACAAAAAGTATTTTAAATGACCTATATATTATACAATAGATAACCATGCACTGTACTCGAGAATATTGCTTTAATACTTAAATAAAGCAAACAGAAGGTATTCAAGGGGAATGGATACACCTTTAGGGGAGGCAACTCATTCAAAAGTATTTTTGTCTCCCATGTCAAAAGGGGACAACTCTTAGAGGAAAGAATCTGCTCCTGATGAGCAAATTCTTTCCTTTAAAGAGTATTCCCGCACCTGAGGAGCAAATTCTTTCCTTTAAGAGTACACCCCTTTTTCCGTGGGAAAGATTTTATAGAAAGGCGAACAGGAAGTCGCAAAAGTTGTCTCCCTTTGGAAAAATGGGGAAAAATTGCCAGGTGTATCCATTCTCCTTGAAAGGACAATCCCAGCAGGCAATCAACATTGCATCAACGTTGAAAACGTTGTTTCAACGTTGATTCAAAGTTGATTCAACGGTGTGTGCCTGCAGGGAATGGTTCGGCCAAGACAAACGAAAGGGGTCTTCGAGCTACATGTGCGCTCAGCGATGTCTCAAATCAGCCTGTACACACGGGGATAATAACATATTCCATACCTGTGTTGTCGACTGAGCTGGCACTGTGTAAAGCTGGTGTCGCCCGAGAAATGCGGTTTTCGACCGATCAGTACGGAGCGTGATAGCTCAGTGGTTAGTGCACTTGTCTCTGATGCTAAAGGTCCCGGGTTCGATCCCCGGCAGCGGCAAAAAAATTTCGGTGTCTGAACACGCTCCACTGTCATAAAGTGCATCGTCCTTCGGATCGGGACGTTAACTGGAGGCTCCCTGTGCAGAGAGAACCATTCCATGTGCAGGCTAAATATGCCTACCGTAATTACATGATTACTGTGTAGGCTTTCATCCTGCAAAACCTGGAGTGTATGTAATGTACACCTGCGGTAATGGTCAAATGTGATCGACGCAGTATCAGTAGACAGACAGACAGACTGGATGTCGACAGATGAACATCATTAATTTGACGCCCATGGAGAGGCGAAAACTAGTCTGGTAGTTACTGATGCTAGAGGCCCCCTGTTCGATCCCCAGAGGCGGTGATTATTTCGGTGGCCGAACACGTTCCATTGGCATCATTTGCAGGGAGGAATGCTAAAAGGTGCACCGCCCTTCGGATCGGGACGTTAACTGGAGGCCCCCTGTGCAGGAAGAGTCATCTCCTGTGCAGGTTAAAGACCCATAACGTAATTACATGATTACTGTGTCGGCTTTCAACCCTGCAACCTGGAGTGTATGTAATGTACACCTGCGAGTAATGGTCAAATGTGACCGATCACAGTATAAGAGAGAAGGAGAGGGAGAAGGAGAAGAAATAGATTGGGTTCATCACCATCATGATGCTTCCACGCAGAGCTGAAACCGCCCGAACATGAGTACTGGTAAACTGCTTAGAGGGTTCTAAGCCTGCGCAGGAAAAGTGGTGCGAGCCGGCCCATGCATGCATATACATGTAAACTTTATTGGTTTCATTGGGCGACAGGGCTTGAGATGTCATTTCATCTCAATGTCGGACAAAAGATCCACAATATTGGAAGCAACGTCTCCAAAATGACCTATACAGTGTTGACTGGGACATTTATCCTCGAATTAAACAAACTGCAGTCAGAATCAGAATTGCTACTGGTACACGTCAAATGAAATTTATACACCAGTTTCAGTGCTTGTCAGGTTTGAAGAAAACAAAAACAAAAACAAAAAAAAAAACATGGAAGCAGCGATGTCCACCGATCACAGTATAAGAGAGAAGGAGAGGGAGAAGGAGAAGAAATAGATTGGGTTCATCACCATCATGATGCTTCCACGCAGAGCTGAAACCGCCCGAACATGAGTACTGGTAAACTGCTTATACGATCATATAAGAATGATTTTATAAGATGGCACGTAATAACGCAGTGGTAAAGTGCATTTGCCTCTGGTCTTAGAGGTACCGGGTTCGAACGAAAACTATAAACGTAAATTATGCGAATTTAAAAATAATACAAGGCCGGATTAAGTTACTGAAAGATATTATTGAATCACGGACGCTACTCAATGCTTGCATTTCAAAGTTCAATACCCATTTATGTATAACGTATTCTGGACACCGAGGTGAATAAAAACCTACAATAGCTCTAACAAGTTATATGACGTACGCAGCTCTCCCAACAAGAGGTTATACTCAACATGCTCTTCGTCCTTACATCGAGTATGAAATTAATCACAAACATTAGTGCAAATATCTTTCATAAATAAAGGTATAGATTTTATTGATTTGCCTCGGTGACAGTTCGGTGATTTTACCCATTCTTACTTATTGACAAAATACGGAAACACCTATAATTTGCTGTAAGTACAATAAACCTGCTTGATCTCTTATTTTTAATTTCTATAAACTTGTTTCAGATCTTGATATTGATTATAACAGTCCCGATACCCGAGATTGTAAACACTCAATGTATTGCTATCCAGCAGCTGACCATATATATAATTACTGGGAATTAAAAAATTCCGCATTCTAGGATACGAAGTATAATTTCTGAAGGACCGAAATATCAATTTCCTTCTGATATTGATTTCAATAAGTGTACGGAAGATATTACTGCTGCCTTAAATGAACTCGGTAATCGATGGTGTAAGCGAGAGTATGTTGAGCACAAAGCCCTTAAAGAATGGAAACTTAGCATTTTGAAACTAGTTATCAAACGCATTTTTTTCTGTTCTCAAAACACTAATTTATTACATCAAAAACTAAAGACGTCTTGCCAGAGTATCTAGTCTTGTAAATGACTTCAACACTCGTAGTAAATTGTTAACTGCTAAACTTCTTAATCAGGGTTATCGGTATCATAAACTACACAAAGCCTATTCAAAATTTTATAGACGTCATACCGATTTAATTTATAAATTCAATGTTGTACTTAAATCTCTTCTGAAAGACGGTCTAACGGAACCCGAATTTTATGGTGACTTAGTATATAAATTCAGAAAAAAATATATAAATGCAATGACTCAGCACCCAATTTCGTAAAATCATTCTTCGATGTAAAAAGATAGGGTACAACATAAATGTTACGCTCGTATACGACGACAGACTGCATACATGGTAGTTAATCCAGCCACGGTTGACAACTTTGCTTCCCTCTTTATTACAATTGCACACCGGTGGGTAAGGCCTCAGATTCTATGACGGTTCCAGCGTTAAAGCTTACTGAGAATTAGTGAGTATCTGATTTTATGTAGTGGTGCTCTGTCTCTGGTTGGGCTCATCGGAGTCTAACTGTTGATCTTGTTTTACTCCAGCATTTCTGTGGTTTCTTGCCGTCGAGTCCTCACCGTTGTTTCATCTCTGTGGTTGTTTGAAAAGAAAATATAATCTGCACTATGATGAAGCACGGGGAGACTTTTTATGACCACCACACGGCTCTTAACTCCAGCTGCAGTGAGGTAAAATAAAATTCTAAAAGGCCGCATTTGGAAACAAAGAACAAATAAGAGAGAAACAATTGGCCAGACGTCAGCTATCCATTAAGGGAGATAACTCCTATAGCTGGCTTGTGGAGGTCAGAAATATTCTACGTAAGTATAGCCTACCATCACCATGGTCTCTGCTGGAGTCTCCACCCTCTAAGTATCAGTGGAAGAGTACTGTCAAGCAGCGTGTTGATCAGTACTGGACTGGGATACTGCAGACACGGGCGGCATTGTATTCTAGCCTTCAACATATCAACACAGACCACTTCAAAACGGGGGGCGAGATCAACTCTTATAAAGACCCTAATGGAATAAGGGATGTGTCAAGAATCCACACCAAGATTAAGCTGGTAACTGGAACATATGTATAACAGATTAGCGTTCAATCAAAACCAGATCAGCCCAGAATGCTTGCTGTGTAAGCAGGAGTGTGAGACTAAGATATACTAAGATGTGAATCCCTAGAGCAAGCCAGACGCCCGATATTGCATCATTTCCAACGGCTATGTGATGGATTTGGAGTTTCCCTCGATAGATTGAATACAGCGGATCTGGTACAGCTTATCCTAGACTGTATTGGGTTTCCCAGCGACACTCAACTTACTGATTCAGATGTTAAGCTCATAGAGAGACATACCCGACGGCTGTGCCATTGCACTTCACGTGGAACGTTATAAAAGACTGCCCCACACTGTTATAAAACGTAAAAGAACAAACCACAAGGAAGGCCGCGGCACGAACCTGTAGGGACGATGTACATGTACATACTTTTTTTAAGTGCAAATAGGGTGACGGGAAAAGGCTGTCATTTTAATCCCTCATAAACAACGTGTGTTTAGAAGAATTACTACAGAAGGAGGTGTGCCTAATTATGACCTAATGTCTTATAAGATCATTTCTATTAGTTTTCAAAACGTAAATGTGCTATTTGAAAGAGTTGGTAAGGCACGGTCATGTAAGTTACTGAATAGCAGCTATGCTAGTCAACTTAAAAGTGACATAATCTGCTTGGCAAAGACTCACTGTTTAGCCAGTGAATATGTAGCCATGCAGGGATACAGATGAATATTAAACTGCCGGCCAAAGGTGGGTTAGCCATTTCAGTTAAAGATGATTACAGACGCGGTGTTTAGTTCGAACCTCGAACTAGCTCTGAATTCTACTGGTTTAAATTATGTAAAAGCTTCTTTGGCATGGCGAAAGATAGATCTATGTTTGTGTGGTTTATGTAGCTCCTAGAAATTCTAACTATTCTAAGACGTATTTATCTGATTTTAATATTTTTGATCAGCTTGAAAAAGATATATCTAAATATTCACAGTTAGGTTATGTTATGATTGCCTGTGACTTTAATGGCCGTGTAGACACCTCTGATTTGGATTACATAGCCCATGATAGCAACAGACATGTTGATTTGCCAACAGATTATTTTCCTGATAATGTTTACTTGAATAGGAACTCTAGAGACCAGTCTACCACTGATGAGCATGGTAAAATGAGCCTTTATCTTTGCCACTTTGCGCAACTTCGTATACTTAATGGTCGCACATTGGGCGATTCTTGTTGTGATTTTACTTGTTATCGTTACAATGGTTCTTCAGTTGTGGACTGGTGGCTGGTTGATCATGATTTACTTGATTCAGTAGTATATTTTCGAGTTGAGAATTTTTCTCCACTGTCAGACCACTGCCAGCTCTCTATGTCCCTCAGGATGGGCTGTTTACCTGCAGTCTTTAAGCATGAGAATTTACAACCTTCTGCCACTGGTCCTAAGTGGAACAGCTTATTTAAGTTTACATACGAGTCGCATTTACAATTTCAGAGTACACAGGATGCAGCTGATTTGTTTCTGAACTCTGTTGCTAATGCATCTGACTTGGCTGTTAAATTAACTGGTTTGCTTTGCTGCAATGGCTTTAATTTCGCTCATAGAAACGTCGTAAAAACGTCCTCGGAAAAAATGGTTTGACAAAGGCTATGGTGAACTCCGTAAACACTTATTTTATCTAAGTCGCCAGCTGAAGGGCTGTCAAGCTTGTGAGTTACCAGAAAAGTTAAGTCTTTTACAAAACTAAGAAGCGATATAAAGATTTGCTGCGCAAAAAGCATAGAATTTTTAGATTTAGAGCGGCATTAGTTAATAAATTATATGATATGGAGAAGGATAACCCTTAAGCTTTTTGGGATACCCTGAGAGAGATAGAGACCGCAAAAAAGTTTGATTTAGATTGCAATACTGTTATTTCACCGACGGACTGGCTTTCCCACTTTAAGTCACTTATGTCTAAAAATATCAATAACTCTGCACCTCCCCTTTCAAAGTTGTTCAAATGGTTCCGGTCCATTGCACATCTAGATCAAAAGAGCCAAAAAAAGATTTTTTTTCACCAAAAACTTAAAAAATCGTCTTCTCTGGAAAAAGAAAGGCCCAGGTTTTTGATATTTGGTATGAAGCTTCATCTAAAAGACCCCTCCCATGATTGTTCAAATTATAGTGCTGGGGCCAAAAATGCCCCCGCCCCGATCCCTTTGGTTTTACATGGGCTTATATAGGGAAAATATTTAAAAATCTCCTTCTCTGAAACCACAAGGCCCAGGTCTTTGATATTTGGTATGAAGCTTCATCTAGTAGACCCCTACGAAGATTGTTCAAGTTATAGTGCTGAGGTCAAAAATGCCCCCGTCCCGGGGCCCTTTGGTTTTACAAGGGCTTATATAGGGAAAATCTTGAAAAAATCTTCTTCTCTGAAACCGCAAGGCCCAGGTCTTTGATATTTGGTATACAGCTTCATCTAGTGGACCCCTACCAAGATTGTTCAAATTATAGTGCTGGGGAAAAATGCCCCCGCTCCGGGGCCCTTTGGTTTTACATGGGCTTATATAGGGAAAATATTTAAAAATCTTCTTCTCTGAAACCGTAAGGCCCAGGCCTTTGATATTTGGTATGAAGCTTCATCTAGTGGACCCCTACCAAGATTGTTCAAATTATAGTGCTGGGGCAAAAAATGCCCCCGCCCCGTGGCCCTTTGGTGTTACATTGGCTTATATAGGGAAAATCTTTAAAAATCTTCTCTGAAACCGCAAGGCCAAGGTCTTTGATATTTGGATGGAAGCTTCATCTAGTGGACCCCTACCAAGATTGTTCAAATTTATAGTGCTGGGGCAAACAAATGCTCCCGCTCCGGACCCTTTGGTTTTACATGGGCTTATATAGAAAAATCTTCTCTGAAACCGCGAGGCCCAGGTCTTTGCTATTTCGTATGAAGCTTCATCTAGTGGACTCCTACCCAGATTGTTCAAATTATAGTGCGCGGGCCAAAAATGCCCCCGCCCGATCCCTTTGGTTTTATATGGGCTTATATAGGGAAAATCTTCTTCTCTGAAACATCAAGGCCCAGGTCTTTGATATTTGGCATAGTGGACCCCTACCAAGATTGATCAAATTATAGTGCTGGGGCCAAAAATGCCCCCCCCCCCCCCGTCCTGGGGCCCTTTGGTTTTACATAGGCTCTTCTGTGGCGGTTTATTTATGTTGTTGTTTGTTACTTGCTGTGTGTGTCGCTTGTGTCTTTTTATTTTTGGATGGCCATATGGCCATTTTGTGGGAAAGTAACTGTCCTTATGGCCTTCCTTTGTTTAGGTTTCCATTATGGTCTGGTCGCTTAATGTTTGTATTTCTTTCCCTTTGGTGTCTTTTATGGGTAGAGTAAGTTAATTGTATCAATTCCTGATCTTTGTTTTACTTCTACTTTTTATATAGGGAGAATCTTTAAAAAATCTTCTTCTCTGAAACCGCAAGGCCCAGGTCTTTGATATTTGGTATGAAGCTTCATCTCGTGGACCTCTACCAAGATTGTTCAAATTATAGCCCTGAGACCAAAAATACCCCCGCCTCGGGGCCCTTTGGTTTTACATAAACATATATAGGGAAAATCTTTAAAAATCTTCTTCTCTGAAACCACAAGGCCTAGGTCTTTGATATTTGGTGTGAGATTTCAGCTAGTGAACCTCTATCAAGATTGTTCAAATTATAGCCCTAGGGCCAAAAATGCCCCCGCCCCGAGACCCTTTGGTTTTACATAGACGTATATAGAGAAATCTTTACAAATCTTCTTCTCTGAAACTGCAAGGCCAATGTATTTGATATTTGGTATGGAGCTTCATCTAGTGGACCTCTACCAAGATTATTAAAATTATAGCCCTCGGGCCACAAATGCCCCCGCTCCGGGGCCGTTTGGTTTTACATAGACTTATATAGAGATAATCTTTGAAAATCTTCCGTTCTGAAACATCAAGGCCCAGGTCTTTGATATTTGGTGTGAAGCTTCATCTAGTGAACCTCTATCAAGATTGTTTAAATTATAGCCCTGATGCCAACAATGCCCCCGCCCCGGGGCCATTTGTTTTTACATAGGCTTATGTAGGGACTATCTTTAAAAAATCTTCTTCTCGGAAACCGCAAGGCCCAGGTCTTTGATATTTGGTGTGTAGCTTCATCTAGTGGACCTTTGCAAAGATTGTTCAAATTATAGCCTTTGTTGATATTTGGTATGAAGCTTCACCTTTTTAGACATCCCTCAACATTATGCACATTATAGCCCATGGGTCAATAATTGCCCTCCCCGGGGCCCACTTGTTACTCTATGGATCAGGTGAGCGATCCAGGGCCATCATGGCCCTCTTGTTAATGATTCCTGTGACCCTGTGTACATAAATGATGAAAAAGTAAGCTGCTTAATGTATGCTGATGACATTGTACTGTTGTCTACATCAGAAAAGGGTTTGCAGACTTCTCTTAATCATTTAAGCAGCTACCTAATGAAGTGGCGGCTAGAATTAAATACAGATAAAACTCAAATTATTGTTTTTAATAAAAGTGGTCGATTGTTGAATAAGTTTCATTTCCATTATAATAGCTGTCAACTAGCGTTGGTATCCCAGTACAAATATTTAGGGTTAACATTTCGCTCCTCTGGCAAAATTGATTTTGAAAATTCATGTAAGGTTTAAAAGCTACCTTTTTAATGAAAAAGAAGCTTTCATTTGACGAAATGACGGGTCATTTGGGCTTAAAATTGTTCGAAGTATGCTGAGACCTATTTTTTGTTACGGTAGTGAGGTTCGGGGCCCTCTTACCATGAATATGCAAAAGATGAAACTTACTTCTTCAATTGAAGATAAATGTGATACACTAAAATTTGACAAGTTTCAATTACGTTTCCTTAATATGTTTATTAGGTGTTAATAAGTATCCCGCCAATATCACTGTTAGGGGAGAGCTAGGTTCCTTTCCTGTCTCTATTTATATCATGATTCAGTCAGTAAAATTTTGGCTTCATTAACTTCACCTGCCTAAAAATTCTTTAGCTTATGAAAAGTTTTTCTGAAACAATAATACCAATTGGGTTTTATGTATTCAGAAGATATTGTCACACTTTGGTTTCCTTCATGTTTGGGATAACCATGCTACTTTTAATACTGATAACTTGATATATGCACTTAAACATGAAATGCAACAAAATTACATGAATTGGTGGGATAGTAAAATCAACACGTTTTCAAAACTTTTTTTAATAAGATTAAGACCAATTTTACATTAGAAAAATATCTTCAGTGTCGCGATGTGGACAGACATACACGCTTTCGCTTTCGGATTAGTGCACATTCTTTACTGGTTGAAGTTGGTAGATATAGTAAACTAAAACGAGAAGACCGATATTGCCCTTGCTGTAGTAACACAGTAGAAAATGAGTTACACTTTCTGTTGAGGTGTAGTCTATATGATTCACCTAGACTTAAATACTTTGGCACTATAAGGGACGTATCATCAGTTTTAGTAATTGATAAAGAATTTATCCTTGATATTTCACATTATTTTGATGCTGAATTTACAATTCTGCTAATGGAATTCATTAATGATGATTTTCTGGATCGACGTGAAGCCTTAACAGTAAGTTAGGGTACTTAGCCTGGAGTAATTTGTACTCCAATATTTATGGGTGTTTGTTAACCCTTGTGCTGCTGAGCTTGGATTTGTCTTGTCTTTAAACTATGAGGATCCAGATCAGATGGCTACTTCATAAGCCATCTGATCAGGGTCCACATTTTCCTTCGGATTCTAAATTTGCTGCAATAATTTGCTTTGGGTAATATGATGGAAGCCTTGACAGTAAGTTTGGGGTACTTAGCCTGTAGTAACTTGTACTCCTGTATTTATGTGTGTCTGTTAACCCTTGTGCTGCTGAGACTGGATATGTCTTATCTTTCAAACAATGAGGATCCAGTTCGGATGGCTTCTGAAGCCATCAGATCAGGATCCACATTGGCATTCAGATTGTAAATTTGTTGCGATAGTTTGCTTTAAGTAATCTGATTGAAGCCTTAACAGTAATTTGGGGTACTTAGCCTGGAGTGACTTGTACACCTATATTTATGGGATGTTTGTTAACCCGTGTGCTGCTGAGCCCGGATATGTCTTATCTTTCAAACAATGAGCGTCCAGGTCGGATGGCTTCTTCAGAAGCCACCTTGAAGAAGCCACCTGATGGGGATTTGCATTTGTTGCGGTGGTTTGCATTAAATAATTTGGTTGGCTGATAACCGTTAGTGGGTGTGGCATGTTAGGGTATTCAGCGGGACAAGGTTTAATAGATATGTATGGGTATATGCATGGTTATCCATACATTTATGTGTGTGCCTATAAATGCACATATATAGAAATATTGATGCGGAACACCGTGTACATGGTACATTATTAGTATTTTGCTATTCTGTTGGGAAAGACAATTCGTGGTGCAGTTTCTAGTGTCGTGCTCTACTTGACCTGTTTGTTATATACTGTTTCAGTGTATCTATATTTTGTAATTTTGTCATACATCTTTGTATAGGTGTTGAGACAATATACTAATTTGAATTTTTGACGTATCGCCAGTAACAATTCTGATTCTGAACACGGGCGGGTATAAAAGCCAAGTCCGTGCCGGGCCGGGCCGAGCCGCCGAGCCAAAAAATGCTGATCCAAATATTTTATATGATGTCTCTTGTCACAATGAAGATTGTAGTCAGTTTGGTATAAAAAAATTTATGAATAACATATTTGATAACTGCACGATGGTTCATCTCTCTACATTGTTTTATTTTCTTGTAATAACTTTTTTTCCGAAATCAAGGGGTATAAAAGCCAAAGCCGGGAAAAAATGGAAATATTTTTTTAATTTCTTACGATTTTATCGTTTAAAGAAATTCGTTTAGCCCAGATGATATTTAAATTTGATTATTTTCATCGTGTGTACATATCAAAATCACCTTTAATGATTTAATTTCTTAATTTCTGATGGTTTCTATTTTTTAGATTAACTTTACTAAAGGAAACGACCAAAAAGTACCGAAAAGGTAAAACAGTATTGATACTGCTAGCTGGAATTAAAGAAATATAATAATTGGTTCTTATATTTGTTAACATGTATGTGTATATTACAATGATAAAGAAAAACAAGTTATTTTTTATTTGTCTTTAATTCCAGCTAGCAGTAAACAAAACTTTCTTCCCTTTCGGTCCTTTTCGGTCGTTTTCTTTAATTAAGTCAATCTAAAAATAGAAACAATTAAAAAGTAAGAAAATTGATGCGCCAGGAATAAATAGTAACAGTATTTGACGAGAACGATGATGTTAGACAGTTTTATTTAACGCAGGTATCTCTCACTTTCACAACCCCCCCCCCCCCCCCCAAAAAAAAAAAAACATTCAACAGCCGCACTACTCCGGCTAAATGTCCATATCTATAACTGCAACTCCAATAGGCGTTGCTATTACAACAATACAACATGTATGGCGTAACCTCCTTGCTCCTTCCATTTCTTCAAAGTTAGGACTAGTGTTCGCACACTCATGATGCATGTAGGTAACTGAGACTGAGACTACCTTGTAACACAATTTAAAATACAAGTAAATGAACCATATTGCTAGACAAGGATAAAGAAATATTGTCCTACACTAAATTGTCTTGTGATACATTGGCACTGATTATGACCAACAAGGACTATTTCAAAACGTAATCCTCTAAGTACTTGGGTGGTTTGATATTCCTTCGTTGTCTAGAGGGAGGGGGGTGTTTGGCTGGGACTCAATGATGTATCCAACGGTTTGTTCTGAGGAAGATGTACTATATCATGCATGGCTTCTGTGGGCCTGGGGGACTCCTGTATATCACAAGGCAAATTGGGAGACTCAAGAAGTAGTTGGACTTCGGGTGGGCGAGATGGACAGGCATCCTGCTCAACAGGTTGGGTAAGTATGGAAGGTACGCTAACAAGGGCTGGTTGCTTTTGGTTGATAGATACTGTGTCACACTCATCATCGCTATCACTATTATGGAGATAATTCAATGGAACTGACCACGGCTTCTCAGTAGGCACGCGGTAGCATTCAGATACTTTGACTTTGTACGATGTCGAACGCAACTGATTTCCAATGATTTTTTTTATGAAACACCATTCACCATCAATGGAAACAACTAAGTACCTGCTGCGCGCCCTAGTTTTATCCCTGTCTGCATACAAGTAAACCAAATCTCCAACCATCAACTGGTCTGATGGTAAGATCTTATTGCTCTTGTGTTTTGAAGCAGAACTGGTAGGGTGATTCATCACACGGTTTTTGTGCTGTTGGGTAATGATATCACGATCGGAAATGGGTAGCTGCTCATGTGTAAACTGACTACGCTGCGTCCACATTTCGCGAGCTGATATGCCTGCGTACCTGATCCGCGAGTCCAATCTAGCAACGGCTGTAGCGAGTTCTCAATGAGAGACAGGACCCCCTCCTGGCTGCTGGTGCAGGAGTTCATCAAGTAATTCTGAAATTGCCTTTTCAGCCACAGGGTTTTTATTGGCATTTTACACGGCCAATATCTACAGATATACTGAGACGCTGAAGAACGGGGTCATTTTTCAGAGCTACGAATCCCGGCGCGGGGTCTGTTCTGATAACAGCACTGGGTCCATCTATAGGATGAAGTTCCAAGTATAATCGCGCTAAAGCGTCACGGAGAGTTTCATGTTTTTCGTCGTAGATGAGACAAGCTGCTGTGTATGACGACACTGACTCTCGAAGCCCTAGAATAAGTTGACGATTTTGTTTTAAAACGTCAGCAGCAAATGACATGCCAATCACGTCAGGGGGATCTTCTCAGGACTGTGTCACGAGTGACTCGGGGAGCTTTCTAAGTGATCAGCACACATGACAGGAATCTGTAACAGATTCGATTACGCCAGTCATGTTGAGAGCGTAAAATTGGCGTTTCGTTACCAGTTGAAGCTTGTGTTTTGAGGGATGACCAAGTTTAAGATGAAGGGCAGTAACTAAACCATAGACAACAGATCTTGGAACTATGATAAGTTCCCTTGTTGGGGACAAAGGGTCATTACGGGGTACAACTAACAATCCATCCATAGCAATGGTAGCAACAGAAAGGTAACGTTTGACGTCCTTAATGTTTGTGAGTTTCTTCGAAGGGCGCGTACCTTGTTTCAAGTGGGCATGAACGCGACAAAGATCATCACATTCAGACTGAATATTAAGCCACGATGAGCGAGTTGTAAATGGTAACCGTTGCATATTGTCAACAACTTCACGTACGGAGCGAACAACTGAATCTTCGGTTTAAACAATAAAGCTACATATCTGACATCTTGGGGCATCAAAATCAGGAGCATTGCGATTTGCAAAGTCAGAAGGTACATTTGCAGATCCATTCAAGTGGCGCACGCTTACTTGATATCTGCTTACCGTTGACAAGAAAGAAGTGACACGTGGACTTGCTGAAAACTCTCCTCTAGCTAACTTGTCAATAGCTTGAACACAGGGCTTACTATCTGTCAGGACACAAGCGTTGAGTTGCGATTGAATAATGAAAGGGCTGAAATGCTTCACTGTGGCCGCAATGGATAAAATCTCGATTTCGCAAGGTAACCATGTGATTTGATGTTTTCTCAACTTAGCACTGAAAAATCCGGCCAACAACAATTTGTTATTACGAGAGACATACAATGTTGCGCCAAGTCCGCGCTTTGAAACAGAACCATCGGTTACAATCTATAACTGGTCATCAGTTCGTGGTAAGGTGATTGTTTTACACTCTGAGAGTGATTGTTTAGCCCTGAGAAAACGCTCAGATAAATCGTCTGTCCATACTATGCGTTCCTGAGACTGCTTACCCGCGACAGCGTTATCGAGATCTGATATTATTTCTGAGCAACCAGATAGAACCCTGCCAAGGACCTTGCATGCCCCTATAAATGATCTGAGTCCGCGAACGGTTTCGGATTGGGGGCAGCTAGTCATGAGCGCGACACGGTGGGGACTGGCAGATATTTACCTTGCTTCCAAATCCAACCTAGAACGGTCGTAGAGCTGGGGCTTATAACAGTTTTGGAACCAGCTAAACGGAGGTCTGATTTTGGAAGGACGTGTAAGACCATTTCCCAATTGTGAAAGAGTTCTTGAGGGGTATTGTCGCCACAATATAAATCGTCGGCAAGTTTGGCAACAATGCCGTCCTGTAACAAATCACCAAGTACGCGACACATGAGCTCTTCAAGAGCAGTCTCGGAACCGGGCATCCCCATTGCACACCGAGTATAAACACGCACGCCGCGAAAAGACGTAGCAACGCCACAATACTTCATTGACTGTTTTGAAAAGTAGAAGTAAAACAAAGATCAGGAATTGATACAATTAACTTACTCCATCCATAAAAGACACCATAGGGAAAGAAATACAAACATTAAGCGACCAGACCATAATGGAAACCTAAACAAAGGAAGGCCATATGGACAGTTACTTTCCCACAAAATGGCCATATGGCCATCCAAAATTAAAAGACACAAGTGATACACACAGTAAGTAACAAACAACAACATAAATAAATCGCCACGGAAGAGCCGCCTTGGAACGGTCAGTGGAAGATTTCAGAAAGCCTTATCTGATAGAACGCACTAGTAAGATCGGTCTGAATCATGTATTTCCACTGCGCGATGGTGCGGAGGGTAGAATCGGGGCGTAACCATGTCAATACAACAAAATTTTCAAGCGTAGGCGACAAGTCTTCGTCAATATCAGGGATCTCACCATGGTGGCGGACACCACCGTCTGATTTCAATAGGTTGTAGTCCACAAAACTAGAAAGTCGTTGAAACAAATCTTCAGGTCGTTCACCTGGTTCCAAATGTATACTGTCGAAGTCCAGAAAGTGCGACCCACTGGATTGAAAGCCAAAATGAAGGCGTATCGACTGCCATATCTGGGCCATCGATGTAGAATTCTTCACAGCAGTATTTCTAGATATGATCGGGCAATAATTAGCAATCTGCCCAAGCATCAGTTCTAACTGGGTCAGTTTCTGTGCTGCTGTACGCCTTGATGCCTCTGGAACGGTCTCTGCATCATCAGTTAATCCACGTAGCGGGTTTGCAGCAGATTTGTTTAACCATGTGGACCCGTCAAGTAGAAATGAGACAAAATTCGGATCTAAAGAAAGCGTGTATTGTAAATTCTGCCTCCATGCTTCGAAAGATGTTATTGTCTCATTATTCGTGAGTGACCATTGCTTTGGGACACGAACAGCCATCATGTGAAAGTTTCTGTAGTGATTTTATCTACTACGGAAGTATGTCGAAAAACACCACTCGTCGGTAACCAGCTCCAAGACTGAACTGTCTCACCAAACCAAAGAATCGGTTAAACTGCCACAACAAACCACAAGAACTGAGTCTCTTGCACAAAGGAATGAGTAGAAGGTCGCTGCCACCACGCTCTTCGGAGGCGTGGGTTCGGTTAAGGTAGTCTTATATGTTTGTTATATTTTTCTATGGACAAATGATGACGATAATCGAATTCAAATATTTTCAGGACAAAAAGGAGTCCTTTAATCTTTAAATTTGCAAGAAATTAATTTCTTCCGGCCTTGGCTTTTATACCCCTCGATTTCGGAAAACGGTTATTACAAGGAGAGGAGCTACGACATCGGGCAAAAATTTTCAGCTCTAAAACATAGATTGTGGGTACCCTTTAGAACCGCCCCGTTGTGCAGACTTATTAATGCAGTGACTCTCTTGTCGGTATTTGCTGACAAGGAGAGAAGTGATGTCTTATATAAATGATATTCTCTGGAACGAAGCGTGTGGTTACCCGTTAGAACAGCATCGATGTACATACTTGTGAACGTAACGAATCTCTTGTCGGTATTTACCGATAAGAAGAGGAGCTACATCATGCAGATATATTATGCTCTAAAGCATAGATTGTGGGTACCCATTAGAACCGCCTCGTTGTACAGACTTGTGAACGCAATGCCTCTCTTGTCGGCATTTACTAACAAGGAAAGAATTGATATCATGTATAAACAATATTCTCAAAAACCAAGCTTGTGGGTACCCGTTAGAACAGCATGGATGTACAGACTTGTGAACGTAATGACTCTCTTGTTGGTATATACCGATAAGAAGAGGAGCTACACCATGCAGATATATTATGCTCTAAAACATAGATTGTGGGTACCTGTATCTGTATAAGTACGTTACAGGGCCAATTCTGGCATAGGCACAACGGAGTTGGATTGGGTCACCTAGTCGCGACTGGAAAGAGCCTTCTTTAAGCCCTCTACCTTTACTGCGCGGATAACAGAACTGTCCAGATTGTTCCAATCCTGCACTGCCTTAACGAAAAATGATTGTTTGTATTGAAGGGCGTTTGCACTTGGCATTTTGTAACAGTCTTCGTGGTTCACACTAAATTTTTCAACTATATTTAAAGTAACGCTGTCTTTGTCTTTTTTGGGTTTGATACGTCTTTTATTAACAATAGGTGTCAAATAACTAGTCTTGTCGATTGCCGGCCCCATACCCCGGATGATTTTGTAGATGAATATGAGTCTTGCCTGAGTACGTCGGTCTTGTAGAGTGTCCAGTTGTAGCTCCTGCAGCATACGGGTAACACAGCCATCTTCTCTCGAGGAGTAGTCCTTCGTGATGAATTTTGCAGCAAGTCTCTGATTTCTTTCCAGTGCGTTCATGTCCTTTGCATAGTAGGGATCCCAAATGATGGATCCGTATTCAAGTGCGGCTTTGACGAGTGATATATACGCTAACTTTCTACAATCTTGCGCACAATTTCGTACATTCCTCCTGAGGAAGCCTAAGGTAGAGTTTGCTTTCTTACAAATGTTATTTATGTGAGTTTCCCATGTAAGGTCTTCAGACAAAGTTACACCAATATATGGATTAGAGTCAACTTGCTGTAGAATAGTCTTGTCTAACGCGTAGAAAAAAACTTGATTTCTGGCTAATGCTTAGAATATAACACTTCTTAGCGTTAAACTTCATCCCCCAAAGTTCAGCCCATTTTTCAAGTTCAAGGAGGTCATTTTGAAGAACTATGTGGTCATTTGCAGATCGGATGGGTCGATAGAGTAAACAATCGTCCGTGAAGAGTCGAATCAACGATTTAACACAATCCGGTAGGTCATTAATATGACACAGGAACATCAAAGGTCCTAGTACCGTTCCTTGGGGAACACCAGACTCAACGTCAACACTAACAGAATGTTCTCCCTCCACGACCACGTTCATGCTTCTGTTCTTTAAGAAATTAGAGAGCCAGACAAACAAATTTCCTCTGATGCCATAGTTTTACTTATCGTGAGGTACGGTGGCAAATGCCCTAGAAAAGTCTAAAATGGCCACGTCCACTTGACAATTTTTGTCATACTGTTGCAAAAGGTCATTCATGGTTATCAATATTTGAGTCTCTGTGGAATAGCCAGATATTAATCCATGGTTTTTATCCGTCAGAATAGAATGTCTCTCAAAATGTTTCAACATGTGTCCGCAGATAATATGTTCCAAAAGCTTACACAGAACCACTGTAAGACTTACGGGGCGTTAATTTTCAGCGAGATGGCGGTCGCCCTTTTTGAACACTGGTATGACGTTTGCGTTTCGCCAGTCCGATGGCAGAGTACCTGAGTCCAGGGAAGCCTGGAAAATATACCGGACAGCTGGTGCGAGTTCATGGGCACACGTTTTCAAAACTGTATTTGGTATCTGGTCTGGACCCATGGCTTTGGATACATTTAATTCAAGGAGTAACTTTAGAACACCCTTTTCAGTGATAGTGAGTTCCGGAATAGATGGAATAAAGTTTCTGGGAAATTTTAGTAGTCTTTCACATACTGCACCTTTTACTTTACAGAAGACACTTTGAAACTGGTCTATAAGTATGTCCGCCTTGTTTTTAGCGTCTGTTATAAGATTTCCTTTCTTTTTCAGGGGAGAGACGCCAATATTCTCCTGTTTCTTTGCTTTGACATGATTCCAGAAGGGTTTAGAGTTGTTTTTCTCCGCTCCTTCTTGGATGGTATTATAAACATAGTCCCATTCAGCTCTACGAAAAGAGCGTTTACATTCTTTTAGGTAGTTTCTGTATCTAGTCCAGTTCCCAGTCTTCTTGGCCTGCTTGTGGTGTCTGGTTTTCTTCTTCATCTTCTTCTTGAGTTCACGGTTCACCCATGGGAGAGAACGTTTTCCCTTGATAGTTTTTGAAGGCACGTTGTTAGTTACAGCCTTGAATACTTCGAATTTGAAAAAGTCCCACATAGAGTTTACGCCTTTACTACGTGGATAGCTAAGGATTTTATCAGTTATAACTTCGCATTGTTCTTTTAGACTGTCCCAGTCAGCTCTACTGAACACGTGGACAGAGCGAGGTTTAGTGTTCGAGTAAGCGGGTCTGACGTCCATGTCCGTGACAACAATGTCATGGTCAGAGATGCCAGGCACGCTTACGGAACTTTTCACAAGGGAAGAGTTCGAGACGAAGACAAGGTCTAAAATATTCCCTCGTCGTTTAGGTTGATCATGAACTTGGGTTAGGCTCGATTCTACTGAAACTTCAATATGTTTCTGTTGCACAGGTCTATCCTGGGTCGTAGATGCATTTGGGACAGACAATATCTCCCAATTTATGTCCGGGCAGTTGAAATCACCACAGAGAATATGTTGTTTGTTTTGTGAGTTCACGGGTATATTTAAAGCAGACCGCAGTTTTTCAAGCTCACTAATGTTCCGTTGTGCCATGTAGAATGAAGAAATATATACATCTTTCCTGTTAGAACCGCTGGAATATTCTCGCAAACGTAGAGTGTGGGTTTGCTAAAATTACCGACAAAATAATTTACCGACATGTAAAATTACATTCGCTCAAGATGCACGTTCGTAGCTGATAACTAAGGACGGAACTGTTGTTTGCTATAAATACCGACATGGGAATTCGCCGACAAGAGAATTTGCAATCAAGAGAATGCAGACAGCTTTGTTCAAATGCTAAAGTGACCGACTTTACACAATTTGCCGACAAAAGACTTTACCGCGAAGAGAATGTTGACAGCTTTGTTCCAAGTCGAAAGTGACCATGTAAAATAATTAGTTTTTTTTTTTTTTTATTTTATCACGTTTGCTCATGATGAACATACATAGCTGGCAAATACCGACATGAACATTTACCGACAGGAGACTTTATTGACAAGGAAAGAATTGATACCATGTATAAACGATTTTCTCTAAAACCAAGCTTGTGGGTACCCCTTAGAACAACATGGATGTACAGACTTGTGACTGTAATGAATCTCTTGTTGGTATACCGATAAGAAGAGAAGCTACATCATGCCGATATATTATGCTCTAAAACGTAGATTGTGGGTACCTGTAAGAACCGCTAGAATATTATCTAAAACATAGATTGTGGGTTTGCTATATTTACCGACAAGATAATTTACAGACAAGAGAACTGGAGTTTATTTTACTATTCATACATGTAAATAAAAATAAAAATGAGTTCCTTTAAGAGCAATGAAAACATTCATAAGAAAGAAGAGGGTCATTCTACGTAGTTTCGGCTAATAAAGCCTCATCAGTGACCCGATAGTGATCCGGCAATGAAAGCCAGAGTAAACATACTGCAATTTTGCGAATTTCGAATAGGCAGTCGATTCAAAGACTGATATAAATCAAAATGCGGTCCAAATAATTAAAAACCTGTCTAGAATATGAGTCTAAACCAATAATTTATTTCTGATTTCTCAGAATATTCACGCTGATCTCAAAGGACCAAAAGTAAAATATAAACTGCACTATGGTTGATGTACGGGGAGACGTTTTACGGCCGCCACACGGCACAACACCAGCTGCAGTGAAGGCAAATAAAAATCAAAAATGAGTTCCTTTAAGAGCAATGAAAACATTCATAAGAAAGAAGATGGGTCATACTACGTAGTTTCGGCTAATAAAGCCTCATCAGTGACCCTATAATGATCCGGCAAAGAAAGCCAGAGGAAACATACTGCAATTTTGCGAATTTCGAATAGGCAGTCGATTCAAAGACTGATACAAATCAAAATGCGGTCCAAATAATTAAAAACCTGTCTAGAATATGAGTCTAAACCAATAATTTATTTCTGATTTCTCAGAATATTCACGCTGATCTCAAAGGACAGAAAGTAAAATGTAAACTGCACTATGGTTGATGTACGGGGAGACGTTTTACGGCCGCCACACGACACAACACCAGCTGCAGTGAAGGCAAATAAAAATCAAAAATGAGTTCCTTTAAGAGCAATGAAAACATTCATAAGAAAGAAGAAGGGTCATACTACGTAGTTTCGGCTAATAAAGCCTCACCAGTGACCCTATAATGATCCGGCAAAGAAAGCCAGAGGAAACATACTGCAATTTTGCGAATTTCGAATAGGCAGTCGATTCAAAGACTGATATAAATCAAAATGCGGTCCAAATAATTAAAAACCTGTCTAGAATATGAGTCTAAACCAATAATTTATTTCTGATTTCTCAGAATATTCACGCTGATCTCAAAGGACCAAAAGTAAAATATAAACTGCACTATGGTTGATGTACGGGGAGACGTTTTACGGCCGCCACATGGCACAACAATCACATTCGCTCACGATGCGCGTTTGTAGCTGATATCTAAGGACGGAACTGCTGTTTGCTATAAATACCGACATGGGAATCTACCGACAAGAGAATTGAATTTGCAGTCAAGAGAATGTAGACAGCTTTGTTCGTATGCGAAAGTGACCGACTTTACACAATTAACCGACAAGAGACTTTACCGCGAAGAAAATGTTGACAGCGAAAGAGACCATGTAAAATACTATGTTTTTTTTTTTAATTTATCACGTTTGCTCATAATGAACATGCATAGCTGGCAAATTCCGACATGAACAATTACCGACATGAGACTTTACCGTCAAGAGAATAACGTGGACAGCTTTATGCAAGGTGAAAGTGACAATTTCAAATACCTAAAGTGTTTTTCTCTGAATTAGCCGCCAATTCATATTTTGGAATGACACGTACAGCTATTATGTATATAGGCTTCCTGTTTAAAGTAGTTATAAGCGGTTTAGTTTCTTGCGCCTAGGAAATTCTTCTTGTTGGTATTTGGTATATGACTTCCATTGTATTCCAGCCTATCATGCATGTATAAAAAATGATCTAATCACATCGAAATATATCAAAATTGGTTTGAATTATCATTTTGATTTATATTTTGTGATAAATAACTAAATAATTGCTTCTTGTCGGTCCTTGTCGGTTCTTGACTGTTCTTGTCGGTTCTTGACGGTTCTTGTCTGAAAGTAGAGGGACCCAGAAAATTAAACAATGTAGAGAGATAAGTCGGCCTCAAGTCAACTCGGTCGGGTCAACTCGGCCTGCATTTGTCAAGCATTACATATAACAAGAAACTTTAGTGAATAGAGAATTCTTTTCGTCTTTTGACCAAAGTTTTATTTTTTGAAAATTTTCAGTTGGGAATCGTATTTAACTGCACATTTTCGAGCTGCATTGATAAAATAGGTATTTATTTCACATCAAATGTATACATTAACATCAAAGGTTAACAACCGAAAGGGTCCATTTGTTTCGAATTTTGAGTAATTTTCCAGTCTAGTAAAAATACCACACCACATGTTAAATATTTGTTATGACTTATTCTAAATGATATTAACCTGCTGTCCACTAATTGATAAGAAATGTTAATGTTTTGTGACAATCCACCTTGCCGTCGAGGTCTGCTGTAAAAGATGTATGCAACATAAATAAACAGACAGAAAAAAACAGAAGGACACACATACAAAATAGTATGTAGCAGCATATCATTTCATTAAGGACACGTTCGTCGGCCCCTTTCATGGAAATAGTGTTGTATCCTCGGCGGGAGCGATCAAGTTACTTAAAAGCTTGAACCTGTCTAAAGCTATAGGGCCTGATGAGCTTCATCCTAGAGTCCTGAAGGAACTAGCAAACGAGTTAGGTCCAGTTTTTGCTCATCTTTTCCAACAATCTCTCGATGCGGGTGAAATTCCCAAAGAATGGCTCCTAGCGAACATCTGTCCACTTTTCAAAAAAGGGGACAGGGCTCTTGCTCGTAATTATCGCCCGGTGTCACTGACCTGTGTTCTATGTAAATTGCTTGAACACATAGTCTGCTCAAACATCATGACCCACTTGGATGAACATAAACTTTTGTCAGACAGACAACATGCATTTAGGAAAAGGCATAGTTGCGAAACTCATTTGAGCACGGTTATTAATGATTGGGCAAAAATCCTGGACAAAGGGGGGCAGGTGGACACATTTATTCTGGACTTGGAGAAGGCTTTTGACACCCCTCCTCATGAACTACTTAATTAGTTGGTTGGTTATGGAATTGGAGGGAAGACTCTCAAATGGATAGATTCCTTCCTTTGCTACAGAAAACGGCGTGTTGTTGTTAATGGTGAATCTTCAGTATGGGCGCCAGTTTTGTCTGGAGTCCCGCAAGGGACTGTTCTTGGTTCTCTATTGTTCTCCTTGTACATCAATGATATTTCCACTAACATTGACTCAAAAATAAGACTGTTGTAGACGACTGTGTTTGTTACCGGGAAATTAGAGATACAGATGACTCACTGAAACTTCAGACTGACATAGATAGATTAGGATGTTGGGCCCGAAAATGGGGCATGAGATTTCAGCCAGTTAAATGCAATATTATGCAGATAACTAGGAAGAGATCTAATAAAGTTGAGGCTTCTTACACTTAAGAGGGAACGGTCCTCGAAAATATGAATTCCATTAAATACCTTGGTGTGACAATCACTCACGATTTGAAATGGAATACACACATTAGCAACATGTGTACAAAGGCGAATAGAAAACTTGGTTTCCTGAGGCGAAATCTTCATCAGTGTCCTCAGGATGTGAAAGAGACAGTATACAGGGGACTTGTTCACCCAATCTTGGAATATGGCAGTTGCATCTGGGACCCAGGCGGAGTGGTCCTTAATGAAGAAATTGAAAAAGTTAAGAATTGAGCTGCTAGATTTGTAACTGGAAATTACTGCTTTGAAACTGGGAGCATGACTGGAATTCTAGGAAAATTAAGATGGGAGTCTCTCAACAAAAGGAGAAGAGACAGTTGGCTCATACCCTTATACAAAGGTCTAAAGGGTGCTGCCAACATTCCAACAGATGACCTTGTTCCCCCGGCTAGGCACTGTAGAAAGCACCATTCAATGACGTTTCAGATCCTTGCTGCAAGAACGGGCATTTATAAAGAATCGTTCTCCCCCCGAACCATTAGAGATGGAATGCCCTTCCCGATTCGATTATTTCGACGGTTGAAGGTGCTGAGGATTGTGCAGCTAAGTTTACTTCTTTGGTTAGAGCTAGGGACTAACTTCCCATATCACAGGTCCTGGTGTATGAGTGTCATTCAAGACGTGTCACCAGTAACAATTCTGATTCTGATTCTAAATTCATACTGGGGTCCGACTTGACCAGGCCGAGTTGACCCGGCCGAGTTGACTCAGTCCGACTTGACTCGGGGCCGAGTTGACCCGGATTTTTATCAAATGTGTTATATATAATAACTTGATACCCAACTGACTATAATAGCAAACTTTAGTGTAGAGAGGCTGGAACAATATACTTAGGCACCCAAATCTCGCCTGGAATCTCGTTCAATTTCTCGCGATAATCCGCCATCTTTACAGAGTTCATGAGAATTGTATTCACATCCAGAAATTGCTTCTCAAAACCAAAAGGAGTCAATTCCCATTACAAAAGAATCACAAAAAAGCGTCGAAATAATTTTAAAAAGCTCTGCATCTAACGCTGAAGTTTGATCGCGGGAAAGTATCGAAACTACGTCGCGCGTACCGTACCGTACCGCACTGAGCCGAAAATGTTTGCCGGTTAAAATCAAGCACCGCGCTTGGACCAACGAGTTACCGGAGCATTTACCGAAGCATTTACCGGAGTGGAAAGCGCTTCTCGCCTCGCCAAGCAATTATAACTTTTCACAAATTATTACTCGGGTATAAAATAAAGCCCTGGGAATAGTAATATTTGGCTACCTGCGGTTTTCTACCTTCGAGAGACCGTTTCATCAAACGCTGAAGTTTTGTCGCGGGAAAGTTTCGCAACTACGCCACGCATTTAGATGAAATGAAACGTACCGCACTGAGCCGAAAAGGTAAGCCGGTAAAATCCAGCACCGCGATTCGTCCCACGAGTTACCGGAGCATTTACCTAAGCATTTACCGGAGCTTCTCGGTTTGGAGGAAATCGCTTCTCGTGTCAAGCAATTAAAACTTTTCACAAACACTCAGGGGTGTAGAATAAAGCTCTGGGAATAGTAAGAAACACGATGAGATATCTGGCTACCTGTGGGTTTCTATCTTCTCAAGATTTACAAAATGATGATGAGCCCCAAAACCATAGCATAAAGCTAGTGCTTCAGGATACTTTAGTGCCCATGCTGCAAACTTACTGAGTCACCCTGTCTAATTTTATTCCCATGAAGTGCACACAGGACCAACATTGGAGCATCATCATACTAAAGTTATGTGCATATCGGCGATGAAGGTCAAACAATAGTTTTGGGTTTAATGACACGTCAACCCTGGTGGGTCATTTTGAGTCGTCTCCCAGAAAAAGGGACTGAAAAGATAGAAGAAGTAGTAGAGGAGAAGATAGGTGGGGGGAGCGCTGGAGAAAGCGGAAAATGAATAAAAGTGTACAAACAGAAGAAGAAACAACGCTCCCCCTCTACCCCTACCTGCTGCAAGGACAGCAGGCCTTGCCCAACTGTAAGTCAGTATCAGTTGGACTCCCGTCACCTTTGCAACAGAACATGTCAAAAACTTTTAAAAACAGTTTTTATGTAGTTCAGAGAAGATCCCTTTTGAAGCCCTCAAGGATCCAAGAAGTGGCAATATTCTGTGAAAGTTGGCCCTTAAGTGTGATGCCCGTGCCGATTAAGGAGAGTTTAAGAAGATGTCGGTCCATATACTCCGGGGAGTATCCCCTACTGTTCGCCGCTTTTGGGTCGGAGAACCTGCAAAGTAGAAGTAAAACACAGATCAGGAATCGATACAATTAACTTACTCCACCCATCAAAGACACCAAAGGGAAAGAAACACAAACATTAAGCGACCAGACCATAATGGAAACCTAAACAAAGGAAGGCCATAAGGACAGTTACAAGCATGGATGTCCACTTAGCCCAGAGATACATGTAGATCATGCCCTCAATGCTGGTGAGTTTGCCGGCCAAGGTGCTGTATCACTTGGGAGGTAATTGTGGTTGTGTGGTAGTCATCTCTGACAAACCAAGGTGCTCGCCGTACGCGTTGCACCGTCTCGAGGTGCTGGATACTGTATGTGGACCGCATACTGATGGGCATTATCCAGGATACGTCTAATCATGGTCTCTACCATTATGCTTCACCATCCTCAGACCAGCTTGTTATCTCCCTTCCAAAGAAACGCCAGGCTGCTGTTTGCCTTTTTACATGTGCATCAAAATGGATTCCCATGCGATGTTTCTGAAATAAATGATGCCCAGGTACTTTAAAGTCTTTAAGATTGACAGTTCATGGCTGTTTATCTTTAACATGTAAGTTGCTCCAAATCTTCGACCTGGTTTCCTGATCATTGCCTCCACTTATATTCTCCATTTTGCTACCCTGACTGTCGCACATTTGGAGCAAGTTCGTTCCGCCAAATATCTTGGTATCACCATCACTGATGATCTCGATTGGGGTCAGCATATCTCTGAAATAACATCTAAAGCAACTAGGACCTTAGGATTCCTTAGACGTAATTTGGCTTTTGCACCTCGGCAGACAAAGGATGTTGCATATAAAACATTGGTTCGCCCTCAGCTTGAATATGCATCACCCATTTGGCATCCATATGTTAAAACTCAGATTCAGCAGGTGGAGAAGGTGCAGAGGACAGCTGCTCGATGGACCTGCAGACGATGGCGAAATAGAAGTAGCGTCGGTGACATGCTTGATGAACTAGAGTGGCCATCCCTGGAGACCCGTCGTGAGCAGTCCTCCTTAACCTTCTTCTACAAGATACATTCTGGTACAGTATCAATTAACAAGGATAGGTATCTGACCCCTACAACAGTGTCAACCCGGACAAGGGCATCGAGAGCAAATAACTCACAGTATCGTAGGTACCAGTCCTATAGTGATGCCCTGAAAAACTCTTTCTTCCCCAGAACTATTCCTCAGTGGAATAGTCTTCCATCTTCTGCGGTGAATGCCAAGACTGCAGATGAGTTCAAAGCCCGCACAGTATAAGATTGAGACTCAGAGGTATGCGTTTTATGATACCTCTGTGCTTGGATTGTAAATAGTTTTAAGGACTCATCCAGAGATGATTTTTTTTTGGGGGGGGGGGGGGGGCTAAATTCTAAATTTAGCCACCCACCCAACTGAGGTAATGGCCAAATATGACCGACTCAGTATAAGAAGATAGATAGATAGATAGATAGATAGATAGGATTGAGAAGACTTTTGATAGTCCGTATTCCATTATAGGCATTGCTGTAGTCTGTCAAGACCCCACTGAAGCGTCCAATATCAGTCATGCTTGAGACCGTGTGATATAAAAGGCTGACATTAGCAAAGAGCTGAACTCCAGGGCTAACTTTCTGTGGCAGATCATTTATGCATGGGAAGAACAACAAAGGTCTGAGCATGACACCTTGAGGGACACCGGATACAGCTGGAGCAATCGTGGTAATCAAGCCTGTGACCAGGTCTGGTTAGCCCCTATTGGTCAGGAAGCTCTGGATCCACACACATCCCACCCCCTCCCCCTTTTATTTTGTTTAGCCAAATATGACCAACTCAGTATATGTAGATAGGGGTGTTACCCTGTAAATTAGTGTGTTTGTTCAAAAGGCAGTGCGTTTATTTCGGTCTCCGGACGTTAGCCCCCCAGGACGTTTGCCCCCCAATGACTTAATCTAAAAATGGACATTTGCCCCCCAGTTGAAAATGCGACCCGGACATTTGCCCCCCAGAGCTTATTTTTGGAATGGACATCTGCCCCCCAGTGCTTATTTTACAGGTGGACAATTGCCCCCCACTGCTTATTTCAGAAAGGGACATTTGCCCCCCCCCCCCCAACGTGGCTAGACAAGGATATTCATTCCACAGACTTGTATATAACTATATAATTTACATGATAACGTTTTGGTTAAAGTTTTACAGCCCATTCAAGATCATTTCAATTTCTTCAAGAATTAACCATCAGTGTATCGAGTGTAAAAACCACTCGAGTATAGGCATCTGACACTGGACCCTCTGTGAGGCACAAACGCAAAATATGGTTCTGTAGCTGACTTGCTTAACCCTTATCCTGCTGAATAAATTAGCATCTCTCCAATTGTTGACTATTAACCATCACATTCTTGGTATATTTTTGTTAACTTAACAAATTGCATGATAAAGAGTATAGATCCCCATCAGATATGGCATCTGATCGGGATCCATACTGCTTTCTAACGTAGGGGTTGTCCATAACAGCAGGTTATTATGGGATTCATATTTATATAGAAGGAGTAATTAATTGCTTGACATTTTGTATTTCTGATGATAATAAACCAATAAATACATTGTTTTCCTCCTTTGTGTTAGCCCTGGTCTATCTGGGGGGCAAATGTCCCTTTCTGAATTAAGCAGTGGGGGGCAAATGTCCACCTGTTAAATAAACACTGGGGGGCAGATGTCCATACCAAAAATAAGCTCTGGGGGGCAAATGTCCAGGTCACATTTTCAACTGGGGGGCAAATGTCCATTTTTAGATTAATTCATTGGGGGGCAAATGTCCTGGGGGCAAATGTCCTGGAATCGTTTATTTCATATTATATGGAGCGTGATAGCTCAGTGGTTAGTGCACTTGCCTCTGATGCTAAAGGTCCCGGGTTCGATCACCGGCAGCGGCGATAAAATTTCGGTGTCCGAACACGCTCCAGTGGCATCATTTGCAGGGATGAATGTCATAAAAGTGCACCGTCCTTCGGATCGGGACGTTAACTGGAGGCCCCCTGTGCAGGGAGATCCATCCCCTGTGCAGGTTAAAGATCCCTACCGTAATTACATGATTACTGTGTAGGCTTTCATCCTGCAAAACCTGAAGTGTATGTAATATACACCTGCGGTAATGGTCAAATGTGACCGACGCAGTATCAGAAGATAGATAGATAGATAGATATATCTTAATTATAACAATTAAGAGACGAAATATAAAATCTTCGGATCAGCATTTTGGGCTCGGCGGCGCGGCCCGGCCTTGGCTTTTATACCCGACCTCTGAGCACTGAGCTGGGATGCAGCAGCCACGAAGTCAGTGTTGCTAGTCCTATATCGACGCAGGCGCAGAGGAGCAATGGGAAGCCCTTTTTTCCAACCGCAAGACGGCGGTTGCAGCCAACCGATGACTGTGTTTTACCACCGGTGTTAGGTTACAAATATCCCGAACATTTCTCTTTGGAAATGGCGTCCGTGACAACATGGACGCAGTTAGAAGATGCCCTCGAATATCTTCGAGGGCACGAAGTAACAGAGAACGTAAGATTTTCGTGCATTAAAAGTTCAAAAGGATTTGGAAATGGAGGTATAGTGTATTGGCATTTAGATACAGTTATGTTATGAAATAGGAAAACTGCTGCGAGTGGGCCCATCCATGCTTGTAAACCCTGTTGGTTTCATTGGGTGGCAGGGATTTAGATGTCATTTCATCACAGTGTCGGGTAAAAGTCCCACAAAATTGGAAGCCATGTCTCCAAAATGACCTAAATAGTGTTGACGGGGACGTTAAACCTCAAATCAAACAAAAACTGAAGATTGTTTGTTTGTTTTGGAGTTTACAGTCCAGCTAACAATATCTAGGTCATTTTTTTAGCCAGTCTGTTAACCTATCCAGACTTTTCCTTTTCGTATATGTAATGCACCAGTCATTTGTAACCAATCCCCCCACCTACAGGATGAGGGGTACTTCGAAAAAGCGCGGATAATGTATTACCCGTCGTCCGTCCATACGTTCGTCTGTAATGTCGCACCAAATCTCCTACACCATATAATCTAGAATCTCGAAACTCACAGACAATAGCTCTATATATGGCTGAGGACTACAGCAATATAGTAAGAATTTTGATCTGACCCCCAGGCAGGGGGTGGGGCCCAACTTTGCCCGAGGGGTAAAAATTCTTTTTCTTCAAACATAGTCATGTTGCATATCAAATTGAAGGTAATGAAGAGTAGAATATGCTGATGCAAAAATGTTGCCCTGGGGGCATGTCTGGGGGTCACCAGAGGTCAAAAATAGGATATTTCGTATTGACATCAAGTTGGTTACTTATTCCCGTTTCCCTATTCCCGATTCGAATCGGGAATACTTATTCCCGATTCGCAAAATACACAGAACTATGGAACCCGGGAAGGGACATGATTTTTTATTTTTATTATGTTGTGCGAACAAGATAATATCTTGAGCGGACAAGATATTATCTTGTTCGGACAACATATTATCTTGTGCGGACAAGATATTATCTTGTCCGCACAACATATTATCTTGTGCGAACAAGATAATATCTTGTCCGCACAAGATAATATCTTGTCCGCACAACATATTATCTTGTTTGCACAACATATATCTTGGGAAGTTGTGCGAACAAGATATTATCTTGTGCGGACAAGATATCTTGTTCGGACAACATATTATCTTGTGCGCACAAGATATTATCTTGTGCGGACAAGATAATATCTTGTGCGCACAAGATATTATCTTGTCCGAACAAGATAATATCTTGTCTGCACAAGATCTATGTTGTGCAGACAAGATATTATCTTGTGCGGACAAGATAATATCTTGTTCGCACAACTTAATATCTTGTGCGGACAAGATAATATCTTGTCTGCACAAGATAATATGTTGTCCGCACAAGATAATATCTTGTCCGCACAAGATAATATGTTGTCCGAACAAGATAATATCTTGTCCGCACAAGATATTATCTTGTGCGCACAACTTATAAAATAAAAAAAAATCATGTCCCTTCCCGGGTTCCGTACAGAACAGATGAGAATAACTTTTGATATGTCAAGAAACTTATACTCAGAATCCTGGTTGCCCGAATAGCATTCAAGACACTTAAAACTTACCTGAGCTGCATACCTATGCCTTGTGGGATAGACTCGCATAAGCGGAACATTCCGTTACGATAACACACCTGTGCGACATAGTACATTTTTCACAGCTCCAAAATGGTTATTTTTCTGATGAAAATCCATGATATTTTTCTTATTTATACTGCAAACATAGGCTGTAGGTGCTTGTTAGTACAGCCTCATTGAGGCGGTTCTTACGAGTATCCACAGCCTATGTCGTATGAGTCGGTTCTAACGAGTATACACAACCTACGTATTGCAGCAGAAATACGAAAATAATATATACCCCGTAAACCCCAGTTTTCTCTATAATATATATAATGGGGTTTAGCGGGGTATTTTTTATTACGGAATTGTTGGCCAATTGACTTGTTGTACTGCTATTAAAAATAATGCAACTCTCAAATGTTATGTGTGGGGCTTATATGAAACAGTAACAACCAGAAACCGATTCTTTAACAAATGAAGGACACGAGCATTTTGACAGCATTACAAATGTTGCTGCACGAGAGTGGCTAAACTTTGTGAGCATAAAGAGCTATAGACGGGCAAAACAAAGAAATGTTAGTCTACAGGTGGGGGTACCCAAGTTCGAAGCTCCGGGAACCATAGTCTGGAAGTTTTCATAGTGAAAATTCATTGGGGAAGTTCCGAGCAAATCCCCTCACAATATATGCAATTTCAGGCTATATTTTGGGTGGGGTACCCTGGTTCGAGTCTCCGGGAGCCATAGCCTGGGAGTTTTCAGAGTGACCATATTTTGTGGGTATAGGGACCGATAAGCGGGCAATACTCAGAATGTTTTCACGAAAATTCATTGGGGAAGTTTTGGGTATAGGGACCGATAAGCGGGCAATACTCAGAATGTTTTCACGAAAATTCATTGGGGAAGTTTTGAGAAAATCGCGTCCCTGCATGTGCCATATATGACTAAGCGCGAGTCTACAGGTGGGGGTACCCAAGTTCGACGCTCCGGGGGCCATAGCCTGGGAGTTTTCAGAGTGACCATATTTTGTGGGTATAATGTACCATAGACGGGCATTACACAGAAATGTTTTCAAAAAAAATCATTGGGGAAGTTCAGAGCAAATCGCCTCACAATATATGCAATATCAGGCTATATTTTGGGTGGGGTACCCTGGTTCGAGTCGCCGGGAGCCATAGCCTGGGAGTTTTCAGAGTGACCATATTTTGTGGGTATAGGGACCGATAAGCGGGCAATACTCAGAAATGTTTTCACGAAAATTCATTGGGGAAGTTTTGAGAAAATCGCGTCCCCGCATGTGCCATATATGACTAAGCGCGAGTCTACAGGTGGGGGTACCCAAGTTCGACGCTCCGGGGGCCATAGCCTGGGAGTTTTCAGAGTGACCGTATTTTGTGGGTATAATGTACCATAGACGGGCAATACACAGAAATGTTTTCAAAAAAATCATTGGGGAAGTTCCGAGCAAATCGCCTCACAATATATGCAATATCAGGCTATATTTTGGGTGGGGTACCCTGGTTCGAGTCTCCGGGAGCCATAGCCTGGGAGTTTTCAGAGTGACCATATTTTGTGGGTATAGGGACCGATAAGCGGGCAATTCTCAGAAATGTTTTCACGAAAATTCATTGGGGAAGTTTTAAGAAAATCGCGTCCCCGCATGTGCCATATATGACTAAGCGCGAGTCTCCAGGTGGGGGTACCCAAGTTCGACGCTCTGGGGACCATAGACTGGGAGTTTTCAGAGTGACCATATTTTTTGGGTATAATGTACCATAGACAGGCATTACACAGAAATGTTTTCAAAAAAAAATTATGGGGAAGTTCCGAGCAAATCGCCTCACAATATATGCAATATCAGGCTATATTTTGGGTGGTGTACCCTGGTTCGAGTCCCCGGGAGCCATAGCCTGGGAGTTTTCAGAGTGACCATATTTTGTGGGTATAGGGACCGATAAGCGGGCAATACTCAGAAATGTTTTCACGAAAATTCATTGGGGAAGTTTTGAGAAAATCGCGTCCCTGCATGT
The DNA here is from genome assembly GCA_963580285.1 of Lucinisca nassula. Lineage (NCBI taxonomy): Eukaryota > Metazoa > Mollusca > Bivalvia > Lucinida > Lucinidae > Lucinisca > Lucinisca nassula. The sequence continues at coordinate 91,775,463 of OY757022.1, forward strand.
GCCATATAGACAGGCATTACACAGAAATGTTTTCAAAAAAAAATTATGGGGAAGTTCCGAGCAAATCGCCTCACAATATATGCAATATCAGGCTATATTTTGGGTGGTGTACCCTGGTTCGAGTCCCCGGGAGCCATAGCCTGGGAGTTTTCAGAGTGACCATATTTTGTGGGTATAGGGACCGATAAGCGGGCAATACTCAGAAATGTTTTCACGAAAATTCATTGGGGAAGTTTTGAGAAAATCGCGTCCCTGCATGTGCCATATATGACTAAGCGCGAGTCTACAGGTGGGGGTACCCAAGTTCAACGCTCCGGGGGCCATATCCTGGGAGTTTTCAGAGTGACCATATTTTGTAGGTATAATGTACCATAAACGGGCAATACACCGAAATGTTTTCAAAAAAATTCATTGGGGAAGTTTCGAGCAAATCGCCTCACAATATTATGCAATATCAGGCTATATTTTGGGTGGGGTACCCTGGTTCGAGTCTCCGGGAGCCATAGCCTGGGAGTTTTCAGAGTGACCATATTTTGTGGGTATAGGCACCGATAAGCGGGCAATACTCAGAAATGTTTTCACGAAAATTCATTGGGGAAGTTTTGAGAAAATCGCGTCCCCGCATGTGCCATATATGACTAAGCGCGAGTCTACAGGTGGGGGTACCCAAGTTCGACGCTCCGGGGGCCATAGCCTGGGAGTTTTTAAAGTGACCATATTTTGTGGGTATAATGTACCATAGACGGGCAATACACAGAAATGTTTTAAAAAAAATTCATTGGGGAAGTTCCGAGCAAATCGCCTCACAATATATGCAATATCAGGCTATATTTTGGGTGGGGTACCCTGGTTCGAGTCTCCGGGAGCCATAGCCTGGGAGTTTTCAGAGTGACCATATTTTGTGGGTATAGATCCGATAAGCGGGCAATACTCAGAAATGTTTTCACGAAAATTCATTGGGGAAGATTTGAGAAAATCGCGTCCCCGCATGTGCCATATATGACTAAGCGCGAGTCTACAGGTGGGGGTTCCCAAGTTCGACGCTCCGGGGGCCATAGCCTGGGAGTTTTCAGAGTGACCATATTTTGTGGGTATAATGTACCATAGACGGGAAATACACAGAAATGTTTTCAAAAAAATTCATTTGGGAAGTTCCGAGCAAATCGCCTCACAATATATGCAATATCAGGCTATATTTTGGATGGGGTACCCTGGTTCGAGTCTCCGGGAGCCATAGCCTGGGAGTTTTCAGAGTGACCATATTTTGTGGGTATAGGGACCGATAAGCGGGCAATACTCAGAAATGTTTTCACGAAAATTCATTGGGGAAGATTTGAGAAAATCGCGTCCCCGCATGTGCCATATATGACTAAGCGCGAGTCTACAGGTGGGGGTACCCAAGTTCGACGCTCCGGGGGCCATAGCCTGGGAGTTTTCAGAGTGACCATATTTTGTGGGTATAATGTACCATAGACGGGCATTACACAGAAATGTTTTCAAAAAAATCATTGGGGAAGTTCTGAGCAAATCGCCTCACAATATATGCAATATCAGGCTATATTTTGGGTGGGGTACCCTGGTTCGAGTCGCCGGGAGCCATAGCCTGGGAGTTTTCAGAGTGACCATATTTTGTGGGTATAGGGACCGATAAGCGGGCAATACTCAGAAATGTTTTCACGAAAATTCATTGGGGAAGTTTTGAGAAAATCGCGTCCCCGCATGTGCCATATATGACTAAGCGCGAGTCTACAGGTGGGGGTACCCAAGTTCGACGCTCCGGGGGCCATATCCTGGGAGTTTTCAGAGTGACCATATTTTGTAGGTATAATGTACCATAAACGGGCAATACACAGAAATGTTTTCAAAAAAATTCATTGGGGAAGTTTCGAGCAAATCGCCTCACAATATATGCAATATCAGGCTATATTTTGGGTGGGGTACCCTGGTTCGAGTCTCCGGGAGCCACAGCCTGGGAGTTTTCAGAGTGACCATATTTTGTGGGTATAGGCACCGATAAGCGGGCAATACTCAGAAATGTTTTCACGAAAATTCATTGGGGAAGTTTTGAGAAAATCGCGTCCCCGCATGTGCCATATATGACTAAGCGCGAGTCTACAGGTGGGGGTACCCAAGTTCGACGCTCCGGGGGCCATAGCCTGGGAGATTTCAGAGTGACCATATTTTGTGGGTATAATGTACCATAGACGGGCAATACACAGAAATGTTTTAAAAAAAATTCATTGGGGAAGTTCCGAGCAAATCGCCTCACAATATATGCAATATCAGGCTATATTTTGGGTGGGGTACCCTGGTTCGAGTCTCCGGGAGCCATAGCCTGGGAGTTTTCAGAGTGACCATATTTTGTGGGTATAGGGACCGATAAGCGGGCAATACTCAGAAATGTTTTCACGAAAATTCATTGGGGAAGTTTTGAGAAAATCGCGTCCCTGCATGTGCCATATATGACTAAGCGCGAGTCTACAGGTGGGGGTTCCCAAGTTCGACGCTCCGGGGGCCATAGCCTGGGAGTTTTCAGAGTGACCATATTTTGTGGGTATAATGTACCATAGACGGGAAATACACAGAAATGTTTTCAAAAAAATTCATTTGGGAAGTTCCGAGCAAATCGCCTCACAATATATGCAATATCAGGATATATTTTGGATGGGGTACCCTGGTTCGAGTCTCCGGGAGCCATAGCCTGGGAGTTTTCAGAGTGACCATATTTTGTGGGTATAGGGACCGATAAGCGGGCAATACTCAGAAATGTTTTCACGAAAATTCATTGGGGAAGATTTGAGAAAATCGCGTCCCCGCATGTGCCATATATGACTAAGCGCGAGTCTACAGGTGGGGGTACCCAAGTTCGACGCTCCGGGGGCCATAGCCTGGGAGTTTTCAGAGTGACCATATTTTGTGGGTATAATGTACCATAGACGGGCATTACACAGAAATGTTTTCAAAAAAATCATTGGGGAAGTTCAGAGCAAATCGCCTCACAATATATGCAATATCAGGCTATATTTTGGATGGGGTACCCTGGTTCGAGTCTCCGGGAGCCATAGCCTGGGAGTTTTCAGATTGACCATATTTTGTGGGTATAGGGACCGATAAACGGGCAATACTCAGAAATGTTTTCACGAAAATTCATTGGGGAAGTTTGGAGAAAATCGCGTCCCCGCATGTGCCATATATGACTAAGCGCGAGTCTACAGGTGGGGGTACCCAAGTTCGACGCTCTGGGGGCCATAGCCTGGGAATTTTCAGAGTGACCATATTTTGTGGGTATAATGTACCATAGACGGGCAATACACAGAAATGTTTTCAAAAAAATCATTGGGGAAGTTCCGAGCAAATCGCCTCACAATATATGCAATATCAGGCCATATTTTGGGTGGGGTACCCTGGTTCGAGTCTCCGGGAGCCATAGCCTGGGAGTTTTCAGAGTGACCATATTTTGTAGGTATAGGGACCGATAAGCGGGCAATACTCAGAAATGTTTTCACGAAGATTCATTGGGGAAGTTTTGAGAAAATCGCGTCCCCGCATGTGCCATATATGACTAAGCGCGAGTCTACAGGTGGGGGTACCCAAGTTCGACGCTCCGGGGGCCATAGCCTGGGAGTTTTCAGAGTGACCATATTTTGTGGGTATAATGTACCATAGACGGGCAATACACAGAAATGTTTTCAAAAAAATCATTGGGGAAGTTCCGAGCAAATCGCCTCACAATATATGCAATATCAGGCTATATTTTGGGTGGGGTACCCTGGTTCGAGTCTCCGGGAGCCATAGCCTGGGAGTTTTCAGAGTGACCATATTTTGTGGGTATAGGCACCGATAAGCGGGCAATACTCAGAAATGTTTTCACGAAAATTCATTGGGGAAGTTTTGAGAAAATCGCGTCCCCGCATGTGCCATATATGACTAAGCGCGAGTCTACAGGTGGGGGTACCCAAGTTCGACGCTCCGGGGGCCATAGCCTGGGAGTTTTCAGAGTGACCATATTTTGTGAGTATAATGAACCATAGACGGGCAATACACAGAAATGTTTTCAAAAAAATTCATTGGGGAAGTTCCGAGCAAATCGCCTCACAATATATGCAATATCAGGCTATATTTTGGGTGGGGTACCCTGGTTCGAGTCTCTGGGAGCCATAGCCTGGGAGTTTTCAGAGTGACCATATTTTGTGGGTATAGGGACCGATAAGCGGGCAATACTCAGAAATGTTTTCACGAAAATTCATTGGGGAAGTTTTGAAAAAATCGCGTCCCCGCATGTGCCATATACGACTAAGCCAGAGTCTACAGGTGGGGGTACCCAAGTTCGACGCTCCGGGGGCCATAGCCTGGGAGTTTTCAGAGTGACCATATTTTGTGGGTATAATGTACCATAGACGGGCATTACACAGAAATTTAAAAAAAAAAAATCATTGGGGAAGTTCCGAGCAAATCGCCTCACAATATATGCAATATCAGGCTATATTATGGGTGGGGTAACCTGGTTCGAGTCTCCGGGTCCCATAGCCTGAGAGTTTTTTTAGAGTGACCATATTTTGTGGGTATAGGGACCGATAAGCGGGCAATACTCAGAAATGTTTTCACGAAAATTCATTGGGGAAGTTTTGAGAAAATCGCGTCCCCGCATGTGCCATATATGACTAAGCGCGAGTCTACAGGTGGGGGTACCCAAGTTCGACGCTCCGGGGGCCATAGCCTGGGAGTTTTCAGAGTTACCATATTTTGTGGGTATAATGTACCATAGACGGGCAATACACAGAAATGGTTTCAAAAAAATTCATTGGGGAAGTTCCGAGCAAATCGCCTCACAATATATGCAATATCAGGCTATATTTTGGGTGGGGTACCCTGGTTCGAGTCTCCGGGAGCCATAGCCTGGGAGTTTTCAGAGTGACCATATTTTGTAGGTATAGGGACCGATAAGCGGGCGATACTCAGAAATGTTTTCACGAAAATTCATTAGGGAAATTTTGAGAAAATCGCGTCCCCGCATGTGCCATATATGACTAAGCGCGAGTCTCGAGTGGGGATACCCAAGTTCGACGCTCCGGGGGCCATATCCTGGGAGTTTTCAGAGTGACCATATTTTGTGGGTATAATGTACCATAGACGGGCAATACACAGAAACGTTTTCAAAAAAAAAATCATTGGGGAAACTCCGAGCAAATCGCCTCACAATATATGCAATATCAGGCTATATTTTGGGTGGGGTACCCTGGTTCGAGTCTCCGGGAGCCATAGCCTGGGAGTTTTCAGTGACCATATTTTGTGGGTATAGGGACCGATAAGCGGGCAATACTCAGAAATGTTTTCACGAAAATTCATTGGGGAAGTTATAAGAAAATCGCGTCCCCGCATGTGCCATATATGACTAAGCGCGAGTCTACAGGTGGGGGTACCCAAGTTCGACGCTCCGGTGGCCATAGCCTCGGAGTTTTCAGAGTGACCATATTTTGTGGGTATAATGAACCATAGACGGGCAATACACAGAAATGGTTTCAAAAAAATTCATTGGGGAAGTTCAGAGCAAATCGCCTCACAATATATGCAATATCAGGCTATATTTTGGGTGGGGTTACCTGGTTCGAGTCTCCGAGAGCCATAGCCTGGGAGTTTTCAGAGTGACCATATTTTGTGGGTATAGGGACCGAAAAGCGGGCAATACTCAGAAATGTTTTCACGAAAATTCATTGGGGAAGTTTTGAGAAAATCGCGTCCCTGCATGTGCCATATATGACTAAGCCCGGGTCTACAGGTGGGGGTACCCAAGTTCGACGCTCCGGGGGCCATAGCCTGGGAGATTTCAGAGTGACCATATTTTGTGGGTATAATGTACCATAGACGAGAAATACACAGAAATGTTTTCAAAAAAATTCATTGGGGAAGTTCCGAGCAAATCGCCTCACAATATATGCAATATCAGGCTATATTTTGGGTGGGGTACCCTGGTTCGAGTCTCCGAGAGCCATAGCCTGGGAGTTTTCAGAGTGACCATATTTTGTGGGTACAGGGACCGATAAGCGGGCAATACTCAGAAATGTTTTCACGAAAATTCATTAGGGAAGTTTTGAGAAAATCGCGTCCCCGCATGTGCCATATATGACTAAGCGCGAGTCTACAGGTGGGGGTACCCAAGTTCGACGCTCCGGGGGCCATAGCCTGGGAGTTTTCAGAGTGACCATATTTTGTGGGTATAATGTACCATAGACGGGCAATACACAGAAATGTTTTCAAAAAAAATGCATTGGGGAAGTTCCGAGCAAATCGCCTCAATATATGCAATATCAGGCTATATTTTGGGTGGGGTACCCTGGTTCGAGTCTCAGGGAGCCATAGCCTGGGAGTTTTCAGAGTGACAATATTTTGTGGGTATAGGGACCGATAAGCGGGCAATACTCAGAAATGTTCTCACAAAAATTCATTGGGGAAGTTTTGAGAAAATCGCGTCCCCGCATGTGCCATATATGACTAAGCGCGAGTCTACAGGTTGTGGTACCCAAGTTCGACGCTCTGGGGGCCATAGCCTGGGAGTTTTCAGAGTGACCATATTTTGTGAGTATAATGTACCATAGACGGGCAATACACAGAAATGTTTTCAAAAAAATTCATTGGGGAAGTTCCGAGCAAATCGCCTCACAATATATGCATTATAAGGCCATATTTTGGGTTGGGTACCCTGGTTCGAGTCTCCGGGAGCCATAGCCTGGGAGATTTCAGAGTGACCATATTTTGTGAGTATAGGGACCGATAAGCGGGCAATACTCAGACATGCTTTCAAGAAAATTCATTGGGGAAGTTTTGAGAAAATCGCGACCCCGCATGTGCCATATATGACAAAGCGCGAGTCTACAGGTGGGGGGTTCCCAAGTTCGACGCTCCGGGGGCCATAGCCTGGGAGTTTTCAGAGTGACCATATTTTGTGGGTATAATGTACCATAGACGGGCAATACACAGAAATGTTTTCAAAAAAATTCAGAGCGTCGAACTTGGGTACCCCCACCTGTAGACTCGCGGTTAGTCATATATGGCACATGCGGGGACGCGATTTTCTCAAAACTTCCCCAATGAATTTTCGTGAAAACATTTCTGAGAATTGCCCGCTTATCGGTCCCTGTACCCACAAAATATGGTCACTCTGAAAACTCTCAGGCTATGGCTCCCGGAGACTCGAACCAGGGTACCCCACCCAAAATATAGCCTGATATTGCATATATTGTGAGGCGATTTGCTCTGAACTTCCCCAATGATTTTTTTTGAAAACATTTCTGTGTAATGCCCGTCTATGGTACATTATACCCACAAAATATGGTCACTCTGAAAACTCACAGGCTATGGCCCCCGGAGCGTCGAACTTGGGTACCCCCACCTGTAGACTCGCGCTTAGTCATATATGGCACATGCGGGGACGCGATTTTCTCAAATCTTCCCCAATGAATTTTCGTGAAAACATTTCTGAGTATTGCCCGCTTATCGGTCCCTATACCCACAAAATATGGTCACTCTGAAAACTCCCAGGCTATGGCTCCCGGAGACTCGAACCAGGGTACCCCATCCAAAATATAGCCTGATATTGCATTTATATTGTGAGGCGATTTGCTCGGAACTTCCCCAATGAATTTTTTTGAAAACATTTCTGTGTATTTCCCGTCTATGGTACATTATACCCACAAAATATGGTCACTCTGAAAACCCCAGGCTATGGCCCCCGGAGCGTCGAACTTGGGAATCCCCACCTGTAGACTCGCGCTTAGTCATATATGGCACATGCAGGGACGCGATTTTCTCAAAACTTCCCCAATGAATTTTCGTGAAAACATTTCTGAGTATTGCCCGCTTATCGGTCCCTACACCAACAAAATATGGTCACTCTGAAAACTCCCAGGCTATGGCTCCCGGAGACTCGAACCAGGGTACCCCACCCAAAATATAGCCTGACATTGCATATATTGTGAGGCGATTTTTTCTGAACTTCCCCACTGAATTTTTTTTAAATTTGCTCGGAACTTCCCAAATGATTTTTTTGAAAACATTTCTGTGTATTACCCGTCTATGGTACATTATACCCACAAAATATGGTCACTCTGAAAACTCCCAGGCTATGGCCCCCGGAGCGTCGAACTTGGGTACCCCCACCTGTAGACTCGCGCTTAGTCATATATGGCACATGCGGGGACGCGATTTTCTCAAAACTTCCCCAATGAATTTTCGTGAAAACATTTCTGAGTATTGCCCGCTTATCGGTCCCTATACCTACAAAATATGGTCACTCTGAAAACTCCCAGGCTATGGCTCCCGGAGACTCGAACCAGGGTACCCCACCCAAAATATGGCCTGATATTGCATATATTGTGAGGCGATTTGCTCGGAACTTCCCCAATGATTTTTTTGAAAACATTTCTGTGTATTGCCCGTCTATGGTACATTATACCCACAAAATATGGTCACTCTGAAAACTCCCAGGCTATGGCCCCCAGAGCGTCGAACTTGGGTACCCCCACCTGTAGACTCGCGCTTAGTCATATATTGCACATGCTTGGACGCGATTTTCTGAAAACTTCCCCAATGAATTTTTTTGGAAACATTTCTGTGTATTGCCCGGCTGTGGTACATTATACCCACAAAATATGGTCACTCTGAAAACTCCCAGGCTATGGCTCCCGGAGACTCGAACCAGGGTACCCCACCCAAAATATAGCCAGATATTGCATATATTGTGAGGCGATTTGCTCAGAACTTCCCCAATGAATTTTTTTGAAAACATTTCAGTGTATTGCCCGTCTATGGTACATTAAACCCACAAAATATGGTCACTCTGAAAACTCCCAGGCTATGGCCCCAGAGCGTCGAACTTGGGTACCCCCACCTGTAGACTCGCTTTTAGCCATATATTGCACATGCGGGGACGCGATTTTCTCAAAACTTCCCCAATGAATTTTCGTGAAAACATGTCTGAGTATTGCCCGCTTATCGTCCCTATACCCACAAAATATGGTCACCCTGAAAACTCCCAGGCTATGGCTCCCGGAGACTCGAACCAGGGTACCCCACCCAAAATATAGCTAGATATTGCATATATTGTGAGGCGATTTGCTCAGAACTTCCCCAATGTATTTTTTTTGAAAACATTTCTGTGTATTGCCCGTCTATGGTACATTAAACCCACAAAATATGGTCACTCTGAAAACTCCGAGGCCATGGCCCCCGGAGCGGCGAACTTGGGTATCCCCACCAGTAGACTCGCTCTTAGTCATATATTGCACATGCGGGGACGCGATTTTCTAAAATACTTCCCCAATGAATTTTCGTGAAAACATTTCTGTGTATTGCCCGTCTATGGTACATTAAACCCACAAAATATGGTCACTCAGAAAACTCCCAGGCTATGGCTCCCGGAGACTCGAACCAGGGTACCCCACCCAAAATATAGCCAGATATTGCATATATTGTGAGGCGATTTGCTCAGAACTTCCCCAATGAATTTTTTTGAAAACATTTCTGTGTATTGCCCGTCTTAAACCCACAAAATATGGTCACTCTGAAAACTCCCAGGCTATGGCCACCGGAGCGTCGAACTTGGGTACCCCCACCTGAAGACTCGCTCGTAGTCATATATTGCACATGCGGGGACGCAATTTTCTGAAAACTTCCCCAATGATTTTTTTTGAAAACATTTTTGTGTATTGCCCGTCTGTGGTACATTTTACCCACAAAATATGGTCACTCTGAAAACTCCCAGGCTATGGCTCCCGGAGACTCGAACCAGGGTACCCCACCCAAAATATAGCCAGATATTGCATATATTGTGAGGCGATTTGCTCAGAACTTCCCCAATGAATTTTTTTGAAAACTTTCTGTGTATTGCCCGTCTATGGTACATTAAACCCACAAAATATGGTCACTCTGAAAACTCACAGGCTATGGCCCCCGGAGCGTCGAACTTGGGTTCCCCCACCTGTAGACTCGCTCTTAGTCATATATTACACATGCGGGGACGCGATTTTCTCAAAACTTCCCCAATGAATTTTTTTGAAAACATTTCTGTGTATTGCCCGTCTGTGGTACATTATACCCACAAAATATGGTCACTCTGAAAACTCCCAGGCTATGGCTCCCGGAGACTCGAACCAGGGTACCCCACCCAAAATTTAGCCAGATATTGCATATATTGTGAGGCGATTTGCTCAGAACTTCCCCGATGAATTTCTTTGAAAACATTTCTGTGTATTGCCCGTCTATGGTACATTAAACCCACAAAATATGGTCACTCTGAAAACTCACAGGCTATGGCCCCCGGAGCGTCGAACTTGGGTATCCCCACCTGTAGACTCGCTCTTAGTCATATATTGCACATGCGGGGACGCGATTTTCTCAAAACTTCCCCAATGAATTTTTTTGAAAACATTTCTGTGTATTGCCCGTCTGTGGTACATTATACCCACAAAATATGGTCACTCTGAAAACTCCCAGGCTATGGCTTCCGGAGACTCGAACCAGGGTACCCCACCCAAAATATAGCCAGATATTGCATATATTGTGAGGCGATTTGCTCAGAACGTCCCCAATTAATTTTTTTGAAAACATTTCTGTGTATTGCCCGTCTATGGTACATTAAACCCACAAAATATGGTCACTCTGAAAACTCCCAGGCTATGGCCCCCGGAGCGTCGAACTTGGGTACCCCCACCTGTAGACTCGCTCTTAGTCATATATTGCACATGCGGGGACGCGATTTTCTGAAAACTTCCCAAATGAATTTTTTTGAACATGTTCTATAAAAGGGTTATCCTTTGGAAGCAAGGACTGCACCACAGAACTGAAAAATATGGAGTGTACCTGTTTTCTTGGCCAAACTAGCTAGTTTCGGCCAGTTAGGCCTCATAGGCCTCATCAGTAACCCTCATATATTTTAAAAATTCCTATATGGGATCAATGATCCCAAAGGACAAGAAAATACAATCTACACTATGGTATCGTTATCAAAGTTAAACTGACAAACGATGACATGTATGTCAAAAATACTTATAATGCATGAAGTAAGTGACTGTACTAATCCTGTTATCAAGGTATTTGGAACGCAATACGAATTCGATAGCAGTTTTGCGTACAGTTTCTTTAAAAATGTATTTGGCATTAATGTTATCTATCATGCAACGATTTTTCTACGTCTATGCCGCAAGGTCAAAGTCGTACTTAGAGGCTAAAGAGGTCCCAAACTTAACATGGTCAGTCACAGTCTTAATTGTAAATTGATTTTAGATTACTTTGCATAATTTTTAACTCTAATGAGACGTTTATCGGGTGCAAAACGCAGGCCAGTAACTATTTTGTCTTATTAAAGGTAGTAATAATACGCACAACGTGTACGAAACTTATTCAAGGTCCGTTCTGTCTTATTTCTATATCGATTTTAGTATCTTTGCAGAAGTGTTAACCTTTAACTTACCGTGTCTCGCAAAACTTGAGTAAGTATCTTCAAGGCTAGTGTGGTTATTACATGTCGAAGGTGACCGAAATGTTAACATGCTAAATAGCTTTCTCATTTCTAGAGAGAAATATAAATATTTGGCAGAAATTTTAACCATCAGGAGTCGATTTATGGCCGGCGCGATTCATGATTCGTACCTCCACGATAAAGGACATGTTGACACCTAAAACTATCAATGACTCCCTTACTTCTATGGTTTATCAACCGTTCTTGCAGAAAACTTTTCCGTGATGAGATAAGTGCTGCTTGAAAAGTAGAAGTAAAACAAAGATCAGGAATTGATACAATTAACCCACTCCACCCACAAAAGACACCAAAGGGAAAGAAATACAAACATTAAGCGACCAGACCATAATGGAAACCTAAACAAAGGAAGGCCATAAGGACAGTTACTTTCCCACAAAATGGCCATATGGCCATCCAAAACCAAAAGACACAAGTGACACACACAGAAAGCAACAAACAACAACATAAATAAATCGCCACAGAAGAGCCGCCATGGAACGGTCAGTGGAAGATTTCCACTGGGGGGCTTAAATCGATTTTACGTGGCCACAATCCTCGCCCTTACTTCCGTCGCGATTTAGACAAATAATTTGTTCAGTGCGCATGAAGGCCTCCTAACTCATCAGTGCAACATCTCCGTGAACACAAAAATCAAAGAACCACAGAGGTGAGACAACGGTGAGGACTCGACAGCAAGAAACCACTGAAATGCTGGAGCAAAAGAAAACCAACAGTTAGACTCCGATGAGCCCGACCAGAGACAGAGCATCAGGCACCAACCGACATTATCTCTCTAATTTTCAATAAGCCTTTACGTTGGAGCCGTCATAGAATGTGAGGCCTGACCCACCGGCGTGCAATTAAAGAGGGAAGCAAAGTTGCCAACCGTGATTGGGTTAACTACCATGCATGCAGTCTGTCGTATAATATCCGTGTTGTACCCAATTTTTTTATATCGAAGAATGATTTTACGAAATTGGGTGCTGAAGTCATTGCGGTTATATATTTTTCTGAATTTATATACTAAGTCACCATAAAATTCGGGTTCCGATAGACCTTGTTGCAGAAGAGATTTAAGTCCAATATTGAATTTTGAAATTAAATCAGAATGGCGTCTATAAAATTTTGAAAAGGCTTTGCGTTGTTTATGGAACCGATAACCCTGATTAAGGAGTTTAGCCGTTAATAATTTATTACGAGTGTTGAAGTCAGTTACATGACTACACACTCTAGCAAATCGAATTAATTGCGAAATATAAACGCCATGGGATGGCGCACGAGGAACATCACCATCCAAAAAAGGAAAATTTACAATCTCAAAATCAAAGTCATCGCGTTTATCATAAATTTTGCACGAAACAAATCCATCTTCAATAGATAGATGTAAATCCAAAAACGAGGCCTCGGTATCAGAAGAATTTGCTTTATTCAACTGAAGTTCTAGGGGGTAAATCTGACTGATCAAACCATCAAAATAGGTATTATCAATATTTAATAAATCATCTAAATATCTAGAAGTAGAGCTAAAAGCTTCAATAATTTCAGATTGGTTATCAATGGAAAGCGACAAAATGAAGTCTCTTTCATAACAATACAAGAACAGATCAGCCACAAGAGGTGCGCAATTAGTACCCATCGGAATACCCACAATTTGTCTAAATAACTTACTACCGAATCTAATATAAATATTGTCCAGTAGAAAGATGAGGGCATCACACACTTTCTGACATGACCAAAGTGTATAATTCTTATGCTCTTTAGAAGTGAAAAATGCATTTCTGACATTACATGCAAGATAGAGAGAATCTTCTCTGTGAAAAGCCCATTCAATTAAATCATTAAGCTTTTCTTTTACAAGATTATGAGGAAGTGTAGTGTAAAGAGTGGAACCCGGTTCCATATTTCTAAAGTCAATATCGTATTTACAGGTCCGAACTTAAAAGTAGAAGTAAAACAAAGATCAGGAATTGATACAATTAACTTACTCCACCCATAAAAGACACCAAAGGGAAAGAAATACAAACATTAAGCGACCAGACCATACTGGAAACCTAAACAAAGGAAGGCCATAAGGACAGTTATTTTCCCACAAAATGGCCATATGGCCATCCAAAACCAAAAGACACAAGTGATACACACAGCAAGTAACAAACAACAACATAAATAAATCGCCACAGAAGAGCCGCCTTGGAACGGTCAGTGGAAGATTTCCACTGGGGGGCTTAAATCGATTTTACGTGGCCACAATCCTCGCCCTTACTTCCGTCGCGATTTAGACAAATAATTTGTTCAGTCCGCATGAAGGCCTCCTAACTCATCAGTGCAACATCTCCGTGAACACAAAAATCAAAGAACCACAGATGTGAGACAACGGTGAGGACTCGACAGCAAGAAACCACTGAAATGCTGGAGCAAAAGAAAACCAACAGTTAAACTCCGATGAGCCCGACCAGAGACAGAGCCTGTTATTTCAGGATTCAAGTTCTTTGTTTGTTTTGTTTGATTTGAGGTTTAACGTCCCCGTCAACACAGTATATGACATTTTGGAGACGTGACTTCCAGTTTTATGGGACTTTTACCTGACATTGAGATGAAATGACATCTGAATTAGATTAATCATAAGAAATGAAGTTAAAAATGCGACCAGAACAGGCGAACCCTCGCTTACAAAGCAAGTGCTCTACCGACTGAGCTATCCGGACGCTGATAACATATCTTCATCTTCGAAGTTTGATAAACTTAGTTAATAAACAGCACTCCCTGTTGCCAAATGAAACCAGTAAGGGTTATTGGCGCTGACTCGCACCGCTTTGTCTGGGCAGGCTTAGTCTTTGTTTAGTCTTCACGCGGACTAAACAAAATTAGTGGTTATACCGTGACAGAATTAAGGGCGAGGATAATGGCCATGTAAAATCGATTAAAGCCCCCCCCCCCCCCCAACCCTTGGAATTCTTTCCAATGCCCGTTCCAAGGCGGTTCTTATGTGGCGGTTTATTTATGTTATTATTTGTTGCTTATTGTGTGTGTCACTTGTGAATTTAGATGGCCATTAGGACATTTTATGGGAAAGTAACTGTCCTTTTTGCCGTCCTTTGTTTAGGTTTCCATTGTGGTCTAGTCGCTTCGTGTTTGTGTTCCTTTCCGTTTGTGTCTTTGATGGATGGAGTAAGTCAATTTTATCGATTCCTGATCTTTGTTTTACTTCTACTTTCTAGATCCTCTAAGCGATTTGCCAGAACTCATGCGCGGTCGAATTCAGCTCTGTGTGGAAGCATCATGCACCCCATCTGTTTCTTAAAGCCCCGATGGGCGGGGTGGCGGTTTCAAATCATTTCGTAGAAACTTAAACTATCATGATACGCGGAAATCGAAAATATGTAACTACAATGTCAAAGAGGTACTAAGAGTTCAAACGTCTCCCAAAATTAAATACGGTCAATACTTTTTAAATTACTTGGCAGAATTGGTAAACATCTTGAGACGATGTTTTACAGGCGAAACCCAGATACAGACGTGCAGGCGTACTAAGAGGTCAAATAAACAAGGTTTTTTTCGAGTCCAGTCACTAACTTTCCTATTTTTGATGCATTTGAGCTAAGTCGGCAACAATGTTAAGCACTATGTGATGATTGTTCGTGCGGACCAAGGTCTTTGTGTCTAATGCCAAGGTTATTCTTATTCTAAAATGATCTTTTTTCCATGTCTGGTTAATAACTTCTTTATTAATGGATTGGATTTTTCGTTTGTCTCTCACTGTGTGCTTAAGCCCAAAACTTGAATTTATTTTCAGGTAAGTCATCCGTGTTTTTCGGTCGCTTTTCTAATCAAAATTATTCTCATTTCAGTCTGGCAGATACCTACATTGAACAGGTCTTCGCAGTAGAAGCACTCTATGCAGTAGTTGAGGCTATCACAGGCGACAGTTATGAAGACGCGGATAAGGAGTGTACTTTGACTGAGTTAAAGTCTTTGAATAAGGCACTTACTGATGCCCTCAACATTGGTATGATAGCAATACTATTGAATATATTAGTTTCACCATTTAAATTGATACAGAAATGATCATGAAACGATACAGTGAGATCCAGTTACATCTCCGAAATTTAAATATCGAAGATCATAACATAATATTGTACTTTATTTATCAAATCACAAATCGCAAAAACAAACAATTACATAAATAAACCGCCACAGAAGAACCGCCTTAAATTATACTAATTTATTTTAGTTCGATTGCGACGAAAGCTTCCAAGCTTATTGAATTGCTCTCGAACACACATTCCAGATGTTTACACGCGCGTGAGAGAGGGCAGTGACTTTATTCACCACTGCTACCCATTTACACCTGGGTGGAGTGGGGCAGTGTCATAATGTGTCTTATGGAGTCCATGTCTGTTGGTCTGAACATTCAAATTTGCCACTTGTAGTGGGTTGTGTTGTGTTTCCTTCCTGTTTGATGTAATTGGCGTTTGTAATTTTAAATTTTATTCTATTCATTATGTGTGTTTATACATCTTTTGTTCCGCATTATTCTCTGAGTCACCACCTGTTTGGGAAAGAGCTGCATGACTCGGGGAATAAGTTGTCTCTATTGTAAATTGATGTAATTTTATGTTTCACTTTCCCTTGTGATGTTTTGGATATGATGTGGGATCTGATTGTATCAGTTCCTGATCATTTCGCCTTTTTTCAATTTTGCCCACGGACACACCTTGATAGCGGTGGCCGGATTCGAACGCCTTGGAACGGTCAGTAGAAAGAATGTTATTGTTTGTTACTTATTGTGTGTATCACTTGTGTCTTTTTAATTAAGATTGCCATTTGGCCATTTTGTGGGAAAGTAACTGTCCTTATGGCCTTCCTTGGTTTAGGTTTCCATTATGGTCTGGTCGCTTCGTGTTTGTGTTTCTTTCCCTTTGTTGTCTTTGGTTGATGGAGTAAGTTAATTGTACCGATTCATGGTCTTTGTTTTACTTCTACTTAACATTTAAATTACAGTTCTATATTGTAGCACACAAATAGAAGAAACCAGCTTACTTTATGGTAAGCTATTATTGGACTGTTATAAATCAGGGCAATGTGTCAAAGGCAAACACAAAGGAGGTTAATGCATATTTTTAAAATCTTCACCGTTAAGAAATCCAGCGGTCGATACGCTCCCTTCAGATATCTTAATGGTGAATATTTTAAAAACAGACAATAACCTTTACAAGGATATTAAAGCGATACGTACTTTCAAAGACGAAAATTAACAAGTATGTATTGTGACAAAACAACCGCCTTAAGCTGATACTTGAAAAATTACAGTCGGGGGCTTCGATTTAAGCACCCCAGTGGAATTTAATTGTATATATTTCTGATCATTACATTCACTTCTGTTTTTAAATCGATCAAAAAAACAAAACAAAAAAAAAAACAGAAAGACTCCGAAGGGCACGACTGGATACAGAAACCTTAATTGATGCATTCATATTTTTCGGCATTTAAGGCAAGACATATAACCTATTAAGTACTCTTTATTTTCGATTGATATTTTTCTACAGGTCCAAAGAAAAAAAGCAGAATTTCAAGACAGGATGACAAGAAAAGAAAGAAACTGAAGTCACATATATGAATACCATGAAATAGTCCTTGTGTTCATGTTCTTCACTTTTTATCCCCCGACCGGATAGGTTCGGGGGATATAGCGATCAGCCTGGCGTCCGTACGTCCGTCCGTCCGTCCGTCCGTAGACGCAACCTTGTGATGGCCATAACTCCTATACCCTTTGAGATTCATTGATGGTTATTGGCAGAATTGTTCACAAGGCCGAGACGGTGTGTCATGCGCAAGAAGCAGAACTCTGGATACCATACTTTTTTAGTTATCTCCCCTTTTAATAAAATAGAATGACTACTTTGTGATGGCCATAACTCCAATACCCTTTGAGATATATTGATGGTACCTGGCACAGTTGTTCACAAGGCTGAGACGGCGTGTCATGCACAAGAACCACAACTCTGGTTGCCATGGTTTTGGAGTTATCTCCCCTTCCAATAAAATAGAGTGACAACCTTGTGATGGCCATAACTCCTATACCCTTTGAGACTCATTGATGGTTCTTGGCACATTTGTTTACAAGGCTGAGATGGTGTGTCATGCGCAAGAACCAGAACTCTAGATGACATACTTTTTTAGTTATCTCCCCTTATAATAAAATAGAATGACTACTTTGTGATGGCCATAACTCCAAAACCCTTTCAGATATATTGATGGTACCTGGCACAGTTGTTCGCAAGGCTGAGACGGCGTGTCATGCACAAGAACCACAACTCTGGTTGCCATGGTTTTGGAGTTATCTCCCCTTCCAATAAAATAGAGTGACAACCTTGTGATGGCCATAATTCCAATACCCTTTAAGATATATTGATGATACCTGGCACAGTTGTTCACAAGGCTGAGAAGGTGTGTCATGCACAAGAACCACAACTCTGGGTGCCATGTTTTTTATGTTATCTCCCCTTCCAATAATATAGAATCACTACCTTGTGATGGCCACATCTCCAACACTCTTTGAGATATATTGATGATACTTGGTACAGTTGTACACGAGGTTAAGCAGGTGTGTCACGTGCAAGAACCACAACTCTGGGTGCCCTGATTTTTTAATTATCTCCCCTGACAATATAACCTTGTGATGGCCATAACTCCAATACCCTTTGAGATATATTGATGGTAGTTGGCACAATTGTATACAACGTTGAGACGGCCCTTCATGCCTAAGAACTACAACTCTGGGTGCCATGATATTTGAGTTATCTCCCCTTCCAATATAACAGTATGACAACCTTGTGATCATCGTACCTACAATACCATTTGAGACATATTTGTGGTACTTAATGAAGATGTACATGAGGTTAAGCAGGTGTGTCATGCTCAAGAATTACAACTCTGGGTGCTCTGGTTTTTTTAGTTATCTCCCCTGGCAATATAACCTTGTGATGGCCATAACTCCAACACCCTTTGAGATATATTGAAGGAACTTGGCACAATTGTATACAAGGTACAGAAAGGATGTCATGTGCAAGAACCACACGTGTTGGTGCTGTGGTATTTGAGTTATCTACCCTTCCAATATAACTGTTTGACCAGCTTGTGATCACCATATCTCCAATACCTTTTGAAACATATCGATGGTACTTTGAACAGAAATACACGAGCTTAAGCAGGCATGTCATGCGCAAGAACCACATTTCTGAGTGCCCTGGTTTTTTAGTTATCTCCCCTGAGAGTATAATCTTGTGATGGTCATAACTGCAATACTTTTGCGATATATTGCGGGTTTAATTCTGTTGCACTTTCTATTGGTGAACAATCTTCTGAAGGCCATATTGGCTTTTGGTCGGGGGATTTGCCATCTCTTCCGATGGCTATTTTTACATATAGTAATCTTGTTCTGGGACGTTTATCTAAGACTGAATTGTGCTGTATCTGTATATCTGTATATCATTAATCCGATTCTCAACTAAATGGACATCATCATAAGAACAATTATAAAGTTGTTTATAACGCCGTTGCCTTTAGGTGCTAACAGAATAAATTACATATTGAAAATCTACTTTAAGTTATAGTGATAGTATGCTCAACGAGACATAAGCAGTTTACAATTTCTAGGTAGGCGGAATATCATAACTGGCTTGTAGTATGACAATCCCGCCCACTTCCGCTCTGCAGATGTCAGCTTCTTCATTTTGTAACCGGACAGTGTGGTGTGTGGATACATCAGAAATTGTCTTATTCATTTATTTATTTGTGTATATATATAAAGGGGGAAATGAGGCAAAACATCAAACAAAAAAAAACTACTCGGTGCCACTGGATCCGATAACTGGATACAATTATGATTTGGGGTTAGTATAAGGTTGGATATAATCACAAACAGTGCAAACAAAATAAATGAAAAACTAAGCGCTTTCGGCTTTCGCCTTCTTCAGAGTTTTTAACATCTGAAGAAGGTGAAAGCCGAAAGCGCTTAGTTTTTCATTTATTTTGTTTGCACTGTTTGTGATTATAACCAACCTTATATATATTTGTTTCTAAGGGATTTGTTTATGTATTATTTTGTTTGATTTGAGGTTTAACATCCCCGAACAATATTTAGGTCCTTTTGGAGACGCTACTTACAATTTTGTGGGACTTTTACTCGACATTTAGATCAAATGACATCTCAAGTCCTGTCGCCCAATGAAACTAATAAGGTTTGTAAGCATGGACGGGCAGACTCGCAGCAACTTTCCTGGTCAGGCTTAGACCTTCTAAACGGGCTACCAGTAATAATGTGCGGTTGGTATCAGCTTTGCGTGGTAGCATCGTGCAGTCCAATCTATTTCTCCAAGCTCCGATGGGCGGGTTTTTTTTCATTGTTTTATTAATTGTCAAGGGGAAGAGGGTAAGGCAAACGCTTTCAGGTAACGCTATTGGTTTAATTGGGTGGCAGGGCTTAGATGTCATTTCATCACAGTTTTGGGTACAAGACCTACAAAACCGAAAGCAACGTCTCCTACATGATCAATACAATGTTGTCGGTGACAATACAGTGTTAAACCTCTTCGAAATCAAACAAACCAACTATCGTGAAAAGAAGTGTAATTTTGCTAGGTAAATATGTCAAGGTGACACTATAAAAGTACAGGCGAACTATTGTTTCGAAATTTTTATTTCCGTAGGAAGGGGGTACAACAACTTCCGAAATTGGGAACTTATTGTACGCTTTTTGCTCCGCCTTTTGCAGCTACAGTGGTTTCTAATCTCCGCCCAGAGTTTATTGTTCTGTATCGAAATTATTTCAGCATCATTTCAAAGAGAAAATCAGATAGTCATACTACAAGTTGTGAAACTGTTTCAGAAAATACAGATAGAGGCATATTTCATTCTCGTTTAAAGTTATACTGGAGGAAGAGTCTATTTCTTCTCTTAATTTGGCTTTCAGTTTGTTTCGATATATAGTCATCGTTCCAATAATGAACATGATTGTTTGAAAGATTCCATATTTGGAGAAACTGGTATATGAGGAATTGCTTAGAAGTTCAATATTAATGTGTGTGTACTTAATATTGTGATATTAATGGCTGTGAATATAATGATATGTAGAAATAAAGAAAATGCAGATCACCATAAGAAGAATTACACTGTTGCAGTTAACTTACATATGGTAATTATTCTTCTGATAATCTAGCTGTAGTGTTGAAACCGATTTAGAGAATACAGGCACATTATATTTTATGTGAAATTTATACTTGAGGGAGTGCCTTTTTCCTCCTTAGCTTACCTTACAGTTTCAGCTGGTAATGAGTCTTTGATAAAATTATAAACAATCTTTGCTAAACGATTCTATAATTGAAGACGTTGGAATGTGTGGAATTAGCAACTGTGTGCTTTCTTATCTCGGAGCTGTGTACGCAAGTTTTGTTTCCTTTATATTTGCTCCGCTTGTATGTAGTCAGTAAACAATATTACCCATGAACTATTTGACAGTATTTTTATTGTTGCCAATTGGTTTCAGATCTTGCGGTCATAAAGATCATATACTGGTTAGCAAAAACACAACTACCATTAAACAATCCTTGTGTGAATATTGTTTACTTTTTACGTATAATAAGCTTGTTTTGGGACATTTTTTTAAAACTGAATTGTGCTTGGTTCTGTATAGCACTATTCCGATTTACAACAAAATGCTCACCATCATAAGAGCAATTACAATGTTGTTTATAATGTCGTTGCTATAGGTATTATCATCATTAATGCTATATTGTTATTGTTCTTCTGATGATAAACCTGTTGTAAAAAACTTTTTAGAAAATACAGATAGAGGCACATTTCATTCTCCTTTAAGGTTTTACTGGGAGAAGTGTCTAAATCTGTATTTATTTCAGCTTCCAGTTTCATCCGATATGTAGTCTACGATCCAATAATGAACATTTTTTTAAACATTCCATAGTTCGAGAAACTGGAATATGAAGGATTGCTTTAAGAAGTTCAGTTTAAATGTGTTTATACTTAGTCTTGTGAAAATTAGTTTTGTGATACAAATGGGTGTGTACGCCACTTTTTCCTCACATGTGCCGCTCGAATTTAGATGTATATGTAAACTTTTTGTAGAAATTAGACAAAATATATGTTCCCTTATCTGTATTTCAAAAATCCGGTTCACAACTAAATGCAGAACATCATAAGAACAATTACAATGTTTTTATAACGTCGTTGCAGCTGACGCTTATATCTGCTACTTTCATATTGTAACTGTTCTTCTGAAGATCTACCTGTAATGTTGAAACCGATTAACAATATGCAGGCACATTTGATGCAAGGTTAAATTTCTCCTGGAAGAAGTCCCTTTTTTCACCTTAGTTTACTTAACATGAACATTCTTTGCAAAAAGATTCCATAATTGAAGACACTTGAATAAGAGAAATTCAGAAAATCATGTCGTGCACTACTCTGTGCTTTCTTATCCTGCAGCTATGTACGAAGTATCTTTCCCTACATTTTGCTGCGCATATATGTAATCAGTAAACAACATTAGCACATTCACTAATTAATAGGATTTTTAATGTTGCCAAACGGTTTCAGAACTGGAGGTCATGAAGATCTGAAACTGGTTAGCAATAATAAAAATACCATTAAAAAGTCCTTGGGTTAATGTTGTTACTTTTTACATATAACAATCTTGTTTTGGGACGTTTGTCTAAAACTGAATTGTGCCTGTATCTATATATCGCTAATCCGATTCACAACTAAATGTACATCATCATAAGAACAATTACAATTTTTTTATAATTACGTTGCTTTAGTTGCTAACAGCATAGATTCCATATTGTAATTGTTCGTCTGATGATCTACGTTTAGTAATAAAGCTGTTTTAGAAAATACAGATTCAGGCACATTTCATTCTCGTTCAAAGTTATACTTGTTGAGGTGTCTATTTCTTTTCTAATTTCAGCTTCCAGTTTGATTCGAAATGTAGTTTAGATCCAATTATGAACATTATTTTTTTTAAGGATTCCATGTTTTGAGAAACTTGAATATGAGAATTGCTTTAAGAAGTTCATTTTATATGTGTGTATACTTAATCTTGTGTTATTAATATTTGTTTATATAAAGATATGTAGAAATGCAACAATAAATGTACCCGTACCTGTTTTTTTTTTTTCTAAATCCGGTTCACAACTAAATGGAGAGCACCAAAAGAACAAATACAATCTTTTATAACGTCGTTGCAGTTGACGCTAATATCTTAACTTACATATTAAAATTGTTCTTCTCATAATATACCTGTTTTGTTGAAACCGATTTAGAGAATGCAGACACATGTAATGTTATGTGAAATTTGTACTGAAGGGAGTGCCTTTCTCATCCTAATTGTAGCTTACAGTTTCATCTGGTATGGAGTCTTCGCTAAAATATTTAACATCATTTGCTAATAGATTCCATCATTGAAGAAATTGTAATATAAGGAATTCATAAAATTCTGTTGAACACTACTGTGTGCTTTTTATCGTGTAGCTGTGTACGCAAGTCTATTCCCTTAATTTTTTCTGTGCATATATGTAATCAGTAAACTACATTAGCACATGCAATATTTTATGGCATTTTAATTGCTGCCAGCCGGCTTCAGATCTTGAGGTCATGAATATCTGAAATCGGTAAACAATAAAAAAAATCATTATAGCAGTCCTTGTGTTCATGCTGTTTACTTTTTACATAAAACAATCTTTTTTGGGGGGACATTTGTATAAGTCTCAATTGTGCCTGGTTCTGTATATCAATAATCCGATTCACAACTAAATGTTCATCATCATAAAAACAATTACCATGTTGTTTATAACGCCATTGCCTTAGGTGCAAATAGCATTAATTCCATATTGTTATTGTTCTTCTGATGATCTACTTTCAGTAATGAATCTTTTTTAGAAAATGCCGATAGAGGCAAATTTCATTGTCGTTTGAAATTATACTGGAGGAAGGGTATATTTCTTTCCTTAATTTAGCTTCCAGTTTCATCCGATATGTAGTCTTCGATCCAATAATGAACATTATTGTTGGAAAGAGTCCATAATTGGAGAAACTGGAATATGAGGAATTGCCTTAAGAAGTTCAATTTTAATGTGTGTATACTTAATCATGTGATTTTAATGGCTGTGTACGCCAGGTTTTCCTCACATGCCGCTCGTATTTAAATGCGTATATAAAGATATGTGAAATAAAAAAATGTCACCGTACCTAAATTTTCTAAATGTGGTTCACAATTACATGCAGATCATCATAAGAACAATTACATTGTTTTTATATCGTCTTTGCAGTTGGCGCTTATATCTTTACTTCCATATTGTATTTGATCTTCTGACGATGTACGTGTACACTACGTGTAGTGTTGAAACCGATTAAGGAAAACAGGCTATTTTCATACTAGGTTAGATTTTTGCTGGAAAGAGTGCATTTTCCCTCCTTATTGTAACTTACAGTTTCATCTGGTATGGAGTCTTCGATAATAATAATAATAAACGTTGAAAAAACTGGATATATTATCAGTAAAGAACATTACCATATGTGCTATTTAATAATATTTTGTTGTTGCCAGTCGGTTTCAGATCTTGAGGTCATGAAGATCTGAAACCGGTAAGCAATGATAAAAATACCATTAAACAGTACTTGTGTTGATGTTGTTTACTGTTTACATATAACAATGTTGTTTTGGGACAGTTGTCTAAGTCTGAAATGTGCCTGTTTCTGTATATCACTAATCCGATTCACAGTAAAATGAACATCATAAGAACAATTACAATGCTGTTGCTTTAGTTGTTAACAGCATTAATTCCATATTGTAAATGTTCTTCTGATGATCTACTTTTAGAAGTGAACCCGTTTTAGAACATAGAGATACAGGCACATTTCATTTTCTATATGTTTATAAGTTCGATGGCTTCATACGTTCAAAATATACACATAAAGCCGGTTTGAATGATTTAATAAATCTTTGAAAGAATGTAAATTGAATTGTTTATTTATAGCCAATTATATTCTCATATCCAGCATTAGCTAAAGTTTGTTCTAAGGCTGTTTTAGGCCGGGGTTTTAAGGAAACCTGTAGTCTGGATAGGCTAAACTTTGTTGCATATAAGACCACTTTACAATTCCATAACGAGGCTGTCACTTCTAACAATTTTTTTATATATGTGAAATCTTGGGTCTAATAGTAGGAGAATAGTTCAGAAGTAAGGGCTGGGAATACAGCAACGTAAATCGATTTATATCCCGAGTGGAAGTATGTTTACTTACAATGTGGTTCTTCTGTGGATATTTGTGTAATTGTTTGTCACTTATTATATGTATCTCCTTTTTTATGTTGGATAGCAAGTTGGCCAGTTTGTGGGAAAGTAGCCATCCTTTTGGCTCTCCTATGCTGTTGTTTCCATTGTGGTCTGGTTACCTTGTGTTTTTGCTTCTTTCCATTTGGGTCTCTTGTGAGGGTGTAAATGAATTGCATCAATTCCTGATCATTGCTTTGTTTCTATGTTCATGAAACTTTGTGTACTGGTTTGCACGTTTAAGACGCAGTTGGCACAACTGGCCGATGTCTACTTTACATATAAATTACAGTACTATATTGAAGCCACCCAAAGCTACTTACAGATCCATGTATGGCATGTCTGCCTCTTATAACAAAGAAATGCACTGTGGTAAACCTAAGCTTAACATTTAAATTACAGTACCATATTGGAGCACTCCCAAGCTACTTAAAGATCTATGTATGGCAAATCTGCCTCTTATAAAAATGCACTGGGGGAAACCCCAAGTTACTTAAAGATCAATGTATGGTATGTCTGCCACCAAAAATAAAGAAAAGCACTGGGGCAAACCCCAAGCTATTTAAGATCCATGTATGGCACATCTGCCCCTTATAATACAGAAATGCACTGGAGTAAACCCAACCTACTTAAAGATGCATGTATGGCATGTCTGCCTCCAAAAATAAAGAAAAGCATTGGGACAAACCCCAAGCTACTTAATGATACATGTATGACATATCTGCCTCTAACACTTCATAAAATGCACTGGGGCAAACACCAAGCTTCTCGTCGTTCAACATTCTAATTATCATTTAAATTACAGTACTATATTGGAGTAATTTCATGCTACTTAAATATCCATTTATGGCATATCTGCCACCAATAATAAAGACATGTACTGGGGCAATCCCCAAGCTATTTAAGATCCATGTATGGCACATCTGCCCCTTATAATACAGAAATGCACTGGAGTAAACCCAACCTACTTAAAGATGCATGTATGGCATGTCTGCCTCCAAAAATAAAGAAATTCACTGGGGCAAAGCCCAAGCTACGTAATGATACATGTATGGCATATCTGCCTCTAATAATAAAGAAAAGCATTGGGACAAACCCCAAGCTACTTAATGATACATGTATGGCATATCTGCCTCTAACAATTCATAAAATGCACTGGGGCAAACACCAAGCTTCTCGTCGTTCAACATTCTACTTATCATTTAAATTACAGTACTATATTGGAGCAATTTCATGCTACTTAAAGATCCTTGTATGGTATGTCTACCCCTAATAATAAATATAATCCACTGGGGCAACCCCAGGCTACTTAGTGATCTATGTATGGTATATCTACCCTTAATAATAAATATAATCCACTGGGGCAACCCCAGGCTACTTAGTGATCTATGTATGGTATATCTACCCTTAATAATAAATACACTTGGGCAAACCCCAAACTACTTAATGATACATGTATGGCATATTTGCCTCTAATAATACAAAATACAATGGGGCAAACCCCAACCTACTTAAAGATCCATGCATGGCATGTCTGCCTCCAATAATAAGGAAATGGACTGGGGCAAACCCCAAGCTACTTAATGATCCATGTATGGCGTATCTGCCTCTAATAATAAAAAAATGCACGGGGTCAAACTCCAAGCTTCTCGTCGTGCAACATTCTACTTATCATTTAAATAACAGTTCTGTATTTGAGCAATCCTAAGCTACGTGAAGATCTATGTATGGCATATCTGCCTCCAATAATAAAGAAATGCACTGGGCAAACCCAAAGCTACTTAAAGGTCCATGTATGGGATGTCTGCTCCTAATAATAAACAAAATGCACTGGAACAAACCCAAAGTTACTTAATGATACTTGTATGGCACATCTGCCCTTTATAATAAAGAAATGCACTGGAGTAAACACGACCTACTTAAAGATGCATGTATGGCATGTCTGCCTCCAAAAATAAAGAAATGCACTGGGGCAAACCCGAAGCTACGTAATGATACATGTATGGCATATCTGCCTCAAATAACAAAGAAATGCACTCGGGTAAACACCCAAGCTACTTTACTATATATGTATGGCAAATATGCATCTAACAATTAAAAAAATGCACTGGGGCAAACTCCAAGCTTCTCGTCGTTCAACATTCTACTTATCATTGAAATAACAGTGCTATATTGGAGCATTTTCATGCTACTTGAGGATCCATTTATGGCATATCTGCCTCCAATAATAAAGAAACGCATTGGGACAATCCGCAAGCTACTTAATGATACATGTATGGCATATCTGCGTCCAATAATAAAGAAATGCACTGGGGCAAACCCCAATCTACTTAATGATACATGAATGGCATATCTGCCTGCAATAATAAAGAAATGAACTGGGGCAAACCCCAAGCTACTTTATGATCCACGTATGTTACATCTGCCTCTAATAATAAAGACATGTACTGGGGCAAACCCCCAGCTACGTAATGATACATGTATTGCATATCTGCCTCTTGTAATTAAGAAATGTACTGGGGCAATCCCCAAGCTACGTAATGATACATGTATGGCATATCTGCCTCGAATAATAATGAAATGTACTGGGGCAAACCCCAATCTTCTTAATGATACATGTATGATATATCTGCCTCTAATAATAAAGAATTGCACTGGGGCAAACCCTGAGCTACGTAATGATACATGTATGGCATATCGGCCTCTAATATTAAGGAAATGTACTGGGGCAAACCCCAAGCTACATACTGATACATGTATTGCATATCTGCCTGCAATAATAAAGAAATGTACTGGGGCAAACCTCAAGCTACTTACTGATACATGTATGGCATATCTGCCTCTTATCATAAAGAAATGTTCCTGGGCAAACCTCAAACTACTTACTGATACATGTATTGCATATCTGCCTCTAATAATAAAGAAACGCACTGGGGCAAACCTCAAGCTACTTACTGATACATGTATGGCATATCTGCCTCTTATAATAAAGAAATGTACTGGGGCAAACCTCAAACTACTTACTGATACATGTATTGCATATCTGCCTCTAATAATAAAGAAATGTACTGGGGCAAACCCCAAGCTTCTTTATGATACATGTATGACATATCTGCTTCTAATAATAATGAAATGCACTGGGGCAAACCCCAAGCTTCTTTATGATCCATGTATGGCATATCTGCCTCTTATAATGAAGAAATGCACTGGGGCAAACCCCAAGCTTCTTTATGATCCATGTATGGCATATCTGCCTCTTATAATAAAGAAATGTACTGGAGCAAACCCCAAGCTACTTAATGATACATATATGGCATATCTGCCTGCAATAATAAAGAAATGAACTGGGGCAAACCCCAAGCTACTTTATGATCCACGTATGTTACATCTGCCTCTAATATTAAAGAAATTTACTGGGGCAAACCCCAAGCTACGTAATGATACATGTATTGCATATCTGCCTCTTGTAATTAAGAAATGTATTGGGGCAATCCCCAAGCTACATAATGGTACATGTATGGCATATCTGCCTCTAATAATAATGAAATATACTGGGGCAAACCCCAATCTTCTTAATGATACATGTATGATATATCTGCCTCTAATAATAAAGAATTGCACTGGGGCAAACCCTGAGCTACGTAATGATACATGTATGGCATATCGGCCTCTAATAATAAGGAAATGTACTGGGGCAAACCCCAAGCTACGTAATGATACATGTATGGCATATCTGCCTGGAATAATAAAGAAATGTACTGGGGCAAACCTCAAACTACTTACTGATACATGTATTGCATATCTGCCTCTAATAATAAAGAAACGCACTGGGGCAAACCTCAAGCTATTTACTGATACATGTATTGCATATCTGCCTCTAATAATAATGAAACGAACTGGGGCAAACCTCAAGCTACTTACTGATACATGTATTGCAAATCTGCCTCTAATAATAAAGAAATGTACTAGGACAAACCCTAAGCTTCTTTATGATACATGCATGACATAGCTGCTTCTAATAATAATGAAATGCACTGGGGCAAACCCCAAGCTTCTTTATGATCCATGTATGGCACATCTGCCTCTTATAATGAAGAAATGCACTGGGGCAAACCCCAAGCTTCTTTATGATCCATGAATGGCATATCGGCCTCTTATAATAAAGAAATGTTATGGAGCAAACCCCAAGCTACTTAATGATACATGTATGGCATATCTGCCTGCAATAATAAAGAAATGAACTGGGGCAAACCCCAAGCTACTTTATGATCCACGTATGTTACATCTGCCTCTAATAATAAAGAAATGTACTGGGGCAAACCCCAAGCTACGTAATGATACATGTATTGCATATCTGCCTCTTGTAATTAAGAAATGTACTTGGGCAATCCCCAAGCTACGTAATGATACATGTATGGCATATCTGCCTCT
Organism: Lucinisca nassula; assembly: GCA_963580285.1. Classification (NCBI taxonomy): domain Eukaryota; kingdom Metazoa; phylum Mollusca; class Bivalvia; order Lucinida; family Lucinidae; genus Lucinisca; species Lucinisca nassula. Next base: position 91,804,749 of record OY757022.1, read on the forward strand.
AATAATAATGAAATGTACTGGGGCAGACCCCAATCTTCTTAATGCTACATGTATGATATATCTGCCTCTTATAATAAAGAATTGCACTGGGGCAAACCCTGAGCTACGTAATGATACATGTATGGCATATCGGCCTCTAATAATAAGGAAATGTACTGGGGCAAACCCCAACCTACGTAATGATACATGTATGGCATATCTGCCTGCAATAATAAAGAAATGTACTGGGGCAAACCTCACATTACTTACCGATACATGTATGGTATGTCTGCCTCTTATAATAAAGAAATGTACCTGGGTAAACCTCAAACTACTTACTGATACATGTATTGCATATCTGCCTCTAATAATAAAGAAACGCACTGGGGCAAACCTCAAGCTACTTACTGATACATGTATGGCATATCTGCCTCTTATAATAAAGAAATGTACTGGGGCAAACCTCAAACTACTTACTGATACATGTATAGCATATCTGCCTCTAATAATAATGAAACGCACTGGGGCAAACCTCAAGCTACTTACTGATACATGTATGGTATATCTGCCTCTTGTAATAAAGAAATGCAATGGGGCAAACCCCAAGCTACGTAATGATACATGTATTGCTTATCTGCCTCTAATAATAAAGAAATGCACTGGGGCAAACCCCAAGCTTCTTTATGATACATGCAAGACATAGCTGCTTCTAATAATAATGAAATGCACTGGGGCAAACCCAAAGCTTCTTTATGATCCATGTATGGCATATCTGCCTCTTATAATGAATAAAGGCACTGGGGCAAACCCCAAGCTTCTTTATGATCTATGAATGGCACATCTGCCTCTTATAATAAAGATATGTACTGGAGCAAACCCCAAGCTACTTAATGATACATGTATGGCATATCTGCCTACAATAATAAAGAAATGAACTCGGGCAAACCCCAAGCTACTTTATGATCCACGTATGTTACATCTGCCTCTTATAATAAAGAAATGTACTGGGGCAAACCCCAAGCTACGTTATGATACATGTATTGCATATCTGCCTCTTGTAATTAAGAAATGTCCTGGGGCAATCCCCAAGCTACGTAATGATACATGTATGGCATATCTGCCTCTAATAATAATGAAATGTACTGGGACAAACCCCAATCTTTTTAATGATACATGTATGATATATCTGTATCTAATAATAAAGAATTGCACTGGGGCAAACCCTGAGCTACGTAATGATACATGTATGGCATATCGGCCTCTAATAATAAGGCAATGTACTGGGGCAAACCCCAAGCTACGTAATGATACATGTATGGCATATCTGCCTCTTATAATAAAGAAATGTAGTGGGGCAAACCCCAAGCTACTTAATGATACATGTATGGCAAATCTGCCCGCAATAATTAAAAATGTACTGGGGCAAACTCAAAGTTACGTAATGATACATGTATGGAATATCTGAGTCTAATAATAAAGAAATGTACTTGGGCAAACCCCAAGCTACTTAATGATACATGTATGGCATATATGCCTCTTATAATAAAGAAATGTACTGGGGCATAAGCCCAAGCTACTTAATGATACATTTTTGGCATATCTGCATCTAATAATAAAGAAATGTACTGGGGCAAACCCCAAGCTACTTTATTATCCATGTATGGCATATCTGCTTTTTATAAAAAGAAGTAATGCACTGGGTCAAACCCCAAGCTACTTACTGATACATGTATGGCATATCTGCCTCTTATAATAAAGAAATACACTGGGGCAAAGCTCAAGCTACTTAATGATACATGTATGGCATATATGCCTGCAATAATAAAGAAATGCACTGGGGCAAGCCCCAAGCTACGTAATGATACATGTATGGAATATCTGACTCTAATAATAAAGAAATGTACTGGGGCAAACCCCAAGCTACTTTATTATCCATGTATGGCATATCTGCTTTTTATAAAAAGAAGAAATGCACTGAGTCAAAACCCAAGCTACTTACTGATACATGTATGTCATATCTGCCTCTTATAATAAAGAAATACACTGGGGTAAACCTCAAGCTACTTAATGATACATGTATGGCATATCTGCCTGCAATAATAAAGAAATGCACTGGGGAAAGCCCCAAGCTACGTAATGATACATGTATGACATATCTACCTCTTATAATAAAGCAATGTACTGGGGCAAACCCCAAGCTACTTAATGGTACATGTGTGGCAAATCTGCCAACAATAATAAAGAAAATGCACTGGGGAAACCCCCAAGCTACGTAACGATACATGCATGGCATATCTGCCTCTAATAATAAAGAAATGTTCTGGGGGCAAAACCCCAAGCTACTTACAGATACATGTATGGCATATCTGCCTGCAATAATAAAAAAATGCACTGGTGACCGCTTTATGATACATGTATGTCGTATCTGCCTGTTATAATAGAGAAATGTACTGGGGCAAACCCCAAGCTACTTGATGATCCATGTATGGTATATCTGCCTCTAATAATAAAGAAATGTACTAGGGCAAACTCCAAGCTACGTAATGATACATGTATTGCATATCTGCCTCTTATAATAAAGAAATGCACTGGGGCAAACCCAAAGCTACGTAATGATACCTGTATGGCATATCTGTCTCTAATAATTATGAAATGTACTGGGGCAAACCTCAAGCTACTTACTGATACATGTATGGCATATCTGCCTCTTATAATAAATAAATGTACTGGTGCAAACCTCAAGCTACTTACTGATACATGTATTGCATATCTGCCTCTAATAGTAAAGAAACGCACTGGGGCAAACCTCAAGCTACTTACTGATACATGCATGACATATCTGCTTCTTATAATAAAGAAACGGACTGGGGCAAACCTCAAGCTACTTACTGATACATGTATGGCATATCTGCCTCTTATTATAAAGAAATGCACTGGGGCAAACCTCAAGCTACTTAATGATACATGTGTGGCATATCTGCCTGCAATAATAAAGAAATGTACTGGGGCAAGCCCCAAGCTACGAAATGATACATGTATGGCATATCTACCTCTTATAATAAAGCAATGTACCGGGGCAAACCTCAAGCTACTTAATGATACATGTGTGGCAAATCTGCCCCCAATAATAAAGATATGCACTGGGGCAACCCCCAAGCTACGTAACGATACATGCATGGCATTTCTGCGTCTGATAGTAAAGAAATGTACTGGGGCAAACCCCAAGCTACGTAATGATACATGTATGGCATATCTGCCTCTTATAATAAAGAAATGTACTGGGGCAAACCCAAAGCTACTTAATGATACATGTATGGCAAATCTGCCCGCAATAATAAAAATGTACTGGGGCAAACCCAAAGCTACGTAATGATACATGTATGGAATATCTGACTCTAATAATAAAGAAATGTACTGGAGCAAACCCAAAGCTACTTAATGATACATGTATGGCATATCTGCCTCTTATAATAAAGAAATGCACTGGTGCAAACCCCAAGCTTCTTTATGATCCATGTATGGCGTATATCTTATAATAAAGGAATGTACTAGGGCAAACCCCAAGCTACTTAATGATACATATATGGCGTATCTGCCTGCAATAATAAAGAAATGTACTGGGGCAAACCCAAAGCTACCTACGAATACATGGCATATCTTCCTCTCATAACAAAAGAAATGTATTTGGGCAAACCCCAAGCGACGTAATGATACATGTCTGGCATATCTGCCTCTAATAAGAAAGAAATGTACTGGGGCAAACCCCAAGCTACTTTATGATACATTTTTGGCATATCTGCCTCTAATAATAAAGAAATGTACTGGGGCAAACCCCAAGCTACTAAATGATACATGTATGGCATATCTGCCTCTTATAATAAAGAAATGCACTGGGACAAACCCCAAGCTAGTTTATGATACATGTATGGCATATCTGCCTCTTATAATACAGAATGTAATGGGGCAAACCAAAAGCTACTTTATGATCCATGTAGGCATATCTGCTTTTATAAAAAAAACAGAAATGCACTGGGTCAAACCCCAAGCTACTCAATGATACATGTATGGCATATCTGCCTGTAATAATAACGAAATGCACTGGGACAAACCCCAAGCTAGTTTATGATACATGTATGGTATATCTGCCTCTTATAATAAAGAAATGTAATGGGGCAAACCCCAAGCTACGTAATGATACATGTATGGCATATCTGCCTCTAATAATAAAGAAATGTACTGTGGCAAACCCCAAGCTACGTAATGATACATGTATGGCATATCTGCCTGCAATAATAAAGAAATGTACTGGGGCAAACCTCAAGCTACTTACTGATACATGTATGGCAACTCTGCCTCTTATAATAAAGAAATGTACTGGGGCAAACCTCAAATAATTTACTGATACATGCATTGCATATCTGCATCTAATAATAAAGAAATGCACTGGGGCAAACCCTGAGCTACGTAATGATACATGTATGGCATATCTGCCTCTAATAATAAGGAAATGTACTGGGGCAAACCCCAAGCTACGTAATGATACATGTATGGCATATCTGCCTGCAATAATAAAGAAATGTACTGGGGGCAAACCTCAAGCTACTTACTGATACATGTATGGCATATCTGCCTCTTAAAATAAAGAAATGTACCTGGGCAAACCTCAAACTACTTACTGATACATGTATTGCATATCTGCCGCTAATAATAAAGAAACGCACTGGGGCAAACCTCAAGCTACTTACTGATACATGTATGGCATATCTGCCTCTTATAATAAAGAAATGTACTGGGGCAAACCTCAAACTACTTACTGATACATGTATTGCATATCTGCCTCTAATAATAAAGAAACGCACTGGGGCAAACCTCAAGCTATTTACTGATACATGTATTGCATATCTGCCTCTAATAATAAAGAAACGCACTGGGGCAAACCTCAAGCTACTTAGTGATACATGTATGGTATATCTGCCTCTTGTAATAAAGAAATGCACTGGGGCAAACCCCAAGCTACGTAATGATACATGTATTGCATATCTGCCTCTAATAATAAAGAAATGTACTGGGGCAAACCCTAAGCTTCTTTATGATACATGTATGACATATCTGCTTTTAATAATAAAGAAATGCACTGGGGCAAACCCCAAGCTACTTTATGATCCATGTATGGCATATCTGCCTCTTATAATGAAGAAATGCACTGGGGCAAGTCCCAAGCTTCTTAATGATCCATGTATGGCATATCTGCCTCTTATAACTAAGAAATGTACTGGGGCAAACCTCAAATAATTTACTGATACATGCATTGTATATCTGCATCTAATAATAAAGAAATGCACTGGGGCAAACCCTGAGCTACGTAATGATACATGTATGGCATATCTGCCTGCAATAATAAAGAAATGTACTGGGGCAAACCTCAAGCTACTTACTGATACATGTATGGCATCTCTGCCTCTTATAATAAAGAAATGTACTGGGGCAAACCTCAAATAATTTACTGATACATGCATTGCATATCTGCATCTAATAATAAAGAAATGCACTGGGGCAAACCCTGAGCTACGTAATGATACATGTATGGCATATCTGCCTCTAATAATAAGGAAATGTACTGGGGCAAACCCCAAGCTACGTAATGATACATGTATGGCATATCTGCCTGCAATAATAAAGAAATGTACTGGGGGCAAACCTCAAGCTACTTACTGATACATGTATGGCATATCTGCCTCTTAAAATAAAGAAATGTACCAGGGCAAACCTCAAACTACTTACTGATACATGTATTGCATATCTGCCGCTAATAATAAAGAAACGCACTGGGGCAAACCTCAAGCTACTTACTGATACATGTATGGTATATCTGCCCCTTATAATAAAGAAATGTACTGGGGCAAACCTCAAACTACTTACTGATACATGTATTGCATATCTGCCTCTAATAATAAAGAAACGCACTGGGGTAAACCTCAAGCTATTTACTGATACATGTATTGCATATCTGCCTCTAATAATAAAGAAACGCACTGGGGCAAACCTCAAGCTACTTAGTGATACATGTATGGTATATCTGCCTCTTGTAATAAAGAAATGCACTGGGGCAAACCCCAAGCTACGTAATGATACATGTATTGCATATCGGCCTCTAATAATAAAGAAATGTACTGGGGCAAACCCTAAGCTTCTTTATGATACATGTATGACATATCTGCTTATAATAATAAAGAAATGCACTGGGGCAAACCCCAAGCTACTTTATGATCCATGTATGGCATATCTGCCTCTTATAATGAAGAAATGCACTGGGGCAAACCCCAAGCTTCTTAATGATCCATGTATGGCATATCTGCCTCTTATAATAAAGAAATGTACTGGAGCAAACTTCAAACTACTTAATGATACATGTATGGAAAATCTGCCTGCAATAATAAAGAAATGCACTTGGGCAAACTCCAAGCTACGTAATGATACATGTATGGCATATCTGCATCTAATAATAAAGAAATGTACTGGGGCAAACCTGAAGCTACTTAATGATACATGTATGGCATATCCGCCTCTTATAATGAAGAAATACACTGGGGCAAACCCCAAACTTCTTTATGATCAATGTATGTCATATCTGCCTCTTATAATAAAGAAATGTACTGGGGCAAACCCCAAGCTACTTAGTGATACATGTATGGCAAATCTGCCTGCCATAATAAAGAAAAGCACTCGGGCAAACCCCAAGCTTCGTAATGATACATGTATGGCATATCTGCCTCTAATAATAAAGATATGTACTGGGGCAAACTCCAAGCTACTTAATGATACATGTATGGCATATCTGCCTCTTGTAATAAAGAAATGCACTGGGGCAAATCCCAAACTTCTTTAAAATCATGTATGGCATATTTGCCTCTTATAATAAAGAAATGCACTGGGGCAAACCCCAAGCTTCTTTATGATCCATGTATGGCTTATCTGCCTCTTATAATATAGAAATTTACGGGGCAAACCCCAAGCTACTTAAGGATACATATATGGCATATCTGCCTGCAATAATAAAAACATGTACTGGTGCAAATCCCAAGCTTCTGTATGATCCATGTATGTCATATCTGCCTCTTATAATAAAGAAATGAACTGGGGAAACCCCCAGGCTTCTTTATGATCCATGTATGGCCTATCTGCTTCTTATAATAAAGAAATATACTGGGGCAAACCCCAAGCTACTTAATGATACATGCATTGCATATCAGCCTCTAATAATAAAGAAATGTACTGGGGCAAACCCCAAGCTTCTTTATGATACATGTATGACATATCTGCCTCTAATAATAAAGAAATGCACTGGGGCAAACCCCAAGCTACGTTATGATACATGTATGGCATATCTGCCTCTTATAATAAAGAAATGTACTGTGGCAAACCCCAAGCTACGTAATGATACATGTATTGCATATCTGCCTGCAATAATAAAGAAATGTACTGGGGCAAACCTCAAGCTACTTACTGATACATGTATGGCATCTCTGCCTCTTATAATAAAGAAATGTACTGGGGCAAACCTCAAATAATTTACTGATACATGCATTGCATATCTGCATCTAATAATAAAGAAATGCACTGGGGCAAACCCTGAGCTACGTAATGATACATGTATGGCATATCTGCCTGCAATAATAAAGAAATGTACTGGGGCAAACCTCAAGCTACTTACTGATACATGTATGGCATCTCTGCCTCTTATAATAAAGAAATGTACTGGGGCAAACCTCAAATAATTTACTGATACATGCATTGCATATCTGCCTCTTAAAATAAAGAAATGTACCTGGGCAAACCTCAAACTACTTACTGATACATGTATAGCATATCTGCCGCTAATAATAAAGAAACGCACTGGGGCAAACCTCAAGCTACTTACTGATACATGTATGGCATATCTGCCTCTTATAATAAAGAAATGTACTGGGGCAAACCTCAAACTACTTACTGATACATGTATTGCATATCTGCCTCTAATAATAAAGAAACGCACTGGGGCAAACCTCAAGCTATTTACTGATACATGTATTGCATATCTGCCTCTAATAATAAAGAAACGCACTGGGGCAAACCTCAAGCTACTTAGTGATACATGTATGGTATATCTGCCCCTTGTAATAAAGAAATGCACTGGGGCAAACCCCAAGCTTCTTAATGATCCATGTATGGCATATCTGCCTCTTATAATAAAGAAATGTACTGGAGCAAACACCAAACTACTTAATGATACATGTATGGCAAATCTGCCTGCAACATTAAAGAAATACACTGGGGCAAACCCCAAGCTACGTAATGATACATGTGTGGCATATCTGCCTCTAATAGTAAAGAAATGTACTGGGGCAATCCCCAAGCTTCTTAATGATCCATGTATGGCATATCTGCCTCCCCAGCCAGCAAAGAATGCCGGGCCATCGTCGGGCCGATAGCGGTACGACGTGGCAACGTCGAACCGCTATCGGCCTGACGTTGGCCCGCTGTTGTGTGCTGACAGGGTCTTATAATAAAGAAATGCACTGGGGCAAACCCCAAGCTTCTTTATGATCTATGTATGGCATATCTGCCTCTTATAATAAAGAAATGCACTGGGGCAAACCCCAAGCTTCTTTATGATCTATGTATGGCATATCTGCCTCTAATAATAAAGAAATGTACTGGGGCAAACCCCAAGCTACTTAATGATACATGTATGGCAAATCTGCCTGCAATAATAAAGAAATGCACTGGGGCAAACCCCAAGCTTCTTTATGATCCATGTATGGCTTATCTGCCTCTTATAATATAAAAATGAACTGGGACAAACCCCAAGCTACTTAATGATACATATATGGCATATCTGCCTGGAATAATAAAAACATGTACTGGTGCAAACCCCAAGCTTCTTTATGATCCATGTATGGCATGTCTGCCTCTTATAATAAAAAAATATACTGGGGCAAACCCCAAGCTACTTAATGATACATGTATGGCAAATCTGCCTGCAATAATAATGAAATGCTTTGGGACAAACCCCAAGCTACGTAATGATACATGTATGGAATATCCGCCTCTAATAATAAAGAAATGTACTAGGGCAAACCCCAAGCTACTTAATGATACATGTTTGGCATATCTGCCTCTAATAATAAAGAAATGTACTTGGCAAACCCCAAGCTACTTAATGATACATGTATGGCATATCTGCCTCTTATAATAAAGAAATGTACTGGGGCAAACCCCAAGCTACGTTATGATACATGTATGGCATATCTGCCTCTAATAATACTGAAATGTACTGGGGCAAACCCCAAGCTACTTACTGATACATGTATGGCATATCAGCCTCTTATAATAAAGAAATGCACTGGGGCAAACCCCAAGCTTCTTTATGATCTATGTATGGCATATCTGCCTCTTATAATAAAGAAATGTACTGGGGCAAACCCCAAGCTACTTAATGATACATGTATGGCAAATCTGCCTGCAACATTAAAGAAATACACTGGGGCAAACCCCAAGCTACGTAATGATACATGTGTGGCATATCTGCCTCTAATAGTAAAGAAATGTACTGGGGTAATCCCCAGGCTTCTTAATGATCCATGTATGGCATATCTGCCTCGATCTTATAATAAAGAAATGCACTGGGGCAAACCCCAAGCTTCTTTATGATCTATGTATGGCATATCTGCCTCTTATAATAAAGAAATGCACTGGGGCAAACCCCAAGCTTCTTTATGATCTATGTATGGCATATCTGCCTCTAATAATAAAGAAATGTACTTGGGCAAACCCCAAGCTACTTAATGATACGTGTATGGCAAATCTGCCTGCAATAATAAAGAAATGCACTGGGGCAAACCCCAAGCTTCTTTATGATCCATGTATGGCTTATCTGCCTCTTATAATATGGAAATGTACTGGGGCAAACCCCAAGCTACTTAATGATACATATATGGCATATCTGCCTGGAATAATAAAAACATGTACTGGTGCAAACCCCAAGCTTCTTTATGATCCATGTATGGCATGTCTGCCTCTTATAATAAAGAAATATACTGGGGCAAACCCCAAGCTACTTAATGATACATGTATGGCAAATCTGCCTGCAATAATAAAGAAATGCACTGGGGCAAACCCCAAGCTTCTTTATGATCCATGTATGGCTTATCTGTCTCATATAATATAGAAATGTACTGGGACAAACCCCAAGCTACTTAATGATACCTATATGGCATATCTGCCTGGAATAATAAAAACATGTACTGGTGCAAACCCCAAGCTTCTTTATGATCCATGTATGGCATGTCTGCCTCTTATAGTAAATATACTGGGGCAAACCCCAAGCTACTTAATGATACATGTATGGCAAATCTGCCTGCAATAATAAAAAAATGCTTCGGGACAAACCCCAAGCTACGTAATGATACATGTATGGAATATCTGCCTCTAATAATAAAGAAATGTACTGGGGCAAACCCCAAGCTACTTAATGATACATGTTTGGCATATCTGCCTCTAAAAATAAAGAAATGTACTTGGCAAACCCCAAGCTACTTAATGATACATGTACAGCATATCTGCCTCTTATAATAAATAAATGTACTGGGGCAAACCCCAAGCTACTTAATGATACATGTTTGGCATATCTGCCTCTAAAATAAAGAAATGTAATTGGCAAACCCCAAGCTACTTAATGATACATGTATGGCATATCTGTCTCTTATAATAAAGAAATGTACGGGGTCAAACCCGAAGCTACTTACTGATACATGTATGGCATATCAGCCTCTTTTAATAAAGAAATGCACTGGGGTAAACCCCAAGCTTCTTTATGATCTATGTATGGCATATCTACCTCTTATAATAAAGAAATGTACTGGGGCAAACCCCAAGCTACTTAATGATACATGTATGGCAAATCTGCCTGCAACATTAAAGAAATGCACTGGGGCAAACCCCAAGCTACGTAATGATACATGTGTGGCATATCTGCCTCTAATAGTAAAGAAATGTACTGGGGCAATCCCCAAGCTTCTTAATGATCCATGTATGGCATATCTGCCTCGATCTTATAATAAAGAAATGCACTGAGGCAAACCCCAAGCTTCTGTATGATCTATGTATGGCATATCTGCCTCTTATAATAAAGAAATGCACTGGGGCAAACCCCAAGCTTCTTTATGATCTATGTATGGCATATCTGCCTCTTATAATAAAGAAATGCACTGGGGCAAACCCCAAGCTTCTTTATGATCTATGTATGGCATATCTACCTATAATAATAAAATAATGTACTGGGGCAAACCCCAAGCTACTTAATGATACATGTATGGCAAATCTGCCTGCAATAATAAAGAAATGCACTGGGGCAAACCCCAAAATTCTTTATGATCCATGTATGGCTTATCTGCCTCTTATAATAAAGAAATGCACTGGGGCAAACCCGTAGCTTCTTTATGATCTATGTATGGCATATCTGCCTCTTATAATAAAGAAATGCACTGGGGCAAACCCCAAGCTTCTTTATGATCTATGTATGGCATATCTACCTCTAATAATAAAATAATGTACTGGGGCAAACCCCAAGCTACGTAATGATACATGTATGGCATATCTGTCTCTAATAATAAAGATATGTACTGGGGCAAACCCCAAGCTACTTAATGATACATATATGGCATATCTGCCTCTTATAATAAAGAAATGCACTAGGGCAAACCCCAAGCTTCTTTATGATCCATGTATGGCATATCTGCCTCTTATAATAAAGATATGCACTGGAGCAAACCCCAAGCTTCTTTATGATCCATGTATGGCTTATCTGCCTCTTATAATATAGAAATGTACTGGGGCAAACCCCAAGCTACTTAATGATACATTTATGGCATATCTGCGTGCAATAATAAAAACATGTACTGGTGCAAACCACAAACTTCTTTATGATCCATGTATGTCATATCTGCCTCTTATAATACAGAAATGAACTGGGGCAAACCCCAAGCTTCTTTATGATCCATGTATGGCATGTCTGCCTCTTATAATAAAGAAATATACTGGGGCAAACCCCAAGCTACTTAATGATACATGTATGGCAAATCTGCCTGCAATAATAAAGAAAAGTTTTGGGACAAACCCCAAGCTACGTAATGATACATGTATGGCATATCTGCCTCTAATAATAAAGAAATGTACTGGGGCAAACCCCAAGCTACTTAATGATACATGTTTGGCATATCTGCCTCTAATAATAAAGAAATGTACTTGGCAAACTCCAAGCTACTTAATGATACATGTATGGCATATCTGCCTCTTATAATAAAGAAATATACTGGGGCAAACCCCAAGCTACGTAATGATACATGTATGGCATATCTGCCTCTAATAATAATGAAATGTACTGGGGCAAACCCCAAGCTACTTACTGATGCATGTATGGCATATCTGCTTCTTATAACAAAAACATGTACTGGTGCAAATCCCAAGCTTCTTTGCGATCCATGTATGGCATATCAGCCTATTACAATAAAGAAATGTACTGGGGCAAACCCCAAGCTATTTTATGATCCATGTATGGCTTATCTGCCTCTTATAATAAAGAAATCTACTTGGGCAAACCCCAAGATACTTAATGTTACATGTATGGCATATCTACCTCTTATAATAAAGAAACTATCTGGGGCAAACCCCAAGCTTCTTTATGATCTATGTATGGCATATCTGCCTGTTATAATAAAGAAATGTACTGGGGCAAACCCCAAGCTACTTAATGATACATGTATGGCAAATCTGCCTGCAACATTAAAGAAATACACTGGGGCAAACCCCAAGCTACGTAATGATACATGTTTGGCATATCTGCCTCTAATAGTAAAGAAATTAACTGGGGTAATCCCCAAGCTTCTTAATGATCCATGTATGGCATATCTGCCTCCCCAGCCAGCAAAGAATGCCGGGCCATCGTCGGGCCGATAGCGGTACGACGTGGCAACGTCGAACCGCTATCGGTCCGACGTTGGCCCGCTGTTGTGTGCTGACAGGGTCTTATAATAAAGAAATGCACTGGGGCAAACCCCAAGCTTCTTTATGATCTATGTATGGCATATCTGCCTCTTATAATAAGGAAATGCACTGGGGCAAACCCCAAGCTTCTTTATGATCTATGTATGGCATATCTGCCTCTTATAATAAAGAAATGCACTGGGGCAAACCCCAAGCTTCTTTATGATCTATGTATGGCATATCTGCCTCTAATAATAAAGAAATGAACTGGGGCAAACCCCAAGCTACTTAATGATACATGTATGGCAAATCTGCCTGCAATAATAAAGAAATGCACTGGTGCAAACCCCAAGCTTCTTTATGATCCATGTATGGCTTATCTGCCTCTTATAATATGGAATTGTACTGGGGCAAACCCCAAGCTACTTAATGATACATATATGGCATATCTGCCTGGAATATTAAAAACATGTACTGGTGCAAACCCCAAGCTTCTTTATGATCCATGTATGGAATGTCTGCCTCTTATAATAAAGAAATATACTGGGGCAAACCCCAAGCTACTTAATGATACATGTATGGCAAATCTGCCTGCAATAATAAAGAAATGCACTGGGGCAAACCCCAAGCTTCTTTATGGTCCATGTATGGCTTATCTGCCTCTTATAATATAGAAATGTACTGGGACAAACCCCAAGCTACTTAATGATACATATATGGCATATCTGCCAGCAATAATAAAGAAATGCACTGGGGCAAACCCCAAGCTTCTTTATGATCCATGTATGGCTTATCTGCCTCTTATAATAAAGAAATATACTGGGGCAAACCCCAAGCTACTTAATGATACATGTATGGCAAATCTGCCTGCAATAATAAGGAAATGCTTTGGGACAAACCCCAAGCTACGTAATGATACATGTATGGAATATCTGCCTCTAATAATAAAGAAATGAACTGGGGCAAACCCCAAGCTACTTAATGATACATGTCTGGCATATCTGCCTCTAAAAATAAAGAAATGTACTTGGCAAACCCCAAACTACTTAATGATACATGTATGGCATATCTGCCTCTTATAATAAATAAATGTACTGGGGCATACCCCAAGCTACTTAATGATACATGTTTGGCATATCTGCCTCTAAAAATAAAGAAATGTACTTGGCAAACCCCAAGCTACTTAATGATACATGTATGGCAAATCTGCCTGCAATAATAAAGAAATGCACCTGGGGCAAACCCCAAGTTTCTTTATGGTCCATGTATGGCTTATCTGCCTCTTATAATATAGAAATGTACTGGGACAAACCCCAAGCTACTTAATGATACATATATGGCATATCTGCCAGCAATAATAAAGAAATGCACTGGGGCAAACCCCAAGCTTCTTTATGATCTATGTATGGCATATCTGCCTCTTATAATAAAGAAATGTACTGGGGCAAACCCCAAGCTACTTAATGATACTTGTATGGCAAATCTGCCTGCAACATTAAAGAAATGCACTGGGGCAAACCCCAAGCTACGTAATGATACATGTGTGGCATATCTACCTCTAATAGTAAAGAAATGTACTGGGGCAATCCCCAAGCTTCTTTATGATCTATGTATGGCATATCTGCCTCTTATAATAAAGAAATGCACTGGGGCAAACCCCAAGCTTTTCTTATGATCTATGTATGGCATATCTGCCTCTTATAATAATGAAATGCACTGGGGCAAACCCCAAGCTTCTTTATGATCTATGTATGGCATATCTGCCTCTTATAATAAAGAAATGCACTGGGGCAAACCCCAAGCTTTTCTTATGATCTATGTATGGCATATCTGCCTCTTTTAATAAAGAAATGCACTGGGGCAAACCCCAAGCTTCTTTATGATCTATGTATGGCATATCTGCCTCTAATAATAAAGAAATGTACTGGGGCAAACCCCAAGCTACTTAATGATACATATATGGCAAATCTGCCTGCAATAATAAAGAAATGCACTGGGGCAAACCCCAAGCTTCTTTATGATCCATGTATGGCTTATCTGCCTCTTATTATATGGAAATGTACTGGGGCAAACCCCAAGCTACTTAATGATACATATATGGCATATCTGCCTGGAATAATAAAAACACGTACTGGTGCAAACCCCAAGCTTCTTTATGATCCATGTATGGCATGTCTGCCTCTTATAATAAAGAAATATACTGGGGCAAACCCCAAGCTACTTAATGATACATGTATGGCAAATCTGCCTGCAATAATAAAGAAATGCACTGGGGCAAACCCCAAGCTTCTTTATGATCCATGTATGGCTTATCTGCCGTTTATAATATGGAAATGTACTGGGGCAAACCCCAAGCTACTTAATGATACATATATGGCATATCTGCCTGAAATAATAAAAACATGTACTGGTGCAAACCCCAAACTTCTTTATGATCCATGTATGGCATGTCTGCCTCTTATAATAAAGAAATATACTGGGGCAAACCCCAAGCTACTTAATGATACATGTATGGCAAATCTGCCTGCAATAATAAAGAAATGCACTGGGGCAAACCCCAAGCTTCTTTATGATCCATGTATGGCTTATCTGCATCGTATAATATAGAAATGTACTGGGACAAACCCCAAGCTACTTAATGATACATATATGGCATATCTGCCTGGAATAATAAAAACATGTACTGGTGCAAACCCCAAGTTTCTTTATGATCCATGTATGGCATGTCTGCCTCTTATAATAAAGAAATATACTGGGGCAAACCCCAAGCTACTTAATGATACATGTATGGCAAATCTGACTGCAATAATAAAGAAATGCACTGGGGCAAACCCCAAGCTTCTTTATGATCCATGTATGGCTTATCTGCATCGTATAATATAGAAATGTACTGGGACAAACCCCAAGCTACTTAATGATACATATATGGCATATCTGCCTGGAATAATAAAAACATGTACTGGTGCAAACCCCAAGCTTCTTTATGATCCATGTATGGCATGTCTGCCTCTTATAATAAAGAAATATACTGGGGCAAACCCAAAGCTACTTAATGATACATGTATGGCAAATCTGCCTGCAATAATAAAGAAATGCTTTGGGACAAACCCCAAGCTACGTAATGATACATGTATGGAATATCTGCCTCTAATAATAAAGAAATGTACTGGGGCAAACCCCAAGCTACTTAATGATACATGTTTGGCATATCTGCCTCTAAAAATAAAGAAATGTACTTGGCAAACCCCAAGCTACTTAATGATACATGTATGGCATATCTGCCTCTTATAATAAAGAAATGTACTGGGGCAAACCCCAAGCTACTTAATGATACATGTTTGGCATATCTGCCTCTAAAAATAAAGAAATGTACTTGGCAAACCCCAAGCTACTTAATGATACATGTATGGCATATCTGCCTCTTATAATAAAAAAATATACTGGGGCAAACCCCAAGCTACTTAATGATACATGTATGGCAAATCTGCCTGCAATAATATAGAAATGCTTTGGGACAAACCCCAAGCTACTTAATGATACATGTATGGCATATCTGCCTCTAATAATAAAGAAATGTACGGGGGCAAACCCCAAGCTACTTAATGATACATGTTTGGCATATCTGCCTCTAATAATAAAGAAATGTACTTGGCAAACCCCAAGCTACTTAATGATACATGTATGGCATATCTGCCTCTTATAATAAAGAAATGTACTGGGGCAAACCCCAAGCTACGTAATGATACATGTATGGTATATCTGCCTCTAATAATACTGAAATGTACTGGGGCAAACTTAATGATACATGTATGGAATATCTGCCTCTAATAATAAAGAAATGTACTGGGGCAAACCCCAAACTACTTAATGATACATGTTTGGCATATCTGCCTCTAATAATAAAGAAATGTACTTGGCAAACCCCAAGCTACTTA
This sequence comes from Lucinisca nassula, assembly GCA_963580285.1. Classification (NCBI taxonomy): domain Eukaryota; kingdom Metazoa; phylum Mollusca; class Bivalvia; order Lucinida; family Lucinidae; genus Lucinisca; species Lucinisca nassula. The sequence continues at coordinate 91,821,683 of OY757022.1, forward strand.
ATGATACATGTATGGCATATCTGCCTCTTATAATAAAGAAATGTACTGGGGCAAACCCTAAGCTACTTACTGATACATGTATGGCATATCAGCCTCTTTGAATAAAGAAATGCACTGGGGTAAACCCCAAGCTTCTTTATGATCTATGTATGGCATATCTGCCTCTTATAATAAAGAAATGTACTGGGGCAAACCCCAAGCTACTTAATGATACTTGTATGGCAAATCTGCCTGCAACATTAAAGAAATGCACTGGGGCAAACCCCAAGCTACGTAATGATACATGTGTGGCATATCTGCCTCTAATAGTAAAGAAATGTACTGGGGCAATCCCCAAGCTTCTTAATGATCCATGTATGGCATATCTGCCTCTTATAATAAAGAAATGCACTGGGGCAAACCCCAAGCTTCTTTATGATCTATGTATGGCATATCTGCCTCTTATAATAAAGAAATGCACTGGGGCAAACCCCAAGCTTCTTTATGATCTATGTATGGCATATCTACCTCTAATAATAAAATAATGTACTGGGGCAAACCCCAAGCTACTTAATGATACATGTATGGCAAATCTGCCTGCAATAATAAAGAAATGCACTGGGGCAAACCCCAAGCTTCTTTATGATCCATGTATGGCTTATCTGCCTCTTATAATATGGAAATGTACTGGGGGCAAACCCCAAGCTACTTAATGATACATATATGGCATATCTGCCTGGAATAATAAAAACATGTACTGGTGCAAACCTCAAGCTTCTTTATGATCCATGTATGGCATGTCTGCCTCTTATAATAAAGAAATGTACTGGGGCAAACCCCAAGCTACTTAATGATATATGTATGGCAAATCTGCCTGCAATAATAAAGAAATGCACTGGGGCAAACCCCAAGCTTCTTTATGATCCATGTATGGCTTATCTGCCTCTTATAATATGGAAATGTACTGGGGCAAACCCCAAGCTACTTAATGATACATATATGGCATATCTGCCTGGAATAATAAAAACACGTACTGGTGCAAACCCCAAGCTTCTTTATGATCCATGTAGGGCATGTCTGCCTCTTATAATAAAGAAATATACTGGGGCAAACCCCAAGCTACTTAATGATACATGTATGGCAAATCTGCCTGCAATAATAAAGAAATGCACTGGGGCAAACCCCAAGCTTCTTTATGATCCATGTATGGCTTATCTGCCTCTTATAATATGGAAATGTACTGGGGCAAACCCCAAGCTACTTAATGATACATATATGGCATATCTGCCTGAAATAATAAAAACATGTACTGGTGCAAACCCCAAGCTTCTTTATGATCCATGTATGGCATGTCTGCCTCTTATAATAAAGAAATATACTGGGGCAAACCCAAAGCTACTTAATGATACATGTATGGCAAATCTGCCTGCAATAATAAAGAAATGCACTGGGGCAAACCCCAAGCTTCTTTATGATCCATGTATGGCTTATCTGCATCGTATAATATAGAAATGTACTGGGACAAACCCCAAGCTACTTAATGATACATATATGGCATATCTGCCTTGAATAATAAAAACATGTACTGGTGCAAACCCCAAGCTTCTTTATGATCCATGTATGGCATGTCTGCCTCTTATAATAAAGAAATATACTGGGGCAAACCCCAAGCTACTTAATGATACATGTATGGCAAATCTGCCTGCAATAATAAAGAAGTGCACTGGGGCAAACCCCAAGCTTCTTTATGATACATATATGGCATATCTGCCAGCAATAATAAAGAAATGCACTGGGGCAAACCCCAAGCTTCTTTATGATCCATGTATGGCTTATCTGCCTCTTATAATAAAGAAATATACTGGGGCAAACCCCAAGCTACTTAATGATACATGTATGGCAAATCTGCCTGCAATAATAAAGAAATGCTTTGGGACAAACCCCAAGCTACGTAATGATACATGTATGGAATATCTGCCTCTAATAATAAAGAAATGTACTGGGGCAAACCCCAAGCTACTTAATGATACATGTTTGGTATATCTGCCTCTAAAAATAAAGAAATGTACTTGGCAAACCCCAAACTACTTAATGATACATGTATGGCATATCTGCCTCTTATAATAAAGAAATGTACTGGGGCAAACCCCAAGCTACTTAATGATACATGTTTGGCATATCTACCTCTTTTAATAAAGAAATGCACTGGGGTAAACCCCAAGCTTCTTTATGATCTATGTATGGCATATCTGCCTCTTATAATAAAGAAATGTACTGGGGCAAACCCCAAGCTACTTAATGATACATGTATGGCAAATCTGCCTGCAACATTAAAGAAATGCACTGGGGCAAACCCTAAGCTATGTAATGATACATGTGTGGCATATCTGCCTCTAATAGTAAAGAAATGTACTGGGGCAATCCCCAAGCTTCTTAATGATCCATGTATGGCATATCTGCCTCCCCAGCCAGCAAAGAATGCCGGACCATCGTCGGCCCGATAGCGGTACGACGTGGCAACGTCGAACCGCTATCGGCCCGACGTTGGCCCGCTGTTGTGTGCTGACAGGGTTTTATAAAAAAGAAATGCACTGAGGCAAACCCCAAGCTTCTTTATGATCTATGTATGGCATATCTGCCTCTTATAATGAAGAAATGCACTGGGGCAAACCCCAAGCTTCTTTATGATCTATGTATGGCATATCTACCTCTAATAATAAAATAATGTACTGGGGCAAACCCCAAGCTACTTAATGATACATGTATTGCAAATCTGCCTGCAATAATAAAGAAATGCACTGGGGCAAACCCCAAGCTTCTTTATGATCCATGTATGGCTTATCTGCCTCTTATAATATGGAAATGTACTGGGGGCAAACCCCAAGCTACTTAATGATACATATATGGCATATCTGCCTGGAATAATAAAAACATGTACTGGTGCAAACCCCAAGCTTCTTTATGATCCATGTATGGCATGTCTGCCTCTTATAATAAAGAAATATACTGGGGCAAACCCCAAGCTACTTAATGATATATGTATGGCAAATCTGCCTGCAATAATAAAGAAATGTTTTGGGACAAACCCCAAGCTACGTAATGATACATGTATTTTATATCTGCCTCTAATAATACTGAAATGTACTGGGGCAAACCCCAAGGCAGTTACTGATATACGTATGGCATATCAGCCTCTTATAATTAAGAAATGCACTGGGGCAAACCCCAAGCTTCTTTATGATCTATGTATGGCATATCTGTCTCTTATAATAAAGAAATGCACTGGGGCAAACCCCAAGCTACTTAATGATACATGTATGGCAAATCTGCCTGCAATAATAAAGAAATGCACTGGGGCAAACCCCAAGCTTCGTAATGATACATGTATGGCATATCTGTCTCTTAAAATAAAGATATGTACTGGGGCAAACCCCAAGCTACTTAATGATACATATATGGCATATCTGCCTCTTATAATAAAGAAATGCACTAGAGCAAACCCCAAGCTTCTTAAGATACATGTATGCCATATTTGCCTCTTGTAATAAAGAAATGTACTGGGGAAAACCCCAAGCTACTTAATGATACATGTATGGCAAATCTGCCTGCAACATAAAAAAAATGCACTGGGGCAAACCCCAAGCTATGTAATGATACATGTGTGGCATATCTGCCTTTAATAGTAAAGAAATGTACTGGGGCAATCCCCAAGCTTCTTTATGATCCATGTATTTCATATCTGCCTCTTATAATAAAGAAATGCACTGGGGCAAACCCCAAGTTTCTTTATGATCTATATATGGCATATCTGCCTCTTATAATAAAGAAATGTACTGGGGCAAACCCCAAGCTACTTTATGATACATGTATGGCAAATCTGCCTGCAATAATAAAGAAATGCACTGGGGCAAACCCCAAGCTTCGTAATGATACATGTATGGCATATCTGTCTCTAATAATAAAGATATGTACTGGGGCAAACCCCAAGCTACTTAATGATACATATATGGCATATCTGCCTCTTATAATAAAGAAATGCACAAGGGAAAACCCCAAGCTTCCTTATGATCCATGTATGGCATATCTGCCTCTTATAATAAAGATATGCACTGGAACAAACCCCAAGCTTCTTTATGATCCATGTATGGCTTATCTGCCTCTTATAATATAGAAACGTACTGGGGCAAACCCCAAGCTACTTAATGATACATTTATGGCATATCTGCCTGCAATAATAAAAACATGTACTGGTGCAAACCACAAACTTCTTTATGATCCATGTATGTCATATCTGCGTCTGATAATAAAGAAATGAACTGGGGCAAACCCCAAGCTTCTTTATGATCCATGTATGGCATGTCTGCCTCTTATAATAAAGAAATATACTGGGGCAAACCCCAAGCTACTTAATGATACATGTATGGCAAATCTGCCTGCAATAATAAAGAAAAGTTTTGGGACAAACCCCAAGCTACGTAATGATACATGTATGGCATATCTGCCTCTAATAATAAAGAAATGTACTGGGGCAAACCCCAAGCTACTTAATGATACATGTTTGGCATATCTGCCTCTAATAATAAAGAAATGTACTTGGCAAACCCCAAGCTACTTAATGATACATGTATGGCATATCTGCCTCTTATAATAAAGAAATGTACTGGGGCAAACCCCAAGCTACGTAATGATACATGTATGGCATATTTGCCTCTAATAATAATGAAATGTACTGGGGCAAACCCCAAGCTACTTACTGATGCATGTATGGCATATCTGCTTCTTATAATAAAAACATGTACTGGTGCAAATCCCAAGCTTCTTTGTGATCCATGTATGGCATATCAGCCTCTTACAATAAAGAAATGTACTGGGGCAAACCCCAAGCTATTTTATGATCCATGTATGGCTTATCTGCCTCTTATAATAAAGAAATCTACTTGGGCAAACCCCAAGATACTTAATGTTACATGTATGGCATATCTACCTCTTATAATAAAGAAACTATCTGGGGCAAACCCCAAGCTTCTTTATGATCTATGTATGGCATATCTGCCTCTTATAATAAAGAAATGTACTGGGGCAAACCCCAAGCTACTTAATGATACATGTATGGCAAATCTGCCTGCAACATTAAAGAAATACACTGGGGCAAACCCCAAGCTACGTAATGATACATGTGTGGCATATCTGCCTCTAATAGTAAAGAAATTAACTGGGGTAATCCCCAAGCTTCTTAATGATCCATGTATGGCATATCTGCCTCCCCAGCCAGCAAAGAATGCCGGGCCATCGTCGGGCCGATAGCGTTACGACGTGGCAACGTCGAACCGCTATCGGCCCGACGTTGGCCCGCTGTTGTGTGCTGACAGGGTCTTATAATAAAGAAATGCACTGGGGCAAACCCCAAGCTTCTTTATGATCTATGTATGGCATATCTGCCTCTTATAATAAAGAAATGCACTGGGGCAAACCCCAAGCTTTTCTTATGATCTATGTATGGCATATCTGCCTCTTATAATAAAGAAATGCACTGGGGCAAACCCCAAGCTTCTTTATGATCTATGTATGGCATATCTGCCTCTAATAATAAAGAAATGTACTGGGGCAAACCCCAAGCTACTTAATGATACATATATGGCAAATCTGCCTGCAATAATAAAGAAATGCACTGGGGCAAACCCCAAGCTTCTTTATGATCCATGTATGGCTTATCTGCCTCTTATTATATGGAAATGTACTGGGGCAAACCCCAAGCTACTTAATGATACATATATGGCATATCTGCCTGGAATAATAAAAACACGTACTGGTGCAAACCCCAAGCTTCTTTATGATCCATGTATGGCATGTCTTCCTCTTATAATAAAGAAATATACTGGGGCAAACCCCAAGCTACTTAATGATACATGTATGGCAAATCTGCCTGCAATAATAAAGAAATGCACTGGGGCAAACCCCAAGCTTCTTTATGATCCATGTATGGCTTATCTGCCGTTTATAATATGGAAATGTACTGGGGCAAACCCCAAGCTACTTAATGATACATATATGGCATATCTGCCTGAAATAATAAAAACATGTACTGGTGCAAACCCCAAGCTTCTTTATGATCCATGTATGGCATGTCTGCCTCTTATAATAAAGAAATATACTGGGGCAAACCCCAAGCTACTTAATGATACATGTATGGCAAATCTGCCTGCAATAATAAAGAAATGCACTGGGGCAAACCCCAAGCTTCTTTATGATCCATGTATGGCTTATCTGCATCGTATAATATAGAAATGTACTGGGACAAACCCCAAGCTACTTAATGATACATATATGGCATATCTGCCTGGAATAATAAAAACATGTACTGGTGCAAACCCCAAGTTTCTTTATGATCCATGTATGGCATGTCTTCCTCTTATAATAAAGAAATATACTGGGGCAAACCCCAAGCTACTTAATGATACATGTATGGCAAATCTGACTGCAATAATAAAGAAATGCACTGGGGCAAACCCCAAGCTTCTTTATGATCCATGTATGGCTTATCTGCATCGTATAATATAGAAATGTACTGGGACAAACCCCAAGCTACTTAATGATACATATATGGCATATCTGCCTGGAATAATAAAAACATGTACTGGTGCAAACCCCAAGCTTCTTTATGATCCATGTATGGCATGTCTGCCTCTTATAATAAAGAAATATACTGGGGCAAACCCAAAGCTACTTAATGATACATGTATGGCAAATCTGCCTGCAATAATAAAGAAATGCTTTGGGACAAACCCCAAGCTACGTAATGATACATGTATGGAATATCTGCCTCTAATAATAAAGAAATGTACTGGGGCAAACCCCAAGCTACTTAATTATACATGTTTGGCATATCTGCCTCTAAAAATAAAGAAATGTACTTGGCAAACCCCAAGCTACTTAATGATACATGTATGGCATATCTGCCTCTTATAATAAAGAAATGTACTGGGACAAACCCCAAGCTACTTAATGATACATGTTTGGCATATCTGCCTCTAAAAATAAAGAAATGTACTTGGCAAACCCCAAGCTACTTAATGATACATGTATGGCATATCTGCCTCTTATAATAAAAAAATATACTGGGGCAAACCCCAAGCTACTTAATGATACATGTATGGCAAATCTGCCTGCAATAATATAGAAATGCTTTGGGACAAACCCCAAGCTACTTAATGATACATGTATGGCATATCTGCCTCTAATAATAAAGAAATGTACGGGGGCAAACCCCAAGCTACTTAATGATACATGTTTGGCATATCTGCCTCTAATAATAAAGAAATGTACTTGGCAAACCCCAAGCTACTTAATGATACATGTATGGCATATCTGCCTCTTATAATAAAGAAATGTACTGGAGCAAACCCCAAGCTACGTAATGATACATGTATGGTATATCTGCCTCTAATAATAAAGAAATGTACGGGGGCAAACCCCAAGCTACTTAATGATACATGTTTGGCATATCTGCCTCTAATAATAAAGAAATGTACTTGGCAAACCCCAAGCTACTTAATGATACATGTATGGCATATCTGCCTCTTATAATAAAGAAATGTACTGGAGCAAACCCCAAGCTACGTAATGATACATGTATGGTATATCTGCCTCTAATAATACTGAAATGTACTGGGGCAAACTTAATGATACATATATGGAATATCTGCCTCTAATAATAAAGAAATGTACTGGGGCAAACCCCAAACTACTTAATGATACATGTATAGCATATCTGCCTGCAATAATAAAGGAATGTACTGGGGCAAACCCCAAGCTTCGTAATGATCCATGTATGGCATATCTGCCCCTTATAATAAAGTAATGTACTTGGACAAACCCCGAGCTACTTACTGATGCATGTGTGGCAAATCTGCTTGCAATAATAAAGAAATGCACCGGGGCAAACCCCAAGCTACTTAATGATACATGTATGGCATATCTGCCTCTAATAATAGAGAAATGCACTGGGGCAAACCCCAAGCTACTTAATGATACGTGTATGGCATATCTGCCTCCAATAATAAAGAAATGCACTGGGACAAACCCCAAGCTACTTAGTGATACAAGTATGGTATATCTGCCTGCAATAATAAAGAAATGTACTGGGGCAAACTCCAATCTACTTAATGATACATGTATGGCATATCTGCCTCCAATAATAAAGAAATGCACTGGGGCAAACCCCAAGTTTCTTAAAGATCAATGTATGGCATATCTGGCTCTTATAATAGGGCCCTTATAATAAATAAATGCACTGGGGCCAACCCCAAGCTACTTAAAGATCAATGTATGGCATGTATGCCCCTAATAATAAAGAAATGCACTGGGTAAACCCCAAACTTCTCTTCTTGCAACATTCTACGTAACATTTATATTACAGTACTATATTGAAGCAATCCCAAGCTACTTAAAGATCTAAGTATGGCATATCATCCTCAAATGATTAAGAAATGCACTGGGGCAAACCCCAAGCTTCTCGTCGTGCAACATTCTACTTAACATTTAAATAATAGTACTATTTTGCTGTAGACACAAACTCTATACCAAAGTCCTTGACCCATGACCCTAGAATCAGTGCTCTGGCGAGACTGCGCATATGCGCAGGTGGTCTTTAGCCCGTGTTGGTGCTCTGGCAAGACTGAGCACATTCGCAGGCGGTCTTTAGAACATGTTGGCGCTCTATAGATATGAAGGCCTCTACTGCAGGCTTAGCCTATTCTGTAAGCAGGCGAGACTCGGGTGAGGTTGTGCTTCTGCACAGGCTAGCTTGAGCCGAAGTTGGTACCCAGGCGATAAGGAACCTTTTTTGTGGGCTGGCTAAACGGTGCTCAATCAAGCTATTAAAGCAAATGCGTGGCGCCCATTACGCATTTTACGCATGTGCGTAATGTGAAATACATGCAACAAGGAGAAATCATCAAAATAAAAGCATTTCCCATTTCATATCTATAGGGTGGGGGCAACTCTTAAAGGAAAAAAAATGCTCCCAAGGGTAGCATTTTTTTTTTTCCTTTAAAAGCACCCCCATTTTTTCAATGACATGTTCCTCTTTATCCGTAGTAGATTTGTTCTGGCTACGCCGCTGTAAAACGGGCTAAATGGCGCTCACTGAAGTTAATAAAGCCTGATTATTGTATACGCAGGCGCTAAGGAACATTTTCTTGTGAACTGGCTAAATAAGCGTACATGGTTAATAAACCTGGTAATAGTATACCTCGACACCGGTAGCAAGTGGATGGAAACAAGAAAATAAGTAGATGGAAAACGGTGCATACATTTACCGGAAAGCACCAAAATACCGGAAAGCAAACCAAAATACCGGAAAGCACATATAACTACCAAAAAGCACTTATATATACTGGAAAACATTAGAAAATTGTATTTAAATGCCAATATATAACATATCTGGAACAATTATGGTTGCTCTCTGGACTTATAACTTGCGATTTTATTGCAATGATAAGTATGCCCCACCCGAACAGGAATAAGAAAAATATCACAATTATTAATCTTTTTTTTTTTTTTTTTTTTTTTTTCATGTATTTGTATAGACGTGTTTTCGTAATGATTTGCGCAGTCTGATCAGAAGTCAAAACAAGTGACAAAAATCATCCATTGCTACGGGTCTGATCAGATGCACAGGTAATTAAAGAGAAGAAATTGTCGTGCTCTGGCTCATTATATAAACCCTTGATTGTTGATTAACGAAAGAATACCTATTGAAGTTTCACCACAGTTAGATAATTGAATCAATTGTTGGCACGTGCCTTATGTCATTTATCCCTTTAACATGCCAATCACAACAATTGTCGTCTGCTGTATACTTTCAAAGTTGCACTGCTGTTTACTTTCAAAGTTGCAAACAGTGCGGTCCCAGATCAGACGGCTCCTTTAAGGATGATAGTGATTTTTTTGTGTGCAAAAATATAAGTGAAGATGGAAATATATATGTTTAACATTGATCCAAATATGAGTGAAATAAGATCAAGCCAGTCATAAAAGAAAATATTATCTTTCCCTTCTTCATCCTAAAAATTCTTATGGGTACTTGTTATAACCGCCTCAGAGAGACTTTCTTACCAATAGACATTACGATAACACACACGTGCGACAAAGTGCATTTTTCACATCTCCAAAATAGCTACTTTTCCTATGAAAACTCGGATGAAATTTTTCTTATTAAAACGTCGTGGTGTTCGTTAGAATCGCCCCTTTGAGAAGGTTATAACGAGTACCCATAACCTTTGCCTAAGAACGGAAATATGTATAGTATTGTTTACCCCATAAACCCCAATTTTCTCTATATAAGTGGGGTTTAGTGGGTATTTATTTCACGGACCTGATCACGTGATGCTACACATTAGGATAGGGAAACCTGAAAGCACACGGCATCACGAAAACACGCCTATACAATGTTGACCCCCGTTGAAGCCCACTTTTATATAGAAAAACTTGGGTTTGCAGGGGTAAACCTTATTTTTCTTAATTTTGCTCTAAAATATAGTGTTCTAACGGGTACCCACAATCTATATTTTTCCAATATAATAAAGATGAATACTGCTTCTATAATGCATGTAGCATCACTTTAACATGCCATTGTCATTGCATTGTACCTATACATTGTTTTCAATGAGTCTCAGCGGCCTAGTGATTAGGAGCGCTGACTCTTTCTCAATAAGTCGCCAATCGCTGTGGTTCGCGCCCCCGCTCAGTTCACTTGTGGTAAAAGACAAGTTCTGTTTGGTTATTCTCTGAGTTCCACTCGCTTAATTGGTGGTTCGCATCACGCTAAAAAAGAAAAAAAAAAAAAAAAAAAAAACGTGTGAAAGACAAGTTCTACCTGATTTTCCCCTGGTTCTCCCATTTTTGCCAACCCAAACGATCGGCTCGATATATGTGAAAATCTTGAAAGGGCTATATAGCCCCACCACCCGCTTAACAGCTAAATCTTCATGTGAATTGTTGAACAGACGTGTTATACAACGTATTTAGTCAGAGACACTACCCCCGCTCTAGCAATCGAAACCCTGGTAAACCTTACATGGTCACTTGGTGGTGATCTCCGAATAGACACCCTATGTTGAACTAACGTCAAGACGACATTATTTAACCAATGTATTCCGAACGGTCTGGTTCAAGTTCTTTAAACTGCACATAAGTAGAAGTAAAACAAAGATCAGGAATTGATACAATTAACTTACTCCACCCATAAAAGACACCAAAGGGAAAGAAATACAAACATTAAGCGACAAGACCATAATGGAAACCTAAACAAAGGAAGGCCATAAGGACAGTTACTTTCCCACAAAATGGCCATATGGCCATCCAAAACCAAAAGACACAAGTGATACACACAGTAAGTAACAAACAACAACATAAATAAATCGCCACAGAAGAGCCGCCTTAGAACGGTCAGTGGAAGATTTCCACTGGGGGGCTTAAATAGATTTTACGTGGCCACAATCCTCGCCCTTACTTCCGTCGCGATTTAGACAAATAATTTGTTCAGTCCGCATGAAGGCCTCCTAACTCATCAGTGCAACATCTCCGTGAACACAAAAATCAAAGAACCACAGAGGTGAGACAACGGTGAGGACTCGACAGCACTATCTCTCTAATTTTCAATAAGCCTTTACGTTGGAGCCGTCATAGAATCTGAGGTCTGACACTCCGGCGTGCAATTAAAGAGGGAAGCAAAGTTGCCAACCGTGATTGGGTTAACTACCATGCATGCAGTCTGTCGTATAATATCAATGTTGTACCCAATCTTTTTATATCGAAGAATGATTTTACGAAATTGGGTGCTGAAGTCATTGCGGTTATATATTTTTCTGAATTTATATACTAAGTCACCATAAAATTCGGGTTCCGATAGGCCTTGTTGCAGAAGAGATTTAAGTCCAATATTGAATTTTGAAATTAAATCAGAATGGCGTCTATAAAATTTTGAAAAGGCTTTGCGTAGTTTATAGAACCGATAACCCTGATTAAGGAGTTTAGCCGTTAATAATTTATTACGAGTGTTGAAGTCAGTTACATGACTACACACTCTAGCAAATCGAATTAATTGCGAAATATAAACGCCATAGGATGGCGCACGAGGAACATCACCATCCAAAAAAGGAAAATTTACAATCTCAAAATCAAAGTCATCGCGTTTATCATAAATTTTGCACGAAACAAATCCATCTACAATAGATATATGTAAATCCAAAAACGGGGCCTTGGTATCAGAAGAATTTGCTTTATTTAACTGAAGTTCTAGGGGGTAAATCTGACTGATCAAACCATCAAAATAGGTATTATCAATATTTAATGAATCATCTAAATATCTAGAAGTAGAGCTAAAAGCTTCAATAATTTCAGATTGGTTATCAATGGAAAGCGACAAAATGAAGTCTCTTTCATAACAATATAAGAACAGATCAGCCACAAGAGGTGCGCAATTAGTACCCATCGGAATACCCACAATTTGTCTAAATAACTTAGTACCGTCTAATATAAGTATTGTCAAGTAGAAAGGTGAGGGCATCACACACTTTCTGACATGACCAAAGTGTATAATTCTTATGCTCTTTAGAAGTGAAAAATGCATTTCTGACATTACATGCAAGATAGAGAGAATCTTCTCTGTGAAAAGCCCATTCAATTAAATCATTAAGCTTTTCTTTTATAAGATTATGAGGAAGTGTAGTGTAAAGAGTGGAAAAATCGTAGGTAGACAGACTTGAAGCATGAAAATGTCTAGATTTCAATTTATTTAAAACCTCATTCGAATTTTTTATAGACCAAACGGTTGCTGCAGTGTATGAAGAAGATAGCAGCGTGCTTGCATGTCATTCTGACAATACCCTAGGGGATTGGGGATAAATATTTAAGATTTTTCGGTAAAATTATCAATATAAATATAATACATAGGCCTAAATTTTATTTTTAACATGTTCCTCCGCTGAAAAAAAAAACAAGTACAAAGTGCTTTTTGGTATTTATATGTGCTTTCCGGTATTTTGGTTTGCTTTCCGGTATTTGGTGCTTTCCGGTAAATGTATGCACCCGATGGAAAAAAGGGTTTGCCAGGAGCAATAATAATTTTTCATCTATCAAAATTCACTTGTTTGTGTGGTTTATCTGTATTTAACTCGAACTCTCAAGTAAGTTTAATCCTTGTTCTTTTGCTGTTGAATGGCGATGGATACGATGTTATGATTACATGGTATAGTTTTGGGATATCGACGCAAAAGAACAAAGCAGCCAGAGGTTGGAGGTCGTGACTGTGATTCATTCCTTCATTGATTGACAGGAGCATTTACCTGCATAGAAGATCTTGTACTGGTATAATTAGATATTGCAGCATTATGTTAATCCTGCACGTAATCCTCGCGAGGGGGTGTTGCAGTACAACTAGATAGATAGATTTATGGACATCTCGGCCCCTAACAAACTCGGCCCCTGACGATCTCGGTCCCTAGCAAACTCGGCCCCCATTCAACTCCGAAACTAAAAACTCCGTCCCTAGCAGCATTTAGGTCCTAAAATACTATGTTTTTGTTTCCGAGAAGCAATTTGGAAGGTGGATAGGGTTCATAGAAAGTTTGAGCATATTTATCGTTTTTAATACGAAACCTTATCCATGATAAAAGATCGCGGAAACCGATGCTGTAATTGGGACGTGTTGGAATTGAGTTTGACATCTCTATATCAGAGTGTATCTTATAGAAGAAGGTTAAAGAGGACTGCTCATGACCGGCCTCCATGGATGGCCACTCTTGCTCATTAAGCATGTCACCGACGCTTCTTCTATTTCGCCATCGCCTGCAGATCCACCGAGTAGCTGTCCTCTGCACCTTCTCCACCTGCTGAATATGTTTTTAACATAGGGATGCCGAATGGGTGATGCATAAACTAATGTTTTATATGCAACATCCTTTGTCTGCCTACGTGCAAAGGCCAAATTACGTCTAAGGAATCCTAAAGTCCTAGTTGCTTTAGATGTAATCTCAGAGATATGTTGACCCCAATCAAGATCGTCAGTGATGGTGATACCAAATATTTGGCGGATTGAACATGCTCCAAAATTTGCTGGAGAAGAGTATAGTCAAACTTAATTCGCTTGTCCAAAGGGTGTCGTGACACTCTCATTGAATGACATTTGGCCACATTGAACTTCATCTGCCAATCGGCCTCCCACTGTGCAAGTTGATCCAGGTCATCTTGTAAAATAAGACAGTCAGAAAGAGAATGAATGTTCCTAGACAGGACACAATCATCAGCAAACAAACGGACCGGGAAATCATTGATGAAAACCTAGAAATGGAGCGGTCCAAGGACCAAACCTTGGGGACCCAAAATAAAACAGGGACTGGATCAGACGCTTGGTCATCAAGTACAACTTGTTGTGAGCGCCCAGAGAGCCATGAGCTAATCCACCTAGGTGTGGATCCACTTATCCCATACTAACTACGCCAGTTTATATAATAGCCTTCGGTGAGGTACCTTGTCAAAAGCCTTTGCGAAGTCCATGATGATCAAGTCAGTCTGTTTGTGGCCACGGTTTATGACCCCATCCAGATTGCTCACAATGGCATGGTAAAATTGAACTAGTTGCGTTTCGCAAGACCTTTGACTGCGGAAAACCATGTTGACAGTCAGTAAGAATGCTCTCAAAAGCTAAGTGCTTGTGGATATTGCTTACTAATATATGCTCCAGGGTTTGTAACAGATGCATGTTAGCGACACTGGTCTATAATTTGCTGCATCACATTTTTCCGCTTTCTTATAAGCCGGGGTAACATTTGCTTGTCGCCAGTCATCTGGTACAGTGCCCTGGGCAAGTGATTCATTGAAGATAAAGGCCAATACAGGAGAGATTTCAGCACTACATTCCTAAAGTACCCTGTCATTCAGGTCGTCTGGCCCAGATGCCTTATGTATCTTGAGCTTACCCAACAGTTTAGCGACCCCCTTGGGTCAGAGATGTAACTACAACAGAGATGTAATTACACGCCATTTAATCAATTAGTTTATTAATTACATTGGAGATTGTGTGAGAGTGGACCCAGAGCAGCGTGTCATACACTTATTCAATCAACGGCATTAGGTTCATTTAACTCATGGCTAATTTTGTGATATGGGTTACTCATAATTTCGTCTAAATTAGTTCAAAAAGTAATTAGGCGTATGTACGTTAAAATTATGTGTAAAAGTTTGATAATAATTGAATTCCAACATTTAAATATACATATTCTAGTTTTGGGGGCCGAGTTTGTCAGGGGCCGAGTTTGTAGGGGCCGAGTTTGCTAGGGGCCGAGTTTGTCAGGGGCCGAGTTTGTTAGGGGCCGAGATGTCCTGTCACCGATAGATAGATAGATTCAAGATCCCATTATCAGGTCTGAGAGTTTAGCTATTTCTAAAGACTGTCCATAAAAATAAAGACAGTCTTTAAATTTACGGACTCGCGTATCTATAGAAAGCAATGCAAATCTTAAGAATTTTAAAAAATTCGAAATTCGCAGAAAATGTATTAAATAAACTTCGTCGTTACATGATGGATTGCATACAGAGAGTTTTTTCTCGAATCTGTTGTCTGATTTCCGAGAATTTATATAAAACGGCTACGAAAGATATTCTTGTTTAGGTTTTCTCCCTTCATGCAAGTGTGCCACGCATCAGGTGAGATGTTTTATTGTTTTTAGTGCAAGGGAGAAAACCCGAACTACACAGAATCAAATATTTAAGTTCTTGGATTATTGATCAACAAGACAACGGATCATGCTCAGTTTTCAGCTAGACGCAGATAATCATGTAATAAAGACGGTTGCGTAACACATGTACTGCGATTTTCGAATTTTTGAAAATTCTTACGATTTGCATTGCTTTCTAGAGACACATTAGTCCATAAATTTAAAGACTGTCTTTAATTTTATGGACAGTCTTTAGAAATAGCTTAACTCTCAGACCTGATTATAACAAACCATATAACCAGGGTCTATGAATGTAATTTGATGTGTCACAAGTGAAAATTCTGATTTGTCACTCCTTTCGCATTATAGCTTGTTGGCCAAAGGTGATCTATCTATCTACAGTGCTGTAGGCTAATTCTGCAGGTTTCTTGTCAACTCGTACCTAAGTCAACTCGTACCTTAGTCAACTCGTTCCCGAGTTTGGTCAACTCATACCTTAGTCAACTCGCACCTTGGTAAAAAAAAATCTGTTTGGGGGTGTTTAACTTAAGTACACATATATACAGGTCAACTTTATGGTCTATGCAGACTCCTGACACTTTTTCGGACGACGAAGACGATACATAGTGTGTGCATTATACGCCATTACACCCGTGCACCAAAAAGGGCACCTTACATGTGTCACTGATCCCCATATCCCTTTAGCCAGAGGGTTTTATTATCTGACAATTATCCAGACATAATTTATGGATGCTAGTTTTGGACTATCCCTGTGGGGCAGCTCTAAGGAGTGCCAGCAATCTATGCTCCAAGGGTGGTGGTGGTGGTGGGGGGGGGGGGGGGGGTTGATTGGTACATAACACCATGATCAACATAAGACGAACCACATTTGTAAATGAAAAAACGTGAAAAATAAAATTGTATAACTTTCCTTTTTGAGGTTTAACGTCCCCATCAACACAGTATAGGTCATTTTGGAGACGTTCTTCCAATTTTGTGGGACTTTTACCCTACATTGAGATGAGAGATCAAGCCCTGTCGCCCAATGAAACCAATAGGGTTTATAAGCAATGACGGTCCAACTCGCACCGCGGTTCCTGGGCAGGCTTAGATCCTCTTAGAGGATTACCAGTACTAGTGTGTGGACAGTTTCAGCTCTGCGTGGAAGCATCATGCAGCCCATCTATTTCTTCAAGCCCCGATGGGCGGGGGCGGTTCATTTCATGCTCATTTGCAAATAAGAATTAAGATGTAGTTATACAATTATTTTTCGTTCTCGTATATGCCCGATAACATAAAAGTTGGCTAACATAATTTAATTGTTTTATTTTCCTTATATTAGTAATAATAACACACCCATGCAATATAGTGTATTTTTCACACCTCCAAAATTTCAACTACAGTCAAACCTGTCTTAAGCAAGCGGTCATGGGATATTTCAAAATCGCTTGCTTAAGACAGGTGCTTGCTTAATACAGGTGGGTCTGGGACTGGGGATTTTTGAGGTTTTAGGGGAACTTTTTCGTCCCTGCCAAGGGTACTCATCAGGTGGCTTATTTGGCTACCACTACAGACACTGATAGGGATACTAACATATGATATTGAAGAATGTAGCAAAGAAATTTTGGTCATTGTTTTAAAGGACTCAGGCCTTTAAGGGATTCATTTGAAACAAAGGCTAAAAACACAATGGGGTGGAGTGGGGGGATTGGTGACACCCTTTTTCCCATGATTCCAAAGATAGGTTACACCCTTTATCAAAGGATTCCAATTAAATAGGAGACACAAAACATCATTGGATAGTTTCAGATAGAAAAGAACTCTGATTAATGATGAAAGGCCATTAGTTACAAACATGAGTCGGCAATTAATGTAAACAAAAGGGTGACGATTGTACCAATTAATGACAGTTTTGACATATCCCTTGATGATTTTCCCCCATTCAACCATGTTTTCTCACCTTTTTATTGTCAAACAAACAACTGCCAGTCAATGATGATGATAATGTCTCCACAATTAGACAGATGAGTGTAATTATCCGCATTTAACAAAACATAAAAGAAACAATGATTTCTCGAGGTTTGTTCCGATGCGGTATCTGTTTTTAAAACCGGGAAACAGACTTTAATATTTTTTTTTTACTGTGTTCGATTAGCGCCATGCAATAGATTTGGCCGTTTCGAGTGCGGTGTGGTAAAAGGTTCGACAGAATAGCGAAAATTGCACCCAACGTATAACCGGTTTATAAAAAACACAAACTGCAGAAATCAATCAATCTGGCCACACCGGAAAAATCAAAATGGCCGCTTAAGATTATATTTTGGCTATTTGGGATAGAAAAGGCTTGACCGTTGGCCGCGTTTGACAGGTGCACGCTTAATAGAGGGAATTTTGCATTGAATACTATCGGGGGGATATGGAATTGGCCGTTTAAGGGAGGGTCACGCTTAATAGAGGTGGCCGGGAGACCAGGTTAGACTGTATTCTTACGAAAATCCATGATTTTTATTCTTATTTACATGTATGCTGCAAACATAGGTTGTGATTTTAGTTGGAACGACTTCGTTGAGGCTGTTCTAAAGAGTACAAGGTTGGGCGGTCAAAACCAGGGGCGGTTTTAACCGGTTAAAACCGTCCCGGTCAATACTCCCAAAGTGGTCAATACTGGTCGATTGTAATATTGAGTGGTCAATTGAATAATTTTAGTGATAAAAAAGCAAAGCTACTGAAACTATTTTGATGCTGGGGGCTGATCATTTGATAGAGTTTCAGGTTCAGATGTTATTTATTCAAGTGGCAATACTTTCTGGCTTTTTTAGCCCTAGGCATTTTTGTCTATGACTTGTCAGTCTTAAGACCTTAGCACTAACTTCAACACCTTGCACTGTTTTTTTTTTGTTGTTGTTGTTATCTTCCAAAATAGTGAAAAAGTTCCAAATTGGGTCTTTAGGTTTCATTCATTTTTGACACCTTCAGTAATAGCTTGATGATAAGATACTGTCCATATTGCATATATATATAAAAAATTCACACATTATGAATACAGCCTGGTGTCAGTTTATAATACCCCTATTAGGGACATGTAATTGATCAATTTAGCAATCAGATCTTTGCCACACCCACTGCAGTGACATGGGTTAGTCTGTTTTAACAGCAATTTACAGGTGTTGCAGATACTTTTAAATATTCAGAGACATCAGTGAATCTTAAATATTGTTTGGTTAATAAATAAAGGACCTTTCATAAATCCTTCAAAATCCATGATGCATTCAGCTTATTCATATTCCTGTAAATCAAAATATGAACAATCAATCTGACCTATAAAGGAAAAAGGAATAATTATAAAGATTGTTTGATCGAAAAGAACAGGCCTGTCTACAGTTCAGTGAGTCAATCGACCAGCAATAATGTCTTTTGACTTTTGATGAAATAAAAGACACCTTAAATAATTACTGTTATTAATAAAAACTATTTTGTCTTGTTCAGTGATGAAAATATAGTCTAACATCATGTACATGATGTAGGGGGAAAGCTTTTAAGACCAGTTTAGCAACAGGTCAGAGGTAAATACTCAAGTGATTTAATCGACCACCAATCGACCAGTATTGACCAGTAATGACCATTTAAAACCGGTTTTAACCACCGGCCCGGTCAATACTCATATTGACCGGCTTTTTGCCAACCTTGAAAGAGTACCCACACGCCCACAACCTATGAATTGGAGCATAAATAAGAAACATCCCATTATGTATACACCCGTAAACCCGAGTTTTGTCTATATAAAGAGATATTTAGGGATGTACTCATTAGAAGGACTTATTAACGTGCCGTAACAATTCGGTTCCAACAAGTATCCACAATCTATATTTTGGCACTGATGGGGGAAATGTAGCGACTCCGCCGGGGCTCGAACCGGAGAGTATAGGAATGTTTTGGTGATGATATCAAAGCAGTGTTTACTATCGCAGTTACAGGAATAGCTAGTTCATAGGCATGTTAACTGGACTAGTAAAAGGGACAAAACAGGTTACATGTCGGCGAATATTAAGACAGCGGGATGTACAGGTAGCATAAATTAAATTTGTATTACCTGTCCGACAAAGACGATGCTGCCAACGGTCACCAACATCGCAACTTATAGCATTCTGACGTCCACCAACAACCTTACCACACGCAATGCACAAGTCAGACATTTTGATGAAAGTTTTAAGCTTTGCTTCTCGTTACGATATTTCAAAGATGAATGATACTGCAAGGATTCTGTTCGCCCCCGCCCATAGGGGCTTGAAGAAATATATGGGCTGCATGATGCTGCCACGCAGAGCTGAATCTGGCCCGCACACTAGTACTGGTAAACCGCTTAGAGGATCTAAGCCTGTCCAGGAACCGCGGTGCGAGACAGACCGTCCATGCTAATAAACTCTATTGGTTTCATTGGGCGACAGGGCTTGAGATGTCATTTCATCTCAGTGTCGGGTAAAAGTCCCACAAAATTGGGAGCAACGTCTCCAAAATGACCTTTACAGTGTTGACGGGGACGTTAAACCTCAAATCAAACAAACAAAAACAAGGATTCTGTACTTCTTATATATCCAGTAATCGACAATTCAAAAGACAATAATACACAACAGGTGATTGACCTTAAAATTCCTGCGTGTCATTAAGTCTTCCGCCACTCACCGGCAGAATCAAAGGAATTAAAACAGTCTTTGAAGGACAATTGGGTAAAACTAGTATAGGTAATAGTTTTTTACACCTACATTAATCGGTACATCATTAACTAAAGTGTTAAATAACCCAAATGGAATCCTTCACCTTACATTGTAGATATGGCAGGAGTTCATTTCGAAATTTTGGGTTTTCTTCAAAATTTAGTTCGGGAAGTGGCTTAACTTTTTGCAAACCGCTGTATTCTACTGTTTGACTTGATAGGCAACCCGGCCATATTTGAACAAAATAGGATTTGGACTCCTGGGCCCCACCCTCAGACCTAGCACGCACCTTGGAGTGTGTGGGGGGGGGGGGGCAAATAAAAATGCATGTCGCCCTTCATGTCCGAAACTGTAGGATTAGTTATGACCTAAATCCACTAGTGTTCGACCCCCACCCGCCCAAAAATATAAAGTACCCCCCCGGGGACTGGGGTACGAGTTGACCAAAACAGGTACGAGTTGACTAGGGAGTACGAGTTGACCAAAGAACGGGTACGAGTTGACCAAAAACAGGTACCAGTTGACTTGGGTACGAGTTGACCAGTTACCATTCTGCACACTTACTACTTCAAGCTTTTTTAATTTATCCATTACAGGGATGAGGAAACCAAAAACTGTTTTGTAGCTGTATGTTGTCCTGGTGTATGAATGTCAATTGACGTGTCACCAGTTACAATTCTGATTCTGATGTTATAGAGCTGTCTTAGCTTGTCAAAAGACAAAAGCAACAGTGCAGTCAATATCTCTGGTTTGTCTTTAAAGGTGCATTATTAAGCTATCCGGAAAAAATGCTTCCAAAAATAAAATACATATAGCCGGTATTTTTCTTTAAAACAATACAGATGAATGCATTTTATGCAAAGATGCGAACAATTATGATGACAGGCAAATGAGTTTGAGAGGGATTCCCTAACTAGGTTTCGTACACTAGTTAGATCTATATTAAGTTCGTGACAAAAATAGAATCCCCATATATGACGTTATGCGATGTTCATTTTTGGCCTTGTTTGGTTCCGGGTCATTTGGGCCCATGACAAAATCGGCCCATAGCAATTTCGGCCCATAAATGATTTCAAGGCTGTTATGAGGGTCAATTATCAGCCAAAATTAAAAAAAAGAAAGGTATAGTTAAATACGATAAAAAAAACCATGTAATTACAATTTATTTTTACCCCTTTTCACCGCTAGGCATTTGTATCATTATTTTCAATAATTACCTCCCTCAGATGCGAGTCTTCTCGCAGTGCAAACTTTGATATGGAATATAAGAACTACAAATAATATAAAAGAGGGTGTGTTTATTTAGGAAAAGATTGTATATTTATGAACTTGGAAATTGTAGTATGTTTATTTGTTTATATTGTTGGCACGTGTCGGTATG
Source organism: Lucinisca nassula (assembly GCA_963580285.1). Taxonomy (NCBI): domain Eukaryota; kingdom Metazoa; phylum Mollusca; class Bivalvia; order Lucinida; family Lucinidae; genus Lucinisca; species Lucinisca nassula. The sequence continues at coordinate 91,843,471 of OY757022.1, forward strand.
CAAAATGATCAATAATCACTTTACGTTGTTACCTCTATCGACACATGCCTTAAAGTAACAAACAGAACGATTATCGTATCACTCATATCTCAGTCATTATTGGGGCACGTGCCAATCAGCCGTAGTGTATGTCTCCTAATGCGTGTCTTTAATTCTTACTTTGTTTCTTGCTTTCGGTTTCGTTAAATATGAGTGTTATTGGGCCGGGGCGCATCAATGGCTATATGTGGACTTAGCGTCAGGGCCCAATGAAGACTCACATCAGCCTGTGCATCCGCGCAGTCTGATTTGTGTGTAACTATGAATCATAAAGTAGCCAAAGCCCCCTCATGCCTCCAGCGATCATGACCATACTGTGCGGCTGAGCAAGTCGAGCTGGGTATGCTGGGCTCGTGAAGTAGCCAAAGCTTCCTCACGCCTCCATCGATCATGACCATACTATGCGGCTGAGCAAGCTGGTCTGTGTATGCTGGGCGAATTGTAGAAATTGCTGGGCCTTTTCTTACTTATTTACTATGTGCTTCAATCGGCTTGATGTTCAAACGGCTTCCTCGGGACCCGGCAAATGTTAATGCACGAAAACCTATGGGTGATTCCTGTAATAGTTTTGAAGATTTTCTTCTGAAAACTAATCATTGCGCCTCTTATTCATAATGTATTCCATTACGTACATGGAAGGGTTGAAAAGCAGAAATAAGAAGAACAATGTACACAATGAAAGCCTTAATTTTTTTCATAAGCCCAGTGTGACTGTGAACAACGCTTGCTATCAACAAGTTCTGCAACGGAAGGTCATGTGGTTTTCACCTGGTACTGCAGTTTTCGCCCACATCTGTTTAACGATCGGCTCGAAATAAGTCATTATGTCATAAATATTTTATTTATTAATTCAGAATTATTTTATGCATCACGAAAACACGCCTATATAATTTCGATCCCCGTGAACCCACTTTTATATATAGTATAACTGGGGTTTACAAGGGTAAACCTTATTTTTTTTCTAAATTATTTCTGCTCAAAATATAGATTGTGGGTACCCGCTGGGGTGATTTTTTCTATCCATGCAATCAAAGATCATGAACCGATGAACATTTTTTATAATACTTTCTGATGTTATTTTTATTACTTTTTGAAACAATATTAATTTCTAAAACTAAACATTTTTTTTTTCACTTTATAAAAAAGTGGAGGCAATGATCCATTCCAAATAGAAAATACAGGTAAAAGTTAATCGACCATTTCTTTAATTATTAAGTTTGAGATTTGGCTGTACAAGCATACCAATTATACACAAACATAGTAATCATACCATCATTATGTCTTTATGGGCCAATTTGGTTATGGGCCGATTTTGTTATGGGTCAAAATGTCCAGGGACCCCTTGTTTGCTTAGGCCATGCCTGAATCGGAAAAAAATATGACGCTGAATACCATGCCATAAGTAACGACACCAGAGACAATACTGTCACCATGTATGTGTAAAGTGAAAGATTTATTTTTAGAACAGAAATTCCTAAAATATGTTCAGAGCGAAGGGTAAACACGAATGAAAACGACCATTTTCACAAAGTTCTGAAGCTGTATTTGGCTCCAAAAGTGTACACATGACAAAGGAGTATGCATTGAAGATAATAACCAGAAAAAAAATTGAGACCCGGTAGCTCAATAATCAAGGTTGGTCGGTAAATACCGGTGGTGGGAATTCCCACCGGTATTTACCGGTAATTACCGTCCTGGGAAATACTCCAAATTTCAGCAAAAGTGGGAAATACTGGGAAATAGTGGGAAATATGATTTTTTGTTTTGTTATTTCATAGAAAAAACTTTTAATAGTTGTGTAATTTAATTGAAATAATGAACAGTTAGCTATTTTGCAATATGTCTCCCCATACATATAAGTCATAAGTCGGCTTTTACTCAACCAAACACAAGCATTACTATAAAGTGATCTGTTGTAATGTAGGGTGTAGAGAGCTATTAAATCAATCATATGCTTAAGAAGATGAAATACCATAACAATCCTAATGTTTGGGACAGACATATCTGGGCATGCAAACAGTGCAGACCCAGATTAGAATCACTCAGCTTCTTTTAGAGAGTTGGCCATCGGAACTACATGTTTTGTATGTTATAGTGTAACACTAAAGCACACAGCTCAATTTTTTTTAGATTTTCAACAACTCTTTGGGTGTTTGAATTTTAAGGATGTATACACTAGAAAAAAGGTTTGTTTGCAAGTTTGTCAGGAGTAATCATATTCCTGAAGCTAAAAGGTGTGATAATTTAATTGTTTGTTTGAGACAGGTATTACAAGAACACAGTTAATTTAAGCATAAAAGTCTTCTTTAATTATCTACAGATACTCACATAAGTATTAAAATTACATGTATTTACAAGTAAGGGAAATAGCTGAAAGTTAAAAGTAATATTTTAGAATCACATTTGAAAAGAAATTATATTCTATACGAAGGCAAGGGACTAGAGCTCTTTCAAGTTATTCAATATAAAACTCTAAGGGCTGGAAAATTCTTCAAAAGTTCACTTGTCCTACATGACAAAGTGCATGCAAACTTTGGTAAATGTTGTAAGGACTAGACAAACTTTTTACTTGTCCTTTTTTTTTGTCATTGCAAGCAGACAAGTAGGATTTTCAAGCCCTCCATGAACTTGAAATAATTTTGCTTTCAAATAGCTAAGTAGTTGGGGTATATTAAGCAGTCTCATTTGGTACTACCTATGTAAATATATATTTCCCAGAATCCCAGTATTGCCCGGGAATTCCCTGTATTTCCCGGGAATTCCCTGTATTTCCCGCCGTCCAGGGAAATATGAGTATTTCCCGTTTTTTTGCCAACCTTGTCAATAATGCACCTTTAAAAACACACAGCCCATGTTAAAATGCCATCAATTCTGTCTGCTAATTCAGCGCACCCAAACAATAACATCAAGTCAAGATACAATACTTAAGACAAGAAGTGTTTTGTTGCTATACTTGTTTGGTCATGTGTAGCTTAAAAGCTGATAATCCAGTTGGTTGAAATAAATAGCTGTCAGTAACTTTTTTTTTTCAAAATTAAATAAAGGCCTGTGGCACTCATTAAGCCTGGTTAAGGTAAAAACAAACTATATGGCGCAGTCGTTGGTATACCATCACAAATACCTGCTTTTTCTATGAATATAAATCATACTTTTTGACCCTGGGGCCATGTTGGGGTCAAGGTCACACGAAAAGTATTCCTCGACATTCCAAGGGCTGTCCAGTAATCCCAGCAGAGCGTGATAGCTCAGTGGTTAGTGCACTTGCCTCTGATGCTAGAGGTCCCGGGTTCGATCCCTGGCAGCGGCGATAAAATTTCGATGTCCGAACACGCTCCATTGGCATCATTTGCAGGGATGAATGTCATGAAGTGCACCGTCCTTCGGATCAGGACGTTAACAGGAGGCCTCCTGTGCATGGAGAACCATCCCCTGGCAGGTTAAAGATCCCTACCGTAATTACATGATTACTGTGTAGGGTTTCATCCTGCAAAACCTGGAGTGTATGTAATATACACCTGCGGTAATGGTCAAATGTGACCGACGCAGTATCAGAAGATAGATAGCAGTTTAGAAGATACGATAAAGTCCTACATTTTGACCCCACTCTGGGGCCATGTTGGGGTCAAGGTCACACAAAAAGTATTCCAATATGTTCTACATTGCAAGGGCTGTCCAATAATCAAGTTTCGGAAGCGCAATCCCAACAGATTAGAAGATATGATAATGTCCTACTTTCTGACCTTTGACCTTGTTGGAGTCATGTTGGGGTCAAGGTCACAAAAAAGTAGCCCACTGCCATCTATATACCATGTACTAAACACATGGAATCCGGGTCGTTTCGTCCTGATTTAAGGGCAAGGTTGGCAAAAAGCCGCTCAATATGAGTATTGACCGGGATGGTGGTTAAAACCGGTTTTAACTGGTCATTACTGGTCGATTGGTGGTCGATTAAATCACTGGAGTATATACCTCTGTCCTGTTGCTAAACTGGTCTTAAAAGCTTTCCCCCTACATCATGTACTTGATATTTAGACTATATTTTCATTACTGAATAGTTTTTATTAATAACAGTAATTATTTGAGGTATCTTTTATTTTATCAAAAGTCAAATGACATTATTGCTGGTCGATTGACTCACTGAACTGTAGACAGGCCTGTTCTTTTCAATCAAACAATCTTTATAATTATTCTTTTTTCCTTTACAGGTTAGATTGATTGTTCATATTTTATTTACAGGAATATGAATAAGCTGAATGTATCATGGATTTTGAAGGATTTATGAAAGGTCCTTTATTCATTAACCAAACAATATTTGAAGATTCACTGATGTCTTTGAATATTTTAAAGTATCTGCAACACTGTAAATTGCTGTCAAAACAGACTAACCCATGGCAATGCAGTGGGTGTGGCAAAGATCTGATTTTAGCAATCAGATCTTTGCCACACCCACTGCATTGCCATTGACCAATTACAAGTCCCTAATGGGGGTATTATAAACTGACACCAGGCTTTATTCATAATGTGTGAAATTTTTATTTATATGCAGTATGGACAGTATCTTATCATCAAGCTATTACTGAAGGTGTCAAAAATGAATGACCCAATTTGGAACTTCTTCACTATTTTGGAAGATAACAAAAAAAAAAAAAAAAAAAAAACAGTGCTAGGTGTTGAAATTAGTGCTAAGGTCTTAAGACTGATGAGTGATAGACAAAAGTGCCTAGGGCTTAAAAAGCCAGAAAGTATTGTTAAAGAGACCACTTGGAAATAACATCTGAAACTCTATCAAATGATCAGCCTCCAGCAAAGAGAGCAAAACTTCAAAACAGTTTCAGTAGCTTTGCTTTTTTAAAATTATTCAATTGACCACTCAATATTTCAATCGACCAGTATTGACCACTTTGGGAGTATTAACCGGTTAAAACCGCCCAACCTTGTTTAAGGGGTGGGTCGTTTCGCCCTTATCGGGTGAATCGTTTCGACCATGAGTCATTTCATCGCAGCTATATTTTAAGGGAGTGACAAACGTAATGGATGGGTAAATGGACAGACCGTTGGGTGAATAAATGAATGGAGTTGTGCATTGGTAGATGTACGACGGACGAAAGTACGGTTGAATATACGGAGATGGATAAGTGAATTAATAAATGAATGATTGATTGAGCTTTCACATTCGAGTCAACGCTGTAAAGGTCACTTTGCATGCATTGCTTCCAGTTTTGTGGGCTTTTTACCTGACATTGAGATGAAACTACATCTCAAGCGGAAAACCAAGAGGACAGTTACTTTCCTACAAATGATAGTGATTATTGTTTCTCTTTACGAGGCTAATGTCTGAGTTGTGCAAAAATATCAGAATTTGTTTATCAGAAAAATGTGGATTTTTTGGTGTGGAAAATCGATGTAATGTAATTTAGAACCCCAAACCCTTAACCCCACTTTATACAGCAATTAGTGGGTCCTAACGGTGGGCGGACGATTTGGCCAGCGGACGATTTGGCCCGGACGATTTGGCCTAGGACAATTCGGCCTAGGACAATTTGGCCAGCCAAAAATACAGGGTAGGACAATTTGGCCAAATTGATTTCTCCTAGCAGTTTTACACATCATTAGATATTTTCTGCTCATTTGTAGAATCTGAGCCCAGTCAACACTATTTAGGTCATATTAGTAGTATTGATCTCCATTGTTAAACATGCATGGAATCACTGAAATCGAACTTCATGAAATCATGATACATGTACTTTATATTGCAATTTGTTTATGACGCAAGAAACAAACAAAACCTTTTGATTTTCTATGATCTTTCAGTAATTGCAAATATGTCACCAAATATTTTATTGTGTTAACAAACTACTTAATGAAAATGTGAGGAAACACTGATTGTTTTGAAAATTTTAATAGCAAATAAAAGTTGTCACGTATACATACAAACAAAACCAACAATTAAAGATTGAGAAAGGTAATTAAAAAAGGTAATTAAAGAAACCAAGACCAGTGAACAAATCAATTAGCCAATGAACCAGCCATTTTAAACAAAACCATTAGATTTATTTATTATATTATTTATTTATTTTCTTATTTTTTCTTATTTTATTGTATTTTTTGTGTTTGGGGGGGATTATAGTTAACCATTTTTATTAATTTGCTCATACAGAATATCTCAAGCCAAAAGTTAAAGGTTAAAAAACAACAACAATAAACAAATCCAGTTGTTTAAAATCTTCCTTAAAATATTCCTTCTACATATATAAACATTACTGTATATTAAAAACAAACTTAAAACATTAAATTTTCAGTTTAAACTAGTCATTATATTAATCTGGCCAAATTGTCCTACCCAATATTTTTGGCTGGCCAAATCGTCCTAGGCCGAATTGTCCTAGGCCAAATCGTCCGGGCCAAATCGTCCGCTGGCCAAATCGTCCTACATTCGGTCCTAACATATACTTTATTTTTCCTATTTCAGTTTCTAAAACATAGACAATAAGAAATGAGAAAAATGTCACATTTTTACACATACACAGTAATTTTCACAGCCATAAGTCCCATTATATCAATGTCAAATATGGATACCGTATTCGCCCTATTTACCGCACATGCTCCTATAAGCGCACACCAAAGCTATTTTTGAAAAGGAAATGCATAAGCGCACACTTTACAGTAACCTCCCCATGGAAGCTCTCACAGTAAATCTATAAAAGCTTACCGTTATGTCTTCAACAGTGAATGCAATGCTTTAGTATCCTTTTCAGTTCCATTTAATATCAGTATGCATCATCTTGGAAGCTATTGTTTTCGCATCGAGTGTGCGTTAATTAGGTAGATTTTTCACTGCGATTTTTTGACACAATTTTGAAAAAACTAAGCGCATGGTGCGGTAATTAGGGCGAATACAGTAATTCCATTATAAATGTCATCACTAGATGCAAGCTTCTTACAAAGTTCATTAAAGAAGCTCTTACAGTTCTTGAGAAATTAACTTGAATGGTAGGGTGGTGGCTTGACGCAATGTTTTACAAGTGAACCGTGAAAAGTAGGTCATGGTCAATATGGATGCTTAAATTATCGCTGCCATTCGAAGATGCACGTTTTGTACCAGGAATCATTAATGAAACTGTTACAGTTCTTGAGAAATGAAAATAAATAGTAGGGTGACATTAGGTTTGACGCAATAGTTTTCAAAGTCAGTGAACCACGAAAAGTAGATCATAGTCAAATATAGCACCAAACGAGGATGTTACAATATTTTCCAGGACTCCCCATACCCCCATCTACCCTTTTATATACCAAATCTTATCTAACTTCGATCCAAAGGGCTTGAAAAAATAAGGGCAAAACGACCCAGCAAATCTTGGCGAAAAGACCCACAGGCGAAACGACCCGAGACCTCCACATGCAAAGTTTCAAAAGTGTAACTTAAGTGGTTGCAGAGGAGCTCAATTTACAAGAAAGGTGACAGACAGACGGATGGATTGACGCTCACTCAACTCTGGTACGAAAACAATATGCCCGATTTTTCTTTGAAAAAGCGGGTATAAAACTGGATTTCATTCGCCCAGTTTACAGTCCTAGTCTCATCCAAATTAATAAATGAAGTTTTGTCAGGTACCTGTCGAAGGAAAATGAAAACATTTAATCTGGTTCATTTAATTTTGAAATGATCCCAATGCGCAGAGTTGGCAGATGTGCAGAATGAGCCTACACGACTGACTGTATCTATCTTCATATACATGTACTGAGTCGGTTATACTTGGCGTTATATCTTTTTTTCTTTCTTTCTACTTATAGTATACTTCAATCGGTCACATCTGGCCATTACTCGCAGGTGTACATTACATACACACCAGGTTTGAAGGATGTAAGCCCACACAGTATTCATGTAATTACGGTAGGGTTCTTTAACCTGCTGCACTGGGCATGACTCTCCCTGCACAGGGGGCTCCAGTTAACGTCCCGATCCGAATGACAGTGCACTTTGACATTCGTAAATAAGTCTCTAAAATCAAGCAAATACGCCTAGAGAAGAAGGAAAGGTGGTATAAAATACTATTATCAAATCCGTGATACGCCAAGGTTGTTCCATTGCGGACGTATCGGCAATGAAAAAAGTACCGGTACTGCCTGACAAAAAGCAATAGGAATCGCGCTTATTTTCAGTGCATCATAGCCTTAATCAAAAACTTCCAATGTTCAAGAACACTTTGAAATTGATACATTCATGGATGACGGCATTTGTTTTAATTACGTCAATACACTTCAACCTTACCTTTTGATGCTCATGTATTGAATTCCAATCCGCTTACGGTTACCTTTAATCAGCATCAAGTTATGACAGCTATCAACATGATTAGGAAACCAATTATTGATACGTGATTACATAATAGTATTTATTATCAAAAAAGGGAAAGCAGTCTGCATTATTAGCTTTATTTACTTGATCAGATGACAGCGCCTGAAGCTTGAACAGTCACTTTATGACAAGCATGCATAAAATACGATTCTGAATATTGTTAGGCAGCCACATGACTCCTATGGAAAGTTGTATCTTCGAGAAAAAAATTGGGTTCGACAGACCTACAGATTCTCATTGTCATGTAGTTAGGAATTAAATATCAAACAGACGCACGCACTTTAAAAAATTAAAGCCCACTTTTTGTTTTTGTGGAGAACCTGACAGACATGAAATCGACAATTTTCTCGGAAAAACACAAGAAAAAAATCAAATGAATGAGAAATTTCTGGCGGCTATTTCTCCCAAATCGCAGAGATATACATGAAAATTACTGAAATGGATTAACCTGTATTTTGTGTAAAAACTAAACCAAAACAGAAGCAACAACAACTGGGCTAAAAGGAAAGTTATAATTAATGTACTGGCGAATATATATCCGACCAGGTAGTGTTAGGGCGAGCTATTTCTGGTCTGCGTCCACAGGACACAGAGGCAAGAAAATTTGCGTCCGTGACTCATTATTTCGCATCCTTGGGCCATTGGCAAAAACTCTTAACTGGAGGCTTAAACACCTTATTTATTGCCGTTTTCCGACACATGTATGTCGGCGCCTTTGATTATTGCATCATGGTGTTTGTTTACTTTTGACAAAATTAAAGTATATATTAACCGAAAAATATTATTTCTGTTACACCTGACGCACTGGAAAATAACCAGTAAATGGACAAGCGAATTGGGTATTTATAAAGTTTGTCGCGGCATGCTACGATTGCACATCTCAGTTTTTGTGTCTGGTTTTCACTGGATTACTGGTATTTATTCATAGTTTGATGCAGCGCATATATCAGCAGCAAAAAACAGTTAAAATTTATTTAAATTTTTATGAAAATAAACAAAACAAATAAATAAAACAGTGTTCAAACTTTTATCATCCTGATGTATCTTTTTTTCTTGCAACATTGTCATCAATGCACGTCTGAGATAGAACCACTGCTGCACAGACTGATCTCTTTGTCCTTTGTGGTCCGCATTTAACCAAAATCATATTTTTATTGAGTCCCAAATAGCAGGATTAATCTGTAATACTTCGGTTACTGTATTACTCATATACATGTATCTAATTGTGAATCACAGGTGGTCAGCATGCAGTGCATGCTTATTTACCATTGGGTTTATTTTTCGTGTCTGGCGCTGGTGAAATCGCGTTCCAGACACACTTTTTTGCACTAACTCAAGCACTGCAACCATGACAGACTGATTAGCTGTCACTGATGTGCTGGCTGATCTGAGCCTTCACCGGTCACACATTTTATTGTATTTTTGCTGAGCACTGAATTTCCCGCCTTTTACCAATCGCATGCAGTTGCTGCAAATCAGTGGAAATTTCCCGCCTTTTAATCCTGACAGTATCTCAGTCAAAGTTCGGATAAGGGTCATATGGGATCAAGAAGTAGGTCAGTAGGTCAAATCATAGAAAAACATTGTTAAGACTCTAGAGGCCATAGTTTTGGTCCAATCATCATCAAATTTGCTCAGAATGATCATCCTGACAATACTAGGTCAAGTTCGAATATGGGTTATGTTGGGTCAAAAAGTAGGTCAGTAGGTAAAATCCTAGAATAACCTTGTTAAGACTCTAGAGGCCACAGTGTTGGTCCAATCATCCTGAAACTTGCTCAGAATTATCATCCTGGCAATATCTCGGTCAAGTAAAAATACGGATCATTTCGGGTCAAAAATGTAGGTCAGTAGGTCAAATCATAGAAAAACCTTGTTAATGCTGTAGAAGCCACATTTTTGGTCCAATCATCCTCAAATTTGCTCAGAATGATTATCCTGTCAATATCTTGGTCATGTATGTTTATGGGTCATGTTTGGTCAAAAAGTAGGTCAGTCAGTCAAATCATAGAAAAACCTTGTTAAGACTCTAGAGGCCACAGTTTTAGTCCAATCATTCTGAAACTTGATCAGAATGATCATCCTGACAATATCTCGGTCAAGTTCGAATATGGGTCATGTCGGGTCAAAAAGTAGGTCAGCAGGTCAAATCATAGAAAAACCTTGTTAATGCTCCAGAGGCCACAGTTTTGGTCCAATCATCCTCAAATTTGCTCAGAATGATCATCCTGACAATATCTTGGTCAAATTGGTATACGGATCATATGGGCTCAAAAAGTAGAACAGATCATAGAAAAACATTGTAGAGGCCACAGTTTTGGTCCAATCTTCCTCAAACTTGCTCAGAATGATTATCCTGTCAATATCTTGGTCATGTATGAATATTGGTCATGTTGGGTCAAAAAATAGGTCAGTAGGTCAAATCATAGAAAAAGCTTGTTAAGACTCTAGAGGCCACAGTTTTGGTCCAATCATCCTTAAATTTGCTCAGAATGATCATCCTGACAATATCTCGGTCAAGTTCCAATAATGTTCATATGGATCAAAAAGGTGGTCAGTAGGTCAAATCATAGAAAAACATTGTTAAGACTAGAGGCCACAGTTTTGGTCCAGTCATCCTGAAACTTGCTCAGAATTATCATTCTGACAATATCTCGGTGAAGTTTGAATATGGGTCAGGTCAGTAGTTCAAACCATTGATAAACTTTGTTAACACTCTAGTAGCTATAGTTTTGGTCCAGTCATCCTCAAAATTGCTAAGAATGATTATCCTGACAGTATCTCGGTCAAGTTCAAATATGGGTCATGTGGGGTCTTCAAGTATGGGTCATACGGGATCAAAAAGAAAGTCAGTATGTCAAATCATAGAAAAACCTTGTTAACACTCTAGAGGCCACCGTTTTGGTCCAATCATCATGAGACATGCTCAGAATGATCATCTCTACAATATCTAGGTCAAGTTCGAATAAGGGTCATGTGGGTTTAAAAAGTTGGTCAGTAGGTCATATCATTGAAAATCCTTGTTAACACTAGAGGCCACAGTTTTAGACTTTAGGTCCAATCATCATCAAACTTGCTCAGAATGATCATCTCTACAATATCTAGGTCAAGTTCGAATATAGATCATGTGGGTTCAAAAAATAGGTCAGCAGGTCAAATCATAGAAAAACCTAGAGACCTCAATTTTTAGCTCACCTGAGCAAAGCTCAAGGTGTGCTTTTGTGATCACCTTTTGTCCGTCGTAAGTGAATCGTGCATCGTTCATCATGTGATGTGCGTTGTCAACATTTACCTTGTTCATCCTCTACAGAAAACAATTTTGCATCAATCTTCATGAAACTTTACCAGAATGTTTGTCTTGATGATATCTGGGTCAAGATCGACTATAGGTCATATCAGGTAAAAACAAGGTCACTAGGTCAAATTCCTTGAAATCCTGGTTCACCCTCTAGAGACAGTAGTTTTGCTTCAAACTTCACGAAACTTTCCCAGAATGTTTGACTTGATAATATCTGAGTCAGGTTTGAATATGGGTCATGTTAGGTCAAAAACTAGGTCACTAGGTCAAATTCCTTGAAAACCTTGTTCACCCTCTAGAGACTTCAATCTTCATGAAACTTTACTAGAATGTTTGTCTTGATGATATCCGGGTCAAGTTTGATTATTGATCATGTCAGGTCAGAACCTAGGTCACTAGGTCAAATTCCTTGAGAGCCACGAGGCCACGATTTTTGCTTCAATCTTCAATCTCTATTAAGATAACTAAGTGTCAAAAAACTCGTAGCATCTACCTTGTCAAACATAAATACAGTGCGGCTCAGGTATAAGAACCAAAAAACTCTTTATTCCGAATCTCGGCGTTTCGAGTACTTTCAAAAACACTCGGAATTGTTCCGAGTATATGTATATATTCGGCGGACACTCCTCGAAAACACTCGCAAGGTCCGCGGTACGCGAAATTTCGCGAAATTATTCCGAGTCGTAATATTGTACCTGGAGGCAATATTTTCTCGCGAAGTTATGCGGAAATACTCGGAGGAATTTGACGAAATACCTGGGCATTATTTTGTTTATTTAATGTTCTTTTACCATCATATATATTGATATATAATTATAAGATAATAATTATCACTGATAGTTATTATAATGTAAACAATGTCAAAAGTCAACAAAGAGGTAATCATTAATTACCCAAGGTGTGAAACTGCACAGTGATTTCAAACAAGGGAATCAGCTGGGCATGACGAGTACATACAACTCTTTCAAGTCCGTAATTGAAAGCATGTTGAACATTATAAAATTACAGGAAAATCGGTCATTTTGAACTCAAAATTTCTCCATGTAATTTTTATATTTTCAAAAAAAGAAAATTATTTGATATAATATAATCATTTGTCTTTCATTCTTTAATAATTTTAATGTGAAGTGATAAACAAAAAATCAAAGGTGATAACTGTCAGCGAAATTTTGACGGGTTTCGGCCGCCATTATTGGCTTCTTTTAAAGTGCAAAATCGGTCATTTTGAACTCAAAATTTCTCCATGTAATTTTAAGATTTTCAAAAAATTAAAATTATTTTGATATAATATAATCATTTGTCTTTCATTCTTTAATAATTTTAATGTGAAGTTTAATCGGACAAATGAGAAACAAATAATCAAAGGTGATAACTGTCAGCGAAATTTTAACGGATTTCGGCCGCCATTATTGGCTTCTTTTAAACTGCAAAATCGGTCAATTTGAGCTCAAAATTTCTCCATGTAATTTTGATATTTTCAAAAAAAGAAAATTATTTTGATATAATATAATCATTTATCTTTCATTCTTTAATAATTTTAATGTGAAGTATTATCGGACAATTGAGAAACAAATAATGAAAGGTGATAACTGTCAGCGAAATTTGGACCGGTTTCGGCCGCCATTATTGGCTTCTTTAAAACTGCAAAATCGGTCAATTTGAACTCAAAATTTCTCCATGTAATTTTGATATTTTCAAAAAAAGAAAATTATTTTGATATAAGATAATCATTTGTCTTTCATTCTTTAATAATTTTAATGAGAAGTATTATCGGACAAGTGAGAAACAAATAATCAAGGGTGATAACTGTCAGCGAAATTTGGACCGGTTTCGGCCGCCATTATTGGCTTCTTTAAAACTGCAAAATCGGTCATTTTGAACTCAAAATTTCTCCATGTAATTTTGATATTTTCAAAAAAAGAAAATTATTTTGATGTAATATAATCATTTGTCTTTCATTCTTTAACAATTTTAATGTGAAGTATTATCGGACAAGTGAGAAACAAATAATCAAGGTGATAACTGTCAGCGAAATTTGGACCGGTTTCGGCCGCCATTATTGGCCTCTGATACGTCGCACCATCGACACATGTTTAATTAAATTAATCACCACTCGCAAATACTCGCAAACACTCCAAATATCACAGGTAAGCTCTGAGGTCCGTGGAATTTCCTCGGAATATCGAGCGCATAACTTGGAGTAAAATATTTTCACTCGGAGTGGTTTACTCCAAAACATTCGGCGGAAAAACGCGGATTTAAAAAGTTGTCCGCGGAATGAAAAAGAAAAACGGTTCAAATACCTGAGCCGTACTGTATTAAGGATGAAAATCTCTTACCTCAGGTGAGCGATTAAGGACCATCATGGTCCTCTTGTTTTTTTTTCTATCTTTGACGGAAAATTCTGTGAACAAATAGTGCAGGCCCTGATCAGAAGCAGCATTCTGCGGCATTTGATCTGGGTCTGCACTGTTTGTCAAGGTACCCTTTAGGGGTTTCCTGCATACAATGGGTTAATTAAAATGTATTTGTTCAATTCACAAACTGCGTGACAAACAGTGTAGATCCTGATCATATGGCTTCTTCAGCCATCTGATCTGGATCTACACTGTTTGCAAAGGCAGGGGTTGTCATGTCCAGCGGGATATGGGTTAACCCTTCTCTTGCTGAATATTCATTTAAGCCACACCCATCTCTGACTTTGAACCAATCAGATTAATTGATGTAATTTATTCCTACAAATTCATAAACTGAATGACAGACAGTGTAGATCCTGATCAGATGGCTTCTTCAGAAGCCATCTGATCTGGATCTACACTGGTTGCAAAGATAGGGGTTGTCGTGAACAGCAGGATAAGAGTTAAGCCTATTTTGTGCATGATGCAAGTTTATTGGGCAGTGATAATCAAATGGACATTAGCAAGGAAGCTGCTGGAGTATTAGTAATTTTGAGACGTTTAAAATGGCATAACAACATACAAAGTCTTATACCAGTAAGCAAACAATGTAGGCCCAGATCAGACATTGCATGATGCAGTGTTTAATCATGCAAAATGTGCAGCCATCTTTTTAACAAATAAATGACTCGTTTTGACAGCCATAAAATAGGAAATGGCCTCTTTGAAAAGTTACATGTAATTGGGTATAAGATGGGTAAATAATACAAATATTTTATATGTATCTCATGATCTGAGAGGTCTAGAAGCTTGTTTGTTGCCAGGTGAAGTTATGCCTATTATTTTTGTACCTGTTCATTACAAAACAAACCTTTCTGTTGTGCATTCAGTGATCATTATTCCCTGCACCAATAACTATAATTTAACCCTTAAGACCCTGAGAAAAACTAAATCTGAAAATGTCGTCTTCTGCTTATTTTTTTTTTTGCAAACTTTTTAAAAAAATATTATTGCATACAGGCAAACTGTGTGGGCCCAGATCAGACTGCTCCTGTAGGAGCAGTCTGATCTCGGTTGCTCCTGTAGGAGCAGTCTGATCTCGGTCCATACTGTTTGCCAAAAATTACTTTAAAGGCAACCGGCAGAGGGCAAAGCAGATGACAGTTGTCGTAATTGGCATCTGTGGATTAAGAATTTCAAGCCTTCATTGTGTAGTGGTCAGTGCTGACCTGTAGAGTAAGCCCCCTTTTCTGTGTTCTAGCACAGCTATATTTTGGCAGGGAGTCAGTCATAATGTTGATGGTTTGGATACAGCTGTGTTTAGGTTTGATGGAGATATCTTTTTTTCATTACAGTAAAACCTCTGACAAATTTCAACAGGTATTTGCTTGTACATGCACAGTTAACCGGCCCCGATAGCTCAGTTGGTAGAGTGTCCGCTCCGGGGAATGGGAGGTCACGGGTTCGATCCCGGGCCGCAACATACCAAAGTCGTTAAGAATGGTACTAGCTGCTCCTCGCTTGGCACTCAGATTTACAGGGTAGAGCTAGGATTGGTCAATCCAGTGTCAGGATAATATGACTGGATGTGGTATCATGTAATGTGTCTGGGACATGATACTTCAGTGAGGCAGCACTATAAAAGTGAGCATTGAGCTCCCTGTCGCAACCAGGCACAGCCGTGATATGACTGAAAAATTGTTGAAAGCAACGTTAAACCTGAATTCACACACACACATGCACAGTAAAATTCCTATATTTAGGCCACCTTTGGGACTGTTAAAAAGTGGTCTTTAAGACCAGTCCCAAAGGTGGTCCCTGACCAGAGGACACTGTGTGCAGAAAACTCGAAGAAAGAATAACTGCACCCTTCTAAATAAGTTTTTTAAAGTAGAATTAGACTTAATTTTAGGTGGTCTTAATAGCAGAATTTCACTACATATTTACTTGTGTACATTTGTTTGTTTGATTTGAGGTTTAACATACCTGTCAACACTATTTAGGTCATTTTGGAGATGTTGCTTCCAATTTTGTGGGACTTTTACCTGACATTGAGATGAAATGACATCTCAGTCCCTGTCGCCCAATGAAACCAATAGGGTTTATATGCATGGACGGCCCGACTCGCACAACTGCCTGGGCAGGCTTAGACCTAAGCATTTTACCAGTACTCATGATTGTGTGGTCGGCAACTTTCAGCTCTGTGTGGAAGCATCATGCAGCCCAGTCCTTTTCTCCAAGCCCCGACGGGCAGGGGCAATTACTTGTGTACAATGTATGTGCGTGTTTTTAAGTCCCATCAACAACTAAGGTCATATGAAGATATGACCTCGGTTTAAAGGCTTATCCGAAAGTCAGCATCAAACTTACAACCCCTAGTTTATGAGGCAAGTAGCTTACCCAGTATCCCATGGAGGCTTCTGTTGTGTGCATTGTAGACATGTAGAGCTGAGTAAAAAAGACAATTGGGTCAACTTTTCCTCCCAATATTTCAAGAAATTTTGAAAAATTTTGCTGCTGTAAACACAGTGTTTGCCAAGATATCCTTTAGGGTTTCCTGCATGCAGTGGGTTAAAGATCATCCATGTAAACATTCCTAATTAGAAGTAAATGATTAATTAGTATGGTCATACAAGAAAGAATGCAGGTACTGTCTCTGGGAAAGTGGAGAAGAAACTTTTTCCATCATTTCGTAAGGACTGGGTCACATGACCAATATGGCCACCATGCCCTTAATTATATGGTTACAATTGGCAATACATCCACCTGACATGGATTTTACCTGAACCCTGGCAAAAGTGCTGACCCTTATACTGCTGAATAAAAATAAATTAAGCCACACCCATTTTTGACTATCAACCAATCAGATTACTTGATATTGTTATATTCATTCAATTCACAAACTGCATGACAAACAGTGTTGGTCCTGATCAGAAGCAATCTGATCAGGATCTACTGTAATGATCCTAAGTATTGGGACAGATAGGCCTGAGCAAACAGTGAAGACCCATATCAGACTCAAAGCCCAAATGAGCAGTCTGATCAGGGTCTACACAGTTTGCCATTCCCTCTGCACCTTTTGGACTCCTTCCGGGATTTAGGATTTTGAAACGCATTTGTAAAAATTTATTGAGAATCACGGCAAGTCCTTGGGGTGTCTGAATTTTTAGGATATTTAGATAGGGGTTCTCGACATGTTCAGCTGGTCTAGGGTTAATCCTTCTCCCATTGAACACAACAACCCTACAATTTACTTCAGCAAATCAGTGTAGCTCCAGATCAGATGGTGCCAGAAGAAGCCATCTGATCAGGATCTACACCTGTTTGCCATGCAATTTACGAATCAAACTAATAAATTATGTCAAAATATTTGATATTTGATTAGTTGATAGTCAGTAATGGGTGTGGCTAAATTAATTTATTCAGCAGGATAAAGGTTAAATTGTACATTATCCCATTTAGTACCGGAAGCCCCAAAACGGGTACCAGGGCAAACAGTGCAGGCACAGATCAGATGCCGCAGAATGCGGCGTCTGATCAGGGCCTCCACTGTTTGCTCAAAGTTCAGTTATTTTACAAATAAATTTTGAAGACAACACAACCTGAAACCCATAAATTTTGAAATTGACTCCTGCTACATATAGGGAGGAAGAGTCCATTTGGTACAAAAAGGGGTTATTATACTGCTATGATGTCAGTTTACGTTTGACAGGAAGATATTTTATGCATTGTTGTCACTTAGAAAAGTATGCTAATGAATACATACATGACATTAAGGTGTTTATTTCAGTGTTTGTGTCACTTACTGGATGTATAAATGACATGTTTAGGTAAAATAAGATTCACTTAAGTCTGTGTATTTCTGTTTAATGTGGTTAATCTACATTTTATTGACCCCGTTTATTGTTCACGACAACCCCTACCTTTACAAACAGTGTAGATCCTGATCAGATGGCTTCTGAAGAATCTACATTTTATTGACCCTGTTTATTGTTCACGACAACCCCTACGTTTGCAAAAAGTGTAGATCCTGATCAGATGGCTTCTGAAGAAGCCATCTGATCAGGATCTACACTGTTTATCATGCAGTTTGTGAATTGAATGAATATAATAATTTCAAGTAATCTGATTGGCTGATGGCTGGCAATGGGTGTGGCTAATATATTCAGCAGGATAAGGGTTAATTCACAAAACTTCACAAAATGTTACTTGTTACCAGGTTTTGGATGCAATATGGGTTTAGGAGATCCATTCCTTAACCATTGTGTATACAGGTACATCCAAAACTGTCGGTGAGAGTAGCAAATTCTTTTACTAAGAGCAGCAGCTATGGTAAGAAGGTTGGCCCCCGCCCATAGGGGCTTGAAGAAATATATCGGCCGCATGATGCTTCCACGCAGAGCTGAATCCGGCCCGCACACTAGTACTGGTAAACCGCTTAGAGGATCTAAGCCTGTCCAGGAACCGCGGTGCGAGGTGGACCGTCCATGCTAATAAACCCTATTGGTTTCATTGGGCGACAGGGCTTGAGGTGTCATTTCATCTCAATGTCGGGTAAAAGTCCCACAAAATTGGAAGCAACGTCTCCAAAATGACCTTTACAGTGTTGACGGGGACGTTAAACCTCAAATCAACCAACCAACCAATGGTAAGAAGGAAATTGCTTTATATTTAGGTGCCCCCCCCCACTCTCCCTGCTGTTGCCCCCCCCCCCCCCCCCCCCCCCCCTCCCCCAATTTGAAGAAAACTCAGGGAACAAAGTTTCTGTGATTCTGTTATTATAGAATTCCTTAACCCATTTGGTACCAGAAACCCCAAAAGTGGGCACCCTGGCAAACAGTGCAGGCCCAGATCAGACTCCACAGAACGCAGCGTCTGATCAGGGCCTACACTGTTTGCAAAAAATTAAGCCATTTCCAAAAGAAATTTTGATGAAAGCACAACCTGACACCCTTAATTTTTGAAATGGACTCCTGCTATATAGAGATTATCATATGGCATTTTCATATCATACCCCATATCAGCCCGAGACACCCATATCAGCCCGAGGGCCGAAGGCCCGAGGGTTGATATGGCCGAAGGCCCGAGGGTTGATATGGGTCGAGGGCTGATATGGGGTATGATATGAAAAATGCCATATCATAATCTATTTATCATACATTTCACTTTTAAAAAAATTTGTTCAAAATAAATTGTATAATTGCATCTGCCTAATACCAAAGTTACAATGAGAATCTCATTATCTTCGGTCTAGCTATGTAATTTAAGAGATCTAAAAGTCTGTCAGCAATCCACTGCATCGTTCTTTCGCCCATTTTCCTCTCGCATTCGCTGCGCCGTGCCATGTTTTTTTTTTTTTTTGCCAAACAGTTCGAACAGACGAAAATATTGCAAATTGCAAATGGCGTCCTGAACAACAAATGCGAAATGCCGCAAAAGGAAGAACACCGCATGTTCCGAATAGAGTGACGTCAGAGGTATGATAAAGGCTTAGGGGTGCGATAAAGGTTTGTGATATGGATTTTTGGGGTATGATAAAGGCCATGCGATATGGCAGCACGTGCAATTTATCGTACATTTAGTATAAAATACTTAGTTTTTGAATATGCGATACGAACGTGACACCAATGCACGTATTACGCTTGCACGTTCTGCCATATCGCATGGGCTTTATCATACCCCAAAAATCCATATCACAACCCTTTATCGCACCCCTAAGCCTTTATCATACCGCTGACGTCACCCTATTCGGAACACGCGGCGTTCTTCCTTTTGCGGCATTTCGCATTTGTTGTTCAGGACGCCATTTGCAATTTGCAATATATTCGTCTGTTCGAACTGTTTGGTAAAAAAAAAAAAAAAATGGCACGGCGCATCGAATACGAGTGGAAAATGGGCGAGAGAACGATGCAGGGGATTGCTGACAGACTTTTGGATCTAGATAATATTATCGAGCAAAGAAATTCTACTGATTCGCTAAACAATGGAAACGTTGTAACTTTGGTATTAGGCAGATGCAATTAATACAATTCATTTTGAACATTTTTTTTTAAAGTGAAATGTATGATAAATAGATTATGATATGGCATTTTTCATATCATACCCCATATCAGCCCTCGACCCATATCAGCCCTCGGGCCTTCTTTTGCCCTCGGGCTGATATGGGAGTCGCGGGCTGATATGGGGTATGATATGAAAAATGCCATATGATAATCTCTATTTATCATACATTTAGTATAAAATACTTAGTTTTTGAATATGCGATACGAACGTGACACAAATGCACGTATCATGCTTGCACGTGCTGCCATATCGCATGGGCTTTATCATACCCCAAAAATCCATATCACAACCCTTTATTGCACTCCTAAGCCTTTATCATACCTCTGATGTCACCCTATTCGGAACACACTGCGTTCTTCCTTTTTTCGGCATTTCGCATTTGTTGTTCAGGACGCCATTTGCAATTTGCAATATTTTCGTCTGTTCGAACTATTTGGCAAAAAAAAACAAACAAAAAAAAAAACATGGCATGGCGCAGCGAATGGGAGAGGAAAATGGGCAAAAGAACGATGCAGGGCATTGCTGACATGAGCGTGATAGCTCAGTGGTTAATGCACTTGCCTCTGATGCTAGAGGTCCCGGGTTCGATCCCCAGCAGCGGCAATAAACTTTCGGTGTCCAAACATGCTCCATTGGCATCATTTGCAGGGATGAATGTCATAAAGTGCACCGTCCTTCGGATCGGGACGTTAACTGGAGGCCCCCTGTGCAGGGAGAACCATCCCCTGTGCAGGTTAAGATGCCTACGGTAATTACATGGTTACTGTGCAGGCTTTCATCCTGCAAGATAGATAGATGGATAGACTTATGGATCTCGATAATAGGCTATTATCGAGCAAAGAAATTCTAGTGATTCAGTAAACAATGGAAACGTAATTATTTACAATTTATTTTGAACATTTTTTATGCCCCCACATCATATGATGCCGGGGGCATATAGTTTTTCGGTTTTCCGTACGTGTGTACGTGCGTACATGTGTACGTCCATCTGTACGTGTGTACGTACGTACGTACGTGATGTACGTACGTGATCCTGTAACCTCAGGTTAAAGTTTTTGTAACAGGTAGAGCCTGAACTTTTAGAACTCATATTTTCCTAACCATTTGATGGAACTGGTTCATCTTTGGTATGATGAAAGATATAGGTCCAAAGTTTTATTAAGCAATACCCCATCCCATGCCTGTGACGTCAAGGTCACAGACTTAGAAATTTTCAATGTTAAAGACTCAGGTTAAGGTTTTTGTAACAGGTAGACTTGAACATTTTAGAACTCATATTTTCCAAACCATTTGATGGAATTGGTTCATATTTGGTATGATTATAGAAATAGGTCCAAAGTTTTATTCAGCGATACCCCCACCCATGCCTATGGCCTCAAGGTCAAGGTCATGGACTTAGAAATTTTCCATGTTAAAGACTCCAGTTAAGGTATTTGTACCTGGTAGAACTTTTATGATGGCTTTGGTTCATATGATGATAGATATAGGTGCAATGTTTATTCAGCAATACCCCCACCCATGCCTATGACCTCAAGGTCAAGGTCACAGACTTAAAAATTTATAATTATCCCCTCACACAACATAGCTCTAGCGTCTATATTTCTTCACTGATTTCAATATAACTTCACACAAATATTCCTTATGACAATATCTCGTGCGAGTTTGACTTCCAAGGTCATGACCTCAAGGTCAAGGTCACTGTGGCTATTTTTAAAAAAACTTTGTCATCGCTCTAGCGCCTACATTTCTTCACCAATTTCAATATAGCTTCACACAAATGTTCCTTATAAAAATATCTCGAGCAAGTTCGACTTTCAAGGTCATAGCCACAAGGTCAAGGTCACTGTGGCTATTTTTAGAAAAACTTTGTCATCGCTCTAGCGCTTACATTTCTTCACCGATTTCAATATAACTTCACACAAATGTTCCTTATGACAATATCTCTAGCGAGTTCCACTTTCAAGGTCAAGGTCACTGTGGCTATTTTTAGAAAAACTTTGTCATCCCTCTAGCGCTTACATTTCTTCACCGATTTCAATATAACTTCACACAAATGTTCCTTTTGACAATATCTCGAGCCATTTGGACTTTCAAGGTCAAGGTCACTGTGGCTATTTTTAGAAAAAATTTGTCATCGCTCTAGTGCCTGCATTTCTTCATTGGTTTCAAAATAACTTCACACAAATGTTCCTAATGACAATACCTCGAAAGAGTTAGACTTTCAAGGTCAAGGTCAATGTGGCTATTATTAGAAAAACTTGTCATTGCTCTAGCGCTTACATTTTTTCACCAATTTCAATATTACTTCACACAAATGTTCCTTATGACAATATCTCTAGCAAGTTCCACTTTCAAGGGCAAGGTCACTGTGGCTATTTTTAGAAAAACTTTGTCATCGCTCAAGTGCTTACATTTCTTCACTGATTTCAATATAACTTCACACAAATGTTCCTTATGACAATATCTCGAGTGATTTCGACTTTCAAGGTCAAGGTCACTGTGGCTATTTTTAGAAAAACTGTGTCATGGCTCTAGGGACTACATTTCTTCACTGATTTCAATATAACTTCACACAAATGTTCCTTATGACAATACCTCGAGCGAGTTCGACTTTCAAGGTCAAGGTCACTGTGGATATTTTTAGAAAAACTTTGTCATTGCTCTAGCGCTTACATTTTTTCACCAATTTCAATATAACTTCTCACAAATGTTCCTGATGAAAAGTCACACACTTAAAAAAATTTGTTGCAACATGGATTTTTGGGGTGAGGCGGGGCCCTTGGCAGGGGCATCTGTGTCGTCTGGACACATTTCTAGTTTTAAAAGTGAAATGTATGATAAATAGATTATGATACGGCATTTTTCGTATCATACCCCATATCAGCCCGAGACGCCATTGGTGTAAACATGTTATTTTATTTTGCAGGTGAATCTGCACTGACCTATAACAGAGACATCTCAAAGCTCTTCTTGTTTTGTACATGTACAGTTATTGGCATTTAGACGGTACATTAAAACAAACATGTGACCAACAGACTACATATGAGGGCTAAACAGGGAAGGTATGAATATTAACCCTTGTTCTGCTGAATATTCATATATGCCACACCCACTACCGATTATCAACCAATCAGATTACTTGATGCAAATTATTGCAACAAATTCATAAAATGAATGACAAACAATGTAGATCCTGATCAGATGGCTTCTTCAGAAGCCATCTGATCTGGATCTTCATTGTTTGAAAGATAAGACATATCTGGGATCAGCAGGACAAGGGTTAACCCTTAACATGCCAATCACGACAACTGTCGTCTGCTGTGATGTATGCTGTACTACTCTAAGAAGTCATTTTTGCAACCAATGTGGACCAAGATCAGACTGTTCATCCAGGAGCAGTCTGATCTGGGTCCAAACTGTTTGCCTGTATGCAGAAATATTTTTAAAGTTTGTCAGAAGATACAGCAGACGACATAAACAGATGACATTTTCAGACACAATTTTTTATCGGCACCTTAAGGGTTAATTCATAGCAGAACAAAATAATGTTTTGTTCATGTAATTGTACACACAAGGGAAAACTAGCTTTCCCACTGTTTCACACATGAGGGTCACACTTAAAGGAAAGAATTTGCTTCCTTTAAGAGTGACCCCTATGTTAGGTTTCTTACGGCATGAAAGACTTGTCAAAGGAATGAAGCAAAGCTGGAAATAAATCCTCATGGTGGGATTCGAACCAGAGCCACTCGGTTGAAAGACCAATGCTCTAACCACTGAGCCAAAGAGTTACCTCCCTGACACAGTTGTCAGAGTGTGGTTTTAACCTATAAGCAACAGATAATTTACCAAGGTACATGTAGATAATTGAAGGGACGAATTGTGGTCTGTCAGTCCATAAGATCCCCTGTTCAAAGAATTCATGATTTATGATGACGCAAAGCTATTTTTGGTGAAATAAAGTCTGATCCCGGACCAGCCCCCCATCTTACAAAATCTAACCCGTTGTATTCTGGTGGACTCTTCCATTGCTATATTTTAGACAAGTCCATTTGTCATTTAAGGGGTGGTAGGCCTATTTTTTGTTTTAATTATGTCCCCCCACCCGAAAGGGAGGGGGACATATTGGTTTTGGTGCTGATCCTGTCGGCGTCAGCGTCGGCGTTGGCGTCGGTGTTGCCTCTTGTCTGCACTCTATCTCCTGAATGGATGGATGGATTTTGATTTAACTTACACAGATACACCATTGGGAGGGGGAAAAGTACTGATTAGATTTTGGTGACCTTGGTCTAATTTTCAAGGTCACAGTGCTCAAAACATTGTCGAATTTTAGGCCAAAAAAGCTTGTCTGCACTCTATCTCCTGAACCAATGGATGGATTTGGTTCAAACTTGGTACATAAAGTAAGTGGGATAGTCTCTAGAACTGATTAGATTTTGGTGACCTTGACCTAATTTTCAAGGTCACCACGGAACTTAGAGCGCAGACAAGTTTATTTTTAACAGTCTATCTCCTGACCCGATGGATGGATTTGGTTCAAACTTGGTACATAAGGTAAGTGGGACAGTCTCTAGAATTGATGAGATTTTGGTGACCTTGACCTAATTTTCAAGGTCACGGGACTTAGATTGTTAAAAATAAGCTTGTCTGCACTCTTATCTCCTGAACCAATGGATGGATTTGGTTCAGACTTGGTACATAAGATAAATGGGATGGTCTCAAGGACTGATTATATTTTGGTGACCTTGACCCAATTTTCAAGGTCACCACGGGTCTTAGGCTGTTAAAAATAAGCTTGCCTGTCATCTTTCTCCTGAACCAATGGATGGATTTGGTTTAAACTTGGTACATAAGATAAGTGGGGTAGTCTCTAGAACTGATCAGATTTTGGTGACCTTGACCTAATTTTCAAGGTCACCAAGGGACTTAGACTGTTAAAAATAAGCTTGTCTGTACTTTATCTCCTGCATTGGATGGATTTGGTTCAGACTTGGTACATAAGATAAATGGGATGGTTTCAAGAACTAATTAGATTTTGGTGACCTTGATTTAATTTTCAAGGTCACCAAAGGTCTAAGCACTGTTAAGAATAAGCTTGTATGCTGTATCTCCTGAACCAGTAGATGGATTTGGTTCAAACTTGGTACATAATACAAGTGGGATTGTCTCTAAAATTGATTAGATTTTGATGACCTTGACCTAATTATCAAGGTCACCATGGGACTAGACTGTTGAAATAGGCTTATCTGCACTGTTTCTCCTGAACCAATGGATGGATTTGGTTCAAACATGGTATATAATATAAGTGGGAACGGCTTAAGAACTGATTAGATTTTGGTGACCTTGACCCAATTTTCAAGGTCACCACAGGACTTAGACGTTAAAAAATAAGCTTTCAGCACTCAGTCTCCTGAATGAGTTGATGAATAGAATTTTTGCAAGAAGACCATATACAAAAGAAACCACTCAGTTTCCTGAATGAGTGGATATATAGAATTTTTGTAAGAAGACCATATACAAAAGAAATGTCAAGATGCTCTGGACTTCAAACTGGTTGGGGGACATATGTTTTCCTCTGAAAACACTGTTCTAGTTCTATTTTTGATGGAAAATTATGTTAGCAAATAGTGCAGGCCCTGATCGGACGCCACTTCCTGCGGCATCTGAACTGGGCCTGCATTGTTTGTCAATGTACCCCTTTAGCATGTTTACGGGTTTCCAGCATGCAATGGGCTAATATTCAGTAGAGGGAGGAGTCATAATGTATTAATCGGTTGGTGGCATGGCATTGGTTAGCATGATGTATACTTCGAAATACAGCATGTATGTAGCTCTAGATAAGAAGTAAGGGGAATAACGTGGTGAGAACACCTTCAGGGGAGACAATTCCTGCAAGAGTATTTTTTGTTTCCCCTGTTAAAAGGGGTCAACTCTTAAAGGAAAGAATTTGCTCCTCAGGAGCAAATTCTTTCCTTTTAGAGTAGACCTTTCCTTTTAGAGTACACCCCTTTTTCAGTGGGACTGAGCCTTCAGAAAAGCAAACAGGTGTCACAAAAGTTGTCTCCCTTTGAAAAAATGGCAGGAAAATGTGCTGGGTGTTCCCATTCCCCTTAAGGGATAATTTTCTTTGTTTCTTGAAAAAAACAAGAAACAAAGAAAATTAGATAGCCTCTATGAGACAGTTCTAACAAGTACCCACAACATAAGTTTTTATAAAGAAATAAAAAGAAATACCATTGTTACCTCCCCTTACATACGATTTTGTGGAGAAATAAGGAGTACATGTGTACCCAAATTATCCTAATTTCTAGTCATCTCAAACTACGAGTTTCTGAAACCATAAAAACTTACCTCCTTTTTCAGATGAACATACCACGTCCCTCGGCTCCGAAGGCACCTGTAGCAGCAAGGTCCGGCCTGCCCCAGCCAAAATCAGGGCTCATGCAACCAGGGACACTTTCTAAGGCTCAGAGTAAGTATACCAGGCTGTGGTGAATTTTGTTTTCACATTGTTTTTGTCGCACCTGCTTTAAGCAAGGCCCGATATAAGAGTCTGGCTTTCCGTCTGTTCATTCGTCAAGCCGTCAACATTTGCGACCACCCTAACTTTCACCCTAATGTACAAGAACTATAAGAGCTTCATAAATAATACTTGACTGTGAAAAGCAACTTAAAAGCAGACATCCATATTTGACCTTGACCTACATCTCATGGTTCACTGACTTTGTGAATTATTGCGACCACCTTAACTTCCACCTAATGTAAGACTTCATTTCTCGAAAACTATAAGAGCTTCATTAATGATACTTGGTACAAGCTTGCATCTAGGAATGACAACTTTTATGCAGGCATCCATGTTTGACCTTGTCCTAGATTTCATGGTTCATTGACTTTGTGCACCCACAGGCGCGACATACCCTTCGGCGGAATTCTTGTTATTAAGCATAAAGTTGAATTGTTGTTAAGCTACTTTGCTCCTCTTACATGCGGCATGTAGGCAAGTGTACATTTTGTTGGGCAAGTGACTTTTAAATCCCACTTGCCAAGATTGGCAAGTATTGATCCCATCAATTTTCCCTGCAGACAGTACTATACTCATTTTGTCTGTATGTGCATCATGGAATACTTAAACTAGCTGTAGGTTTCTTGAGATCCAGGAAAATCAAAATTTGTTTTCCTTAATCCGATAGGATACATTAGTTTAAATATTTTATTTCTGTATACATCTTTTGATGCTATTTTTGATACATGGGCCCAGATTGGCGTAGAGATACCAGGGATACAGACTAACAGGCTCCCAGTCGCCCAAGGCGCCTGAATTTTTGCCTGGGTGCCTAAGTTTTGAATAAAATGTCTATTAATATAAAATTTGGATTTATGGCAGTCTGGGCGCTTAAAGCAAAATGCGTAGTCTGTTTCCCTGGATACTGCATAAAAATTTATGAAGCTTGTTCATTTGTATACTGTCAAGGTTCTCTGTATATTTCTTACAGCATCCATAACAAAGATAGGGAGAGTAATGAAAATAATTAAGGGGCAATTATCCTTAATTGTCTTAAGAAACCTGGGTTATGGGTAATTGTTAGAATCGCCTCAGTGAGGCGATTCTAACAAGTACCCACAACACAGGGTGTTATGAAGAAATACAAAAAGATTATCCTTTAATTATCTTTTTTTCCCCTTATCCGCAGCAAAAAAAAGGCATCATGATCTTTGCTTTATTTATTATGATTTGAGCCAGCACATGACAAAATGTACAAGAGGTCTTGAGCGACCAGCAAAGACTCAGATCCGCCTGCACATTCGTGCAGTCTGATCAGAGTCTTTGCTGATCGCATGTACCTACTATAGGCTAATGTCTATGCAAAGAAACATAAGCAAAATGTCTTGTCATAGTGGATGGGTGCACAGGTTGATTTGAGTCTCTGCTGGTAGCACCGGTCTTATTGTAGGTTTTGTCATGCGCTGGCTCATTTGATAAAAAATTTACATTCAGCTAATAGACTCAAAACAAGTGAGTACAAAATGTATCAAGATAAATCTGTGTCCTGACTACATTATAACAATTACATGTTTGTCCAATATCTCTGTATTGGAGAGAAGATTTGTCAGATCTAACTATCTTGTAAGATTATTAACTAACACTTAAACTAACCAATCATGGAAAGGTCTTGAGAACATGTATGTGTGGCTTGCCTGTGCAAAAGTTCAGGCAGGCCTGTTGCACTGGATGAATGACTGATGTTGGCATGGGTGGCTACACTGTGTTAACCCTTTTTGTACCAAATGGAATCACGGCCCCCGCCCATCGGGGCTTGCAGAAATATATGGGCTGCATGATGCTTCCACGCAGAGCTGAAACTGACCGGCACACGAGTACTGGTAATCCGCTAAGAGGAACTAAGCCTGCCCAGGCAAAGTCGGTCTGTCCATGCTTATAAACCCTATTGGTTTCATATGTCGACAGGGCTTGAGATGTCATTTCATTTCAATGTCGGGTAAAAGTCCCAAAAAACTGGAAGCAACGTCTCCAAAATGACCTTTACAGTGTTGACGGGGACGTTAAACCTAAAATCGCACACACACCAAATGGAATCTTCTTATATATAGCAGGAGTCCATTTCAAAATTTAGGGGTGTTAGGTAAAATTGATTCGAAAATGACTGAATGTTTTGCAAACAGTTTAGGCCCTGATCAGATGCAGCAGAATGCGGCATCTGATCTGGGTCTGCACTGTTTGCCAATTACCCATTTAGGGGTTTCTGGTACAAAATGGGTTATGTTTGCTCTGAGCTGTAATGTTCTGTGACATCTCAGACTAAGCAGCAACAGGTAAGATATGCTGTCCTGTGATAGCTCTTGTTATGAGTCAGGTTCCAAGTTCTGTGAGGGAAGGTTTTAAGGACTGAGACTCGTACCTTCAATTGGCTACCATGGTAGATTATGCACAGCTTGTATATTTATATCCAGTCTCTGACTACTGCATCAGGGAGTAGACCCTTTGAATGTGTGGTTAGAGAATTGGACTTTCACCGGAGCAACTCGGGTTTGAATCCCGTAGTAGGCAGGGATTTTTCAGCTTTGCACCTTTCCTATGTTACGACTTACATGTCATAAGAGATTTAGGTCTGGGCCCAGTTGTTCAAAGCATCGTTAGCTTAACGAGCTCGTTAGAGGTCATATTGTTAACTGTTGTAGCAAGTTTAATATGTAGAATTTTGGTATTTTTGCTGAAAAAATGTGAGCAGCTTTTGCGGACGCAAAAGCTGCTCACATTTTTTCAGCAAAAATATTAGCATATTTGCCATATTTAATGATCAAAGTTTTAACGATACGTTAACTAACGACGTCGTTAGTTTTGAACAACTGGCCCCAGATGTTTTCTCATGGGTTGCTGCAGTTTTTGTCCACCTGATTAACAATCAGGAAAGTGAACCAAATGACCATATAACCAAGCTATGGTTGGTTACAGCTTTTGTTTGTTTTGGAGTTTAACGGCCCAGTCAACACTATTTTAGGTCATTTTTGAGCGGGTCAGTTTACCTAGCTACACTTTTGCTGGGCAGGCTTATATGTAAGCGGTTAACCAGTGCAGTGCACATTCTTTCGCTAGAAACTGACAACTGCCCTTCTTGAATCAGCGGAAGGGAGAGAATGACCTTGGAAAAGATTTCATGATTAATCTCCACAAAATAAAGTTGACAACCCCTGCAGGTATCGAACCCGCATCCTTCTGATCACCAGTCAGACGGGCATCCGACTTAGCTACTGAGGCTGGCCGTGTTACAGCTGAATTCACATATTAATCCGGTGACTTGGTTTACATTTATGTTAATAGAATATTCCAAAGGCAGGTGCAAACGATACCTCCGCCCTGTCTACCTTATCTGTGACTACTGTACTGGCCTCACAAACCAGGGTTGTGAGATTGATTCCGGGCTTCTCCAGACTTTTGGATGAGTCTTTAAACCAAGGTCATGCCTCCGTATGACCTTAGTTGTTGGTGGGATGTAAAACTCAAATACACAGTGTAGTGCACAGTGAAGATTTATTGTAGTGCACAGTGAAGATTCAATGTAGTGCACAGTGAAGACTCATAGTAGAGCATAGTTGAGGCACATTGTAGTGCACATCGAAGATCCATTGTAGTGCACAGTGACGATTCAATATTATATAGTGCACAGTAAAGGGTAATTGTATGCACAGTAAAGACTCATGTTTTGCACATTGAAGACTCATTATAGTGCATAGTAAACTCATTGTAGTGCACAGTGAAGATTCATTCTAGTGCACGGTGAAGACTCATGCTAGTACACAGTGAGGGTGAAGACTCATGCTAGTACACAGTGAGGACTAGTCAGACACTGTGGATGTGCATTCACTGGGCATGGTTTCGTTATCACAGCTCATCTGATGTAATTTGAATATGTGCCACATCATGAGAACTTGTTTTTGTCATTTGTGAACATCAAAGGTACAGATCAGTCTGTGCATTTGCACAGTCTAGTTTGTAACTTAGATGTGACACCGTTTCTACGTAGTTTCTATATTTAACCCTTCTCTTGCTGAATATTCATTTTAGCCGCACCCATTTCTGTCTATCAACCAATTAAATTACTTGATGTAATTTATTGCTACAAATTCATAAACTGAATGCCAAACAGTGTAGATCCTGATCAGATGGCTTCTTCTGAAGCCATCTGATCTGGATCTACACTGTTTCCAAAGATAGGGGTTGTCGTGAACAGCAAGATAAGGGTTAAAATTTCATGACTCTTGCTAACCTAAGTAGCCTAGCAGACTGGGTAGTATCCTGTCTGTTCACAAACCATGAAGACAGGTTTTCCTGGGAAGGCACTCAAATATACAGAGCTGCATATTCTTCTATACAGTATAGAAAGTGTCTGTCCAATATTCATCTAAAAACCTTTAAAACATAGTTCCAGATAAGGAGGAATACTATTGATAATTTACCCATTGTATACTAGTGGACTCTTCCATTGCTATATGTTGGACAAGTCCATTAGTCATATCAGGGGTGGAAGGCCTATTTTTCCGTCTTTATTCTATATCTGATGGAAAATTCTGTCGGCAAATAGTGCAAGCCCTGATCAGACGCCGCAGAACGCGGCGTCTGATCTGGGCCAGCACTCTTTGCCAAGGAACCCCTTTAGGGGTTTTCTGCATGCAATGGGTTAAGGAATAACTTTTCCTTTTTTCGTGTCAGAAATGTACATTGTATGCTGTTGGAACTTGTTAGAATCACCTTGATGAGGCCATTCTAGTTAGTATCCACAACATATTTTAATGAAAAACAATACGTCAGTTATGTTTCTCATTTATTCCCCTCTATCTGGATATGTTTATGTGAACTGCACTTCATTTCATAAGTGATACGAGTATCTGTGCTTTGGAATGTGTTGTGCATTTGTGGCAATAAAGTTGTTCATTTGTGGCAATAAAATTAACTCAGAAATATCTTTTAAAACAATAAACACTCTATAGACTTGTCTAACAGAATCTTAATCTGTATGTATTAACAGGAATGTGTAGACCTTCATGGGAATGACGACGTCTTCAAATGTACCTTTATTTGTACAAATCATTTGGGGCATACCCTTAGAGGAAAGAATTTGCTCCTGAGGAGCAAATTCTTTCCTCTAAGTGTAAGCCCATTCTTGAGAGCTGTTGTGTTTACAAAACTGTTTACAGGCAGTCACAAATGTTGACTCCCTTAAAAATTGATATGACCAATAAAATGTCAAGGTCCATTTGTTCAGTAGTAATTATGTTTTTAGTTTTTGTATCGTTAAAACTTTGATCGGTTAATATGGCAAATATGCTAATGTTTTTACGCAAAAAATGTGAGCAGCTTTTGCCAGTGCAAATGCTGCTCACATTTTTTCAGCAAAACCACTGTATTAGATATTTCACTAGAACAGTTAACAGTTTGACCACTAACAAGCTCCTTAAGCTAACGGTGCTTTGAACAAATGGTCCTAGGTGTATCATTCATCTTAACCCATTGCATGCTGGAAACCCCTAAAGGGATAGCTAGGCAAACAGTGCAGGTCGAGATCAGATGCCGCAGAATGCAGCGTCTGATCAGGGCCTGCATTATTTGCTAACAGAATTTTCTGTCAAAAATAGAATAAAAAAGAAAAAAAAATAGGCCTGACATCACATATATGACAAATGAACTTGTCCAACATATAGCAATGGAAGAGTCCACTAGTATACAATGGGTTAACAGCACTTTCAGCATTCAAACACATGAACTTCACTGTCAGACTGATCAATAAAACAGAGTTTTGGATACAACTGACATAGCTCTAGAAAAGAAGGAATAAGAGGATAATTTTCCTTATTTCTCATTAGAAGCACATGTTGTGGGTACTAGTTAGAATGTCTGCTTAGAGGATCTAAGCCTGTCCAGGCAAAGCGGTGCGAGTCGGCCAGTCCACGCTTATAAACCTTAATAGTTGCATTGGGCGGCAGGGCTTGAGATGTCATTTCATCTCAATGTCGGGTAAAAGTCCCGCAAAATTGAAAGCAATGTCTCCAAAATGACCTTTACAGTGTTGACAGGGATGTTAAACCTCAAATCAAACAAACAAAACAAACTTGTTAGAATGAACTTGATGAGACGATTCTGGCAAGTATCCACAACATAGGTTGACATAGATTGATTTTCATTTGAGGTTTAATGTCCCCATCAACACTGTTTAGGTCATTTTGGAGACGTAGCCTCCTATTTGGTCAGACTTTTGCCTGACATTGAGATGAAATGACTTCTCAAGCCCTGTTGCCCAATGAAACCAATAGGGTTTACAAGCATGGACGATCCGACTCGCACCACTTTGCCTTGGCAGACTTAGATCCTCTAAGCGGTTTACCAGTACAGGTGTGAGGTCAGATTCAGTTCTGGGTTGAAGCATCATGCAGCCCATCTATTTATTCAAGCCCCGAAGGGCGGGGCCGCCTTATTTCTTGTTAGAAGCACATGATGTAAGTACTTATTAGAATCTTGCAAGTATCCACATAGATTGATATAGTGTCAGTGTGGATGAAAAATGGACCACCAAAACAGTTGTATCCCAAACAAACCTTCCTGTAGACTCTGACTGTTGTATACAGGGTCTGACAATCCATTGCCCACTTGCACAGGATTAAAACGGGGACTAGTACATTTTATTTCGCTTGCCCAGAAAAATGCATTGCTTGTACAGGAGCAAATTGTAATCCTAAATCATTCTTAACCTAGAATGGGACTCTGGCACACAGGGCAGGTCCAGATCAGATGCCGCAGAATGCGGCATCTGATCAGGACCTACACTGTTTGCAAAAAGTTAAACCACTGTCAAAATGACATTCTAAAAATAAGTCAGCATGACAGCGCTAAATTTTGAAATGGAAGCAGAAGGCAGAAGGATCAATTCAGTAAAGAAGGGATTAAGAGGATGTGGTTGTCTTGGCATGTGGTTGAAATATTGATTTGCTAGGCCCTGATGTCTGCTCAGAGACTGTTCTTTGAAGATGTAGAAGCGTAAACGTCAAGTGCTTTCAGTATCTTGTTCTATGTTGGATAATACTTCTGCAACTGTAATAGCATCTGTGTTTTCTCATACTTGAAACTGTGCACACAAGAAGGTGCACCTACCATATTCTCCATACTAAGTGCACAGGGTGCTTAGACATTTCATAATAATCATAGAAAGTCCTTCTCTTAAGCACACCGTATGGCGGGTACACATAACAGAGATGTTAGAGGGTCTTTTAGCACAGTTTCAGCTTCAGCAGACAGTGAAATCTTGCACTCTACCCTAAAAAATCCTAAAAAAGTTGGACATTTTGAGAGCTTGCTGTAATTCTCCTATACTTTTAAAAAGTTTATTTCACAATCCAGCAAGGTGTCCAAAAAGTGCAGATGGAATGGCAAACAGTGTATACCCTGATTAGACTGCTCCTTTCTGATCTGGGTTTGTCACTGTTTGCTTAGACCTGTTCTTTCTCAATACTAAGGCTCATGTCATCTTCACTTGGTGTGAATTTATTGGAGAATGTGCGCTTATTACAGCAAATATGGTAAGTTTGGCACATGTGAAGCAAGCTAGTGAAGATTGAAACTTCAGGATCCACAAATGAAAGATTGAAACTTTGTGCAGGTTCCACAGATGACCTATGCAACTTGCAAAGAAGGATCAAACTGCATACCATAATGATCCTAAGTATTGGGACAGATAGGCCTAGGTAAACAGTGCAGACCCAGATCAGACTGAAAGTACAGTCTTATCAGGGTATTCACATCAGACTGCTCCTGAAGGAGCAGTCTGATCCGGATGTACACTGTTTGCCCTTCTGTCAGGACCTTTTGGACTCCTTGCTGGATCATGTTACAATTTTGTTAAAATTTTAGGAGAATTACAAGAAGTTCTCAAGGTGTCCCAATTTTTAGGATTTTTACAGTAGTACCAGATGAGGATTAACAAAGATAATATCAAGCAAAAATTTTCTTAACCCTTATCCTGCTGAATAAATCAATATAGCCACACCCATTTCCGACTATCAACCAATCAAATTACTTGGTATTGTGTATTTGTTCAGTTCACAAACAGTTCAACAAACAGAGTAGATCCTGATCAGATGGCTTCTTCAGATCTGCACTGTTGGCAAAGGTAGGTGTGGTCATTTTCAGCAGTCTCATAAGAAACATTAATGTTATGGGTACTTGTTAGAATTGCCTCGTCGCGATTTTAATGAGTACCCACAACAGATGGCTTTATCGAGAAATAAGAAAAATAACCACGTTACTTCTTGTCTGGAGCTGTGCAGTGTGCAGATGTGCAGGCTGATCTGAGTCTTTTCCCATCATACACCTGTGGACACAAAACCGTTCAAACTTTGATGGGCTTCCTTTCATTTTGATTCGAAACATTCAATATATCCTAACATTCTGTCAGTCAACTGCCAGACAGATATAAATTCAAAACACAATGTGGTGTACATTTCATTGCAGACTCCTGCACTGTCCAATCAAAATATATCTCAAAATGTCAAACGAGAAAGTGTTTGCCAAAATGAGACCAATCAATTGCTTGATCTAGTTTTAGAAATCTTTGATGAATGACAATTGCTTGTCAAACACTTGATGCAAAGAGATTCATTGAACGGTACTTTATAGGAGTTTTAACAGTTTTGTGCCCACAGGTGTACATATAAACTTCCATCTTTTGTGTGCACAGTTTTATTTGTTCTGATATGCAAGAATATTCTAATTTGTGAGTCAAGAGATTTTGATTTACATTGTGAGCTAAAATATAACTCCGAAAACAAGGGGTAATGAGGATACTTTGGGAAAATTTTTAACCCATAAGATGCCAATCATGACAAATGTCGTCTGTTTTGTCGTCTGCTGGTTACTTTAGAATATCATTTTTTTGCAAACAGTGTGGACCCAGATCAGACTGCTCCTCTAGGAGCAGTCTGATCTGCGTCCACAATGTTTGCCTATATGCAAAAATATTTTTAAAAAGTTTGCAAGAAGATTCAGCAGACGGCATAAGCAGACGTCATTTTCAGATGTATGTTTTTCTCGGCGTCTTAAGGGTTAATGTTTCTCCTGTAAAAACTACAACACAACTCTTTATAACACTATGATATGGGCCGAAAGCAAACACCATGTTAGTTAAACAACCATGTTATATCCAAAAAAAATGTTTTGGTTATATGGAAAAAGTAACGATAAATGGCCAAGTTTATAATTTTTTCACAATTTTGGGATCCAACTTTTAACCGTGTTATATCCAAAACTGTGTTTTTTAGCTCACCAGAGCCGAAGGCTCCGGGGGAGCTTATAGTATAGGCACTGTCCGTCGTCCGTCGTCGTCGTCGTCTGCGTCGTCTGTGTCGTCTGCGTCGTCTGCGTCGTCAACATTTTCAAACAACATCTCCTCTGAAACTACTTGGCCAATTGAAACCAAATTACATGTGGAGCCTCTATGGGAAAGGGGAACGAAAGTTTGTTATGGAGGACTGGGTCACATGACCAATATGGCCGCCATGCCCATATATGGTAAAAACCTTTAAAAATCTTCTTCTCAGGAACCGAATTGCCAATGATCTTGAAACTTGGTATGCAGCATCGGGGACTCAGGCCCTACCAAGTTTGTTCAAATGATGACCTTTGTTTGACCTTGACCTGTTTTATGTCAAGGTCTAATTTGGTCACTTAGACATTTGCATGGAAAAACGGCAAAACAGTGGGTTTTTCTGATTGTATGCTAGCTAATGGCATCAGAAATGGTAATTGCAATCAGCTGAATAGAAGTTTATCAGTTTCAAAGGTCAAGGTCATTTACCTACTTTTGTCCAGGACGGCTCAGATTCAGTATTTTTATCTTCTTCTTCACTTAAACTACTTGCCCAATTGAAACCAAATTGCATGTGGAGCCTCTATGGAATGAGGGAACGAAAGTTTGTTCATGAAGACTGTGTCACATGACCAATATGGCCTCCATGCCCATATATGGTAAAAACCTTTAAAAATCTTCTCCTCAAGAACCGAATGGCCGATGACCTTGAAACTTGGTATGCAGCATCAGGGACTCGGGCCCTACCAAGTTTGTTCAAATGATGACCTTTGGTTGACCTTGATCTGTTTTATGTCAAGGTCAAATTTCGTCACTTAGACATTTGCATGGAAAAACGCCAAAACAATGGGTTTTTCTGATTGTATGCTAGCTAGTGGCGTCAGAAATGGTATTTATAATCAGCTGAATGGATGTTTATCAGTTCCAAAGGTGAAGGTCATTTACCGACCTTTGTCCAGGACGCCTCAGAATCAGTATTTTTATCTTCTTCTTCACTTAAACTACTCGGCCAATTGAAACCAAATTACATGTGGAGCCTCTATGGAATGAGGAAAAGAAAGTGTATTCGTTATGACAGGGCCACATGACCAAGATGGCCACCATGCCCATATATGGTAAAAACCTTTAAAAATCTTCTCAAGAACAGAATGGCTGATGATCTTGAAACTTGTTATGTAGCATCAGGGACTCTGGCCCTACCAAGTTTGGTCAAATGATGACCTTTGGTTGACCTTGACCTGTTTATGTCAAGGTCAAATTTGGTCACTTACACATATGTATGGAAAAAGGGCAAAGTAGTGGACATTTCTGATTGCCTGGTAGGCTGTGACATCAAAAACGATATTTGCAGTTAGCTGAATGAAAGTTTATCAATTCCAAAGGTCAAGGTCATTACTGACCTTTGTCTTGGATGGCTCAGATTCAGTATTTTTATCTTCTTCTCCAGTAAAAGAGCTGTGCTGATTGAAACCAAATTACATGAAAAGCCTCTATGGGGGTGAGGCAATCAAACATTATTTGTTATATTGTTGTCACATGACCAAGATGGGCACCTTGCCTGAATATGGTATAAACCACATGGCCTCTGGTGAGCGTAGTGGCCCATGGGCCTCTTGTTTTAACAATGTTATAAACAAACTGTAAAATTACAAGAAAACACAGTCTGATGCATGTTTGATAAAAAAAAAAAAAAAGGGGGAAAGTGCAATAAAATTCCGATTTATCAGCTGGTCGCTATAACCGACTGGCTCAACATGACTTGGTTGTTAAAAACCAAAACAAACAAAACACCATTTTAGTCCTCACAGAAAACTGACAGTCTGCTAAAAAAATTTACATCTGACATTGTATTTCAATGTACATGTATTGACATTATGAAACTAATTGTGACAATATTATTAGTATTATGAAAGGTATGACAGGAATAAATCAAGAAAAAGTTAACCCTTAAGCTGCTGATGAGAAAAACTGCATCTTAAAATGTCATCCGTCCATGTTGTCTGCTGAATCTTTTTGCAGACTTCTCAAACATTTTTGCATACAAGCAAACAGTGTGGACCCTGATTGGACTGCCCCTAGAAACAGTGTGGATCCTGATCAGACTGCTCCTTGAGGAGCAGTCTGATCTGGGTCCACACTGTTTGCAACAATGACTTCTGAAGTAATCAGCAGATGACAAAGCAGATGACAATTGTTGTGATTGGCATCTTAACCCTTAAGATGCCGAGAAGAACTACATCTGAAAATGTCATCTGCTGATGTTGTCTGCTGAATCTTCTTGCAAACTTTTTAAAAATATTTTGCCATATAGACAAACAGTGTGGACCCAGATCAGACTGCTGCTCTGGGTCCACACTGTTTGCAAAAACTAATTTTTAAGTACTTGGCAGACAACAAAGCAGATGACAATTGTTGTGATTGGCATCTTAAAGGTTAACTTATTTTATCCTGAGCAAACTTCTTTACTTCATATTTTGAAAGAGTCTTTTTACATTCACCTTTAGGGGTATAAGATATTTATGGAAACTTACAGTGTAAATCCTATATTAAGACCACCTTTTGGACTGTTCAAAAGTGGACTTTAAGACCACTTTTGAACAGCTCATAAGGTGGTCTGTTACTAGAGGGGACTGGGTGTAGTGAACACAAAGAAATTTTGCCCTTATCCTGCTGCATAAATTTATTTAGGCACACCCATTTCCGTTTCAACCAATCAAACTACTTGTTGTAATTTAGTCATTCAAATTTGCAAACTGATTGACAAACAGTATAGATCCTGATCAGATGGCGTCTTGATCTTGATCTGTACTGTTTGCAAAGGTAGGGGTTGCCATGAACAGCAGGATAATGGTTAAAAGGAGAATTAGTCCTTATTTTTGCTGGTCTTATTTGTGGAATTTCACTATTTAACAGAAAAAAGTGGCTGAACTTTTTGCAAATGATGGAGGCCCTGATCAGATGCTACAGAACATTCTGTGGCACCTGATCTGGGCCAGCATTGTTTGCCAACTTTCATTTTGAGGGTTTTCCATCAAAAACAGGTTAACCCATTGCATGCAGGAAACTCCTTAAGGGGGTACCTTGGCAAACAATGCAGGCCCAGATCAGACTCCGCAGAATGCGGCGTGTTATCAGGGTCTGCACTATTTGCTAACAGAATTTTCCGTCAAAAAATGAATAAACATGAAAGAAATAGGCCTGACACCCCTTATATGACAAATGGTCTTATCCAACATATAGCCATGGAAGAGTCCACTAGCATACAATGGGTTAAGAATGTTGTTAAAACTGCATTTTGAAGCTCAGCATCGTGCTTGTCTTGTTATGTTTTCATGGCCATTGACTCTTTGCTATGTATGCATGCTTGTTTTGATTTTGAGTTGCTATTTGTCTTGCTTAGGTGCTATTGCTAAAAGTGCCCGTGCAGCCGGACTAACTGCCAATGTCGCGGAGAAATACGCAGCAGACGCTGTACATGTGCTTGAAGGTAATTTGTATAGTAAATTCTAAACCCTTAAAATGCCAATCTCGACCCCAGCAAGCCGCATTTTCAAATATTTTTTTTAATCTCCCGCCGCGAAGCGGAGCGGGGATTATAGGAATGGCCTTCGTCTGTCTGTCTGTCTGTCTGTCCGGGCGAACATCCAGGGTTTAGGGGCTAGTATTAGGGTTAGATAACAATAGAAAATGATTGGAAAATAATAGATTTATTCCGTAACCAAAAGGTTTAGGAGGTAAGCCCCTAAACCAAACAAAAGAAAATAACAAAAGAAATAGCCCTTAAACCCGAAATGTTAGAACGTCCGTCTGTCTGTCCGTAACACTTTCTTGTCCGCTGCATATCTCCTGAACTCTTTGATAGATTTTCATTAAACTTTGGTCAATTATTCTTCTTAGTGAGCTGGTGTGCAGAACCCATAAATGAACCATGCCGACTCAAGGTCAAGGTCATGGTTGAAGGTCACGAGTTTGAAACTTGGAATTTCGTTTCCTTCCATATCTCCTTTACCCTTGGAAAGATTTCCATAAAACTTTGGTCAATTATTCGTCTCAGTGAGCTGGTGTGCGGAACCTATAAATGTACCATGCTGACTCATGGTCAAGGTCACGGTTGAAGGTCACGAGTTTGAAACTTGGAATTTTGTGTCTGTTCCATTTCTCCTTTGCCCTTAAAAGGATTTTCATTAAACTTTGGCCAAATATTCTTCTCAGTGAGCTGATGTGCAGAACTCATAAATGAACCATGCTGACACAAGGTCAAGGTCACATTTTAAGGACACGAGTTTAAAACTTTGAATTTTTTGTCCGTTCCATATCTCCTTTACCCCTCGAAGGATTTTCATTAAACTTTGGTCAATTATCCCCCTTAGTGAGCTGATGTGCAGAACCCATAAATGAATCATGCCGACTCAAGGTCAAGGTCACATTTGAAGGTCACGAGTTTAAAACTTTGATTTTTTTTTCTGTTCCATATCTCCTTTACCCCTCAAAGGATTTTTATTTAACTTTGGTCAATTATCCCCCTCAGTGAGCTCATGTGCGGAGCCCATAAATGAATCATGTCAACACCAGATCAAGGTCACATTTGAAGGTCACCAGTTTGAAACTTTGAATTTTGTGTCCATTCCATATCTCCTTTACCCTTCAAAGGATTTTCATTAAACACTGGTCAAATGTCCCCATCAGTGAGCTGATGTGCATAACACATAAATAAACCATGCCAACTCAAGGTCAAGGTCACAGTTGAAGGTTGAAGTTGAAGAACTTTGAATTTTGTGTCCGTTCCATATCTCCTTCACCCCTAGAAGGATTTTCATTAAACTTTTGTGAAATATACTCCACAGTGAGCTGATATGCAGAAGCATAAATAAACTATGCCAACTCAAGGTCAATGTCACAGGTGAAGGTCACAAGGTTGAGCCTTGATACAAAGTGTGGCGGGGGATTTGGCTGTCCTTCAGACTGGTTTCTTGTTCTTACTGTTCAGAGAAAATAGAGCTTAACCCATAAAATGCCAATCACAACAGTTGTCGTCTGATTTGCTGCCTGCCGGTTACCTTAAAACTAATATTTTTTTGCAAACAGTGTGGACCCAGATCAGACTGCGTCTGTAGGAGCAGTCTGATCTGGGCCCACACTGTTTGCCTGTCTGTCAAAATATTTTTAAAAAGTTTGGAAGAGACATAAGCGGACAACATTTTCAGATGTAGTTTTTCACGGGTTAACATTTTATGTGAATTGTCTGCTATACATGAAATATCAAGACCAGTTTTCAGAACAGCGACAACAAAATACAGTAGAACTTCAATGGCTCGAACATCGATGGCTCGTTTACCATGGATGAGTTGAACCTGTTCTTGAGTACCTAGCGAAATCCTCTACATAAGAAATAGTGGGGGATAATTAAGGAGATTTTAGTCTTTTATCTTGCAAATGTATGCTGTGTGTACTCATTAGAATCGCCTCGATGAGGAGATTCTAATGAGTACACACAGTATACATTTTCATTATAGAACACCGAAAGAATGTTTAAAAATATCACGTTATGCCTCCTGGCAGTAACCCTCAGTGGCTCGAACTACCCCTGTCTCGAACAGATTTTCGAGGTCCCAAAGGTGTTTGAGCCATTGAAGTTAGACTGTAACAATGTTGTCGACTCTGGCATTTTGCTTGGCACTGAACAGAAAGTGTCAATGTTTATTATGGTACTGAAAGAGCCTAAAATATTAACAAGGAAAAAAAAAAAACAATTCTGATAACTAAAAGCTGGAACAGTCTGATTGACCATGTTCCATGTTTCCCAGCTTCTTTTACCTCTTTGTGACCATAACATTTTAGCTAGTAACCAGTGCTTCAGCTGAAGTGCACGACCCGCCGGATGCTTTTAGCTTTATGAGTGTTACCATATATGGGTATGGCGGCCATTTTGGTCATGTGACCTGGACCTAAAACGGTTCCCCAAATAAATGCGCCTTATCGTAAGGAGCAAAAATATATCTTATACTTTAGTACTGTATTCTGAATCGTTTGCAGGATAAAATGCATTCTCACTTTTCCAATACAAAAGCATATGTGTCAACGTTTGACCTATGCACAAAGAAGGTCAAGGTCAACCCAGGGTCACCATTTTAGCAATTTATGTTGGGCCTACGTCCCAGATGCTATTTATCAAGTTTCGTGGAAATCTGCCCAGTGGTTCTGGAGAAGACTATTTTTGAAGGGTTTTTACCATATATGGCTTGGCGGCCATTTTGGTCGTGTGACCTGGACCCCATGAGCAAATTTTGGTTTCCCCCATCCCATAGAGGCTCCATATGAAATTTGACTTCAATCGGCCAAACGGTTTCCGAGGAGAAGCAGTTCGAAAATTTTCACATTTTTCGCCTCGGCGAGGCTATACTAAATGGAATGTAATATTTGGCAAGTTCATTGGTTAGATCTCATTGATATCTATCAGTATGCCAAAAATTGTTTAAATATTCCAAGGGGTTAAGTCACTATCACCAATTTTCACAAACGGGTTACGGACAGACAGGCTGACAGAATGACAGAATGACACAGTGGTTTTAGGGCACTCTTAGAAAATCAGCCGACTTCAGTCGGTCGCTTTTTCTGCGGGTCGTGCAATCTCCCATTATGTTGTCTTCCTATCATTATGCATGACATGTTTGGAACTTTGAGTAAAGCATGACATTCACACTATATTTTCTTGTTTCTCTCAGAAAAAAACATTATGTTAGAATAATACACCCATGTTACATATGGTGCTCTTTCTTGTCTGCAACAGAAGTCTCCGTGGTGCAGCGGTTACGCTACTCGCCTTGTAAACCAGGGGTCGCAGGATCGATCCCGGGCTTCTCCAGACTTTCGGATGAGTCTTAAAACCGAGGTCCCCTCTCCGTATGACCTTAGCTGTTGGTGGGATATAAAACTCAAACACTCACTCTTTTATCTGCAAAACTGACAATATATTTCTTAACCTTTACCCTGCTGTAGGCGACAAGCCCTATCTTTGCAAACAGTGTAGATCCAGATCAGATGGCTTCTGAAGAAGCCATCTGATCAGGATCTACACAGTTTGACATTCAGTTCATGAATATGTAGAAATAAGCTGCATCAAGTAATCTGATTGGTTCAAAGTCAGAAATGAGTGTGGCTTAATTGAATATTCAGCAGGTTAAAGGTTAAATGCACTTCAAACATAGGTTGCAAATGCTTCTTAGAACCACCTCACTGTGGTTCCAATGAGAAACCACAATCTATGTTTTGACCCAGAAAAGAACACCTCTATACTATAATGTTAATAATCAAGTAATTTCGTATTGGCCCAGATACAGGTCCGAGGTCTGCTGCATTGGCCCGAGGCCGAAGGCTGAGGGCCAATGCAGCTGACCGAGGACCTGTAACTGGGTCAATGCGAAATTTCTTGATTAATGACAATTTTATAAATTGACACAATTAAAAAAAACATGATTATTGATTTTTTGACCTCATTTGACCTCAGTTAATATTGGTTGACCTGGCGTTAATACGGATG
Organism: Lucinisca nassula; assembly: GCA_963580285.1. NCBI lineage: Eukaryota > Metazoa > Mollusca > Bivalvia > Lucinida > Lucinidae > Lucinisca > Lucinisca nassula. The sequence continues at coordinate 91,887,023 of OY757022.1, forward strand.
ACTGCCAATCAATACAGGATAGTCAATTAATAACCCTTTTTAATTCTTGAGCATAAAAATTAACAAAGTCTAAAAGCAATTTACCTTGTGAAACTTCAATATTAAGAATGTAAAACGCTGAGCTCAGGTGAGCAATATAGGACCATCATGGTCCTATTGTAAAATTTATTAGCAGGATAAATTTCATGCTCAAGTGATTTTAGCATGAAAAAAGATTTATAACCTCTGATCCAGGACTTTGCTGGTTGCAGATGGAATTAGTAGCTTTTTGGGTCGGATTGCCCCAGTGTTTGTTTGATTTGAGGTTTAACGTTCCTGTCAACACCATTTTGGTAATTTTGAGAATGTTGATTCAAACTCAGGAATGTTAATTATGTGACCCTCTACCAAAATAGCTAAACGGGTTCTGCTCTGCTGAACAAGATGGCTGCCATAGCTAAAAATAGAAAAAATCTTCAAGCGACAACTTGTCCTATACCCCTTGGCCAATTTCAATCAAATTTCATAAGAATGTTGCTTAGATTACCCTCTACCAAACTACCTACCAAAACGGCAGCCAGGTCTAACAAACTTTTAAAATAGCAACTCCTACTATACCTATGGGCCAATTTCATTCAAACTTCATAGGAATGTTGCTTAGATTACCCTCTACCAAAATAGTTACCAAAATGGCAGCCAGATCTAACAAACTTTAAAATGGCAACTCTTACTATACCCATGGGCCAATTTCATTCAAACTTCATAGGAATGTTGCTTAGGTGACCTCTATCAAAATACTAAACAGCACCCGCCCATCGGGGCTTAAAGTAATATATGGGCTGCACGATGCCAATCCGACCCGCACACAAGTACTGGTAAACTGCTTAGAGGATCTAAGCCTGCCCAGGCAAAGCGGTGCAAGTCAGACTGTCCATGCTTATAAACCCAATTGGTTCATTGGGCAATAGGACTTGAGATGTCATTTCATCTCAACGTCGGGTAAAAGTCCCCACAAAATTGGAAGCAACATCTCCAAAATGATCTTTACAGTGTTGATGGGGACGTTAAACCTCAAATCAAACAAACAAACAAACCAAAATACTAAAACAGTTTTGTTCTAATGAACGAAATGGCTAACATAGCTAAACTCTTACACCAGTTTTATTCAAACTTTGCAAGAATGTTGCCCAGGTGATCATCTATGTTAGTGCAACAGGTATGCTTCATGGAATGGCTGTCACCCATTCGACATTCAGAAGCTATGTGGCATCTTGAAATCATGTGAGCGATTCCCTGCCATCTTGGCCCTCTTGTTTAAAATGCCTGTCAAGGAAAATTGTGATTAGGCAAACTGATCAGCTTGACATGACTTAAACAGTGTTGACTGGGCTGTAGAATTCCAGACTAAAACAAAACAAACCTAAAAAAAACACACAAAAAACAGGAGATTCTAGGGACAAATTTTTTTATTATTTTAATGTGACATGATTTAGATTTAGGGTTGGATTTTGGTGGCCTTTGACCCTGTTTTTGAAGGTCAGGCAAGAGGACAACTAGTACTGTTGACTCTGAAAACTGAAAACAAATCTAGTTCAAACTTTGTACATTTGAAAGACATGCATAATATTATATGAAAGGTGTTCAAACAAAATTAAAAAAAAATCTCAAGAAAAATATCAGTGTTGTGAAATCTGCACATTGTTCTGCAGTATACATCTGCACTTCTGCTTAAATCATTAACTGATATCAAAAAAGAAAAAAAAGAAAAGAAAAAAAAAAAGAAAAATCTGCTCTCATGGGTACTCATAAACATGGCTGCTCTTTGGAGAGAGTGGATACTTCCTTTATGGGAGGCAACCCCTGTCGTAAAAAAAGCCTCCCTTGTTAATAGGGGTCTTAGGAGCAAATTCTTTCCTTTAAGAATAGACCCCTTTCAAAGAAAGGCTACATTTAGAGGAAAGCAGACAGAATGCCAAGAAAGTACTCTCCCTTGAAGAAGAATATGGCAGAAAATGGGCCAGGTGTACCTTTTCTCCTTAAGATGTACCTTTTCTCCTTAAGATGTACCATACCTTTTCTCGTTAAGATGGAATTTCATTGTGCATCAATGGGTGTCTTTGGGCATTTTGCAAGTTTTGGAGAATAATAAAGGGAAGAAGTTATAATGCACTTGGATTCCTTGGACTTGTGCTTTTTCAGCCCTTCTCCTGCTGAACCAGAATAAGTGTATAAGCTTTTTGCAAACAGTGTAGATACTGATCAGATGGCTTCTGAAGAAGCCATCTGATCAGTAACTACACTGTTTGACATTCAGTTCTTGAATTTTTAGTGAATAAAATACATCAATTAATCTGATTGGTTGAATGTGAGAAATGGGTGTGTGTGGCTATATTAATTTATTCAGCCGGACAAGAGTTAAAAGATTCAAATGTGATAGAAAATAATTTGCAATAGTAACCATTCAGCATTTTGGAATTGGAATTAATAATAGCTATGATTTTCTGATAGCTATATTGCATGCTGCCAGTTATGGTGTGCCAGGATAATTACATCATTTTGAGACAAAATTTGTGATGTTTTTCTCTTTCATGCTTGACACAAAGATACTGTTGTCAGAGCAGACACAAGAATGAGAACCAAGACTGGGTTTGAGTTTTGAAGAAATTAATTAAGTATGCAAAATTATGGTTTTACTTGCATTATATAGTTCGGTGATTAATATCCCAGTCAACACTAGTTAGGTCATGTCAGTTTACCTTGGGCAGGGTTATACATAAGGGGTTGACCAGTACAGTCCACATGCTTATGTAAAAAATAATGGCCCGGGGCCAGTTGTTCAAAACTAACAATGTCATCAGTTAACATCGTTAAAACATTGATTCAAGACTGAACTGTCTTTGATAATAAGGCAAATGTACTGATATTTTTGCTGAAAAATGTGAGTAGCTTTTGCATATGCAAAAGCAACTCACATTTTTTAGCAAACATTGCAGATATAGAGGATATTTGATTTTTCCAGTGTAAGATCGAATTCTATTTCATCGAATGAACACCAAAACTGTTATTTTCACGAGTGGCGTAGCCACGAATGAAAATAGCAGTTTTGGTGTTCATGAGTGAAATAAAATTTGATCTTGCACTGAAAAAATCAAATTTTCTGTTTCTTACATGCTTCAAACGGCAATATTTAGCGTCTTTAATGGTGTCGCTCACATTCGGAGAAAATTATCTTTGTTCCTGTTCGTTTCGCGTCAATTTAGTGGTGTCCATCGTGTTTAGTGGGTATACTATTGGGTGTAAACTGAAAGTTTGCACCTGAGAAATGGCCTGGGATGGTATTATTATGAATGATTAATGAAATAATTGAGAGAGTAGTTTTCCAAAGAAGTTGCTGGCAAGTCTAACGTCACGCGACAAAAGACGTGACGTCAGCGTCATAAATGACGTCAGTAACGTCCCCGTCACACATGAACGGGCTATGCGTCAATTAGAACACATTTCAGTATTGTTCAGTTATCTGACAAAGATAAAATTGAAATTAGAGTTAGATTTGAAGAAAAAAGTAGTCCCAAACAGTGAAAAATAAAAAATCGTATTTTCACTGTTTGAAACAGTGAAAATATCGATTTATATTTCACTGATAAATCTCTATCATTCATTGAAAAGCATGTAAGAATTACAGATATTTTACCAGCTAGAACAGTTAACAATTTGACCCATAACGAGCTTTGTTAAGCTAATGTCAAGCTTTGAACAACTGGGCTTTGACAAGGATTTGTTCGTTTGATTTGAGGTTTAACGTCCCCGTCAACACTGTATAGGTCATTTTGCTTCCAATTTTGTGGGACTTTTACCCAACATTGAGATGAAATGACATCTCAAGCCCTGCCGCCCAATGAAACCAATAGGGTTTATAAGCATGAACCGTCCGAGTCGCACCACTTTGCCTGGGCAGGCTTAGATCCACCAAGCGAATTACCAGTACTCGTGTGCAGTTAGTTATAGCTCTGCGTGGAAGCAACATGCAGCCCATCTATTTATTCAAGCCCCAACGAGCGGGGGCCATATACTTTAAAGGAAGTCACCTTTTACGTGTACATGTATAATATGAAAAGTACATTTTTTGCAGGTGAGGAGGAGTTGGCTCCACCTCCACCCCCATCTGACGACTTCATCATCGGTGATAAGGTCTACGTTAATGGATCAAAACCAGGCTATATTGCGTTTCTTGGAGAAACACAGTTTGCCGCTGGAGAATGGGCGGGAGTGGTTCTTGATGAATTCATAGGAAAGAACGATGGATCTATTAATGGGATAAGATACTTTCAGTGTGAGCCAAAACGTGGAATGTTTTGTAAAATTTCCAAGTTGACTCGGACACCTGGTGCACCTGTTCAGCCGAGCGTGTCACATGCAAGAGGAGATGATACTTCGTCAGAAGTTTCTGCACCGATTAATGGAAGCGAAAGGGTGCAAGCGAATCGTCCAACCACTCCAAGTCGACTGCAGAGACCCACAACCCCCAGCATACCCCGCCCCACTACTCCCAGTATACCAAGGCCTATAAACAAATCCTTATCCAGTTCAAATACTAGTTTAAATAAAGGTGCACCACCAGCCAAGGTAAAATCTGAACCACATGCCACGTCTACCCCAATGGCGTCTGGTGTTAAACATGGTTTAAAACTCGGTGACAGAGTACTTGTTAGTGGATCTAAGCCAGGAACATTGAGATATGTAGGTCCAGCAGACTTTGCAAAAGGGGAGTGGGCGGGAGTAGAGCTTGATGATCCCCTTGGTAAAAATGATGGTGCTGTGGCTGGTAAAAGGTAAGAGTTTGTTTTGTTTGATTTGAGGTTTAACGTCCCCGTCAACACTGTCTAGGTCATTTTTGAGAAGTTGCTTCCAATTTTGTGGGAGTTTTACCTGACGTTGAGATGAAATGACATCTCAAGCCCTGCCACCCAATGAAACCAATAGGGTTTTTAGCATGGATGGGCCTACTCCCACTGCTTTGCCTGGGCAGGCTTAGATCCTCTAAGCTGTGTACCAGTACTGTATGCGGTCGGTTTCAGCTCTGCATGGAAGCATTATGCAGCCCATCTATTTCTTCAAGCCTGACGGGGTTTAACGTCCCCGTTAACACTGTAAAGGTCATTTTGGAGATGTTGCTTCCAATTTTGTGGGACTTTTATCCAACATTGAGATGAAATGACATCTCAAGCCCTGCCACCCAATGAAACCAAAAGGGTTTATAAGCATGGACGGGCCGACTCGCACCGCTTTGCCTGGGCATGCTTAGATCCTCTTAAGCCGTTTACCAGTACTCGTGTGCGGGTAGGTTTCAGCTCTGCGTGGAAGCATCATGCAGCCCATATTTTTTTTTCAAGCCCTGATTGGCGGGGGCTGTAAAAGGTAAGAGAAAACTGCTCAAGAGGATAATCTTGGATAATTTATCTTAATTTGTCATTACAGTATACAGTCTAACTTCAATAACTTGAATACTGACATTTGTTTGAGATAGGGATTGTATGAACTACTGAGGTATATCATAGTACCAGATCATGAGGCAAAATGAGGGTGACCTTTTTGTACCAAATGGAATCTTCCTCTCTATATATAGCCGGAGTCCATTTCGAAATTTAGGGGTGACAGGTTGTGGTATCTTCAAAATTGATTTGGAAAATGGCTGAACTTCCTGCAAATAGTGTAGGCCCTGATGAGACGCCGCACGTGCGGCGTCTCATCTGGGCCTTCACTGTTTGCCAAGGTACCCCTTTTGGGGTTTCCGGTACAAAATGGATTAACGATATCTTCTCAATTCTCTGTAAAAATAATGTTGTGTGTATTCATTAGAAATATGTCTCAATTGTTCTCATCATAATTGGCCTATATCGCTTCATCATAAAATTTGATCAACAATCAGTGTTGAAATGAAATTAGCTTAATTGCACCTCATCTAATTGTAGATTTATGCATAATAAAAACTTCTACTGTCTGTGAACCTGCCAAAATCTTCTACTGTCTGTGAACCTGTCTTTTGTGCCAAAAGCAAACGGTTGGGGGGAAAAAGCAAACACTTCAATTTGTGTAAACACATCTGTATGCAGCTATTGATAATCAACATAGAACTTCCAAAATTAAATGTGCAGTTACACAAAGCGCGGTTCTCCTCCCACATACATTTACGGTTTAGCTATTGAGAAAATATTTATTTACGGGTTCCAAACAAATTTTTTATGAACACAACATGCACCATTAAAATAAAACAATGGCATTAAAAACGTTTATTTTATGGCTTTGAATGATATTGCTGAAACCGGTTTGCGTGCATTTTTCACATGATAAGTTCACTGGTGTAGAGGTCCCTTATGGTTTGTCGACAAATTGGACAGAAATGAATATTTAAATGTTGACAAAAACGAGGTGTTTACAAGTTTATTTAAGCAAAACAATGGAGTTCAAAATACAATAACTATATGAGTGTAACACTAACATGACCCTTATAAATATGTATTTGCTTAGAACACATAAAGAAATGAAATTAAGTTTTGATCAAAATGGCCTAGTATTCGGACATATCGCGCTATGACCACATGGTGGTTTCAGGGTTATGGACCCTTAATACGTACTGCGATATATAGGAGCAGCACTGTACATGTATTATCATGCTTTTCTACCAGAAAATTATGTCTTGGTATTTGATAGAATTGCCTAGATGAGCAGATTCCATAAAAAACAATTGTTGGGACTATTAGACTTCTCACCTGAGAATAAAAATTCAATCTCCACTCCATGTTTTACAGTTTACCATTTAACCCTTATCTTGCTGTTCACAACAACCCCTATCTTTGGAAACAGTGTAGATCCAGATCAGATGGCTTCTGAAGAAGCCATCTGATCCGGATCTACACTGTTTGGCATTCAGTTAATGAATTTGTAGCAATAAATAACATCAAGTAATTTGACTGGTTGATAGACAGAAATGGGTGTGGCTTAAATGAATATTCAGCAAGATAAGTGTTAATACTAGTCTAACCATGAGTGTATTAATAAGCGTTGATTAACGTTCAGTTTTCAGAGGTATAAAGCAAATTCAAGCCATTTTCATTATGAATAATTCTAACATGACGTTAACGTTTTTCCCATTGAACCCAGTGGAAACGTCAGCGTTTGCAAATATGCGATAATTCACGTCGTCAACGTGGTGCGTGCAATTTGGCGTCATCGTGACGTTGCATGTAAACATTTCCTTCTGTCGACATCCGCTGCAAAATAGTCCCCAAGATAACGCTTTGTTACTACTGTATTTCAGTTTAGCATCATGTTAGAATCGAAATAATTTCCACGCACCCGGTGTGTTATCGTGATTAACACACGGTGTTGTCGGGCAGATGCGAATATTAATTCACTCCGGCTTCGCCGTCGTGAATTAATATTTCGCAATCTGCCCTCCAACACCGTGTGTTAATCACGATAACACACGGTACGTGGAGATTATTTCTTAATTAAAATGACTTATTTTATTCCAGATATTTTGATTGTCGTCCACGCTATGGCCTATTTGCTCCCGTCCATAAGGTTACAAAAATGTCAGCCGGCACAACTCCTAGTCCTATGACACGCTCGCTTGGTTCAGCAGGTTTAAGACTATCCAGAGATCGCAGTGGCAGTCAAGAGTCGGTGAGCTCGTTAAGTTCAGCAACATCTAGCGCCTCAAGGCCGAGGGTAAGGCTTGGTGTAACGGCCCTCAACAACAGTAGTCAGGTATTCGCAGATTTACTGATGCTCTCAGATTGTTTGCGTTGTCAAAAAAAAAAAAAAGAAAGAAAATGGAATTGATCCTAATGTAGCGTAATCTTAGCTTTAAATTGTAGCTAAATTTTAGTTGTCGTTAAAGAAAGAGTAGCTTAATACTTTGCAAGTGCCGTCTTTTCATCAACATGCAAACTTACTCCTTTGGGTGAGGGGACTCTTAACCCTTATCTTGCTGTTCACAACAACCCCTATCTTTGTTAACAGCTCATGAATTTGTTGCAATAATTTGCATCAAGTAATCTGATTGGTTGATAATCAGTAGTGGGTGTGGCATATATAAATATTCAGCAGGTCAGGGTTAAGATGAAATTAAAAAAAAAAGACAAAAAAAACCCTGAATATCCTACGCGTTAAGTACTGAATAGAGGGAGAAGTAAAATTTGCATGAAAATAATCTTAAAGCTGAAAAAAAGAAATGAGACCAATTAGCACAATTTATCCCTCAATAATCCCTTCACCCTCGGCAGGCTGAACCCGGAAATATCATTTGAAAACAGTATAGATTCATATTAGCTGGTTTCTGCAAAGCTAGCTGATCAGGATCTATAATGTTTTGCATTCTGCTTCTGAATCTATGGTAAAAATTGTAATCATCATCACGATAACTCGCCTATATAATTTTGACCCCCTTGAACCCCACTTTTATATAGTAAAACTGGGGTTTCCGGGGGTATACCTTATTTTATTTATTTCTGCTCTAAAATATCGATTGTGGGTACTCGTTAGAACCGCCTCGATGAGGCGGTTCTAACGAGTGCCCACAATCTATATATCGAGGGGGTTCTAACGAGTACCCACAATCTATATTTTGAGCAGAAATAAGAAAAATATCACAATTTTTCATCATAAAATTTTCATTTCTTTTGGCGATAAAGGTGGCAATGTATTTGTATAGGCGTGTTTTCGTAATGGCAATACATGACTGAAAATCAGGGAGGAGTGTAGTACATTGAAATATTTAGCATGGTTAAGCACTGTGCTGAAAAGACAGGACATCTGGTGTAATGCATTTCAGTCTTCCGTCTGTATACCAACATTCATTTATGATGACAAAACTCTTTTTGATGGCTACATTTGTATTTTAATGGACTGAATCCATAGCTGATGATGAGATGGATTAATGGATTTTATCATATGATGTCGTGTCTGAGAAAAGCCATGTAATAAATTCTGTAATCCACAAGTGGATTAAATATGCAAATTAGTTAAATATGCCATGTAATGTTATATGTGTGAAGTCCTTAACGATGTCGCATTTACTTATGGCGCATAACTGACATTTTTATAAAAAAAACATAAATAAAATGTGTTTTAAATGTCATATGATAAATAGAATCTTGCATTCTTGTTCATGTATTATTGAATTTATTAAACTTGTTTAGGAAATGGATGAAATGCTCAGCAAAGCCTCAGATTTTACCCCTTTTCCTCAACTCCTTCAATACTAAGGTTCTCTTAGTATTTTTAATACTCCAAGAAACAAAGGTCATGGATATTGGGTAGAAAAAATGTTGTTATAATGAGGGTACTCTGTATTTGCTGTATGTATTAAGCTACTCTTAGAAAAAAAGTATAACCAGAGCTGGCATTGCTTAGCTAGGTTCAAGACAGACCTTTTAGCAATCTTTTCTGATTGTACCATAAAAATCCTAAAAATTCAGACTCCCTTGAGGACTTGCTGCACTTCTAAAATTTTAACAAGTTTGTTTCACGATTCAGCAAGGAGTCCAAAAAGTGGAAATGGAATGGCAAATGGTGTAGACCCTGATCAGACTGCTCCTTCAGGAGCAGTCTGATCTGGGTCTGCACTGTTTGCTTAGGCCTGTGTGTCCCAGTGCTTAGGATCATTACGGTATATTTCCAAAAATTTCTTTCAAAAACAGAAGTTGACGGACTTACACCTGTGGACACAAAAGCGTTCAAACTTTGATGAGTTTCATTTTATTCTGACTTGAAACATCATTCAATATATCCTAACATCATATCAGTCAGCTGCCAGACAGAAATAAATTCAAAACAAAAGGTGGTGTACATTTCATTGCTGACTCCTGCACTGTCCAATCAAAATACATCTCAAATGTCAATCAGAAAGTGTTTTCCAAAATGAGACCAATCAATTGCTTGATAAAGTTTTAGAATACTTTGATGAATGACATTTGCTTGTCAAACTAACTTGATGCAGAGAGATTCATTGAAAGTTATTTCATAGGAGTTTGAATGCTTTTGTGTCCACAGGTGTATTTTGTCCTTTCTCATATTACGTGTGACACAGCTAGTAGTAATTAAAGAATTCTTTAAAAATATCTTAATAAACAAAATGACTTCTAGTAAATGACAATAATGAGAAGTAACAGAATTTTGACTGCTTAACGGTATTAAAATGATACTTTTTGAACCTATGGCAAACCAAAATAATAATAATAAGCTCATGCAAATTTTAATAGTAAGCTTTTGATGAATTTTTCCTTCTTTGCTTAAAGGATCAATTCTTTTAGTGTTGTGGCATTAAGATTCATGAATCAGAATTTAGTTATCTTTGCTGCCAAATGATATTTAAAGGGTGCTGCAGGTTTCTCTCCTTTTAACATTGTGTTTGTTCACAAAATATTAGTCTTCATTTTCTGTTTGTTGGACTGTGGGTTATAGTAGAGTTTAGTCCAAGGTGGTTGCAGAAAGTGCATAATGTGCTAGGAAGTGCAGTGTAACTTCGATAACTCGAATGCAGATAATTCGATTACTATGGCTTATTTAGTTTATACTAATTTATTTTAGTTCGATTGCGATGGAAGCTTCAAACTTATTTAATCGCTCTCAAACACTCATTCCAGATGTTTTCATGCACGCGAGACAGAGGCAGTGACTATTCCACCAATGCTTCCCATTTACTCCTGGGTGGAGTGAGGCAGTGTCATTACGTGTCTTGCCCAAGGACACACCTCTGTACCAGGTGCCGGATTGGAAGGCACAACCTCTCGATCATGAGTCGAACTTTTGAACTCTCTCTTGGGTCCCTAGAGAATTATTCCAATCGCTCCAGATATCCAGCTTAATTTATGAATTTTTGTGAGATTTGAACCCATTTGGTTCCAGCAAAATTCTTTCATGAACAATGATCATTTTTTTCTACAGACATTCTTACCTTTCCACTGACTGAGGAAGGGCTGGTTTGTGTCGGCTTCTGGCTAAAGAAAGAATGTCCACTTAGTCTAAGCATTCTTTGAAAAATTGCCATTAGGTTTTGCGACTGGCTTTTGTTTGATTTGATGTTTAATGTCCCCATCAATACTATATAGGTCATTTTGGAGATGTTGCTTCCAATTTTGTGGGACTTTTACCTGACATTGAGATGAAATGACATCTCAAGCCCTGTGGCCCACCTAAGTTATAACTATGTTGACTGGGCTGTTAGATTACAAAAAGCTCAAGCAACTTTTTTTTTTGGCTCACCTGGGTCGAAGGCTTGTATGTCCGTCCTTAGTCTGTCATCCGCCTTTCAGCCTTCAGCACCTTTGGTCATTTATATCTCTGCAGCCTGCAGGTTGATATCAATCATTTTTCATCTGTATCATGCCTCTGTTCGGGTATTGATGGCATAAACTTTTTATTAACCCATAAGATGCCAATCACGACAATTGTCTGCTTTGTCGTCTGCGGGTTACTTTAAAGTCCTTTTTTGCAAACAGTGTCAACACAGATCAGACTGCTTCTGGATCTGGACCCACACTGTTTGCCTGTATGCAAAAATATTTTTAAATAATGTTTGCTAGAAGATTCAGCAGACGACATTTTCAGATGTTGTTTTTCTCAGCAGCTTAATGAAAAAGCTTGCTATGTAATCCATAGACTTACAGTGTGAAAATATTTGTCATCACTGTAGCACCTTCAGTTTTGAATGGATCTTTCTCAAACTTAAAAGCTTAGATAGTTTCGAAAAGTGGCAAAGTCAGCCTATTATTCATAGAGTTATGTCCCCTTGATTGCTGAAAATGTCTAATTTTGACGTTGTCATCACCATAGCCGCTGGTCTCTTGAACTGATTTCAAGAAGAGCGAAAGGATATCCTGTACTGGTTAACCACTTACATACAAGCCTGTCCATGAAAGTGTGGTTATGTAAATTCACCGGCTTGATGTAACCTTTGCAGTGTTGATTGGGCCGTCAAAACTGCAAATTTACATTTTGCTGATTACATATTAGAGTGGTTAGTTATGTTATTTTGGTACTGATCAGGTACTATTTAGTTGCTGATAGGGTGTTAGAGTAGTTAGTTGCTAGCTTTTTATGTTTTGCTGATTAGGTATTGGCCCTTGTGCTGCTGAGCCCGGATATGTCTTTACTTTGAAACAATGACGATCCAGATCAGATGGCTTCTGAAGAAGCCATCTGATCAGGATTTTCATTGTTTGTCATTCAGTTTATGAATTTGTCACAGTAATTTGCATCAAGTAATCTGATTGGTTGATAATCAGTAGTGGGTGTGGCATATTTGAATATTCAGCAGGACAAGGGTTAAAATAGTTTGTTGTCAGGTTATTTGCCACTATTTTTTTGCGAAGTGGGTGTAAGAGAAACAAACCAGTGGAATTCTTCCGTTTCAAAGGTATACATTTTCATTAGAAAAAATGTCTTCAGTTGTATGTATCTTTTCATCTATATTGTTCAATCATTTGTAGAACCAAAATTAACAACATTGATTTCCATTTTCATTTATCAGCTAATATAATATTAACCTTCATTTTGAAACCTGCAGCACCTTATCTGACAAGAAAAGTGAATGTTTTTCTCTTGTCGCTGTGAGTTTGGCAATATCTTCCTTCTTCCATCTTGCATTGGTAATCTGCATGCCCGATTAATTCTGTGCTCAGCTTGTATTTTATATAACAAACTTACTTATACTTTATGTAATGAATCTACTACTTTATTTATTATATAATATATATTTTATACTATACTTCTGTATTTGTTATTCACTGATAACCACAGCCTCTATACAACAATATTTTTGGGGATCGAAATCAAATTCAGTGATAGGTTTTCAGCAAGTGGTTTCTGATCTGGGTCTACACTGTTTTGCCAAACCCAACAAACGATTCTAGTCCAGATTCTATAGATAACCCTCTTGCACTAAACTCTGACCTCAGATTGATAAGAACAGCTTGGCTGTTTTCTATAAATATCTGTTACCTGGATTTCCTACAAATGAGGATAGTCACATGGACATCAGCACTAAACAACTTCTGTGCTTAGTAACTTTGAGTAGATTGATAAGCAGTTGACCGGAAAAGGACCCCGGCTATATACATATATTCCGAGGAAGGTTCTGTTCAGTTTATAGTGCGTCAATGATCAGTGTTATATAGAGGCTTTTTGGTACAGTAAAACTACAATGGCTTGAACACTGTTGGCTCGTTTACAACTCGTTCTTGAGTTCTTAGACAAATTTCTCATAACGTAAGGGGAATGGGAACACCTGGCAGATTTTTCCACCATTTTTCAAAGGGAGACAACTTTTGGGACTTCCTGTTCACATTTCTATAAGTCCTGTTCCACTGAAAAATGGGTCTATTCTTAAAAGAAAGAATTTGCTCCTTTCCTTTAAGAATTGACCCCTATTGACATGGGAAACAAAAATACTTTTGCAGGAGTTGCCTCCCCTGAAGGTGTTCCCATTCCCCTTAAGATATCAAAATATTTGGGATAACTTAGGGAGAATAGTCTTTTTTTATGTTGTGTGTACTCCTTAGAATCGATTCTAACAAGCACACAGGACCTACATTTAATTTAAAGAAAATCAAAAAGAAAAAACGGTTGATTTGAACTCGCTCTTGATCCCCTAGAAAAATTTCTCGTAAGTTCAGATGTTGATATATAGGGATCCTTAATGGAGAATATTCTTATTCTAGTTTGAAAATGTATTTTGTGTGTTTTATAAGAATCGCCTCATCGAGGCAATTCTAATGAGTGCACACAACATACATTTATTTTTAAGAAAAATAAAAAAGATACCCTTATTATGCCTCTTCCACTAGTACTATGATAAACCCTCTGGGCTCGAACTACCACTGTCTCAAACAAATTTTCATGGTCCCAGAGGTGTTTGAGCCATCGAAGTTTGACTGTACTCTGTTAAATTTTTGTGCATTTGCTAACTGTCAACGCTTGCTTACAACTCTTCCTTATTTCTCTAATGAATATTTTTGACATATTTTCAGCCATTTTCTGCAAGGGAGACAACTTTTGGGACTTCTGTTTGTCTTTCTATAAACTGAGTCTGTCTGAAAAAAAGGGTTTGCTCTGGAAGAAAACAATTTGCTCCACCTCGGGAGCAAGTTCTTTTCTCTGCCTCTGGAGCAAGTTTTTTCATTTAAAAGTAGACTCCTATTGATACAGAAGACAGATATTTTTTTTTTTTTTTTTTTTTTTTGAAAAAAAAAAGAAAAAAAAAGAGACCTTTGAAGCTGCATCCAGTAGTATCCATTGTCTTTGATAAGAAGACAAAACAATAATAGTTATACACCATAACATCATTATAACACAGTTCATTTTAATTATTATCTTAGGGTGCACATGACGTTCATGTTATATATTGGCTTGTTCACCCATTGTATGCTAGTGGACTCTTCCATTGCTATATGTAACAGTTCCAAGATGGATCCCAAAAATGCATAGATTATATAGAAATCATATATGGTCATTTTTCTATATAATCTATACATTTTTGTTTGGAAATAACACGTTTGTTTAACTAACACGGTTTCTGCTTTGGACCCCATTTATAGTGTTATAAAGAGGTTATGTTGTAATAATAATCAGATATAGGTAACCACTAGCAAGTAGCAGTGAAGAAAACAAAAATGAACTTGTTTTGATTTGTAAGCAAGATTTTGTCCTAATATTTCTGCTTCTATTGTTATTACATGAACATACCTTTAGCATGCTGCATTTGTTTTTGGATATGGCCAGTGGCGCAATATGTTCAATATCAAATTTGTAATCAATTAATCAGATATGAGTATATTATGTTATAATATTCAAATTTTCGATATATGTAATGTTTGATATTTATTCTGCCTGCTATAAGCATGGTTCAGTGTAGGAGTCCGGTTTTCAGTCTGTTTGTCGTGTCCTTAACAGCTGCGAAGGCCCTAGCATGCACCCAAATCTCCAAGTTAATATGACTTTGGCAGACCGGCCCCGATAGCTCAGTTGGTAGAGTGTCCGCTCCGGGGAACGGAAGGTCTCGGGTTCGATCCCGGGCCGCGACATACCAAAGTCGTTAAAAATGGTACTAGCTGCTCCTCGTTTGGCACTCAGATTTACAGGGTAGAGCTAGGACTGGTCGATCCAGTGTCAGGATAATGTGACTGGGCGTGGTATCATGTAATGTGTCTGGGACATGATACTTCAGTGAGGCAGCACTATAAACGTGAGCATTGAGCTCCCTGTCGCAACCAGACACCGTCGTGATATGACTGAAAAATTGTTGAAAGCGACGTTAAACCCGAATTCACACACACACACATGACTTTGGCAGAATTCTTGTTGTATATGATAATGAGGCTGTCCTTGAGAAAAGGTATCACATAATTGATTACGGGCCTCTGTGGCCTAGTGGATAAGAGCGCTTACTCTTAATCGTTAGGTTTCTCACCGCTGTGGTTCGAGCCTGACTCTGGTCACGCTTGAGTCGCCAAGTTCTGCAATGGATGATCAGGTGGTTTTTCCTCCGGATACTCTGGTTTTAGCCCACCTCTGATTAGCGATCGCCTCAATATAAGTGAAATAATCTTGAAAGGGCTGTAAAGCCAAACCCCCCTCCCAAAAAAAGAGAAAAAAAACACTGTTGAACAGCAAAGGTTCTGGCGAGCCTGTGCTTATGCACAGTCTCGCCAGAACCTTTGCTGTTCGTAGAGGAGATTTTGAAGTAGTGTCATGTGTATACAAGAAATCGTGTGCGCAGCCATTTTAGTTGGCTGTGCATGCAGCTGGGTGCACATGATGTTCATGTTATATAATTATGGGCTTGTTAATGTTATGTGGAAATGGGTCTAATTTTAGCATGTCTGTTTTTTATTCTAGCATAATACTTCAAACAGTTTCTGCATTTCTTAATACTTTAAATTTCAGTTTCTGCATTCCTTAATACTACAAATTTCAGTTTTTGCATTCTCTACATATATTTATTTTTGTCATCTTAAATAAAAATTCCATTCTACATATCCACATACAGTAAAATTCGGCTATTACAACCACCTAATATAAAGACTAATTCTGATTATACCCCCGACATACGAAGTATGTCAGGGGGTATATAGTTTTCGTCTTTCCGTCCGTTCGTTAGTTCGTTCGTTCGTTAGTTAGTTAGTTCGTTCGTTCGTACTTCCGTCCGTCCCGCCGTTCGTCAACCTTTACGTCAAAGTTTTGCGTTAAACCTTTTTGATAGCTCATATCTCTGTAACCACATGTTAGATTCTCTTCATATTTGGTAAAGGATATCTCTATAGCATTACCTTTCATAGGGAATATATAAGCCCCTTGGTCAAGCCCCTGGGTGGGCTGTCCGTCCGTTTGTCAACTTTTACGTCAAAGTTTTGTGTTAAACCTTTTTGGTTGCTAATATCTCTGTCACCACATGTTGGATTCTCCTCATATTTGGAACAGGATATCTCTATAGCATTACCTTTCATAGGGAATATATAAGCCCCTGGGTCAAGCCCCCGGGTGGGACTATGGGTCAATAATAAGGACTTACACATTTTGATCACGTCCAAGTTTTGTGTTAACTGTTTAGGTTTAAACAATATTTATTAGAATAATGTCACATGTATACATCACATAATAGTATATGGTACAGGATTTGATAACTGTTTTTATTATACTCCTTGCATACAAAGTTATCAAAGGTTATAGTTTTTGTCTTTCCATCTGTTCATTATTAGTTACTTTGTTGTTTCTTTATGCTGTGACCCTTGTCAGATTTGTCAGTTTATACATGTATATTGGTCCTTGTGATCTTAGAAACAACAGCGACTAGAACTGTTAAATTTTGCATAATATTTTCTCTTGAAATGCAGTCAATAATAAATGCAAGTAGTAACCAGTGCTTCAGCTGAAGTGCACGACCCGCCGGATGCTTTTAGCTTTATGAGTGTTACCATATATGGGTATGGCGGCCATTTTGGTCATGTGACCTGGACATAAAACGGTTCCCCCAATAAATGCGCCTTATCGTAAGGAGCAAAAATATATCTTATACTTTAGTACTGTATTCTGAATCGTTTGCAGGATAAAATCCAACACAAAAGCATATGTGTCAAAGTTTGACCTAGGCACAAAGAAGGTCAAGGTCAACCCATAGTCACCATTTTAGCAATTTATGATGGGCCTACGTTCCAGATGCTATTTATCAAGTTTCGTTGAAATCTGCACAGTGGTTCTGGAGAAGACTATTTTTGAAGGGTTTTTACCAAATATTGCTTGGCGGCCATTTGGTCATGTGACCTGGACCCCATGAGGAAATTTTGGTTTCCCCCATCCCGTAGAGGCTCCATATGAAATTTGACTTCAATCGGCCCAACGGTTTCCGAGGAGAAGCAGTTCGAAAATTTTCACATTTTTCGCCTCGGCGAGGCTGTACTAAATGGAATGTAATATTTCGCAAGTTCATTGATAAGATCTCATTGATATTTATCAGTATGCCAAAAATTGTTTAAATATTCCAAGCGGTTAAGTCACTATCACCAATTTTCACAAACGGGTTACGGACGGACAGATAGACAGACCATATATGGCTTGGCGGCCATTTTGGTCATGTGTCCTGGACCCCATGAACAATTTTTGGTTTCCCCCATCCCATAGAGGCTCCATATGAAATTTGATTTCAATCGGCCCAACGGTTTCCGAGGAGAAGCAGTTTGAAAATTTTCACATTTTTCGCCTCGGCGAGGCTATACTAAATGGAATGTAATATTTCGCAAGTTCATTGGTTAGATCTCATTGATATCTATCAGTATGCCAAAAATTGTTTAAATATTCCAAGCGGTTCAGTCACTATCACCAATTTTCACAAACGGGTTACGGACGGACAGACAGACAAACCATATATGGCTTGGCGGCCATTTTGGTCATGTGACCTTGACCCCATGAGCAAATTTTGGTTTCCCCCATCCCATAGAGGCTCCATATGAAATTTGACTTCAATCGGCCCAACGGTTTCCGAGGAGAAGCAGTTCAAAAATGTTCGAAAATTTTCACATTTTTCGCCTCGGCGAGGCTATACTAAATGGAATGTAATATTTCGTAAGTTCATTGGTTAGATCTCATTGATATCTATCAGTATGCCAAAAATTGTTTAAATATTCCAAGCGGTTAAGTCACTATCACCAATTTTCACAAACGGGTTACGGACGGACCCAAAGAAGGTCAAGGTCAACCCAGGGTCACCATTTTAGCAATTTATGATAGGCCTTCATCCCAGATGCTATTTATCAAGTTTCGTGGAAATCTGCCCAGTGGTTCTGGAGAAGACTATTTTTGAAGGGTTTTTACCATATATGGCTTGGCGGCCATTTTGGTCATGTGACCTGGACCCCATGAGCAAATTTTGGTTTCCCTATCCCATAGAGGCTCCATATGAAATTGGACTTCAATCGGCCCAACGGTTTCCGAGGAGAAGCAGTTCGAAAATTTTCACATTTTTCGCCTCGGCGAGGCTATACTAAATGGAATGTAATATTTCGCAAGTTCATTGGTTAGATCTCATTGATATCTATCAGTATGCCAAAAATTGTTTAAATATTCCAAGCGGTTAAGTCACTATCACCAATTTTCACTTACGGGTTACGGACGGACAGACAGACAAACCATATATGGCTTGACGGCCATTTTGGTCATGTGACCTTGACCCCATGAGCAAATTTTGGTTTCCCCCATCCCATAGAGGCTCCATATGAAATTTGACTTCAATCGGCCCAACGGTTTCCGAGGAGAAGCAGTTCAAAAATGTTGGAAAATTTTCACATTTTTCGCCTCGGCGAGGCTATACTAAATGGAATGTAATATTTCGTAAGTTCATTGGTTAGATCTCATTGATATCTATCAGTATGCCAAAAATTGTTTAAATATTCCAAGCGGTTAAGTCACTATCACCAATTTTCACAAACGGGTTACGGACGGACAGACAGAATGACAGAATGACAGACTGACAGAATGACAGAATGACACGGTGATTTTAGGGCACTCTTAGAAAAAACCGACTTCAGTCGGTTGCTTTTTCTGCGGGTCGTGCAATAAAAAATGCATTGCTTTAATTCAGCAAATGTTCTATGACAGCCTATTCTATGTTTGTTGTTTCCAGTTGAAATTGTTACAAATTGCAACAAACTTTGATTTTTTATTATTCAGCAAAGACAAGCAGTTTCATCTTTGGATATGATAAATTATACTATATTTGTTGAAATGCAATAGTTATTCTCAGTGGACTAAATGGAAAGTTTATATGGAAAGGTTCAATGCTACAAACAAATTTTCATTTCCACTAAAAGGGGATGGCACTGGTCGGGGGTATACATGCCCCACTGGGCACTTTCTCTAGTTTTAAAAGCATATTTCGGTTTTGGGTACATTGTCTTTGTGTGTTCTACATCCAGTGTGCTGTAGTTGTAGACAACATTTTCGGATGTAGTTTTTCTCGGCATCTTAAAGGTTAAACAGATAATCATTACATGAGGCATGCTTAAGATGCGACCAATGGAATCACACAGTACAGCCTGGCTGTCTGGACTGTCTGATCACTTGATCTTTTGATGCTTGCAGACATGTAGAGGAGACCTGAAAGAAGTCATACGTCTAGCCCTATTTGTTGGCTGCGCACTTGTATTTGAAGAACATACCATAAAAATCTTAAGACGCCTCGGTGGTGTAGTGGTTACACTACTTGCCTTGTAAACCAGGGGTCGCAGGATCGATCCCAGGCTTCTCCAGACTTTCGGATAAGTCTTTAAACCGAGGTCTCGACTCTGTATGACCTTAGCTGTTGGTGGGAGGTAAAAATTTGGACACCATTGAGGACTTGCTGTAGTTCTATTATATTAACGTTTCACAATCCAGCAAGGAGTCCAAAAGGTGCAGACAGAATGGCAAATTGTGTAGACCCTGATCAGACTGCTCCAGGAGCAGTCTGAGCTAGGTCTGCACTGTTTGCTTAGGCCTATCTGTCCCTATATTTAGGACCATCACTGTACATCGTAGACTGCTATAGGCTCTTTTCTCATGTGTAAGATAAAAAAATCTATAATGTTATTTGGGGGTATACTTCAATTAATATCATAAGTTCTTGCAGTGTTTGAGAAGCCTCCGTGGTGTAGTGGTTACGCTACTTGCCTTGTAAACCAGGGGTTGCAGGATCGATCCCGGGCTTCTCCAGACTTTCGGATGAGTCTAAACCGAGGTCCCGTCTCCGTATGACCTTAGCTGTTGGTGGGACGTAAAACTCAAACACTCACTCACTCATTCTTGCAGTGTTTGGTGCACTACTAACTTTCAGATCTTGATACCTAACCAGGCAAATACACATACTATTAACCCTTGTCCTGCTGAATGAATTAATTACCCATACCCATTTCTGCTATCAGCCAGTGAAATTGATTGATATAATGTACATGCATTCATTCAGTTCACAGGTTGCATGACAGTGTCGATACTGATCGGATGGCTTCACTCTGATCTGGATCTACATTGTTTGCAAATGTAGGGGTTGTCGTGTTCAGTAGGACAGGGATCAATAATTTTTATTTACACTCTATATACATGTATTAACAATTACTAAAATCATCACTGCACTAAAATTTATTTACACAAAGTTCTAACTAGCCACTTTCTGTTTTGTTACACAATATTTAACCGTAATATTAATGAGTATAATTGGTTTTTGTTTGTTTGTATTGGAGTTAAACGGCCAAGTCAACACTATTTTAGGTCATTTTGGAGCCAGTCAGTTTACCTATCCATACTTTTCCTAGGCAGTCTTATACGTAAGCGATTAACCAGTATAGTGCACATTCTTTCCCCAGAAGCTGTCCACTGCCCTTCTTGAATCAGCGGAAGGGAGAGAATGACCGTAGAAAAGATTTCATGATCAATCTCCACGAAAGAATGTTGCTGACCCCGGCATGTATCGAACCTGCTTCCTCCAGATCACCAGTCAGAAGCGCATCTGGCTGAGCTACCGAGGCCGGCATTATTTAACCGTGATAATAGTGAGTATTATTGGTAAAGATATTTGGAGTTATTCCATGCTAGACATTTCATTAATTTCGTATTGCAGTAAATTGTCAGACAGATAGGAATATTCTTTTCTGTATTTAATTGTGTTCATTGATGACTTCAAAATTGTTTACAAAAGTCAAGTTCTTAGTTGTTACGTTTGGACTTGATTCATTCAGTATGGCAAATAGTCCAGGACCATATCACGTTTAAAAAGCCGATTCTGGTCAATATGGCAAATACACAGTTAATGTCAACATTTTTCCTCCAATGGATGCCAGAATGGTCAGGTGTTTTCAGCTCATATGAGCATGAAGTGCCCATAGTAAGCCATTGTGATCAGTCCATGTTCGCCATGCGTCGTCCTTCGTCAACAATTTGCTTTAAATGCAAAAACACTTCTAAACCCTCGGGCGAATTTGATTCAAACGTCACAGGAATGTTGCCTGGGTAACTCCTTACCAAAATAGCTAAAATCATTCTGCTCCAATGAACAAGATGGCCACCAGAGCTAAAAATAGAAAACTCTTGAAACGACAACTTCTGTACCCTTGGGCCAATTTCATTCAAACTTCATAGGAATGTTGCTTAGATGACCCTCGACCAAAATAGCTAAAACGATTCTGCCCCAATGAACAAAATCGCTGCCAGAGCTAAAAATTGAAAAAAAAATCTTTAAAATGACAACTCCTGCTGTACCATTGGGCCAATTTCATTCAAAAATCATAGGAATGTTGCTCAGTTGACCCTCTACCACATTACAAAAACATGCCTATACAAATACATTGTATTCTTCATCGCTGAAAAAATGAAAATTTTAAGATGAAAAATTGTTATATTTTTAGCTCACCAGAGCCGAAGGCAGTTGTCTATCGTCGTCTGCATAGTCTGGTGTCAAAACTTTCAAACGACATCTCCTCTGAAGCCACTGGGCTGATTCAGCCCAAATTTCATCTGTAGCATCCTTGGGGTGGGGGATTGAAAGTTTGTGTTTTTAAGGAAAATCGGCGCATTTTTTACCAACCTGGGCTCTGTTGGGTTCATGTCCCATCCCTCCACTTCATAAAAGGCCTAATATTTCAGATACATAGTCCATAGGGGTACTCATTTGGAAATGGATGTTGGTTTAGGAGACTTTATAATTGTTAAATTAAAACCAAACATGGCTGCCAGTGGGCAGAATTTGGTAAGGTGTCACTTAAGCAACATTCCTATGGAGTTTGAATGAAACTGACCTAAGGGTACAGAAGGCATTTCTAATGAGTGCTGAGCTCTGTTGAGCATAGTGGCCCATGGGCCTTTTGTTCTTATTTCTGCTTAAAATATAGATTGTGGGTACTCGTTAGAAACGCCTCATTGATATATTTTAGATCAGAAATAAGAATAAGAAAAATAATGTTTACCCCTGTAAACCCCAGTTATGCTATATAAAAGTGGGGTTCAAAGCGGTCAGTATTATATAGGCGTGTTTTCGTGATGAAAATAGCTGAAACGGTTCTGCTCCAATGAGCAAAATTGGCCCCAGAGCTAAAAATGTCGTAAATTTGCTTCAAACACGAACTCCTCCTATACCATTGGGCCAGTTTGATTCCAACTTCACAGGAATGTTGCCTAGGTGACTCCCTACCAAAATGGCTAAAATCGTTTTTCTCCAATGAACAAGATGGCAGCCAGAGCTAAAAGTAGAAAAATCTTAAAGCAACAACTTCTGTACCCTTAGGTCAGTTTCATTCAAACTCCATAGGAATGTTGCTTAAGTGACCCCTTAACAAATTCTGCTCAAAGTAGCTAAAATCCTTATGCTGTGATGAAAAAGATGGCCACCAGAGCTTAAATAAAAATATCTTTAAACAACAACTCCTCCTGTACCCTTGGCTCAAATGAGCAAAATGGCCACCAGAGCTAAAAATAGAAAACATAATAAATTTGCTTCAAATGCAAACCCCTCCTAAACCCTTTGGGCCAATTTGCATTCAAACTTCACAGGAATGTTACCTATGTGGCCCCCTGCAAATATTGCTAAAAGATTAACAAGTTGGCTGCCAGAGCTAGAATAGAAAAATGTAAATTTGCTTCAAACGTGAATTTCTCCAAAACACTTGGGCCAATTTGATTCAGACTTCACAAGAATGTTGCCTAGGTGACTCCCTACCAAAATAGCTAAAATCATACCACTCTGATGAATAAGATGGCCACCAGAGCTAAAAATAGAATGTACTAGAGACAGTGACACTCAGGTGAGCGAATCAGGGCCCAGAGGGCCCTCTTGTTTCTTTGGATATTCCAGTTTTTCATCTACCTAATTAATGATCATTTCATATCATTGTACTACATGTACGTTTGAAGGAGACTTAAAACCAAGCTCTGGTTTAGAATTGTTATTTTAAATATTAACCCATTCAGTACCAGAAACCCCTAAAGGGGTACCTTGGCAAACAGTGCAGGCCCAGATCAGATGCCACAGAATGCGGCGTCTGATCAGGGCCTCCACTATTGGCTAAAAGTTCAGTCATTTACCAAATAGATTTTGATGAAAACACAACCTGACACCCCTAAATTTTGAAATGAACTCCTGCTGTATATAATGTGGAAGATTCCATTTGGTACAAAAAAGGGTTAAATACATATGCATGTATTAGACTTTGTTCTTCACCCAGCACACAAAGTAGGCTTGCCAGTAGGAAGGAAAAAATGCCAAAATGCAAAGTGGCTTGTTAGAATTGTGTAGATGTTTGACATACCATGCCTTGTTTAAAAACATCAGAATGTGAGAAGTATGGATTAAAAAAAATCTTTATATTATACACATCAAACTGTATTCAATTTTAGAGTGTTTCATACTGTCTCTGCAGCATGATTTGGTGTAAATGGTCAGCTTTTAGACCTTAAGGGGAATGGGAATACCTTCAGGGGAGGCAACTCCTCCAAAAGTATTTTTGTCTCCATGTCAATACTGAATAGGGGTCAACTCTTAAAGGAAAGAATTTGCTCCTGAGGAGCAAATTCTTTCCTTTAAGAGTAGACCACTTTTTCAGTGGGAATGAGTTTATAGAAAAGCGAACAGGAAGTCCTGAAAGTTGTCTCTCTTTGAAAAATTGGCAGGAAAATATGCCAGGTTAAAGCATGTTATTAAGAGTAGTGGTCTAGCAGAGTTTTGCATCATACATACATTACTGAGCATTTGGTTTTAATCATATTTTAGATAGTTTTACTGTTTTATTGTTTGCTCTATGATCTTAGCTTGCATGGATGTGGTGACATCAGTTGTCATCAGTTAAAATACAACATTGAAATAATGTAATTAATTTTATCAACCGGAAGCTATTGTTGAATGATTCTTAGACAGTATCCTTTTCTAATTTTGTTGCAAGATAAATATTTGATAGAGTAAAGTTGTTTTATATATTATTATTTGCTTCATTTGATGGCTTTTCATCCAAAAATGCCAATCACGACAACTGTCGTCTGCTTTGTTGTCTGCCTGCTACTTTAAAAGTCATTTTTTGCAAACATTGTGGACCCAGATCAGTCTGATCTGGGTCCACACTGTTTGCCTGTATGAAAAAATATTTCAAAAAAGTTGGCAAGAAGATTCAGCAGATGACATTTTCGGATGTAGATTTTCTCGGCATCTTAAGGGTTAAGCATTTTAGAACTTATTTTGAAAGTAAGAGAACTTCAATCATATAGTTGTCCATTTAATTTGTCAAAAATATTAGGTCTTTGGATTTAAGTATGAAAATGGGGATATTTTCTCTCCCACTTTTTACCCATAAAACATCAGGGCCTAGTTGTTTAAAGTATTGCTAGCTTAACAAGCTCAAAAATGGTGAAAATGGTAACTGTTCTCGTAAGTACAATATGTAATGCAGTGGTATTTTTGTCGAAATAATGTGAGCAGCTTTCGCATTTACAAAAGCTGCTCACATTTCGTCTGCAAAAATATTAGTATATTTACCATATAAAATGATCACGGTTTTGACAGTGTGTCGACTACGACATTGTTAGTTTTGAACAACTGGCCCCAGATTTATTCATGCTTTGTTATCAAAGTTATGTATTTCAATTATTACCATCTGTCCTTGTCAGCAGTGTTTATGGCATCTTCAGAATAGATTGCTTGTTCTTTTGGAGGGAGAAAAACAGACTGGCTACATCTATATATTGTTGAGGGGAGAGCAGATTCTTTCCTTTCCTTAAGCAGTTCTCTCCTTTCCATTCACTTATTGCAGGCTACCCTCATATCTGATTTATCGGTGATGTTCGAGAATCAATTTTCCTTGAAGAGATCTGTGCTTTCATGTTTGTCTTCTAGTCTTTCTGTAGAGAAATATTGATAGAAATGTGCATGGTATTTCAAACACCTGTGTATTGCCGTGTATCACTAATGTTTAACTAATGGGTGACTTTGGTATTAACAGCAGGCCAACAAGTCTCAACAGCGGCCGGGCTCTCTCAATATATCTGCTACTACTTCAGCACTGCAGGTGAGTGGTATTATGGGATAGCTTGTCATGGAGACAGACTGGTTCTCAGCACATGGTTCCTGTCATTTGACTAAAACATAAGAATGATTGTATATATCAGAAAGATTAATTTGTTTGTTTGATTTGAGGTTTAACGTCCCTGTCAACACTGTAAAGGTCATTTTGGAGACATTGCTTCCAATTTTGTGGGACTTTTACCCGACCTTGATGTATAATGACATCTCAAGCCCTGCCACCCAATGAACCAATAGGGTTTATTAACATGGACGGGCCGACTCGCACCGCTTTGCCTGGGCAGGCTTAGATCCTCTAAGCGGTTTACCAGTACTCATGTGCAGGTCGGTTTCAGCTGTGCGTGGAAGCATCATGCAGCCCATCTATTTCTTCAAGCCCCAATGGGCGGGGGCCGTCAGAAAGATTAATGGATAAATATCAAAATTCATGGTACTCGTTTAGGGGTTTCCCGCCTGAAATGGGTTAATAAAAATGCCAAACGTTGTTTTAAAAATTCATCATACTAGATGCATTATATTGTCTTATCTAGAAAATCAACAAATGTTTGATTTATAAAATAATGCTTTTGGATCAGCTGATCTCATTATTTTTTCTGCAGAAATGCATATCTGTTTCTGTCATTCAGGCTTCTTTTATGCACAAAAAATCTCCATTTTAATCACATTGTGGTTAATATTCAGAATATCAGATCAGGCAGATATCTCAACTAGCAGATTTTTTAAGGTTTTACATGAAAACGGTTTAACCTTCAGGGGAGGCAACTCCTGCAAAAGTATTTTTGTCTCTTCAATCTGTGTGTGTGTGAATTCGGGTTTAACGTCGCTTTCAACAATTTTTCAGTCAGATCACGTTCAGTCTGGTTGCGACAGGGAGCTCAATGCTCACTTTTATAGTGCTGCCTCACTGAAGTATCATGTCCCAGACACATTACATGATACCACACCCAGTCACATTATCCTGACACTGGGTCGACCAGTCCAAGCTCTACCCCGTAATTCTGAGTGCCAGGCGAGGAGCAGCTAGTACCATTTTTAACGACTTTGGTATGTCGCAGCCCGGGATCGAACCCGTGACCTCCCGTTCCCCAGAGCGGACACTGTACCAACTGAGCTATCGGGGCCGGTTCTCTTCAATCTCAACTAGCAGATTTCGCAAAGTATTTCTCATTTTTCAGAGAATCTAAGGCTTGGCATTACATGCGAATTGTCTGCTAGTTAGACAATTCACATGAAATGTCAAGTCCTAGTTTTCTCAGAAGAACAATGTTAACCCCCATTTCCTCAGAAAAGTTATAGATGAAAAAATATCTTCTGATCTAGAATTCTTTATGGTGCTAAGGTTTTACATTCTTTAAGGTTTTACAAATTTTACATGAAGAGGTTTAAGGGGAATGGATACACCTTCAGGGGAGGCAACTCCTTCAAAAGTGTTTTCATCTCCCATATCAAGAGAGGTCAAATCTTAAAGGAAAGAATTTGCTCCTGAGGAGCAAATGCTTTCCTTTAAAAGTAGACCCCTTTTTCAGTGGGACAGGGCTTATAGAAAAGCAAACAGGGAGTTCCGCAAGTTGCCTCCCCTTTGAAAAATGGCGGGAAAATGTGCCAGATGTTCCCATTGCTCTTAAAGAGAACTAGTTTGTCTCCATTAACCTCACCACCTCCCCTGACAAGGATACCCTTAACCCATTTTGTACTGGAAACCCCAAAACACGTACCCTGGCAAACAGTGTAGGCCCTGATCAGACACCACAGAACACAGCATCTGATCAAAGCCTACACTATTTGCACAAAAAATCAGCTATTTTCCAAAGAAATTTTAAAGATAACACAATCTGTCCCCCCTAAATTTTGAAATGGACTCCTCCCATATATAAATATATAAGGAGGAAGATGCCATTTGGTACAGAAAGGGTTAAAGGTCTTCAACTGAGCTTTCTCATTGAGATAACACATCCAAGTGGCAAAGTGTGTGCTCTGAGCCACTTGCAAGTTTCATAAAACTTATATGAAATGATCACAAGTGTAAGGTTCTGTTTATCATATAATGATTTTAAATTGGATTAAATCGCAGAAGAAGTTCAAAAGAAAATTAGTAAAAAACATAGGATTGTCATGGATGGCTTCTTGACGTTACGTGTCATTTACCATGATCGTGTTATTGCACATGTGGTCATTTCCACCGAATAATAGCGAGTCATCAGTGACGTTATATGATAGTAAATGTAGTAACTTACGTAAAGTAAATAACTTCTTCGATTCATAGCTTATATTAAGGGGAATGGGAACACCTGGCAGATTTTTCGGCCATTTTTCAAAGGGAGACGACTTTCAGGACTTCCCGTAAGCCCTGTCCCACTGAAAAAGAGGTCTGCCCTTAAAGGAAAGAATTTGCTCCTCAGGAGCAAATTCTTTCCTTTAAAGAGTTGACCCCTATTTACATGGGAGACAAAAATGCTTTTGCAGGAGTTGCCTCCCCTGAAGATGTTCCCATTCTCCTTAAGGGGAAGTACAACGTTATTTAAGGATAGCTTTTCTTTCATAAAATTGCATGATTGAGTACTTGTAAGAATTGCCTCAGTGAGGCATTATATCAAGCACCCACATTATAAGTTTCTGAAGAGGTCTAACCCATTGCATGCGGGAAATCGCCTAAAGGGGTACCTTGGCAAACAGTGCAGGCCTTGATCAGATGCTGCAAAACGCGGCGTCTGATCAGGGCCCGCACTATTTACTAACAGGATTTTCTGTCCAAATAGATTAAGAATGAAAAAAAAAAAAATAGGCCTGACAACCCTTCTATGACAAATGGACATATCCAACATGCAGCAATGGAAGAGTTCACTAGTATACAATGGGTTAAGTAAACCTATCCTTTAACTAACATTGTTACTTCCTCTAATCTGTAGCCATGTAGATCATATTCCTAGCAAATGCTGTGAGTTATGGGGAGTGGATACGCCTTCAAGGGAGGCAGCTGAATTAAAATATTTTGTTTCCCTTTTTCAGTGGGGGTCAACTCTTAAAAGGAAAGAAGTGGGTCAACTTTTAAAAGGAAAGAATTTGCTCCCAAGAAGCAAATTCTTACCTTTAAAAGAGTAGACCCCTTTTTGGAAGGACTGATTATACCCCCGGCGTATGCCATGGGGGTATATAGTTTTTGTCTTTTCCGTCTGTCTGTCCGTAAACAATTATTTTGTGTCAAAGATATCTCAGGAACTGCTTCACATAGAAACTTGAAATTTTGCACACATGATCAGTATGACTACTTGTATTGTGGGAAAGAAAATAAGGGCCAAGGGGTCAGGCCTTTTAGAGTTATTTCCCTTTGTAGTTCGGCACTGGCCGGGGGTATACGTGCCCCACTGGGCACTTTTGTCTAGTTTGTTTGGTCAGAAATAAAAGGTGTATACATTTTTTTCTATATTGCACTGAGTTCTGGGAGGGTGTCATATACCTTACACCACCTGGCTTTCATCTATTCTATCTCTTTCCTCCCTTTTGCTGGGGGATGACACAAAATCACTCACAAGGGTTGCTGTATGGTTTCGCTCAAGCACAGTCAATCAATGCACTGAGTTCTGGACATTATACATGCTTTCTTAGAAGTTT
This sequence comes from Lucinisca nassula, assembly GCA_963580285.1. NCBI lineage: Eukaryota > Metazoa > Mollusca > Bivalvia > Lucinida > Lucinidae > Lucinisca > Lucinisca nassula. The sequence goes on from OY757022.1 coordinate 91,916,193, forward strand.
TCTTGGATCATCCCTGTCCTTAAAACACTCCATCCCCATACAGGCAACCTTTTAACAGAATTGCATATAGTTTCATATTTGAGAAGAGATTTCAATACCATAAAAGAGTGGATAGCCTTCAAAGTTTGATATTGACTAAGTTTGAAGACATTTGGTGTCGTTACTTAACATATTGTTAAAACGTCTATCATTCAATGTGGCAAATATGCTATTGTTTTTGCTGAAAAAATGTGAGTATGCATATGCATAAGCTCCTCATATTTTTGTCAGCACAAATAATAGTTCATATACCTTATTTGCTGAGCAAAATTTAACAGTTCATTAACTAGTGACATCGTCAGTGACTTTTGTACAGCTACTGTAGAAATGCTGAATAGACTCATGTCTTTCTCTTCCAAACTGAATGAAAAGCTTACAGGTCAGCAAAAGCGAAGAAGAGAATTAAGGGAGCTTACCACTAAATATTTTCCATAGACGACAATAGTAACATTTTTCCATCTCCAACAAAAACTGTACATGCAAAATATTTCAAACCTTGGTGGTTTGTAGAGCAACTCTAGCTGAATAAATCCCAAAGAAAAAATCCACATGTAGCCCGTCTCCTTTTTGAGCTATTGTCCGCCATATTGTTGATGTGTAGCGCCGCAGTGAATAACAGAGCAATTTTTTCTCAAAGGGGTGACCATGAAAATGTGGCAGCAATATTTTTGGGCTTGCAGATATAAATGCAAAACATCTATTATTTTGTTTTGCTATAAGTACCCTTTTCTTAAAATGAAATAAATCCAGCCTATATAACCAATGAAATGCACAGCTGGTATTTGATCCTCTATCAAATCTTCTGTCCCAAAGTGCTGGTTCCCCGGCTCAGCAATATTTAGTGTTAAGCTACCTTAAATGAATGGTTTAGTTTCATATTCAAGAATTGTTCTCTGTTTTTAGAAAGCTTTGAAGGAGAAGGAAGAACACATAGAACAGCTTCTGAGGGAGCGAGATCTGGAAAGGTCAGAGGTTGCCAGAGCTGCTGCACAGGTGGATGAGGTAAAGTTGTTGTTACTCTGGCTGGCAGAGAAGTGCATCGCGTGAACGAGTCCGTGAACTGAAGACCCCCTTAAATAAAAATCAAAAATGAGTTCCTTTAAGAGCAATGAAAATATTCATAAGAAAGAAGATGGGTCATACTACGTAGTTTCGGCTAATAAAGCCTCATCAGTGACCCTGTAATGATCCGGCAACGAAAGCCAGAGGAAGCATACTGCAATTTTGCGAATTTCGAATAGGCAGTCGATTCAAAGACTGATATAAATCAAAATGAGGTCCAAATAATTAAAAACCTGTCTAGAATTTGAGTCTAAACTAATAATTTATTTCTGATTTCTCAGAATATTCATGCTGATCTCAAAGGACCGAAAGTAAAATATAAACTGCACTATGGTTGATGTACGGGGAGACGTTTTACGGCCGCCACACGGCACAACACCAGCTGCAGTGAAGGCAAATAAAAATCAAAAATGAGTTCCTTTAAGAGCAATGAAAATATTCATAAGAAAGAAGATGGGTCATACTACGTAGTTTCGGCTAATAAAGCCTCCTCAGTGACCCTGTAATGATCCGGCAATGAAAGCCAGAGGAAGCATACTGCAATTTTGCGAATTTCGAATAGGCAGTGGATTCAAAGACTGATATAAATCAAAATGAGGTCCAAATAATTAAAAACCTGTCTAGAATTTGAGTCTAAACTAATAATTTATTTCTGATTTCTCAGAATATTCACGCTGATCTCAAAGGACCAAAAGTAAAATATAAACTGCACTAGGGTTGATGTACGGGGAGACGTTTTACGGCCGCCACACGGCACAACACCAGCTGCAGTGAAGGCAAATAAAAATCAAATTAAACCCCACTTTTTATAGAGAAAACTGGGTTGTATGGGGGTAAACATTATTTTGGCAGTTCTAACAAGCACCCACAACCAATGTTTGCAGTATAAAAAAGAAAAATATTACGGATTTTGGTCAGAAAAGTAGCCATTTTGGAGTTATGAAAAAATGCACTATATCAAACAGGTGTGTTATCGTAATGGCGTAAAATCATATTTTACCATTTCTAATGAGAATATCTAGGGTTATTACATTAGCTGCCATTGTGCCATGTGACTGCTTTAAACAGTTTTGTCTATACATTTATGTAGTGTTGTTACAAATTTTAATAGTTTGTGCTCCTTAACACTACCATATTCATCATAAAAAGGACACCCTCCACTAAGACATTTCATTCTGATCATGAAAACAAGCTTTAAAAAGCCCTTCTATTAAGTGCACACTTCGGCCCCCACCCACCGGGCTTGAAGAAATAGATGGGCTGCATGATGCTTCCACGCAGAGCTGAAACCGTCTGCACAGGAATACTGGTAAACCGCTTAGAGGATTTAAGCCTGCCCAGGCAAAGGGGTGCAAGTCGGACCGTCGATGTTTATAAACACCATTGGTTTCATTTGGTGACAGGGCTTGAGATGTCATTTCATCTCAATGTTGGGTAAAAGTCCCACAAAATTGGAAGCAACGTCTCCAAAATGACCTATACAGTGTTGACAGGGACGTTAAATCTCAAATCAAACAAACAAAAGTGCACCCTCAGCTGCAGCTGTATGCTTCTTATGCCGACATCAGACATGTTTTGTTGAACAGACATGTCCAAAGTATAAGGAGCATGTATCTTAAAACACAACTTGGCAGTTTGTCCCTTTTCATTATAAAAGCTTGACTTATATATTTGAAAGTTGTTTTAACTTCACCAGACTGCAAGATCATGCACTCTAAATTAGTGTCAACAATACTTCTTGAAAAAGTATTAACTTCTTGAAAAAGTATTGGTATGTGCTTATTAGAACATGTGCATTATGGTGGCAAAGACCGTTTGAACTGATTTGCATTCAACCAGGAGTATAAAGGAAAATTGGGAGATACTTTTTCTTATTTCTCCATTTAAACATATGTTGTGGGTACTTGTTAGAATTGCCACAACATGATATGTTTCTAAAGAGAAATAAGGAAAATTATCCTTAACCCTTTCCCACTCAGATACGTATTTTTACGTGTCTGCACCCCCCCCCCCCCAATTTTAAGCCCCAGAAGCACCTAAAATCTACATTTCTACCCCTGGATAGTTATGTTTGCTTTAGGATTTGTCGGGCAAAAAGTGGCCTGTTTTTTCGCACGCCTCCCCACTAAAAATATTCTGGGGGGGGATTGAAGGGGGGCAATGCCCCCCTCACATCCCGAAAAATTTTGGGTGTATGGCCCAGCCGTCCGCTAAAATTTATATCCGAGGGTGTCTGGGGTCCAAAATGTCTGAAAATTGATGCTGATAAAACATGCTGCAAACAGTGAAAATGGCCAGTGCCAAACACCTTAATTGTTGCCTTGACAGCTGTGTGAAGATTAAAATGTGGTCAAAAATTCATGTGAAAAACACACTTTTTACCAACTTTGAGATGCCCCCTCTTTACCATGACAAAAATGATCAAGTCATGAAAGGTTGCATTTGAACGGCTACTGCCCAATGAACATTCATACCGAGTTTGGTGTAAAACAGACCATCCATTATGAAACAATGGTTAGTTGAAGTTGCTGTCAGGTGCAACACTGTGAAAATCAGCGAAATTCACAAAATCACTGAGTGGTAAAGGGTTAATGAAGAAAATCCCAACTGACCAAAATAATGTTTTTTCATCATTTTATTGCAAGAAACAATATTTCAGATATAATTAATGCACTTTAGACTAAAATTCAGTATGTTCCCAGATTTCAGTTAACCCTTTCCCACTCAGATACATATTTTTACGTGTCTGCACTCCCCCCCCCCCCCCCCCCCCCCCCCCCCGCCCAATTTTAAGCCCCAGAAGCACCTAAAATCTACATTGCCAAACACCTTAATTGTTGCCTTGACAGCTGTGTGAAGATTAAAATGTGGTCAAAAATTCATGTGAAAAACACACTTTTTACCAACTTTGAGATGCCCCCTCTTTACCATGACAAAAATGATCAAGTCATGAAAGGTTGCATTTGAACGGCTACTGCCCAATGAACATTCATACCGAGTTTGGTGTAAAACAGACCATCCATTATGAAACAATGGTTAGTTGAAGTTGCTGTCAGGTGCAACACTGAAAATCAGCGAAATTCACAAAATCACTGAGTGGTAAAGGGTTAATGAAGAAAATTCCAACAGACCAAAATAATGTTTTTTCATCATTTTATTGCAAGAAACAATATTTCAGATATAATTAGTGCACTTTAGACTAAAATTCAGTATGTTCCCAGATTTCAGTTAACACTTTCCCACTCAGATACGTATTTTTACGTGTCTGCACCCCCCCCCCCCCCCAAATTTTACGCCCCAGAAGCACCTAAAATCTACATTTCTACCCCTGGATAGTTATGTTTGCTTTAGGAATTGTCGGGCAAAAAAGTGGCCTGTTTTTTCGCACGCCTCCCCACTAACAATATTCTGCGGGGGATTGAAGGGGGGCAACGCCCCCCTCACATCCCGAAAAATTTTGGGTGTATGGCCTCTAGCGCTTACATTTCTTCACCAATTTCAATATAATTTCACACAAATGTTCCTTAAGACAATATCTCGAGCGATTTCGACTTTCAAGGTCAAGGTCATTGTGGCTATTTTTTTAAAAAAACTGTCATCGCCCTAGCGACTACATTTCTTCACTGATTTCAATATAACTTCACACAAATGTTCCTTATGATAATACCTCGAGTGAGTTTGACTTTCAAGGTCAAGGTCACTGTGGCTATTTTTAGAAAAACTTTGACATGGCTCTAGCGCTTACATTTCTTCACCGATTTCAGTATAACTTCACACAAATGTTCCTTATGACAATATCTCGAACTAGTTTGACTTTCAAGGTCAAGGTCACTGGGGCTATTTTTAGAAAATCTTTGTCATCACTCTAGTGCCTACATTTATTGATGGACGTTAATAGAACTTCACACAAATGTTTCTTATGGTAATATCTCGAGTTGCTTGGTCATGACCTCAAGGTCAAGGTCACTATGGCTATTTTTAGAAAAACTTTGTCATTGCTCTACCGCCTACATTTATGATTTTAATCTAACTTCACACAAAAGATGCTTATGATAATATCTTGAGCAAGATCTACTTCGCGGCCATGGCCTCAAGTCAAGGTCCCTATGACTATTTTTAGAGAAATATTGTCATCACTCTAGAACCTACATTTATGGATGGATTTTTAAACAAACTTTACACAAATGTTGCATATGATAATATCTCAAGCAAGTTGGACTTTTGCCATTTCAGTGTTTTCCACACACGGAAGTTGTCTTGTGCGAGGGGATTTGTATCGCATGCGATGCCTTGTTTTTTTTAATAAAATCTTGTCAGCAAGTCCATATCTTGAGAACTATTAGAGCTTCATTAATCATTCTTGGTACAAACTTGCATCCAGGCATTGCAACTTCAACGCAAGCATCCATATCTGACATTGACCTATATTTCATGGTTCACTGACTTCGTGAATTATTGCGACCACCCTGACTTTCACCATTTCTCGAAAACTATTAAAGCTTTTTAAATTATAATTGGTACAAACTTGCATCTAGGAATTCCAACTGCAACGCAAGCATCCATATTTGACTTTTACCCATATTTCATGGTTCACTGACTTTGTGAATTATTGCGACCACCCTGACCCAAATGTAAGAGTCCATTTCTCAAGATCTATTAGAGCTTCATTAATTGTATTTGGTACAAGCTTGCATTTAGGAATTGAAACTTCAATGCAAGTATCCATTTCTGACCTTGACCTACATTTTATGGTTCACTGACTTTGTAAAATAGTGTGACAACCCTAACTTTGACCCTGATGTAAGAGTCTGTTTTTAAGAGTTACTTGGTACATGCTTGCAACTAGGAGTGAAATTTTTATGCAGGCATCCATGTTTGACCTTGACCTAGATTTCATGGTTTGGTGACTTTGCGCCCCCACAGGCGCGACATAGCCTTCGGGGGAATTCTTGTTGTATGTTTTTGAGTCTTTAACAATATTTGTTGAATATTTTGCCAGCTAAGGTCAAGCAAAGGATTGGGGCATTGTGTTTTACAAACACCATTTCTAGTTGTCTCTACATAAATCATGCAAATCATGCGCGACCGACACACAAATATTGCGTCATTCAGTAACTCAACCCAGTAATTTTCCATTACGGTCAGGCAAGGTCATCGTGATTCAGTAGAAGAAACCCCTGGTGTGTTTGGTTGCAAATTACACAAAAACTTTGTATAGAAACATATTTGTTTTTTTCGCAAATATTGTTGGCAAAAGACCAAACTTAACATTAATAAACATCCGGCGTTTTTATATTTAGGAAAAAGGTAAAAATAACGCGATTGATTTAGAGACACGGGAAAACACGTATTTGTTCAAATGGCCGATATACAGGCAAATACGGATCGGAGTGGTAATGGATAGACACGTAAATATACGGGTCGGTGTGGTAATGGATAGATATGGGAAAACACGGGTCTGAGTGGTAAAGGGTTAAGTGAATGGATACACCTTCAGGAGGAGCAACTCCTGCAAAAAGTATTTTTGTATTGCATGTCAATAGGGGTCAACTCTTAAAGGAAAGAATTTGCTCCTGAGAAGCAAATTCTTTCCTTTAAGAGTAGACCCCTTCTTTCAATGGGAATCAGTTTATGTAAAATCGAACAGGAAGTCTTAATAGTTATCTCCCTTTGAAAAATAGTGGAAAAATCTACCAGGTGTTCCCATTCCTCTTAATTATCCTTTTTATTCCTTATCTGGAGATATGCTAGCATGTGTATAGATTATATCCTTTCATCACGTGCACAAGTCCATGAAATGAACACCCCCACCACCTGAAACCCCACTTTATATAGAGAAAGCTTGGTTTTTATGGGGATATACATTATTTTTTTTATTTCAGGTCAAATACATAGGTTGTGGGTATGAGGCAGTTCTAACCAGCACCACAACCTATGTTTGCAGTATAAATAAGAAAAATGTCATGGATTTCATCATAAAAGTATAGCTATTTTGGAAATGTGAAAAATGCACTATGTTGCACGGGTGTATTATTGTAATAGAACACTATTTATCCCATGAACATGTGTATACCCCCACTTGGATTGAGAAAACTGGGGTGTACTGGGGTATTCAGTATTCTTTTTTCTGCTCTTAACCATAGATTGTGGGTACTCAGTAGAACCACGCTTTAGACAAGCACCAACATTCTATGTTTAGAGCAGACATAAGGAACATATCAAAAGTCATCTGAAAACTGCTTGTTCTAAAGATATGAAAGGCACCATAGTAGAACATAGGTGTATTATCATAATGACCAGAGGATCTCTTCAGATTGCCTGGATTTATTGACCTGATGATTGACATAATTTTGCCCATTTTGTCCTGAATGGAATCTTCCACCTTATATATATTAAGCCCTCGCCCATCAGGGCTTGAGAAATAGGTGGGCTGCATGGTGCTTCTACGCAGAGCTGAAACTGGCCACACACAAGTACTGGTAAACCGCTTAGATGATCTAAGCCTGCCCAGGCAAAGTGATGCGAGTTGGACCGTCCATGAATATAAACCCTATTGGTTTCATTGGGTGACAGGGCTTGAGATGTCATTTCATCTCAATCTCGGGTAAAAGTCCCACAAAATTGGAAGCAATGTCTCCAAAATGACCTATACAGTGTTGACAGGGACGTTAAACCTCAAATCTGACAATCTAATCCACCTTATATATAGCACATCCAATTCAACATTTAGGGGTGTCAGGCTGTGCATCTTCAAAATTTATTTGGAAAGTGGCTGAACTTTTTGCAAACAAGTGTAGCATCTGATTTGGGCCTGCACTGCTTGCCAATTACCCATTTTGGGGTTTCCAGTACAATATGGGTTAACACTGCAAAGTTTTAACCCTTATACTTATGTTCACGACACCCCCAACCTTTACAAACAGTGAAGATCCTGATCAGATGGCTTCTGAAGAAGCCATCTGATCAGGATCCACACTGTTTGTCATGTAGTTTGTGAAATGAATGAAGACACTATATCAAGTAATTTGATTGGCTGATAGTCAGCTATGGGTGTGGCTAAATTAATTAATGCAGCTGGATAAGGGTTAAGATCAATTTTCATGTCAGTCTCTTCACAATTACACATACTGTTTCTAGTGACAAAATATACAATCTGTCAGATAATCTTCCAACTGAGTCTATTTTGCTTGCTGGCCCATATTTTGATCTAATTATAAAACACTTAATTCTCAGGCACAGAGTCAGCTGACCCAGATAAAATCAGAGCGAGACCGTTACCATGACGAGGTGGAGGATAATCTAGGTCACTTACGAGCCAGGGTACAGAAGCTTGAGACATTAAACCATGACCTTGAACTGAAACTAGAGGATGAGAAAAGGTTTGGAAATTCATCACTTATTGTAGGGTTCAAACCAGAAACCTTGTTAAGTAAAGAATCATTTTATATACAGAGGACCAGCATTATAATGACGTTCATTATAGAATACGAATTAACATTAATTTAGGGAGATTTTCTTATTTTATCTTGCAAATGTATGCTGTGTGTACTCATTAGAATCACTTCGATGAGGCGATTCTAATGAGTACTTACAGCATGCATTTCAATGGGTTCGCTATAATATCCATTTTACATTTCCAAAACTAACCCCTCGGTAATGACTACACACAACATACATTTATAATATGGAACACCGAAAAGATATCCAACAATGGTATCCATTATGCCTCATGGTATGGCACTAATAGTAACCCTCGGTGCCTTGAATACCCCTGTCTCGAACACATTTTCATGCTCCCAAAGGGGTACGAGCCATCGAAGTTCGACTGTATATTGATTACGTTTTACAGGAAGAATGAAGATCTACAGTTCCAGATCGAGGAAGAGGTGATCAATAAAGATGACTTAGAGGTAAATACGGAGTTGTCTCTTCCTTGTGCTTTTTTTTTCCATTTTTTAGAGGCATGGTGGGAATAAAATTAATTACATGCACAGCGAGGAAAAATTGTTGTGAAAAATCCATTCAAATATCAATTCCAATTCCAAATGGAAGGCATGGCTGGTAACCCTCCCAAAAGAAAGATTTTGTCTTTGTCGGTCTTGAACATCGTCAAAGGACTTCTCATCTGAAACTCATTGGCAAATTTCAACTAAAGAGAAAATGCTTTTCTGTGAGAATAGTACGGAACCGGGAAGGGACATGAATTTTTTTCTTTTAATATGTTGTGCGCACAAGATAATATGTTGTCCACATAAGATAAATTATGTTGTCCGCACAAGATAATATCTTGTTCGCACAACTTTTAAAATATCTTGTTCACACAGCATATTAAAAAAAATCATGTCCCTTCCCGGGTTCCGTAGAATAGCCCTTATAATACGATCAGTAAAAATATTTAATGTTGTGTTTTCTTATTTCATTTTGTGTTATTTTTATGTGCTCTGCACATGCTTAACCCATTATATGCCGGAAACCATTAAAGGGGTAGCTCGGGAAACAGTGCAAGCCAAGATCAGACGCCGCAGAACGCGGCGTCTGATCAGGGCCTGCACTATTTGCTAACAGAATTTTCGTCAAAAATAGGATAAAATTGTAAAAAATAGGCCTGACGCCCCTCATATGACAAATGGACTTATCCAACATATAGCAACGGAAGAGTCCACTAGCATACAGTGGGTAAATGTGTGTGTAATGAGTGCTCTGCTTGCCATTTCTTGCCTTCAAGATATAATGATTCTATTCTGTAAATTATGTAAAGGACTGAATTTAAGAAAAATGCCATAAAAAAATTGTGTCATTTTGATATTTTTTCGACTCCAGTAGACCTCAGTTTCTTTATAACTTTGTTTACAGTTTATTATAACATGGTTTTGGATGTATCACAGTTTAATTATGGATCCTATAAATGCATAGGTTATATAGAAAAATGACCATAAATGGTCATTCTTCTATATAATCTATGTATTTTTTTGTTTGCATATAATACATTTATATAACTGACATAGTTATAAAGAGGTTGGATTGTATGTGAATTGTTGTCTGTACTTGAGCATGAGGTTTGTGTTTAGATGGATGCATTGTGTCTCACAATTATTCAGTGATTCTAGCATGCATTCATTAGCATGAGATAATGTTGTGTTGGCTGAAATCTGGCATGAAAAAGAGGAACATATAAGCAAAGCATTTGTGATAATGTATAGAAACTTTTCCAACTGTCTGTAATAAATGTCTCTATAATGTAGTATAGTTGACCCACACAATCAGGAAAAAAAAATATCCACAGCACTTGTCCAAGCTTGAAAATCACTTGTCCTGAATGGGATTTATATACATTTCCACAAAATACAGTAAAATCCCTATAATAAGACCACCTTTGGGACTGTTCAAAAGTGGTCTTAAGACCACTTTTGAACAGTCCCAAAGGTGGTCTCTGACAAAGTGATACTGGGTGTAGAAAGACTGAAGTAAGAATGACTGAAGTTTTTTCAATAAGCTTTTAAAAGCAGATTTAGTCTTGATTTTAGGTGGTCTTAATAGCGGAATTTTAATGTATCTACTTGTCCCACACTGAAATTTACTTGTCCTAGGCTAGGGACTATGGGATTTGATCATCCCTGACGTTCTTGTTTGTTACTTCTCCGTAGAATGGCATGGAATGCTTGGTGTAAAATTGGTACAGAGGACCCTCGATATAACAACAGTATTTGTTGCCTATAATTGTGCCGATAATAAAGAATTTGCCATTATAAAGAATCCCAATTAGGAATTTGATAGGTACTAAAAGGCCTTTTCCCCATCATTACACCAAGATACAAACGTAATAGACATTTGTTAGAATCGCCTCGGTGAGGCGATTCTAACAAATATCTATAACATTTGTTTCTTGGAGTATTAGATTACAGGAATCTTTCATGACTATGGACTCGATTTGGGCATTTCCAACCCGAGGGAAACCCACGCCACTCGGAACGGAGCTTCTGTTGGTTCCTCTGTGTTAGTTTTCTTTGATTATACATGTATGACATGTCCTTTAAGAATTTTATTTTTTGTAAACAGAGCTCAAATGAAGTAAGTTATTTAGCACAGTTTGAAGTTTTTTCACACTAAAGGTCTTGCACGAATTCTCAGAATTTCAATTATTTTGGTATAAAATATGAAGGCACAGGATTGCACAGATAAGGACTATCAACGAAGCCCAGAGGTTTTAAAAACTAGTTTTCATGCCCAACTCAGTTGAGCATGAAATTTGTAATGCTCATAAATTTTAGCGACCCCCGCCCATCTGGGCTTGAAGAAATGGATGGGCTGCATAAGGCTTACACGCAGAGCTGAGTACCGGTAAACCGCTTAGAGGATCTAAGCCTGACCAGGCAAAGCGGTGCAAGTCGGACCGTCCATGCTTATAAACCCTATTAGTTTCATTGGGTGACAGGGTTTGAGATGTCATAAATCTCATTGTCGGGTAAAAATCTCACAAAATTGGAAGCAACATCTCCAAAACGACCTATACAGTGTTGACAGGTACGTTAAACCTCAAATCAAACAAATAATCATAAATTTTAAAATGCAGAAAATGAGTCAGTTATCCTGCTTTGATTGTAGTGAATACTATTTGTCCTGCAGATAAATTTTAAAATGCCAACAAGTTCTGCAAGGGAAGATCATTTTGTCTTTCTCTGGATACTCTGCATTTTCTCACCTCTGAGGGCTGCATGGTGCTTCTAGGCAGAGCTGAAACCCACCAAACTTGAGAACTGGTAAAACACTTTGATGGTCTGGGTGTGCCCAGGAAAAAAAGGTGCGAGTTGGACAGTTTCTTGGGCGGTAGGGCTTGAGATGTTTCATTTCAATGTCTGGTAAAAGTCCCAAAACATCAGAAACCTCTCCAAAATGACCTAAAGGTTGTTGACGGGGACACAAACCTCCACACAAACAAAGAATCAGGTCAATATATTAAATAAAATAATCTTGAAAATACGGAAAAAAACATGTTGTGGCCTCCCCTATTAAGCAAACAACCTGTCTTAAGCAAGCATGTATTCAGTATGCATTAAAATTCATCTGTATTAAGCAAGCACCTGTCTTAAGCAAGCACATTTTGATCATCCATAAGTTGCTTGCTTAATACAGGTTGGACTGTAATAATAAAAAGAAAAGATCCGGGTTCACATCTTCAACAGAGAAAAACAACTTATAATGAATTTGCACAGTGTGCAGCACACTTTCTTTCCACTTAACAAAGCAGTTTGTTGTCGAATTCTAACTTGTCGCATTTTTGAGCACAAAAAAAAACAACAACAACAAACAGATACATTTACTGATAAATCTAATTTAACCCTTTTTGTACCAAAGGAATCTAGCAGGGGGCCTCCATGGCCCAGTGGATAAGAGCGCTGACTCTTAATCATTAGGTCTCTCACCACTGTGGGTTCGAGCCTCGCTCGGGTCATATGTGAGACGCCAAGTTCTGCAACAGATGATCAGGTGGTTTTTCTACAGGTACTCCGGTTTTCGCCCACCTCTGATTAACGATCGGCTCAATATCAGTGAAATCTTGAAAGGGCTGTAAAACCAAAATAAAAAAAAAAAATATATATATATATATATATAGCAGGAGTTCATTTCAAAATTTAAGGGTGACGGGTTGTGTTTTTCTTCAAAATTTATCTGGAAAATGGCTGAACCTTTTGCAAACAGTGGAGGGTCCAATCAGACGCCGCATTCTGCGGCGTCTGATCTGGGCCTGCACTGTTTGCCACGGTAATCCTTTAGGGGTTTCTGGTACTGAATGGGTTAAGAAAAAAAATGTCCTTGCAACAGCGGAGAAAGGGGTAAGGTTCATATTTGAAGATAGGTCCTTGTTTGATTTGGACCCGCAAACTATAAGTATGTATCAGTGAATGACTGAGAGACAGTTACGGTTACTCATTGCTAAAGTTTTCATGTGTGGTGTTATTTTAGCATATATGAATGTTTTCGGTCTTCTAGATTCTTGCATATTCAGGGGTATTAACCCTTATCCCGCTGAACACGACAGTCTGTACCTTTTCAAACAGTGTAGATCCAGATCAGATGGCTTCTAAAGAAGCCATCTGATCAGGATCTACACTGTTTGCCATTCTGTTTGTAAATGAACAAATACATTGTATTAAGGAGTTTGATTGGTTGATAGTCAGAAATGGGTGTGGATAAGTTGATATATTTAGAAGGAAAAGGGTTGAAGTTTGTGGATTTACAATTTTTCTTCTATTTGAAATTCACAAAATTCTTATATTCACCTGCATTAACCCATTTGGTACGGAAATCCCAAAACGGGTACCCTGGCAAACAGCGCAGGCCCAGATCAGATGCCACATCTGATCAGGGCCTGCAATGTTTGCAAAAAGTTCAGCTATTTTCCAAATGAATTTTGAAGAAAACACAACCTGGCACCCCTAAATTTTGAAATGGACCCCTGCTATATGTAAGGAGGACTATTCCATTTGGTATATAGAAGCCTCCGTGGTGCAGTGGTTACGCTACTCGCCTTGTAAACCAGGGATCGCAGGATCGATCCCGGGCTTCTCCAGACTTTCGGATGAGTCTTTAAACCGAGGTCCCGTCTACGTATGACCTTAGCTGTTGGTGGGACGTAAAACTAAAACTCACTCACTCACTCCATTTGGTATAAAAAGGGTTAATGTTAACAGATTTTGCTAATGGTGAAAGACGCAACGTTTAATACCATTATGAGAACTCGCCCATTTGTGAAAATGTTCTCTTTCTCATCTCTAGAATTAGCATTTTTATGATGAAAAATTTTGATATTTTTCTTATTTCTTAAGTCCAAACATAGATTGTGGGTGCTTGTTAGGACCGCCTCATTGAGGCGGTTCTAACGAGTACCCACAATATATGTTTCTGAGCTGAAATAAGGAAAATAATGAAAGCCATTGCAAACCCCACTTTTCTCTTTTAGAGGGGTACTTATTACACGGGCTTGTTAACGTGATGGCTGCCAAATCTTGTACAATTACAGAATGTGTTATGTAAAAAAAAAAAAATTACAACATGTTTATGACTTGTCTATATTTTGTCTTTCAGTTAGTTAAGGTAAACTGCTAGTCACATCTAAGTTATTCTATTAACTTTCATATATAATGGCCCAATCATGAGAAAACCTGTCTTCTGCGTGCTACAATCAGTTAACATGTGGACCCGTTTTGCTGTAAAAATCCTAAAAATTTGGACATCTTTAGTTTTTTTACCTGATTTTTTTTAGCTCACCTGGGCCGAAGGCTCCAGGGGAGCTTATAGTATAGTGGGTCCTCCGTCGTCCGTCCGTCCACACTTTTGAGCAGCTATATCTCTGTATCCTGCAGGCTGATCTCAATCATTTCTCATCTGTAGCATGCCTCTGGTGGGGCATTGATGACATAAACTTTTTTTTGAAATCGCTCTTAAACTTTGGTTCCTATGGCAACCACAAGGTCCCATAGACTTACTATGGAAAAATGCTTGTCATCACCGTAGCGCCTTCAGTTTTGATCGGATCTTTCTGAAACTTATATGTAAGGTGGCTGTGGATAAGACCTCGGATGAGTTCGAAAACCGGCCAAGTCGGCCCATTTATCATAGAGTTACGTCCCTTTGATTGCTGAAAATGCCCATTTTCGACCTTGTCATCACCGTAGCCCCTTCAGTTTTGATCGGATCTTTCTAAAACTTATATGTATTGTGGCTGGGGATAAGACCTTGGATGAGTTCGAAAACCGGCCAAGTCCGCCGATATTTCATAGAGTTACGTCCCTTTGATTGCTGAAAATGCCGATTTTTGACCTTGTCATCACCGTAGCGCCTTCAGTTTTGATCGGGTCTTTCTGAAACTTATATGTAAGGTGGCTGTGGATAAAATCTCGGATGAGTTTGAAAACCGGCCAAGTCGGCCCATTTATCATAGAGTTACGTCCCTTTGATTGCTGAAAATGCCCATTTTCGACCTTGTCATCACCGTAGCCCCTTCAGTTTTGATTGGATCTTTCTAAAACTTATATGTATTGTGGCTGGGGATAAGACCTCGGATGAGTTCGAAAACCGGCCAAGTCCGCCGATTTATCATAGAGTTACGTCCCTTTGATTGCTGAAAATGCCGATTTTTGACCTCGTCATCACCGTAGCCCCTTCAGTTTTGATCGGATCTTTCTGAAACTTATATGTAAGGTGGCTGTGGATAAAATCTCGGATGAGTTCGAAAACTGACCAAGTCGGCCCTTTATCGTAGAGTAACGTCCCTTTGATTGCTGAAAATGCTGATTTTTGACCTTGTCATCACTGTAGCCCTTTCAGTTTTGATCGAATCTTTCTGAAACTTATATGTAAAGTGGCTGGGGATAAAATCTCAGATGAGTTCGAAAACCTGCCAAGTTGGTCCATTTATCACAGAGTAACGTCCCTTTGATTGCTGAAAATCCGATTTTTGACCTTGTCATCACCGTAGCCCTTTCAGTTTTGATCGGATCTTTCTGACTTATATGCAAGGTGGCTGGGGATAAAGCCTCAGATGAGTTCACATACCGGCAAAGGTGGCCTATTTATCATAGAGTTAGGTCCCTTTGATTGCTGAAAATGTTGATTTTTGACCTTGTCAACGCTGTAGCCCCTTCAGTTTTGATCGGATCTTTTTGAAACTTATATGTAAGGTGGCTGGGGATAAAACCTCGGATGAGTTCGAAAACCGGCCAAGTTGCCCCATTCACTATATAGTTATGTCCCTTTGATGGCTGAAAATGTCGATTTTTTACCTTGTCATCACTGTAGCCCCTTCAGTTTTGATCGAATCTTTCTGAACCTATATGTAAGGTGACTGGAGATAAAACCTAGGATGAGTGTGAATACCGGACAAGTTGGCCCATTTATCATTGATTTACGTCCCTTTGATTGCTGAAAATGCCGATTTTTGAACTTGTCATCACCATAGCCCCTTCAGTTTTGATCAGATCTTTCTGAAACTTATATGTAAGGTGGCTGGGGATAAAATCTTGGATGAGTTCGAAAACAGGCCAAGTCAGCCCATTTATCGTAGAGTTATGTCCCTTTGATGGCTGAAAATGTTGATTTTTGACCTTGTCATTACCGTAGCCCCTTCAGTTTTGATCAGATTTTTCTGAAACTTATATGTAAGGTGGCTGGGGATGAAACCTCGGATGAGTTCGAAAACTGGCCAAGTCGGCTCATTTATTTTAGAGTAACATCCCTTTGATTGCTAAAAATGCCAAATTTTGACCTTGTCATCACCGTAGCCCCTTCAGTTTTGATCGGATCTTTCTGAAACTTATATGTGAGGTGGCTGGGAATAAAATCTTGGATGAGTTTGAATACTGGCCAAGTCTGATCGGAACTTTCTGAAACTTACATGTAAGGTGGCTGGGAATAAAACCTCAGGTGAGGTCGAATACCGGCCAAGTCGGCACATTTATCATAGAGTGACGTGCCTTTGATTGCTGAAAATGCCTATTTTCGACATTGTCATCACTGCTGCCCCTTTAGTTTTGAACGGATCTTCATGAAACTTACAAACAAGGAAGTCAGGCAGAAAGCTTGGAGGAGTTTGAAAACTCTTGTTTTTGAACTTGTCATCACCATAGCCACTTCAGTTTAGATCAGATCTTCTTAGCAAGTCAGGAATAAAAGCTTGAATGAGTTTGAAAACCGGTGAGGTCAGCCTCTTAATCATAGAGTTACATTCTACTTGATTTTCAGAAAATGCTTACCCTGTCATCACCATGTCCTCCCATAAAGCCTTCAGTAAAGGTTGGCACTTCCTTAAACTTTGAATCTGTTAGCTCAGGTGAGCGATACAGGACCAAGCTAGCTTGGTCCTCTTGTTTTACAAATCGTTTTGCAATCGAGCAAGGAGTCCAAAAACTGCAGATTGAATGGCAAACAGTGTAGACCTTGATCAGACTGGTCCTTTGAGAGAAGTCTGATCTGGGTTTGCATTGTTTGCTTAGGCACTTAGGATCATTACGGTGTTATCAAGAAGGCATTAAGGCTTTCACTTTCTTAAAACATGTACCTTGGATCCATTGAAGTGGCATGCGGACAAAAATGGTTCTGATTAGACTGACCAGGGCCAAGTTGCTCCAGGCTTCGTTAGTGTAGCGAGCTTATTAAAATTCAAGTTGTTAATTGTAGCAAGAACAATATTCTGATAATCTTGTATTTTTGCTTGAAAAATGTGAGTAGCTTTTGCATTTGCAAAAGTTACTCACATTTTTCCAGCAAAAATATCAATGTATATGCCATATTTAAAGATTGAAGATTTTACGATGCATGAAATAATGACATTGTTAGCTTCCAGCAACTTGGTCCAGATGTACAGGTTGGTTTGAGCCTGCGCTGACTGTATGGTATGAAACAGGTTTTCTCTGGGTCGAGCTATTTAATCACCACTTTAAGTTAATACACTCGCTTAACAACTTTAAACAACAGTGGCTAGTGATAATTTGTAATGTATCATGATAATGCTTTGTAGGTTTAAAAATCTTCTTTTGGGGCTTACGCGACAGAGTTATATTAAAATGGGATACTTTACCTATAATGCACCAATCATATATAATCATTGCCCCTCACTGCCCCGGCCCCCGCCCATCGGGGCTTGAAGAAATAGATGGGCTACATTATGCTTCCACGCAGAGTTGAATCCAACTGCACGTGAGTACTGGTAAACTACTTAGAGGTTCTAAACATGCCCAGGAAAAGTGGTGCGAGTTGGAATGTTCATGCAAATTAACCCTATTGGTTTCACTGGGCGGCAGGGCTTGAGATGTCTTTTCATCTCAGTGTTGGGTAAAAGTCCCACAAAATTTGAAGCAACATCTCTAAAATGACCTATACAATGTTGACAGGGATGTTAAACCCCAAATCAAACAAACAAACCCTCACTGCCCCACCTCAGCATACTGACCGCCTCTGTGGAGCACTGACTCTTAATCATTAGGTCTCTCACCACTGTGATAAGAGCCTCACTCAGGGCATATGTGAGAGGCCATATTCGGCAACGGAAGGTCAGGTGTTTTTTCTCCCGATACTTCAGTTTTCGCCCATCTGAGATCGGATTTTACCAAGTTAACGACTTTATTTGTTAATTGAGGGATCTGATTTCTCAGTCCACATCCGAGATGGTTGTTTTATCATTTTCATACCCATAGGGAAAAATGCATTTGATCAATTGTCTTTTTTGTTTCATCATAAAAGTCTTTGCTCTACGTTATTCTGTGTTTTATGTAGAGATGCATAAGTGATGTCATTTTCTGACATCATTCTTAATGTCACATGCGAGCTGTCCCTGCCCGTGGGCAAGACAGAATTTTCCTGCACCACTAAAATAGAAGAAACACTGTCCTGTGTGTAACAAAATATAAAGTGTGGAGCCTTTACCAGTTGCTGGTTGATGCACTGTTGGGCTTCTATCAGGTGTTGGGCTTCTACCAGACCTTTGATGATTCCTATCAATGTCCATGCGTGGGGGTGCAATGATTAAAAGTATGTGGTGTATAACTTGCTTGGCAATTGTGGATGGATCCTGACTTAACCCTCTCATTTCTCTTTGTTTTAAATCTCAGCAAACATTTTCTGCACTGGTTTGTACTGGGAGACTTTTTTGGCATTGGCAAGTCCATTTCAGCAACGAAAACATAGGCCTGACAGCCCTTAATGACAAATGTTGTCCAACATACAGCAGTGGAAGAATCCACTAACATACAATGGGTTAAACCTATTTTAAGACTTGTGCAACCAACAAAGACTAAGATTAGCCTGCACATGCACAGTCTGATCAGAGTCTTTGCTGTTCACATGAGTCTTCTATATAGCGTCTAGACTATTCAAAAGCAACATGTGAAGATTCTTGACAGAATGGTTTGGAGCAGAAATAAGAAGCAGAATAAGAAAATAATGTATACCTCCGTAAACCCCAGTTTTCTTTATATAAAGTGGGGTTTAGTGTGGGGGGGGGTCTTCAATTCACGGGCTTTGTTCACGTGATGACAGGTCTTCTTGTTAGTTTTTATTATGCTCTTGCTAAAAATATTATATAACAGGTTTAACATGTTGAGCCCCAGAAAAGAGAGGTTATCCGCATATTATTTGTCTTATTTTTGCTCAAAAATGTATGTTGTGGGTACTCATTAGAAGCGTCTCACCAATGTTTTTCTGCAGAAATAAGAAAAATATCTGTACTTTTTGGATGAAAAAAAAATGTGCCTTATCTGTAGCTATGCAGGGTGACATATATAGTAACTCTTCAAGCTCTAAGCAGATTCAGCAAACAGATTTTCAGATTTTTTTTTTTTTTCATTTTTCTCCGAAAATAAGGTGTACAATTCACACATGCCTTATCTTTGCTGAAAAATAGTAACAAAAAATAGATTGTCAGATGCTGTTAAATTTTCTGCAGTGCTTGATGAGTTAAACTATTACAGAAAATGAATAATATTAGAATATAAACATAGTATACTGAAAATGTAATCCATGCTATTAAGGGGAAAGGAACACCTTCAGGGAAGGCAACTCCTTCAAAAGTATTTTTGTTTCCCATGTCAATAGGGGTCAGTTATTAAAGGAAAGAATTTGCTCCTGAGGAGCAAATTCTTTCCTTTAAGAGTAGACCCCTTTTTCAATGAGATGGGGCTTATAGAAAAGCGAACAGGAAGTTGCAAAAGTTGTCTATCTTTGAAAAATGGCGGAAAAATCTCCCAGGTGTTCCCATTCCCCTTAAGTTCTGTCAAAAAGAGTTTTTGACAGCCAGTTTTCTGAAAGTTTCTCTGCTTGCATGCAGCATGTTTCTTGATATAATTTCTTACCCTATTTTTTACTCAACAAACTTAATATCTACGCATCATTCTAATGCACTCACAGACTTAAGACTCCATTTTATCTGTTCAAGACACCATCTTGACACCATCGTTATGGTACATTGAGTTGGCAACCAGGGCCAAGCCTTTCAAACCTAACAAAATCCTTAGTTAACATTTTATTAACCCTGTTCCTGGTGATGTCCCCGCCCATAGGGCTTGAAGAAATATATGGGCTGCATGATGCTTCCAGGCAGAGCTGAATCCGGCCCGCACACTAGTACTGGTAAACAGCTTAGAGGATCTAAGCCTGTCCAGGAACCGCGGTGCGAGGCGGACCATCCATGCTAATAAACCCTATTGGTTTCATTGGGCGACATGACTTGAGATGTCATTTCATCTCTATGTCGAGTAAAAGTCCCACAAAATTGGAAGCAACGTCTCCAAAATGACCTTTACAGTGTTGACGGGGACGTTAAACCTCAAATTTAACCAAACTAGTCCTGGTGAACTAGGATACGCTCTAACTTTGCAAACAGTGTAAATCACGACAAGTGTCTTATTCTGCTCTCTGGATTTGCTGGGATCCAGAAATGGTTACTGTGACTTGTGTAGACTGGTCATTCTTGCACACCAGATAAGGAAATCTGTAGCTTTAGCCTGGGACAGAAATTCTGTTTTTATGCTGGTGTTCTTACCCCGGGACACTGTAAAAAATCGAATATTCTCGCGTGTTTGATATGCTCTGGTTGAATACGACCTCATATGTGTCGTCGTTAAGGTTGTCGTCACAGCACATTATGTGACGACACTAAACATCACACCATTGTCATCACAATATGGTGGACACCGGCAACCGAAGTGCCTGCATTAATAAAAATCCAGGCTCAGAAATGAAGGGTATGCAAGAAAAAGAATCTAACATGGGTGTGAGGGGTGGTTAGAAAATACGTTCCTCAGGATCACAGTTTGGCATCACTTGGCAAGCCTCGTGATGCAGGCCTGTGACCCTCAGTACGGATTTTTCTAACCACTCCTCACACCCATGTAAGATTCTTATATTCTGCCTGGATGCACAGACTGATGTGAGCCAACCTTAGTACCACATGTCAGCTTGGACCATTTCGTGTGTGCAGGCTCATACATAGCTTCAGATGAGGAGTGCTGAGGATAATTGAGGATAATTTTTCTTATTTCTCCATAAAAACACATGTTGTGGGTACTTGTTAGGATCTCCTCATTGAGGTGATTCTAATAAGTACCCACAACATGAATTTAACTGTTAAAGCATGTTGTGGGTACTTGTTAGAATCACCACTTTGAGGCAATCCTAATAAGTACCCACAACATGAATTTAACTGTTAAAGCATGTTGTGGGTACTTGTTAGAATCACCTCAGTGAGGCAATCCTAATAAGTACCCACAACATGAATTTAACTGTTAAAGCATGTTGTGGGTACTTGTTAGAATTGCCTCAGTGAGGCAATCCTAACAAGTACCCACAACATGTATTTAACTGTTAAAACAAGTTGTGGGTACTTGTTAGAATCGCCTCACTGAGGCGATTCTAACAAGTACCCACAACATGTATTAAACAAAACTTTTTGGTTAAAAAGTATGTGTTAGACTCTCTTCTCTGAGATGAGTCTCACAACAAGAACCCACAACATAGGTTTTGACAAGTTATCCTCAAATTATCCTCAATAATCCTCCTTAACTGGAATCCAGGGCCACATATATTTTCTAAACATTTTTCCTTCTATTCATCTTGCCTAGAAGCTAGGTATTTTGGTAGGCATATTAATAAAGAAATAATTTGGCCATTCTGTTGCTTTTTGAGCTTCAAGGTTAGTCTACTGATATATGTATAAAACTTTCCATTTGCAAATATGTTCTATAAATAGGTAATCCAACACATAAGTAAAAATTGTAGGGTTTTCAGCTTTTTTCTGGGCCAGACTAGCTAGTTTCAGCCAATTAGGCCATCAGAAGTTTTCAAAATTAGGCAGTGGAAACAGTGATCCCAAAGGACTTGAAAATACGACCCACACTATGATGATGGTCAGGGAGAGTTTTTTACGGCCACCACACTTCACTTTCCAATAACACCAGTTGTGGTAAATAAGCATGTTCTATAAATAGGTAATCCTTTGGAAGTAAGGAATACAGCGTGTGTACTTGAAAATTTTTACAAGTATTTTGCCTGGACCAGACTAGCTAGTTTCGTCCCACTAGCTAGGCCTCATGAAATGTTATACCCTCATATATTTACAGAATTTTGAAGTTGACTTTGAACTTTCTCACACTAGTCCACTGGCATGGCCAGAAGAACATTATTGTAATGCACAGAAAGGAAAGTGTGGGAAAAAAATTAATGTGTTTCTCAAGGTGCCAGTGGGAGTGAATTACAGTTGAACTTTGATGGCTCGAACCCCTTTTGGACCATGAGGGTTACTATTAGTGCCATACCAGGAAGCAAAATGGAGATAATTGTGGGATACCTTTTCAACGTTTTGTATTATAACTATGTTGTGTGTACTCATTAGAATCGCCTCAGCGAGGCGATTCTAATGAGTTCACACAACATACACTTACAAGATAAACGAAGAAAATCTCGTATTTGGAGGAAATCCCTGCGGCCTCAAGAACGGGTTCGACTCATCCATGGTAATCGAGCCATTGGTCTTCGATCCATTGAAGTTCTACTGTATTCCCTTTAAGAGCAGCCCCTTTAAAATGGTAAAACTTGTAGTTTCCATTACATCCATGCCTAGTGTGGAGGTTTGGAGCTATGCCTATTCAGTCTGATCAGGCTCCGACTCTGACATTCAGCACAAACAGTTTCATCATATGAGTCCCGCCAAGCGAATTTGGGTCTTCGAGCATTCCGTCATGACAAATATTAACTGCGCATGCCCAGCCATTCAGAGGGGCCAGGGATATTGCTTTCTGTCTGAAGGTTCCTCTTGAGTCACTGCTTGTATGAGCGAGCAGCGAAGGTTCTGGCGAGACTGCGCGGATGCGCAGGCTCGCCTGAACCATCGCTGCTCGCATAGGCGATAAGTACCAAAATCGCTTGACGAGGCCCATATTGAAGAGGAAGAGCACAAATTTTACAATAGCTACAGCACTGTTTGCCAAGCACTAGTGTAACTGTCAAAATTTTAGGATACTTGTGGCTGTAATGAAATTATGGATTCCAATAATTGGCACAAATTTGCTATTGACAATTTGTTGGGATCAAATTATGTATGGCCAAGAAATATTATCAATACTGATAGATGCTTGGGAGACGAACACACAAGAATGGATAAAGAAATATAAGCTGGTAATTTAGCAATGAAAATTTTTAGTTATTTCCTTGTCTTTATAGATTCGTCATTTGAAAGTACGGCCCCCGCCCATAGGGGCTTGAAGAAATATATGGGCTGCATGATGCTTCCACACAGAGCTGAAACAGACCCACACACGAGTACTGGTAAACAGCTTAGAGGATCTGAGCCTGCCAGGCAAAGTGGTGCGAGTCGGCCCGTCCATGTTTATAAACCCTATTGGTTTCATTGTTCTGCTTGGCATGTCATTGCAGTGAATGCCTTTTCATATTTGCCGTAGCTGATGGATTGTATGTAGTGATTGCTATATGGATAGCTCTGTCCTGCCAAACTTATCTGCTATTACTATGTTTCAAAACATGATATGAGTCTTGACATGAAACTAACCATACCATAATCTGTTAACCGACCCGATAGCTCAGTTGGTAGAGTGTCCCCTCCAGGGAACGGGAGTTCACGGGTATTCCCGGCCGCGACATACATAAGTCGTTAAAAATGGTACTAGCTGCTCCTGGCTTGGCACTCAGATTTATGGGGTAGAGCTAGGACTGGTCGACCCAGTGTCAGGATAATGCGACTGGGTGTGGTATCATGTAATGTGTCTGGGACATGATACTTCAGTGAGGCAGCACTATAAAAGTGAGCATTGAGCTCCCTGTCGTAACCAGACACCGTCGTGATATGACTGAAAAATTGTTGAAAGCGACGTTAAACCCGAATTCACACACACACACACACACACACACACACACACACACACACACACACACACACACACACACACACACACACACACACACACACACACACACACACACACACCTGTTCAACTTAACTATTTATTAGGGCCCCGCACTGAAAGTGTGGGTGCCCTATAGTAATCACTCTGTCCGTCTGTCTGTCTGTCTGTCTGTCCGTCTGTCCGTCCACAAATTTTTTTATCAACATTTTCCTACTCCTCTGATAGCGCTGCCGGGGCCCTAGTCAGTTTCACTGACAGCTCTAGTTTATTTATTTATTTTATTTTCTAGAGTCGGACAGAGGAAGAAGAAGCAAAGATAAGAGAATTAGAAAAATCACTGAGGAAGGAGAAAGACCGATCGGACAAGTTGGAGACTGATTATCTCACACTGAAGGTAAAATAACATGACTTTCTTCCATATACAGTAGAATTCTGCTATTAAGACCACCTGAAATTAAGACTAAATCTGCTTTTAACTCTTATCCTGCTGTTCACGACAAGCCTTTTCTTTGCAAACAGTGTAGATCCAGATCAGATGGCTTCTGAAGAAGCCATCTGATCAGGATCTACACTGTTTGATGTTCAATTTATGATTTTGTAGGAATAAATTACATCTAGTAATCTGATTGGTTCAAAGTCAGAAATGGGTGCGGCTAAACTGAATATTCAGCAAGAGAAGGGTTAAAAGCTTGTTGAGAAGGTTTCAGTTATTCTTTATTTGTATTTTCTACAATATGTATCTCCTAATAAGAGACCACCTTTGTGAATTTTCAAAAGTGGACTTAAAGACCACTTTTGAACAGTCCCAAAGGTGGTCTCAATATAGGAATTTCACTGTATTTACACCAGTGCAACCTAATTCTGTTGTATGTTTTCTGTCGAGCCTCAAGGCTGGATAAAAATGCTTTTTGTGCATTTGCTGAGACTAAATTTAGGGCTGGAAAAATCCACTCAACAACTAGCAACGGCAAGTAAAATTTTTGTTGAATCCCAATGAAACTTAACATATCTACATGCTTTTGCACATGCAAGATGAGTGGAATTTTGAAGAATTTGCAATCACTGTAAATTTCTGTATCCTAGTTGCTTCTTTTTGTGTAAGCAGATTTTAATTTAATAACAAAAATAAAAGACAGAAATGCCGTAAGGGTGAATGGTGATGGCAGAAAGCAGTAGTCAGAAATCAAGAATGCTTTTGTTAGACAACATAAAGCAATTATATGTCAGGGAGCCCATAAGTCACATTGGCAGTTACTTTTGTTTTGCTACAAAGTCCACTACAGTCAATACAGTATGCTAAGATAAGAGTATCTTTTGGTATGGAAGAACATGTTGGAATAAATCTTATTATTTCTCTTTATAAATCTTACTATTTCTCCTTAAAAACATACATTGTGGGTACTTATGAGTTCCCATAACATACCGTAACGATCCTAAGTGTTTGGGAAAACATGCCTAAGCAAACTTCAGATCCAGACCAGACTGCTCCTGAAGAAGCAGACTGATCAGGGTCTACACTGTTTGCCATTCTGTCTGCAACTTTTGGACTCCTTGCTGGATCATGAAACAAATTTGTCAAGATTTTAGGAGAATTATGGCAAGTCTTTAAGGTGTCCGAATTTTTAGGATTTTTGCATATAGGATCTTACATGAGTGCTCATGTATTATTGAATTTATTAAACGAGTTGAGGAAAAGGGATAAAACGCTCGGCATACATGAGCACGAATGCAAGATTCTTTTTATCATATGACATTTAAAACACGTTTTATTCACGATTGTTTACAAAAATGTCAAAATTCCGCCATTAGTAAATGCGACGTCGATTAGGACGTCGTACATGTAACGTTACGGGGCGTATCTACCTCATTTGCATATTTAATCCACTAGTGGATTATCGAAAATATGACATGACGTTATTACACTCTCAGACGCGACGTCATATGATAAAAGGGTTTCTAACAAGAAATACGAATTATGGCAAGCCCTTAAGGTGTCTGAATTTTTAGGATTTATACGTTAGGTTTCTAAAACAAAATAAGAAAAAATATCCCTTATTTATTCTCATTACTCCTAAATTGCAACTATGAAACTGGATTACAGTCTCCCCATCTCCCTTCAACCCTTTTTGTTCCAAATGGAATCTTCCTCCTTATATATGGCAGGAGTCCATTTCGAAATTTAGGTGTGTCAGGTTGTGTTTTCTTCAAAATTTGTTTTGTAAATGGCTTAACTTTTCGCAAACAGTGTAGGCCTTGATCAGACGCCACATTCTGTGGTGTCTGATCTGGGCCTGCACTGTTTGAGAATTACCCAGTATGGGGTTTCTGGTACAAAATGGGTTAAAAAATGGTGGTCAATTTACTCCAGTCCAGATGTATATATTTATCTTAACAGGCTGTGACAGAGCGTCAGGAGTCAGACTTGCTGTCTATGGAAGAGACACAAACCTCATACCTAGACCAGGTAGAAGAACTGACACACAAACTTTCACAGGCAGAAACCAAAGTTCAGACCTACGAGTCTACAAGGCTTGAAGAGGGTGCCAAAGTGAGTACAACAGTTACTTCACACAAATAGCGTGTTACTTCACACAAACAGTGTGATAGCTCAGTGGTTAGTGCAATTGCCTCTGATGCTAGAGGTCCTAGGTTCATTTCTGGCAGTGGCGATAAAATTTTGGTGTCCGAACACACTCTGTTGGCATCATTTACAGGGATGGATGTCATAAAGTGTACCGTCCTTTGGGTCGGGACGTTAACTGGAGCCCCCCCTGTGCAGGGAGAGTCATGCCCTGTGCATGTTAAAGACCCCTACCGTAATTACGTGTTTACTGTGTAGGCTTTCATCCTGCAAACTCGGTGTGTATGTAATGTGCGAGTAATGGTCAGATTTGACAGATTGCAGTATAAGTAGAAAGAAAGAAAGAAAGAAAAAAAGGTATGCCTAGCTTTTCTTCTAAAGATGCCACAGAATGTGGCATCTGATAAGGGTCCACACTGCTTGCTTTAAATACAGGATTTTTTTTTGTAAAATTAATAACATATAAATCTAGTCTCTGTAGCTCAGTCAGATGCATCAGACTGGTGATCAGGAGGCTGAGGGCTCACATTACGATAACAGATGCATGTGACATAGTACAGTCTTTCATTTCTTCAAAATGGTAATTTTTAATGACAGATTCTTTCTGTCATTCTTCGTTGTGCTGCATGTTTACAATTTTAACGTCCGAACTTCCGGCTTCCACTACTTTTGAAATATGACTCCGCGCAAATAGTCCGTTGTTTGTTGACTTTTCATGCTCGCTGTCTCAAAACTAATTTCTCATGGCATTATTTCCGCATTTTGATTACATGTTTTGTTTCATTTGTAATCAAAATACAAAAATGATCTTTCTTAAATTACAAACAAAACGGGAAAAGTTAATTGAATATGCATAAGGAAAGTTCCCATTTTATACAGACGACCGCATAATGGGTCATGGCGAATCTTGGAGGCGGCGTCTAACCACAGCCGTCACTGCGGGCTTCACTGTTGTCGAAAGTTAGCCCATTTTTTCCTAAATTAATTCCTATATTTCTAGCTGACGCCCCTTAATTTTGAACCGGGATTTCGAAATGAAATCTTCGTCAGATAAGTGATAATATTACATTCAGTACAAAATGGGTTATGATTAATTATATTTGTATCAATACGCCATTAAAGTACCTTTGTATATTTTTAGAAAAGAAAGACAACAAAAACAATATGTATAGAGCTACAATCAGTGCACACCATTTAAGTATCTAGATAAACTTTGAAAAATAAAGAAAATAGACCATATAATAAGCTGTATTTAACTTTTGACTATCGGCCAAGCCGCTTTGTCTGGTCCTGACCCGCACACAACAGTTACAGGCCAGGTTAAGATTTTACCCCTTCAACCCACGAGTTTCTCAAGTTCACTCTTCAGTCACTGAATTTGTACGCGTCCATTCTACACATGTAAATTGGGTGTCTAGTCAATAGTCGTCAATAGCATGTAGAACCGAATGCGGTGTATCATTATGAGCCATCTCACCAGGTTCTACACTGTTTGCATCTGTAGATATCTGTACTTGGCTATAAAGGGCTGAAAGGGTACAGACTCATAACACTTACATGACCTAATTAAATGCGAAGTGCGTGACGCTAGAAACTTCACTGTACGGTAGCAAGCCAGCAATAATAAACTCCTAACAGTTATCACTGTCCAATTCTGCTGTATAGGTCTAAATAACTGAATATGTAAGCACAATTTTGTGATAAATAATTAGTTACATGCCGCAAAACTTCAAACATCGCACAAAAAGTGTTTTCCTTTATTGTAGCGCACGACATAAGGCAGGTTCTTGACTAAGCCGCGAAACACATCTCAGTCAACAAGTGTAAGCTTTTACAAGAAAGTTGCGGCTATGTGTTGTCATAAAACTGGCAACTAGCCCAGCAGGCACATGACGTAATTGTGACGTCACATCAACGTCGGTGCAAGGTCATGACATTGCATCAACGTTGATTTGACGTTGCCCTAGCGACGTGTGCCTGCTGGGTAGTCATTTGCATGTTGTTTTATTTATAATGTCCAAGTAAAATGAAGATGAAAGTGTTTAACAGACGATTCACCTCAGTTTTGTGAACCAAACTAAAAATCAGCACTCCAGCGCCATTGTCCTTATCACTTAATAAAGTAAATCTGAATTGCACGACCCGCAGAAAAGTGACCGACTGTAGTCGGTTGATTTTCTAAGAGTGCCCTAAAATCACCGTGTCATTCTGTCAGTCTGTCACTCTGTCTGTCCGTCCGTAACCCGTTTGTGAAAATTGGTGATAGTGACTTAACCGCTTGGAATATTTGAACAATTTTTGTCATACTGAAAGATATCAATGAGATCTAACCAATGAACTTGCAAAATATTACATTCCATTTAGTATAGCCTCGCCGAGGCGAAAAATGTGAAAATTTTCGAACTGCTTCTCCTCGGAAACCGTTGGGCCGAATGAAGTCAAATTTCATATGAAGCCTCTATGGGATGGGGGAAACCAAAATTTGCTCATGGGGTCCAGGTCACATGACCAAAATGGCCGCCAAGCCATATATGGTCTGTCTGTCTGTCCGTCCGTAACCCGTTTGTGAAAATTGGTGATAGTGACTTAACCGCTTGGAATATTTAAACAATTTTGGCATACTGATAGATATCAATGAGATCTAACCAATGAACTTTCGAAGTATTACATTACATTTAGTATAGCCTCGCCGAGGCGAAAAATGTGAAAATTTTCGAACTGCTTCTCCTCGGAAACCGTTGGGCCGATTGAAGTCAAATTTCACATGGAGCCTCTATGGGATGGTAGAAATCAATATTTGCTCATGGAGTCCAGGTCACATGACCAAAATGGCCGCAAAGCCATATATGGTAAAAGCCCTTCAAAAATAGTCTTCTCCACTGGGCAGATTTCCACCAAACTTGATAAATAGCATCTGGGATGTAGGCCCATCATAAATTGCTAAAATGGTGACCCTGGGTTGACATTGACCTTTGTGCCTAGGTCAAACTTTGACAAATCTGCTTTTGTATTGGAAAAGTGAGAATGCATTTTATCCTGCAAACCATTCAGAATACAGTACTAAAGTATAAGATATATTTTTGCTCCTTACGATAAGGCGCATTTATTGGGGGAGCCGTTTTAGGTCCAGGTCACATGACCAAAATGACCGCCATACCCATATATGGTAACACTCATAAAGCTAAAAGCATCCGGCGGGTCGTGCACTTCAGCTGAAGCACTGGGTTTTCACAGAATCTGTCATTTCAGTGCCTTTTGGCGCTTTGATTCTGACAAGTATTTGTGGTATTTTTCTTATTGATACTTGAAGCATAGGTTGTGGGTGCTCGTTAGAACCGCCTCATTGAGTCAGTTCTAACGAGTACCCACAACCTATGTCTTAAGAGAAGAAATAAGCAAAATATTGCATACCGTATTCGGGCGTGTATTACCCGCAGTTTTTTTCTCTCAAATTACAGGCCCAAGTTCTGGGTGCGGGTAATCCGCCCGAATTATTTTTGGACCTTTTTATTTTTACTTTTGTCAGCTGAAAATCCGATGCATCTCATGTTATGCTCTATCCTTTTACGATTCCCGACATAAATAACGTTTAATTGGCCACTCAATTTTACTTACACATGAGTAATATAACAATCACTATTACAAGCAAGCCCGATTTCGTGAGTATTATTCCTAAAACTCTGATTTTAAACAAAATAAACAAGCAAGTTCAATGCGAACATCAAAGTTTTCCGGCATCCAAACTGCCGCCCTCAAATCACCGCTAGTTTTTTTCTGCACGCGATCGGTAAATGACGTCATCGTACCCCAGCAACCCCACACGTGTCTATTGTTTTATCTTAATGGGGCGTATCTGTCTCATAAAAAATGTTTGGAAACAGTAAAAGTATTCTCGCTAGCAAAACAGCGCTTTCCGTAAGCTCCGTGTCAATACCCAACAACAGAATACAGATGTGTTAACACAAAGAGTTCAACTTTTCTCGCCAAGCGTCTGCTATTTGGCGCCAAAAGATAACCGTTCACGAGATAGCAGAATAGTCGTAGCAACTCGTCTTAGGAGCAATTAAATAATTTTCACACTGATTGCGGATTAAATTTTATGATTGGGGAATAAACGCAAATTAGAGACATAACTTGACCATATTTTCACACCTTATCGACACGCACCGCAGGGTGGCAATTATATGACAGGGATTAACAATAGTGTCATAATTGAACCGCTATAAATCACTAAACAGTGTAAATCCAAATCAGACATCTGCGGCGTCTTTCTGAGGTGTCTGATCTGGGACTGCACTGTTTGCCGATGTCCCAAAAAGAAACGTCTGCAGCGTCTTTCTGAGGCGTCTGATCTGGGACTGCACTGTTTGCCGATGTCCCAAAAAAGGGCCGCGGGCATATGTGGGTTAATAAATAAATAACAATGGTGAACAGGTAAAGTTTTTTCAACATTTTAATGCAAAATACATGCTTTCTGGTGATACTCGCACGCACGTGCATTTTTCCGCCTTTTGAAGACGATCGCGTGTTCCGTTGTGTGCTACAAAAACTGGCCAAATTCTTACTTTTTCTCACTTACGCATCCACCAAAATTTCAGCAAATGTTCCATGCGGGTAATACAACAGTATAACAGTTTTCCCCCAGATTTTGGCAAAAAAAGGGGGTGCGGGTAGTACGTAAATGCGGGTAATACACACCCGAATACGGTATCCCCTTAAACCCAGTTTTCTCTATATAAAATAGGGTTTAAAGGGGTGTTCGTTTCACAGACTTGGTGATTGCTGCTGGGTCAGCGAAACTCTTTTTGCAGTCAACAAGAACTTAGATCAAAATATCCTGTATATTTGAACAGCCTAGCTCTTGTCCTGATGAATAATTAATTTAGCCACACCCATTTCTGACTTTCAACCAATCAGATTATATGATGTAATTTATTCCAACAAATTAAGAAACTGAATGTCAAACAGTGTAGATCCTGATCAGAAGCCATCTGATCTGGATCTACACTGTTTGCAAAGGTAGGGGATGTCATGAACAGCGGGATGAGGGTTAAGTTGTTTTTAGCTCACCTGTCACGTAGTGACAAGGTGAGCTTTTGGGATCACTTTTTGTCCGTCGTCCGTCGTGCGTGTGTGCGTGTGTGCGTGCGTGCGTGCGTGCGTGCGTGCGTGTGTGCGTAAACTTTTTCTTCAAACGACATCTCCTCCTAAACCACTGATCAGATTCTAACCAAACTTCACAGGAATGATCCTTAGGTGGTCCCCTTTCAAAGTTGTTCAAATGGTTCCGGTCCATTGCACATCTAGGTCACAGGAGCTAAAAATAGATTTTTAAAATGAAAACTTTAAAAATCTTCTTCTCTGAAACCGAAAGGCCCAGGTCTTCGATATTTGGTATGAAGCTTCATCTAGTGGACCTGTACCAAGATTGTTCAAATTATGGCCCTTGGGCCAGAAATGCCCCCGCCCCGGGGGCCTTTGGGTTTACATAGGCTTATATAGGGAAAATCTTTAAAAATCTTCTTCTCTGAAACCACAAGACCCAGGTCTTTGATATTTGGTGTGAAGCTTCACCTAGTGGACCTCTACCAAGATTGTTCAAATTATGGCCCTTAGGCCAGAAATACCCCCGCCCCGGGGGCCTTTGGGTTTACAAAGGCTTATATAGGGAAAATCTTGAAAAATCTTCTTCTCTGAAACCGAAAGGCCCAGGTCTTTGATATTTGGTATGAAGCTTCATCTAGTGGACCTGTACCAAGATTATTCAAATTATGGCCCTTGGGCCAGAAATGCCCCCGCCCCGGGGGCCTTTGGGTTTACATAGGCTTATATAGGGAAAATCTTTAAAAATCTTCTTCTCTGAAACCACAAGACCCAGGTCTTTGATATTTGGTGTGAAGCTTCACCTAGTGGACCTTTACCAAGATTGTTCAAATTATGGCCCTTGGGCCAGAAATACCCCCGCCCCGGGGGCCTTTGGGTTTACAAAGGCTTATATAGGGAAAATCTTGAAAAATCTTCTTCTCTGAAACCGAAAGGCCCTGGTCTTCGATATTTGGTATGAAGCTTTATCTAGTGGACCTGTACCAAGATTGTTCAAATTATGGCCCTTGGGCCAGAAATGCCCCCGCCCCGGGGGCCTTTGGGTTTACATAGGCTTATATAGGGAAAATTTTTAAAAATCTTCTTCTCTGAAACCACAAGACCCAGGTCTTTGATATTTGGTGTGAAGCTTCACCAAGTGGACCTCTACCAAGATTGTTCAAATTATAGCCCTGGGGCCAAAAATGCCCCCGCCCCGGGGGCCTTTGGGTTTAAATAGGCTTATATAGGGAAAATCTTTAAAAAATCTGCTCCTGTGACACCACAAGGACCAGGTCTTTGGTATTTGGTGTGAAGCTTCACGTAGTAGACCTCTACCAAGATTGTTCAAATTATAGCCCTAGGGCCAAAAATGCCCCCGCCCCGGGGGCCTTTGGTTTTACATAGGCTCTTACAGGGAAAATCTTTAAAAATCTTCTTCTCTGAAACCACAAGACCCAGGTCTTTGATATTTGGTATGAAGCTTCATCTAGTGGACCTCTACCAAGATTGTTCAAATTATAGCCCTTGGGCCAGAAATACCCCCGCCCCGGGGGCCTTTGGGTTTACAAAGGCTTATATAGGGAAAATCTTGAAAAATCTTCTTCTCTGAAACCAAAAGGCCCAGGTCTTCGATATTTGGTATGAAGCTTCATCTTGTGGACCTATACCAAGATTGTTCAAATTATGGCCCTTTGGCCAGAAATGCCCCCGCCCCGGAGGCCTTTGGGTTTACATAGGCTTATATAGGGAAAAGCTTTAAAAATCTTCTTCTCTGAAACCACAAGACCCAGGTCTTTGATATTTGATGTGAAGCTTCACCTAGTGGACCTCTACCAAGATTGTTCAAATTATAGCCCTGGGGCCAAAAATGCCCCCGCCCCGGGGGCCTTTGGGTTTAAATAGGCTTATATAGGGAAAATCTTTAAAAAATCTGCTTCTCTGACACCACAAGGACCAGGTCTTTGGTATTTGGTGTGAAGCTTTACGTAGTAGACCTCTACCAAGATTGTTCAAATTATAGCCCTAGGGCCAAAAATGCCCCCGCCCCGGGGGCCTTTGGTTTTACATAGGCTTTTACAGGGAAAATCTTTAAAAATCTTCCTTCTCTGAAACCGTAAGGCCCAGGTCTTTGCTGTTTGGTATGAAGCTTCATCTAGTGGACCTCTACCAAGATTGTTCAAATTATAGCCCTAGGGCCAAAATTGCCCCTGCCCCGGGGGCCTTTGGTTTTACATAGGCTTATACAGGGAAAATCGTTAAAAATCTTCCTTCTCTGAAACCGTAAGGCTCAGATCTGTGATATTTGGTGTGGAGCTTCATCTAGTGGACCCCTACCAAGATTGTTCAAATTATAGTGCTGGGGCCAAAGATGCCACCGCTATGGGGCCCTTCGGTTCTATTTGGGCTTATATAGGGAAAATCTTTAAAAATCTTCTTCTCTGAAACCACAAGGCCCAGGTCTTTGATATTTGGTATGATGCTTCATCTAGTGGACCCCTACCAAGATTGTTCAAATTATAGCCCTGGGGCTAAAAATGCCCCCGCCCCGGAGGCCTTTGGTTTCACATAGGCTTATACAGGGAAAATCTTTAAAAATCTTCTTCTCTGAAACCACAAGGCTCAGATCTTAGATATTTGGTGTGAAGCTTCATCTAATGAACCTCTACCAAGATTGTTCAAATTATAGCCCTTGGGCCAAAAATGCCCCCATCCCCGGGGCCTTTGGTTTTTCATGAGGTCTAATTGGCCTAAACTAGCTAGTCTGGCCAAGAAAACATGTACACTCCATATGTTTCACTTCTGTGGTGTATTCCTTGCTTCCAAAGGATAACCCTTTTATAGAACATATTTAACTTCACTACAGCTGGTGTGTGGGAATGTGTGGCGGCGGTAAAACGTCTCCCTGCCCTACATCATAGTGTAGATTATATTTTCTTGTCCTTTGGGATCATTGATTCCATTGTGGAATTTTGAAAATATCTGAGGGTCACTTATGAGGCCTAATTGGCCGAAACTAGCTAGTCTGGCCCAGAAAACATGTACACTCCATATGTTTCACTTCTGTGGTGTATTCCTTGCTTCCAAAGGATAACCCTTTTATAGAACAAATTATATAGGGAAAATATTTAAAAATCTTCATCTCTGAAACCACAAGGCTCAGGTCTTTGATATTTGGTATGAAGCTTCACCTAGTATAGCCCTTGGGCCAAGAATGTACTAGAGACACTGATTCTCAGGTGAGCGATTCAGGGCCCTCTGGGCCCTCTTGTTTTTAGGATATACAGAAAAAATCACATTCTGATAGCTGAAGCTGTGCAATGTGTCATGTTTTTTCAGACAAGTCAAGTAGGTCTAGAGTTAGAAGAGAAGAGTGCGAGAGTGACAGAGTTGGAGGATTTCTTGTCGCTGAGGGACAAGGAGATGAAGCAGTTACAAGAGAAACTGAGGGAGCTGGTGAGAAGATAAGAATTATAAAGCTTTTTAACTATAACTGTTCATTATAATACTGCTTTGAATACACCAAAACCTCTCTATAACACAATTAATGGGGCCCAAAGCAGAAACCTTGTTAGTAAAACAACCATTTTATATCCAAACAAAAATGTGTAGATTATATAGAAAAACAAGAGCACCGCATGCGGGTGCCAATCCGACTGCAAAAGTTCTAAGTTGAAAAAGGGGCATAACTGTGCCAAAAATATTTCGAGGGTTACCTCATCTATTGGTATGAGTTCCCCTTTTCATAATGAACAACTAGTCCGAGTTTCAAGTAAATATGTTCAGTAATGACAGAGATATTACAAAATGTCCAAGTTTTTGCACGTTGACGCAGACAACGATGACACAGATGACGCCAGAGCTATGACAATACCTCGTTGTTTTCTTTGAAAACAGCCGGGCTAATGACCATTTACGGTCATTTTTGTCAGGCCTGCTATTAGCATGGCGCGAATAAGCGTCCTGTTTTCCATCCGTTCGTTCGTCTGTCCGTCCATCCCTTGCGACCACCCTAGCGTTCACCCTAATGGTCAAGTTTATTTCTCAAGAACTATAAGAGCTTTATTTATGATACTTGGTACAAACTTGTATCTGGGGATGGTAACTTAAATGCAAGCATCCATATGTGACCTTGACCTATATTTCATGGTTCACTGACTTTGTAAAATATTGCGACCACTCTAACGTTCACCTTAATGGTCAAGTTTATTTATCAAAAACTATAAGATCTTCATTAATGATATTTGGTACAAACTTGAATCTGGGGATGGCAACTTAAATGCAAGCATCCATATTTGACCTTGCCCTAAATTTCATGGTTCACTGTCCTTGTGAAATATTGCGACCACTCTAGCGTTCACCCTAATGGTTAAGTTCATTTCTCATGATTTATTAGATCTTCATTAATGATACTTACCGTATTGTGCTTAAAGATTGGGACACCCAAAGTTTTGGGACACGGTTGAAAATCTTGAAAATAATTATTTTTGACAGTCCAAAAATTTGGGACATACTAAAAATTGCAAGAAAATTATGTAATTTTTCTTTCCAAAGAATTGGGACAGGTTTATTTTTACGAAAACGTAAGAAGAAAAATGCCGCACATGACGATTTTTATTTTTCAGCTTGTCCTTTGCTTGCCAAATCTTACCGTGATGAAATGAAGATATTCAGAGCTGATTTTATCCAGTAAAAGAAATATTCATCAATATACACCGAATTGAAATTAAAGAATTACAAGCATTAGCATTTCTGATCACCTAATCAATTTATTGGTGTCTGAACACAAATCTGGCAACGATTTTACCGATCCGTGGCCGCCATTTTTTGCTCACCGTCACGTAGTGACAAGGTGAGCTTTTGGGATCACTTTTTGTCCGTCGTGCGTGCGTCCGTCCGTGCGTGCGTGCGTAAACAATTTCTTCAAACGACATCTCCTCCTAAACCACTGATCGGATTTTGACCAAACTTCAGAGGAATGATCCTTAGGTGGTCCCCTTTCAAAGTTGTTCAAATGGTTCCAGTCCGTTTCACATCTAGGTCACAGGAGCCAAAAAAAGATTTTTTTCACCAAAACTTAAAAAATCTTCTTCTCTGAAACCACAAGGCCCAGGTCTTTGATATTTGGTATGAAGCTTCATCTAGTGGACCCCTACCAAGATTGTTCAAATTATAATGCTGGGGCCAAAAATGCCCCCGCCCCGAGGCCCTTGGGTTTTAAATGGGCTTATATAGGGAAAATCTTTAAAAATCTTCTTCTCTGAAACTGCAAGGCTCAGGTCTTTGCTATTTGGTATGAAGCTTCATCTAGTGGACCCCTACCAAGATTGTTCAAATTATAGTGCTGGGGCCAAAAATGCCCCCGCCCCGGGGCCCTTTGGTTTTACATGGGCTTATACAGGGAAAATCTTTAAAAATCTTCTTCTCTGAAACCGCAAGGCCCAGGTCTTTGCTATTTGGTATGAAGCTTCATCTAGTGGACCCCTACCAAGATTGTTCAAATTATAGTGCTGGGGCCAAAAATGCCCCCGCCCAGGGGCCCTTTGGTTTCACATGGGCTTATATAGGGAAAATATTTAAAAATCTTCTTCTCTGAAACCGCAAGGCCCAGGTCTTTGCTATTTGGTATGAAGCTTCATCTAGTGGACCCCTACCAAGATTGTTCAAATTATAGTGCTGGGGCCAAAAATTCCCCCGCCCCGGGGCCTTTTTGGTTTTACATGGGCTTATATAGGAAAAATCTTTAAAAATCTTCTTCTCTGAAACCGCAGGGCCCAGGTCTTTGCTATTTGGTTTGAAGCTTCATCTAGTGGACCCCTACCAAGATAGTTCAAATTATAGTGCTGGGGCCAAAAATGCCCCAGCCCCGGGGCCCTTTGGTTTCACATGGGCTTATATAGGGAAAATCTTTAAAAATCTTCTTCTCTGAAACTGCAAGGCTCAGGTCTTTGCTATTTGGTATGAAGCTTCATCTAGTGGACCCCTACCAAGATTGTTCAAATTATAGTGCTGGGGCAAAAAATGCCCCCGCCCAGGGGCCCTTTGGTTTTACATGGGCTTATATAGGGAAAATATTTAAAAATCTTCTTCTCTGAAACCGCAAGGCCCAGGTCTTTGATATTTGGTATGAAGCTTCATCTAGTGGACCCCTACCAAGATTGTTCATATTATAGTGCTGGGGCCAAAAATGCCCCCGCCCCTGGGCCCTTTGGTTTTACATGGGCTTATATAGGGAAAATCTTTAAAATAATAATCAAAAATGAGTTCCCCTAAGAGCAACGAAAACATCCACAAGAAAGAAGATGAGCCACACCACGCAGTCTCGGCCAACAAAGCCCCATCAGTGACCCCGCAACGATCCGGCAAAGAAAGCCAGAGGAAACATACTGCAATTTTGCGAATTTCGAACAGGCAGTCGATTCAAAGACTGATATAAATCAAAATGGGGTCCAAATAATTAAAAACCTGTCTAGAATATGAGTCTAAACCAATAATTTATTTCCGATTTCTCAGAATATTCACGCTGATCTCAAAGGACCAAAAGTAAAATATAAACTGCACTATGGTTGATGTACGGGGAGACTTCTTCTCTGAAACCGCAGGGCCCAGGTCTTTGCTATTTGGTATGAAGCTTCAGCTAGTGGACCCCTACCAAGATTGTTCAAATTATTGTGCTGGGGCCAAAAATGCCCCCGCCCCGGGGCTCTTTGGTTTTACATAGGCTTTATATAGGGAAAATCTTGAAAAATCTTCTTCTCTGAAACCGCAAGGCCTATGTCTTTGATATTTGGTATGAAGCTTCATCTAGTAGACCTCTACCAAAATTGTTCAAATTATAGCCCTGGGGCAAAAAAATGCCCCCGCTCCAGGGCCCTTTTGTTTAACATAGACTTATTTATTGAATATCTTGAAAAATCTTCTTCTCTGAAACCACAAGGCCTAGGTCTTTGATATTTGGTGTGAAATTTCATCTAGTGGACCTTTAAAAAAATCTTCTTTTCTGAAACCGCAAGGCCCAGGTTTTTGATATTTGGTGTGTAGCTTCATCTAGTGGACCTTTGCCAAGATTGTTAAAATTATAGCCTTTGTTGATATTTGGTATTAAGCTTCACCTTTTTAGACCTCACTCAACATTATGCACATTATAGCCCTCGGGTTAATAATGGCCCTCCGCAGGGCCCACTTGTTACTCTATGGATCAGGTGAGCGATCCAGGGCCATCATGGCCCTCTTGTTTTAAATCCATATCATGTGACCACCACGTGACCAGACACGTGGCAGTCACTTGCAAATTTGCATATTTTTATTATATTTTTTGTTCTGTGTGTCTTTTTTCGCCATTAATAATATTTTTTTAAAGAAAAGAGGATAATAATAATAAAAAAAAAAAAACGCTGAACAATTAATATATAAAACTACGTCCTCGGCCGATAACTTCAGGGCTAATGCAAGGTGCACTTCTCAATCCTATTTTCTTCTGATGAACCGGAAAAATCATGAAACTTTTTTATCTTCATTTCAAAATTGCTTGCTTATTTGTTTGTTTGATAGATTGTTTGTTGTTTTCTGCAAGGTCATGGACTGCAGGCTTTTTTCCGGCAATGTCCCGCGAAGACCATACATACGGAAAAAGCCGATCAGTGATTTTTGAATTGATATAAATCGGTACCGGTAAAAAATCTTTTCTTGATAGCTAAACGGTTGTGAATAGAGGTGGATAGATAACCAGGGCTTTGCACAGCCCCCCGAATTATCCCCAGAAGCTCCGTGTCAATAACTAACAACAGCGTTCGACTTTTCCCGCCCAGCGTCTGCTATTTGGCGCCAAACATAACCATTCATGAGATCGCAGAAAAGTCCGTTTTTATTAGCTCACCTGTCACGTAGTGACAAGGTGAGCTTTTGGGATCACTTTTTGTCTGTCGTCCGTCGTGCGTCCGTCCGTCCGTCCGTGCGTGCGTGCGTCCGTAAACTTTTTCTTCAAAAGACATCTCCTCCTAAACCACTGATCAGATTTTGACCAAACTTCACAGGAATGATCCTTACGTGGTCCCCTTTCAAAGTTGTTCAAATGGTTCCGGTCCGTTGCACATATAGGTCACAGTAGCCAAAAATATATTTTTTTCACCGAAAACTTAAAAAATCTTCTTCTCTGAAGCCGCAAGGCCCAGGTCTTTGATATTTGGTATGAAGTTTCATCTAGTGGACCCCTACCAAGATTGTTCAAATTATAGTGCTGGGGCCAAAAATGCCCCCGCACCGGGGCCCTTTGGTTTTACATGGGCTTATATAGGGAAAATCTTGAAAAATCTTCTTCTCTGAAACCGCAAGGCCCAGGTCTTTGATATTTGGTATGTAGCTTCATCTAGTGGACCCCTACCAAGATTGTTCAAATTATAGTGCTGGGGCCAAAAATGCCCCCGCACAGGGGCCCTTTGGTTTTACATGGGCTTATATAGGGAAAATCTTGAAAAATCTTCTTCTCTGAAACCGCAAGGCCCAGGTCTTTGATATTTGGTATGAAGCTTCATCTAGTGGACCCCTACCAAGATTGTTCAAATTATAGTGCTGGGGCCAAAAATGCGCCCGCACAGTGGCCCTTTGGTTTTACATGGGCTTATATAGGGAAAATCTTGAAAAATCTTCTTCTCTGAAACCGCAAGGCCCAGGTCATTGATATTTGGTATGAAGCTTCATCTAGTGGACCCCTACCAAGATTGTTCAAATTATAGTGCTGGAGCTAAAAATGCCCCCGCCCAGGGGTCCTTTGGTTTTACATGGACTTATGTAGGGAAAATCTTGAAAAATCTTCTTCTCTGAAACCGCAAGGCCCAGGTCTTTGATATTTGGTATGAAGCTTCATCTAGTGGACCCCTACCAAGATTGTTCAAATTATAGTGCTGGAGCTAAAAATGCCCCCGCACAGGGGTCCTTTGGTTTTACATGGACTTATGTAGGGAAAATCTTGAAAAATCTTCTTCTCTGAAACCGCAAGGCCCAGGTCTTTGATATTTGGTATGAAGCTTCATCTAGTGGACCCCTACCAAGATTGTTCAAATTATAGTGCTGGGGCCAAAAATGCCCCTGCACCGGGGCCCTTTTGTTTAACATAGGCTTATATAGGGAAAATCTTTAAAAATATTATTCTCTGAAACTGCAAGGCCCATGTCTTTAATATTTGGTATGAAGCTTCATCTTGTGGACCTCTACCAAGATTGTTCAAATTATAGGCCTGGGGCCAAAAATGCCCTCGCTCCGGGGCCCTTTGGTTTTACATAGACTTATATAGAGAAATCATCATCATCATCATCAACGGATTTTTGATTAACGTGCAGGTACAGGGGCAACGACCACATAAGTGGGCCCCCTTCCAGGTAGCTGGCTTGCTGCACGCATGGCAGATCTTACACCAGATCTCCAGGCTTGTCTATCATGAGGATCGATAGCAGAGAGCTTCCATTCTCTGCAATCTCTTTCTGTTAGTTGCTTCCAGGTCATCTTGGGCCTTCCTGGCCCCCGCTTTCCACTTACCTGTATGTCACAGGCAGCCTTGATTGCACCGTTGGAGCGTTCCACATGTCCATACCAGCGAAGTCTTCTCTCTTTCAGGATGAGGTCCAGGTCCTCAATGCCAAGACGCTCAAGTAACTCACTGGACCTGATGGTGACAGTGTCCTGTGGCTTGACATTGCAGATCTGTCTGATCATTGCCCTGTCATTTCGCTGTAGACGTTGGAGGTTTGGCTTTGTCAATGGCCATGTCTCACTGGCATGGAGCATTGCGCTCCGCACACAAGAGCTATACACACGGCCACGTGTCTTGAACGAGAGGTGGCGGGAAGAGAGAACTGGTAGCAACTCCTTGAATTTCTTCCAGGCTGTTTTCACACGTGATGTAGTTGAAAGGTCGCAACCACCCCCTGCAGAGAGCATATCACCTAGGTAGCAGAAGGAAGCTACAACCTCCAGCTTGTCTGATCCGACTTGAACTTCCCTCTGTGGTCTGCCATCTAAGGGGCGTGCAGTTCCTTGGCACCGTGTACACCTGTACTCAGGGTCCTCTATCAAGCGTTTGAGCCCACTGCATTTCTTGTGCACCCAGAACTTGCAGCCATTACAAAAGATACTGTTGCTGCCCACTCCAGTGCGACATACAGCGCATGGGAACTGGCCTGTACTCTGCAAGAGGTCCAGACCTGTACCACAGATCATGATCTTTGTCTTTCCTGCATTCACTCTCAGCCCTTTCGCCTCCATTGCGTCTTTCCAAGTTAAGAGCCTCCTGACACATTCCTCAAGGGATTCAGCTATGATGACAAGGTCATCAGCATACAGGTCCTCCCAGGGGACTCCAGAGCGGAACTCGCATGACAAGGCTTCAAGCACAATGATGAAAAGCAGTGGGCTGAGAACAGAGCCTTGATGAACACCCACCTTCACCTCGAATTCTTCACTGTAACCATCACCAACGCGGACACGGCTCCGAGCATTTGCGTACATCCCTTGGACCAGTTTCACAATCCACTCGTCCACTCCAAGTTTTCTTAGTGCCCACCAGATGACTTTCCGAGGCACTCGATCAAATGCCTTCTCCAGGTCTACAAAAGCCATGTAGAGTCTCTTGTTGGCCGCCAGATACTTCTCTTGCAGCTGTCGGACAACAAAAATTGCATCTGTTGTGCCTCTTCCTGGGACGAAGCCAAACTGGGAATCGTCGATGGACACCAACTGCCTAATGAGGCCATCCACAATCCTTTCCAGGACTTTCATGACCTGTTCTGTCAGCTTGAGACCACGGTAGTTGCCCCGTTCCAATGCATCGCCCTTGCCCTTGTAGAGACAGACAATGAAACTCTGTTCCCAGTCAGAAGGTACCTTCCCATCACGGATGATTGCAGCTGCAAGGTCACGGATCATCGAGGCACCCGCATCACCTGCAGCTCTTATCATCTCCACCACTATGCCAGAGGGACCAGGTGCTTTGCCAGTCTTCATCTGAGAGATAGCCTTCTTAACCATATCAATAGTGATTGGGATGGGTGGCCCTTCCACTGGTGGTTCATCAGACAGGTGGTCTGGGTCCCAGTCGAACTCAACATTGAGTAGCCTTTGGTAGTGTTCTAACCAGGCCCTCTGCTTTGAGTCATCACTCATTGACATCTCCCCTGCATCATTCTTTACTGGTTTGTCACCTACAACATCGGCATTCTCTCTTCTCATCTGGTTAGCAAGGCGGTATACTTCTGAGGACTTAGGGTCAATATTCTTGTAGATCTCCTTCTCAGCTTCTTGGCGAGCATGGTGCACCGCACGTCTGGCTATGCGTTTGGCCGCAAGATATGATGCACGGGTGCCCTTACCAGTCTTCCAAGCTTTAAAGGCTTGCCGCTTGGCTGCTATGACCTTATTAACATCCTCATTCCACCACCAGGTTTCGCGACGCCAGCGGTGGGGCCGAGTTGTGCCACACACCTCTTCAGTTGTCTTGAGCAGACCGGTCTTGATGCTGTTCCATATATCCTCAGTGGTAGCATCTGCTACACCTGCCGAAGCACTCACATGCTGGCTGAAAACCTCCTGGAAATGATTTCTTGTCTGAGATTCTTTCAGCTTCCAAACTTTTAGTCTGGGGGTGAACTTGCGCTTGGGTTTTGGTGGCACATCAATCCTCATGTCGCATATGAGTAGCTGATGTTGCAGGGCTACTTCCTCTCCAGGGATCACTTTCACATCTGTGACAAGTTTGCGCATTGTCCTGCGGTAAAGGATGAAATCTATCTGCGTCGCTGCGCTTCCTGACTTGTATGTGATAAGATGACTGTCACGTTTCTTAAAACATGTGTTTCCAAGAAGCAGGTCAAAAGCCAGGGCATACTCTAGAATCCTCTCACCCTCAACATCTGGTTCAGGTCTACCATACCCGATCCCACCATGCACTTCCTTGTATCCAGTGCCTGCACGGCCTACGTGGCCATTCCAATCTCCGCATGGGATCAGGAGTTCGGATCCTGGGATCCTGGCAGTCACAGCACGCAGTTGGTCAAAGAACAAGTCCTTGACTTCAGCACTTAAACCACTCTGTGGGGCATACACAGACAGAAGGGTAACCACGCACTGGCCAACTACAAGCTTCACCATGATGATTCTGTCTGAGACTCTTTGCACTTCAAAAACTTTCTCTATCCACTCTTCTGCCACGAACACTCCTACACCAGCAGTGCCTTTATCATTTCCAGACCAGTAGAGCTTATACTTGGTGTCCTTGCCCTTGATCGTGCGGCAGTTTCCACCACGGTATCTGGTCTCCTGGGCACAACAGACATCCACTTTCCTGCGGGATAGTGTTTCCACTACCTCGCAAACTCTTCCTCTCAGGGTGTTGACATTGAGTGTTCCCACCCTGAATTTCCTCAGGCGCTTGCTTGATTCGCCACAATGGCCCGACCCTGCCTCCCACACCTGAGAGGAGGCCAAGCCGGAGACGTCACCAACAGAGCTTTGTTGTCTGTTGGCACCGCCTAACCTTGATTCTGAATTTGTAGCTGCCATGATATGTTTTGACGGTTGTAGTTTACAGGACCGCCTGTCCTGGCTGACGTCCCTACTCAATTCTTTTACGGCACCTGAGCAAGCCGCCGTTCCCAACTCACTAGGGCAGATGTGCTTTACCGTTGTCCTTGTGCAGCAAGGATCATCCGCCAAACCACAGTAGCTAGTACACCAAGCCATTGGTCTGTAGATGGTTGCTGCCTAGCTCTGCCACCCAGGTTGTGGCAGCCTCATAACCCTGAAGGTGGGGAGGCAACTGTGATAATGGGCAACCTCACATTCCCACACTCATTTAGAGTGTCACAGCTGGATGCATTTTTACGTCATACCCAGGACCCTGGAGGTCGTTATATATGGCTTAGCACACTCAAGTATCTGACAACTCACGGGCTCTTCAGGTAAATGAGTGTGACAAACCAGGTTTTGTTCGGAGACCTACCAACTCCTAGAAGGGTTGTCAGGATATATAGC
The DNA here is from genome assembly GCA_963580285.1 of Lucinisca nassula. Classification (NCBI taxonomy): domain Eukaryota; kingdom Metazoa; phylum Mollusca; class Bivalvia; order Lucinida; family Lucinidae; genus Lucinisca; species Lucinisca nassula. Next base: position 91,960,884 of record OY757022.1, read on the forward strand.
TTAGCACATTCAAGTTTCTGACAACTCACAGGCTCTCCAGATAAGTGAATGTGACAAGCCAGATTTCGTTCAGAGACCTACCAGCTCCTAGGAGGAATTGCCAACTAAGGCTATGGGCTCTATCTGCCCAGGCTAGGTTTTGTTTAAGGACCTATAACCCCTAGGTGGGTTGCCAATCAAGGCTACGAGTTCCACCTACCCGAGCTAGTTTTGTTTAGAGGTCTAGCATCTCCTAGATGGATTGCCAACCAAAACTCTTTAAAAATCTTCTTCTCTGAAACCACAAGGCTTAGGTCTTTGATATTTGTTATGAAGCTTCAGCTAATGGACCTCTATAAAGATTGTTCAAATTATAGCCCTGAGACCAAAAATGCCCCCGCCATGTGGCCCTTTGGTTTTAAATAGACTTATATAGGGAAAATCTTTAAAAATCATCTTCTCTGAAACACAAGGCTTAGGTCTTTGATATTTGTTATGAAGCTTCAGCTAGTGGACCTCTACCAAGATTGTTCAAATTATAGCCCTGGGGCCAAAAATGCCCCCGCTCCGGGGCCCTTTGGTTTTACATAGTCTTATATTGGGAAAATCTTGTTTTACATAGACTTCTATATGCAGGGTAAACCTTTAAAATCTTCTTCTCTGAAACCACAAAGCCCAGGTCTTTCATATTCGATATGAAGTTTCATCTTGTGGACCTCTACCAAGATTGTTCAAATCATAGCCATGGGGCCAAAATTGACCCTGCCCAGGGCCCACATGTTATACATTGGATCAGGTGAGCGAACCAGGGCCCTCTGGGCCCTCTTGTTATGAAAATATCTTCCTTTAGATGTAGCTAATTGTCTGAGGAGCAATTAAATCATTTTCACATTGATTGTGGATTAAATTTTATGATTGGAGGATAAACGCCAATTAGAGACATAACTTGACCATATTTTCACACCTTATCAACACGCACCGCAGGGTGGCAATTATATGACAAGGATTAACAATAGTGTCATACTTGAACCATATTAAATACACAGATGGTTTGTTTCTGAATTGACAGTGCAGTAATTATTGCGATTTACTTACTGGTCTAGTTTTACTCAAAAAGACTGACAGTTGTAGACGATTTTTTTTTTTGGGGCGTCATAACTTGATAAGGTCCAAAGCTCAGATCAGTTAGATGTTTTCTCTTGTCGATATGCGCCAATACTTTTTGGCTTTTGCGGCGCATTGCGACTACCCCTTCGACCCCAAACCAAAGTTTTGGGACACCTAAAAATATAATTATTATACCCCCGGCATACGAAGTATGTCAGGGGGTATATAGTTTTCGTCTTTCCGTCCGTTCGTTGGTTCGTTCGTATGTTCGTTCGTACGTTCGTTCGGTCGTTCGTCAACCTTTACGTCAAAGTTTTGTGTTAAACCTTTTTGATTGCTCATATCTCTGTAACCACAGGTTGGATTCTCTTCATATTTGGTACAGGATATCTCTATAGCATTACCTTTCATATGGAGTATCTAAGCACCTGGGTCAAGCCCGTGGGTGGGTTGTCTGTCTGTCCGTCTGTCTGTTCATCTACTTTCACGTCAAAATTTTGTGTTAAACCTTTTTCATTGCTGATATCTCTGTAACCACATATTAGATTCTCTTCATGTTTGTTACAGGATATCTCTATAGCATTACCTTTCATATGGAATATCTAAGCCCCTGGGTCAAGCCCCTGGGTGGGCTGTCTGTCTGTCTGTTCATCTAATTTTACGTCAAAGTTTTGTGTTAAACCTTTTTCATTGCTGATATCTCTGTAACCTCATGTTAGATTCTCTTCATGTTTGGTAAAGGATATCTCTATAGCATTACCTTTCATATGGAATATCTAAGCCTCTGGGTCAAGCACCTGGTAGGGCTGTCTGTCTGTCTGTTCATCTACTTTTACGTCAAAGTTTTGTGTTAAACCTTTTTCATGGCTGATATCCCTGTAACCACATGTTAGATTCTCTTCATTTTTGATAAATGATTTCATGATGCATGTCCCTTCGCCCACCCATGGTGACCTTGACCTCAAGGTCACGGACTTAGAAATTTTTGCATTTGGTTAAAGTTTTATGTCAAAGTTTATAGATGCCTGTATGTTCTATTTGATGCCCTCACTCCCTTGGTCCATTTAGAAATTTTATGTTTGGTTTAGCTTTTACAAGCACATTTATAGATTCTTATAGCTTCTTGACTTCATTCATATCACATACAAGCTCTAAAGATATATCAGAGGGTGACACTGGCCGGGGGTATACGTGACCCACTGGTCACTTTCTCTAGTTTTTCATCGACCTAAATATTGGGACAGCTCAAAAAGTAATTTTTTTTTTCTGTCCCAATTTTTAAGCACAATACGGTAGTACAAGCTTGCATTTAAGAATGGAACTTTTGTGCAAGCATCTATGTTTTACCTTGACCTACATATCATGGTTGGGTAACTATGCGCCCGACAGGCGCGACATAGCCTTCGGCGGAATTCTTGTTCTATATATTCTACATATTTTTGATGACCATTTATGGTCATTTTTTTTTCGCGTCTGCTATTAGCATGGCGCGATATAGGCGCCCGGTTTTCCATACTTTCGTCCATCCGTTTGTCAAGGCGTCAACATTTGCGACCCCTCTAGCGTTCACCCTAATGGTCAAGTTTATTTCTCAAGAACTATAAGAGCTTCATTAATGATACTTGGTACAAATTTGTATCTGTGGATGGCAACTTAATTGCAAGCATCCATATTTTACCTTGACCTACATTTCATGGTTCACCGACATTGTAAAATATTGCGGCCACCTTAGCGTTCACCCTAATGGTTAAGTTCATTTCTCAAGAATTATTAGAGCTTAATGATACTTAGTACAAGCTTGCATTTAAGAATGGAAACTTTAATGCAAGCATCTATGTTTGACCTTGACCTACATATCATGGTTGGGTGACTTTGCGCCCCCACAGGCGCGACATAGCCTTCGGCGGAATTCTTGTCTATATAATCTACACATCTTTCAGATCCATCTTGAAACCATGTTATATCCATACAGTGTGATAATGGATCGTGTTGTAATGAGGTTGTGGTGTATATATAACACAGTGTAAAGCTGGATCCAGAAATGTGTTGCTTATATAGAAACAAGAATTCCGCCGAAGGCTATGTCTCGCCTGTGGTAAACCTGACCATTAGGGTGAACGCTAGGGTGGTTGCAAATGTTGACGCCTTGACGAACGGACGGACAAACGAACGGACAGAAAACCGGGCGCCTATATCGCGCCATGCTAATAGCAGGCGCGACAAAAATGACCAAAAAGTCATTTCTACATAATCTACACATTTTTGATTGGAAATAACATGATTTTTGTCGCGCCTGCTATTAGCATGGCACGATATAGGCATCCGGTTTTCCGTTCATTCGTCCATTCGTTAGTCCATTCATTTGTTTGTTCGTTCGTCCGTTAGTCAAGGCATCAACATTTGCGACCACCCTAGCGTTCACCCGAAGGTTCAAGTTTATTTCTCAATAACTATTAATGATACTTGCTACAAACTTGTATCTGTAGATGGCAACTAAAATGCAAGCATCCATATTTGACCTTGACCTACATTTAATGGTTCACTGACTTGTAAAATGTTGCGACCACCCTAGCGTTCACCCAAATGGTCAAGTTTATTTCTCAAGAACTATAAGAGCCTCATTAATAACACTTGGCACAAACTTGTATCTTGGGATGGCAACTTAAATTCACGCATCCGTATTTGACCTACAATTTATGGGTCACTGACTTTGTAAAATATTGCAACCACTCTAGCATTAACCCTAATGGTCAAGTTTATTTCTCAAGAACTATAAGAGCTTCATTTATGACACTTGGCACAAACTTGTATCTGGGGATGGCAAGTTAAATGCAAGCATCCATATTTGACCTTGACCTATATTTTATGGTTCACTGACTTAGTAAAATATTGCAACAACCCTAGCGTTCATCCTAATGGTTAAGTTCATTTCTCAAGAACTATTAGAGCTTCATTAATGATACTTAGTACAAGCATGCATTTAAGAATGGCAACTTTTATGCAAGCATCTATGTTCGACCTTTGCCTAGATGTCATGGTTCGGTGACTTTGCGCCCCCACAGGCGCGATATAGTTGGGCGGAATTCTTGTTTTAACTAACACAGCATCTGATTGGTGGTCAGGAGGACTAGGGTTCTATACCAGCGGGGTTCGGCAACATTCTTTCCTGGAGATTGATTATGAAATCTTTTCTGCAGTCATTCTCTCTCTTCTGCTGAGTCAAGAAGGGCAGTTGTCAGTTTCTAGAGAAAGAATGTGCACAGTACTGGTTAACCCCTTACGTATAAGCCTGCCCAGGAAAAGTGTGGATAGGTTAACTGACCAGCACAAAAATGACCTAAATAGTGTTGACTGGGCCATTAAACTCCAATACAAACAAACAAACAAACAAACAGTGTAAAGATGGATCCCCAAAATGTGTAGCTTATGTAGAAAAATTATCATAAGGCATGTGTTGTTTAACCCATAAATGCCTAGCAGCCCTTTTTCAGTGACACTGGCAAACAGTGTCTACCCAGATCAGATGTGTGATCTGGGTAGACACTGTTTGTTCAAAGTACACACATTTGTTTACAACTTAACTCAAACAGAACAAACCTGACACCCCTACAATTGATCTGGGCCTGCACTGTTTGCCAGGGTACCCGTTTGAGGGTTTCTGGTACAAAATGTGTTAATCAGGAATATTAAGAGCCGTAGTGGACTAGTGGGTAAGAGCGCTGACTCTTATCACTGCTGTGGGTTTGAGCCTGGCTTGGGTCACATGTGAGATGCCAAGGTCTGAAATGGAAGATCAGGTGTTTGTTTTTTCTCTGGGTACTCCAGGTTTCACCCACCTCTGATTGGCTTGAAATAATCTTAAAGGGGCCATAAAACCAAAAAAAAAAACAACAACAAAAAACAGTGTCCTGCCCATCAGGGCTCGGAGAAATAGATTGGGCTACATGGTGCTTGCATGCGGAGCTGAAACCAACTGAACATTTGAGTACTATTAAACAGCTTAGAAGTTCTAAGCCTGCACAGGCAAAGTGGTGTGAGTTGGACTGTCCCTTAAGCCCCAATGGTTTCTTTATGCAGTAGGGGTTGAGATGGCATTCCATCTCAGTATTAGCTAAGTCCCACAAAATCTAAAGCAGTGACTCCAAAATGCTCTAATTAGTGTGAACTCAACACAGCAAACAAGCATAGACTAATATTGGGAAAACCTCTCCTTTTACTGTTTTTTATGCCCTCCGGTAGCAATAGCGGGGACATATTGTTTTTGCCCTGTCTGTTTGTTTGTTTGATTGTATGTGGACAACTTTAATGTTGGTCATAAATTTTGAACCGTTTGAGATCGAGCATTCATATTTGGCATGTAAGTTCTTTGTGACAAGAGCTTCACATTCATGCAAAAATTTTGACCTGTGACCTTGATGTGTGACCCAACTTTGAAAAAATTATGAGCAGCTTTCACAAATGCATAAGCTCCTCACATTTTTTTCAGTAAAAATAACAACATGTTAGATATTGTACTTGCTATTTGACCACAATGTGACCACTAACGAGCTCATTAAGGTAACGAGACCTTGAACAACTGGGCCCTGGTCTTAAACCCTGAAGACAGATTTTCTCAAGACTGAACTCATTATAACAACATGATAAACTTGTACATGTTATATATTTACAGAATGAAGAGATGAAAATAAAAACATCAAGGGAAGAGAAATTACAGAGAACAGTAGAAGGTACTACATATAACTCCTAGCCTAAACTGAGGCAGGGCCGGGGTCGGCAACATTCTTTTGTGGAGATCATGAAATCTTTTCTACGGTCATTCTCTCCCTTCCTCTATCGGCCCCGATAGCTCAGTTGGTAGAGTGTCCGCTCCGGGGAACGGGAGGTCACGGGTTTGATCCCGGGCGGCGACATACCAAAGTCGTTAAAAATGGTACTAGCTGCTCCTCGCTTGGCACTCAGATTTACGGGGTAGAGCTAGGACTGGTCGACCCAGTGTCAGGATAATGTGACTGGGTGTGGTATCATGTAATGTGTCTGGGACATGATACTTCAGTGAGGCAGCACTATAAAAGTGAGCATTGAGCTCCCTGTCGCAACCAGACACCGTCGTGATATGTCTGAAAAATTGTTGAAAGCGACGTTAAACCCAAATTCACACACACACATCTCCCTTCCTCTGATTTGAGAAGGGCAGTTGACAATTTCTCGCAAAAGAATGTGCACTATACTGATTAACAGCTTACGTATAAGCCTGCCCGGGAAAAGTGATGATAGGTAAACTGACCAGCTCAAAAATGACCTAAAATAGTGTTGACTGGGCCATTAAACTCCAGTGCAAACAAACAAAAATAAACTGAGTCCGGACAAGCAGAAATAAGTCTTTGGAACATGCACACCAATCTAAAACTAGATATACAGGCCTCCGTGGCCTAGTGGATAAGAGCGCTAACTCTTAATCATTAGGACTCTGACTGCTGTGGGTTCGAGCCTGGCTCATGTCATATGTGAGACACCAAGTTCTGCAACCGATGGTCAGGTGGTTATTATACCCCCGGCATACGAAGTATGCCATTTCGTATGCCATGGGGGTATATAGTTTTTGTCTTTTCCGTCTGTCCGTAAACAATTATTTTGTGTCAAAGATATCTCAGGAACTGCTTCACATAGAAACTTGAAATTTTGCACACATGATCAGTATGACTACTTGTATTGTGGGAAAGAAAATAAGGGCCAAGGGGTCAGGCCTTTTAGAGTTATTTCCCTTTGTAGTTCTTGCTGTTTAATAGTGTATATTTTTATTTTGTGTCAAAGATTTCTCAATAACTACTGTACATAGAAACTTGAAATTTTGCAAACATGATCAGTATGACTAGTTGTATTGTGGGAAAGAAAATAAGGGCCAAGGGGTCAGGCCTTTTAGAGTTATTTCCCTTTGTAGTTCTTGTAAACAATTATTTTGTGTCAAAGATATCTCAGGAACTGCTTCACATAGAAACTTGAAATTTTGCACACATGATCAGTATGACTACTTGTATTGTGGGAAAGAAAATAAGGTCCAAGGGGTCAGGCCTTTTAGAGTTATTTCCCTTTGTAGTTCTTGCTGTTTAATAGTGTATATTTTTATTTTGTGTCAAAGATTTCTCAATAACTACTGTACATAGAAACTTGAAATTTTGCAAACATGATCAGTATGACTAGTTGTATTGTGGAAAAGAAAATAAGGGCCAAGGGGTCAGGCCTTTTAGAGTTATTTCCCTTTGTAGTTCTTGCTGTAGTGTATATTTTTATTATTTTGTCCGTAAACAATTATTTTGTGTCAAAGATATCTCAGGAACTGCTTCACATAGAAACTTGAAATTTTGCACACATGATCAGTATGACTACTTGTATTGTGGGAAAGAAAATAAGGGCCAAGGGGTCAGGCCTTTTAGAGTTATTTCCCTTTGTAGTTCTTGCTGTTTAATAGTGTATATTTTTATTTTGTGTCAAAGATTTCTCAATAACTACTGTACATAGAAACTTGAAATTTTGCAAACATGATCAGTATGACTAGTTGTATTGTGGGAAAGAAAATAAGGGCCAAGGGGTCAGGCCTTTTAGAGTTATTTCCCTTTGTATTTCTTGTAAACATTTTTTTTGTGTCAAAGATATCTCAGGAACTGCTTCACATAGAAACTTGAAATTTTGCACACATGATCAGTATGACTACTTGTATTGTGGGAAAGAAAATAAGGTCCAAGGGGTCAGGCCTTTTAGAGTTATTTCCCTTTGTAGTTCTTGCTGTTTAATAGTGTATATTTTTATTTTGTGTCAAAGATTTCTCAATAACTACTGTACATAGAAACTTGAAATTTTGCAAACATGATCAGTATGACTAGTTGTATTGTGGAAAAGAAAATAAGGGCCAAGGGGTCAGGCCTTTTAGAGTTATTTCCCTTTGTAGTTCTTGTAAACAATTATTTTGTGTCAAAGATATCTCAGGAACTGCTTCACATAGAAACTTGAAATTTTGCACACATGATCAGTATGACTACTTGTATTGTGGGAAAGAAAATAAGGTCCAAGGGGTTAGGCCTTTTAGAGTTATTTCCCTTTGTAGTTCTTGCTGTTTAATAGTGTATATTTTTATTTTGTGTCAAAGATTTCTCAATAACTACTGTACATAGAAACTTGAAATTTTGCAAACAAGATCAGTATGACTAGTTGTATTGTGGGAAAGAAAATAAGGGCCAAGGGGTCAGGCCTTTTAGAGTTATTTCGCTTTGTAGTTCTTGCTGTAGTGTATATTTTTATTATTTTGTGTCAAAGATTTCTCAATAACTACTGTACATTTAGACTTAAAATTTGGTAGCAACAACCAGTATGACTACTTGTATTGTGGGAAAGAAAAAAGGGGCCAAGGGACCAGGACCAGGGCTCTTAGAGTACTTTCCCTTTCTAATTCTTGCTATTTTAAAATGTAATTTTCCTCATAACTTCTGTACCGGTCTCAATATTTTCTTGTAGTGTATATTTTTATTTTGTGTCAAAGATTTCTCAATAACTTCTGTACATAGAAACTTGAAATTTTGCAAACATGATCAGTATGACTAGTTGTATTGTGGGAAAGAAAATAAGGGCCAAGGGGCCTTTGTAGTTCTTGCTGTTTAATAGTGTATATTTTTATTATTTTGTGTCAAAGATTTCTCAATAACTACTGTACATAGAGACTTAAAATTTGGTAGCAACAACCAGTATGACTACTTGTATGGAATGTGGCCTGTATATGCAAAGAACCTTTTGCTATTGCCATTTTCAACTCAGGCGATGGCACTGGCCGGGGGTATAAGTGCCCCACTGGGCACTTTGTCTAGTTCTCTGGGTGCTCCAGTTTTTGCCCACCTCTGATTAACAACCAGCTTGATGTGATCATTTAAATTGTTGACACTGCATACTGCATGGCAGATGAAAGACAACACACAACTGACGCTGACCAATCACAAATAGCTTACCATGAGCCAGGTATTTTACCAGCAAACAACATTTTGAAATATTTTTCTTATTTTTCCCCGAAGACAGGATTTGACATACAATTTGCATGAGATGTCCAGTCCTGGTTTCTGGGAAAAATAAAAATATTTTTCCCAGAAAACAAGATTTGACATGTAATGCAAATTGTCCCCTTTGGAGACAATTGGCATGAGATGCCAAGTCTTGTTTCTGGGAAAAATAAGAGAAATACCATCACGAAAACACGCCTATATAATTTTGACCCCCTGAAACCCCACTTTTATATAGTAAAACAGGGGTTCACCGGGGTAGCCTTATTTTTCTTATTTCTGCTCTAAAATATAGATTGTGGGTACTGGTTCTAACAAGTACACACAATCTATGTTTTGATAGAACCACCTCGACGAGGTGGTTCTAACGAGTACGCACAATCTATGTTTTGATAGAACCACCTCGACGAGGTGGTTATAACGAGTACGCACAATCTATGTTTTGAGCAGAAATAAAAAAAATATCACAATTTGTCAATTGAAATTTACAATGTATTGGAATAAGCGTGTTTGGGTAATGATCAACAGTTTGTCATCTACTGAATAAGCCCAGAGGGTGGTAAAGGTTAAAGGTTAAGTTTCATTTCAGAGTTGAATGAGAAGCTGAAATCTACAGAAACTACTGGCGATGATCTCACTAACCAAATACAGAAGTTCAAGTCCGCTAACTCAGGTACATGTGCACATGTTTCAGAGACTGTTCATTATCATACATTTTCTTGCATCTGGATCAAACAAGACTTCTGATAGGAATGTGATTGCTTCTCATTGGTTTCTTTGTTGAGTTTTTTTGTATATCGCACAGATATTGGAATTAATTTCATTTTTTTTGTGGATTTTATCGATGTGTAAACTCCAGCGAATCACTCACAAACATAGCATGAAGCCCACGCTTCATGCTATGTTTGTGAGTGATTCCCAGAGTTTACACATCAATAAAATCCACAAACTATTCCAACTATGTCAGCGAAATATTAAAAATGCCACCAAAATGGTAATTTTTTAGGAATTATTTCGAAAGCATAAGAATGAATTTACCCTATTTGTTTCATTGGGCGACAGGGCTTGAGATGTCATTTCATCTCAATGTCGGGTAAAAGTCCCACAAAATTGGAAGCAACGTCTCCAAAATGACCTTTACAGTGTTGACGGGGACGTTAAACCTCAAATCAAACAAACAAACCAACAGCCACAGCAGAATGATTATTCAATTAGAACCTGCCATCTCTGAAAGAAACTCAAGCAAATAAAATGTGAAGTCTATAAAGTCAGTTTATTTGTCTTCTAACATTTACGTTTAAATAGTTTTCCATCTTTTAATCAAATGCTGTTGACATCACTTCATAAACAAGGACGTAACGTGTGGGTTCTAAATGTGCAATTTGGCGTACCGTTATATTACTACCTGTGGCTATGTGAAACAGATCTGATATTGATCATGCAATTTATTGAGGTATAAAACTTTTATTTCAATCAGTCAAATCGCTCAAAATTCACATAATGATGGAGAATTGGAATTGTATACCAAGAATACTCATGAAGGGACCCAGGCTGACATAAATGTAAATATAACAGACACTTTTATATTGAAATCGGTGAAGAAATGTAGGCGCTAGGGCGATGCGTGACTTTTACAGTGTAGCGTGACCTTTTGACCCCTTGAGATGGCCCCTTTTTGGCGGAGCCAACTATAACGCCCCTCTCGCGCGGCCTCACCATGTAAGGAAGTCATGTAGCAAATATGGTTGCATTCCGGCCAGTGGTTAGGGAGGAGATAGCGTGACGGACGGACGGAGGCGTTCACAATATCCCCAAACGCTTTTTAGCTCACCTGAGCCGAAGGCTCATGTGAGGTATTAGTATACCACATAGGAAAAAGTTTGTCATCACTCTAGCTCCGTCAATTTTTTTCTGATCGACTTCATTCTTGCAGATAATGAGGACAGGCATGAAATCTCGATCAAGTTCGATTTTGGGCTGAATCGGATTATTCACTCAGGAGTTACGTGCCCTTGAGCGTTAGGAAAAAGCTTGTCATCACTCTAGCTCCGTCAATTTTTTTCTGATCGACTTCATTCTTGCAGATAACGAGGACAGGCATGAAATCTCGATCAAGTTTGATTTTGGGCTGAATCGGATTATTCACTCAGGAGTTACGTGCCCTTGAGCGTTGAAAAAATTGCCTATTGATTTAACATGGGGAGAATGTTGTAATCACCGTAGCTGCTTCAATTATTTTCAGATTGGCTTTATTCTTGCAGATAACCAGCACAGCCATGAAATCTCGGTCAAGTTCGATAACTGGCAGAATCGGATCATTCACTTAGGAGTTACCTGCCCTTGTGTGTTTTTGCATTAGGGTTAATGGGAATTTCAAAAATGTATATCTTAAAGACTACTTGGCCAACTTTGATCAAATTTCATGTGTCGCATTATTGGGCAAGTGGAAAGGCTTCATTAGGTTTTCAGGCAGATCTGAGTGGAACTCTGGTTGCCATGGCAACATCTAGCTCCCATAGACTTCACATAGGAAAAAGCTTGTCATCACTCTAGCTCCGTCAATTTTTTTCTGATCGACTTCATTCTTGCAGATAACCAGTACAGGCATAAAATCTCGGTCAAGTTCGATTTTGGGCCGAATCAGATAATTCACTCAAGAGTTACGTCCCCTTGAGCGCCCGAAAAATTACCTATCGACTTAACATGGGGAAAATGTTGTCATCGTTGTAGCTAGTAACGAGGACAGGCATAAAATCTCGGTTAAGTTCGATTTTGGGCAGAATCGGAATATTGACCTCGGAGTTACGTGACCTTGAGCGACAAAAAATTTGCCCATAGACTTAACATAGGGAAAATGTTGTGACTACGATAGCGACCTGAATTTTTTTCAAATCAGCTTCAAACTTGCAGGTAACGAGGACAGACATAAAATCACGGTTAAGTTCGATTTTGGGCCGAATCGGATTATTTGCCTTGGAGTTACCTGCCCTTGAGCATGAAAAAATACGTTGTGACCACGATAGCAACTTTATTTTTATTCAGATCAGCTTCAAACTTGCAGGTAACGAGGACTGGCATAAAATCCCGGTTAAGTTTGATTTTGGGCCGAATCGGAATATTGACCTCGGAGTTACGTGACCTTGAGCGACAAAAAATTTGCCCATAGACTTAACATAGGGAAAATGTTGTGACTACGATAGCGACTTGAATTTTTTTGAGATCAGCTTCAAACTTGCAGGTAACGAGGACAGACATAAAATCTCGGTTAAGTTAGATTTTGGGCCGAATCAGATTATTTGCCTTGGAGTTACCTGCCCTTGAGCATAAAAAAATACGTTGTGACCACGATAGCAACTTTATTTTTATTCAGATCAGCTTCAAACTTGCAGGTAACGTGGACAGGCATAAAATCTCAGTTAAGTTCGAATCGGAATATTGACCTCGGAGTTACATGACCTTGAGCGACAAAAAATTTGCCCATAGACTTTACATAGGGAAAATGTTGTGACTACGATAGCGACTTGAATTTTTTTCAGATCAGCTTCAAACTTGCAGGTAACGAGGACAGACATAAAATCTCGTTTAAGTTCGATTTTGGGCCGAATCGGATTATTTGCCTTGGAGTTACCTGTCCTTGAGCATAAAAAAATACGTTGTGACCACGATAGCAACTTTATTTTTATTCATATCAGCTTCAAACTTGCAGGTAACGAGGACAGGCATAAAATCTCGGTTAAGTTCAATTTTGGGCTGAATCGGAATATTGACCTCGGAGTTACGTGACCTTGAGCGACAAAAAATTTGCCCATAGACTTAATTAGGGAAAATGTTGCGACTACCATAGCGACTTGAATTTTTTTCAGATCAGCTTCAAACTTGCAGGTAACGAGGACAGACATAAAATCTCGGTTAAGTTCGATTTTGGGCCGAATCGGAATATTTGCCTTGGAGTTACCTGCCCTTGAGCATAAAAAGATACGTTGTGACCACGATAGCAACTTTATTTTTATTCATATCAGCTTCAAACTTGCAGGTAACGAGGACAGGCATAAAATCTCGGTTAAGTTTGATTTTGGGCCGAATCGGAATATTGACCTCGGAGTTACATGACCTTGAGAGACAAAAAAATTTGCCCATAGACTTAACGTAGGGAAAATGTTGTGACAGAAATAGCGACATGAATTTTTAGCTCACCTGAGCCAAAGGCTCCAGTGAGCCGAAAGTATACCAAGGCTCCGGAGTCTGTCGTCTGTCGGCCGTCCATCTGTCGTCCACACTTTCAATGAAGCATATCTCAGAAGGCAGTCGACCAATCTTGTTTAAATTTTATGTGTAGCACCATTGGGCAAAGGGAAAGGCTGCATTAGGTTTTGGAGCTAGTCTGGTTCATTTGTTCCTTCATTCTTCTTTCTCTCCATATAGAGATAATAGACCAATGTTAAATTTTTAATCAAAGATTTCTCAGGAACTATAAAAGCTAGAAGCATCAAATTTGGTATTCAATAGAATAATGATGACTTATTTTGTGTAAGAGACATTGGGCTTTCTCAGCTTATTTGTTCATCTGTTCTTTCATTCTTCTTTCTCTCCATTTTGACCATTGTTAAATTTTCGTCAAAGATTTCTCAGGAACTATAGAAGCTAGAAGTCTCAAACTTGGAATGCAATGCAATAATCATGACTTATATCCTGTAAGGGTCAATGGGCTGGATTCTATTAGCAGATTTAGTAGTCAAGTCTGTGAATTGTTAAAACTTAAGTTCCTCAGGTGAGCGGTTTAGGCTCATTGAGCCTCTTGTTTTAAAAGTGTGGGGATAATAACAGACACTTTCTCTGAAGAGTCTAATGGCCTAGCACAAATTCAGATGCCTTGGGGGACTGCATTGGTCTTGATTATGCCACACATTTTAACTGTGAAGATTTTCATTAATCATTTGATTTGTAGCAAAAAATAAAATAAATAAAAAATAAAAAATGGCAAAACCAAAACATTTGCTTTTTGTTACAGCAGCAAATTCATTTTTGTTTTGTTACAGCAGCAAATTCATTTGACATCAGGGTCTAATAATCCTGTTTGTTAACGTACCTTTGAAGCTGATCATTTGATTTGGCAAATATACTGATATATTTGCTGAAAAATTGTGAGTAGTTTTTACCAAAGCTATTCACAATTTCATCCAAAAATTGTGAGTAGCATTCGCAATGCAAAATCTACTCACAATTTTTGTCGGAAAAATATCACTCTATTAGATCATGTACTTGCTAGAACATATGACACTTTTGCCTTGAATGACCTCATTAAAACTAACATTGCTTTAACCCTTTCCCACTCAGATACGTGTTTTTACGTGTCTGCACCCCCCCCCCATTTTGAGGCCCCAGAAGCACCTTAAATCTTTATTTCTAGCCCTGGATAGTTATGTTTGCTTAAGGATTTGTTGGGCAAAAAAGTGACCTGTTTTTTCGCGCGCCTCCCCCCTCAAAATATTCTGTGGGGGGATTGAAGGGGGGCAACGCCCCCCTCACATCCCGAAAAATTTTGGGTGTATGGCCCAACCGGCCACTAAAATTTATACCTGAGGGCGTCTGGGGTCAAAAATGCCTGAAAATTGATGCTGATAAAACATGCTGCAAACCGTGAAAATGGCCAGTGCCAAACACCTTAATTGTTGCCTTGACAGCTGTGTGAAGATTAAAATGTGGTCAAAAATTCATGTGAAAACACACTTTTTGCCAACTTTGAGATGCCCCCTCTTTACCATGACAACAATGATCAAGTCATGAAAGGTTGCATTTGAAAGGCTACTGTCCAATGAACATTCATACTGAGTTTGGTGTAAAACAGACCATCCATTATGAAACAATGGCTAGTTGAAGTTGCTGTCAGGTGCAACACTGTGAAAATCAGCGAAATTCACAAAATCCCTGAGTGGTAAAGGGTTAATGAAGAAAATCCCAACTGACCAAAATAATGATTTTTCATCATTTTATTGCAAGAAATAATATTTCAGATATAATTAATGCATTTTAGACTAAAATTCAGTATTTTCCCAGATTTCAGTTAACCCTTTCCCACTCAGATACGTGTTTTTACGTGTCTGCACCCCCCCCCCCCCCCATTTTGAGGCCCCAGAAGCACCTTAAATCTTTATTTCTAGCCCTGGATAGTTATGTTTGCTTAAGGATTTGTTGGGCAAAAAAGTGACCTGTTTTTTCGCGCGCCTCCCCCCTCAAAATATTCTGTGGGGGGATTGAAGGGGGGCAGCGCCCCCCTCACATCCCGAAAAATTTTGGGTGTATGGCCCAACCGGCCACTAAAATTTATACCTGAGGGCGTCTGGGGTCAAAAATGCCTGAAAATTGATGCTGATAAAACATGCTGCAAACCGTGAAAATGGCCAGTGCCAAACACCTTAATTGTTGCCTTGACAGCTGTGTGAAGATTAAAATGTGGTCAAAAATTCATGTGAAAACACACTTTTTGCCAACTTTGAGATGCCCCCTCTTTACCATGACAACAATGATCAAGTCATGAAAGGTTGCATTTGAAAGGCTACTGTCCAATGAACATTCATACTGAGTTTGGTGTAAAACAGACCATCCATTATGAAACAATGGCTAGTGGAAGTTGCTGTCAGGTGCAACACTGTGAAAATCAGCGAAATTCACAAAATCCCTGAGTGGTAAAGGGTTAATGAAGAAAATCCCAACTGACCAAAATAATGATTTTTCATCATTTTATTGCAAGAAATAATATTTCAGATATAATTAATGCATTTTAGACTAAAATTCAGTATTTTCCCAGATTTCAGTTAACCCTTTCCCACTCAGATACGTGTTTTTACGTGTCTGCACCCCCCCCCCCCATTTTGAGGCCCCAGAAGCACCTTAAATCTTTATTTCTAGCCCTGGATAGTTATGTTTGCTTAAGGATTTGTTGGGCAAAAAAGTGACCTGTTTTTTCGCGCGCCTCCCCCCTCAAAATATTCTGTGGGGGGATTGAAGGTGGGGCAACGCCCCCTTCACATCCCGAAAAATTTTGGGTGTATGGCCCAACCGGCCACTAAAATTTATACCTGAGGGCGTCTGGGGTCAAAAATGCCTGAAAATTGATGCTGATAAAACATGCTGCAAACCGTGAAAATGGCCAGTGCCAAACACCTTAATTGTTGCCTTGACAGCTGTGTGAAGATTAAAATGTGGTCAAAAATTCATGTGAAAACACACTTTTTGCCAACTTTGAGATGCCCCCTCTTTACCATGACAACAATGATCAAGTCATGAAAGGTTGCATTTGAAAGGCTACTGTCCAATGAACATTCATACTGAGTTTGGTGTAAAACAGACCATCCATTATGAAACAATGGCTAGTTGAAGTTGCTGTCAGGTGCAACACTGTGAAATCAGCGAAATTCACAAAATCCCTGAGTGGTAAAGGGTTAATGAAGAAAATCCCAACTGACCAAAATAATGATTTTTCATCATTTTATTGCAAGAAATAATATTTCAGATATAATTAATGCATTTTAGACTAAAATTCAGTATTTTCCCAGATTTCAGTTAACCCTTTCCCACTCAGATACGTGTTTTTACGTGTCTGCACCCCCCCCCCATTTTGAGGCCCCAGAAGCACCTTAAATCTTTATTTCTAGCCCTGGATAGTTATGTTTGCTTAAGGATTTGTTGGGCAAAAAAGTGACCTGTTTTTTCGCGCGCCTCCCCCCTCAAAATATTCTGTGGGGGGATTGAAGGGGGGCAACGCCCCCCTCACATCCCGAAAAATTATGGGTGTATGGCCCAACCGGCCACTAAAATTTATACCTGAGGGCGTCTGGGGTCAAAAATGCCTGAAAATTGATGCTGATAAAACATGCTGCAAACCGTGAAAATGGCCAGTGCCAAACACCTTAATTGTTGCCTTGACAGCTGTGTGAAGATTAAAATGTGGTCAAAAATTCATGTGAAAACACACTTTTTGCCAACTTTGAGATGCCCCCTCTTTACCATGACAACAATGATCAAGTCATGAAAGGTTGCATTTGAAAGGCTACTGTCCAATGAACATTCATACTGAGTTTGGTGTAAAACAGACCATCCATTATGAAACAATGGCTAGTTGAAGTTGCTGTCAGGTGCAACACTGTGAAAATCAGCGAAATTCACAAAATCCCTGAGTGGTAAAGGGTTAATGAAGAAAATCCCAACTGACCAAAATAATGATTTTTCATCATTTTATTGCAAGAAATAATATTTCAGATATAATTAATGCATTTTAGACTAAAATTCAGTATTTTCCCAGATTTCAGTTAACCCTTTCCCACTCAGATACGTGTTTTTACGTGTCTGCACCCCCCCCCCCCATTTTGAGGCCCCAGAAGCACCTTAAATCTTTATTTCTAGCCCTGGATAGTTATGTTTGCTTAAGGATTTGTTGGGCAAAAAAGTGACCTGTTTTTTCGCGCGCCTCCCCCCTCAAAATATTCTGTGGGGGGATTGAAGGGGGGCAGCGCCCCCCTCACATCCCGAAAAATTTTGGGTGTATGGCCCAACCGGCCACTAAAATTTATACCTGAGGGCGTCTGGGGTCAAAAATGCCTGAAAATTGATGCTGATAAAACATGCTGCAAACCGTGAAAATGGCCAGTGCCAAACACCTTAATTGTTGCCTTGACAGCTGTGTGAAGATTAAAATGTGGTCAAAAATTCATGTGAAAACACACTTTTTGCCAACTTTGAGATGCCCCCTCTTTACCATGACAACAATGATCAAGTCATGAAAGGTTGCATTTGAAAGGCTACTGTCCAATGAACATTCATACTGAGTTTGGTGTAAAACAGACCATCCATTATGAAACAATGGCTAGTGGAAGTTGCTGTCAGGTGCAACACTGTGAAAATCAGCGAAATTCACAAAATCCCTGAGTGGTAAAGGGTTAATGAAGAAAATCCCAACTGACCAAAATAATGATTTTTCATCATTTTATTGCAAGAAATAATATTTCAGATATAATTAATGCATTTTAGACTAAAATTCAGTATTTTCCCAGATTTCAGTTAACCCTTTCCCACTCAGATACGTGTTTTTACGTGTCTGCACCCCCCCCCCCATTTTGAGGCCCCAGAAGCACCTTAAATCTTTATTTCTAGCCCTGGATAGTTATGTTTGCTTAAGGATTTGTTGGGCAAAAAAGTGACCTGTTTTTTCGCGCGCCTCCCCCCTCAAAATATTCTGTGGGGGGATTGAAGGTGGGCAACGCCCCCTTCACATCCCGAAAAATTTTGGGTGTATGGCCCAACCGGCCACTAAAATTTATACCTGAGGGCGTCTGGGGTCAAAAATGCCTGAAAATTGATGCTGATAAAACATGCTGCAAACCGTGAAAATGGCAGTGCCAAACACCTTAATTGTTGCCTTGACAGCTGTGTGAAGATTAAAATGTGGTCAAAAATTCATGTGAAAACACACTTTTTGCCAACTTTGAGATGCCCCCTCTTTACCATGACAACAATGATCAAGTCATGAAAGGTTGCATTTGAAAGGCTACTGTCCAATGAACATTCATACTGAGTTTGGTGTAAAACAGACCATCCATTATGAAACAATGGCTAGTTGAAGTTGCTGTCAGGTGCAACACTGTGAAATCAGCGAAATTCACAAAATCCCTGAGTGGTAAAGGGTTAATGAAGAAAATCCCAACTGACCAAAATAATGATTTTTCATCATTTTATTGCAAGAAATAATATTTCAGATATAATTAATGCATTTTAGACTAAAATTCAGTATTTTCCCAGATTTCAGTTAACCCTTTCCCACTCAGATACGTGTTTTTACGTGTCTGCACCCCCCCCCCCCCATTTTGAGGCCCCAGAAGCACCTTAAATCTTTATTTCTAGCCCTGGATAGTTATGTTTGCTTAAGGATTTGTTGGGCAAAAAAGTGACCTGTTTTTTCGCGCGCCTCCCCCCTCAAAATATTCTGTGGGGGGATTGAAGGGGGGCAACGCCCCCCTCACATCCCGAAAAATTTTGGGTGTATGGCCCAACCGGCCACTAAAATTTATACCTGAGGGCGTCTGGGGTCAAAAATGCCTGAAAATTGATGCTGATAAAACATGCTGCAAACCGTGAAAATGGCCAGTGCCAAACACCTTAATTGTTGCCTTGACAGCTGTGTGAAGATTAAAATGTGGTCAAAAATTCATGTGAAAACACACTTTTTGCCAACTTTGAGATGCCCCCTCTTTACCATGACAACAATGATCAAGTCATGAAAGGTTGCATTTGAAAGGCTACTGTCCAATGAACATTCATACTGAGTTTGGTGTAAAACAGACCATCCATTATGAAACAATGGCTAGTTGAAGTTGCTGTCAGGTGCAACACTGTGAAAATCAGCGAAATTCACAAAATCCCTGAGTGGTAAAGGGTTAATGAAGAAAATCCAACTGACCAAAATAATGATTTTTCATCATTTTATTGCAAGAAATAATATTTCAGATATAATTAATGCATTTTAGACTAAAATTCAGTATTTTCCCAGATTTCAGTTAACCCTTTCCCACTCAGATACGTGTTTTTACGTGTCTGCACCCCCCCCCCCATTTTGAGGCCCCAGAAGCACCTTAAATCTTTATTTCTAGCCCTGGATAGTTATGTTTGCTTAAGGATTTGTTGGGCAAAAAAGTGACCTGTTTTTTCGCGCGCCTCCCCCCTCAAAATATTCTGTGGGGGGATTGAAGGGGGGCAGCGCCCCCCTCACATCCCGAAAAATTTTGGGTGTATGGCCCAACCGGCCACTAAAATTTATACCTGAGGGCGTCTGGGGTCAAAAATGCCTGAAAATTGATGCTGATAAAACATGCTGCAAACCGTGAAAATGGCCAGTGCCAAACACCTTAATTGTTGCCTTGACAGCTGTGTGAAGATTAAAATGTGGTCAAAAATTCATGTGAAAACACACTTTTTGCCAACTTTGAGATGCCCCCTCTTTACCATGACAACAATGATCAAGTCATGAAAGGTTGCATTTGAAAGGCTACTGTCCAATGAACATTCATACTGAGTTTGGTGTAAAACAGACCATCCATTATGAAACAATGGCTAGTGGAAGTTGCTGTCAGGTGCAACACTGTGAAAATCAGCGAAATTCACAAAATCCCTGAGTGGTAAAGGGTTAATGAAGAAAATCCCAACTGACCAAAATAATGATTTTTCATCATTTTATTGCAAGAAATAATATTTCAGATATAATTAATGCATTTTAGACTAAAATTCAGTATTTTCCCAGATTTCAGTTA
Organism: Lucinisca nassula; assembly: GCA_963580285.1. Lineage (NCBI taxonomy): Eukaryota > Metazoa > Mollusca > Bivalvia > Lucinida > Lucinidae > Lucinisca > Lucinisca nassula. Next base: position 91,981,306 of record OY757022.1, read on the forward strand.
ACCCTTTCCCACTCAGATACGTGTTTTTACGTGTCTGCACCCCCCCCCCATTTTGAGGCCCCAGAAGCACCTTAAATCTTTATTTCTAGCCCTGGATAGTTATGTTTGCTTAAGGATTTGTTGGGCAAAAAAGTGACCTGTTTTTTCGCGCGCCTCCCCCCTCAAAATATTCTGTGGGGGGATTGAAGGTGGGGCAACGCCCCCTTCACATCCCGAAAAATTTTGGGTGTATGGCCCAACCGGCCACTAAAATTTATACCTGAGGGCGTCTGGGGTCAAAAATGCCTGAAAATTGATGCTGATAAAACATGCTGCAAACCGTGAAAATGGCCAGTGCCAAACACCTTAATTGTTGCCTTGACAGCTGTGTGAAGATTAAAATGTGGTCAAAAATTCATGTGAAAACACACTTTTTGCCAACTTTGAGATGCCCCCTCTTTACCATGACAACAATGATCAAGTCATGAAAGGTTGCATTTGAAAGGCTACTGTCCAATGAACATTCATACTGAGTTTGGTGTAAAACAGACCATCCATTATGAAACAATGGCTAGTTGAAGTTGCTGTCAGGTGCAACACTGTGAAATCAGCGAAATTCACAAAATCCCTGAGTGGTAAAGGGTTAATGAAGAAAATCCCAACTGACCAAAATAATGATTTTTCATCATTTTATTGCAAGAAATAATATTTCAGATATAATTAATGCATTTTAGACTAAAATTCAGTATTTTCCCAGATTTCAGTTAACCCTTTCCCACTCAGATACGTGTTTTTACGTGTCTGCACCCCCCCCCCCATTTTGAGGCCCCAGAAGCACCTTAAATCTTTATTTCTAGCCCTGGATAGTTATGTTTGCTTAAGGATTTGTTGGGCAAAAAAGTGACCTGTTTTTTCGCGCGCCTCCCCCCTCAAAATATTCTGTGGGGGGATTGAAGGGGGGCAGCGCCCCCCTCACATCCCGAAAAATTTTGGGTGTATGGCCCAACCGGCCACTAAAATTTATACCTGAGGGCGTCTGGGGTCAAAAATGCCTGAAAATTGATGCTGATAAAACATGCTGCAAACCGTGAAAATGGCCAGTGCCAAACACCTTAATTGTTGCCTTGACAGCTGTGTGAAGATTAAAATGTGGTCAAAAATTCATGTGAAAACACACTTTTTGCCAACTTTGAGATGCCCCCTCTTTACCATGACAACAATGATCAAGTCATGAAAGGTTGCATTTGAAAGGCTACTGTCCAATGAACATTCATACTGAGTTTGGTGTAAAACAGACCATCCATTATGAAACAATGGCTAGTTGAAGTTGCTGTCAGGTGCAACACTGTGAAAATCAGCGAAATTCACAAAATCCCTGAGTGGTAAAGGGTTAATGAAGAAAATCCCAACTGACCAAAATAATGATTTTTCATCATTTTATTGCAAGAAATAATATTTCAGATATAATTAATGCATTTTAGACTAAAATTCAGTATTTTCCCAGATTTCAGTTAACCCTTTCCCACTCAGATACGTGTTTTTACGTGTCTGCACCCCCCCCCCCCCATTTTGAGGCCCCAGAAGCACCTTAAATCTTTATTTCTAGCCCTGGATAGTTATGTTTGCTTAAGGATTTGTTGGGCAAAAAAGTGACCTGTTTTTTCGCGCGCCTCCCCCCTCAAAATATTCTGTGGGGGGATTGAAGGGGGGCAACGCCCCCCTCACATCCCGAAAAATTATGGGTGTATGGCCCAACCGGCCACTAAAATTTATACCTGAGGGCGTCTGGGGTCAAAAATGCCTGAAAATTGATGCTGATAAAACATGCTGCAAACCGTGAAAATGGCCAGTGCCAAACACCTTAATTGTTGCCTTGACAGCTGTGTGAAGATTAAAATGTGGTCAAAAATTCATGTGAAAACACACTTTTTGCCAACTTTGAGATGCCCCCTCTTTACCATGACAACAATGATCAAGTCATGAAAGGTTGCATTTGAAAGGCTACTGTCCAATGAACATTCATACTGAGTTTGGTGTAAAACAGACCATCCATTATGAAACAATGGCTAGTTGAAGTTGCTGTCAGGTGCAACACTGTGAAAATCAGCGAAATTCACAAAATCCCTGAGTGGTAAAGGGTTAATGAAGAAAATCCCAACTGACCAAAATAATGATTTTTCATCATTTTATTGCAAGAAATAATATTTCAGATATAATTAATGCATTTTAGACTAAAATTCAGTATTTTCCCAGATTTCAGTTAACCCTTTCCCACTCAGATACGTGTTTTTACGTGTCTGCACCCCCCCCCCCCCCATTTTGAGGCCCCAGAAGCACCTTAAATCTTTATTTCTAGCCCTGGATAGTTATGTTTGCTTAAGGATTTGTTGGGCAAAAAAGTGACCTGTTTTTTCGCGCGCCTCCCCCCTCAAAATATTCTGTGGGGGGATTGAAGGGGGGCAGCGCCCCCCTCACATCCCGAAAAATTTTGGGTGTATGGCCCAACCGGCCACTAAAATTTATACCTGAGGGCGTCTGGGGTCAAAAATGCCTGAAAATTGATGCTGATAAAACATGCTGCAAACCGTGAAAATGGCCAGTGCCAAACACCTTAATTGTTGCCTTGACAGCTGTGTGAAGATTAAAATGTGGTCAAAAATTCATGTGAAAACACACTTTTTGCCAACTTTGAGATGCCCCCTCTTTACCATGACAACAATGATCAAGTCATGAAAGGTTGCATTTGAAAGGCTACTGTCCAATGAACATTCATACTGAGTTTGGTGTAAAACAGACCATCCATTATGAAACAATGGCTAGTGGAAGTTGCTGTCAGGTGCAACACTGTGAAAATCAGCGAAATTCACAAAATCCCTGAGTGGTAAAGGGTTAATGAAGAAAATCCCAACTGACCAAAATAATGATTTTTCATCATTTTATTGCAAGAAATAATATTTCAGATATAATTAATGCATTTTAGACTAAAATTCAGTATTTTCCCAGATTTCAGTTAACCCTTTCCCACTCAGATACGTGTTTTTACGTGTCTGCACCCCCCCCCCCATTTTGAGGCCCCAGAAGCACCTTAAATCTTTATTTCTAGCCCTGGATAGTTATGTTTGCTTAAGGATTTGTTGGGCAAAAAAGTGACCTGTTTTTTCGCGCGCCTCCCCCCTCAAAATATTCTGTGGGGGGATTGAAGGTGGGGCAGCGCCCCCCTCACATCCCGAAAAATTTTGGGTGTATGGCCCAACCGGCCACTAAAATTTATACCTGAGGGCGTCTGGGGTCAAAAATGCCTGAAAATTGATGCTGATAAAACATGCTGCAAACCGTGAAAATGGCCAGTGCCAAACACCTTAATTGTTGCCTTGACAGCTGTGTGAAGATTAAAATGTGGTCAAAAATTCATGTGAAAACACACTTTTTGCCAACTTTGAGATGCCCCCTCTTTACCATGACAACAATGATCAAGTCATGAAAGGTTGCATCTGAAAGGCTACTGTCCAATGAACATTCATACTGAGTTTGGTGTAAAACAGACCATCCATTATGAAACAATGGCTAGTTGAAGTTGCTGTCAGGTGCAACACTGTGAAAATCAGCGAAATTCACAAAATCCCTGAGTGGTAAAGGGTTAATGAAGAAAATCCCAACTGACCAAAATAATGATTTTTCATCATTTTATTGCAAGAAATAATATTTCAGATATAATTAATGCATTTTAGACTAAAATTCAGTATTTTCCCAGATTTCAGTTAACCCTTTCCCACTCAGATACGTGTTTTTACGTGTCTGCACCCCCCCCCCATTTTGAGGCCCCAGAAGCACCTTAAATCTTTATTTCTAGCCCTGGATAGTTATGTTTGCTTAAGGATTTGTTGGGCAAAAAAGTGACCTGTTTTTTCGCGCGCCTCCCCCCTCAAAATATTCTGTGGGGGGATTGAAGGGGGGCAGCGCCCCCCTCACATCCCGAAAAATTTTGGGTGTATGGCCCAACCGGCCACTAAAATTTATACCTGAGGGCGTCTGGGGTCAAAAATGCCTGAAAATTGATGCTGATAAAACATGCTGCAAACCGTGAAAATGGCCAGTGCCAAACACCTTAATTGTTGCCTTGACAGCTGTGTGAAGATTAAAATGTGGTCAAAAATTCATGTGAAAACACACTTTTTGCCAACTTTGAGATGCCCCCTCTTTACCATGACAACAATGATCAAGTCATGAAAGGTTGCATTTGAAAGGCTACTGTCCAGTGAACATTCATACTGAGTTTGGTGTAAAACAGACCATCCATTATGAAACAATGGCTAGTTGAAGTTGCTGTCAGATGCAACACTGTGAAAATCAGCGAAATTCACAAAATCCCTGAGTGGTAAAGGGTTAAACAAGTGGGTTCTCATTATTGGGGAACATATGCTGTTATTGTAGAAGAATTAGCTGAACTTGTCATAATGACATGTTGCTGTAGTTTGTTTGTATTGTAGTTTAATGGCCCTTTCAACACAATTTTAGGTCATTTTTGAGCCGGTTAGTTACCTATCCACACTTTTCCTGGGCAGGCTTATACGTAAGCGGTTAACCAGTACAGTGCACATTCTTTCGCTAGAAACTGACAACTGCCCTTCCTGAATCAGCGGAAGGGAGAGAATGACCGTAGAAAAGATTTCATGATCAATCTCCACAAAAGAATGTTGCCGACCCCGGCAGTTATCGAACCTGTGTCCTCCTGATCACCAGTCAGATGCGTATCCGACTGAGCTACCTAGGCCATGTTGCTGTAGGCACATAATGTTATCACATTGTTGGTACAATGTTGAAACGGCATTACAAACATTTCATGTTAAATCTGTATTGAGTGTCTTATGGATCCACATTTACCAAAATTTAATGAATTCCATTTGATATAATTTCAGATCTACAAAGACAAATTGATGGGAACCAGTCCAGGTTAGATCAATTGTCAGAGGAGAAGTCGCAATTGGTATGTACTACTACACTTTTACAGCTCATTTACACTTTTAAAACGATGTTTCAGGCCGCCCAAATATGGGGGATATTCTCAATACCTTTCACCATGCATTATTTTCCTTTTGGGTTCTATTACGAATAGAAGGTTTACAGTATTGATCATTCCGTGACTTCTTTTTATATCAGTCATAATTTTAGCCATGTCGTAAAAAAACCTATTTTAGCTATATGCGAACAACAAAGGTGCTGATCAGACTGCGCATAAGCGCAGTCTGATCAGCACCTTTGTGTTCGCTGCTTGGCTTGTACGTAACCTGTATTTCCTACATCTAAAATTTCAAGCCTCTTTCTAGTTTATAGCACCAGAGAAGGCACTTTTTTCATCCCAAAATTACTGATATCTTTCTTATTTCTGCACGAAAACATACGTTGTGGGTAGTCATTAGAAGCGTCTCGGTGATGTGCTTCTAATGAGTACCCACAACATATGTATCCAGGCAGAAATAAGAGTACCCGCAACATATGTATCCAGGCAGAAATAAGAGAAATAATATTTGGATACCCTCCTTCCCGCCCCCTTCCACTTATCTGAGGCGATGAGTGTTTGTGTCCTATCTCGCCACAACCCCCACCCCCCACCCCCCCATCCCCTAGAAAAACAAACAAACAAAACAAAAACAGGTTTTCTTATGGTGTGGCTCATTTGATGGAAGTCTTGTTTCATGTTTTTGGCTCAGTATACATTACTGTATGGTAGAACTTGCAAGGATGTGCTCGTGCTTTTCATGTTGTCATTGTCAAGTCTACATTAATTGAGAAAGAAGGACTTGGATATAAAGTTATCATTGATTTCAAATATTTAGTGAATAGCTACACATCTAACGGTCGCTTGGAAGGTCTGAGTCTGTCCAGGCAAAGTGGTGTGAGTCAGACCGCCCATGCATATGGACCCTGTTGGATTCATTGGGTGGCAGGGCATGAGATGTCATTACATCTCATTGTCGGGTAAATGTCCCACAAAATTGGTAGCATGTCTCCAAAATGACCTTAATAGTGTTGACGGGGATGTTAAACCACAATTCAAGCAAACAAATAAAAAAACACAGCTAAACGAGGCAAACTTTAAGCTAGTTCCCTGCCTGAAAGCAAACTTTTTTGTGACATGGCTATGGCGCTGTAATACATCTTAGAAGTTCCTTTTCACCAAGATGATTCCAGCAAATTCCTACAGCAAAGCTTAACTTTTGGAAAGCTGAATCTCACTTGATATTTTAATGACCATGGACTGGATTTGTACCTTTCCGACCCAAGGGAAGCTCACGCTGTTCGGAACCGAGGCTAAGTCTTTAGCTAAGTAGTCACTGTAATGTATTCAAATTGACATTATAATAACAAATGTTGGTATAAAGAGGGTTGACTGTAATTGGGTTCTGAGTGGATTCTTTAATTGGGTTCTGAGAGGAAAGAAATCCAAGTCTTCTTTGTTGTTTTCCTTGCTAGAACAATAGAAAATCTATGAGGCATCATGTTAACCAGTCTATGCAATGAACACTCTGTAAACCCCATGCTATTACATGGGTGGACTAGAAATAAGAAAAATATCAAAACTATGCATCTGAAAACTACTAATTTCTAGGGATATGAAAGACACCATTTTGTGCCCAGGTTATGGTAATTTATCTCCAGTAAGTCCTTCTTTGTCAAATATGTAGACGTGGGGCCAGTTGTTCAAAACTAACGATATCGTTAGTTAACTTATTGTTAAAACTTTGATCATTTATTATGGCAAATATCCTATTATTTTTGCTGAAAAAATGTGAGCAGCTTTTGCATTTGCAAAAGCTGCCCACAATTTTTCAGCAAAAATACAAAATTTTTAGATATTATACTTGTTAGAATGGTTGACAGTTTAGCCACTAACAAGCTCGTTAAGCTAACAAGGCTTTAAGCAACTGGGCCCTGATCGCATCATACAGAATCATTATTTTGTCGTCTTGTTTATCGATGTAAGTAACTATAATATTCCTATATTCATGTTAGATGGCTACATTATATCTCTGTGGAATGAAATGCACATGTGTGCTTTCCATATATGTGTGCTAGTTGTTGTCCTCATTGTGGTTGGGTAGATTTGCATCATATTGTTGACAGCCAAATGTAGTAAATTGTTCAAATCATTTTCAAAGTATCCTTTTTGTTATGGTTATTTGGCAGTTATGTGGCATATTTGGTCTTAAGTTGTCTCCTTTTTGTCATAGGAGTATTGTCAGTTTTGTCATCTGGACAATCAAATAGGTTCAGTCCAGGCATCTTCAGACTTTAGGCTGATTCATTAAACCAAGGTCTGGTGTCCATATGACCTTAGTTTTTGGTGGGACATAAGTCTCAGTAACACATTTTGTTAACAGTGCTGCCCCCAAATCTGATTGTCTCTCAATGCCATCAAGTACTGTTGGAAGGTTAGATGTTTCTTTCCTAAATCTTATTTCATCCTGCTCTTTTGAATACTGTAAGTGAAATATTTCTTAAACCATAAGATGCCAATCACAACAATTGTTGTCTGCTTTGTTGTCTGCTTGTAACTTTGAAAGTCATTTTTGCAAACAGTGTGGAACCATATCAGACTCCGAGCAGTCTGATCAGGGTCCACACTGTTTGCCTGTATGCAAAAACATGTTTGAGATGCAGCAGAGGACATAAACAGACAACATTTTAGATGCAGTTTTTCATAGCATCTTGAGGGTTAAGGACGATCTACCTAGGACGGCAATGCCTTACACATGATGGAACATGTTGGACAGCCAGCATGTTTGTTTCAGTGATATTTATTGTCTTGTTTACATCATACGTTGTGGCGCATCATGCTAGAATTATGAATGAATTGACATTTTGACTCAAAGCATACTAAACCTACAGTACGATGTGTGTGACCAGTGAAGACTCGGACCAGCCTGCACATCCATGCAGTCTGATCAGTCTCTGCTAATCATATGTCATGAAAATATGTGACAGCGGCTCTTACGAACCCACAACCTATGCCTTGGAGCAGAAATAAGAAAAAATAATGTATACCCCTAATAAACCCAATTTTCTATATTTAAAGTGGGGTTAAGAGGGGTGTTTATTTCACAGATTTGTTAACATGATGCTATAGATTCTGGAATATCCAAGGAGAGATGCCTTGCCAGGTGGATGGATATGCTGATCTGGGTCTTTGCAGGTCACACAGAGCTTATTGTAGGTTTTTTGTGCACTGGTTCATTCTTTTTGTCTGACATTAATTTTGTGCAGGTGCAAACGTACTGGGCTGATTATAAAGGGACTAGACACCCAAGGGGTTTGGCATTACTGAACTTTTGTGCACTGATCACCGTCATTTCGTACCTTCTTTTTTTTCATAAAGATTGTTTAAGTCAACTTGGATATGTGATGTGATGTATGCTTGTTTGTATTGTCTCCATACCTCAACTCAGTATCAGTTTAGTTCCAGCCTTGGTTTTCACATATTTTTCACATTTATGATATCATGCTTTTCTGTTACAGTAAAATTCCTATATTAAGACCACCTTTGGGACTGTTCAAAAGTGGTCTTAAAGACCACTTTTGAACAGTCCCAAAGGTGGTTTCTCATTAGGAGAGAGTATGTGTAGAAAACACAAGGAAAGAATAACTGAAACCTTCTCAATAAGCTTTTAAAAGAAGATTTAGTCTTAATTTTAAGTGGTCTATATAGTGAAATTTTACTGTATTTTATTTTGACCAAGTTTTATGCTTATTTATGCATATCACTGGGGCAGATCTTTGTTGCCTGATTTTATGGCCATCACTGTTTCACACAATAGTTTATTTTCAAAATGTTGATCACAACAATTGTTGTCCGCTCTGTTGTGCGCTATTTACTTCAAAAGTCATTGTTGCAAACAGTGTGGAAGTAGTTTAGACTGCTCCTCTGTTTTTGCTCCATCTACTCTTGAAGAAATATACACAAGTTTTGCTCTGACTCATCGAGGCCCACAATCTATATTTCAGAGCAGAAATAAGAAAAATAAGGTTTACCCCAGTAAACCCCTGTTTTCTCTATATAAAATGGGGTTTAGGGGGGTGTTCATTTCACGGACTTGTTCTCGTGATGAGATGGTGTTAACAATTTGCGTTTAAGTTTTTGATGGCCTTAGCAATTTTGCATTTAAGGTTTTCATCAGTGTCACAACTATCAGATGAATGCATCTGAGTCTCATTATGAAAACACGCCTATTCTATTACATTGTAAATTTTACTGCCGAAAAAAAGAAAATTTTAAGACGAAAATTTGAATTGTATAGGTGTTATTTCATGATGCTTGACCAAGTTTCTAGTTTTATTTCTGCTCAAAGACATAGGTTGTGGGTACTGGTTAGAACCTATTTGATGAGGCATTTTTAATGAGCACCCTATACCCATGTTTTGAATATAAATAGGAATGATATCACAATTTTTCACAGGGAAATTAGCCATTTTAGAGGTGTAAAAAAATCACTGTGTAATGAAGGAAACCTCTGCTATACCCTCTTGTTTCATACCAAGGTCCTGTCTCAATACAGTTATTGTTGTTGATAGGATGTTAAGTTGATAAACTTGTTCATTTACTCATTATCAATGGTTTATACATAACACCGTTTTTCACCGCTTACTATCTGATTGTAGTTCTTGCAAGCACTTCCATACAGGCGTTGTCAAAATATTTATACCCCCGCAAACGAAGTTTGAAGGGGGTATATAAGAGTCAGCTTGTCGTCTGTCGTCGTCGTCGGTCCGTTACAAAAAACTTTAACATTGCTCATAACTTCCTTATTCTTTGACCGATTTCTTTAATATTCACACACCACACACCTTGCCACTAGTACTTAAGATTGATATACACAAACCTGACCTTGACCTTTACGTTGACCTTCCTCAAGGTCAAATACTTGTAAAAATTTGTCTGACAACGCATGCGGGGGTATAATTGGCGCCCGTTAGGCGGCAGCTCTAGTTCCTATGCCAGTCATTGTTACCAAAAGATGCCAACTCTCATCACATTTTCATCATCATCATTTTAATGGCTTTCAGAATGTGCATATCCCGGGCTTCTCCAGACTTTCGGTCTTTAACCGAGTCTTTAAACCGAGGTCCCCTCTCCATATGACCTTAGTTGTTGGTGGGACGTAAAACTCAAACTCTCACTCACTCAGAATGTACATATAGTTAATTACCTGCCAAGGTATATTGTTTATTCACAGTGCTTTACCAAAATGGAAAAACTTTGGAATTCCAGGGAGGTTTTTTTTTCTTACATCCTGGAAGTTTTTTTCTTTCTTTGTATATCAGCAAGGAAATTTTTCTTTAATATCAAAATTCTACACAGTTTGTATTTTAATGCATAAGTCCAAAGAAAGTTACATATTACATGGACTTAATTAAAATTAAAATATTCCATGGAATCCACAGATGTTGTTGCCAATAATCCATGGAAATCACAGATTTTCCATGATACAAACCACAGATTTACATATTTTCCTTATAGAAACCTGCTGAAATGCATTGTTCCATGGACTTTTCCATTAGAATCTATGGCTTCCATGGGATTTGAAAAAAATCTATGGTACCAGTATATCTTGTGAAAAATATCAGTGATACTATCATAAATTATGAACTACATTTGCTTGGCCATGGTCATAATTGAAAGCAAAGGTTAAACTTTATTTCTGGTTAAATTACAAACATGTCATGAACTGCTTTTAATAAAGCCTTAATATGCAGCTACTAAATTGTTTCGTAAATTAGACTGTATAAAAGTGTGTAACATAGTCCAAAATGCTTTGAAATGTATTTAAAAGAGTCTGTTAATTCAAGTCAGCAATTATCATTTTACTTGGAGTATGCAAGATTTTCTGTTTTTTGAAACTTAACATATAAACACGGTATTTAACAAGGGAAAATGCATATGATGCTTGTTATAAAGTACATAAAACCTGAACCATATGTATTTTGTCTGTTTCTTACCATGTTTGCATATTTAATGTAAAAAAAAAATAAGAAAATTGTACACATTACGAGTGAACTAATAATTTCTGACTTAAATCTATTTTATGTAGAATTAATAATCAGCTTAGATTTGATAATTTACATGGAATAGAAAAGAAAAGAGAAACATACTTGGGTGGAATTAATCATTAACTTCAGTTTAATCATTTACATGCAGTGTGACTGTAGAAATGCCTATTTTTAAAAAAATAATTTGAATTGTAATCAGGTAGATCTAATAGTTAGCTTAAACAATATAATTAAAAAATTATAAAATATGAGTTGGCTGGTGTGAAGATGTATTCTATCCCATGGGTCACCAGGGAGGGTTCAGGTGTGTGGACTGTGTGCAGCGGGGTGGTTAAAGGGTCAGTTGAGGCAAAGGTTGTCTCTATCTTATGTCACTGGGGCCCCATCTGATATTGGGTTGGGCAAGGCCTGCTGTTCTTACAGCAGGTAATGATAGAAGGTAAATATGGTTATTTCTTGTGTTTCTTTGCCTTCTTTCATTTTTTCTCTTTCCCTCTCTTTCATCTCAATTATCTCTACTATCTCTTTTCTCCCATTTTGTAGCGCCTGCTATAAGCTTGGCGGGATATAGGCGTCTGGTTTTCCGTCCGTTCATCTGTCCATTCGTCTGTTCGTCCGTTTGTGCGTTTGTGAAGGCGTCAACATTTGCAACCACCCTAGCATTCACCCCAATGATCAAGTTTATTTCTCAAGAACTATAAGAGCTTCATTAATGATACTTGTTGCTAACTTGTATCTGGGGATAGCAACTTAAATGCAAGCATCCATATTTGACCTTGACCTACATGTCATGGTTCACCGACTTTGTAAAATATTGCGACCACCCTAGCGTTCACCCTAATGGTCAAGTTTGTTTCTCAAGAACTATAAGAGCTTCATTAATGACACTTGGTACAAACTTGTATCTGGTGATGGGAACTGAAATGCAAGCATCCATATTTGACCTTGACCTACATTTCATGGTTCACTGACTTTGTAAAATATTGCGACCACCCTAGCTTTCACCCTTATGGTCAAGTTTATTTCTCAAGAACTACAAGAGCTTCAATAATGATGCTAGGTACAAACTTGTACCTGGGGATGGCAACTGAATTGCAAGCATTCATATTTGACCTTGACCTACATTTTATGGTTCACTGACTTTGTGTTAGAAGCCTTCGTGGGTAGTGGGTACGCTACTCGCCTTGTAAACCAGGGATCGCAGAATAGATCCCGGGCTTCCCCAGACTTTCAGATGAAACCTCTGCTATACCCTCTTGTTTCATACCAAGGTCCTGTCTCAATACAGTCCAACCTGTATTTACAGTCCAACCTGTATTAAGCAAGCATCTATAGGATAATCAAAAAGTGCTTGCTTAAGACAGGTGCTTGCGTAACACAGGTGAATTTGAATACATTTTCCTTTTTTGGGGAATAGAAAACCCTATGGACGCTTTTCTAGTTTTATAACATGGTTTCTTTGGACACCAACATTACTGTAATGATCCTAAGTATTGGGACAGACAGGCCTAAGCAAACAGTGCAGACCCAGACCAGACTGAAGGAGCACCCTAATCAGTGTCTACACAGTGCAGACCCAGAAGGAGCAGTGTGATCAGGGTCTACACTGTTTGGCATTCAGGAGCAGTCTGATCTGGGTCTGCACCTTTTGCCATTCCATCTGCACTTTTCCGACTCCTTACTGGACCATGAAACAAATTCGTTATAATTTTATGAGAATTTTAGCAAGTTCTCAAGCTGTCCGATTTTTCAGGATTTTTACTGTAATGTTACAAATATGTTTGGCTGTGCCATCTTCACATGGGCCAACTCAGATATTTATAAGTAATTGCAGTAATGTTGCGATTTTTGTAATTGGCTCTGGCCAAATCGAAATATGTAAGCTTTCAGTAGCTTTCAAAAAATAATTCAAAAATTCCAAATTTTTATGAAGGAAATAACTGATACTGGGTTACCTGAGATATGGTTAGAAATAATTGCCTTCATGTTGTTTTTGTTTTCAGATTTTGAACTTTAATCCTTATCCTACTGAATAAACTAATTTTGCCACACCAATTTTTGACTTTCAACCAATCAAAATACTCTGTGTAATTTATTGATGCAAATTCACAAACTGAATGACAGTTAGTATAGATCCTGACTGAAACTAGCTAGTCTTGTGAAGAAAACCTGTTCTCATCCTTGTCCTGCTGAAAACATTAAGTTTACCACATCCATTTCTGACTATCAGCCAGTCAGATTACTTGATAAAGTATATATGTGTACTGGTTTTTGGTGGCTATGGAACTTCTCTCAGTACTGTACTTATTTAGGATCTTGGAGCTCATTCTGAGGTTTGCAAAAAAGTTTTAGGGTTGTTGATGAAGCCTGACTGACTGAAACTAGCCAGTCTGGTTCAGACAACTTAGGTGCATCAGCTATTGTCATGCTTAACCCTTGTCCTGCTGAATACATCAATTTTGCCACATCCATTTCTCACTATCAACCAGTCAAATTACTTGATAAATAATATTTATTCAAATTCACAAGCTGAATGGCAAACAGTGTAGATCCTGATCAGATGGCTTCTTCAGAAGCCATCTGATCTGGATCTACACTGTTTGGAAAGGTAGGTGTTATTGTGGTTCATCAGGAAAAGAGTTGCTGTCAAGGGTCATATCTTTTTGACTCACTTGATGACAGCTAGGCCTCCATGGCCTCATGGGTAACAGCACCGTCTCTTAATCATCAGGTCTCTCACAGCTGTGGGTTATAGCCTCACTCGGGTCACATGTAAGACGACCAGTTCTGAACTAGGAAGTCAGGTGTTTTTTCTCCAGGTGCTTGTGTTTTCGTTCACCTCCCATTAATGATAGAAGCCTTCGTGGTGTAGTTGTTATGCTACTCTCCTTGTAAACCAGGGGTCGTAGGACTGATCCCTGGCTTCCCCAGACTTTCGGACAAGTATTTAAACTGAGGTTCCGTCTCCGTTTGACCTTAGCTGTTGGTGGAACGTAAAACTCAAACACTCACTCCCATTAATGATAGGTGCGTGAAATAATCTTGAGTGGGCTGTAAAATAAAAAATAAAGAATAAGAGAATCAGTTGATATGAGAAATTTTCTTAATAGGTTTGTAAAGCCTTAATCACAATAAAATAATAAAAAAAAATTGATAAATAATCATACATGCTTGAAATGATAAAGAAGGTCTGAAGGCAGTTATTTCTTGTCATATCTCTTTCAATGTCAGTGTTGTTGTTTATACCTGTCTGTATTCTTTCTTCTGTTTCTCCATCATCAAAGGAAAGACAGATCGGTGAAATGATGAAAAATAGCGGTGACAGTTCCAAACAGTTGTCAATGCTAAATGAACAGCTGGGCCAGAAAAATAGGTTAGTTAATGCTTCTTGCTTAGAGGGAACAGAAAGGGAGAGTACTTCATGGTAATTTGGTGATAATGGTTATTTCTGCCCTTAACCCTTTATTGACAAACCTCATAGCTTTAGATTTAGGTTCCAGTTAAATTATAATGGGTGTAAGGTTTAGTTAACCCTTATCTTGCTAAATATTCATTTAAGCCGCACCTATTTCTATCATCCAATCAAATTACTTGATGTAATTTATTGCTACAAATTCATAAACTGAATGCCAAACAGTGTAGATCCTGATCAGATGGCTTCTTCAGAAGCCATCTGATCTGGATCTACACTGTTTGCAAAGATATGGGTTGTCGTGAACAGCAAGATAAGGATTAATATGTTCCACACCGATTTCCGTACCATCACGTTAATTTGCCACTGAAAAAAAAAAGAAATGCCTCCATTATCAGAAGGGTTCTAACTCTTAATCCATTTTATGGTTCAAACCCCAAAATGGGGTACTGGCAAACAGTGCAGGCCCATATCAGACGCCACAGAATGTGGCATCTGATCAGGACATACACTGTTTGCAAACAGTTTAGCCAATTTCCAAATAAGTAACAGAACCCAACACCCCTATATTTTTCAAATAGGCTCATTAGGAGCAACTTCTTTCTTCTTAAATAGACTTCTTTGGTTTAGGGGCTTAGGATTAAGAAAACAGGAGGTAACAAAACGGAATCCCTTCCAAAAATGGTGAAAAATATGCCCCGTTTACCTTTTGCATTAAAAAAACAATCAAAATTGTTTGCACATAATTAGAACTGCCCAACATAACATTTCATACTCCAACAAGAACACATAATATGCATTTACACTCATATATGGGCCCCGTCAAGCGATTTTGGTACTTATCGCCTATGCGAGCAGCGAAGGTTCAGGCGAGCCTGCGCATCCGCGCAGTCTCGCCAGAACCTTCGCTGCTCGCTCATACAAGCAGTGAATCAAGAGGAACCTTCAGCAGAAAGCCATATCCTTGACCCCTCTGAATGGCTGGGCATGCGCAGTTAAAATGTGTCATGACGGAATGCTCGA
This sequence comes from Lucinisca nassula, assembly GCA_963580285.1. Classification (NCBI taxonomy): domain Eukaryota; kingdom Metazoa; phylum Mollusca; class Bivalvia; order Lucinida; family Lucinidae; genus Lucinisca; species Lucinisca nassula. Next base: position 91,996,763 of record OY757022.1, read on the forward strand.
AGACACAAATTCGCTTGGCGGGGCTCATATGGAAAATGGGATAAAATTGTTTCCCAGTTCCCTTCAAGTACTCCCTTAATCTGTTTCCCACTCGCTTTCAGAGGTCTTGATAAAATGCTGTTTTTGAATTCAAAATTTTGTTTATTTCTTTATTCTTTCATTTAACCCTTTTCGTACCAAATGGAATCTTCCTCCTTATATATAGCAGGAGTCCATTTCAAAATTTAAGGGTGCCAGGCTGTGTTTTCTTCAAAATTCATTTGGAAAATGGCTGAACATTTTGCAAACGTTGTAGGCCCTGATCAGACGCCGCATTCTGCGGCGTCTGATCTGGGCCTTCACTGTTTGCCAGGGTGCCCGTTTTGGAGTTTCCGGCACCAAATGGGTTAAATGTTGGGCTTGGATGTAAATGAGAAGTACAGTCCAACCTGTATAGCAAACACCTATGGGATATTCAAAAAGTGCTTGCTTAAGACAGGTGCTTGCTTAATACAGGTGAATTTTAATGCATTTTCCTTTCTCAGGAACTGAATACCTGCTTGCTTAAGACAGGTTGCTTGCTTAATAGAGGTGGCCACTAAGACAGGTTTGACTGTATTTCAGGTTGAGATCACCCTTGAAATATGTTCTGGCAAGGGACAAAAAAAGGAAATATTTAAAAATGTTCACTTTGAAATGTTATCTTGACTGCTGATTTGCTTGTTGCTATGCATGATGGGAATTGGTGATAGAATAACATGACTCAGCAGAATTTTGAAAATTAATCTATGATAGAGAGATGTGGTGGTTATCCAGCATTCGAAGAAATAAAATGATGTCATAAGCATCTCACCAAAAATATTATAAAATAATATGCCTTATCCTCGTAATAACACTGTTTGTTATAGCAGTTTTGGATATTACAGGGTTTAAAGATGGATCCCAAAATGTATAGATTATACGGAAAAATGACCATTTTTGTATATTATCTATACATTTTTTGCGGTGCGAGTAGGCCTGTCCATGCATATAAACCTTACGAGTTTCATTGGCCGGCAGGTCTTGAGATGTCATTTCATCGCAGTGTCGGGTAAAAGTCCCAAGAAATTGGAAGCAACGTCTCCAAAATGACCTAAATAGTGTTGATGGGGATGTTAAACCTCAAAAGAAACAAACAAACAAAATCTGTACATTTGTTTTGCTGGATATACCTGTATCATAGTTGTTTAACCCTTGTCATGCTGAATATTCATATATGCCACACCCACTACCGATTATCAACCAATCAGATTACTTGATGCAAATTATTGCAACAAATTCCCAATCTGAATGGCAAACAATGTAGATCCTGATCAGATGGCTTCGTCAAGCCATCTGATCTGGATCTTCATTGTTTGGAAAATAAGGCATATCCGGGCTCAGCAGGACAAGGGTTAACTAATCTGGTTTTTGCTTGGAAAACCAGCAGTAGTGGGGTATAAAGAGGTTTGGATGTAGTTTATTCTGATTTATATAAAGGCAAAATATGTCCCTGAAATTCTTCCTGTGTCGTGTTATTCTGTGTAGTGTTGTGACTATGCTTTTTGCTTCCTTAACTGTTTTTGTACTGATGCTTTGCAGATATGGCAAACACAAACATATTACATTTTATGGTGTAAGGCTAATAATAGCCTTGACACAAGAAAACCTCTCTTTGAGTTTTGTGACCAGGTTTTGTTCATTTTGTTTGTATTAGAGTTTAACCACCCAGTCCACACTATTTTAGGTCATTTTTGAGCCGGTCAGTTTACCTATCCACACTTCTCCTGGGCAGGCTTATACGTAAGCGGTTAACCAGTACAGTGCACATTCTTTCGCCAGAAACTGACAACTGCCCTTCTTGTATCAGTGGAAGGGAGAGAATGAGCGTAAACAAGATTTCAAGATCAACCTCCACGAAATAATGTCGCCGACCCCAGCAGGTATCGGACCTGCATCCTCTTGATCACCAGTCAGATGCGCATCTGACTGAGCTGCCGAGGCCGGCTTTGTGACCAGGTAAGATGCCAATTGGTCCGCTTAACTACAGCCCAGATCAGATGCTGCTGAAAGTGGCATCAGATCAGGGCCTTCAGTCCATAGCAACAGATAAGGTTGGTATTTTGTGATCATTGAAGGATAGTTTTTTTCAATTCTCCATAAAAACCTCTGTTGTGGGTATTCATTAGAATCGCCTCACTGAGGCGGTTCTAATGAATACCCACAACATAGGTTTATATGGAGAAATAACGAAATATTTCCTTCAGTTATCACAAAATACCAACCTTATATGTTGCTATGACTTTACTGTTTAAAAAAAGCTCAATCATTTTCTAATAGAATTTCTGCCACTAAAACAACCTGATGCCGGCCTCAGTGGCTCAGTCGGATGCGCGTCTGACTGGTGATCAGGAGGACGCGGGTTCGACTCCCGCCGGGGTCGGCAACATTTTTTCGTGGAGATTGATCATGAAATCTTTTCTACGGTCATTCTCTCCCTTCCGCTGATTCAAGAAGGGCAGTTGTCAGTTTCTGGCGAAAGAATGTGCACTGTACTGGTTAACCACTTACGTATAAGCCTGCCCAGGAAAGTGTTGATAGGTAAACTGACCGGCTCAAAAATGACCTAAATAGTGTTGACTGGGCCGTAAAACCCCAATACAAACAAACAAACAAAACAACCTGATACCCGTCAATTTCTAAATGCATATGCATAGTGAGGAAGATTCCTTTCAGTTGAAAAATGGGGTTAACCCATTGCATGTGGGAAACCCCTTAAGGGGTACCTTGGCAAATAGTGCAGGCCCAGATCAGACGCCGCAGCGTGTGATCAGGTCCTGCACTGTTTGCTAACAGAATTTTCAGTCAAAAATAGAATAAAAACGAAAAAATAGGGCCTGACATCCCTTAAATGACATGGACTTGTCCAACATATAGCAGTGGAAGAGTCCATTAGCATACAATGGGTTAACAGCCGTAGGAACTCAACACCTTTACTTACCAATCAGGTCCTGTTTAGGAATAACTCGAAAGTGATTGACAGAAACTGCTGGCTTATTAATTCTTGTAGAAGCCTCTATGGTATAGTGGATAAGCTGCTCGCCTCATAAACCAGGGGTCGTGGGTTCAATCCCAGGCATCTCCAGACTTTCCGATGAGTCTTTTAACCGAGGTCCCATCTCCGCATCACCTTAGCTGTTGGTGGGACGTAAAACTCAAACACACTCACTCTTATTAATCCTTGTCCCGCTGAATGGATTAATTTTGCCGCACCTATTTCTGACTTTCTGGCAATCAGATTAGTTGGTGTAATTTATTGCTACAGCTACTCAAACAGTATGTCAAAAAGTGTAGATCCACATCAGATGGCTTCTGAAGAAGCCATCTGATCTGGATCTACACTGTTTGCAAAGGTAGGGACTATCATGGTTCAGCAGGACAAGGGTTAAATCACAACTGTCTTAACATAAGATAGGCATCCCCACAGGCACTGCACAAAGTGTGCTTGCTACCATAGGGACAAGGCTGTAAAACCACTGAAACCCTAATGAGAACCTGACTTACAGGGATGTTGCTTGCTTACAAGTTCATGAAGGCACACAGCAGTGTAACAGCCTAACAGCCTGCTCTGGGCTCTTCCAAATTTTTCAGAATATCAGAAATCTCTCTGAATGTGCATACAATAACAGAATCTTTTCCTGAAATTTATATAAGTCGATTTAAAAAATTTAGGAGAATCAGTGTTAGTTTTAGGTAATTTAACCCTGATCCCACTGCATAATTAAGGTAGCCACACCCATTTCTGACTTTGAACCAATCAGATTACTTTATGTAATCTATTGTTTCAAATTCACAAACTGAATGTCAAACAGGGTAGATCCTGATCAGATGGCTTCTTCAGAAGCCATCTGATCTGGATCTACACTGTTTGCAAAAGCAGGGATTAGCGTGATCAGCAGGACAAGGGTTAACAGGGATGTAGCTTGCTTACAACAAGTTCATGAAGGCTTACAGCAGTGTAACAGCCTAACAGCCTGCTCTGGGCTCTTCCAAATTTTTTAGAATATCAGAAATCTCTCTGAATGTGCATTTAAGAACAGGATCTTTCTCTGCAATTTATATGCAGTATGAGTCTATTTCAAAATTTATGGAAATCAGTGTTAGTTTTTGGTATAAATTTATTTGAAATTTGGCTGAACTTTATTCAGATTGTGAGGGCAGCGATCAGATGCTGTATTTTGCAGTGTCTGATCTGGTCCTGCTCTGTTATCAATTATCAGTGTAACATTTTGGGGTTTAGCACATAAATTGGTTTAACGCTTGCAGACTATTTACATTAACAGTTAAGCCTGGGTTTTTGAGAAACATAACAAAAAACTTTGGGCATGCTGTCCCAAAACTATATATGACATCTATTAGCCCATACCCTGAATATGACAACCCTTACCTTTGCAAACAGTGTAGATCCAGATCAGATGGCTTCTGAAGAAGCCATCTGATCAGGATCTACACTGTTAGTCATTCAGTTTGCGAATTTGAATGGATAAATTACATCAAGTAATTTGATTGGTTGAAATGTAAATGGGTGTGGCTAAATTAATTTATGCAGTGGGATAAATGTTAACTGAAGTGAGAAATATTTGGTCACTGTAATGAAGACTATAGGTTTTCTTCTAAGCATCCAAACAGTCAGTCCGATTTACGCCTATCCGGTATGTTGTTAACCCATTTTGTACAGAATGGAATCTTCCACCTTGTATATAGCTGGAGTCCATTTCAAAACTTACGGGTGTCAGCTTGTGAGATCTTAAAAATTTATTTGTAAAAAGGCTGAATGTTCTGCAAATAGTGTAGGTCCTGATCAGATGCCGTATTCTGAGGCATTTGATCTAGGCTTGCACTGTTTGCCAGTAATCTGATAAAATTGTGGTTGTCCATATAAAATGGATTAATTTATTTATTTTTAACCCTTATCCTGCTGAATAAATTAATTTGAACACACTCATTTCTGATGTTCACAGATCAAATTACTTGATATATTGTATTTGTTCAATTCACACTGTAGATCCGAATCAGATGGCTTCCGAAGAAGCCATCTGATCTGGATCTACACTGTTTGCAAAGGTAGGGGTTGTCGTGTGGTAAAATCATTATTATTATTATTATTATTATTATAATTATTATTATCCCCCGACCGAATAGGTTCGGGTGATATAGCGATCAGCCTGGCGTCCGTCCGTCTGTCCGTCCGTAGACGCAATCTTGTGATGGCCATAACTCCTATACCCTTTGAGATTCATTGATGGTTCTTGGCACAATTGTTCACAAGGCCGAGACGGCGTGTTATGCGCAAGAACCAGAACTCTGGATGCCATACTTTTTTAGTTATCTCCCCTTTTAATAAAATAGAATGACTACTTTGTGATGGCCATAACTCCAATACCCTTTGAGATATATTGATGGTACCTGGCACACATGTTCACAAGGCTGAGACGGCGTGTCATGCACAAGAACCACAACTCTGGTTGCCATGGTTTTGGAGTTATCTTCCCTTCCAATAAAATAGAGTGACAACCTTGTGATGGCCATAACTCCTATACCCTTTGAGATTCATTAATGGTTCTTGGCACAATTGTTCACAAGGCTGAGACGGCATGTCATGCGCAAAAACTAGAACTCTGGATGCCATACTTTTTTAGTTATCTCCCCTTTTAATAAAATAGAATGACTACTTTGTGATGGCCATAACTCCAATACCCTTTGAGATGTATTGATGGTACCTGGCACAGTTGTTCACAAGGCTGAGACGGTGTGTCATGCACAAGAACCACAACACTGGTTGCCATGGTTTTGGAGTTATCTCCCCTTCCAATAAAATGGAGTGACAACCTTGTGATGGCCATAATTCCAATACCCTTTAAGATATATTGATGATACCTGGCACAGTTGTTAACAAGGCCGAGACGGTGTGTCATGCACAAGAACCACAACTCTGGGTGCCATGGTTTTTTAGTTATCTCCCCTGTCAATAATATAGAATCACTCCATTGTGATGGCCACATCTCCAACACTCTTTGAGATATATTGATGATACTTGGTACAGTTATACACGAGGTTAAGCAGGTGGGTCACATGCAAGAACCACAACTCTGGGTGCCCTGGTTTTTTAATTATCTCCCCTGACAATATAATCTTGTGATGGCCATAACTCCAATACCCTTTGAGATATATTGATGGTACTTAGCACAATTGTATACAAGGTTGAGACAGCGCTTCATGCCTAAGAACCACAACTCTGGGTGCTATGATATTTGAGTTATCTCCCCTTTCAATATAACAGTATGACAACCTTGTGATCATTGTACCTCCAATACCCTTTGAGACATATTTGTGGTACTTGATGCAGATGTACATGAGGTTAAGCAGGTGTGTCATGCTCAAGAATTACACTTCTGGGTGCTCTGTTTTTTTAGTTATCTCCCCTGGCTATATAACCTTGTGATGGCCATAACTCCAACACCCTTTGAGATATATTGAAGGAACTTGGCACAATTGTATACAGGGTACAGAAGGGATGTCATGTGCAAGAACCACAACTGTTGGTGCTGTGGTATTTGAGTTATCTACCCTTTCAATATAACAGTATGACCAGCTTGTGCTCACCATATCTATAATACCTTTTGAGACATATTGATGGTACTTTGTACAGAAATTCATGAGCTTAAGCAGGCATGTCATGCACAAGAATCACATTTCTGAGTGCCCTGGTTTTTAGCTCACCGTCACGTAGTGACGAGGTGAGCTTTTGGGATCACTTTTCGTCCGTTGTCCGTCCGTGCGTCCGTCCGTGCGTCCGTCCGTCCATCCGTCCGTAAACAATTTCTTTAAACGACATCTCCTCCTAAACCACTGATCAGATTTTGACCAAACTTCACAGGAATGATCCTTAGGTGGTCCCCTTTCAAAGTTGTTCAAATGGTTCCGGTCCGTTGCACATCTAGGTCATAGGAGCCAAAAATAGATTTTTTTTCACCAAAAACTTAAAAAATCTTCTTCTCTGAAACCACAAGGCCCAGGTCTTTGATATTTGGTATGAAGCTTCATCTAGTGAACCCCTACCAAGATTGTTCAAATTATAGTGCTGGGACCAAAAATGCCCCCGCTCCGGGGCCCTTTGGTTTTACATGGGCTTATATAGGGAAAATCTTTAAAAATCTTCTTCTCTGAAACCATAAGGCCCAGGTCTTTGATATTTGGTATGAAGCTTCATCTAGTGGACCCCTACCAAGATTGTTCAAATTGTAGTGCTGGGACCAAAAATGCCCCCGCTCCGGGGCCCTTTGGTTTTACATGGGCTTATATATGGAAAATCTTTAAAAATCTTCTTCTCTGAAACCACAAGGCCCAGGTCTTTGATATTTGGTATGAAGCTTCATCTAGTGGACCCCTACCAAGATTGTTCAAATTATAGTGCTGGGGCCAAAAATGCCCCCGCCCCGGGGCCCTTTGGTTTTACATAGGCTTATATAGGGAAAATCTTTAAAAATCTTCTTCTCTGAAACCGTAAGGCCCAGGTCTTTGTTATTTGGTATGAAGCTTCATCGAGGGGACCCCTACCAAGATTGTTCAAATTATAGTGCTGGGGCCAAAAATGCCCCCGCCCCGGGGCCCTTTGGTTTTACATGGGCTTATATAGGGAAAATCTTTCAAAATCTTCTTCTCTGAAACCGCAAGGCCTAGGTCTTTGATATTTGGTATGAAGCTTCATCTAGTGGACCCCTACCAAGATTGTTCAAATTATAGCCCTTGGGCCAAAAATGCCCCCGCTCCGGGCCCTTTGGTTTTACATGGGCTCATATGGGGAAAATCTTTAAAAATCTTCTTCTCTGAAACCGCAAGGCCCAGGTCTTTGCTATTTGGTATGAAGCTTCATCTAGTGGACCCCTACCAAGATTGTTCAAATTATAGTGCTGGGGTCAAATATGCCCCCGCTCCGGGGCCCTTTGGTTTTACATGGGCTTATATAGGGAAAATCTTTAAAAATTTTCTTCCCTGAAACTGTAAGGCCCATGTCTTTGATATTTGGTATGAAGCTTCACCCCACAAGGCCCAGGTCCCCCCCCCCCCTCCCCTGGGCCTTTTGGTTTTACATAGGCTTATATAGGGAAAATCTTTAAAAATCTTCTTCTCTGAAAACACAAGGCCCATGTCTTTGATATTTGGTATGGAGCTTCATCTAGTGGACCTCTACCAAGATTGTTCAAATTATAGCCCCTGCCCCGGGGCCCTTTGGTTTTGCATCGTTTTATATATAGAGATAATCTTTGAAAATCTTCTTCTCTGAAACAGCAAGGCCCAGGTCTTTGATATTTGGTGTGAAGCTTCATCTAGTGGACCTCTATCAAGATTGTTTAAGTTATAGCCCTGAGGCCAAAAATGCCCCCGCTCCGGGGCCCTTTGGTTTTACATGGGCTTATATAGGGAAAATCTTTAAAAATCTTCTTCTCTGAAACCATAAGGCCCAGGTCTTTGATATTTGGTATGAAGCTTCATCTAGTGGACCCCTACCAAGATTGTTCAAATTGTAGTGCTGGGGCCAAAAATGACCCCGCTCCGGGGCCCTTTGGTTTTACATGGGCTTATGTAGGGAAAATCTTTAAAAATCTTCTTCTCTGAAACCACAAGGCCCAGGTCTTTGATATTTGGTATGAAGCTTCATCTAGTGGACCCCTACCAAGATTGTTCAAATTATAGTGCTGGGGCCAAAAATGCCCCCGCCCCGGGGCCCTTTGGTTTTACATAGGCTTATATAGGGAAAATCTTTAAAAATCTTCTTCTCTGAAACCGTAAGGCCCAGGTCTTTGTTATTTGGTATGAAGCTTCATCGAGGGGACCCCTACCAAGATTGTTCAAATTATAGTGCTGGGGCCAAAAAAGCCCCCGCCCCGGGGCCCTTTGGTTTTACATGGGCTTATATAGGGAAAATCTTTAAAAATCTTCTTCTCTGAAACCGTAAGGCCCAGGTCTTTGTTATTTGGTATGAAGCTTCATCGAGGGGACCCCTACCAAGATTGTTCAAATTATAGTGCTGGGGCCAAAAAAGCCCCCGCCCCGGGGCCCTTTGGTTTTACATGGGCTTATATAGGGAAAATCTTTAAAAATTTTCTTCCCTGAAACTGTAAGGCCCATGTCTTTGATATTTGGTATGAAGCTTCACCCCACAAGGCCCTCTACCAAGATTGTTCAAATTATAGCCCCTGCCCCTATAGGGGCCCTTTGGTTTTGCATCGTTTTATATATAGAGATAATCTTTGAAAATCTTCTTCTCTGAAACAGCAAGGCCCAGGTCTTTGATATTTGGTGTGAAGCTTCATCTAGTGGACCTCTATCAAGATTGTTTAAGTTATAGCCCTGAGGCGAAAAATGCCCCCGCCCCGGGGCCATTTGGTTTTACATAGGCTAATGTAGGGAATATCTTTAAAAAATCTTTTTCTCTGAAACCCCAAGGCCCAGGTCTTTGATATTTGGTGTGTAGCTTCATCTAGTGGACCTTGCCAAGATTGTTCAAATTATAGGCTTTGTTGATATTTGGTATGAAGCTTCACCTTTTTAGACCTCCCTCAACATTATGCACATTGTAGCCCTGGGGTCAATAATGGCCCTCCCCCAGGCCCACTTGTTACTCTATCATATGGGTCAGGTAAGCGATCCAGGGTCATCATGGCCCTCTTGTTTAATTATCTCCCCTGACAGTATAATCTTGTGATGGCCATAACTGCAATACTTTTGTGATATATTGCTGGTTTAATTCTGTTGCACTTTCTATTGGTGAACAATCTTCTGAAGGCCATATTGGCTTTTGGTCGGGGGATTTGCCATCTCTTCTGATGGCTATTTTTATTATTATTATCGCATCAAAAATCAAGAATTTCAAACCAATATTAGATCTTGTAGTTGCATATAGAAAATTCCTGCACGATAAAAAAAAAGTGTTTTGGTTTTAGAAAAAGGTTTGTCCAAATAGGTTTAAAGTTAAGTGTTGAAATTGAAAATCTCAATTTTTACAACTCTGCAGCCTTGTCACTCGTCATGTGATAATGATTTGTGTGCTGTGTAATTTCAGAAAAGTCGAGGATCTACAAGCCGACTTGTCGACTTCTACTCAAAAATGGCACAACCTAAATGACAAGTTAGAGCAGCAGAAGAGGGAGAAGGAGAGAGAGATAGAAAATTTAGTTACAAATCATAATAATAATGTATCTACCTTGAATAGTAAACTTGATGATTTGGTAAGTTTCCATAGAAAATTTAGTTACAAATCATAATAATAATGTATCTACCTTGAACAGTAAACTTGATGATTTGGTAAGTTTCTTTATTATACCTCACGTGACTTTCCCATAAAAATTCCCATAGGCCTGAAGGTGATAATTTTTATTATTACCCAACCTACTATATAAGAAGTTATTAAGCATTTTCGACTATCTAACACCTTTTCTTATGAAATCGGATTGAACCGGTTTTCAGAGAACTATCACACGGAGCACTGAACTATTGCCCGGTGCAGATAGTTTTAACTATCTCATGGTCACGTGATCACCTAGCAACTTAGCTTTGACCAATGCATATATTTTGTTTCAACTTGACAAGTAGTAATTGCTTATTGTGATCAAAATAACTCTTTATACGAGTTGGGTAATAAAACAACTATTTCATACCTTTTTGGGCGACAGTCAAAACTATCAGCCCCTCGGTGCTGTGGAGCACCTGATGAACTATCGCCCGAGGCCTTCTTCGGCCTCGGGCGATAGTTCATCAGGTTCTCCCCAGCACCGAGGGGCTGATAGTTTTGACTGTCGCCCAAAAAGGTATGAAATACTTGTATACTATCATCCTGCGATAATTTCGACTATCACATGCGGTGAATTGGGTGCATGTATGGTTCGGTTCTTCTGTCAAGCTGGAGAAAATGAGTCTAAACCAAAAATTTTAACAAAGTTGAGAAATTTTGGTACCAAAATGTTTCTTTTGATTTTATTAAGAAAACGCATATCCATACTTTGTTCAGAAATAATGGAGTTATAAGTGTTTGAACTTCTGAATTTCTGTTTCACCACCTAACGTCGCTTATGTAGAAAGCCGACGTTATCCAATAATTTGGAATGTCATGGCGTCAAAAGTCTCTTGTGAGCTGTCCTGTATTTTTCATTAAAAATCCCTTATCATAATTATTAGTTTTGTTCGGTGTAATAAAATAAATATTACATTCCTGAGAGGATGATAGTGAAAAATGTCACCCTTCGAAATATGAATATCAACTGAGGCGCAATGTCACCCTTCGAAATATGAATAACAACCTCGGCTGCGCCTCGGTTGATATTCATATTCCTCAGGGTGACATTTTTCATTATTACCCAACCTACTATATATGAAGTTATTAAGCATTTTCGACTATCTAACACCTTTTCGCATGAAATCGGATTGAACTGGTTTTCAGAGAACTATCACACGGAGCACTGAACTATTGCCCGGTGCAGATAGTATACAACTATTTCATACCTTTTTGGGCGACAGTCAAAACTATCAGCCCCGAGGTGCTCCACAGCACCGAGGGGCTGATAGTTTTGACTGTCGCCCTTGGAGGTATGAAATAGTTGTTTTATTACCCAACTCGTATAAAGAGTTATTTTGATCACAATAAGCAATTACTACTTGTCAAGTTGCTAGGTGACCACGTGACCATGAGATAGTTAAAATTATTACCCAACCTACTATATAAGAAGTTATTAAGCATTTTCGACTATCTAACACCTTTTCGCATGAAATCGGATTGAACCGGTTTTCAGAGAACTATCACACGGAGCACTGAACTATTGCCCGGTGCAGATAGTTTTAACTATCTCATGGTCACGTGATCACCTAGCAACTTGACAAGTAGTAATTGCTTATTGTGATCAAAATAACTCTTTATACGAGTTGGGTAATAAAACAACTATTTCATACCTCCAAGGGCGACAGTCAAAACTATCAGCCCCTCGGTGCTGTGGAGCACCTGATGAACTATCGCCCTCGGCCTTCGGCCTCGGGGGATAGTTCATCAGGTGCTCCACAGCACCTCGGGGCTGATAGTTTTGACTGTCGCCCAAAAAGGTATGAAATAGTTGTATACTATCACCCTCTCAGGAATATAATATTTATATACTAGTTCTCTCTCCCACATGGGCAGGGAGATTGTTGTAGAGGGAGAGAACGAGAGAAAATTTATTCGCTTATCATAATGATAATGTAACTACCTTAAACCCATTGCAGGCAGGAAACCCCTAAAGGGGTGCATTGGCAAACAGTGTGGGCCCAGATCAGATGCCGCAGAATGCGGCATCTGATCAGGGTCTGCACTGTTTGCTAACAGAATTTTCCTTCAAAAAATAGAATAAAACGAAAATATAGGCCTGTCAACCCTTTTATGACAAAGGGACTTGTCCAACATATAGCAGTGGAAGAGTCCACAAGTAGGTTTTGATTTGTGTGCCTATAGTTTGTTTAAAAAACTATTTGACTCTTACCCTGCTAAGTAAATTTATTAACCCACACCCATTTTTGACTATAAGTCAACCAAATTACTTGATATTTTCACAAACTGCATTACAAACAGTGTAGATCCTGATCAGATGGATTCTTCACTGTTTGCAAAGGTAATAGTTGATTTGTTCAGCAGGATAAGGGTTAAGGCTGCAAATTCGGGCCTTTCAGGCATTGTAAAGCTTGGTCAGTATGAGGCCTGTTCTATGAAAGTCCGGTTGTATTCATATACCATGGTTCTGTGAAAACCCAGCCATATCCCGTACAGTTGCAATGCACATTAGAGCTTATGTACTACCTCTTGCACCAAGATACCGAGAGGAATATTGGAAGTTAGTGAAGATGAAGTTAAGGGGACTGGGAACACCTGGTAGATTTTTCTGCCATTTTTCAAAGGATGACAACTTTCAGGTCTATAGCCCTGTCCCACTGAAAAAGGGGTCTTCTCTTAAAGGAAAGAATTTGCTCCTCATGAGCAATTCTTTCCTTTAAGAGTTGACCCCTGTTGACATGGGAGAGAAAAATACTTTTGCAGGAGTTGCCTTCCCTGAAGGTATTCCCATTCCTATGTGTCACCACTGTGATCATACAGGGAAGGAATTAGGTCAGAATAAATCTTGTAGCATATTTGAGAAGGAGCATAGCGGTACACATTGGTATGTGATGGGTTAGCAGAGACTCAGATCAGCCTGTACATCTGTCAGTTTTAACAATTTTCAAGATACCTTTTCCCTGAATATTTTCAGCAAAGACAATTTGAGAAAGCTAAACAGAAAATGACAAGCATGGAATCTGACTTTGAAGAGGAGAAAAAGACTCTTGTTTCAAGGAAAGAAGCAGAAATACATGAACTAAAACAGCAAGTAGAAACCAATGCAGACAACCTGAGTAAACAGGAAATACAGACACAGGCACATAAACAATTTCTCGACAAAATTACTATGGAAAAAGAGGCAGTACAGGTTGGTGTTCTTTCCAGTCACATAGCGGTCATGGTGGCAGTGAACATCCAACTGCAATCTCTCAAAGTCTCACTGTTTAAAGGGAATGTGAACACCTGCCAGATTTTTCTGCCATTTTTCAAAAGGAGACAACTTTTGGGACTTCCTGTTCGTGTTTCTGTAAGCCCTGTACCAATGAAAAAGGGGTCAACTCTTAAAGGGAAGAATTTGCTCCTCAGGAGCAAATTCTTTCCTTTAAGAGTTGACTCCTATTGACATGGGAGACAAAAATAAATTTTGCAGGAGTTGCCTCCCCTGAAAGTGTTCTCATTCACATTAAAATGTTATTGTTTTCTTATGATCAATAGCTTTCCTAAAACTCCACAACCTTTTTATAATACTGTTCATTATAACACAGTTTAGGATATAACAAATGGATCCCAAAAGTACATAGATTATATATATATAAAAAAAAGACCAAATGGTCATTTTTAGCTCGGTTGTTTTTGAAGAAAACGACGAGGTATTGTCATAGCTCTGGCGTCGTCGTCGTGCAAAAACTTGGACATTTTTTAATATCTCTGTCATTACTGAACATATTTACTTGAAACTGGGACTAGTTGTTCATTATGAAAAGGGGAACTCATACCAATAGTTAAGGTAATCCTCAAAATATTTTTGGCACAGTTATGCCCCTTTTTTTGACTTAGAATTTTTGCAGCCAAGCATTGGTACCTGCATGCGGTGCTCTTGTTTAGGCTTGCTTTAAGCATGAAATGATACAGGAGTCTAATTTTCCCTATGTTCATCTGTCCATTCGTCAAGACGTCAACATTTGCGACCACACAAGCCTTCACCCTAATTTGCAAGCCCATTTCTCAAAAACTTTGCTTCATTGAAGAGACTTGGTGCAAACTTTTATCTTGGGATAGCGACTGTAATGCAAGCATCCATATTTTGACCTTGACCTACATTTCATGGTTCACTGACTTTGTGATTTTTTGCAACAATACTAGCACCCTATTGTGCATATTGTGCAAGTCCATTGCTCAAGAACTATAAGAGCATCATTAATGATACCTGTCATTAAACTCTTGCACTATTGTGATTAATGTCTATGCATTAATTCAATTGTTAAACTCTTGCACTATTGTGATTAATGTCTATGCATTAATTCAATTGTTAAACTCTTGCACTATTGTGATTAATGTCTATGCATTAATTCAATTGTTAAACTCTTGCACTATTGTGATTAATGTCTACGCCTTAATTCAATTGTTAAACTCTTGCACTATTGTGATTAATGTCTACGCATTAATTCAATCGTTAAACTCTTGCACTATTGTGATTAATATCTATGCATTAAAATAATCGTTAAACTCTTGCACTATTGTGATTAATATCTACGCATTAATTCAATCGTTAAACTCTTGCACTATTGTGCAAGTCCATTACTCAAGAATGTCCATTACTTAAGAATGTCCATTACTCAAGAACTATAAGAGCTTAGATGCAATTGTGACTACATTAAAGATTGTTGTGGAGTTTAATGACACAAAAGTGCATCTGGGCATGGCAGCTTAGATGCAAGCATCTATATTTAACCTTGACCAACATTTCATGATTCACTGACTTTTCATCACGTGAACAAGTTCATGAAATGAACACCCCTGTTAACTCCACTTTATATAGAGAAAACTGGGGTTTATATGGGTATACATTATTTTTCTTATTTCTGTTCGTAGACATGGGTTGTGGGTACTCATTAGAACTACCTCAGTGAGAGGGTTCTAACGAGCACCAACAACCTATGTTTTAAGTAGAAATAAGAAAACTATCACAAATTTTCATCAGAACGAGCACCGATAACCTATGTTTTAAGTAGAAATAAGAAAAATATCACAAATTTTCATCAGAACGAGCACTGACAACCTATGTTTTAAGTAGAAACAAGAAAAATATCACAAATTTTTATCAGAAATAACTGTTTTAGAGATACGAAAGAATGCACTATGTCGCATGGATGTGTTATCGTAATGAAATTTGCTCTCTGAATGAAAGAACAGAGTAGATCCTGATCAGATGGCTTCTTCAGAAGCCATCTGATCAGGGTCTACTCAGTTTGCAAAAGTAGGGGTTATCATGTTCTGCAGGACAAGGATTAAGTCTCATTTTATCATCATCAACTGATTTTTGATTAACATGCAGGTACAGGGGCAACGTCCACATAAGTGGGCCCCCTTCCAGGTAGCTGGCTTGCTGCATGCATGGCAGATCTTACACCAGATTTAATCCAAGGGAAAGGAGGCAAGCTACTCTGTCATGCAATAACTTTTGTTTGGTTTGTTACTAGTTTGAGAAGGACAAGCTTGAGAAGCAGCTGAAGAGGTTAGAGGCAGACAAGGAAAGCCTGAGCACAGAACTGGTACAAGCTAAAGTGGCTGCTAGCAAGGCAGAGTCAAGCTGTGACCAGGTAGTACAGGGCAAGAAAGCACTGGAAGAACAAATACAAGATTTAAAAGAAGATAAAGACAGGCTGGCTCATGCCAATACAGAGGTAAGTTAATGAATAGAGGAAGAAAACTTTAATGTAAATATATATGGGGGAAGCAGTCTAGGATGGATTTGTTTGTTTGTTTGTATTGGAGTTTTATGGCCCAGTCAACACTATTTAGGTCATTTTTGAGCCGGTCAGTTTACCTATCAACACTTTCCTGGGCAGGCTTATACGTAAGCGTTTAACCAGTACAGTGCACATTCTTTCACCAGAAACTGACAACTGCCCTTCTTGAATCAGCGGAAGAGAGAGAATGACCGTAGAAAAGATTTCATGATCAGTCTCCACAGTCTAGGATGGAAATGATCAAAGTACTTTCTCTTGAGTATAGGCTGGGAAATGGCCCTGAATGGTGACTTCAACTGTTCGTTTAACTTTTAACCCTTATCCTGCTGTTCATGACAACCCCTACATTTGAAAACAGTGTAGATCCAGATCAGATGGCCATCTGATCAGGATCTACACTGTTTGACATTCATTTTGTGAATTTGCAGCAAGTTATCTGATTTGTTCAAAGTCAGAAGTGGGTGTGGCTAAAATGAATATTCAGCAGGATAATGGTTAAATTTCTGTTCTTCATGCTTATAGTGCAGACCCTGATCAATGCTGCATTCTGCACTCTGCCATCACATCAACAGGAAAAGTACAACTTTAAATAACCATTTCTAGAGTTTTGTACATAGAGGATCTTACATGAGTGTTCATGTATTATTGAATTTATTAAACGAGTTGTGGAAAAAGGATTAAATGCGAGGCTGTGCTGAGCATTTTATCCATTTTCCTCAACGAGTTTAATAAATTAAATAATGCATGAGCACACATGCAAGAATCTATTTATCATATGACATTTAAAACGCTTTTTATTCACGACTGTTTACAAAATTGTCAATATGCCCCATTAGTCAACGCGACGTCGTTAAGGACGTTGTTCATGTAACATTACGGAACATATCTAGCTAATTTGCATATTTAATCCACTAGTGGATTATCAAAAATATTGCATGGCGTTATTACACTCTCAGACGCGTCATATGATAAAATGGCTATTTTCACGGTTTAACTGTGTTGGTCAGCAATAATCATGTGACATTAGCAATAGAACACAGTTCAGGTCAATGACAAAAACTGGCAAATCAGATTGAGTCAGCAATACTTCTGTAGGTGTTTTTGGAAATTAATCCTTATCCTGCTGAATAAATTAATTTAACCACACCCATTGCTGACTGTCAACCAATCAAATAACTTTATACAGTGTATCAGTTCTGTTCACAAACTGCATGACAAACAATGTAGATCCTGATCAGATGGCTTCTTAAGAAGCCTGAAGAAGCCATCTGATCTGGATCTGCACTGTTTTCAAAGGAAGGGGTTGTTTGTTGTCAGCAGGATAAGGGTTATTCCATTTTCCATGAGACTTTTGCACAAGGGGAGACAACTTTTATGATCCTGTTTTACACCCTGCCTCATCTTAAAACAGAATGATATGCTTAACCACAAAGAGATTGTGCCATGGGAGCAACCATTTTGAGTAGACCTGTGTTGAAAAGGGCAGCAAGCAGGCTTATTCACATTTGTGTTTTCGCCTAGTGACAATTCCAGCTGACAAAGCCAAGAACATAAGTTTCTTTGGCTGGCGGATTCAAACTGAGTAATCAGCCTCCGTGGCCTGGTGGTTAAGAATGCTGACTCACATTAAGACTCACTGTGAGTTTGATGCTTGCTCAGCTCAGGTGTGGAATTTCAAGTTCTGCAACAGATGGTCAGTTTTTCTCAAACTGCTCTGATTTTTGCGCACATCTGATTAATGATGGACTCAGTATAAGTGAAATAATCTTGAAACGCCTGTAAAACCCAAATCGCAACACCCTGAAGCAAATTCTTTCCTTTTAAGAGTAGACCAACCGAAAAGGAAAGTAAACCAGGTTTGAGGAGAGTTAGTGCCCTTGAAAGTGACTCCATTCCCTGTTATATTACAGCTACAGAAGTCAAAGGAGGAGCTGATAGGTGAGAAAGATAAGCTATCAGCGGAAAGAGACCAGTACCAGAGAGAAACTATGGAGGGTCGGGCTACAGTACAGCAGAGAGAGATGCAGGTGGCAGAATTGCAGAAAGAGGTATGCAGATACTTGTATTTCTACGTCAAGTTACAAATCAGAATATCATAAGCCCCAATGGTGTGATGGTTATGCTACTTGCCTCATAAATCAGGAGTCGTTGGTTCTCCAGACTTTCGATTGTGTCTTTAAACCGAGGTCCATGCCCCCCCCCCCCTCCCCCACCATCGGGGCTTGAAGAAATAGATGGGCTGCATGATGATTCCACGCAGAGCTGAAACCCACTGCACACGAGTTCTGGTGAGCCGCTTGGAGGATCTTAGCCTACCCAGACAAAGCTGTGCGAGTCTGACCGCCCATGCTTATAAACCCTATTGGTTTCATGGGGGGCTGGGCTTGCTTGAGATGTCATTTCAACTCAATGTCGGGTAAAAGCCCCACAAAATTTTTAGCAACGTCTCCAGAATAACCTTTACAGTGTTGATGGGGACGTTAAACCTCAAATCAAACAAAAACAAGTTACAAATCAGTGTATAGAAGCCCTCTTGGTTTAGTGGTTATGCTACTCGCCTCATAAACCAGGAGTCATGGGCTAGATCCCGGTTTCTCCAGACTTTCGAAGTAAACCGTAGTCCCATCTCTGTATGACATTAGCTGTTGGGTGGGATTTAAAACTCAAACACAAACAAACTAATCACTGTAATAGGATACAATTTTTGTTGTGTCTGCTTTAACCCATTGTATGTGGGTAACCCCTAAATGGGTACCTTGGCAAACAGTGTAGGCCCAGATCAGACGCCGCCGAATGCGGCGTCTGATCAGGGCCTGCACTATTTGCTGACAGAATTTTCCATATAAAAATAGAATAAAAACAAAACAATAAGCCTTACACCCTTCATATGATGAATGGACTTGTCCAACATATAGCAATGGAAGAGGCCTTACACCCCTCATAT
Source organism: Lucinisca nassula (assembly GCA_963580285.1). Lineage (NCBI taxonomy): Eukaryota > Metazoa > Mollusca > Bivalvia > Lucinida > Lucinidae > Lucinisca > Lucinisca nassula. The sequence continues at coordinate 92,015,847 of OY757022.1, forward strand.
GACAAATGGACTTGTCCAACATATAGCAATGGAAGAGTCCACTAGCGTACAATGGGTTAAGCAGGCCTGATATAGGAGTCTAGTTTTCTGTGTTCAGTGTTTGACACTGAGCAAAATTCTTTTGACAAAAATATAGAAGCATTCTTGGTTTAGTGGTTGAACTACTTGCCTGGTAATGCAGTGATCATGGGTTCAACTCTGGGCTTACCCAAAGTTTCATATGAGTTGCATCTCCATAGGACCTTTGTTATTGCGGGAATAAAATGTTAACACATGCATACGCACAACTGTACACACACAATAGCCAAAATAATATAATGAATATTTTATGATACTTTAACCCTTGTCTTGCTGAATATTCATTTAAGCCACACCCATTTCTGTCTATCAACCAATCAAATTAATTGATGTAATTAATTGCTTCAAATTCATAAACTGCATGCCAAACAGTGTAGATCCTGATCAGATGGCTTCTTCAGAAGCCATCTGATCTGGATCTACACTGTTTGCAAAGATAGGGGGTTGTCGTAAACAGCAAGATAAGGGTTAAAATAGGAGTGAAGGCAATGATCAGGAATCGATACAATTAACCTACAGTTCACATCAAAGACACCAAAGGGAAAGAAACACAAACATGAAATAACTAGTCCCTAATGGAAACACCAGTAGAGGAAAGCCAAAAGGACAGTCACTTAACCACAAAATAGCCAATTGGCTATCCAAAACAAAAATAATATAAGTGATACACACACTCAAAGACAAGCCATAACAAAAATGAACTGCGACAGAAGAACCGACTTGGAACAGTCAGTGAAACAAATTCCACTGTTGTGGGTTGGGGGCTTAAATCGATTTTACGCGGCTGCAATCCTCGGCCGTACTTCCTTTGCGATTTAGACAAATAATTTGTTCAGTCCACATGAAGGCTTATTAAAAATTATCCTAATATTTAGGGTGAATATGGTATAAAGTTCCATTTAGCATACAGGGAAGACTGATCAGACTGTGCAGATGTGCAGGCTGACTTGAGTCTGGCTCATCACAAAAACACATCTACAGTAGAACTTTGATGGCTCGATCACCGATGGCTTGTTTCCCATGTCTGGGTCGACCTCGTACTTGAGCCCCTAGGGAAATCCTCAAGATAAGAAATGGTGGGGGATGAGTAAGGAGATTTTTTATCTTTTATCTTGCAAATGTGTGCTGTGTGTACTCATTAGAATCGCCTCAGTGAGGCGATTCTAATGAGTACACACAGCAAACATTTTCATTATCTAACATCGAAAGATGTTCAAAAGTATCTCGTTATGCCTGGGCAGTGACCTTCAGTGGCTCGAACTACTGCTGTCTCGAATAAATTTTCATGGTCCTAAAGGGGTTCGAGCCATCGAAGTTCGACTGTATATAATTTGGACCCCATTGAACCCCGCTTTTATATAGTAAAACTGGGGTTTACTGGGATAAACCTTATTTTTTTCTTAAATATAGGTTGTGGGTACTCGTCAGAACCACCTCCATGAGGCAGTTCTAACGTGTACCCACAATCTATATTTTGAGCAGATATAAGAAAATTATCACATTTTTTAAGCGGAAAATTTTCATTTTCAGTGGTAAAATTTGCAGTGTATGTTAATAGGCCTGTTTTCGTAATGGTACACATTGTAAGTCACATTTTTGCTTGACCTTGCTTATTGTCGCGCCTGCTATTAGCATGGCGCGATATAGGCACCCGGTTTTCCGTTCGTTCGTCCGTTCGTCAAGGCGTCAACATTTGCGACCACCCTAGCGTTCACCCTAAGTTTATTTCTCAAGAACTGTAAGAGCTTCATTAATGATACTTGGTACAAACTTGTGCCTGGGGATGACAACTTATATGCAAGCATCCATATTTGACCTTGACCTACATTTCATGGTTCACTGACTTTGTAAAATATTGCGACCACCCTAGCGTTCACCCTACTGGTCAAGTTAATTTCTCAAGAACTATAAGAGCTTCTTTAATGATATATGGTACAAACTTGAATCTGTGGATGGCAACTTCAATGCCAGCATCCATATTTGACCTTGACCTAAATTTTATGGTTCACTGACTTTGTAAAATATTGCGACCACCCTAGCGTTCACCCTACTGGTCAAGTTAATTTCTCAAGAACCATAAGAGCTTCATTAATGATACTTGGTACAAACTTATCTCGGGATGACAACTTAAATGCAAGCATCCATATTTGACCTTGACCTACATTTCATGGTTCACTGACTTTGTAAAATATTGCCACCACCCTAGCGTTCACCCTAATGGTTAAGTTCATTTCTCAAGAATTATTTGAACTTCATTAATGATACTTAGTACAAGCCTTTCATGCAAGCATCTATGTTTGATCTTGGCCTAGATGTCATGGTTCGGTGACTTTGCGCCCCCACAGGCGCGACATAGCCTTCGGCAGAATTCTTGTTATATACAAAAACATGTTACCATGGTAATGTATCTCTCCATATCTCATTCAGCTTGATAGATTAAAGGGAGAGGTGCAACAACAGCAGGAGTCCAGCAAGAGCTTGGATCATAGGGAGAAAGAGTTGAAGACCTTGAAAATAGAGCTGTAAGTTAGAGAGACCTTAAGGCCCAGGTGTTCAAAACTACGGATTAAAATCCTAAAAATTCGGACACCTTAAGGACTTGCCTTGATTCTCATAAACTTGTACAAATCTTTTTCATGATCAGGCGAGGAGGGCAGTGATCAATGATCAATGTTTTTCATGATCAGGAAAGGTGCAATGGGAATGGCAAACAGTGTAGACCCTGATCAGACTGCTCCTTCAGGAGCAGTCTGATCTGGGTCTTCACTGTTTGCTTATGCCGATCTGTCCCAATACTTTGGATCATTTTGGTAACCATGTCATTAGTTAACATATCTCTAAAACTATTCATTTAATATGACAATATGCTAATGTTTTTGCAGAAAAAATGCAAGGAGCTTTTGCAGATGCAAAAGTTGCTCACTTTTTTTTTTTCAGCAAAAATACCACTGTATTACATATTGTACAAAGTTTGTTTGTTTTGATGTTTGACGTCCCTGTCAACACTGTACAGGTCATTTTGGAGATGTTGCTTCCAATTTTGTGAGACTTTTACCCGACATTGAGATAAAATGACATCTCAAGCCCTGTCACCCAATGAAACTAAGAGGGTTTATAAGCAAGGAGGGTCTGATTCGCACCCCTTTTCCTGGGCAGATATTGTACAAAGTAAAAGAGTTCACATTTCTACCACTAATGCGAGCTTGTTAAGCTAATGATGCTTTGAACAACTGGGCCTCAAGATAAAAGGGAGAGGTACAACTACAACAGACCTTAGAGCCCAATTGTTCCAACCTAACAAGACTGTTAGTTAATGTTCTTATAAATGCAGGCGTCACACTGTCCCGAAATTGACACAAGATGGAAACACGATAAAGGAAATGTTCTAATTCGGCTCTGATCGTGAAAACATCGGGCCATTCGTGAGGACATCTTAAGCCATCGTATGATCGCCGGTGGATTTTCTGAGGCTCCGGCAGCAACTTCGTGAGCGGCGGCAAAATCTTTGGCATGCCAAAAAATTGCCCGAAGACATTGCGAAGGTTCATTTTCGTGTTGAATTCGTTTGTCCATCTTGCCCTTCGTAAGGCCATCGTGAGGGCATCTTGTCAAATCGTGTCATCTTCGTCTTTTCTTCGTGTGATCATCGGTGCTCTCGGGCATTTTACGTCTCACGAAGACAATACGAGGGAAACAAGAAGTCGTCCGATTGTCTTAGGAAGGCAATACGACTACGTGAAACCCTCGCATTGACGTCGTGTAACCATCGTATTATAGTACGATGACATTGAGATTGGACCACGGTGTCGACGAAGACAGCTGAATTTGAGCACCTCCAGCGATACCCATATGTCATGGTAACGTAGACATATAAAAGGCCAACCCCAGAGCATCTTCCTCAGTCAGTCCTAATGAGCAACTCTGCAGAGCATAGGCTTGTGTAACTCGCAAAGCTTCAGTCATAATTATTTACAATTCTGTTCCTGCAGAATGGCACACTTTGATGATGAGACAACCAGGAAAAAGAAGGGCAGCAGCATTGCTTCTTTTGATGCACCCTAGAGAACAAGATGAGCAGATCTTACTGTCCTATAAACCAAGTCTCTCTGAAAAAGTGGTCTTCTCTTTGGGTGGCATTTTAAATTGGATTTAAGTTGAATCAAATTTAAGAGAGTTGAAATGTACTGTGTACTCTCCGATCATCAAATGAATTTAAAACGGTCGGCCGAAGGTTTTATAACATCGGGAGGTCACGTGTCGCCTTCGGGACCTAGTTCGAACGCATCGTACTCTCAATACGACGTCGTGAAGCCGTCGTGTGGCCTTCGTTTGGCCTGCGGGTAAACTTCGTGATAAAAATCCACATCTTCGTGTTGCCTTCGTGTGTGGTTCGGATACCATCGTGTGACCTTCTGCATGCATCGTTCTTGCTTCGGCTAGAGATTGGCTGTTGACCATGTTCGGGGCGATCTTCGCGCGAAATTCAAAATTCCATATTCGTGTGGCCACCTGGTGTCATTTTCGGGACAGTGTGACGCCTGCAAAAAAAATCCATTTTGCTCAGTATAGCTAAAAATTCATGGTTTTGCTGAAAAACAAATGAATAGCTTTTTAATGCAAAAGCTACTCATGTTGTTTTCAGCAAAAATACTCCTGTACTAGACCTGGGACTTGGATAAACAGTTAAGATCTTCACTACTAGACAGTTTGATTAGCTAATGATGCTTTAAACAACTGGGGCTAGATCATTTTTGTTGTGCCTGCTTTCAGCATGGTGCAATCTATTTATAGGAGTCCAGTTTTCCATCCATTTGTTCGCCAAGCTGTCAACATTTGCGACCACCCTAACTTTCATCCTAATGTAAGAGTCCATTTTTCAAGAACTATAAGAGCTTCATGAATGATACTTGTCTCTGGTGCCTGATGCTCTGTTTCTGGTCGGGCCCATCGGAGTTGGTTGGTTTTCTTTTGCTCCAGCATTTCAGTGGTTTCTTGCTGTCGAGTTCACACCGTTGTTTCATCTCTGTGGTTGTTTGATTTTTTGTGTTCACAGAGATGTTGCACCGATGAGTTAAGAGGCCTTCATGCGGACTGAAAAAATTATTTGTCTAAATAGAAACGGAAGTTAGGGCGAGGATTGTGGCCATGTAAAATCAATTTAAGCCCTCCAGTGGAAATCATTTCACTGACTGTTCCAAGGAGGTTCTTCTTTTGCGGTTTATTTTTGTTATGGTCTGTCTTTGAGTGTTTGTATCGCTTATATTATTTTGTTTTGGATAGCCAATTGGCCATTTTGTTGGAAAGTAACTGTCCTTTTGGCTGTCCGCTATTGATGTTTACATTAAGGTCTGTTGTTTCATGTTTGTGTTTCTTTCCCTTTGGTGTCTCTGATGGGAGCTATGGGTTAATTGTATTGATTCCTGATCATTGCCTTCACTTCTATTTTGGTACAAACTGCATCTAGGAATGGCAACTTCAATATAAGCATCCATATCTGACCTTGACCTTCATTCCTTGCTTCACTGACTTCAGGAATTATTCTGACCACCCTAACTTTCATCTTGATGTAAGAGTCCATTTCTCGAGAACTATGGTTTAGGAGTCGCAGATAAGATTGACAGGGTAGAGCTATCATTTGCACCTGTCTTTGGAACATTCTGTTAACAAAATGGTAAAACAAGTCACCTGATTATGTGAATTCAACTGTTATGCAATACAGCTATGAGTATATGGCCATTTGATCCTCTTGCATAAAGAATGCAAAAGGTGCTCTTTCAAATTTTCTTGTGGGCTCTGCTAATTTGACAGATATTGACAACACCTGAACTGCACCGCCCTGCCAGTCTTATCTGCGACTACTGCTCAATGCCTCTAATGTCTAAATTTAACATTTCAATGCTCTTGCTAGTATGTGTACATAGCAACAGGTAAGGTGTGTATTTTGTGATAACTGAAGGATAGTTTTCCTTATTTCTCCATATAAACCTATGTTGTGGGTATTCATTAGAACTGCCTCTCTGAGTTTTTTTTTGGGAGAATTGACAAAATCTATCCTTCAGTTATCATAAAATAAGAACCTTATCCGTTGCTATTTGTATATCCAAGCAGGCCAGTTTGTGACTTACTTGGCCGCAAACCCAGAAGATTGTTTTTTTTCTGGGTTCAGGACTTATATATGTGTTTAAAGATTTTGTTTGTTTGCATTGGAGTTTAACAGCCCAGTCAACACTTTTTAGGTCATTTTTTGAGCCAGTTAGTTTACCTATCCACACTTTCCTGGGCTGGCTCATACGCAAGCGGTTAACCAGTGCAGTCAGAAACTGACAACTGCCCTTCTTGGATCAGTGGAAGGAAGAGAATGACCATAGAAAAGATTTCATGCTCAATCTCCATGAAAGAATGTTGCCGACCCCGGCAGGTATCGAACCCATGTCCTCCTGATCACCAGTCACACGCACATCCGACTGAGCTACTGAGGCTGACTGTTGAAGACTTACTGTAATTCTCCAAAATTTTTTAGAAATTTATTCCACAATCCAGCAAAGAGTATAAAAGGTCCAGATGGAATGGCAAACAGTGTAGACCCTGATCAGACTGCACTGTTTGACCCTGCTCAGACTGCTCCTTGAAGAGCAGTCTTATCTGTGTCTGCACTGTTTGTTTTGGCCTATTTGTCTCAATACATGCGGTCATTAGGGTACTTAGCCCCTATTGTTGAAGATGAGTTTTTCTGGATACAGGACTTATATATGGGTTAAAGGTAGATCAGATGAAACTGAAGGTAAGGTTGTCAGTGTGGAGCTATATTTTGCACCTGCCTTTGGTGAGAGTGAGTGTTTGAGTTTTACGTCTCAGCTAAGGTCAGCTAAGGTCATACGGAGACAGGACCTCAGTTTAAAGACACAGCCTAAAGTTTGGAGAATTCTGGGATCGATTCTGCAACCCGTGGTTTACAAGGCGAGTAGCATTACCCCTACACCATGGAGGCTTCTACCTGCGTTTGGAATATTTCGTTAAATATTAATTATCACTCTAACATGGTTATTACAGAGAGGAGTCTGTGGAGATGGTGTCACTGTTAGAACAGAATGTAAAAGAGGTTGAAGCAGAAAGAGATGAACTGAATACTAAGATACAAACAATGGCAAATGCTACAGCTGAAGAGAAATCACGCGTAAATGAGGTAACGGTCTTTTATTATAAAATTAAACCTTAAGATGTCAAGAAAAACTGCATCTGAAAATGTGGTCTGATTTTATTGTGCACTGCATCTGGTTGCAAACGTTTTAGAAATATTTTAGCCTGCCCAGGAAAAGTGTGGATAGTGGATAGGTAAACTGACCGGCTCAAAAATTACCTAAAATACTGTTGACTGGGCCATTAAACTCCAATACAAACAAACATATTTTACTTTGACCAACAGTTCATGGTTCACTAGCATTTGAACTATTACATCAACCCTAGTATTCATCAAGTGCTTTTCTTAAGGACTGTAATAGCTTCTAGGGATGGCAACTTGAATGCAAGCATCCATATTTGACCTTGTCCTATATTTCATGGTTCACTGACTTTGTGAACTATTGTGTCAACCATAGCATTTACCCTAATGTTAAAGTCCATTTCTCAAGAACTATTGGAGCTTCATTAATGAAACATCTTACAAACTTGCATTCATGTTTACCCTTGACCTACATTTGAAGGTTCACTGACTTTGCACCCCCATAGACGTGACATCTGCTTTGGGGGGAATTCTTGTCTCTTGAGCTGGCTCAAGACATCACGCTATCGAGTCCGTGAAATGAACACCCCCTTACACCCCACTTTATATTGAGAAAACTGGGGTTTACAGGGTATACATTATTTTCCTTATTTCTGCTCCTAGACATAGGTTGTGGGTACTCGTTAGAACCGCCTCATTAGAACCGCCTCAATGAGGCGGTTCTAACGAGTATCCACAACCTATGTTTTGAGTATAAACAAGAATAATATCAAAAATTTTCTGAAGAAAATTGACCATTTTGGAGATGTAAAAATGACCGTTTTGGAGGTGTAAAGTGAGTGAGTGTTGGAGTTTTACGTCCCACCAACAGCTAAGGTCATACGAAGAGGGGACCTCGGTTTAAAGACTCATCCGAAAGTCTGGAGAAGCCCGGGATCGAACCTGCGACCCCTGGTTTACAAGGCGAATAGCGTAACCACTCCTCGACCACGGAGGCTTCTATTTGGAGATGTAAAAATGCACTATGATGCACAGGTATGTTATTGTAATAAGTGTTGCAAGGAGGCTTACAGAACATATTTTATCAGTTATATGTATCTCCCATTATATTTTCAGCTTGTCCAGCAGAACCAGAAATTGACAACAGAATTGCAGACTGCTGGACAGAGGTGGGTGAAATATAGTGTGGTAGAAATATTTTATAGACAGTTAATTTCTTTGGTGGCAATTAAGGAGAATGACTACCTGTTATACCCCCGGCATACGGAGTATGCCATAGGGGGTATATATACTGACCGGAAATAGAAACTATACACGTTTAAATTGTTTTTAAATTGTCTCGCCTGACAAAACAAGTGGATAATTCAGTTGAAAGTTACTGATTAAGGATTTGACTAACTATCGACATGAATCCTGTAACAATTTAAAGAACTCTGGTGTTCAAAATAACTGTTTTGGGGGAAAATGTAGAAAAGTGCATTTTTCACAAAATCTGTTTGTAATCGAATTTTGACTTCAACATTTTTGCGTGTAGGTAACAAGTGAAAAGCAAGAAATAAAAAAAATAACATAACATCTGAAAATTATCGAGAAGCAAACATTCTATTGAAATCTCAGAAATTGCTTTTTTCCACGAAATTTTCAAAGTAATGTTTCAAGCCAAAAATCGACCCAAAAGTGCCTTGAATCGTCTTCAGCTGTGTCTTAAATATTGATAAAAACAAAAACCGCACTCAGAAATGCCATACTTTTCGCTCACTTCCGGTGGTTTGGTCCAATATTTAAACGTCGATAACATTTCAGCCATTGTGAAAATTTTCATTTTGTTAACAATATTTCCAACGTTAGATGATGCGTAATAACTGGTAAAAATGGGAATCACATTCGCGACACAAAATGTTTGACTCAATGGAAACTTTAACAGCAAGATTTGGACCCTTGCTTTGTACCTGTGGCTCTACCCGAAAAATCGTACTTATCATTAAAAAATTTATTCGATAAATCAGACATGCCAGTGATGATACGTTATATAATTGAAATTCAAAGTTCATTAAAATGTTTCACCAGTGACAACTCAAAATTGAGTGTATAGTTTCTATTTCCGGTGAGTATAGTTTTTGTATTTTCTGTGTGTGTGTTTGTGTGTCTGTTAACATTTTCGTGTCCGCTCCATAACTTTTAAACCGCTTGACATATTTTCATGAAACTTCACATAAATGTTAAACACCATGAGACGATGTGCAGAACACATGAACCGTAACTTTTGCTTTTCTACTTTCACAGTTATTGCCCTTTGTATGTTTTAACTTGCATTTTCGTGTCCGCTCCATAACTTTTCAACCACTTGATATATTTTCAGGAAACTTACATAAATGTTAAACACCATGAGACGACGTGCAGAACACATAAACACCGTAACTCTTGCTTTCCTACTTTCAGAGTTATTGCCCTTTGAATATAATGAGTTTTACCATACACTTGTGTCCGCTCTGTAACTTTAAAACCATTTGAGATAATTTCATGAAACTTCAAACAAATGTAAACCAAGATAATAGGATGGGCAGAACACAAGAACCATAACTCTTGTTTGCATACATTACAAATTATTTCCCTTTGAAGATTGTAAATTGTGTGTCTGCTAACATCTTCGTGTCTTCTCATTACTTTAAAAGGGCTTGACATATTTTCATGAAACTCCACACAAATGTTGAACTCCATGAGACGACGTGCAGAACACATGAACCATAACTCTTGCTTTCCTACTTTCAGAGTTATTGTCCTTTGAATCTTGAAAATGGCCATTCTATGGAATATGGCCTGTATATGCAAAGAAGCTTTTGACATTGCTATTTTCAGCTGAGGTGATGGCACTGGCCGGGGGTATACGTGCCCCACTGGGCACTTTTGTCTAGTTTGATTTGTTCTGTTAACTGAATCTGTCTGAAAAGGGATCTATTCTTTGAAAATGATCCTTTTATATTGGTCCAGAGTTTATGTTTCTTGCAAGTAAGGAATGAAATAGTACTTTTTTTATATCCTCTTTATGTCGTGATACCTGGAGTTACATGTGTGCGTTTTTCAATAAGCCTCATTTTTCCTTATCTGGAGCTACTTTGCCTTACGATAACACATCCCTGTGACATACATTACACAAACACGCCTATACAAATACATTGCCACCTTTATCGCCGAAAAAATGAAAATTTCATGATGAAAAATTGTGATATTTTTCTTATTTTTGCTCAAAATAGCATGTGGCTGTTCTAACGAGTACCCACAATCTATATTTTAGAGCAGAAATAAGAAAAATAAAGTATACCCCCGGAAACCCTGGTTTTACTATATAAAAGTGGGGTTCAAGGGGGTCAAAATTATATAGGCGTGTTTTCGTGATGATTCAGTCTTCTATATCTCAAATACGGTTATATTTCTGATGAAAGTATGTGAAAATTTTGTTGTTAATGCCCCAAATATACAGTGAAATTAAGACCACCCAAAATTAAGACTAATTCTGCTTTAAAAAAGCTTATTTTGGAAGGTTTCAGTAATTCCTCCTTCCAAAGGTGGTCTTAACCCTTATCTTGCTGTTCATGACAACCCCTATCTTTGCAAACAGTGTAGATCCAGATCAGATGGCTTCTGAAGAAGCCATCTGATCAGGATCTACACTGTTTGGCATTCAGTTTATGAATTTGTAGCAATAAATTGCTTCAAGTAATTTGATTGGTTGATAGAGAGAAATGGTTGTGGCTTAAATGAATATTCAGCAAGATAAGGGTTAATATAGGATTTTTGCTGTAGGTTGTGGATGCTTGTTAGAAATGCCTCATTGAGACAGTTATAACGACCACCCACAACCTATGTCTCAGAGCAAAAATAGGAAAAACAATATATACGGCTGTAAACCCCAGTTTTCTCAGCATAAAGAGGGGTTTACTTGGGTGTTCATCACACAGATTTGTTAACACTATGTTTTTTCATTGTATATACAGTAAAATTCCTATATTAAGACCACCTTAAGACCACCTTTGGGACTGTTCAAAAGTGGTCTTATAGACAGAAACCCATTCGTGGGTTTCTGGTACTAAATGGGTTAATATACAAACAAATGGTACAATTTTCCTGCTCAGATCAGCAATGTTTTTGTCCTGCTCATAAATTCTTGACATTTTGAAAATTATGAGCAGGTCAAATACAGTTGTATTTACAGTAAAAATCCTATATTAAGACCACCTTAAGACCACCTTTGGGACTGTTCAAAAGTGGTCTTAAAGACCACTTTTGAACAGTCCCAAAGCTGGTCTCTCATTAAGAGACACTGGGTGTAGAAAACACAAAGAAAGAATAACTGAAACCATTTCAGTAAGCTTTTAAAAACAGATTTAGTCTTGATTTTGGGTGGTCTTAACCTATTTAGTACCAGAAACCCCAAAACGGGTACCCTGGCAAACAGTGCAGGCCCAGATCAGATGCCGCAGAACGCGGCATCTGATCAGGGCCTCCGCTGTTTGCTAAAACTTAAGCCATTTTCCAAATAATTTTTGAAGGAAAAACACCACCTGACACCCCTAAATTTTGTAAGGAACTCGTGCTATATATAAGGAGGAAGATTCCATTTGGTACAAAAAGGGTTAATCGCGGAATTTTACTTTATTATCCTGACGGTTGTATTATATGATTGGTTTTTGTGTTTTGTCATGACCCTGAGGTCATGAAACTTTTTTCATGCTCATATCAACTGAGCATGATATTTGTAAAGCTCCTGCTGAATAAATTAATTCTGACTTTAACCAATTAAATTACATGATACGATGTTTTGCTTCTATTTCACAATCTGAACCACAAACAGTGTAGATCTTGAGGTAGGGGATATTGTGGTGTTAGTATTAACCCTTGTCCTGCTGAACATTTAAATATGCCACACCCACTACTGATTATCAGCCAATCAAATTACTTGCTGCAAATTATTGCAGCAAATTCACAATCTGAATGGCAAACAATGTAGATCCTGATCAGATGGCTTCTTCAGAAGCCATCTGATCTGGATCTACATTGTTTGAAAGATAAGGCATATCTGGGCTCAGCAGGACAAGGGTTAACCCTTTTTGTACAAAATGGAATCTTCCTCCTTATACATACCAGGGGTCCATCTCAAAATTAAGGGGTGTCAGGTCGTTTTTCTTCAAAATTTATTTGGAAAATGGCTTAACTTTTCGCAAACAGTGTAGGCCCTCTTTAGACGCCGCTTTCTGCAGTGTCTGATCTGGGCTTGCACTGTTTGCCAGTTACCCATTTGTGGGTTTCTGGTACAAAAAAAATGGGTTAATATACAAACATGTGGTACAATTTTCCTGCTCAGATCAGCAGAGAATGTTTTTGTCCTGCTCATAAATTTTAATTCTTGGCAATTTGAAAATTATGAACAGGTCAAATATAATGCTCAAGGGAATTGATTATGGAAAAAAGTTTCCTAACCTCAGGGCTGTTGTTTTCAACAGCGCCACTCTCTGCTGTGACAATTGCACTTTTTGTGTGTTTAGCCACACCCATTACTTGATGTAATTTATTTCTACAAATTCATAAACTGAATGTCAAACAGTGTTGATCCTGATCAGATGGCTTCTTCAGAAGCCATCTGATCTGGATCTACACTGTTTGCAAAGTTAGGGGTTGCTGTGAACAGCAAGATAAGGGTTAAGAATATTTACATGCTTAACACGTTCTGCACCAAATGGAATCTTCCTCCTTATGTATACATACATGTTAAGTCTCCCGAAAATCACGGGAGACTCCCGAAAATATAGCTTTTCTCACGCCTCACGAAATTCAGGATAAAACTTCCGGAGAAATGAAAATACTGTTTTGGGGCAAATGTTTGAAAAGCTGCGCGGAAAATTTCGAGTTAATCCATGAGTAAAACTGATAATAATTAATACACTGTCCAATATTATTTGGGATTAAAACACGGTTCCACACCCGATGATTGGCATTTACAAATGAAAACAGTCGTTTCTTGAAGTGTTTGCAAAAATGAAAGAAAATTATACCGGTTAACTTCCTTCAACCATCGGACCTCGTAAGTTAACCGAATCATGTTAAATACACCGACCGTGTTTCTCCCGGATCAGTCTATTCTACTATTACACTGTAAACAAAAGCCTCAGGTGCTCTCGATAAGCCTACAATCTTCTGCGTGACAAGGTGTGAAAATAAGATTAAGTTATGTCTATAATTTGCATTTATCCCTCAATCATAAAATTTAATCCACAATCAATGTGAAAATGATGTAATGGCTCCTAAGACGCTTAGCTACATCTAACAGTAGATTGTATGCATAATAAAAACGGACTATTCGACTGTCTCTTGCATGGTATGTTTTGGTGCCAAAATAGCAGACACTTGGCGGGAAAAGTCGAACGCAGTGTAAACACATATCTCTATGCTGTTGTTGGTAATTGACACAGAGCTTCTGGGGATAAGTCGTGAATTGTGCAAGGCTTGTTTTCTATCCAGCTCTATCCTCACCCGTTTAGCTGTCGAGAAAATATTTTTTTACCGGTTGCAAACATTTTTATGAAAGACATACGCTCCATTAAAATAAAACAATGACATTAAACACGTGTGGGGTTGCTGGGGTCTGATGACGTCATTTACCGATTGCGTGCAGAAAAACGGGAGCGGCGGTTTGTGGACGGTGGATTTCATGGCGATTTTGGTGGCGGAGATCTTTGATGTTCGCCTTGAACTTGCCTGTTGAGCGGGTGTGAAAGTTGAGGATGGAGGGGTCCTCGTCTTGTGGCTGGATCATTAAATTATAAACTAATCTGCATTCTTTATTCTCTTATCTCGCTAAGCTGACAATTTCGATCTTTTGAGTATATCGGCTGCAGCTCTTGTTAATCATGCGTGTCAAGTTTATTATAACTATCAGTATCTTAATTGCTAATTAGTCAAGCTGTTATGACAAGTCTGCAATAAACTTGAAAAAGAAGTACCGTTATCTACCGTATTTCCGCACTTAAAAGTCGGGGGGGTGGGGGGGGGGGGGAATAAAGTTGTTGTGTGTTGTGCTTGAAACTTTATAGAAACCTTGGATTATATTTATATAAAGTACCTTTATTGACCATGACAACTACCGTATTATCTACCATATTTCCGCACTTAAAAGTCAGAGGGGAATAAAATTGTTGTGCTTGAAACTTGGATAGAAACATTGGATTATATTTATATAAATTACCGTTATTCACCGTGACAACTACTGTATTATATACCGTATTTCCGCATTTAAAAGTCGGAGGGGAATAAAGTTGTTGTGCTTGAAACTTGGATAGAAACCTTGGATTATATTTATATAAAGTACCGTTATTGACCGTGACAACTACTGTATTATATACCATATTTCCGCGTTTAAAAGTCAGAGGGGAATAAAGTTGTTGTGCTTGAAACTTGGACAGAAACCTTGGATTATATTTATATAAAGTACCGATATTGACCGTGACAACTACTGTATTGTATACCGTATTTCCGCATTTAAAAGTTGGGGGGGAATAAAGTTGTTGTGCTTGAAACTTGATAGAAACCTTGGATTAAATTTATAAATGTTGGCTGGTGGAAATTTTGGGTCCAAAGCAAAACCGTGCTGTATCCGAATTCGTGCTGTAACGAATCCTGCTATAACAAGGCCCGGGTGTATCTATCTGTCTATCTGGGCAAAATGATAAGATATGCTATTGTGCTGTAGCATTATACACTAGGGGGTGTAGTTGGGATGGGGGTGGGGGGGGGGGGGGGCACTGGTATGCCTAGGTGTTAGTTTGAAGGAATCTTCCCAAGGAAATGATTTAAAAAATACTTATTAGTTATTTATCCATGAACAGGAGTGTAAAGAATAAACAAAATAATGTTCAAAAAGCTCTGAGAATGCACCATTTTCTAGCCTAACCTGGGAGCTTGCCCCCAAGGCTTCGCCCCTTTGGCGCTCGGCAATCCTCCTCGAACGCGCTTTCTCCCTCATTTTTATTTTCAAAACTTAACATGTCTGTGTATAGCAGGAGTCATTGCAAAATTTAGGTCTCACAGGTTGTGTTTTCAAAATTTATTTGGAAAATGGCTGAACTTTTTTTCAAACAGTGTAGGACCTGATCAGACGCCACATTCTGTGGCTTCTGATCTAGGCCTGCACTGTTTGCCAGGGTACACAATGGGTTAACAGTATATTAAAGGGAAACACCCACAAAAATTAACTGTCACTTTAAAATATTGCCTTTGATGAGGCGAACATTTTGGTTCAAATTTTATGAAAATCGGTTGAGAGGTTTTGAAATTATGACCTTTTGAACATTTTACAATTGCTGTCTATGAGGCCCGCCATTTTGTTAATCTAGTCACTTGACCGAAATAGAAAAATAATAATTTACAGCATACTTTTCAGATTTTGTAGTTAAAAACAGTAAATTATCATCGCATTGAATAAATGGAACGCATACTGAACTATTTATTGATGTTTTATTGCACGAGAATCGCTGTAATTCAAAGTTTTCCAATTGTGAGTTTATGACGTCATTTACTCACAGCCTCGTTCTGGACTAACAAAACCAGAATTTGTGAAATGTTCAAAAGGCCATAACTTCTAAACCACTCAGTCAATTTTCATAAAACTTGTACCAAAATGTTTGTCTCCTCAAAACCTTTGTTCTGAAGTGAAAGTTAATTTTTGTGGTTGTTTCCCTTTAAGTAAACAACAGGGATAGCGATGTTTGTTATACTGAAAAGAAATTTATAGATTTTCAATTGGTTAGTGCAAGGGTATATATTCATCAATATACCCGGTGAGCAAAATATTGCCCTGTCATGCTTGCCTTCGCTGAATTTCGATGTCCACCATCTTAGATTTACTGTATAGTTGATGAACAATAAAAGCAAGATAATTTTATGTACCGCAATGAATTTCAGCTAAAACAAAATATGATTTGCCCTGACAGGCCTAAGCAAACAGTGCAGACCCAGATCAGACTGCTCCTGAAGGAGCAGTCTGATCAGGGTCTACACTGTTTGTGCCATCCCGTCTGCACCTTTTTGACTCCTTGAAGTTGCTTGATCATTAAACAGATATGTTAAAATTTTAGGAGAATTACAGCAAGTCCTCATGGTGTCCGAATTTTTAGGATTTTTAAGGCATTCATTGCACTGTCTCAGTAATTACAAGATTTTGTTTTTCTTTTGCTTCCATCTACACCATGTGGGCATTTCACCTCGATCAATGGTAAGAATTTATGTTACTGAGTATGAAACAATAAATATTGTACTTACATCCCTGAATAAAAATACTAGTCTGCTTGCATGAAACTTGTTTGTCTAGACAATTTGCATGAAATGTCAAATCATGTTTTCTAATTATGTTTTCTTGGGAAACATCACGAAAACATGCCTATATAGTTTTGACCCCCTTGAACCCCACTTTTATACAGTAAAACTGCGGTTTCCGGGGGTATACCTTATTATAGCCCCGCTTTGAAAAAGTGGGGGCTATATTGGATTTGGCTTGTCCGGAATTCCGTCTGTCTGTCTGTAATTTGTCCAGAATTCCGTCTGTCTGTCTGTCTGTAATATTTGATAGTGGGTACCTTGTTACCGCAACTCCTCTTACAGTTCTAGGTCAATCCTTTTGAAACTTTACAGGTGTTTTCATATAGGTCTGAAGATGTGCATATTCTTTTTTCATTATCCTTAAATAATTTTTTTCACTTATTTCACCTTTTTTAACTTAGACAAATTTTGAGATCTACTAATGTTAAAATGTATAGGGAGTAGCTACCTTGTGACCACAACTCCTTACAGTTCTAGGTCAATCCTTTTGAAACTTTACAGGTGTTTTCATATAGGTCTGAAGATGTGCATATTCTTTTTTCATCATCCTTAAATAATTGTTTTCACTTATTTCACCTTTTTTAACTAAGACAATTTTTGAGATCTACTAATGTTACAATGTATAGGGAGTTGCTACCTTGTGATCGCAACTCCTCTTACAGTTCTAGTCAATCCTTTTGAAATTTAACAGGTGTTTCATATAGGTCTGAAGATGTGCATGTGCTTTTTTCATTATCCAAAACCTATTTTTTAACTTAGACTGTTTTCAGATCTAATAACGCGAAAAGTCTATAAGGCGTAGGTACCTTGTTAGGGATTTAACCCTCCCACAAGTCTTTACCTTTAATTCATGAGTCTTTCTCCTCTGACAGGGCTATAGCGGGGCTATAGTCAGATCCTCTGACAGTTCTAGTTTTCCTTATTTCGGCTGTAAAATATAGGTTGTGGGTACTCATTAGAACCGCCTTAATGAGGCGGTTCTAACGAGTGCCCACAATCTATATTTTGAGCAGAAATAAGAAAAATATGACAATTTTTCGTCATAAAATTTTCATTTTTTCGGCGATAAAGGTGGGAATGTATTGGTATAGGCGTGTTTGCATAATATAACAAAAATATTTCAAAATGTCAGCTGCTGGAAAAAATACCCAACATGCAAAACGTTACAACCATGTTTCCTTCATAGCTGCAGATGAAGTGGAGTAATAAGAAAAAACAAGGGATAATTTTCTTATTTCTTGTTAGAAAGATATTTTGCAGGTACTTGTTTGAATCACTTTGACACACTAAAATCGACTCATGTGAGTAATTCTGTAAAGTAGAAGCCTCCATGGTGTTGTGGTTATGCTACTCGCCTTGTAAACCAGGGGTCGCAGGATCGATCCCGGGCTTCTCCAGACTTTCGGATGAGTCTTTAAACAAAGGTCCTGTCTCCATATGACCTTAGGTGTTGGTGAGACATAAAGCTCAAACACTCACTCAATTCTGTAAAGTACCTACAGCATATGGTTTATCATTATCATCATCATCAGCGGATTTTTGATTAACATGCAGGTACAGGGGCAACGTCCACATAAGCGGGCCCCTTTCCAGGTAGCTGGCTTGCTGCACGCATGGCAGATCTTACACCAGATCTCCAGGTTTGTCTATCGTGAGGATCGATAGCAGAGAGCTTCCATTCTCTGCAATCTCTTTCTGATAGCTGCTTCCAGGTCATCTTGGGCCTTCCAGGCCCCCGCTTTCCACCTACTTGTATGTCACAGGCAGTCTTGATTGCACCGTTGGAGCGTTCCACATGTCCATACCAGCGAAGCCTTCTCTCTTTCAGGATGAGGTCCAGGTCCTCAATGCCAGGACGCTCAAGTAACTCCCTGGACCTGATGGTGACAGTGTCCTGTGGCTTGACATTGCAGATCTATCGGATAATTGCCATGTCATTCTGCTGTAGACGTTGGAGGTTTGGCTTTGTCAATGGCCATGTCTCACTGGCATGGAGCATTGCGCGCCGCACACAAGAGCTATACACATGGCAATGTGTTTTGAACGAGAGGTGGGGGGAAGAGTGTGTGTGTGTAAATTTGGGTTTAACGTCGCTTTCAACAATTTTTCAGTCATATCACGACGGTGTCTGGTTGCAACAGGGAGCTCAATGCTCACTTTTATAGTGCTGCCTCACTGAAGTATCATGTCCCAGACACATTACATGATACCACACCCAGTCACATTGTCCTGACACTGGGTAGACCAGTCCTAGCACTACCCCGCAAATCTGAGTGCCAAGCGAGGAGCAGCTAGTACCATTTTTAACGACTTTGGTTTGTCGCGGCCCGGTATCGAACCCGTGACCTCCCGTTCCCCGGAGTGGACACCCTACCTACTAGGTGGCGGGAAGAGAGAACTGGTGGCAACTCCTTGAATTTCTTCCAGGCTGTTTTCACATGTGATGTAGTTGAAAGGTCGTAACCACCCGCTGCAGAGAGCATATCACCTAGGTAGCAAAAGCAGGGGTAACAACCTACGTCATAGCAGAGATGTCGTACCCATATCAGAAGCGGCCATTTTGGTGTAAATAGGGTAAATAAAATGCTTCAAACTAGATATGTACATTACGAGTCTTCAGAAAACACACTTCAGCTGGTAACCAACAATATTTGCATCCCATCAGTCAGCTAATTCCACATAGAAACATTGAAAAGGCTTCGATAGCTTCGCCACAAGATTTGATTCGGCGCTGTAAACAAGTGTAGTTCCGACACCATTGCCAAATCAGCTTGTGTCGAATTATTTAAAGAAAAGGCCACATTTCTGAGACAGATTTCAGCATGTTTGATTCTTTTATGACCTAATCCACCGACTGCGCCTACTTGTTGTGACAAATGTCTTTTGTGTAGTAAACGCTGGCAAACCTACAAATGTTATGACGTCACTGCTCTGACGTAGGTTGTTCCCCCTGAAAAGGAAGCTTGAACTTCCAGCTTGTCGGATCTGACTTGAACTTCCCTCTGTGGTCTGCCATCTAAGGGGCGTGCAGTTACTTTGCACCGTGTACACCTGTAATCAGGGTCCTCTATCAGGCGTTTGAGCCCACTGCATTTCTTGTGCATCCAGAACTTGCAGCCATTACAAAAGATACTGTTGCTGCCCACTCCAGTGTGACATACAGTGCATGGGAACTGGCCTGTACTCTGCAGGAGGTCCAGACCTGTACCACAGATCATGAACTTTGTCTTTCCTGCATTCACTCTCAGCCCTTTCGCCTCCATTGCGTCTTTCCAAGTTAAGAGCCTCCTGACACATTCCTCAAGGGATTCAGCTATGATGACAAGGTCATCAGCATACAGGTCCTCCCAGGGGGCTCCAGAACGGAACTTGCGTGACAAGGCTGTAAGCACAATGATGAAAAGCAGAGGGCAGTTTAATGGAGAAAAAAAGAATTTATCCCCAAATTATTCTTGTTATACCTCTCTATCTGTAGCTGCGTAATAATTTTTGTTGTAAAACTTTAGTTTAAGGGACAAGTTGGCTAAAGTCATAACTAAATTATGCTATATGCCCTCTTAGAGTTGAGCGTCTTTAAATAAAAAATTCATCCATAACTGAATTGATTCAGTTTTGTTTTGAAAAATTTTAATCTCAGCCCATGTAATTGTTTTGATTCATAGATTTACTTTCGTCAATTTACATGTAGGTACACTTATGACATATACACATGTATATATATCATGTGCCTGTATGTTAAAACCGTAATGATCCTAAGTATTGGCACATAGATTAAGGCAAACAGTGCAGACCCAGATCAGACTGCTCCTGTAGGAGCAGTCTGATCAGGATCTACACTGTTTGCTGTTCCATCTCTATCTTTTGGACTCCTTGCTGTGTTGTGAAACAAATTTTTCAAAATTTTAGGAGAATTACATTAAGTCCTTATTGTGTCCAATTTTTTTTGGATTTTTACATTATCAGATTTCATTGTGTAAACCTGTTTGTGTTTTGTATCTAGGCTAGTGTAGTCCATCTTTGTTCTGAAAATGGGTTTATCAGAGTCTGGATTAAGATATGATTTTATTCTATATTTCAGTAGTCTCTATACTTAGTTTATTTCATTTTCTATTTCATGCTCTGCATGTCTGAATGACCATATTTTTGTATGGAAGTACAGGCTTGATTATGTTATATTACCCATTTAAAATTGTTCTACTCAACTTGCTGCCAGCCTCGGTAGCTCAGTCGGATGTGCCTCTGACTGGTAATCAGGACGCTGGTTCAATACCTGCCTGGGACGGCAACATTTTTCGTGGAGATTGATCATGAAATATTTTCTATGGTCATTCTCTCCCTTCTTCTTATTCATGAAGGGCAGTTGTCAGTTTCTGGCAAAAGAATGTGCACTTTACTGGTTAACCACTTATGTATAAGCGTGCCCAAGAAAGTGTGGATAGGTAAACTGACCGGCTCAAAAAATGACCTAAAATAGTGTTTACTGGGCCATTAAACTCCAATACAAACAAACAAACTCATCTTGCTAACTTGATGTCAGTTAATGGTAATGAAATTGACCCTTAATCCTTATCCTGCTGGTCATGACAACCTAGCTATACTTTGCAAACAGTGTCGATCCAGATCAGATGGCTTCTGAAGAAGTCATCTGATCAGGATCTGCACTGTTTGTCATGCAGTTGGTGAATTGAACGAATATAATATATCAAGTAATCTGATTGGCTGATAGCTTGACATGGGTGTGGCATCATTAATATATTCAATAGGAGAAGGTAAAAAGACCAGTTACAACTAGAAGACAGCATTAATAAAATACTTATTACTTTTTGGAGAAAATAAGTATTGACAGTGCGTGTGAATTGTCTGCTAGTCAGATAATTCACATGAAATGTGACACTACATACAAATTGGCAGATAATTCACATTTCAAAATTTAGGGGTGTCAGGTTGTGTTTTCTTCAAAATTTATTTGGAAAAAAAGGTTGAACCTTTTGCAAACAGTGTAGGCCCTGATCAGACGGCGTCTGATCCTGGGCCTGCACTGTTTGCCAGGGTACTCCTTTTGGAGTTTCTGGTACTAAATGGGTTAAAATTGTTCCACTCAACTTGCTAACTTGATGTCAGTAAATGTTAACGAAATCAACACCTAACCCTTATACTGCTGGCCATGACAACCTACCTTTGCAAACAGTGTAGATCCAGATCAAATGGCTTCTGAAGAAGAAGCCATCTGATCAGGATCTGCACTGTTTGTCATGCAGTTTGTGAATTGAATCAATATATCAAGTAATCTGATTGGCTGATAGCTGGTAATGGGTGTGACTTCATTAATATATTCAGTAGGAAAAGGGTTAAAAAGGCCAAAGTCAATTCATTTTTTCCCTGAAAAAAAAATTTGAAAAAAAAAAAAAAAAAATGAATTGTCATCTGCACTGGAAGTTTTTGTGAGGCATTAAAGGGTTGAATCTTTTGTGATTTTTTTTTTTTTTTTTTTCTGTTTACCAGGTAAGAAATTATCTGAGTTCCACAATCATGTCTTTAAAATTTTTCTTGTTTTACCCACCTTTTGTCACCCCGGCATTGGTGAGATTAAAAAGTTAAAAATTACATGTGTTCTTTAAATTATTTGGATGCCCCCGCCTATGTTGGCTTGAAGAAATAGATGGGCTGCATGATTCTTACACGCACTGCTGAAACGGACCACACACAAGTGCTTGTAAACCGCTTAGAGGATCTAAGCCTGCCCAGGCGAAGCAGTGAGAGTCGGACCCTCCATGCTTATAAAACCCATTGGTTTCATTGGGCGATAGGGCTTGATATGTCATATCATCTCAATGTTGGGTAAAAGTACCACAAAATTGGAAGCAACATCTCCAAAATGACCTATACAGTGTTAACGGGGACGTTAAACCTCAGATCAAACAAACATATCAAAGACAAAAGCTGTAAAGGAGTCGGTGGCGTGGTGACGTAAAATAATGTCTAAACAGTCATATTTGATTACATCAGAAAACTTTTGAGTACCGGTAAACTGCTTTGAAAGTCTAAGCCTACGCACATCATGATTATGTGTATGTGAAATGAACACCCCTCTAAATCCCAGTTTATAAAGAGAAAACTGGGGTTTACAGGAGTAAACATTATTTCGCTTATTTCTGCTCCTAGATAAATTAAATAAATGACATTGAGATGAAATGACATCTCAGACCCTCCCCCACCAATGAAACCACTAGGGTTTTTATATGCATGGACGGTCCGACTCGCACCGCTTTTCCTGGACAGGCTCAGGTACTCAGGTTAGGTCAGTTTCAGCTCTGCATGGAAATGTGGCCCAAATTGTTTCTCCAAGCCCCGATGGGCGGGGGTCCTTACATGTTTCAGTCACGGCAGGTTACGCATAGCACCAGGTCATTAGGCACAGAATTGGAAGCAATGTCTCCAGAATGACCTATAAAGTGTTGACAGCATCATTAAACCTCAAACCATACAGACAAAACATATAAGTATGTCTAGAACAGATTTTAATGGTCCATAAGGTTTTCGAGCCATTTAAGTTTGACATGTTCAAGTTATTTGATTGTTGTTGTTACAGCGGTTTGTAATTGTCTTGTAATTCCAGTCACAGAAGAGATATTGAGACACTAGAGACCTTAAGAGACAGTCTACAACTAGAGGTGGATAACTCTGCTGACTTGCTGAAGCAAAAGGACAAAGACATCAAAGCCAAAGCTTTACAGGTATCATCACGTGAACACATCTGTGAAATGAACCCGACCCCACTTTATACACTTTATACTGGGGTTTATGGGGGCATATGCTATTTTTGTTGCACCTGCTATTAGAATGGCGCGATATAGGCATCCGGTTTTCCGTCTGTTCGTTCGTTCGTCCTTGCAGCCACGCTGGCGTTCACCCTAATGGTCAAGTTTATTTCTCAAGAACTATAAGAGCTTCATTAATGATACTTGGTACAAACTTGTATCTGGAGATGGAAACTTAAATGCAAGCATCCATATTTGACCTTTACCTACATTTTATGGTTTACTGACTTTGTAAAATATTGCAACAACCCTAGCATTCACCCAAATGGTCAAGTTCATTTCTCAAGAATTATTAGAGCTTCATTAATAATACTTAGTACAAGCTTGCATTTAAGAATGGCAACTTTTATGCAAGCATCTATGTTTGACCTTTGCCTAGATGTCATGGTTCGGTGACTTTTGCCCCCCACAGGCACAGCATAGCCTTCAGCGGAATTCTTGTTTTTATTTCTGCTCCAAGACTAAGGTTGTGGGTACTCGTTAGAACCGCCTTAATGAGGCGGTTCTAACGAGCACCTGCAACCTATATTTGTAGTATAAATAAGAAAATTATCACGGATTTTCATCATATAAGTAGCCATTTTGGAGATGTCAATAAATGCACTATGGCGGATGTGAATAACTCTTATTCTGCTGATGGTGACAATCCAAACTGTTTCAAACAGTGTAGATCCACATCAAATGACATCGATCAGGATCTATACTGTTTGTCATTCAGTTTGTGAATTTGATTAGATAAAATACTTCAAGTAATTTGATTGGTTGAAGGTCAGAAATGGGTGTGGCTAATTTAATTTAATCAGTCGGATAAGTGTTAACATTGATTAATCAATCAAAGTTTTCAGTGGTGCATTATAACTATAACTTTGATGATTTTGTTGAAAATGGATGTCAAAAGGCAAAATTACATATTGTTGAAAGTGGATGTTAAAAGGCAAAATTACATATTGTTGAAAATGGATGTTAAAAGGCAAAATTACATCTTGTTGAAAGTGGATGTTAAAAGGCAAAATTACATCTTGTTGAAAGTGGATGTTAAAAGGCAAAATTACATATTGTTGGAAGTGGATGTTAAAAGGCAAAATTACACTGAAATTTCACCCTATATTTGATATATGTCCTATTGCTGTGAAGGACATTAATGATGTCTGAAATTACTTTGTCATTACAATAAATCATTTGTGCGATATAAAGCATTTTTTCACATCTCCAAAATAGCTACTTTTCTGATGAAAATCTGTGATATTTTTCTTATTTAAACTTCAAACATAGGTTGTGGTTGCTTGTTAGAACCACCTCATTGAGGCGTTCTAACAAGTACCCACAACCTACGTCTTTGCGCAAAAATAAGAAAAATAATGTATACCCCCATAAACCCCAGTTTTCTCTATATAAAGTAAAAGCTTATGTTGTGTACTGGTTATGCTACTCGCCTGATAAATCAGGCATCACGAAAACATGCCTATATACTTTTGACCCCCTTGAACCCCACTTTTATATAGTAAACTGGGGTTTTAGGGGGTATACCTTATTTTTACTTATTTCTACTCTAATATATATAGATTGTTGGTACTCGTTAGAACCGCATCGATGAGGCGGTTCTAACTAGTGCCCACAGTCTATATTTTGAGCAGAAATAAGAAAAATATCACAATTTTTCATCTTAAAATCTTCATTTTTTCGGCGATAAAAGTGGCAATGTATTTGTATAGGTGTGTTTGCATAATGGATTGCAGGATCGATCCTGGGCTTCTCCAGTCTTTCGGATGAGTCTTTAAACCAAGGTCATGTCTCTGTATGACCTTAGCTGTTGGTGGAATGTAAAACTGAAACAATCATTTGCTCATTCACTCTCTATATAAAGTTGGATTTAGTGGGGTCTTCATTTCATTGTCTTGTTAACCTGGGGCCAGTTGTTCGAAACTAACGACATTGTTAGTTAACGTATCGTTAAAACTTTGATCATTAGATCTGGCAAATATGCTAAAATTTTTGCTGAAAAAATGTGACAGTGAGCAGCTTTTGCGGATGCAAAAGCTGCTCACATTTTTTTTCAGCAAAAATACCAAAATTTACGATATTGTACTTGCTAGAAGAGTTAAGAATTTGACCACTAACGAGCTTGTTAAGCTAACGATGCTTTGAACAAATGGCCCCAGATGTGAAAAAAAAAAAATATAAAGATAAAATCAGGGACAACTTCATTACAGATCATAGCAGAACAATGAAACATGCCTTATTTGAGATTTTGAAAAAAACATTGATGTACGCTTCGCTTTATATTGTAGCAAGGCCGCCCATCGGGGCTTGAATAAATAGATGCGCTGCATGATACTTCCATGCAGAGCTGAAACCAACTCGCACACAAGTACTGGTAAACAGCTTAGAGGATCTAAGCCTGCCCAGGCAAAGCGGTGCGAGTCAATCCCTCCATGCTTATAAACCCTATTGGTTTCATTGGGCGACAGGGCTTGAGATGTCATTTCATCTCAATGTCGGGTAAAAGTCCCACAAAATTGGAAGCAACGTCTCAAAAATGACCTTTATAGTGTTGACGGGAACGTTAAACCTCAAATCAAACAAACAAAACAAATTTATATTGTAGCAACAAAATTGAAATATCTCAATTGGATGCAGCAAATGGTAGAGAAGTTGAAACTGAATAATGTTCTGGATCCAAAACCACACTTCATTTTCCTATCACAGAAACAAAAACTAAGATTCGAAGATATGCAACTAGCTAAACAAGCAATATTCAGGATCAAAATGGATGTTTTAGTATCATAAATGACAGACTGAAAGTTGTCTGCCTAGCAACCCTTATCCTGCTGAATAAATTAATTCAGTCATACCCATTTCTGACTAGCCACCAATCAAATTACTTGATATAATGTATTCATTCATTTCAC
The DNA here is from genome assembly GCA_963580285.1 of Lucinisca nassula. NCBI lineage: Eukaryota > Metazoa > Mollusca > Bivalvia > Lucinida > Lucinidae > Lucinisca > Lucinisca nassula. Next base: position 92,042,237 of record OY757022.1, read on the forward strand.
AAACTACATGACAAATAGTTTGTTTGTTTGTTTGATTTGATTTGAGGTTTAACATCCCCCTCAACACTGTAAAGGTCAGTTTGGAGACGTTGCTCGCCATTTGGTGGGACTTTTACCCAACATTGAGATGAAAAGACATCTCAAGCCCTGTTGAAAAATAGTGTAGGCTCTGAGCTGGATCTATATTGATTGCAAAGGTAGGGGTTGTCATGTCCAGCTGGATAAGGGGTAACATAATAATGTAGCCATTTTCCTTCCATATGATAGAAAAAGAAAATTAAACTATTTCACAGATTACAAATTCAGTAAATGCAACCTCCTCCCTGATTGGATATAAATCAACCAATAAAACTATTTTACAGATTGCAAACTTGAAAAATGAAACCTCCTGCCCATACCTGTGAGGCTCCCTCATTTTGATGCTAATTTTAGCCTAATTTATGCTAAATTTTAGTACAAATTTGGTGTCTCCCTCATTTGAACTAAGAATTTCCCTTTATATTCTATACATCTCCCTCATCACAATGGCAAATTTCCCTCATGCAGTTCAAAAAAATATCACAGGTACCGGTATGCCTGCCTGATTGGATATAAATCAACCAAAATAACTTTTTTACAGATTGCAAACTTGGAAAATGAAACCTCCTCTCTGATTGGATATAAATCAACCAATGAGACACTAGAGAAAGAAACAGCTGATCTCAAGGACAAGATAAACAAGCTCCAAAGTAAACTGTCAGAGTCTAAGGCAAATGCAAACCTGATCAACAACCGTGAGGGTACAGATAATGGACTCGTTTCTCAGCTGAGGGAGGAAAGTGAAGCCGCCCAACACCAGGTCAGTATTTGTGCTGTTTTGTATATGACCGAACACATGACAATACCAACAAGAAGGCATGTGTGACCAAAGCCAAGGTTAAAAACTTTTTTCATGCTCAACTCACTTGAGCAAAAAGTTTGTCCTGTTGATAAATATTAAAATGCCAACAATTGTTGGCATTTTAATATTTATCAACAGGACAGTTACCATCCTCTACCCGGCCCCCGCAAAACGGGGCTTGAAGAAATAGATGGGTTGCATGATGCTTCCACGCAGAGCTGAAACCGACTGCACACAAGTACTGGTAAACTGCTTAGAGGATCTAAGCCTGCCCAGGCAAAGTGGTGCGAGCTGGACTGTCCATGCTTATAAACCCTATTGGTTTCATTGAGCGACAGGGCTTGAGATGTCATCTTAATGTCGGGTAAAAGAAGTCCCACAAAATAGGAAGCAAAGTCTTCAAAATGACCTATACAGTGTTAAAGGGGACGTTTAACTTCAAATCAAACAAACAAAACCATCCTCTACTGTTATAAATATGAAAAAAAATCCCCACATGTTGGTATTTTATTGGTTTTTTTTGCATCATAAATTTTAAATTTCATGCCAAATGATTAATGCATGAAAAAAGTTTTATAACTTTGGGGACAGTGTAGACTCAGATCAGACTGTGTTTTAAGCCAGTCAGGCCAGAGTCTACACTTCACTCATTGGAAAGTCATAAGTCAATCAAATGCTCTTTGGACCACCAAAGACACAGATCAGACTCTGCGGATGCACAGGCCGGTCTGAGTCCTTGCTGGTTGAACATGTAGGTTGTGTCATGTGCAGATTGGAGAAATTTGTATAAAATAAGTTATTCCTTGATTACCAAGTTCTACGTATCTGTAGCTATTAAGTTTTAGTCAAGGAAATGCAACAAAGGATTATTGCATTCTTCTGGAATCAGCATCAGCCTTTGCAAACTTGGCAAGCTTCAAAATTTTTAGGATCTTTTATATTGCAAGTAGATATACTTTATACTTTGCATGATGAGATAATACTTTGCATGATGAGAGAAAGTTTCGAGAATCTGTTCACAGCTCACAACCTTTTTAGCTCACCTGACCATGAAGTGCTCAAGGTGAGCTATTGTGATCGATCTTTGTCCGTCCGTCTGTGCGTGCGTCCGTCCGTCGTCAACTTTTGCTTTAAACCACTTCTTCTCCAAAACTGCTGGACAGATTTTGAAATAATTTCACAGGGATTTTCCTTATGTGACCCTCTACCAATTTTGCTCAAATTGTTCCGCTCCGATGAACAAGATGGCCACCAGAACTAAAAATAGAAAAACCTTTAAAGGACTTATCTTTCTTAACCAGTGCATGGATTTTAAGATAATTAAACAGGAAGGTCCCTTGGGTGACCCTCTACCAAAATTGCTCAAACCGTTCTGCTTGGATGAACAAGATGGCCACCAGAGCTAAAAATAAAAAACCTTTAAACGACTTCTCCTTAACCAGTGAATGGATTTCAAAATAATTTCACAGGAATGTTCCTTGGGTGATCCTCTACCATAATTGCTCAAACCATTATGGTCGGTTGAACAAGATGGCTGCCAGAGCTAAAAAAAAGAAAATCTTTAAATGACTTCTTCTCCTTAACCAGTGGATGGATTTCAAATAATTTTACAGGAATGTTCCTTCGGTGACACTCAACTAAAATTGCTCAAAATGTCTTGCTCGGATGAACAAGATGGCCGCCAGAGTTAAAAATAGAAAAATCTTTTAAAGACTTCTCTTCCTTAACTATTGGATGGATTTTGAAATAACTGCACAAGAATGTTCCTTGGGTAACTTTCTACCAAAATTGCTCAAACTGCTCTGCTCGGATGAACAAGATGGCCACCAGGTCTAAAATAACTACACAAGAATGTTCCTTGGGTTACTTTCTACCAGAATTGCTCAAACTGCTCTGCTCTGATGAACAAGATGGCCGCCAGGGCTAAAAATAGAAAAAAAAACTTTGAAGGACTTCTGCTCCTTGACCAGTGGATTGATTTCGATATAATTTCACAGGAATGTTCCTTGAGTGACCCTCTACCAAAATTGCTCAAACCTTTCCACTTGGATGAACAAGATGGCCACCAGAACAAAAAATAGAAAAAATCTTTGAAAGACCTCTCCTCCTTAACCAGTGGATGGATTTTGAAATAATTTCACAAAAATGTTCCTTGGGTGACCCTCTACAAAAATTGCTCAAACCATTCTGCTCTGATGGCCAAGATGGCCACCAGAGCTAAAAATACAAAAAATTTAAATGACATCTGCTCATAACCTTTGGATGGATTTTGAAATAATTTTACAGGAATGTTTCTAAGATGACCTCATACCAAATTTGCTCAAAGCGTTCTGCTCGGATAACCAAGATGGCCTCCAGAGTTAAAAATATAAAAACCTTCAAATGACTTCTTCTCCTTAAGGAGCGGATGGATTTTGAAATAATTGCACAGGCATGTTTCTTGGGTGACCCTCTATTAAAATTGTTCAAACAATTCTGTTGGTATGAAAAAGGTGGCGGCTAGAGGTAATAATAGAAAAACTTTTAGATAACTTCTCCTGCTTAAACAGTGGATGGATTTTGAATCAATTTCATTAAGATAACATACCTGTGTGACATAGTGCATTTTTCAGATCTCTAAAATGGCAACTTTTCTGCTGAAAATCTTTGATATTTTTCATATCAGTGCTCAAAACATAGGTTGTGGGTGCTTGTTAGAACTGCCTCATTGAGGCGGTTCTAACCTGTACCTTGGAGTAGAAATAAGAAAAATAATGTATACCCCATAAACCCCAGTTTTCTCTATATGAAGAGGGGTTTAGGGGGGTCTTCATTTCACGGACTTGTTCACATGATGTCACAGGAATGTTCCTTGGGTGACCCTCTTCCAGAATTGCTCAACCCATTGTGCTTGGATGAACAAGATGGCTAAAATTATAAAAACCTCCTTGGGTCAACCAAAATTGCTCAAACCCTCTTCTCCACCACATATTACCTAGAATTTCATTTGTACAATATGGATCAGGTGAGCAATCCATGGCCATCATGGCCCTCTTGTTTGTTATACTGCAAAGACATTTCCAGGCTTTTGATGGGACAGCGCAAGGGCAATTATTTTCCATATACCCCGTGAGCAAAAGTATATTACCCTCAAGCTTGTCTTCGCTGAATTGCGAATTCCGCCATCTTGGATTTACTGCAGTTGATATTAATGAAATATAAGCAAAATATTTGCATACATCACAATAATTTCCAGCCAATTAATAAATTAATGAATTTTTTGATTGTTTTGCATTCATTTGGTACTTTATTTTGTTGTTTTCCAATACAAAACTCTCATTCTAACATGACATTAACATTTTCCCAATGAGCACCGTGATGAACATAATGCATGCAGAAGGGAGCGTTTGATGACGTCACATGTGAAAGTACATCTGGCGATGTCCACTATATAGAGAATACCAGGTTAGTGTCTTCTGATATCAAGTTTATCAGGCAAGGCTTCGAGAACGCTTGTAGAAGCGCGAGGCTTGCCGAGCGATTCTACATGCGTTCTCGAAGCCGAGCCTGATAAACTTGATATTAAATGATACAAATCTGGTATTCTGTTTATCAGTTTATCCCCTTGTACACTCTTAAATTGACGATCAGTTATTGATAGTCCTCAGTGCGTCCCAGCATTCAGGCGGTCGATATATTTAGTATCAGCTGACAATATTTTTCCTTTGATGTTTTTTTTTTTTTTTTTTCATGTAATTTTTCCATTTTTCTCAGTAGCAATAACATTTTTGTCATTTTTTCAGTGGTCCGGTTCATTCATAAAAGTGCAATGTCATGTTGACCTGATAAAGCTCACTTGACCTGAGATAGCATATCTTTATCAGGTCAATGCCTTGCAATGCAATATATATAGAGGGTAACTGATAAAGAAAGAATCCCTTAGCAAACAAAATGTCAAATAGCTTTGCAGTATAACTATTTCATTATTTTGATTCTTGACAGGGAACATGGGATGACATTCCCCGCATGAAAGCGATATTTACCCTCACCTAACAGCTCTGGCAATTGTCGCAATAAGGCGTGAAATGTGAGTCACATTTCACGCCTTATTGCGACATTTGCCAGAGCCGTAAGGCGAGGGTAAATATCTCTTTCAGGTGGGGAATATAATCCCATGTTTCACATCAAGAATCAAAATAACTAATACAGGAGAACTTCCATGGCTCGAAACACCGATGGCTTGTTTACCATGGATGTGTCGAACCCATTCTTGAGCCTCTAGCGAAATCCTCTACATTAGAAACAGTTGGACATAATTAAGGAGATTTTAGTCTTTTATCTTGCAAATGTATGCTGTGTGTACTCATTAGAATCGCCTCGATGAGGCGATTCTAATGAGTACACACAGCATACATTTTCATTATAGAACACCGAAAAGATGTCTAAAAGTATCTCGGTATGCCTTCTGACAGTAACCTCAGTGGCTCAAACTACCCCTGTCTCGAACAGATTTTCGCGGTCCCAAATGTGTTCGAGCCATTGAAGTTCGACTGTATTATTTTCACCCTTGTGCTGCTGAACCAGGATACATGTATGCTCTACCTTTGCAAACAGTGAAGATACAGATCATATGGCTTCTGAAGAAACCATCTACACATCTGATCTGGATCATCAGTGTTTGTCATTCGTTAGGTGAATTTATGGGAATAAATAATACCGATTGATTTGATTGGTTGATATTCAAAAATATGTGTGGCAGAAATAATCTATTCAACTGAACAAGAGTTTAAGGGGAATGGGAACATGTAGCACATTTTCCACCATTTTTCAAAGGGAAACAATTTTCGGGACTTCCTGTTCACTTTTCTGTAGACTCGGTCCCACCGAAAAAAGGGTCTACTCGTAACTCCTCAGGAGCAAATTCTTTCCTTTAAGAGCTGACCCCTATTGACATGGGAGACAAAAATTCTTTTGCAGGTGTTGCCTCACATAGAGGTGTACCCATTCCCCTTAACCCTTGTTCTGCTGAGCCCGGATATGCCTTTTCTTTGAAACAATGTAGATCCAGATCAGATGGCTTCTGAAGAAGCCATCTGATCAGGATCTACATTGTTTGTCATTCAGATTGTGAATTTGTTGTAATAATTTGCTACAGGTAATCTGATTGGTTGATAATCGGTAGAAGGTGTGGCATATATGAATATTCAGCAGGACAAGGGTTAAAACTGTTCATTTCAGTCACTAAAATACTGTTTATTTCATATTTTATGTTTTGTTTTAATGTTTGTATTGTAATTAAATTTATAAATATGAAACCTAATTTACTTAATCTTTACATGGCAGAGCAAAAAGAATTTGTATGCAAGGATCAAAGGTCGTGAAATTAAATCTTTTGTAAGTTAGAGTGAAAAAAAGTTTGGGGTGAATGAAATGGTCACAGTATAAGCACTGGAAAAGGGATTTTAATAGGGATAAGCCCATAGTTCTCAAGATAGGCCAGATGTCTTCATTCCTCATCTGATGGCATTCAATAATTCACCTTCTCCCTGCAAAACCACTTGGTCAGTTTTGACCAAATAGTTTAAGAAAATGATCATTCGTTAGTGCTGTTTGCTAGTTGTAATAGCTGGAATGCAAACAAGGTTCTTGTTGCCACATGCAAAAGTTGAAGTTAACATATATTTTCAAAGTGTCTCTCAAAGAATCTTGAAACAATTTGGTGGAAATTTTGAAATTTGGATTATGATGTGGGTACCTATTTTAAGGCAGAAATTCATGCTCAGTTCTGTTGGCAAAAGTTAGATAATCTTGTTTAAAATTGTCTCTTTGTTTTAGCACCCCCACCCATCGGGGCTTGGAGAAATAGATTGGGCTGCACGATGTTTCATAGCAGAGCTGAAACCGACCGCGCACATGAGTAGGGTTAAACTGCTTAGAAGGTCTAAGCCTGCCCAGGCAAAGTGGTGCGAGTTGGACCATCCATACATATAAACCCTTTTGGTTTCATTGGACGGCAGGGCTTGAGATATCATTTCATCTTAATGTCGGGTAAAAGTCCCACGAAATTGGAAGCACCATCTCAACAATGAACCTATACAGTGTTTACGGGGACATTAAACCCCAAATTCAAACAAACAAACAAATAAGAATTGTTACATGTATAATAGAAAGAATAAAATGGCTGCAGTATGAAGGTCATGCCTGGTTTGAATCTAATAATAAAAATGGAAGAAGGTACTATATTTATTGTATGTATTTGGACAGACAGGCCTGAGCAAACAGTGTAGACCCAGATGAGACGCCGCAGAATACGGCGTCTCATCAGGATCTGCACTGTTTGCCACTCATCTCACTATTCTTAGACACAATATCGGTTAGTACATTGCACTTGTTCGAAATTGTAGAACAAGTATGGTAAGGAGTTGAGGTGTCTGAATATTTAGGGTAAATATAGTTTGTGATTCCTGACTAGTTGTACTTGTGTGGGACAAGGGTAAATAATAAAGGGTTCCGATTTAGTCATACAAGGGCTGATTGATATATTGTGAGCCACGTATTGAAGGAGATATGCAGGGATGTTCTTTTCTTTGACTATAAAGGGTCATGTACCCAAGGACTGGTCTCATTCGGTCAGTAAACAAGACAAGCAGCTTTTGCAAAATGGACAAAATCGCTGAAAGGGTAGTGATGCATTATTTGCATTGAAAAGATTTAGCGCCTGAGGATATCCATAATCATATGGTAGCAACATTAGGGAAAGATGCCCCTTCATATGCTACAGTGAAAAGGTGGGTGTCGGAATTTAAGCGTGACAGCCTTGAGGATGACCCCCGTCCAGGAAGGCCTGTCAATGTTGCAACCAAAGGAATGGTCAATAAAGTCCATGATATTGTTATGACTGACAGACCAGTCACAGAAAGATATACAGCCAGTAGAGTTGGCATTTCACAGGAAAGAGGACATTCCATTCTGACAGAGGATCTTGCAATGAGGAAGCTTTCCGCCCGATGGGTACCAATACTTCTGACAGTTGATCAGAAGAACACCTGGGCACATTATCATGTGCTAATCTTAACTTTTTGAGGAAGATGCTGCCAACTTTCTTCAGAGATTTATCACTACGGATGAAACATGGGTCCATCATTTCACCCCAGTGGCCAAACAACAAGCACCCTGGCTCAGCCCTGCCAAAGAAGGCAATTACTGTTACATCAGCTGGGAAGCTAATGGCCTCGGTTCTCTGGGGTGCGTATGGTATTCTGCTAATAGATTATCTCCAAAAGGGACAAACAATCAATGGCACATACTTCACTCCTGACGCAGTTATGGGAAAATATTAAACCTAAGCGCCGCGGAAAGCTCACTAAAGGTTTGTTGTTCCATTAGGACAATGCTCCTGTTCAAAAGTCTGTCATTGTTATGTCTGCCATTCACGATTGTGGCTTTAGATTGATTGCCTTATTTACCTGATCTAGCTCCAGCAGACGCATTTATTTCCAAAACTGAAAATGGCTATTTCAGGCACCCACTTTCAGTCCGATGATGACATCATATATGCAGTGGATGACTTTCTGAACAGTCAAGGAAAGGGGTTATATAAATGTGGCATTGAGGCCCTTAAACACCGCTGGCAAAAGTGTATAGATAGTGAAGGGGATTATGTTGAAAAATAATACAATATGTCAGACAAAATTCAAATCCTTCAATATGAGGCTCACAACATATCAATCAGCCCTCATATATTTCTACATTGAATGTTAGTATAATCTGGTATGTAGTTTATGTGTGTGTACTTTGTGAGACTAATAGGTTATTACAAATGGATTTGGTTTATGATACATGTAGGGAGAGATGGGGTGTGGAAGTTTGTGGAGGTTCGGTATAGCTCAGATTTTGCTGTTTTTCTCCTACTTTCATTTGTTACTAGATGATATGTACATGTTGTTGTTTTTTTGTGTATCCAATTATGATCACAAAATAATGTCTTTCTGAAAAAGATATTTTCTCCAGTGTAATGACAAAGCTACTCTGAAAGTTTTTTTTTTCAGCAAAAAAGCAGTGTCTATAATGCAATGATGACAAGACAGAAATACACCTAATTTAGCAACCACTGGACTTAATGACTTTTTTTTTTAGAAATTTGCCTTTTACAGTCTCCTTTTTGAAGGTGTTATCAAAATAAAGTGGAAGACTTTAAGTTTTAGAAGTCCCATACCATGACAGCAAATTTATATATAAATTTCTCCCAAAACCTTAGGAGCTTGTCTCAAAATGTAAGAACAGTTTGCAACTGCAATGGGACCCTGAAAGTCTTTGTCTGGTAAATATTGTTTGTACCAATGCAGAAATGGTGTTAGTTTAACAGCTACACATTCAAGCAAAAATACATAGATAATGTAGAAAAATGACAATTCATGTTCATTTTTGTATAGAATCTATATATTTTCATATTTTTTGGGAACAATCTTTAATTATCTATCCAAAACTGTGCCATACGGTAATGATCCTAAGTATTTGGACAGGCAGGCCTAAGCAAACAGTGCAGACCCAGATGAGACTGCTCCTCAAGGATCAGTCTGATCAGGGTGCACTGTTTGCCTTTCCGCCTACACTTTTTAGTCTCTTTGCTGGATCATGAAACAAATTTGTTAAAATTTTAGGAGAATTTCAGCAAGTCCTCAAGATGTCCAAATCTTTAGGATTTTTACAGTAATTAACAGTGTCATTCATGTTTTCTCTTTACAGGTGACCTTTTTGAACTCCGTGATAGTTGACCTACAACATAAGAACGAGGAGCTAAAACAGAGGCTAGAGGCCATGGAGTCCGGTGTAGTGAATGGAGCTGATGATACCATGGATGTGTTGTAAGTTGTCACTTTTCACCCTCTCACCATGCTGAATATTTCAGTATACTACACTTCTCCCCAATTTTCAGTCATTTATGTTGCATTATTTTAATTTTTCTATCATCATTCTCTTCCAATGATTCAAGAAGCACAGTTTTCAGTTTCAGTGGGGAAGGAACCTGCACTGCACTGGTTAACCTTTTTTGTACCAAATGGAATCTTCCTCCTTATATATGGCAGAAGTCCATTTCCAAATATTCTGTGGCATCTGATCTGGGCCTCTACTGTTTGTCAATTACCCTTTTGGGGGTTTCCAGTACAAAATGGATTAACCACTTACTTATAAGCCTGCCCAGGAAAAGTGTAATTAGGTAAACTGACAGCTCAATGTGACCTAAATAGTGTTGACTGGAGTATTAAACCCAAAACAAACAAACACACAAACCATAGGTTCGGAAGCCGAATGGAAAATAGTATAGATCCTGATTAGCTGGCTTCCAGGTGATCTGAATCCATACTGTTTTCAAAAAAAGATACATCTGGGTTCAGCATGGTTAGAATTGATTAAACCGATATAAAACGACACAAGCTTCAACAGGGTTCACGATAGAACTCAGAAATGTTAGATGCAAACAAAAAAAAAAGATTTTGCAGAAAAAACTTGACCATATATATAGTTTTTTGTCTATATCATCACGTGAACAAGTCTGTGAAATGAACACCCACCTAAACGCCATTTTATATAGAGAAAACTCTGGTTTACGAGGTTTACATTAGTATTCTTATTTCTGCTCCAAGACATAGGTTGTGGGTTCTCGTTAGAACCACCTCAATGAGGGGGTTCTAGTGAGCACCCAGAATGTATGTTTCGAGTATAAATAAGAAAAATATCACAAATTTTCTTCGGAAAAGTAGTCAGTTTGAAGATATAGAAGAATGCACTATGTCACACGGATGTGTTATTTTAATGGAGCTATGAAAAGTGAGACTACACCACAACCTCTTTATAACACTATTAATGGGGTCCAAAGCAGAAACCGTGTTAGTTAACCAACAGTGTTATATCCAAACAAAAATGTATAGATTATATAGGAAAATGACCATTTATGGTCATTTTTCTATATAATCTATACATTTTTGGGATCCATCTTGAAACTGTGTTATATCCAAATTCGTGTTATAACGAACCGTGTTATAATGAGGCTGTGGTGTACTTACAAATACATGTAACTGTGTTGTTGTGTTGGCACTTTGGGATAGTATATATGGTCAGTTGTCTATATGAGCTATGAAAAAAGAGAGTCGGCCTCTGTAGTTCAGTCATATGACTGAGGAGGGGTCGGCAATATTCTTTTGAGGAGATTGTCTCCTATCCAGAAGGCCAGTGGTCAGTTTTGGGAGAAAGAATGTGCATTTTAATGGTTAATAGCTTATGTATAAGCCTGCCCAGGAAAAGTGTGGTTAGGTAAACTGATTGGCTCAATATGGTCTAAATGGTGTTGACTGGGCTGTTCATTATGCTAACACACTCATGCGACATAGTGCATTTTTTCACATCTCCAAAATGGCTACTTTTCTGGTGAAAATCAGTGATATTTTTCTTATTCACACTCCAAACATAGGTATTGGGTGCTCGTTAGAACCGCCTCTTGAGGCGGTTCTAACGAGTACCCACAACCTATGTCTAGGAGCAGAAATAAGAAAAATAATATTTACACCCTAAACCCCAGTTTTCTCTATATAAAGTGGGGTTTAGGGGGGTCTTTGTTTCACGGACTTGTTCACGTGATGCAAACACTAAACAAACAAGCAAAACACACAATCTGTGAAGAAGAAACTAGAAAAACACCTCAGCTTTAATCAGAAAAAGAAGCAGTTTTAGAAATATGAAATGATGCACTAAGCCATACATGTATGTTTCTCCACATGTATTTATTGTTCCACTGTGAGCCATTTAGATTTTTTTGTCTCTGCAGAACTCCAACAAGACGGTCTGCTCCAAGACTGTTCTGTGATATCTGCGACATCTTTGACAGTCATGAGACTGAGGATTGCCCCCTGCAGGAGATGTCTGACAGCCCCCCTCCATCCCAGTACCATGGAGAGAGACACCAGATACGCCCATACTGTGATATATGCGAAGGTAAGCTTTTGGATAATATATTGTGTTGGATTTCAACTCTTAACCCTTAAGCTGCCGAGAAAAACAACATCTAAGGATGTCGTCTGCTTATGTCTTCTGCTGAATCTTCTTGCAAACTTTTTAAAAATGTTTTTGCACTCAGGCAAACAGTGTGGGCCCAGATCAGACTGCTCCTACAGGAGCAATCTGATCTGGAACCACACTGTTTGCAAAAAAAATGACTTTTAAGGTAACTGGCAGACGGCATCACGAAAACACGCCTATATAATTTTGACCCTCTTGAACCTCACTTTTATATAGCAAAACTGGGGTTTACAGGGCTAGTAAACCTTATTTTCTTATGTCTGCTCTAAAATATAGATTGTTGGTACTCGTTAAGAACGCCTTGTCGATGAGGCGGTTCTAATGTGTACCCACAATTTATATTTTGAGCAGAAATAAGAAAAATATTACAATTTTTCATCTCAAAATTTTCATTTTTTCAGTGGTAAATTTATAATGTATTTGTATAGGCATTTTTTCGTAATGGGCAAAGCAGACGACAATTGTCGTGATTGGCATCTTAAGGGTTGAGATGCCAGTAACCCTTAAGATGCCAGTCATGACAATTGTTGTCTGCTTTGTTGTCTGTCAGTTACCAAACAGTGTGGGCACAGATAAGACTCTACATTCAGTCTGATCAGGATCCACACTGTTTGCCTGTTTGCAAATATTCTTTGAAAAATTTGCAAGAAGATGCAGCAGACGACATAAAGGGACGGCATTTTTAGATGCAGTGTTTCTAGGCATCTTTAGGGTTAAGAGGAATGGATACAGCTTAGGGGAGGTATTTGTTTTTGGATTATCTACTCTTTGAGGAAAGAATTTGCTCCATGGGAGCAAATTCTTTGCTCCAAGGTAGAGCCTTTCTCTTACCCATGAGAGTGTTCGTTCTATTTCTAGCAGTGCAGGAAAATTCTGTCTTGATCATGGGCTGGGACAGCTCACATGTGACCTTAAAAATGACTTCAGAGTCCTTACTTTCGTAAATGACATCACTTATTTCATCTCATGTCATACTGTTAACATTTTGAATGCACAGTATGTGATATTTTGGCATGTTATTTAGTGAGGTTTGCATGTTTTATAGTAAAAATACATGTACTCCAATATCATCATCATCCTCATCATCATCATCGTCGTCATCATCATCAACAGAGTTTTGATGAACATGCAGGTACAGGGACAACATCCACATAAATGGGCCCCCTTCCAGGTGGCTGGCATGCTGCATGCATGGCAGATCTCACACTAGATCTCCAGGTCTTGCAATAATCAATAATCTCCAATAGTCAACATAAACAAGAAATAAAATATTTTGGCATATAAACATGTTCTGATATAATGTCTCCCCATAAATGAGCAGTTGATTTGTAATTTCTTCATAATTGCTAATCTTACAAAGATCTTGTCAGATTGGCCTGGGCATCCATTAAGTAATATCCTTTGTTACTAAATTGAAATACTCATTTATTTTGACTTTATTAATGTATGCATTGGTGTTTTGATTTCTAGTTTTAAGTGTTCTTAATTGTTAATTGTTATTCCGTCACTTGCATAGTTTATTTTTAAGGCTGGCAAACATCATAAACAAGTCTGATCAGGGCCTACACTGTTTGCAAAAAGTTCAGCCATTTTCCTAATGAATTTTGAAGAAAAACACAACCTGACCCCCCTAAATTTTGAAATGGACTCCTACTATACTGCTATATATAAGGAGGAAGATTCCATTTGGTACAGAAAAGGATAATCTAGCCTGCTGGTCTCTTGGGCTCTGTCAGATGCACATTTGAGTGGTTATCGGGTCACTGGGTAATTCTGACTGTTCGGCAATATACTATCAGATGATTGATCATCGGCCATGAATTATTTTCTACGGTCATTGTCCCTCTTCCACTGACTCAAGAAGGGCAGTTGTTAGTGTCTGGTATTCAAATGTGCACTGTTCTAGTTCACCACATGAATAAAGCCTGCCCAGGGGAAGTATGGTAAGGTGTACTGACCAGGGTTCAGTTGTTCAAAGCATTGTTAGCTTAACAAGCTCGTTAGCGGACAACATATTAAAATATCCTAGTAAATTAAATATGTAATACAGTGGTATTTTTGATGAAAAAATGTGAGCAGCTTCTGCATATGCAAAATTTGCTCACATTTTTTCAGCAAAAGTATTGGTATATTTGCCAAAATAAATGATCAAAGATTTAACGATTTGTTAACTAACAATGTTGTTAGTTTTGAACAACTGGCCCTGCTCAGCATGACCTTAATAGTGTTGACTGGCTGGTTAAGCCCAAACCAAAGCCAAACCAAAATATGTCTAACAGTATACGTTTACTATGCCCATCTGGGCTTGAAGATATAGATTGGGCTGCATGGTGCTTAACTGACTGAACTTTTGAGTACTAGTAAACTGCTGTAGTCTAAGTCCGCCATGGAAAGGTGGTGCGAGTGGGACCATCCCTAAAACTCTAGAAGTTTATTTATGCGGTGAGGCTGGAGATGTCATTTTATCTCATTGTGGGGTAAAAGTCCCACAAAATCAGAAGTAATGTCTCCAAAATGACCTATTGTTGATGGGGACGTAAACACTCAACACAAACAAACAAATACAGTGAATCTTCCTATATTTACCTTATGTATTCAGAGCTGAGCAAACTGTGTAGCCGGCCCCCCACCCATCTGGGCTTGAAGAAATAGATGGGCTGCATGATGCTTCCATGCAGAGCTGAAACCGACCACACACGAGTACTGGTCAAACGCTTAGAGGATCTAAGCCTGCCCCGGCAAAGCAGTGCGAGTCGGACCATCCATGCTTATAAACCCTATTGGTTTCATTGGGCAACAGGGCTTGAGATGTCATTTCATCTCAATATTGGGTAAAAATCCCACAAATTTGGAAGCAACGTCTCCAAATTGACCTAAGTAATGTTGACTCTGTATAGGTCATTTTGAAGACGTAGCTTCCAATTTTGTGGGACTTTTACTCCACATTGAGATGAAATGACATCTCAAGCCCTGTTGCCCAATGAAACAGATAGGGTTTAAAAGCATAGACGGTCACTCGCACGGCTTTGCCTGGGCAGGCTTAGATCCTTGAAGCGGTTTACCAGTACTTGTGTGAGGTCCGTTTCAGCTCTGCGTGGAAGCATCATGCAGCCCATCTATTTCTACAAGCCACGATGGGCGGGGGCTGCAAAAGTAATCTTTATGCAATTGATAGGATAACTGTCATTAATTTTTATTGTGGTTTTATGCATGTAGATGCATGTTTTTTGTGGTTTTGTTCATTTATTTTACTTTTCTCAAAATTTACAGCTTTCGGCCATTCAACAGAAGAGTGCGATGATGAACAGACATTTTGATATACCAGCAAAATGAAATATACATGGCAAAACGTAACTTCAGATAAGGAGGTGTAGTGAGGATAATTTTGGGATCTCTTATCTTTTTTCTCAATAAAAACCTAAGTTGTGGGTACTTGTTAGAATCGCCTCATTGAGGCGATTCTAACAAGTACCCACAACATGTCAAGTTCCCACATGTTAGTGAGGTGATTCTTACAAGTACCCACAACATGTTTTTGACAAGAAATAAGGAAAATGTTCCTCTTTTCTTCTCATCTAGAGTTATTGTGGTGAAAATACTGCCTTTCTGGTTTATGCAGAAGACGATGACTGCTGTATAAGCATGTATGAGCAGCGAAAAAGCAAAAATGTGAGGAGCACCTAGAGAAGACTGTGACCAGCCTTTGCAGCTCTGATCAGAGTCTTGCCTGTTAATCATATACATACATAGACAACCAAGGACGTCTGTTGTATGACTGCTTGGGTTTGTAGGTTGATGTTTGTCTTTACTGAGTGCATGTGTGGCTCATACTTAGATCAGAGTCTTTCCTGTCCAAAATGTGACTTATAAAGTTACTGTTGGTTATTACTCATAGGTAAATTTTTCTGTGTAAAATACATATATGGGATTTAGCCTAATTGCCTTCATAAATGTGGCTATTATTTGAAGGTGACTGCTAAGACAGGTTTGATTAAACTGGAATGTGATAGCTTTGCTGAAATGTTGATGTCTGTCAAAAGAAACTACCCGGGACTTGCAATGAAAATGATGTTGCTTCAGATCCATGAAGAAATTCTTGATGGAGAGGTCAGTGGGGGTGGGGAATCTACTGATGATACTGCTTTTAAGTCAGTTTTTACACTGTATGCCAAACACAAGAAATACAGTAAAATTTCTATATAAAGACAGCTTTTGGGACTGTTCAAAAGTGGTCCCTGACCTGAGGGCAATGTGTGCAGAAAACACAAAGAAAGAACCACTGTGCCCTTCTATATAAGCTTTTTATACCCCCGGCATACGAAGTATGTCAGGGGGTATATAGTTTTCGTCTTTCCGTCTGTTCATTCGTTCGTTCGTTTGTTCGTACTTTCGTCAGTCCCGCCGTTCGTCAACCTTTACGTCAAAGTTTTGCGTTAAACCTTTTTGATAGCTCATATCTCTGTAACCACACGTTAAATTCTCTTCATATTCGGTGAAGGATATCTCTATAGCATTACCTTTTATATGGAATAGCAAAGCCCCTGGGTGGGCTGTCTGTCTGTCCATCTGTCTGTTCATCTACTTTTACGTCAAAGTTTTGTGTTAAACCTTTTTCATTGCTGATACCTCTGTAGCCACATCTTAGATTTTCTTCATATTTGGTAAAGGATATCTCTATAGCATTACCTTTCATTGGGATATCTAAGCCCCTGGGTCAAGCCTCTGGGTGGACTGTCTGTTCATCTGTCTGTCTGTTCATCTACTTTACATTGCTGGTATCTCTGTAACCACACGTTAGATTCTCTTCATGTTCGGTAATGGATATCTCTATAGCATTACCTTTCATATGGAATAGCTAAGCCCCTGGGTCAAGCCCCTGGGTGGGCTGTCTGTCCGTCTGTCTGTTCATCTACTTTTACGTCAAATTTTTGTGTTAAACCTTTTTAGCTCACCTGTCACATAGTGACAAGGTGAGCTTTTGGGATCACTTTTTGTCCGTCGTGCGTCTGTGCGTCCGTAAACAATTTCAAATAAGTATATCTCTAATACCCCATGGTCAATCTTGATCAAATGTCATGAGAAGCATCATCAGGTAGGGGGAAAGGCTGCATAAGCTTTTTGGGCTGATCAGATTGGAATTGTGGTTGTCATGGAAACATGTAGCTCCCATAGACTTACAATGGGAAAAAATTAAAATATCTTCTTCTCTGAAACCACAGGGCCCAGAGCTTAGATATTTAGCATGTATTAACGGCCAGTGGTCACCTACACAATTCCTGCCAATCATGCTCCTGGGGTCCAAATTGGCCACGCCCCGGGGCCCCTTCGCTCCCATAGACTCATAATGGAACGAAAAGCTTCAAAAATCTTCTACTCGGAAACCACAGGGCCCAGAGCTTAGATATTTAGCATGTAGCAATGGTAAGTGGTCACCTACATAATTCCTGCCAATCATGCCCCTAGGGCCAAAATTGGCCACGCCCCGGGGCCCCTTAGCTCCCATAGACTCATAATGGAAAAAAAGCTTCAAAAATCTTCTTCTCTGAAACCACAGGGTTCAGAGTTTAGATATTTAGCATGTAGCAATGGCCAGTGGTCACCTACATAATTCCTGCCAATCATGCCCCTGGGGTCCAAATGGGCCACGCCCCGGGGCCCCTTCGCTCCCATAGACTCGTAATGGAAAAAGCTTCAAAAATCTTCTTCTCAGAAACCACAGGACCCAGAGCTTAGATATTTAGCATGTAGCAATGGCAAGTGGTCACCTACATAATTCCTGCCAATCATGCCCCTGGGGTCCAAATGGGCCACGCCCCGGGGCCCTTTAGCTCCTATAGACTCATAATGGAAAAAAGCTTCAAAAATCTTCTTCACTGAAACCACAGGGCCCAGAGCTGAGATATTTGGCGTGTAGCAACGGCAAGTGGTCACCTACCTAATTCCTGCCAATCATGCCCCTGGGGTCCATATGGGCAACGCCCCGGGGCCCTTTAGCTCCTATAGACTCATAATGGAAAAAAGCTTCAAAAATCTTCTTCACTGAAACCACAGGGCCCAGAGCCGAGATATTTGGCGTGTAGCAACGGCAAGTGGTCACCTACCTAATTCCTGCCAATCATGCTCCTGGGGCCCAAATTGGCCACACCCCGGGGCCCCTTAGCTCCCATAGACTCATAATGGAAAAAAAGCTTCAAAAATCTTCTTCTCTGAAACCACAGGGTCCAGAGCTTAGATATTTAGCATGTAGCAAGGGCAAGTGGTCACCTACATAATTCCTGTCAATCATGCCCCTGGGGTCCAAACGGACCACGCCCCTGGGCCCCTTAGCTCCTATAGACTCATAATGGAAAAAAGCTTCAAAAATCTTCTTCTGAAACCACAGGGTCCAGAGCTTAGATATTTAGCATGAAGCAATGGCAAGTGGTCACCTACATAATTCCTGCCAATCATGCCCCCGGGTTCAAAATGGGCCACGCCTCGGGGGCCCCTTAGCTCCCATAGACTCATAATGGAAAAAAGCTTCAAAAATCTTCTTCTCTGAAACCACAGGGCCCAGAGCTGAGATATTTGGCGTGTAGCAACGGCAAGTGGTCACCTACCTAATTCCTGCCAATCATGCTCCTGGGGCCCAAATTGGCCACACCCCGGGGCCCCTTAGCTCCCATAGACTCATAATGGAAAAAAAGCTTCAAAAATCTTCTTCTCTGAAACCACGGGGTCCAGAGCTTAGATATTTAGCATGTAGCAAGGGCAAGTGGTCACCTACATAATTCCTGTCAATCATGCCCCTGGGGTCCAAACGGACCACGCCCCTGGGCCCCTTAGCTCCTATAGACTCATAATGGAAAAAAGCTTCAAAAATCTTCTTCTCTGAAACCACAGGGTCCAGAGCTTAGATATTTAGCATGAAGCAATGGCAAGTGGTCACCTACATAATTCCTGCCAATCATGTCCCCCGGGTTCAAAATGGGCCACGCCTCGGGGGCCCCTTAGCTCCCATAGACTCATAATGGAAAAAAGCTTAAAAAATCTTCTTCTCTGAAACCACAGGGCCCCGAGCTGAGATATTTGGCATGTAGCAGCTGCCAGTGGTCACCTACATAATTCCTGCCAATCATGCCCCTGGGTTCCAAATGGGCCATGCCCCGGGGCCCTTTGGCTCCTGTAGACTTATAATGAATAAAAGCTTTGAAAAACCTTCTTCACTGAAACCACAGGGCCCAGAGCTGAGGTATTTGCCATGTAGCAACGGCAAGTGATCACCTACATAAATCCTGCCAATCATGCCCCTAGGGTCCAAATGGGCCACGCCCCGGGGCCCCTTAGTGCCCATAGACTCATAATGAAAAAAAGCTTCAAAAATGTTCTTCTCAGAAGCTGTGAAGCACAGAACTTAGATATTTAGTATCTAGCAACATAAAATAGCCAGCTACATAAATCCTGCTAACCCTGCCCCTGGGGTCAAAATTGGCCTCGCCCCAGCTCATCACCTCCAATGAAACCATAAGGCCCAGAGCTTAGATTTTTAGTATGTAGCAACATCAAGTGGCCACCTACATAAATCCTGCCAGTTATGCCCCTTGGATCCAAATTGGCCCCACCCCAGGGCTAATTAGCTTCCATAGACTTACAATTGGAGAAACTTCAAAAATCTTCTCTGAAACCACAGGGCCCTTATAATGAAAAAAGAAAAACTTCAAATGGGGAAAAAAATCTTCAAAAATCTTCTTCTCTGAAACCATAAGTATCAGAGCTTAGGTATTTAGCATGTTGCAATGTCGAGTGGTCGCCTACATGAATCCTGCCAATCATGCCCCTGGGGTCCAAATCCTGTGGCCCCTAAACTCCAACAAACTTATAATGGAAAAAGCTTCAAACATCTTCTTTGAAACCATGAAGTACAGACCTTAGATAGTTTATATATAGCAACACAAAATGGTCGCCTACATAAATCCTACCAACCATGCCCTTTGGGTCAAAATTGGTCAAGCGCCAGGGCTCATTAGCTCCAATAGACTTATACTGGAAAAAACTTAAAAATATCATTTTTCTCCAAAACCATAAGGCACAGATTTTGTTTGATTTGTGGTTTTACATCCCCGTCAACACTGTATAGGTCATTTTGGAGATGTCTCTTCCAATTTTGTGGGACTTTTACCAGACATTGAGATGAAATTACATCTCAAGCCCTGTGGCCCAATGAAACCAGTAGGGTTTATAAGCATGGACACCGCTTTGCCTGAGCTTAGATATTTAGTATGTAGCAATGTCAAGTGGTCTCCTACACTAATGATTTTCTGGTACACAGGTGAGCGATATAGGGCCATTGGGCCCTCTTGTTCATTGCTGATATCTCTGTAACCACATGTTAGATTCTCTTCATATTTGGTAAAGGATACCTCTATAGCATTACCTTTCATATAGAATATCTAAGCCCCTGGGTGAGCCGTCCGCCCATTTGTCAACTTTGATATCAAAGTTTTGTGTTAAACCTTTTTGATTGCTCATATATCTGTAACCACATCTTAGATTCTCTTCATATTTGGTAAAGGATATCTCTATAGCATTACCTTTCATATGGAATATCTTAGCCCCTGGGTTAAGCCCCTGGGTGAGCTGTCCGCCCATTTGTCAACTTTGATATCAAAGTTTTGTGTTAAACCTTTTTGATTGCTCATATATCTGTAACCACATCTTAGATTCTCTTCATATTTGGTAAAGGATATCTCTATAGCATTACCTTTCATATGGAATATCTAACCTCCTGGGTCAAGCCCCTGGGTGGGGCTAGGGGTCAATAATTAAGACTTTGGCATTTTGGTTACCTCCAAGTTTTGTGTTAACTGTTTTCATTATACTCCTTGTTGTTGAAATGCAATATTTATTCTCAGTGGACTAAATGGAAAGTTTATATGGAAAGGTTCAATGCTACAGACAAATTGTCATGTCCACTAAAAGGGGATGGCACTGGCCAGGGGTATACGTGACCCACTGGGCACTTTCTCTAATTAAAGCAGAATTGGTCTTAATTTTAGATGGTCTTAATAGCGGAATTTCACTGCACGTTGTTTGTTAAGGAGTAGATACTCAGTACCTATATGTGCTTGTATTTCACTCAATTGTACAGGGTATTTCTCTAGGTGGTAGGGTATTTATCTACATTGATAGATTCTGGCACTTGAGGGTAATGGTTGCAGCACACATATTTTCAGCCTTTTTTTTTTCTTTTTGCAACATGGACAACTCTTGTAACCTCATTTGTTTTCCTATATGAACATCAGACCCCTCCAAAGATGGGGCTGCCCTTTAATGGATAAACCCCAACTGATAGGGAAGAAAAATATTTTTGAAAGAGTTTGTGTCCAGGTGATGTGTTTACAAATAGTGAACATCTAGAAGTCTTGGCCAGTATGTATTTAGACATATCTTGTACATTCCTTAATTTTTTTTATTGAGACTCATCCATTTGTTTCAAAATTTGGATTTTGACTCTGTCTTGATTGCTTGGTGGTGCTTAACCCTTTTTGTACCAAATGGAATCTTCCTCCTTATATATAGCAGGAATCCATTTCAAAATTTAGGGGTATCGGGTTGTGCTTTCTTCAAAATTTAGTAGGAAAATGGCTGAACTTTTTGCAAACAGTGTAGGCCCTGATCAGACGCCGCGTTCTGCGGCATCTGATCTGGGCCTGCACTGTTTGCCACGGTACCCGTTATGGGGTTTCCAGTCTGAAATGGGTTAATCCATCACTGTTGTGGATACAAGTTTGGCTTAGCTCACAAATATCATAAAAATCCTAAAAATTCGGACACTTTCAGGACTTGCTGTAATTCTCCTAAAATTTAAACAAATTTGTTTCCCGATCCAGCAAGGAGTCCAAAAGGTGCAAATGGACTGCCTAAACAGTGTAGACCCTGATGATGGCCTGATTAGACTAGTCTGATCTGGGTCTGCACTGTTTGCTTTGGTCTGTCTGTCCTAATTCTTCAGATCAGTGCAGTAATCTTGTTTCCGTTAGCATACCTCTGATCAATAAGTCGGTTCACTTAAATCTAATATACTCTTGAAAACATCGGAGAAAACAATTGATCAAACGTTGGAGAAAGGGGTTGGAAATTTCGGACAGTATTTTAAATATGAGAATTGGAATTGGTAGGAAGAATGGGGTTAGGGAAATGCTTAAGTTCTTTTTCTTTTGAAGTTGTACCCTATGACATGTATTTAGCAACTATGAACTATGATAGTATGCCTATGCAAATATACCTGTCACGGCTCGAGGAATGTTTTTGATACCCCTTACAAATCCACTTTTGGTCTATATGAAGTGGGGTTTCTTTCGAACTGTAAATATAATGAAGAAAACTGTTGCAGATTTTGATATTTCAACTCTTTTAGGGTAATCTCTTTGCATATCGTCAAGTGTAGATTTCATTCCATTAGTAGATAGTTTATGTCTGTAACTGTGTTGAGTCTCACACGCTGTGACTGATCCCTGTTCCCCAGTTTATCATTTCATTAACACACAAGTGTCATCACATGAACGAGTCTGTGACATGAACATCTGCTAAACACCACTTTATGTAGAGAAAACTGGGGTTTAAATGCTACTTTTCTTATTTCTGCTCCAAAACATAGGTTGTGGGTACATGTTAGAACCGCCTCATTGAGGCGGTTCTAACAAGCACCCACAACCTATGTTTGCATTATGATTTAAGAAAAAAATCACAGATTTTCACCAGAAAAGTAGCCATTCTGGACTTTTGAAAAAATGAACTATGTCGCACTGATGTGTTATCGTAATGTGATATAATGGTAGCTTCCATTGGTCTACAACTAGCATTTTATTTTCAGGTGAAAATTTGAGATTGTTCTCTTATTTCAGCACAAAACACAGATTGAAGGTGCTCGTTAGAAATGCCTCATTGACGTGGTTCTAATGAGTACACACAATCTATGTCTTTGACCAAGAATAAGGAAGATAATATAAACCCAAGTTTTCCCAATTTAAAGTGGGGTTTAAAACGGTGTTCATTTCATGGACTTATTAATGCAATGTAGAACCTCTTTTATGCTGAACTCAATTCAGTATTTGATTTGTCCTGCTCATAAATACTAAAATGTCATAACGCCCGCCTCTGATTATTTAACAACTGGCTCGATATGAGTGATATAATCTTGAAAGAGCCGTAAAACAAAAATAAAAAATAAAATATATGTTCAAGTTCATTTCTCAAAGACATAGCTCGGCCCCCGCCCATAGGGGCTTGAAGAAATATATGGGCTGCATGATGCTTCCACACAGAGCTGAATCCGGCCTGCACACTAGTACTGGTAAACCGCTTAGAGGATCTAAGCCTGTCCAGGAACCGAAGTGTGAGGCGGACCATCCATGCTAATAAACCCTATTGGTTTCATTGGGCGACAGGGCTTGAGATGTCATTTTATCTCAATGCCGGGTAAAAGGTCCCACAAAATTGGAAGCAACGTCTCCAAAATGACCTTTACAGTGTTGACGGGGACATTAAACCTCAACATCAATCAATCAATCAAAGACATAGCATTCAGTACTCTAATATTATAATATTTGTGGGCATTGAAACATTCACACTTGGGTAGCAAAGTACCCAAAATCAAAATTCTTTAGAGTAGACCCCTATTCCCTATTGGTAAGGGAGGCAAAAATAATATTTTAGACAGTTGTCTGCCTTGAAACTGCATCTATTCGGCATAACAGGTAGAGTTGCTTCCCATGGAACTTAAGGATCAGTTACAGTATGTAGTTAATAACATGTCATTAGCCAAATTTGAAAGGTAAGTTTCCGTAAAATTTTTATATCCATTACGCAAACATGCCTATACAAATACATTGCCATCTTTATTGCCAAAAAAAATGAAAATTTTATGAAGAAAAATTGTGATATTTTTCTTATTTCTGCTCAAAATATAATCATCGAGGCGGTTCTAACGAGTACCCAAAATCTATATTTTAGAGCAGAAATAAGAAAAATAAGGTATACCCCTGGAAACCCCAGTTTTACTATATAAAAGTGGGGTTCAAGGGGGTCAAAATTATATAGGTGTGTTTTCGTGATGTTCCTGTAATTGCAGGTCATATGATTCAATCAATTCTTTATTCCACTGATTTAAGAAGGGCAGTTGTCAATTTCTGGCGAAAGAATGTGCACTGTACTGGTTAACCGCTTACGTATAAGCCTACCCAGGAAAGGTGTGGATAGGTAAACTGACCGGATAAAAAATGACCTAAATAGTGCTGACTGGGCCTTTAAACTCCAATATAAACAAGAAAACCAATCAAATCTTTTTTTTGTTTCAAGCTCTGAACCCTTATCCTGCTGAATAGATTAAGCCACACCCATTTCTGACTCCTGCAATCAAATTTCATAAGTTTATATATAAACTTTGTTCAGTTCAGAAACAGAACGACAAACAATGTGGATCCCGATCAGATGGCTTCTGATCAGGATCTACACTGTTTGCAAAGATAGGGGTTGTCAGGTTTAGTAGGATAAGGGTTAACCCTTGTCCTGCTGAATATTCATATATGCCACACCCACTACCAATTATCAACCAATCAGATTACTTGATGCAAATTATTGCAACAAATTCATAAACTGAATGACAAACAATGTAGATCCAGATCAGATGGCTTCTTCAGAAGCCATCTGATCTGGATCTTCATTGTTTGAAAGATAAGACATATCCGGGCTCAGCAGGACAAGGATTAAGTAATCGTAATGCATCTAAGGTTCGGCATTTGCATCAAAGTCGCTCATGCTTCTTATTTGATTTAACCATGTGACCAGCTGCTACGAGAAGGTATCACATTCCTGGACAAAATTTTACCGACATGTCCCAAAACTTATTAGTTCAATATGGCTAATGTTTTCCTTCGTTTTTGTAGTTACTTGTAAATTTTTGTATATTCTATTTATTTCTGATTTTAGTTTCTATCTCTCCACAGAATCTAATTTAATGTTACTTGCATCATGTGAATTACATGTTTATGTATAATCTTTTCCAATGTGCGATAATATTTCTGGCAGATGCTTCCAAGATATATTACTTACAAATGCTTGAGTGTGGATACATTGTTAACAAATGAATGTTGTGTTACTGAGTATACGGCCCCCACCCATAGGGGCTTGAAGAAATATATGGGCTGAATGATGCTTCCACGCAGAGCTGAATCCGGCCGGCACACTAGTACTGGTAAACCGCTTAGAGGATCTAAGCCTGTCCAGGAACCATGGTGCAAGGCGGACCGTCCATGCTAATAAACCCTATTGGTTTCATTGGGCGACAGGGCTTGAGCTGTCATTTCATCTCAATGTCGGGTAAAAGTCCCACAAAATTGGAAGCAACGTCTCCAAAATGACCTTTACAGTGTTGATGGGGACGTTAAACCTCAAATCAAACAATAGTTACTGAGTATGAATACATTATGATGACATATCTATATGAGACATGGTGCATTTTTCCATATCTCCAAAACAGGTACAGTAAAATTCCTTTATTAAGACCACCGTTGGGACTGTTCAAAAGTGGTCTTTAAGACCACTTTTGAACAGTTCCAAAGCTGGTCCCTGCCCAGAGGACACTGTGGGCAGAAAAATAAAGAAAGAATAAGTGATTATAAGTGCAGCCTTCAAAATAAGCTTTTTAAGGCAGATTAAGTATGAATTTTAGGTGGTCTTGATAGCGAATTTCACTGTATCTGTATTTTTCTGATGAATATTTGTGATATGTTTCTTATTTATATTGCAGACATATTTTGTGGGTACTCATTAAAACCACCTTATTGAGGTGGTTCTAACAAGTACCCACAACATGTCTTGGAGCAGAAATAAGAAAAAAATGTATACACTCTAAACCCCAGTTTCTCTATATAAAGTGGGGTTTACAGAGGTATTACATGTTTGTTTGATTTGAGGTTTAACGTCCCCGTCAACACTGTAAAGGTCATTTTGTGGGACTTATATCCGACATTTAGATGAAATGACATCTCAAGCCCTGCCGCCAAATGGAACTACTAGGGTTTATAAGCATAGATGGGCCGGCTCGCACCGCATTGCCTGGGCAAGCTTAGATCCTCTAGGCGGTTTAGCAGTACTCGTGTGCGGTTTGGTTTCAGCTCTGCGTGGAAGCATCATGCAACCCATCTATTTCTTCAAGCCCCGATGGGTGGGGGCTAAGGTATTACATGGACTTGTTAACTGGATGAAA
This sequence comes from Lucinisca nassula, assembly GCA_963580285.1. NCBI lineage: Eukaryota > Metazoa > Mollusca > Bivalvia > Lucinida > Lucinidae > Lucinisca > Lucinisca nassula. The sequence goes on from OY757022.1 coordinate 92,068,414, forward strand.
GTGTAATGGGAGAAATTATTTTGTGCATACCTGGGTGGAGTTGTTCAAAGCATTGACTGCATGGGGGTTCAATTGTCTCTGAGGGTAGGCTGGGAAATGGTCGGAAGCGGGGGCATATATTCATAAGAAGTTAAGGTAAGTTATCCCCTTATTAACCTAGTTACTACTCCTTAGCTGCAGGCCTCGGTAGCTCAGTCGGATAAGCGTCTGATTGGTGATCAGGAGGACACTGGTTCGATACCTGCCGGGGTCGACAACATACTTTCATGGAGATTGATGGTGAAATCTTTTTTGCGGTCATTCTCTCCCTTCCCCTGTTTCAAGAAGGGCAGTTGTCAGTTTCAAGCAAAAGAATATAAGCCTGCCCAGGAAAAGTGTGGATAGGCAAACTGACCGGCTTAAAAATTACCTGAAATAGTGTTGACTGTGCCGTTAAACTCCAGTACAAACAATACAAAACTTCTCCTTAGCTGCATGACGCTTCCGTGCAGAGTTGACAAAAATGTGGTGCGAGTTGGACAGCTCCTTAAATCCTAGCAGTTTTTGAAGGTTATAGGCCTTGAAATGTCATTTCATCTCGGTGTCAGGTAAAAGTCCCACAAAATGGGAAGCTACGTCTCCAAAATGACAAAAAGTGTTGATGCGTATGTAAAACCTCAACAAAAACAAACAAACACGACTCATCTGGAGCTATGAATATTAGTGTATTTATTGCTTGCTGACTAAATTAAGCCACGCCCATTTCTGACTATCAACCAATCAAATTACTTGATACAGTATATTCCTTTAATTTACAAACAGCATGACAAACAGTTTGGATCCTGATCAGATTTCAGAAGCCATCTGAACTGGATCTACACTGTTTGCATAGATAGGGGCCGTCATGTTCAGCGGAATAAGGGTGAACTTGAAGGTTCAACAGTTTTGAACAACTCCGCCCTGATAGGCCTGTTTGTGACCTATTAGCTCAGTCTGGCAGGTTTGGCTTGCTTGAAATTTCCATGAATAGGACTTTATCATATATGAGTAGATATTTCCATGAATAGGACTTTATCATATATGAGTAGATAGGCATATTTTCAGCTATATACGGGTATGAATCGTCATAATTTTCATGAACACATGTAGATGAATCATGCGTACAGTAAAATCCCTATATTAAGACCACCTTTGGGACTGTTCAAAAGTGGTCTTAAAGACCACTTTTGAACAGTCCCAAAGGTGGTCTCCCACCAGAGCACACTGGATGTAGAAAACACAAAGAAAATGTACCTGAAACCTAATAAATATGCTTTTAAAAGCATAATTTGTCTTAATTTTAGGTGGTCTTAATAGCAGAATTTTTCTGTAGTTTGTGAGTTTCCCTGGGGTATGTAGCCAAATCATGGGAAAACCTGTCTTTGGCATTTGCGAACAACAAAGGTGTAGATCAGACTGCCCGTCCACACCGTATTATCTGCACCTTTGTGCTCGCCGCTAGTATAGAATGATTCCTCTAGTTTCTACATCCAAAATTTCAAGACTCTTACTAGTCTGTGTAACTGAGCAGGCTGGTTTGTGTCTAACATATTCACAGACCTTGAAGATAGGTCTTCTCCTGATGGAGGCTGGGTAAGAAATTTGGTGAAGTTCAAGAACATGAGATATTACAAAGACTCATATTTGTCACATACTTAATCAAGAATGATCCATAGCCCAGATAAGAGGGGTTATCCACGTATTATTTTTCTTATTTCTGTGCTAAAACATACGTTCTTGCATAAATACCTATGTGCATGGCTGTTTGAAGCCATTGTCAAATGGACCGAAAGACATGCTCAAACAGCAAAAACCATGTTCAAATCCGGAAATTCGTGTGCTGTTTGAACATGGATTTCGAGCTTTTGATATCACAAGACTGGCCTTGCTTTGTTTGCGTTTCGTTGAGTGACGTAACGTTATCGCCCTGAACGTAGCGTTTTAGGGTTCTATGATGACGTCATTGCATGACAACCTCATTGTAAACAACATCCTCAGCTGGTCACCATTTTGGTTTGCCTGACGCATTGAAGCGTTTATATGGAATTTATATGGAGCTTTTGGGCGTTTTCATCAAAATTTGCTATCGGAATCGTAAGTTATGCAAGAACAACGATCATCCATGGTTAATGAGTACCTACAATATAGGGATCAACCATGGTTATTTCATTGTATTTACATTTGCCGGATCCCTCCGAAGATATTTGAACATTCGGCCTATCGGCCTCATGTTCAAACAGCTTCGTCGGGATCCAGCAAATGTTAATTCATGAAAAACCATGGTTGATCCCTATATTGTAGGTACTCATTAGAAGTGCAAAAAAAAATAATTTTTCTTTTTTCTGCACAAAAAACATATGTTGTGGTTACTCATTAGAAGCGCCTCACCGAGGCACTTCCTCACCAAGGCAATTCTAATGAGTACCCACAACATTCATTTTCGTGCAGAAATAAGAAAAATATCAGTACTTTTCAGATGAAAAAAAATCATATGACCTGACGCATGTAATAACACGTGGATACTGACGCAAAATGGTATGATGCCGTCCGTGAAAATCCCATGTTTTCGATCAAAATTCAAAAAAGAAAAAAAATCCCCAAAATTATCTTTGTTAACCTATTTTGTACCAAATGGAATCATCCTCCTTATATATAGCAGGAGTAATTTGGGATTAGCTGAACTTTTTGCAAAGGGTGTAGCCCCTGATCAGATACCACAGAACAGTATGTGGCATCTTATCTGGGTTTGCACTGTTTGTTGGCAGATAAGGGCCATCGGGTAGGAGACCAGAAGTAGATTTCGAAATCGGGATATCCCGATGAAATCGGGAGTTTTTGTTTTGTTCGCCAATTACCCACTTTGGAGTTTCTGGTACACAATGGGTTAAAACATGTTTTAGGTACTGAAAAATAAGAACAATAAAATTTTTTAGCACTTCCAATTTATTAAAACATACAGTATGAGTTTCAGTAGGAAAATAAAAAAAAATGTTCTAAAATTATTCTCATGGTTAGACCTTATCTGTTGCTGTGGTCTTATTGTCAGTCTTGCTCATCATTTCAAGTTACATGTATGCATGTTCATGTATATTATGTATAGTGCTATATGCTATATATTTGGTTATATTTCCGTTATTTGTGTAAGCATGTACTTTGGTTTACGAGAGAGAATATTTTTATGCATTGTGTTGTTATAACAAATTAGGATATTACTATGCAATATAAAATATGCTTGATAATGTATGGTGTTGTTGTTTGTTTTATTTCTTCATTTTCTTGCTCGCACCCATGAATTACTAAAACATCATTTCCATTTAATTCTTTATTCCTAAGGTTTTGAAGTGGATTCTTTGAACTTTTAGTACGATAACACACCCATGCACCATAGTGCATTTTTACATCGCCAAAACGGTCAATTTTCGGATGAAAATTTGTGATATTCTTATTTATACTCAAAACATAGGTTGTGTGTGCCCGTTAGAACTGCCTCAATGAGGCAGTTCTAACGAGTACCCGCAACCTATGTCTAGGAGCAGAAATAAGGCAAATAATGTATACCCCCTTAAACCCAAGTTTTCTCTATATAAAGTGGGGTGTAAGGGGGTGTTCATTTCACGGACTTGTTAGCGTGATGGAAAATGGACACATCCATACTTGTAAATAGGGGGCTTGGTCAAAACCATTAACAGGACGGCACACAGTGTAGATCATTATGATAACACAACTGTGTGCCAAAAAAGCATCTTTCCTAACGTTAGAAGTGACATTTTTGGGTTTGATATTTTTCTTATTTCCAGTCCAAATATAGATTGTGGGTGCGCCTTAGAACTGCCTCATTGAGAGAGTTTAATGAGTTCCTATAAACTATATTTTGAGCAAAAATATGAAAATAATGGATATTCAATGTAAAATTCACTTTTCTCTTTATTAAGTGCAATTTACATGGGTGTTCCTTACACAGACTTGTCAACCCGATGTACTGATGAAACAATCAGTTCCAGTCTGAAGGTTTGAAAATCCTAAGACCCAAGAATAAATTTTTATGGCATAGCTGTCTGCAGCTAATGACGGCAATTGTTAACATAATTTCTAATGCACTTGCTTGCATAATTATACCCTGGCATACGAAGTATGGCATGCTATGAGGGTATATAGTTTTCGTCTTGCCGTTCGTCCATCCGTGTGTCCGTCTCTGTCCGTCCGTAAACATTTTGGTTTAAGTTTTGCGTCAAAGTTTCGAAGTGTTTGTTTCTTCTGAACCCTTTGATAGATTTGGTTGATACTTACACTTAAGTTACATACTGGTATAAAAATTTCATTGATGCATGTCCAACCCCCACAGTGACCTTAAGGTCAAGGTGTCAAGGTCACAGACTTAGAAATTTTACATTTGGTTAAAGTTTTGCGTCAAAGTTTCGTTTCGAAGAGATTGTATCTTCTGAACCCTTTGATAGATTTAGTTGATACTTACACTGAAGGATTTAGTTGATACTTACACTGAAGTTGCATACTGGTCTAAAGATTTCATTGATGCATGTCCCACCCCCCACAGTGACCTTGAGGTCAAGGTCACAGACTGAGAAAGTTTACATTTGGTTAAAGTTTTCTGACAAAGTTTATAGATGCCTGTATGTTCTTAACTATTAAGACAAATTCAGTTGATACTTGCATCAATGTACCAGTTCAAACATTTCTTGATGTATGTCCCTTCCCTTACCCACAGTGACCTTGACCTCAAGGTCACGGACTTAGAAATTTTACATTTGGTTCAAGTTTTATGACAAAGTTTTTAGATGCCAGTATGTTCTAAACTTTAAGACAAATTCATTTGATGCTTGCATCGCTGTTGCATACCAGTCCAAAGATTTCATTGATGCATACCCCACCCTGCTGCTTCAGTAACGTTGATACCCCTACCACTTCAGTAACTTTGATGCCCTCACTCCCTTGGTCCATTTAGAAATTTTATGTTTGGTTTAGCTTTTACAAGCACATTTATAGATTCTTATAGCTTCTTGACATCTTCATTCATATTACATACAAGCTCAAAAGATATATCAGAGTATGGCGCTGGCCGGGGGTATACGTGACCCACTGGTCGCTTTCTCTAGTTATATATCTCGATGTCTGATTGGATAAAGTAAACATTTTGAGACGTATATTCAGTGATACACTGCCAGCAAATGAAAAGCAACGTAATGTGATGACATTTGGTTTTAGGCAGTGTGTGCTGGTCACATAAAGTGCAGAGAGTGCATTTCTTTAAACAAATGAATAAATGCATTAGAATGGGTTTAAATGGGATGTGTCTATGCAAAAAAGGATTTCTGTAAAACAGCCAGTTAAAACTTTTATCAACAAATCAAACTAGATATCAGTAAGCAGGGCGGAGGCTTACTAAATACCCCCACAACAGTCTAAAATAAATTTTTGAGGTCACTCAAGGGCCATAACACTGCTGAAATTAATGCAAAAAGCCATGTTGCAGTCCCAAGCTATATCTTGTCAACATAAGTGCACATGCCAAATTGGATCAAAATCCATCAAATCTTTATCTAGGTATTGAATGGAAATGAATGTTTGACGTCATTCAAGGACCATAACTCTGCTGAAAATTGACACAAACTGCTCTGTAACAATCCCAAGCTATATGTTGTCAACATAAATTCAGTTGCAAAATTTGATCAAAACCCATCAATTCTTTCTTATTGTATTGAGTGGAAACACATTTTTGATGTCATTCAAGGGCCATAACTTTGCTGAAAACAGATGCAAAATGTGGCGTAACAATCCCAAGCTTTATTCTGTGAACATAATTTCACATGCCAAATTTGATCAAAATCCATCATTTTTGTCTCTCAAGATATTGAGAGGAAACAATTTTTTGACATTCAAGGGCCATAACTCTGCTGATAATGGATGCAAAATGTCACGTACCTATCCCAAACTAGATCTTGTCAACATAAATTCACATGCAAAATTTGATCAAAATCCAGCATTTCTTCTCAAGATATTGAGCATAACAAATTTTTAAAATCAATCAAGGGCAATAACTCTGCTGAAAATAGATGCAAAATGCCCTGTAACAATCCAAAGTTAGAGGTTATCAATATCAATACATATGCAGAATTTGATCAAAATACATGATCAATTCGTTTTCCAAGATATTGAGTGGAAATGACGGACAGACAGATCGTTGGATAGACAGACAGACAACATGAAAGCAGTATATATAGAATAACATGACACTGTTTGCTAAGATAGGGGTTGTGACATCCAGCAGGATAAGAGTTAATTTAAAACGTTTTGCAAATGTAATATGATGTTTGATTGGACAACTTAAAACATTTGCAACAATATATATATTCTATGATAAATGTTTTCGGAAATGCAACAACACTTTTTAACCCTTTAATCTTTAATTCTTTCTTATCCAGCAGAACACAACAACCCCTTTGCAAATAGTGTAGATCAAGCAGAAGCCATATGATCAAGATCTACACTGTTTGTCATTCAGTGTGTGAATTGAATAAATAAAATACATCAAGTAATGAAGACCCCACACAGTAGTGTGGGTGCCCTATAGAAATAACAGTCAGTGTGTTTTTCATGCCTTAATCAAAAACTTTAACCCTGGTCATAACTTCAAAAGTATTTGCCCTGCTCTCATAAAACTTCACACACATACTAACCATCAGAAGACCTACATTCTTACAAAGGCACATAACTATATTGCTTTTGTCCATGTGTTTGTCATGCCATCACCAAACAAGAGGCCCATGGGCCACTATGCTCCCCAGAGGTATACAGGCATGGTGACCATCTTGGTCATGTGACAACCAAAGGCCACCATGCAATCAGTAAAATCCACTGTCTTGCCTTTTTTCCATACAGTTGTCTATGTGACCAAATTTGATCGTAACGTAAAAACAAGTCGAGGTCAACCAAAGATCATCATTTGAAGAAAATTGGTAGGGTCCGAGCCCCTGATGCTGCATACCAAGTTTCAAGGTCATCGGCCATTTGGTTCCTTTAAATGTTTTTTACCATATGTGCATGGCAGCCATAATGGTCATGTGACCCAGTCCTTACGAACAAACTTTCATTCCCCCTTCCCATAGAAGCTCCACATGTAATTTGGTTTCAATCAACCTAGCAGTTTGAGTAGAGAAGAAGATTAAAATACTGAATCTCAGCCATCCAGGACAAAGGTTGGCAATTGACCTTGACCTTTGGAGGTGAAAAACTTCATTCAGCTGATTGCAAATATCATTTCTGATGCCACAGGCTACCATGCAATAAGAAAAATCCACTGTTTTGCCCTTTTTCCATACATATGTCTAAGTGACCATATTTGACCTTGACATAAAATAGGTCATGGTCAATCAAAGGTCATCATTTGAACAAACTTGGCAGGGCCTGAGACACCGATGTTGCATACCAAGTTTCAAGGTCATCGGCCATTTGCTTCCTGAGAAAAAGATTATTAAAGGTTTTTACCATATATGGGCATGGCGGCCATATTGGTCATGTGACCCAGTCCTTACAAACCAATTTTCGTTCTCCTTTCCCATTGAGGCTCCACATGTAATTTGGTTTCAAACTACCCAGCAGTTTAAGTTGAGAAGATAACAAAACTGAATCTGAGCCTTCCAGGACAAAGGTCAGTAAATGACCTTGACCTTTGGAATTGATAAACTTCTATTCAACTGATTGCAAATATCATTTCTGATGCCACAGGCTACCATGCATTCAGAAAAATCCACGGTTTTGCCCTTTTTCCATACATATGTCTAAGTTACCATATTTGACCTTGATGTAAAATAGGTCAAGGTCAATCAAAGGTCATTATTTGAACAAACTTGGCAGGGCCCGAGGCACCGATGCTGCATACCAAGTTTCAAGGTCATCGGCCATTTGCTTTCTGAGAAAAAGATTTTTAAAGGTTTTTACCATATATGGGCATGCCGGCCATATTGGTCATGTGACCCAGTCCTTACAAACAAACTTTCGTTCCCCCTTCCCATTTAGGCTCCACATGTAATTTGGTTTCAAACTACCCAGCAGTTTAAGTTGCGAAGAAGATAACAATACTGAATCTGAGCCTTCCAGGACAAAGGTTAGTAAATGACCTTGACCTTTGGAATTGATAAACTTCCATTCAACTGATTGGAAATATCATTTCTGATGCCACAGCCTACCATGCAATCAGAAAAATCAAATGTTTTACCCTTTTACATATAAATGCCAAAGTGACCAAATTTGACCTTGATGTAAAACAGGTCAAGGTCAACCAAAGGTCATCATTTGAACAAACTTGGTAGGGCCCGAGTCCCTGATGCTGCATACCAAGTTTCAAGGTCTCGCCTTTTGGTTCCTGAGAAGAAGATTTTTTAAGGTTTTTACCATATATGGACATGGCGGCCATCTTGGTCATGTGACCCAGTCCTTACAAACAAACTTTCGTTCCCCCTTCCCATTTAGGCTCCACATGTAATTTGGTTTCAAACTACCCAGCAGTTTAAGTTGCGAAGAAGATAACAATACTGAATCTGAGCCTTCCAGGACAAAGGTTAGTAAATGACCTTGACCTTTGGAATTGATAAACTTCCATTCAACTGATTGCAAATATCATTTCTGATGCCACAGCCTACCATGCAATCAGAAAAATCAAATGTTTTACCCTTTTACATATAAATGCCAAAGTGACCAAATTTGACCTTGATGTAAAACAGGTCAAGGTCAACCAAAGGTCATCATTTGAACAAACTTGGTAGGGCCCCGAGTCCCTGATGCTGCATACCAAGTTTCAAGGTCTCGCCGTTTGGTTCCTGAGAAGAAGATTTTTTAAGGTTTTTACCATATATGGACATGGCGGCCATCTTGGTCATGTGACCCAGTCCTTACAAACAAACTTTCGTTCCCCCTTCCCATTTAGGCTCCACATGTAATTTGGTTTCAAACTACCCAGCAGTTTAAGTTGCGAAGAAGATAACAATACTGAATCTGAGCCTTCCAGGACAAAGGTTAGTAAATGACCTTGACCTTTGGAATTGATAAACTTCCATTCAACTGATTGCAAATATCATTTCTGATGCCACAGCCTACCATGCAATCAGAAAAATCAAATGTTTTACCCTTTTACATATAAATGCCAAAGTGACCAAATTTGACCTTGATGTAAAACAGGTCAAGGTCAACCAAAGGTCATCATTTGAACAAACTTGGTAGGGCCCCGAGTCCCTGATGCTGCATACCAAGTTTCAAGGTCTCGCCGTTTGGTTCCTGAGAAGAAGATTTTTTAAGGTTTTTACCATATATGGACATGGCGGCCATCTTGGTCATGTGACCAAGATCCTATGAACAAACTTTCTTTCCCCCAACCCATAGAAAATGTTGACGCAGACGCGGACGACCGACGGCGGATCACTGCCTATACTATAAGCTCCCCCGGAGCCTTCAGCTCTGGTGAGCTAAAAACTTAACCTCAGTTATAACTTCAAAAGTATTTTCCTACTCCCATGAAACTTCACACACATGCTAACTATCACATAACCTACATTCTGACAAAGGGCCAAAACTATTTTGCTTTTGTCCATGTGTTTATCACGTCTTAACCAAAAAACGTAACCAAAAGTATTTGCCCTTCGCTCTCATGAAACATCACTTACATACCATCACAAGACCTACATTCTGACAGAGGGACAAAATTATATTGCTTTTGTATGTGTATGTCACGCCTTTACCAAAAAACTCCTAGGTCATAACTTCAAAAGTATTTGAACTTGCCTCATGAAACTTCACACACATACATTGTTTAACATACAATCACAAGACCTACATTCTCACAAGGACTTTTGTCCGTGTGTTTGTCACGCCTTAACCCCCCCCCCCCCCATAAAAAAAACCTACTCTCATGAAACTTCACACACATATTTACCATTACAAGACCTACATTCTGAAAAAGGGCCATATATATTATGCTTTTGTCTGTGAATTTCATGCCTTTGCCCCAAAAAACATCATGGTCATGACTTCAAAAGTATTTGACGTACTCTCACATACTATCACAAGACCTACATTCTGACAAAGGTCCGTAACTATATTGCTTTTGTCTGTGTTTATCAGGCCTTAACCAAACAAACTTAACCACATTCAAAAGTATTTGCCCTTTACTCTTGAAACTTCACATACATACCATCTTATTAGCTATATATATATAAACTTGTACCATCACTCTATGAGAAGCCCCCGTGGTGTAGTGGTTATGCTACTCGCCTTGTAAACCAGGGGTCGCGGGATCGATCCCGGGCTTCTCCAGACTTTCATATGAGTCTTTAAACTGAAGCCCCATCTATGTATGACCTAAGCTGTTGGTGGGACGTAAAACTCAAACACTCACCCACCATCCCTCCATGACAGCTTTATGTGGGACCCTTTCTGACGTAGTCAGTGATCTACTTTGATTGGTTGATAGTTAGAAATGGGTGTTGCTGAATTGATTTATTCAGCGGGATAAGGGTTAATAAACAAAGATGTGTATCAAAAATTCAGAATGGGATAGCCCCGCGCCTGTCCGGGGGGTAGAAATATGGCGGCTGCCTTCGGGAGTGTGGCAGAGTGGTAAGACCCCACCGAAAACAGTCCCATTGCCGAGACCACCCGGTGCCTCGAAATAGGTGGCTGCCTTCAGGTTCTGTGGCAGTTGGGTAAAAGCCTCCAACATACAGAACAATCGTCCGTTCGACCGGTATTATTTTGTAATTTAATTTATTCAAATGCATCTTACCAATTTTTTTTTCAATTCACTACGCGAGATCTATCCTTTTAAACCTTTCCTATCTCATGTTACTACCACGCTGCATTTGTATGTGTATCATCATTGCTGGTGGGTCGCGCACCACAAAGAAGAAACCTCATCTGTATATGTTTGTACTGTGTATGTGTCACTTTTTCATGCTCCTTCACTCTGCACATCAATGAAAGATGCATTTTGTATACGTTATTAGATAAGTAACTTGTCATTTCATGTTACCCCAAAGTTATTTTATGTTACATCAATGTTAACAGAATTGGATACTTATCACGAAGTCCTGAAGTGTTCGTCATCATCTAACACAGCTTTATTCTTTATTAGTTTATAAAATCCTTTGTTCTCTCTGAAACTTATCACCTCAATAATTTTTTACCATAATCGTGGATCTCATATTTAGCAAAGGATCTCCTGTTTTCAGAGCCAAGCTTTTATTTAAGCAAACGTTTTCGGCCTCCCTTGTCTGTAGGGAATAAAATATACAGGCCACTTTCCTTCTGTAGTGAATGGGGATGAAATTCCTTGTTGAAACAGGAGCCACTTGTTTGCCGTGAGTGGCGTCTCGTATGCTGGAAGAAGGGATCCTGATGATTGAGAAAAGCCCAGGGATCTCCAGCTTTTCAACACATCATTTTGGCCCATATTTCAGATAGAAGAGGGGTTTGGGCTAGATCCGGCCTGAATCAATCGGCTCAGTCGTGCCAAGCTCTAGAATCGCACAGCTTGTCCTTATCTTCCTTCTTTCTTTTTTACGTATCTTTATGGTACAAACCGGGTGTAATTTGTCTTTTTCCTCTATCTTTGAGTGCTATTTGATGGGCGGCGGCTGATGGATCAATCGGTAGGCTTGTACTGGGGAAATTCAGCAGAAGCTTCTGTGAGGGAGAGAATACGGGTGGGGATGGGTCCCAACTGTTCCTCATTTTTTCATGAAAATCTGGGTGCATAGTTGGGAGTCATAAAACAGAAGTGGAGCGAAAGGACTCTGGTCCTGTCATCGAGTATAATAGCCATGTAGCCTTGGCGTTGGAAATAGGAGATCCATTTCCATTAAACGTCCCCTTGTAGGGCTCCAAGGAGGGTGGGGCGCATAGCTATCGAATTATAAATTTTCACCATGGGATCCAACACTAGGAAAAGAGCATTTTTAGATTTATCAGATGATGACCCGGAACCGACTACTTTCAATTTCAAAGCAAATGACAATTTCGCTCGATTTTTAGTGATTTCGAGCAAGGAAGATAAAGCCGTTACAACTCTTTCTCCGTTCGTTATTGAAAAGCAAATAGAATCATTGATTGGCACACCAAAAAACGTAAAAAAACTAAAAAATGGCACACTTTTAATAGAAACAAACAGAAAATCACAAACCGAAAACCTCCTGAAAGTAAACAAATTCTTTAATATGAACGTCTCTGTCACGGAACATAAAACACTCAACTCTTGTAAAGGAATTATCCGTGACAGAATGCTAAAGCACGAATCGGAAGCCAGCATAATTGAATATCTAAAAGAACAAGGTGTAACGGCATGTAAAAGATTTAAAGTAAAAAAAGACGGAAATCTGATTGATACAAATACACTTCTACTCACTTTCAACTCTACTTCCTTGCCGAAATCGCTGAAGATCTTCTACAGGATAATACCGGTCGAAATCTACGTGCCCAATCCTCTGCGTTGTTTCAATTGTCAGAGGTTTGGGCACCATGAAAATGATTGTACTGTCCCTGACGGATCTGTTTGTGAGAAGTGTGGTGGTACCGACCATCATACTACCAACTGCAAGAACTCTCCAAAATGTGTGAACTGCGGAAAAGATCATTTGTCTAAATCCAATGTCTGTGAAGTTTGGAAAACGGAAAAAGAAATCATGAAAATTAAAGTTACACAAAACGTCACCTATTTGGAAGCAAAGAAAATACAACAAAACAAACCAGAAAACACATTCGCAAAAGTTGTCCAATCCCTTGCCAGCAAACCTGAAACAAAAGAAACCTCCACTCAATTTAATGAAAAAGATTTTGAAATTAAACCCCATTCTAAAGTAATTACCTCTACTGTTAAACCAAAACCCACATCATCACAACCTACTACATCGTCACAACCTACTTCTACTCATCATTCAAGATCAGAATCTAGACAAACTTCACAGACCAGTTCACAACCTAACGGCAAACATTCTAGCAGATCACACTCCCGATCCACGTCAGGGACGGCGGATCAAAAAGAAAAAAACGGCAAAGAAAAGCATAAAGGATCAAACCCAAACAGTAAAGGGGCGTCTGCTGATCCAGTAAAACTGGCTAATCAGTACGGCGCCCTTGAGGACATGGAGTTGGACAATGATCCCTCCACGTTCTTAAAGCCTAATAATAAAAGATAAAGGATTAAATTCCTTGTTTTAATCTTCTCTCCATTCAACCATGGATAAGAAGTCAATAATTCAATGGAATTGTCGAGGACTGAAAGCCAATTTTAACGAACTTTTAATTTTAACTACACTTTTTTCTCCTAATGTCATTTGTCTCCAAGAAACTTTTTTGAAAACTACAGATAATATTAATTTCAAAGGTTACAGTATGTACAATCATATCACAACGGATAATCAGAAGGCATCAGGGGGTACATCAATCCTGGTAAAATCTGACGTTCCTCATAGGAAAATAGATGTAAACACTAATTTACAAGCTGTTGCTGTAAACGTCACTTTATCCAAATCCATAACGATTTGTTCTGTCTACCTTCCACCACACTATAATTTTTCTAAACAAGATTTAGAAAATTTAACAAATCAATTACCTAGTCCTTATATATTATTAGGAGATTTTAATAGTCACAGCAAATTATGGGGTTGCTCGGATACAAATGACAAAGGAGAAATCATAGAAAATTTTATTGCTGAAAATGATTTATGTTTATTTAACGATAAACAACCAACATATCTTCATTCTCCCACAAGAAATTATTTTGCTTTAGATCTTTCAATTTGCTCTCCAAATATTTATCTAGATTTTGATTGGTCTGTTGTGGACGATCTCCATGGGAGCGATCATTTTCCGATAGTAATTGAAGAAATTGCATCGACCCATGAGGATCGTCACCCCAGATGGAATTTGAATAAAGCAAATTGGGAAAAGTTCAATCAATTATGTGATGAAAAACTCGACCCTGAACTTTTTAAAACTGCAAGTGATATACAAGATTTTACTGATGAATTGATTGATATTGCTGAAAAATGTATTCCTAAATCCTCGACTTTTTCAAAAAGAAACAGACCTTGGTTTAATGATGAAGTTAAAACTTCAATCAATAAAAGAAAATCTGCATTACGAAAATTCAATAAACAACCAACAAAAGAAAATCTTATCCATGCCAAACATATGCGAGCTAAAGCTCGCAAAACGATAAAATCGGCCAAAAAAGCATCTTGGCAGCAATACGTCTCCAAACTGAATACCAGAACACCAACTAAGAAAATATGGGACATGATTCGAAAAATTAGTGGCAAAAACAAATCTAATAAACATGTCCATATCAAATCGAACGGAAATATATGTTCAACGGCTAAAGACATTTCCAATGCCTTGGGGGAAAATTTTCAGAAAAACTCCTCTAGCTCGAATTATTCAAAAAATTTCCAAAATATTAAACAAGAACAAGAGAAAAAGAATTTAAATTTTTCCTCATTAAATCATGAAAAATATAATTTACCTTTCACTACTAAAGAATTATTAGATGCTCTCCATAAATCTCATGATACTGCTGTTGGTCCTGACGACATACACTATCAAATTTTAAAACATTTACCCAACAAGGCATTGGAAACATTATTAAATATTCTAAATGATATTTGGATTACTGGAAAATTCCCTGAAAACTGGAGAAAAGCTACCATTATTCCTATTCCGAAACCTAATAAAGATCATACTGAAGCCACTAATTACAGACCTATTGCTTTGACAAGTTGCTTATGTAAAACAATGGAGAGAATGATTAATGATAGGCTGGTTTGGTTCTTAGAATCAAATCAGCTTATCACTAAATTTCAAGCTGGTTTTAGAAAAAACAGCTCTACTAATGATCATTTGATTCGCTTAGAATCATTTATACGTGATGCCTTTATCAAAAAAGAACATGTCGTAGCTGTATTCTTTGACCTAGAAAAGGCCTATGATACGACTTGGAAATATGGCATCATGAAAGATTTACACAACTTGGGCCTTAAAGGCCGATTGCCACTTTTTGTTCAAAATTTCTTGTCCGATCGAATATTTAATGTTCGCATAGGAAATACATTATCGGACACATTTGATCAAGAACAAGGTGTACCACAAGGTAGTATTTTATCACCAACCTTGTTCAGCATAAAAATTAATAATATAGTTAAATGTGTAAAAGACCCAGATTGTTCGCTTTTTGTTGACGATTTTGGAATTTTTTATCGTTCCAAAAATATGGAAACCATTGAATTTAAACTGCAAAGGTGTTTAAATAATATAGAAACTTGGGCAACAGAAAATGGTTTTAAATTTTCTAAAACAAAAACTCAGTGTGTTCATTTCTGCCAAATACGAAAGTTGCATTTAGATCCTGTACTTACTATATACGGCAGTCAAATTCCAGTCGTCACTGAGGCGAAGTTTTTGGGTCTTTTATTCGATAACAAATTGTCTTTTATTCCTCATATCAAAGCTTTGAAAGCTAAATGTTTAAAAGCTCTTGATATTTTAAAAGTCCTGTCCAGTTCCGACTGGGGAGGAGATCGCACTGTTCTTTTAAATCTGTATAGATCGTTAATTCGTTCCAAATTGGACTATGGCTCCATAGTCTATGGATCTGCTAGGAAATCTTATTTAAAATCTTTGGATACTATACATCATCAAGGTTTACGTTTAGCACTAGGTGCCTTTCGCACTTCACCCGTTGATAGTCTCTATGCTGAATCTAATGAACCATCACTTTATGTTAGAAGAGAAAAATTGTCTCTTCAATATGCTACCAAATTAGCTGCAAATCCACGCAATTCAGCATATGAATGTGTTTTTAACCCGAATTATGAAAGATTTTACGAAAATAAACCCTCCGCTATTAAACCTCTTGGCCTAAGAATACGACCTTTACTTAAAGAGGCCAATATTAATGTCCAAAATATTCAATCATTTTCTTTATCATCGAAAGAACCATGGACATTAACTAATCCAAAGATTGTATTAGACTTGCATAGAAATAAGAAATCCGAAGTTGATTCACATATTTTTAAAAATGAATTTTTAGAAATTAAATCACATTTTAAACATCACATTTCCATTTACACTGACGGTTCGAAACAAGATGAGAAAGTTGCTTGTTCTGTCATTAGTCCGAATTTCACTGATAGCATTAGACTACCCGATAATAGCTCTATTTTTACCGCTGAAGCAAAAGCAATTGATATCGCACTCTATCACATTCGAGATCAACCTGAAAGACATTTCATCATTTATTCCGATTCCCTTTCTGTACTAAAAGCTCTGAAAGATCAACAGCACAGAAACCCCTTGATTCAACAAATTTTAAGAAAATACCACTATCTTTCCGTCTTAAAGGAGATCATATTCTGCTGGCTTCCCAGTCATGTAAATATCCGTGGTAATGAGTTAGCTGATTTGGAAGCCAAATCTGCATTATCGTTAGCTATTACCAATTTAAAAATTCCTTCTTCAGATTTGAAATCTAACATAAACCTATATATAAAAAATAAATGTCAATCAATTTGGGAAAAAGAAATTAATAATAAATTAAATAAAATTCAACCAAATTTTCATACCAAATGTACCTTTTTGAACTATAATAGGAAAGACCAGACTAAACTCACAAGATGCCGTATTGGACACACACGACTCACTCATTCCTACATATTAAAAAACGAACAAGCACCTTTCTGTATATCTTGTAACGAACCGTTTACAGTTGAACACTTTCTCATTTCATGTGTAGAATTTCATCATATACGCTCAAAATATTTTAACGTTACAACAATGAAAGATCTTTTTAACGACATACCATCTTATCAATTAATCAATTTTCTTAAAGAAATCGGACTTTTTAACAAACTGTAATCATTAATATTTTAACTTTTAAACTTCAATAGCAATTTTATATCTAATATCTAATTATTTTTAGACGCTATATGCCCTATTAGGGTTGAGCGTCTTTAAACAAAATATCCATCCATCCATCCATCAGAATGGGATATAACTACTGAGAGCCATCCACAGAGGCTCAGTCGGATGTACATCTGACTGCTGACCAGGAGGTTGCAGGTTTGATCCTCACCAAGTCAGCAACATTCTCTCCTGGAGACTGATGGAGTAATCTGTTCTGCAATCATTCTCTTCTGCTGATTCAAGAAGGGCAGTTGTCAGTCTCTGTCAAAAGAATATGCACTGTACTGGTTATCCACATATGTATAAGCCTGTCCAGGAAAAATATGGAGGTAACTTTACCAGCTCTACATGACCTAATTAGTGATGATTGGGCTAGCCGTTAAATTCCCCAACCAAAGCAAAACTCTTCTGAAAATTATTATTTTGGTAAATCTTGAGTTCTGCATATTCAGAATAGGGCTGATCTGTAGCTCGCAATTACTGCCTTGAAACTGGAAGTATGACTGGAAAACTGGAAAAATTAATCAACCCTTATCCAGCTGCATAAATTAATTTAGCCACAGCCATTTACATTTCAACCAATCACGTTACTTGATGTAATTTATTCATTCAAGTTTTCAAACTGAATGACAATCTAGCTCCTGATCAGATGGCTTCTTCAGACTGCAAATTTGGGGATTGTTGTGAACAGCAGGGTTAAGGGTTAAGATCGGAGGTGGGGTGGGGGGTCTGGTTCTATAATAAGATGAACCGTTCAGTCTTTCAAATGTTATTGAAAGTTCAAGTGGGTTCAGTTATATACATTCAACCCTTCAACCCTTACTGTATGCAAAATGAAAAACAAAACAAGCTTTGAAATTGGGGCCTACATTAAAGGTTGCGCTGGTCTGAATGTTTCAGTTTCACAGATATATAGTGAACTTTGTCAGATACATGGGACATCTGTTGTCTCTAAAAGGTCAATTGTCAGGTGGCATAAAAAGTTTAAAGGGGGTAAACTGACTTGAAAGATGAGCACCGTCCCGACCAGCCAAGAAAAGCTGCTACAAAAACTTATGTTGCAGCTGCGGCAGATATGGTCAAACAAGATGCAAGGTTTCCGATGAAAGAAATTATTATACCCCCGCAAACGAAGTTTGAAGGGGGTATATAGGAGTCAGCTTGTCGTCTGTCGTCGTCGGTCCGTTACAAAAAACTTTAACATTGCTCATAACTTCCTTATTCTTTGACCGATTTCTTTAATATTCACACACCACACATCTTGCCACTAGTACTTAAGATTGATATACACAAACCTGACCTTGACCTTTACGTTGACCTTCCTCAAGGTCAAATACTTGTAAAAATTTGTCTGTCGTCGTCGTCGGTCCGTTACAAAAAACTTTAACATTGCTCATAACTTCCTTATTCTTTGACCGATTTCTTTAATATTCACACACCACACACCTTGCCACTAGTACTTAAGATTGATAAACACAAACCTGACCTTGACCTTTACGTTGACCTTCCTCAAGGTCAAATACTTGTAAAAATTTGTCTGTCGTCGTCGTCGGTCCGTTACAAAAAACTTTAACATTGCTCATAACTTCCTTATTCTTTGACCGATTTCTTTAATATTCACACACCACACACCTTGCCACTAGTACTTAAGATTGATATACACAAACCTGACCTTGACCTTTACGTTGACCTTCCTCAAGGTCAAATACTTGTAAAAATTTGTCGGACAACGCATGCGGGGGTATAATTGGCGCCCGTTAGGCGGCAGCTCTAGTTGATTGTGTTTCGTCGGGGACAGTTTGTAAGATTTTGACTCAGAAAGGTTTGTGTACGATGGGTTCCGCATCTCTTGACCAAAGAACGAAAGACCACCTGTGTAAAATGGCAAACATCTTTTGAAAAGGTACAGCAATTTTGACAAACGTAGAATTTCGGAGCTGTTTACAGGTCATGAAACCTGGGTCTATTATTTTGAGCCACAGAGACGCATTAATAACAAACAGTGGCTGCAAAAAGACCAAGCATTAGCCGGTCATTGCCAAAAGAATTTACAGGGCAGCAAAAGTTTTGTACATGGTATTTTTCAATTGCGTTGGACCCATTGTTCAAAGTCCTGTACCAAATGGCAAGACTATCACAGGTAAATTTTATAAGAATGGTGTGTTGTCAAAAGTAAAGGGACTCTGAAAAACGTAGACCTGCAACCGGTTAAAGCGGTCTGTGTCTTATCCATGACAACGCACCTCCTCACAAGTCTGTCCTTGTCCAAGAGTTCTTGAAAGAAGAAAAGGTAGTTCAGCTCTCTCATCAACCTTATTCACCAGACCTTAGTCCCTGCAACTTTTTCCCCATTTCCTTTACTAAAGAAAACCCTTTTTGGTCGTCGTTTTGAATCCCGAAGTACACTAACTATTAGTTTATACCAATTTATTTCAGTTCGATTGCGATGATAGCTCCAAGCTTATTGAATCGCTCTGGAACACACATTCCGGATGTTATTGCGCGCGCGAGAGAGAGAGGCATAGAGGATATTTGATTTTTTCAGTGTAAGATCGAATTTTATTTCATCGAATGAACACCAAAACTGTTATTTTCACGAGTGGCGTAGCCACGAGTGAAAATAGCAGTTTTGTTGTTCATGAGTGAAATAAAATTTGATCTTGCACTGAAAAAATCAGATTTTCTGTTTCTTACATGATTCAAAAGGCAATATTTAGCGTCTTTAATGGTGTCGCTCACATTCGGAGAAAATTATCTTTGTTCCTGTTCGTTTCGCGTCAATTTAGTGGTGTCCATCGTGTTTAGTGGGTATACTTTTGGGTGTAAACTGAAAGTTTGCACCTGAGAAATGGCCTGGGATGGTATTATTATGAATGATTAATGAAATAATTGAGAGAGTAGTTTTCCAAAGAAGTTGCTGGCAAGTCTAACGTCGCGCGACAAAAGACGTGACGTCAGCGTCATAAATGACGTCAGTAACGTCCCCGTCACACATGAACGGGCTATGCGTCAATTAGAACACATTTCAGTATTGTTCAGTTATCTGACAAAGATAAAATTGAAATAAGAGTTAGATTTGAAGAAAAAAGTAGTCCCAAACAGTGAAAAATAAAAAATCGTATTTTCACTGTTTGAAACAGTGAAAATATCGATTTATATTCCACTGATAAATCTCTATCATTCATTGAAAAGCATGTAAGAAAGTGACTTACACCACTGCTACCCATTTACACCTGGGTCAAGTACAGAGAACCCTCTCTATAACAACAGTATTTGTTCCCTTACAGTTTGCCGATATACCGAATTTGCTGCTTTAAAGAATCCCAGTAAGGAGTATTATAATAGGTAATAAAGGAGTTTTTCCATCAATTACACCAAGAAACAAATGTTATGGGCATTTGCTAGAATTGTTTCTTGGAGTATTAGATAATTTCAATATCGCCATTAATCGTCTCATCCTGAGTAGACCAAGAACTGTCACGTGGGACCCCAGATAAAACTGGAGCCAACCTCGAAGATTCACCAATAAAAACTCGCTGTTTTATGTATCAACGAAAGGAATCTATCCATTTAAGATCAGATTTATTTAAAGTCGGCAAGTTACAAACAATACAACATAAGCTGTGCATGAGCTTTTGAACCGACTGCAGAGTCTTCATTTGAGAGTCTTCACCCCCAATGCCATAACTAAATAATTTGGATTTCAGTAGTTCATGAGGGTGTGTGTCAAAAGTCTTCTCGAAGTCCAGAATAAATGTGTTGAGCTGCCCCCCTTTGTCCAAAATTGTTACCCAATCATTAATAACTGTGCTCAACTAAGTTTCACAACTGTGCCTTTTCCTAAATGCATGTTGTCTGTCTTACAAAAGTTTATGGGCCATGATGCTTGAGCCGATTATATGTTCATGAAATTTAGATGAAACACGAGCCAGGGACACAGGAGGATAATTACATGTACAAGCAAGAACCCTATCTCCTTTTTGGAGCGTAGCTCTTGCAGCGTAGTAGAAGCCTCCGTGGTGCAGTGGTTACGCTACTCACATTGTAAACCAGGGATCGCAGGATCGATCCCGGGCTTCTCCAGACTTTCGGATGAGTCTTTAAACCGAGGTCCCGTCTCCGTATGACCTTAGCTATTGGTGGGACGTAAAACTAAAACTCACTCACTCTTGCAGCGTAGCTCCAGTGAAATGAGAAGTGATTTCGGCACTACTTTTAGCGTTACTGCGTATGACCTTATCACCCGTGAGAAAATAGAGCCCCGTGTTAACATAGTAGATTATTACGCCATGCGGTATCGTCTTATAGACTGCTTCAGAGCCCACCTATTTCAAACGGAATAGATGAATATTTTTAATAGATGAACTCTGTAGCAGTCTAATCTTTTTATAGTTCAGTTCATATAACCCAGTTTACAGCCCATTTTGTACCGAAAAACATCCCAAACCTGGCAACTGGCAAACAGGACAAACCCAGATCAGATACCACAGAACGCGGGCTCTCATTATGACCTACACTGCATACTTACAAAAGGTTCAGCCATTTTTTGCCAAATATTTCGTGGAAGCCACAACCTGGCATCCCTGATTTTAAAATGAACTCATTCCAGTAGAGGATTCCATTCGTTTAAAATGGGTTAAAAGTACGCAGTGTGGATCGATAATATAATTCTTTGTTTCAGACAGTTGGAATCATCCAGACAATGAGTTTGGACAGGTGCACGTCAAATTTTAAGGAGCAAGGCTTAAATGTTGCAGTTTAGACAGATGAGACGCCACTTGTTGTAGCGTCTGATCTGGGTCTGCTATGTTTGTCCCCTAAAAAGGCTGCTAGACATATACTCAGAGTATGGGTTAATAGTGGGGGTGGGGGGGGACAATATTACTTTGTTTAAAGCGACGTGTCTGCGTCCTAGGCATGTGACCATAAAGAAAGCAAACTATCAGCTCAGACGCAAGTTCGATACCTGCCGGGTTCGGCAATATTCTTTCCAGGAGATTGATCGTGAAATCTGTTCCACGATGATTCTATCCCTTTCGCTGATTCAAGAAGGGCAATTGTTGGTTTCCGGAAAAGACTGTGCACTGTGCTGTATTGACAATACCTAACCAAAGAAATTGCCTTAATGCCAGATCATTTCATAAATGGCCTCGTCAAGGCAATTTATTTTTATATAATGATAACGGAGTATAATATATAAACGTCTTCAATCATTCCTATGGATTGATATTGACAATAACTAACCCAAGAAACTGTCGTATGCAAGATCTTTTTATAAATGGCCTCACCGATGCAATATATACATGTATTTAGAACACTTTTAGCAGAGTAAATTGTTCAAACCTCTCTGAATATTACGATCATTTTTGGCATTCGGATTGATATTGACAATACCTAACCCATGATGCTGTTTTATGCACTTTTATTTTATGAATGGCCTCGCCGAGGATAAATGATATAAAAAAGAAATACGGAGTATAACATCTAAACCCGGCTTTGATCATTTTCGGCATACAGGTTGATATTGACAATCCATAACCCGCAAAATTGCCTTATGCCAAATTACTTTACAAACGGCCTCGCCTAGGCAAACTGTTTGAAAAATTATTTTGAAGTGTAACTTCTAATCTACCT
This sequence comes from Lucinisca nassula, assembly GCA_963580285.1. Taxonomy (NCBI): domain Eukaryota; kingdom Metazoa; phylum Mollusca; class Bivalvia; order Lucinida; family Lucinidae; genus Lucinisca; species Lucinisca nassula. The sequence goes on from OY757022.1 coordinate 92,091,025, forward strand.
GGAATATTTTGACAACTGTTAGCATGCAGATGGATAATGTACAGATCTAACCAACGAGATTCCTGAAAGCCCAATTTCTTTATTTCAGCCTTGGTAAGGTAAAAAATTCACCCACTGACACGGTCGTATAACTTTCAAACCGACGGGTATATTTTTATAATGTTTTGCATGCAGATGTAAATTGACAAGATAAAGCTAATGATATTGTCTAATGCCAGATAGCTTTATAAACAGCCTCACCGAGGCAATTTTTAAAGACTGACTACGGTTGTATAACGTATAAACTGCTGGGAAAATTATGATAATTTTTCACATGAAGATAAACGTACGAAAGAGCATTAGGGCCACTTTAAGTTTTATTTTTTTGACTCGTATCTCGAAATTTCGACTTAGTATCTCGAATTTTCGACTTATTATCTCGAAATTTCGACTTACTATCTCGAAATTTCGACTTAGTAACTCGAAATTTCGACTTAGTATCTCGAAATTTCGACTTAGTATCTCGAAATTTCGACTTATTAACTCGAAATTTCGACTTAGTATCTCGAAATTTCGACTTAATAACTCGAAATTTCGACTTAATATCTCGAATTTTCGACTTATTATCTCGAAATTTCGACTTAATAACTCGAAATTTCGACTTAATATCTCGAAATTTCGAGTTAGTATCTCGAAATTTCGACTTAATAACTCGAAATTTCGACTTAATATCTCGAAATTTCGACTTAGTATCTCGAAATTTCGACTTATTATCTCGAAATTTCGACTTAATAACTCGAAATTTCGACTTAATATCTCGAATTTTCGACTTAGTAACTCGAAATTTCGACTTAATATCTCGAATTTTCGACTTATTATCTCGAAATTTCGACTTAATAACTCGAAATTTCGACTTACTATCTCGAAATTTCGACTTAATAACTCGAAATTTCGACTTACTATCTCGAAATCTCGACATACTAACTCGAAATTTCGACTTACTATAATGTCTACATACTAGCTCGAAAATGACTCTGTGATCTGCGCTGTGCATTCAACTCTGAATAGGGATTAGCCATAACAGGAATCTTGTTATGGTCAACTCAGAGTTGAAAGTAGACCTCAGATGTCATAACCAACTTTCCACAACTTCATTATCACGGTTTAAATATGGAGTTTGGATATTTTTGCATGTTAAGAAGTCATGCCTCATTTTGAGAACGAATCATTTGCCACTGGACCTCTGTGCTAGACCCCGCCGTTATGGAATTGAGACATTGGCTTTGCTAGCTAGAAGCTCGAATTTGAATCCCCTGGAACATATTTGGGCGATTCTTGGGCGTCGAATACAGAGCATTGAACACACCCCCACCCCCCCCCCCCACACACACACACACTCCCCCACCACCACACACACGTGTGGCTAGAGCTGACCAGCCATCAATTTCGACGTCTGACCGATGGGATGAAACGAAGGGTCTAGGTATCTGCTGCTCTGTCAAAATGATACATCTTGAACACGCAGCGTATTCTGATACCGCATTTTCTGTCTGGTTGTTGCTTTGTTAAGTTAGTCATGGTGTTTGTGTTGCATAGTTTACCATCTTTTGGGTCGATTTTATTTCATTCGACCCAAAGTAACAACCTACAGCTATTGTCCACGTGACTATCGCTGACCATCTACACCATGAACGTACCGGTTATTTAATGAAGCTCTCTTCTGCGGCGTCTGATCAGGGCCTACACTGTTTGCAATGTCCATGTTCCCCGGCCCAGTCTACATGGGGCACTGACGTCACAAGGAAAGACTATAGCGCTGCTATAAATAGCTCGACCTGGATTTTGAACATGGTCAGTGATAGCTACGAGGTCAATAGAAGGCGAGAAGCTTCTGTAGTTAGTAACTTTTAGTCAATTGATAATTAATCGACCCAAGTGCGGCGTCTGATCAGAATCTACAATTTTGCTTATAGTATAGGAATTTAAAGGATAAACGAAACATGTTCAAATCCACACTCGATGACAATCGACCCACCAGTGCTGTCATTGCTTTGATCTATACATGATTTTTACAGCACACGATGTGAAAGTTTGATACCGAAAAAAAAAACTGTCAAATATGACTTTTAGCCCCATTTTATTTTACTGAAACGGGGTTGAATTTGTTTGTTTGATTTGAGGTTTAACGTCCCCGTCAACACTGTATAGGTCATTTTGAAGACGTTGCTTCCACTTTTGTGGGACTTTTACCCAACGTTGTGATGAAATGACTTCTCAAGCCCTGTCGCACTGTTTGTTTGATTTGAGGTTTAACGTCCCCGTCAACACTGTAAAGGTCATTTTGGAGACGTTGCTTCCAATTTTGTGGGACTTTTACCCGGCATTGAGATGAAATGACATCTCAAGCCCTGTTGCCCAATGAAACCAATAGGGTTTATAAGCATGGACGGTCCGACTCTTGCGCACTGCTTTGCCTGGGCAGGCTTAGATCCTCTAATCGGTTTACCAGTACTCGTGTGCGGGTCGGATTCAGCTCTGCGTGGAAGCATCATGCAGCCCCTAAATTTTTTCAAGCCCCGATGGGCGGGGCCGCCCTGTCGCCTTATGAAACCAATATGAAACCAATAGGGTTTATAAGCATGGACGGTCCGACTCGCACCGCTTTACCTCCTCTAAGCGATTTACCAGTACTCGTGTGCGGTCGGATTTCAGCTCTGCGTTGAGGCACTATTCAGCCTATCCATTTATTCAAGCCCCGATGGGCGGGGGCCGTGAAACGGGATTGAATGCGCGACGTCCTGATGAGACAGAAAACCCTCTGACTCTTACATGATACACATGTTTTGGGTCTCTAGTTTTATGGTTCTTGAGAAATATTTGATAAAATTAACATTGGCCAATATAGAGAGAAAGAAGAATGAAAGAACATGTGACAAAATACACCGAGAAAGGTCATTGACGTTTACACGATACATGTAAGCCGATAATGACCATAGTCTCACAATGTTATAACATAATTTGCATAATCTGCTTGATGTAAACTTGTTTTCAAAGCTGGGGTATAATGATACGGGGGTGTTTATCATTAACTATGTGTATAGGACTTAATATCTGGTAAGACGAAATTTCGAGATACTAAGTCGAAATTTCGAGTTATTAAGTCGAAATTTCGAGTTACTAAGTCGAAATTTCGAGTTAATAAGTCGAAATTTCGAGTTATTATGTCGAAATTTCGAGATACTAAGTCGAAATTTCGAGTTACTAAGTCGAAATTTCGAGATACTAAGTTGAAATTTCGAGATACTAAGTCGAAATTTCGAGATACTAAGTCGAAATTTCGAGTTATTATGTCGAAATTTCGAGATACTAAGTCGAAATTTCGAGTTAGTAAGTCGAAATTTCGAGTTACTAAGTCGAAATTTCGAGATACTAAGTCGAAATTTCGAGATACCTATCAAAAGAAAAAAAGTATACCTGGCCCTAATGCTCTTTCGTATAAACGTCATCAAGCCGTATCCAAGGAGAATGTCTAATGCAAGATAAATAACCTCCCCAAGGTAATTTTTCAAAAACTGATTATATAAAATAGCTTTAAAGCCGCCAAACAAAAAACAATTCCGCTGGCCGCAGTTATTGCACGAACTATATAGCTCAGCAGAAATCTTCAAGTAAACTGTAAAACTGCATGGTTGCTATATTGCTAAAAAACATTGATTGTGGTTACTTGATAAAACTGCCTCGTCAAGGCGGTTCTATGAAGTTCCCGCAATCAATGGTTTGAGCAGAGATAAGAAAATATCACAATTTTATATCTTAAAATTTCCATTTTTTTTTTTTTTTTTTTTTTTGCCGAAAAATTGACAATGTATTTGTACAGGCGTGTTTTCGTGATTGTTGTTGCGGGGTCTACACCTTAGCGTGAGTTAATTTCAATATAGGTCTTGTTGCTTTAACACGACTTCTGGCCCAGAATAGTTTCAAACAGATATGTTCATTGGATCTATATGAGCCTGATATAAAATACCAATCAGACGCTAAATTTGCCTAACGCAAATTATCAAAGCTACGCTCCACCAACACTCTCAGTGCTTTGATTTTAAAGTACGGACAAATGTTCGCTAGAAGCCATTCTTTGGGGATTTCGACCGTATCAAGAGACTGCTGGAGCAGATGTGCAAAAACCGGACCTAGCTCATTTGCTAGTTCCTCAGAATCCTTCAGGACTCTAGGATGAAGCTCATCAGGTCCTAAAGCTTTAGATGGATTCAAATATCACTCCCTCCGATGACAACAATACTATCCATGAAAGAGGCCGAACTTCTCCTTGAACTCAGTTTTATTGAACGCATCATTGAATTGTCCAACTAGTTCCTCTGCCGCCTATATAATTTTGACCTCTTTGAACCTCACTTTTATGTAGAAAAACTCGAGTTTACAGGGGTAAACCTTATTTTTCTTAAGTCTGCTCTAAAATATAGAGTGCGGGTACTCGTTAGAACCGCCTCAATGCGGTTCTAACGAGGACCTACAATATATATTTTGAGCAGAAATAAGAAAAAACAAGATGTGTTTGTGAAACACGAACATGTCCCCGGGCATGGTCATTTTTTTATTCAAAGTTGCTCACAGTTCAAGATTTTTGTTTGTGTGGGAAGGAAGCCCTTGGCACAAGAAACTTACATGCCAAATATGAAAGCTCTATCTTAAATGGTTCAAAAGTTATGAACAATAATATTTTTTCTTCAAAGTAGGTCAAGGTCACAGGAAAAAAAAATTGCATGAATGTAAAGCTCTTGTCATAAGGAACCTACATGCCAAATATTAAGGCTCTATCTTAAACGGTTCAAAAGTTATAAACACTTTTATTTTTTCTTTTAAGAAGGTCAAGGTCATGGTCAAAACATTTTGCATAAATGAAAAGCTCTAATCACAGGGAACCTACATGCCAAATATGAAAGCTCTATCCCAAACGGTTCGAAAGTTATGACCAAAAATGTTTATTTTTTAAGTAGGTCAAGGTCACGGGTCAAAATTTTTGCATGACTGTAAAGCGTTTGTCACAAGGAACCTAAATGCTAAATATGAAGGTTGTATCTCAAACGGTTCAAAAGTTATGACCAATGTTAACTTTTTCTTTTATGTAGGTCAAGGTCACAGGTCAAAATTTTTTGTGTGAATGTAAAGCTCTTGTCACAAGGAACCTACATGCAAAATATGAAGGCTATATCTCAAACCCTTCAAAAGTTATGACCAAAATGTTATTTTTTATTTTAAGTAGGTCAAAGGTCAAGGTCACAGGTCAAAATTCTTTGCATGAATGTAAAGCTTTTGTCACAAGGAACATACATGCTAAATATGAAGGCTGTATCTCAAACGGTTCAAAAGTTATGACCAATGTTAACTTTTTCTTTTATGTAGGTCAAAGGTCAAGGTCACGGGTCAAAATTTTTTGTGTGAATGTAAAGCCTTTGTCACAAAGAACCAACATGCAAAATATGAAGGCTCTATCTCAAACCGTTCAAAAGTTATGACCAAAATGTTATTTTTTATTTTAAGTAGGTCAAAGGTCAAGGTCACAGGTCAATTTTTTTTTGCATGAATGTAAAGCTTTTGTCACAAGGAACATACATGCTAAATATGAAGGCTGTATCTCAAGTGGTTCAAAAGTTATGACCAATGTTATTTTTTTCTTTTAAGTAGGTCAAGGTCACAGGTCAAATTTTTGTGCATGAATGTGAAGGTCTTGTCACAAGGAACCTTCAGGCCAAATATGAAAGCTCTATCTCAAACGGTTCTAAAGTTATGACCAAAATGTTATTTTTTATTTTAAGTAGGTCAAAGGTCAAGGTCACAGGTCAAATTTTTTTGCATGAATGTAAAGCTTTTGTCACAAGGAACATACATGCTAAATATGAAGGCTATATCTCAAGTGGTTCAAAAGTTATGACCAATGTTTTTTTTTCTTTTAAGTAGGTCAAAGGTCAAGGTCACAGGTCAAATTTTTTTGCATGAATGTGAAGGTCTTGTCACAAGGAACCTTCAGGCCAGACATGAATGCTCTATCTCAAACAGTTCAAAAGTTATGGCCAACGTTAAAGTTGTCCACGTACAAACCAACAAACAAACAAACAGGCAGGGCAAAAACAATATGTCCCCGCTATCGCTACCGGGGACATAAAAATCACAATTTTTCAGCGTAAAATTTTCGTTTTTCTTTTCAGCGGTAAATTTTACAATGCATTTGTATAGCCGCGATTTCGTAATGTAACGGGAATATAGCGTAATCTTTCCGTGACACTTGTTGGGAAAGAAGATTTCTTGAGAAAAAAAATCGCTCAGCGCGACTTAAAATCGTAATTACTACAACGTCCCCTGTAATGAAGCTGTGGGTGAACTGGCAACCATATACAGTCAACCCTCGTTATACCGACATTCGTTAAAACGGCAAAACTCGTTATAATGGCAATTTGAATGGAACGACTACTTAGCTCAAGGCTTAGCCTCGGTTCCGAGCGGCGTGGGTTCCCCTTCGGGTTGGAAATGCACAAATCTAGTTTTTTGTTTGTTTGAATTGAGGTTTAACGCCCCCGTCAACACTGTATAGAGACGATGCTTTCAATTTTGTGGGATTTTTACCCGACATTGAGATGAAATGGCATCTCAAGCCCTGTCGCCCATGAAACCAATAGGGTTTATAAGCATGAACGGTCCTACTCCCACTGCTTTGCCTGGGCAGGCTTAGATCACCTAAGCGGTTTACCCGTACTCGTGTAAGGACGTTTCAGCTCTGCGTGGAAGCATCATGCAGCCCATCTGTTTCTTTAAGCCCCGATGTGGGAGGTGGGTGGGGGGGGGCACAAATCTAGTCCATAGTCATGAAAGAGTCTTGTTATTCAATACTCCAAGACACAAATGTTATAAATGTTTGTTTGAATCGCCTTACCGAGTAATGATGAGGAAAAGGTCTTTTATTACCTATCATACTCCTAACTGGGATTCTTTACGAGGACTGTTCAAATGTGAATGCAACTAAGCACATAAAAATGATTCCGTGATAGATTTCGATGAAAAACTTATTTTGTCCCCTCAAAGTATTCCCCTTTAACAGATATACAAACTTTCAGTCTTCTGATCCAATCATTGAATGCATTTTGGTAGTCTTTTCGAGGTATACTATGAAGGCACTGGAATATTGCAGAACCGAGGTGTTTGCGCTGTACAAATTTTCGACTAGAAAGTTATTTTTCAGCCGCGGGAACAAAACAAAGTCACACGGGGCAAGGTTAGGGGAATACGGGGGGTGAGGGAGTTCAAAAACCTTTTCCTGCTTCAGATAGTCTTGCACAATGAACGCCTTGTGCGATGACGCATAGTCATGTAGCAATCTGACATTGGCCAAACCAGTTGCGGGTCTTCGTTCTTTGAAATATTTCTTCAATTTTCGAAGAACTTTATTCTTGTAAAACTTCGCATTTACAGATTTGCCTTTAGGCACAGCAACCTGAATAGCAGGGCCCTGATTTGAAAAGAATATGGCATACATTACCTTCTTGACGCTCATGGTCCGCTTTGCAATGCATGGTCTTTTGCAATACTTTGTTGCCCATATTTTGTTCTGAATCTTTCGTTTTGGCTCAAAAAAGTGAACCCATGTCTCGTCACCTGTGACGACATTAGCGAAAGACCGTGCATTGTAATTTGGAAACTTTTTAAACAACTTCTTGGCGCACTGAACGCGTGTTTTTTTCTGCTTATCTGTCAACAGATGGGGAATCCATCTAGCACAGATCTCTCTCATTTTCAAATCCCGTTTCAGAATTGTATGAGCTGCTCCTAATGAGATGCCAACCATACTAGCTATTTGCCTAGTGGTGTATCGTGCATCGGTAGCAAATATTTCTTTCACTCTAGCAACCATCTTGGCAGATGTTGCTCTTTTCGGCCGACGAGCCTAGCCCACAGCTGAATTTCTTACACCAACGAAAAACTGTCGGAAAAGACATTTCATTATGCCCATAAACCGAACATATTGCATCAAAAATGTCTTTGCACCGTATACCAAGAATACAACGATTCTTAATATAAGACCGTATTCCAACGGCGTACTCTGACCTTCTTCCAACCATGTTTTGTATTAGTATACAATAGTAGACAGTGTTTATCGAACGATACACATGGCTAAAGTGGACAGATTTTAATAGGTTTGATATCAATGTATAGGTAAAATGTTTTTCTACGCTGTGATATTTATTTCCAGGTGATTTTCGCATTAGTGCACGAGAAAACGTTCTACTTGCATTCATATTTGAACAGTCCTCGTATAACGGCAAATTCTTTATAACGACACAATATTAGGGATCAAATACTGTCGTCAAAACGAGGGTTCTCTGCCATGTTGGACAATTGTTATCCACTAAATTATCTGTGTCCGATTAAAGTTCTATTACGCGACAAAATATATACAAGTTAATAGGGAACATTTTTCTCTGACATGAATTTTAGTATTGCTACGCTAGATAGCGAAAATGTGGTTTAAGATTATAAAAAATTCGATACTTTACCGTTAATTTGAAAATAATTATATATATATATATTTCATCAAATTAAGATTGTTCAATTTTAGAATAAAAATAGGACACTATGTCTAACGTTTGTTTGTTTGATTTGAGGTTTAACGTCCCCGTCAACACTGTATAGGTCATTTTGGAGACGTTGCTTCCAATTTTGTGGGACTTTTACCCGACATTGAGATGAAATGACATCTTAAGCCCTGCCACCCAATTAAACTAATAGGGTTTATATGCATGGACGGTCAAACTTTTCCTGGGAATGCTTAGAACCTCTAAGCAGTTTACCAGTGCTCAACTATGTCTAATGTACTTCAATAGTAAATTAGCAAACATACGCGACAGTATCTGATTTTAAACTACAGTAATTAAAAGATTCATTATGCAATGAAAAATGTGACTGAAAATTTAAGCAGAAAAATGATTTTTCTTTCCTCCAATGTTAAATTTGATAAAAAAAAAAGACAAATAAAAACAAGTTGGGTCATTTTGAGGTTGTTTTAATTTTTTCGTGATTTTCGGAGCTGGAAAAACTGCCAGTACAGGTAAAGTCCCTTGATTTGACATGAGGCATGATGATCCCAATTGTCCCGTATGACAGCGAAGAATCTGATCAGATTGCATTATGCGAATTTGCTTGGAGTTTAACGGCATAGTCAACAGTATTTAGGTCATATCAGACCGGTTAAATTACTACAAAATACTTTCCCTGGGCAGGCTTATACATAAGCTTTTAACCAGTATCGTGCACATTCTTTAGCCAGAAACTGGCAACTGCCCTTCTTTATTCAGCAGAATGGAAAAATATTCCATGATCAATCTCCGTTGAAGAATGTTGCCGACATGGCAGGTATCGAACCCGCGACATGATCATAAATATAACGCCCATCCCACAAAGCTTTCGTATATTTGTTTGACATGGAGAACAGAAAGTCAACGTGTTAGCATTCTCTGTTCTCCACCCATGAGAATGTTAGGTGGTTTTCCGAGTATACCGGGTTTTGCCTATCTGATTAATATCCGGCTTGGTATAGATGAAATGATCTTAAGAGGGCCATAAACCATCCCACCTCGCATATGCCAAGCAACTACTCCAAAACAACGAGGAAGTTTTAAAAGAAACACACTAGAATTTATCTTGCAAGGGCGGCAGTCTTTATCAATCTTTTCAATCACATTTTGTGTCAAACATTTCTCAGCAACTGCTGAGGCCTAGCATAGGTTTAAGAATTCTTACTACTCCTTGACTATTTTTCTGCACACATTAACTCCCATACCTGACAGAAGCTAATGAAAGATATTTAAAACTATCAGTAAGACGGGAGCCAATCTAGCCGTGGCCAAAAATTTCAAAAGGGGGTCTTTCAAGGTATAGGAAATTTGCATTGGTTTCTGCCCACGCTTGGATTTCTATGAAATTATGCACAATAATTGCCTTGGGTATAACCATTATAATTACGATGCATTCACTTTTAAATTTTATTTCCGTAGTAAATTTATTACATATTTTATGAAGTCTCTATCACACCAGAGAGTACTCTCATATAAACTTGTATTCAGTATTCAGAGTTTCATATATCTAATGCTGCTATGTTTAATGAAATAAAGCCATAATTGGTGAGTTAGTTGATACTATGAATGACCTCATATGTCTAGTAATAGTGGCTGGGCATTCAGTTTTCTTTGATGGTGTCCCCATATTTCAGCTCCTATTTTTGTATTCATTAAAAATTTATATGCATTTTTACCATGTTCCAATTTTTGTCAAGACACCATTTTAGCATAAAAACTACCCACATATCTTAGGAAGGTGTTGATTTATTTTGATGGAAATTAAGGACCGGTAACATTGTGTTTTAACAGACTGAATACTGATAGTCCTGATTCAGCAAAATGTGAAATTATATGATTATCATGTTTTGGTCATGCTGTTTAATAATACTTTACTATTGCTTTCAATTTTGATGGCTATAGTATAGTATGGTTTGTGTAAGTATCATAATTATAAGTATTATTTTAAAACATCCATTTCAGTAAATTTGCCCCCTAACGCCATCAAACGCACCCATGTAATCATGTGCACAGTTTTCTTTCTGTCTTTCTTGTCTAATTTGGTAATGGTGCTAAGGTGGTGTTTAGATTTAACATTCAAATCAACAATATACCAGTCACTTTAGATGGTGCTTCAGATTTTGTGAGATTTGTTATCCAACTGGAGATAAATGACTCTCAAGTCAAACTGTTGTTTGTTTATTTAACCCTAACTGTCCATTTAAAAAGAAAGGTTTACTCTAGGGAAAATCAATTACACTTGAGATTACTTTTCTTGGACATTAAGTTTTCAGAATTTGTAATGAACGAAATCAAACGGCTTCCTGAAGCTGTATCCCAAAGCCATTCGAATTTGCTTTTAGAATTCACATGGTCGTACATTTGTCAGTGTTCCAAAACTTATGTGATCATGATTGTGTTGTCTATACATTTTTATAGGCTTTTCACTTCATTTACCTATCTCAGCAGTTGTTGCAGTAATTACAAAGCACATTATGTAAGATATCAAGAAGCATTTAAACTGTTGATAATAATTATTCAATCTGTGAGTAGTTATCGCATTACTCATAGGATTTTAAATTGTTTTCAGTAAATACATTGTGATGTATTTTCTGTCCAAACACTGCAATGCTCTTTCTAAGCTGAGAGATACATTGCACAGAAATGTACTGGTAATTATTAATGAACAAAAAGCAAGCAAGAACAGTGCTTAAAAAATAGTGAACTTGCATTCAGCAGAAACATTCAAGAAGTGGTTGAAAGTTTTACAACCAGAAACAAATACTAAAAGCTCGCTTCCGATAAATTAACCACTATATTGACAAAGTAAATAGAAAAAATAAGACACTGAAGAAACGTTAACAATTACAATACCAATGCAGAAAAGATTATGCATGTGTACTATAAGGAAGGAAACTGTTTCTCTTCCCTTCTAATAGCAAAATTTCTCTAGGTCATGGGATAGCTTTGTTTACACCAAATATTCTGCGCCTCATCCATCAATGAAATCTTTTGCAACAGAAACTCAATATCAGTGACATTTCGATTTTGGAAATACTAACCAATAATTACTGTAACTTTTTGTTAGGATAATAATCCAGCGTTCATAAAGACAGAGTATATCTAAGGCTTAATCTGGCCATGGATTTATCAACAGAACTATTTTTACTAGTAACAACAAACCACTGACCATTGCGTCCTTGCATACCAGCTTGGTATGGAAATGAAAATAATGGATCTCCTTGCCTTACACTTATTTGAGTAGCATGACTTATGCAAAGTCATTAAATAAAGTTGCACATGTTCACAATGATTTTGCTGCTAATAAAAAAGCAATATATGTTGTTAAGCCTAATTTGTTGATTAGCATACCTTTTGATTTAGTGTTTTACTATCTACTATTTTGGATGATCATAGTGTATAAATGATTGGAAAATATCAGAAATTCATGATATTTTAATAGTTTCTAAGCTAGATCAGCTCAATATGTATTCATTTTGATTTGTATAATCTCATTTTTATTACGTAAGTGTTACGAATTGCCTTTTTGTAAGGTTCTTGGATGATTTCAATAAAATAGTAAATTTTGCAGAAACGACTTACATCCATTAAAGGTGTAAAACTACAGTGTTACCGGTTTTGGATTTTCATGAAATTTAGCATAGCTAAAGAAGATACATATGGCAAGTTTTCCTAGCAAAATGAAATCTTGACAAAGACTAGAATATATTTATCTTAGGGATTGAATTTTGATAATTTTTTAAAATTTTAATTAAAAAATGAGATTTTTGATAATTATTTTATCAGAAAATGTAAACTTTAATTAATTCAAAAGGTTTTTTAGTATCAAAGGAATGCCTATGGAGTTCTGCATTCAATCCAGTTCACAGATCTTGAAACTAAATAAAACATAAGATTTAAGACGCACTTATTTAGAGACAGATACCAGCTCATGGAGGGAGTCAGTTAGAGTGGCCTCCTGAGTCCTACTTTGATTTATATAATTTATTAAATACATTTTTATAGGTTGTATATGCTGAGTTATTAATATACAAAGTTTAAAGAAAAAACATGCATGGGCACAAATGAAAGACCCCCTTTGTAATAGCTATAAAGTTTTACAATGGTATACTGTATTTGATGCGGTGTTCTGTGCAGTTATCAGGACATTTTCTGGACACTTGCTTGTAAAAAGGGGGCCTTAGCATTCTCCGAATTATGTTCTGCACATGCGCGTCACCCGTGAGTAGCCAGCTCATACTGCTAGACGTATGACTTGCTCGAGGTTACATCACGAAAACACGCCAATATAAATTTGACCCCCGTAAACCCCACTTTTATATACTAAAACTGGGGTTTGCATGGGTATACATTATTTTTCTTATTTCTGTTTAAAAACATAGATTGTGGGAACTCGTTAGAACCGCCTCGCCGAGGCGGTTCTAATGAGTATCCAAAATCTATATTTTGGGCAGAAATAAGAAAAATATCAAAATTTTTCATCTTAAAATTTTCATTTTTTCGGCGGTAAAATTTACAATGTATTTGTATAGGCTTGTTTTCGAAATGTCTCTACATATCTGCGAGCAGCAAAGGCTCTGTGGCGAGACTACGCGCATGCGCAGGCTCGCCCGAGCCTTTGATGGTCGCCTGTGACGGGGACGTTAAACCTCAAATCAAACAAACAAACAAACAAACTGTGCTAAGTACCCTTTTTCCTGTAAACTCGCTCAACGGCCCCCGCCCATCGGGGCTTGAAACAGATGGGCTGTATGATGCTTCCACGCAGAGCTGACACCGACCGCACGCGAGTACTGCTAAACAGCTTAGAGGATCTAAGCCTGCACAGGCTAAGCGGTGCGAGTCGGTCCGTCCATGCTTGTAAACCCTATTGATTTCATTGGGCGACAGTGCTTGAAATGTCATGTCATCTCAATGTCGGGTAAAAGTCCCACAAAATTGGAAGCGACGTCTCCAAAATGACCTATACAGTGTTGACGGGGACGTTAAACCTCAAATCAATCAAACAAACAAAACTTGTTCAACATTGAAAACGCCTCACTCTTGTATCTAATTGTCTATGAGATATAATGGAAGCATCATAATTGTTCATGATCAAAACATTTTTCCTTTCTTTTGTCTTAATAATGGTTATGCAAATTTTCGGACTCCCGACTTGGCTTGCACAGTCTAGTTCAAATAAGAAAGTCTTCTTTGGTCGATGCTCAGGATCTCTGTCTACCGTTTCCACAACCGTTGCACGTCTATGTCACCTCGCGCGCAAGCGTATATCCAATCAGACGGAGAGCCTACGCGCTATTGACGTTCGCCATATAAAGGTCTTGACATTTGTGCTTTTTGAAAACTTGCTCCGTGGTTATAAAACTTTGTTTATGCTCAACTCAGCTGAGCATGAAATTTGTAGTGCTCGGAAAAATTAAAATACAAATAAGTTGGGCTATTATCTTTCTCAGCAGAGAAGGTTATTTGTCCTGCTAACAAATTTAAAATGCCAACAGTTCTTGTCATTTTAAAATTTGTGAGCAGAACAAATTTCTTGCTTAGCTGTGTTGAGCATCAAAAAAATTATAACCTCGGGGCCTGGACTGGTACGTGATCTTGGAGAAATGACTTTTACATTGACGTTTTTGCGTCATTTTGACGTACACTTGGTGCAAACTCTGATTTTTTTGTGAATCAAATGTCCACGTCCCAAATTTATTGAATGCGTTCAAAAGATACCCCACATGAAATATGTATTTTCGAAAAGTTTGGGTCCGTCAGAGTTAATAAATCAGTTAATGCAATGGAAGCGTAAATATTCAAGTTCTTCCGAAAGTTAACTTTTAAGGGGAATGGGAACACATCCAGGGGAGGCAACTCCGACAAAAGTATTTTTGTCTTCCATGTAAATAGGGGTCTACTCTTAAAGGAAAGAATTTGATCCTGAGGAGCAATTTCTTTCCTTTAAGAGTAGACCCCTTTTTCAATGGGACAGTGCTTATAGAAAAGCGAACCGGAAGTCCCGAAAATGATCTCCCTTTAAAAAATGGCGGATAAAACTGCCAGGTGTTCCCATTCCCCTTACGTTCAACAAAATAAGCTGTTAAAGTTGTCGCCCTTGTAAAAATGGCAGAAAATATGACAAGTGCAACTATTCCCCTATTGGGTTTTCGCCATTTTTTCAAAGGGAAACAACATGGGAGACAAAATACTTTTGCAGCAGTTGCCTCCCCTGAAGGTGTTCTCATTCCCCTTAAAGGGAGCTGCATACAATATCAAAGCAAGTAACTAAAATTTATATGCTGCCCTTGACGGGACATGTTTTGCGCCGCATAATGGACACCAGCAAACAGTGTTGAGCCAGATAAGCTGTCACAGAATGTGACATCTGATCAGATCAAGGTTTACGCAGTTTGCTAAATAACAGGATTTTTCGAAAAAGTGACGATAACTTACAACAAATGAAACAAGGCACCCTTGCTTGTCTAAAGCTATTGCATGGATGACTCTATTTGTTATGAATGGGGTAAACGACAAACTATCGTGTAATAAACGTCCCTCTAAACATCACTTGATATAGAGAAATAAGGGGTTTACAGGGATAAACATTATTTTTCTTATTTCTGCTCTAAGACATAGGTTGTGGATGCTCATTATGGAGGTTCTAATGAGCACCCCACAACCTATATTTGGAGTATAAACAGAAAAATGTCACAAATTTTCATCAGAAAAGTAGCCATATTGGGGATATTAATTAAAGAATGCACTATTTCGCACTCTTGTTTTTATCGTAATCAAAGTAAACTCTTTCCTGATTTCAGGCGGAGGCTGTGCTTGAGAAGAAACAAAAATATCGAAAGACATAAAAGGTGTCCCGCTTATAAAATAACAGAAAATTACACTGTAGATGTACTATTAGTTTATCTTCTCCCCTAGTTACAAACTTATGTAATCAAACCTAACATTTTATAATGCTTTGTGATAGTGAAACAATATGGGGTCGATAAGGGACGAAGAAGTCGACCACTATAAAAGAAAAAGAATATGGGTGTAATCTTTCATCTTCACACACGTTTCCGAGGGGCCATTGACAAAATTATTGGGTATCACGTCAGATTCATTTGCTGTATCCAGTGCTTTGAGCAAACAGTGTAGACTCTGATCAGACGCCGCATTTTAACAGAACATTCAGTACTTTAAACAGTGTTGACCCTGATCAGACACCGCGGATCTGGGTCTGAACTATTTGCCAATGTGTCCCTTTTATGAAACGCCAGGCTTATAGAGGGTACAGTTTGATTGTTATATTTGTAGAGTTCCATACACAATGCTCAGCCAGCGCCGCAGTTTTGTCTAAGAAGAAGGTCTCTGAACGAGACAGTGAGCCCCGAGACCCAACAGATGCCGTCAAGGACTGGGTCAAGAGTGTTGATGTTCTGAAAGCAGGTGGGTTTCATTATACAGCCGAACTTCAATGGCTCGAACACCTTTGGGACCTCGAAAATCTGTTCGAGACAGAGGTAGTTCGAGCCACTGAGGGTTACTGTCAGGAGGCATAACGAGATACTTTTAGACATCTTTTCGGTGTTCTATAATGAAAATATATGCTGTGTGTACTCATTAGAATCGCCTCATCGAGGCGATTCTAATGAGTACAGACAGCATACATTTGCAAGATAAAAGACTAAAGTCTCCTTAATTATCCGCCACTATTTCTTATGTAGAGAATTTCGCTAGGGGCTCAAGAATGGGTTCGACACATTCATGGTAAACGAGCCATCGGTGTTCGAGCCATCGAAGTTCTACTGTATAAATAAACCATGTCATGAGAAAAACTGTTTTTTGCCATTTCACGAACAACAAAGGTGCAGATCAGTCTGCACAGCCGCGCAGACAGATTGGCACTGGATTGTGCTATACATCTAGGTCAAGTTGTTCAAAGCATAGTTAGCTTAATGAGCTCGTTAGTTGTCAAATTGTTAACTGTTCTAGTAAGTACAATATTACGCAAACACGCCTATACAAATACATTGCCACCTTTATCGCCGAAAAAATGAAAATTTATGATGAAAAATTGTGATATTTTTCTTATTTCTGTTCCAAATATAGATTGTGGGCACTCGTTAGAACCGCCTCATAGAGGCGGTTCTAACAAGTACCCATAATCTACAATTTAGAGCAGAAATAAGAAAAATAAGTTATACCCCCGGAAACCGCAGTTTTACTATATAAAAGTGGGGTTCAAGGGGATCAAAATTATATAGGTGTAATATTCTGACATTTTTGCCGAAAAAATTTGAGCAGCTTTTGCATTTGCAAAAGCTGTTCACATTTTTTTTTCAGCAAAAATATTACCATATTTGCCTTATTTAATGATCAAAGTTTTAACTATAAGTTAACAAACGACGACGTTAGTTTTGTATAACTGGCCCCTAGTTTCTATATATAATATTTCAAGAAACTTGCTAGTCTATGTAGCTGAGCAGGCAGGTCTGTGTCTCAACTGGCAAGTCTCCGAAGACATATTGCCTCGTGACGGGGTATATAACTTAGTATCCACAGTGTTTCTTTACCATAAAAGAGCCAAGCAAAACTGTAAAACAGGCGATGTTCCATAGCGCCAAATAACAAGTATTGAGCAAGAGCAATCATGGGCGCTTTCTTTCAATATTTGATAGGATTCTAACTAGAGTTGTGTTAACCCTTATCCTGCTGTTCACGACAACCCCTACCTTTGAAAACAGTGTTGATCCAGATCAGATGGTTTATGCAGAAACCATCTGATCAGGATCTAGACTGTCATTCAGTTTGTGAATTTGAACGAAAACATTATATAATCTAATCTGATTGGCTGATGGTCAGAAATGGATGTGGCTAATTAAAATATTCAGCAGGATAAGGGTTAAAAGCCCATAACTATAATGGTGACAAATAAATCCAATATATACATGTTTAGATGCCAAGATGATTGATCCGAGCCAGGCTCGAACCACAGCGGCGAGAGACCTAATGATTTTAGCCTTTCAGTTATTTTAGTAAATAAATACTGGGGTTTATTACGATTTTATGCAAGAACCTTGGAAAAACCATTGTCGAATTATGTAATCCCAGCATGTCGGAAATCATATAATTGTATAAGAAATCACAGACTATTGGGTGTGATCGATAGAAAAAAACTAGATTTGTAACAGTTGTACAGGCTTAAAATTTGTTCCTAATCTAATATGCATTCATATTATGGTATATTGATTGCTTTGAATGTTTTCATTAAATGCTGACAAGTCCGTGAAATGAACACCCCTCTAAAACCCACTTTATATAGAGAAAAATGAGGTTTATGGGGGTACTCATTATTTTTTTATTTCTGCTCGAAGACTTAGGTTGTGGGTACTCATTAGAACCGCCTCATTGAGGCGGTTCTAACCACCACCCACAACCTATGTTTGAAGTAAAAATAAGAAAAATATCGCAAATTATCATCAGAAAAAAGAGATTCGAAAAATGCTCTATGTCGTAAGGTTGTGTCAACGTGATATAAATGCTGCTTTTTTGCTGCTGCTGCTGTTGCTGTTGTTACTGTTGTTCTCGGGTCACATTGTTGCTTACTGATTATTCGATACGCTTCTGGCCTTGGACACACACACACACACACACACACACACACACACACACACACACACACACACACACACAAATTAATCATCACGAAAACACGCCTATATACTTCTGGCCGCCTCAAACCCCACTTTTATATGGTAAAACTGGGGTTTACAGGGGTGTACATTATTTTTCTTATTTCTGATTAAAACATAGATTGTGGGTACAGGTTAGAACCGCCTCGATGAGGCGGTTCTAACGTGTACCCACAATCTATGTTTTGAGCAGAAATAGGAAAAATATCACAATCTTTATTTAGAGATAATTTGGTCCTTGACTCCTTATCCTCAAGCAAACAGTTGAGACCAATGATCCACCCTGTTTGCCACTGACCAGAAGCCTTTTCAGCCAAAATATGTAATGAATAATTTATGATACTCTAAAGCTCAGTCAAATGTGTTCGAATATTTATGGTAAACACGATACACTTCAGAGCCTGACAACCCATTCGGAGATGACCTGGAGTTCTATCATGTTCAGGCCGAGGCAGCTTTCAGAGACAGCGGCTATTATGATGGTATAGTTGACAAATCTCCTTTTGACTTGAAACCCTCAATAACTGCCCTGATCAATAAAGGACTAAGTGAGAAAGAGGCTACGTCTGTTATTGACGAAATTGTTGCTAAAGCAAATAAGAACAAACCTGAAAAAGCAGCTGACGATGAAACTATTTTTGTGCCTGGGTTAGATAAATGTTTTACAGAAAAAAGCGATTATGATAAGGAATATCGTAAAGAAGGAAACACCAATAATAAGAATGAGAATGCCATAAAATCACATGCAAAGACTAACGTAATAAGCCAGAAAAGTGATATAAAAGGGCATAAAGACGCAGACCAGAAACAAGTGAAAACTAAAGTCACCAAAACTCAAACTGATTCTGTTAATGAAGACAAATCGAATATAAGGCCTAAATCGCTTGAAAGAGACATACGACAATCGCCTGATAAGACAGTTAATGTAACAACTACTAGACAGGACGACTCCTCGCCTGATAGTGAGTATCAGTCGGGAAAGGAGAGTCTTGCATCGGAATCTGATAACAGTAATGAGGCTCAGACACCTGGATCTGAAGTGGAGTCTTCGGTAGATACTGGAGAAGTATTTACAAACGACGTTGCTGATAATGCAGGAACTGGTACTGACATAGACAGAGCGGCAGAAAACTGCATTATATCATAATGACAACATTCGTGTTCTGTGTTAGATGACTATATGTGTGTAAGTTTCATCATGAAAATACACCTATATAATTTTGACCCCCTTGAACCCGACTTTTATATAGTAAAACTGTGGTTTACAGGGGTAAAGCTTATTTTTTATTATTCTGCTCCACAATATAGATTGTGGATACTCATTAGGCAGTTCTAACGAGTACCCACAATCTATACTTTGATCAAAATTAAGAAAATATCACATTTTTTCATCTTATGAAGGTTAAAATGTATTTGTATAGGCGTGTTTTCGTAATGCATTACAAAAACACGCCTATTCAAATATATTGAAAGTTTTACCACAAAAAAATGAAAATTTTCAGATAAAAAATTGTGATATTTTTCATATTTCTGCTCAAAATATAGATGGTGGGTACTCGTTAGAACCGCCTCATGGAGGCGGTTCCCTCATGGGGGCGGTTCTAACGAGTACCCACAATCTGTATTTTAGAGCAAAAATAAGAAAAATAAGGTTTACCCTTGTTAACCCCAGTTTTACTATATGAAAGTGGGGTTCAAGGGAGTCAAAATTATATAGGCGTGTTTTCGTGATGTCTGTGTTAGATGACTATAGGTGTGTAAGTTTGTGATGGGTTATGTATTTCGTTCAAAGCCTTTTGTAGAGGATGCGACGTATTTATATTCCCCGCCACATGCTATATATAGGGAGAAGATACGTGTACTATATTATGTTATTTGGTGTGTGTTATTTCACTTTTTCCCTGTCTCCATAATCCTTCACCGGTATACAAAGAAAGTGACGGTTACCAAGAAAAAAAGTCTTGGCCGACATTCTTCAGGCTTACCGGAGTCTAACTGTTGGTTTTCTTTTGCTCTTGCATTTCAGTAATTTCATGCTGTCGAGTCCACATCGTTGTTTCATCCCTGTAGTCCTTTGATTTTTATGTTCATGGTCACGGTGGTTTAAAACTGATGAGTTACATGTAGATAGCCTTCATTTTGGCTGAACAAATCATTTGTCTACACCACGGCAGAACCAAGGCCGAGGATTGTGTCCACGTAAAATCGATTTAAGCCCCCTCCCCTCCCTCATCACACCCCACCCCCGCTCTAGTTAAATACTTTTTACTGACCGTTCCAAGGTGTTCTTCTATCGCGGTTTATTTTTGTTATAGTACATCTTTGCATGTATGTATTGCATATATTTTTAATTTCGGATAGCCGTTTGGCCATTCTATGGGAAAGTAACTGTCATTTTGGTTTTCCGCTTGTGCTGTTTTCATTAGGGTCTAGTTATTTCATGTTCGTGTTTCTTTCCCCTTGGTATCTCTGATAAGAGGTGTTGGTTAACCCTTGTCCTGCTGAATATTTATATATGCCACACCCACTACTGATTATCAACCAATCAGATTACTTGATGCAAATTATTGCAACAAATTCACAATCAGAATGGCAAACAATGTCGATCCTGATCAGATGGCTTCGTCAGAAGCCATCTGATCTGGATCTACATTGTTTCAAAGATAAGGCATATCCGGGATTAGCAGGACAAGGGTTAACTGTATCGACCTTCACTTCTAGTTAAAATGAATTTTGAGTGTCGCGGTTGAATCACATACCAGAAGTGAATGTTCTTATTTTCAAATCATACATCTTGGGTGCTTATTAAAACCACATCATCAATGCAGCACTATCAGATACCCACAATATATGGTGCAGAATTCGAAACCCAAACAACCATCAACTTTTTTTTATATAAAGTGGGGTTTATTGGGTATTCATAATACTTGAGAGACTGTTGCAACATGGAACTTCCACGAATCTTGTTCTTGTAGTTCGTTTCGACAAGAACAGGAATCGGAGAAACCAAACTTATATCGGCAGCATATGCTTAATACTCTTTGTTTTATACTTGTATCTAAAGAGATTGGGTCACAGAATGTGGCCTTCACTTGTACGTATAAGAATTCAGTCTCGTGGAATATGTTTGTACATACATACATACATACATACATACATACATACATACATACATACATACATACATACA
Source organism: Lucinisca nassula (assembly GCA_963580285.1). NCBI lineage: Eukaryota > Metazoa > Mollusca > Bivalvia > Lucinida > Lucinidae > Lucinisca > Lucinisca nassula. The sequence continues at coordinate 92,112,507 of OY757022.1, forward strand.
TACATACATAGTTTATTTTATTATACAGTAAAATTCCTATATTAAGACCACCTTTGGGACTGTTCAAAAGTGGTCTTTAAGGTGGTCTCTTACCAATGGACACTGTATGCAGAAAACACAAAGAAAGAATAACCGTAACCTACTAAATAAGCTTTTTAAAGCAGAATTAGTCTTAATTTTAGGTGGTCTTTATAGCGGAATTTCACTGTAGTTTTATTTTTATTTATTTATTTATTTTTTGTTTATTTTTTGGAAGAGATCAGTTTTTCAGTAAGCAAACAGGAAGCCGTGAAAAACAGAAGTGAAGGCAATGACCAGGAATCGATACAATTAACCCATACCTCCCATCAGAGACATCAAAGGGAAAGCAACACAAACATTAAATAACTAGACCCTACCACTGTCTCTCTTGTTGAATTGGAAGCCTCCGTGGTGTAGTGGTTACACTACTCGCCTTGCAAACCAGGGGTCGCAGGATCGATCCCGGGCTTCTCCAGACTTTCGGAAGAGACTTTTAACCGAGGTCCCGTCTCCGTATGACCTTAGCTGTTGGTTAGTAAAACTCAAACACTCACTCACTCACTCTTGTTGAAATGTCGAAAAATATTCTTGCAAAATGTCGAAAGAAAATTTTAACACTTTCAACTGTCCAGCAAGCGTACACTGTATTAGTTGCATTTGCAAGTATGTATTTATAAAGTTCCATCATCAGAAATAAAAATCAATGTTTGCTTTTGTTAGCATGCCAATTGTGATGTCGCATCAACCTCGATACAACGTCATAACGTTTATGAAACGTCAAATCAACGTGTAATTGGTAATACTTTGTCACTGGCGGCTTGCTACCGTTCAGTTATTTGCATTTTTACAAATGAACAGATGTGTTGATTTTTAATATATGTAATTAATATATTTAAATTATTGGCATGTAATTATAGCTTCTAAACTTATACGCATATCATTCGATTCAACACTCGTTTGTTTGTTTGTTTGAATTGCGGTTTAACGTCCCTGTCAACACTGTATAGGTCATTTTGGAGACGTTGCTTCCATTGTGTGGGACTTTTACCCGACATTGAGATGAAATGACATCTCAAGCCCTGTCGTCCAATGAAACCAATAGGGTTTATGAGCATGGACGGTCCGACTCCCACTGCTTTGCCTGGGCAGGCTTAGATCCTCTAAGCGGTTTACCAGTACTCGTGTGTGGGTCGGTTTCAGCTCTGCGTGGAAGCATCAGGCAGCCAATCTAGTTCTTCAAGTCCCGATCGGCGGGGCCGATTCAACACTCGTTGAGCGCTGTGGTGCACTGGTATAGCACCGGACTTGAGATCGATCCCCGTAAACAACATGTGTTGTGTACTTGAGGAAAACAATTTTTTAATTTTTCTCACCATCAGATTATCTTGTTCGCACAACATATTAAAATAAATTGCATGTCCTTTCCAGGGTTCAGTTCAATTTCCAAAAGATTTTTTTTTCTTTTGTCTATTGTGAGTTTTGACCAAAATCTGTTCCACAACAATTCTGTCTTTAATTGCCAAAAAGCCCTGGTTAAGTTGCAAGAGCTTTCCAAATGTTTGCATTGGTTGATGCTTAGGAAATTTTGAGGAGTATATACATGTAACCGTGTTCGTATATGTTTATCTAAAATGAGCTGCATTAAACGAATTAATGTCTTAGAACATGTGTGCACAGTGACGTCTCAGATCAGCCTGCGCATCCGCAAAGTCGAATGAGTGTCTTTGCTGTTCGCTACTTGTATGTCGGGTAAAAGTCCCACAAAATTGGAAGCAACGTCTCCAAAATGACGTTAACCCTCCAATCAATCAAGCAATCGCTTGTTAGCCCCTGTCTTGCTGAACCAGGATACGCCCTACCTTTGCAAACAATGAAGACCCAGATCAGATGGCTTCTGAAGAAGCCATCTGATCTGGATCTTCAGTGTTAGTCACAGTTTTAGGAATACATTACATCAATTGGTTGATAGTCAAAAACGGGTGTTTCAGAATGAATTTATTTCAGCAGGACAAGGGGTATTGCAGACAGGACAAGGTTATATTCTGACCGAGTGATTTTATTTTTTCCGGCTGGTGCGAGTCTTTGTCGAGCGCATATCTCCACAGACCCATTTTCGTTTGGCGGAGCTCAAATATTTGCTGAATGAATTGTGTATTTATTATGTATATTCCAAATTAAAGAGAAAAATAATCAAATTGATTGTTTATACTAAAGTCCATATTTTGATTATTCTAACAAAACCCAGTTTATCAATAGAAGGCATTTGGATTCCGTAGCAGTACAGATCATGATCAGTTTCTATTGCTACAAATAGAAATGTGTGCTTTTTTCGAGCATTCTTCGATTTTTGTGCACCAGCTGCACTTGTTTAATGAGCTTTATAGTGCTAGACGCATGACTTCGTCTCTCCATGTCCGCCAGCAGCAAAGGCTCTGGCGAGACCGCGTATAATTTGCTATCTGTTTCTGTAGTTGGATTTCTGCCTTTATAGGCACACCGTATCATGTACTGAAGTCGAAACTGCGCATTATTTGCTATCATATACTGATGTCGAGACCGCGCAATTATTTGCTAGCATGTACTGATGTCGAGACTGCGCATTATTTGCTATCATGTACTGATGTCGAGACGGCCCATTATTTGCTATCATGTACTGATGTCGAGACTGTGCATTATTTGCTATCATGTACTGATGTCGAGACTGCGCATTATTTACTATCATATACTGATGTCGAGACTGCGCATTATTTGCTGTCATATACTGATGTCGACTGATGTCGAGACTGCGCATTATTTACTATCATATACTGATGTCGAGACTGCGCATTATTTGCTATCATATAGTGATGTCGAGACTGCGCATTATTTGCTACCATATTCTGATGTCTAGACCGCGCATTATTTGTTATCATATACTGATGCCGAGTCTGCGCATTATTTGCTATCATGTACTGATGTCGAGACTGCATATTATTTGCTATCATATACTGATGTCGAGACTGCGCATTATTTGCTGTCATATACTGATGTCGACTGATGTCGAGACTGCGCATTATTTACTATCATATACTGATGTCGAGACTGCGCATTATATGCTATCATTTAGTGATGTCGAGACTGCACATTATTTGCTACCATATTCTGATGTCTAGACCGCGCATTATTTGTTATCATATACTGATGTCGAGACTGCGCATTATTTGCTATCATGTACTGATGTCGAGACTGCACATTATTTGCTATCATATACTGATGTCGAGGCTGCGCATTATTTGCTATCATATACTCATATCGAGACCGCGCATTATCTGCTATAATGTACTGATGTTGAGACTGTGCATTATTTGCTATCATTTACTGATGTCCAGACTGTGTATTATTGGCAATCGAGACTGCGCATTATTTGCTATCATGTACTGATGTCGAGAACGCGCATTATTTGCTACCATGTACTGATGTCGAGACTGCGTATTATTTGCTTTCATGTTCTGATGTCGAGACTGCGCTTTATTTGCTATCATGTACTGATGTCGAGACTGTGAATTATTTGCTATCATATACTAATGTCAAGACTGCGTATTATTTGATCTCATGTACTGATGTCGAGACTGCGCATTATTTGCTATCATGTACTGATGTCGTGACTGCGCATTATTTGCTATCATGTACTGATGTCAAGACTGCGCACTATTTGCTACCATGTACTGATGTCCGAACAGCGCATTATCCGCTATAATGTACTGATGTTGAGGCTGCGCATTATTTGCTATCATGTACTGATGTCGAGACTGTGCATTATTTGCTATTATGTACTGACTTCGAGACTGCACATTAATTGCTATAATGTACTGATGTTGGGGCTGCGCATTATTTGCTATCATATATGTCGAGAATGCGCAATATTTGCTATTATGTACTGACGTCGAGACTGCGTAGTATTTGCTATCATATACTGATGTCGAGACTGCGCATTATTTGCTATCATGTACTGACGTCGTGACTGTGCATTATCTGCTATAATGTACCAATGTTGAGGCTGCGCATTATTTGCTATCATGTACTTATGTCGAGACTGCGCATTATTTGCTATCATGTACTGGCGTCGAGACTGCTCATTATTTGCCATTATGTACTGATGTCGAGACTGCGCATTATTTGCTATCATGTACTGGTGTCGAGACTGCTCATTATTTGCCATTATGTACTGATGTCGAGTCTGCGCATTATTTGCTATCATATACTGATGTCGAGACTGCGCATTATTTGCTATCATGTACTGATGTCGAGACTGCGCATTATTTGCTATCATGTACTGGTGTCGAGACTGCTCATTATTTGCCATTATGTACTGATGTCGAGACTGCGCATTATTTGCTATCATGTACTGGTGTCGAGACTGTGCATTATTTGCTATCATGTACTGACGTCAAGACTGGTCATTATTTGCTTTCATGTACTGATGTCGAGACTGCAGTATTTGCTATCATGTACTGATGACGAGGCTGCGCATTATTTGATATCATATACTGACTTCGAGACTGCGCATTATTTGCTATCTTCCACTGACGTCGAGACTGTGCATTTTTTGCTATCATGTATTGGCGACGAGACTGTGCATTATTTGTTATCATGTACTGACGTCAAGACTGCGAATTATTTGCTTTCATGTACTGATGTCGAGACTGCACATTATTTGCTATCATGCACTGACGTTGAGACAGTGCATTATTTGCTATCATGTACTGGCGACGAGACTGTGCATTATTTGCCATCATGTACTGACGTCAAGACTGCGCATTACTTGCTATCATGCACTGACGCAGAGACGGCGAATTATTTGCTATCATGTACTGGCAACGAGACTGTGCATTATTTGCTATCATGTTCTGACGTCAAGACTGCGCATTATTTGCTTTCATGTACTGAAGTCGAGACTGCGCATTATTTGCTATCATGTACTGGCGACGAGACTGTGCATTATTTGCCATCATGTACTGACGTCAAGACTGCGCATTATTTGCTATCTTACACTGACGTCGAGACTGTGCATGTTTTGCTATCATGTACTGACATCAAGACTGCGCATTACTTGCTATCATGTACTGGCAACGAGACTGTGCATTATTTGCTATCATGTACTGACGTCAAAACTGCGCATTATTTGCTTTCATGTACAGATGTCGGGTCTGCGCAGTATTTGCTATCATGTTCTGATGGCGAGATTGCGCATTATTTGATATCATATACTGACTTCGAGACTGCGCATTATTTGCTATCATGCACTGATGTCGACACTGTGCATTATTTGCCTACCTGTACTGATGTAGACACGCCCCCGTCCATCGGGGCTTGGAGAAATTGACTGAGCTGCACGGTGGTTCCACGTAGAGCCGAACGCGCACATGATTAGTGGTTAAAAAAACTGCTTAGAAGGTCTAAGCCTGCCAAGGCAAAGTGGTGCGAGTCGGACAGTCCATGCATATAAACACGTTTGGCATCAGGCGGCGACAGGGCTTGAGATGTCATTTCATATCAATGTCGGGTAAACGTCCCACAAAATTGGAGACACCGTCTCCAAAATGACCTAAATAGTGTTGACGGGGACGTTAAACCCAAAATCAAACAAACAAATACTGATGTAGACACAGTTTGATATGTGTAATAGCCACAGCATGGGAAAACTCGTTTTTGTCAGTTTGCGAACAACAAAGGTGCAGATCAGACTGCGCATGCGCGCAGTATGATCAGCTCCTTTGTGTTCGCAGCTTGGATAGTATAATGCCTCTAGTTTCTATATCTAAAGGTTCAAGACCCTTGCTAGTCTGTAAATCGGATCAGACCACAGTGAAAAATGAACAAAATAATGACAAATACGCAATGCGAATTTACACCAATACATACTGATACACTGACAATACAGTACGTATTTACGTCCGTCTTGTGCGCAAATACGGAAATAATAAGCAACTGGTGTGACAAAGTTTACGCAACAAAACGCGTGCGTATTGGAGAACGTATTTTTGAAAAATACAGAAGAAATAAGCAGCGGATGCAACAAATGTTACGCAGCAAAATGTGTATGTATTGAAGGACGTATTGTTTAAAAATACAGAAAAAAATACGCAGCTTGTGTGGCAAACCTTGTGCAAAAAAACGCATGCATATTGGTTGATATACATTTGAAAAATACGGAAAAATACGCTGGTGGTTTGACAAAGAATTCGGTGCGTGTTGACATGTGTATTTATGACAGAATAGAAAAGAAAAACTAGCCTGTCAGTTTCACGTTGTGCAGCTATTCGCATACGTATTGTTTATATGGATCACAGAAAGTAACTATACATGCATATTGTCCTAGCCTAGTCTGGGAATATTGTACTTTTAGGCCAAGATTTTGCAGAAACGTACATATTTTGTATATTATTTAAATACAATGCATGTCCGACAAGAATTTCACAGCAATATGATCATAGTCTACATGTAGACAAGGAACACCCAAAGATTCTTGGTTCATTCTGATTCAACATTACATCACGAAAACACGCCTATATGATTCTTACCCCCGTGAACCCTTCTTTTATAAAATAAAACTGTGGTTTACAGGAGGTAAACCTTATTTTTCTTATTTCTGCTCTGAATTATAGATTGTCGGTAATCGTTAGAACCGCCTCATTGCGGTGGTTCTATCGTGTAGAACCGCCTCATTGCGGCGGTTCTAACGTGTACTCACAATCTATAATTTGAGCAGAAATAAGGAAAATATCCCAATTTTTCATTTAAAATTTTCGTTTTTAGATGGTAAAATTCACAATGTATTTGTACAGGCATGTTTGCGTAATGAATTCCAGAGTCAGGCTTACTAATGAAGCTGAAGCTATTAAACAACAAGAAGCAACCTCTAGCCCTTTCTTTGTATGCACAGCTTAGTAACGCCCCGTCAAGGAAGTTAACTCTGTTGTTGTCGATATTCTATTGTTAGGTTAGCTAGTCTAAGATTTCGGCGGTTAGCAATCGCCAACAAACGAACGAACTATTGGCTTGAAAACCTGTCAATCATTTCTGGCGCAGGACTAAATAGGCCCACTCCGGTTATAGCTGATAAGACAGGGGTGCAGATTGCCTGCGGTCAAAAATCTTCAAGTTTCAGAGCCAATACACTATATCTGGCATGGGGTTACATTGAGGTTAACTGCATTTATTACATATTAAAATCCATTCCTGAAGTGAAAATGAAATTGTGCAGATTTGGTGTGTAAAATGCTTTAACAATGGTTACAAAAGATAGGTCTGGAGAAAATGTTGAAGTGACAATAATATGCTACATATGCAGGGTGTGACCTTCATTCTTTTCCCAAAGCCAAGTGTAGACTATGAAAATTGCAGGTTTAAAAGATTAAATAATGGAATAGTCTGTACTGTTTCGACTGATAGATTAAAATGACAATTTGATATAGTATCCACATTTTTCATCACTTTACAACCAATCTTTGATCAACGTCGAACTAACATCGATTCGATGTTTAGTTTGTTTGTTTGATTTGAGGTTTAACGTCCCTGTCAACACTGTAAATGTCATTTTGAAGACGTTGCTTCCAATTTTGTGGGACTTTTACCTGACATTAAGATGAAATGACATCTCAAGCCCTGCCGCCCAATAAAACCAATAGGGTTTATAAGCATGGACGGGCCGACTCGCACCGCGTTGTCTAGACAGGCTTAGATCCTCTAAGCGGTTTACCAGTACTCGTGTGCGGGCTGGTTTCAGCTCTGCGTGGAAGCATCACATCACGTGAATAAGTGAATCCACCTAACCCCCACTATATATAGAGAAAACTGGGGTTTACGGGGTAAACATTATTTTTTTCTTATTTCTGATACAGGACATAGGTTGTGGGTACTCGTTAGAACCACCTCATTGACCGCCTCAACGAAGCGGTTCTAACGAGCAGCCACAACCTATGTTTGCAGTTTAACTACCATGATACGCGCCGGAATTTGGAAGAAACGCCTGTAAAATGACCTAAATAATGTTTGCAGGGGTGTTTAATATCAAACCAAACAGCAGAAAAAAGAAAAATAGTGTATACCCGCTTAAAGAGTGACCCCATTCTTCCAGGGTGAATATCAGACAGACACATAAATTACTCTCCGAACGGTCTGCACATCTCCCATGAGACTCATTGCTGGCCATAATTTACCTGCAAATGCCTGAGTTGTAAAATTAACGCCACCACTTGTGTTATCTTCAAGGTTTTAAGAAAGTCAAAGGGGAAGTTGAATACAATTTGCCCACTCTGTATAGCTACCATTTTCTTATTGATAACTTGAAGTGCAATATCATTCCATGATGATCATATGACTATGTGTTACACACACACACACACACACACGCACGCACGCACGCACATGCATGCAGATGGAGTGAGAGTGTCTTGAAATTAAAAGAAAAAAAGAAACTAGAGGCAATATACAATCTAATCAGCCAAAAAAAAAAAAACAAGGGTGCTGATCAGACTGCATGGATGTTCAGGTTGATCTTCAACTTTTTTGGCGTTGAAACCACAAAAACATTTTTATATTTAGGTTATCATTCAATATTTTCAAACATAAATTGTAAGGGCTCGTCAAAACTGCGTAAACGAGGCGGTTGTCATGGGTACCCACAATCTAGGATTCCAAAACTCTTCGTAAATTTGAGCATAGGTACATTGTATGATTTGTGATGCATAGTATATCTTTAGAGCCATGTATGCTATTTTTTTAAGTTTATATATGGAATAGATGACATGTTTCTCTCTCTCTCTCTCTCTCTCTCTCTCTCTCTCTCTCTCTCTCTCTCTCTCTCTCTCTCTCTCTCTCTCTCTATCTGATTATGCCCCTTTCATGAGATGAGATATGGCCCTTGTGAAATTTTATGATGAAATCTCGTCGGCAATATAACTCAAAAAGTATCAAAGCTGCGCCTTGAAAGTTGATGAATGGATCTCACTTTAGCCATGTGAAGTATTACCTTTTCAACTAGGAGCAAGCAATGTTGGGGGCATAGTGTTTCATAAACACCAGCTCTAGTTTCTATTATTTCGACCCGAGGTGTGCAAAAACCGGAGTATTCGGAAAAAACCACCTGACCTTCCATTGCAGAACTTAGCGTCTCATGAATGGATTGGAAGTGATGGGTAGACATTACGCTAACACATCCTTGCGACATAGTGCATTTTTCACATCTCCAAAATGGCTAGTTTTCAGATGAAAATCCCTGATATTTTTCGTATCTATACTGCAAATTTCTCTAAAATAAAGTGGGGTTTATTGGGGTGGGGGTGGTGTTCACGTGATGTTGACATTGTAGGTACCGATCCGAGTCTTGAACACATCGTTTCATGATAGTTAACATTTCTGCCAAGTAATTTCAAAATTCATTCAGGAATAACAAAGTTGTTAACTAACCATTTTTAAACTTCATTGGGCTTGGGATGCCAATTCAAAGTCCCAACAAGGAGACAATGATGGCCCTGGGTCGCTCACCTGATTCATAGTGTAACAAGTGGACCCCGGGGACAGGCCCCAGGGCTATAATTGGCATAATCTTGGTAGAGGTCTAAACGGAGATGCTTTCATACTAAATACCGAGGACCGGAGCCTTCTGGTTTGAGACATACAGATTTTTAAAGGTTTTCCATATATGAGTCTATATAAAACCTGTGGTCCCCGGGACTGCGCCATTTTGGCCCAAGGGCTACAATTTGAACACTCTTGGTAGAATTACACAAGACGAAGCTTCATACCAAATATCAAAGACCTTTGCCTTCTGGTTTCAGATAATATTTTCAAAAGTTTTCCCAATATAAGTCTGTGTAATCAAGTGGGCCGTGGGGTGGGCCCCTTTTAGCCCCAGGACTACAATTTGAAAAAGGTTGGTTGAGGTCTACTAGATGAACCTTCATACCAAATATCAAAGACATTGGCCTTCTGGTTTCAAACAAGGACATTTTCAAAGGTTTTCCCTGTATAAGTCTATGTAAAACAAGTGTGCACCGGCATGGACCCATCTTTGGACCCAGGGCTATAATTTGAACAATTTGACCTAGGCTTTGTGATTTCAGACAAGAGTGGGCCCGGGGCAGAGCCATTTTTGGCCCCAGGGCTATAATTTGAACGATCATGGTTGAGGTCCACTAACAAAGCTTCATATTAAATATCAAAGAACTGAGCCTTCTGGTTTCAGACAAGAAGATTTATTAAGATTTTCCCAATATAAGTATATGTAAAACCAGCGGGCCCAGGGGATTGGGCATTTTTGGCCCCAGGTCTGTAATTTGACAATCTTGATAGAGGTCCACTAGACGAAGCTTCATATCAAATATCAAATACCTGCTACTGCTGTTTTAGAGAAGAAGGCTTTAAAAGACATTTCATATCTAAGTCTATGTTTAACCAAGGGGCCCGGGGCGGGGGCATTTTTTACCTCAGGGCTATAATTTGAACAATCTTGATAGAGGTCAACTACATGTAAATGAAGCTTCACACCAAATATCAAACACCTGGTCATTCTGTTTTCAGACGAGAAGTGTTTTAAAAAGGTTTCCCTATAAAAGTCTATGTAAAACCGGTGTACCCCGGGACGGTGGCAGTTTTGGCCCTAGGGACATAATTTGAAAATCTTGGTACAGGTCCATTAGACACAACTTCATACCAAATATCAAACACCTGGGCCTTCTGGTTTCAGACAAGAAGACTTTTAAAGACTTTCCCCCCATTTAAGTCTATGTAAAACCGGAAGGCCCTGGCGCCGGGGCATTTTTGCCCCAGGGCTGCAAAGTGAACAATCTTGGCAGAGGACAACTAGATACAACTTCATGCCAATTATCAAACACCTGGGCCTTCTGGTTTCAGACAAGAAGATTTTTAAAGGTTTTTCCCTATATAAGTCTATGTGGGTGGGTCTATTGGTGGGCCCCAGTGCGGGGGCATTTCTGGCCCAAGTGATATCATTTGAACAATCTTGGCAGAGGTCCACCAGATACAACTTCATACCAAATATCAAACACCTAGGCCTTCTGGTTTCAAAGAAGATTTTTAAAGATTTTTCCCTATATAAGCCTATGTAAAACTGATGGGACCCGGACCGGGGGCATTTTTGGCCCAAGGGCTATAATTTGAACGTACTTGGTAGAGGTCCCATAGATGAAGCTTCATACCAAATAACAAAGTCCTGGGCCATACGGTTTCAGGGAAGAAGATTTCAGTAAAAACAAACAACAATTTTTTGCTCCTGTGACCTAGATGTCCAACGGACCAGAACCGTTTGAACAACTTTGAAAGGAGACCACCTAAGGATAATTCCTGTGAAATTTGGTCAAAATCCAATCAGTGGTTTAAAGAAATTGTTTACGCACGCTCGAACGCACGACGGACGACGGACAAAAAGTGATCCTAAAAGCTCACGTCGTCACTACGTGACAGGTAGCTATTTTCGAAGAGGTTTTAGAGATGATGAACCCCTAAGATGCCATGAAAAAATATATCGGAATATGTTGTCTGTTGCATCTTCTTGCAGGTTTTGCATCCTGGCAAACTGTGTGGACCCTGATCAGACTGTACCTCTAACAGCGTGGACATTGATCAGACTTCTCCTAGCATATTTTGCTTCTAATTTTTTTAAGTTTCCTTACCTAGGTCGATAGTTGCTAAATGCAGTATTTGAGAGAGTCTACAATGTATGAATACAAAAGATTGAAATTATTATTACTGTCAGATTAACCTTAAACTGGAAATGGCTCTGCCCACTCAGGAAGGATTCATTTGACAGAACTGTGTGAATATAGAGTAAATAATGCAATAACAGCTGAAAAAAGTCAGCTTGGTCTTCTGCTCTGAATCATGTTTTTTATTTTGGTTTTACGGCCCTTTCAAGATTGTTTCACTCAAATCGAGCCGATCTTTAATCAGAGGTGGGCGAAAACCGGAGTACCCGGAGAAAAACCACCTGACCTTCCGTTGCAGAACTTGGCGTCTCACATGTGACCCGAGCAAGGCTCGAACCACAGCGGTGAGAGACCTAATGATCAAGAGTCGGCGCTTTTAACCACTAGGCCACGGAGGCCCGTTTCTGAATCATGTACATGTAATTTCATTTCGTGACTATTATATCTAATGCCTAGGTCACATAGCCCGGCCGATGAGGTTTCGATGAGCGAGCGATGCGACTTTCGCCAAACACCGGCCGGAATCCCGTGGTCACCGGCCGGCGTTTGGGGCTTAAAACCGCATCGGTGGGCAGCTCGGCGAAATTTAACTTCGGAGTTAAAATTCGACGGGCTCTCACCGAGCTCCCTCATCGCAACCCCATCTTTACCACATCGGAATACGCATCGGCCGGTGTACGGCTGAGTATCGGCCGGTGTCCCGTGCATCTGAGGCCACCAGAGGACAAGCTTTTGTGAACGGACACCGACCGAGTTTCGGCCGAGGTCCGACCGATGTGGGACCGAGCCTTGGAAAATATAGTACCGGTGGGTGACCGATGTAAGGGACAGTGGCCGAAGCTCGGCCGGACATCGGCCGGAACTCGCTCGCTCCAGTCCGTGTACAACATTCAGCTAGTTGTGTTTACACAAGCAACATCTCACACGAGCAACATCAGGATTGCAATGTGTACTCACTCACATACCAGGCAGGTTGGATATATATGCAGTGATGTAATAGCTGACCATCGCCCCACCCCCCCCCCCCCCCCCCGCCCAGTCCGAGTTACAACGGCCGAACATCGGCCGGGCAGTGTTCAAAGAACGTTTACAACCCGTCTGTTGATCGCACGGTGTCCTGTAACCTGCTCGGGTACCGGCCGTATACCCCCCGATGTCCGATCGACCACCGGCCGGTAGTTACTACCACATAGGCCGAAAAAATCTCCCCTGTTAAGACAGACTCCGTACGGTCATCTACCGGTGTTTGGTCGAACGCCTGTAGATTTCCGGACCGAACCCGTTCACGTCACCGAGCTATGCCTCCGATGAGGGGAACTCGGCGATACCCCAAAAATCTACCGAGCTCCACCGATGCCGGACATCGGTCGGGCTATGTGACCTAGGCTTAAAGCATAATCACACAATGTGCTAGTAGGAACAGTGAAGGGAACTGACTGGCCCAACATGACCTTAGCTGTTGACTGGGTATTGAAACAAAAACTGTATCAGAGAACCCTTTTGTTCTGTTTATTCTGTTGCAGTGTGTTGGAGTTTATCTGACTTAATATCAGGGAACTTCAATTAAGAAGGGCAAGAGGTTATTCCCTACTGTTTAATTGCTTCAAGCCTAGCTGACACTAGAATTTACTAGAATTTAATGATGCATCAAATGAGCTAAGAATCTGCCTACATGTACGAGTATAGTGCATCTTGCTTGGTTGAAGAAGAAGAAGAAGAAGAAGAAGAAGAAGAAGAACAAGAACAAGAAGAGAGAGAGAGAGAGAGAGAGAGAGAGAGAGAGAGAGAGAGAGAGAGAGAGAGAGAGAAATCCAGATAAAAATAGGGGCTAAATTGCCCTTTATGAGACATTATCACTGTACTGGCTAAGAATGAAGTAAAATTTATTTATCTGTTTATTTATTTTCAGTTTGTTCGTTTCATTTGAGGTTTAACGTCCCCGTCTACATTGTAAATGTCATTTTGGAGAGGTTGCATCCAATCTTGTGGGAATTTTACCAGACGTTGAGATGAAATGTGTGTTGAGATGAAATGTCAAGCCCTGTTGCCGAATGAAACCAATATGGTTTATAAGCATGGACGCTCCGACTCGCACCGCTTTTCCTGGGCAGGCTTAGATCCTCAAAGCGGTTTTCCAGTATTCGTGTGCGGGTCGTATTTAGCTCTGCGTGGAAGCATCGTGCAGCCCATCTATTTCTTCAAGCCCCGATGGGCGGGGGCCTTATTTATTTTAAGTATAATGGCCCACTGCGAGGCGGTTGAAACCAGTACCCACAATCCATCTTTTTTGCCGAAATAAGAAAAATAATGTATACCCCTGCAAACCCCAGTTTTACTGTATACAAGAAAAACGCCAAATGGCATTATGGACGGGTTTTTTTAAAAAGGTTTACCAAAAGGTAATCCGAAAAAGGTAAACCGGGACGCGGACGCCCGGCCGCCCGGCCGCCCGCCCGACCGCCCGCCCGCCCGCACGGACATCGCTATTCTAAAGGACGGAAGTTTTCCTTGAAAAAACCCGTCAAAAAAGTGGGGTCAAAATTATATAGGCGTGCTTTCCTGATGATGAAATGTATTCGCTAGATGGCAAACGGTGTAGAAGCCATCTGATCTGGACCTACATTGTTTGCAAAGGTAGACATTTTCGTGTTCAACGGGATAAGGACTAACAAAGGACAGACAGACGCACAGAACCATAGCAACACAATGTGTCTCCTCCCCTTTCAGGGGAAGGGGCATAATAATAATAAAATAAATAAATAAATAAATAAATAAACTGTCAATGAAAAAAATGAACCTATAAATTCCGTCGTTGAGACTGATCTTGAAATCTTTTCCTAGTCATTCTTTCCCTTCCTCTGATTCAAGAAGTGCTTTTGGTGAAAAGGGTGTGTGCACGTATACTCAAAATAAATAAATAGATAAATAAACTTTACTTCTGTTATCGGCTCCGCCCATCGGGGCTGGCTGGATGATGTTTCCATGCAGAGCTGAAACCGACCCGCACACGAGTACTGGTAAACTGCTTATAGGATCTAAGCCTGCCCAGGCAAAGCGGTGCGAGTCGGCCAGTCCATGCTTATAAACCCTATTGGTTTCATAATTGGGCGGCAGGGCTTGAGATGTCGTTTCATCTCAATGTTGGGTAAAAGCCCCACAAAATTGGAAGCAACGTCTCCAAAATGACCTTTACAGTGTTGACGGGGACGTTAAACCTCAAATCAAACAAAATTACTTCTGTTACTCAGAGATATTCTTAGCCAATGGCCCAATGCAGTGATAATGTCTCCCAAAGGGCAATTAAGCCCCTATTTTCTTCAAGACCGACCCTAGCTATCTAATTGCTTAATCAGTGGCATTCGAGAGAAATGGCCATCAATCTGACTTTAATATAATTTATGTTGTTGTACTGGTCAGTTGTAAGTTGATTTCTTACACAGTGTTGCAATATGTAACTGATGTCAATGGCATGTACTTTGGTTTGTGTTTTACGGCCCTTTCAAGATTATTTCACTCATATCGAGTCGATCGTTAATCAGAGGTGGGCGGAAACCGGAGTACCCGGAGAAAAACCACCTGATCTTCCGTTGCAGAACTTGGCGTCTCGTACGTGACCCCAGCGAGGCTCGAACCCACAGCGGTGAAAGACCTAATGACTAAGAGTCAGCGAGGTATGTACAAGATAGCCTGCCCCCAACAAAACGACTGAATACTTTTTATATGTACATGTCTGGGCAAACAATGCAGACCCAGATCCGAGAGGAGCAGTAAAAGGATCTGCATTCTTTGACATATGACGCCTATTCAAATATATTGGTAAAATGTTTGCACCAAAATAAATAAATAAATAAATAAATAAATAAATAAATAAATAAATAAATAAATAAATAAATAAAAATAGAACCAAACTGTTCAGATAAAAATCGTGATATTTTTCATGTTTTTGCTCGAAATACAGACCGTGGGCACTCGAGAGAATCGCCTCGGTGAGGCTGTTTTTATGACTACCCACAATCTATGTTTTTGAGATAAACATCCTGATAGTTTTCATGTTTCTGCTCAAACCACAGACCGTGAACACTCAATAGAATCGCCTCGGTGAGGCTGTTTTTACGATTACCCACAATCTATGTTTTTAAGCAGAAAAAGAAAAATAATGCTTATCCGAGTCAACTCCAGTTTTACTATTTAAAAATGGGGGTTAAGGGGTCAGAATTATATAGATGTACTCGTAATTTGTGACAATATACAGACCGCGAAGGTAAAGAAAATAAAAGCCAAATGTGAGCCAAGCCCCCCCCCCCCCACCCCCCACCCCACACACGAAAATAGCCGTGTTTTCACCATCCAAACGACCCTGCTTCAGACACTGACTCTACTAGTTTTATCAATAAAGAACAAAATAAAAATTAAAACACCAACCCTACCATTTTCAATACCCGATCCTACCCAGGGCCGTCTCTGCATTTTCCCATATTATTTTTTGCGTTTTAAGTACATTCTTTTAGTTTTTGCCATTTAGTACCTTCAAAAAATACAGAGCTGACTTTTTTGAGCATTTAAAATGAATTATGATATACAATCAAAGTCTCAACATGACAACTTTATTGACAAAAAACATGTACAAAAACAAAAATACATAAAAAATACAAGCCCGATCCTGTATTTTTCGAGGGGAAAAAAAAATTAAATAATAAAAAAAAGTTTCTCGCACCTACTGACCAAACTTTTTTTCAGCATGATAGTAGAAGCACAACTAAGTTTTACGCCTAGGTCAAGATATCAAACACTTGTTCTTAAACATCGAGGCGGCTGCGTTTTTGTGATTGTCGTATTTCAAATCCGCAAAACGCGTTTGTGTCACACACTCAATGCGTATTGTTTTTCAATAAGTCCATCTGCGTCAGCATGCATACGCAATGTGTATTGTTTATCGATACTTCCAATGCGTCTGCATGATTAAAACTTCACAATACGCGCATTGCGTATTGGTTTCATATACGCACGATGCTTTTGCACACGTAAACTTTGTCACACACGTATTTGCGTATTTTTGTTTATTTTGGCGACTTTTTCCTGTGGACTGGTTTGTGCTTTTCCTGGTCGCAAACCCCGAAGACATACTTGTGACGTGAGGTTGCAGTGGAAACTAGCAGCACACGCTGATACTGTAACAAACGTCAATTAGGGGATACCTGTATTCAAAATTGTCATTTGGGAGGTAAATCGGCGGTTTTACGGTCGGAAATATCGTTTTCCGGCGACGCGTCAGCGGAGCCGTAAAACGGAACGACGATTTACATCCACAAACGACGGTTTTCAATAAAGTTATCCCCATTCTAATGCACTTACTAACTTGTTTTGTTTAACAGAATGTTCTTTTTACTCAAAACGGCAAGCGCAGTGAGCTACGTAAAACCAAACACCGACCAATGGAAAGCGACGTTACGTGATGGCGTTGGGTTTCCGACAGTATACCCATTCGGATTGTTTACGTTATCCAACCAGACGTCACATACGCAAATGTATTAGAATTAAAATTATAAGATGCTACGGTGTCCACACCTTATCTCAAGGTAATCTATGCTTGTTTTGGAGTGGCACTGCCCAGTTGTCACGTCCAGCCGGCCAGTTTACCTAACCACATTTTTTTCTGGTAAGGCCTCAGATTCTATGACGGTTCCAGCGTAAAGGCTTACTGAGAATTAGAGAGGATCTAATTTTATGTAATGTTGGTTGGTGCTTGATGCTCTGTCTATGGTCGGGTCCATCAGAGTCTAACTCTTGGTCTTCTTTTGCTCCAGCATTTCAGTGGTTTCTTGCTGTCGAGTCCTCATCGTTGTTTCATCTCTGTGGTTGTTTGATTTTTGTGTTCACGGAGATGTTGCACTGATGAGTAAGGAGGCCTTCATGCGGACAAAGTATTTGTCTAAATTGCGACGGATTTAAGGGCGAGGATTGTTGTCACGTAAAATCGCTTTAAGGCCCTCCACTCCCCCACCCCCATCCCAAGTGGGATTCGTTTCACTGACCATTCGAAGGCGGTTCTACTGTCGCGGTTTATTTTTGTTATGCTTTGTCTTTGAGTGTATGTATCGCTTATATTATTTTGTTTCGGATAGCAAATTGGCCGTTTTGTGGGAAAGTAACTGTCCTTTTGACTTTCCGCTACTCATGTTTCCATAAGGCTCTAGTTGTTCCATCTTTTTGTTTCTGTCCCTTTAGTGTCTCTGATGGGAGCTGTGGGTTAATTGTATCGATTCCTGATCATTGCCTTCACTTATATATTTAATACATGTACATAACCGGTTATTTACCAGAGCAGTGCACATTCTTTCACAAGAAATTGACATCTGTCCAGCGGAAGTGAGAGAATGACCGTAAGAAATCACGAACAGATGTTGCCTAACCGACGGGGATCAATCTCTCGATGTCCTGGACACAAGTAATGTGCGCATCTCATCTCGAAAACACGCCTATATAATTTTGACCCGACCCCCCCCCCCCCCCCCCCCCCACGTAAAACGGTTTTACAGCGGTGAACCTTATTTTTCTTATTTCTGCTCTAAAATATAAGATTATGGGTAGGCGTTAGAACCGCCTCCATGAGGCGGTTCTAACGAGTACCCACAAACTATATTTTGAGCAGAAATAAGAAAAATAGCACTATTTTTCATCTTAAAATTTTCTTTTTTCGGCGGTAAAGTTTACAATGTATTTTATAGGCGTGTTTTCGCGACTGAGCCACCGAGGCCGGCTTATCATCGGTACACAACTCGTTAAGTGAAAACGACAGTTTGCGAGATCGATCTCACACATCTGCTGTTTCTTTAGGTGAGAGCCGCCGCTAACGTTGTTAACACGTAAAATCAACTCAGCGATAATATTAACACTAGATCGAATCGGCCCCACGCCTATCGGGGCTTAAAGAAATAAATGGGCTGATGCTTCCACGCAGAGCTGAAACCGACCGCACACGACTACTGGTCAACCGCTAACCGCTAAGAGGATCTTAGCCTGCCCAGGTAAAGCGGTGCGAGTCCATGCTTATAAACCATATTGGTTTCATTGGGCGAAATGTCGGGTAAAAGTTGGAAGCAACGTCTCCAAAATGACATATACAGTGTTGACGGGTACGTTAAATATGTTCTAGAAAGGGTTATTCTTTGGAAGCATGGAATACACCACAGAACTGGCAAATATGGAGTGTACATGTTTTTTTTGGGCCAGACAAGCTAGTTTCGGCCAATTAGGCCTCATCAGTGACTCTCAAATATTTTCAAAATTAAATAATGGAATCAATGATCCCGAAGGACAAGAAAATATAAACTACACTATGATGTAGGGCAGGGAGACTTTTTACGGCCGCCACACATTCCCAGACAACAGCTGTAGTACGTTAAATATGTTCTAGAAAGGATTATCCTTTGGAAGCAAGCATACACAACAGAACTATAAAATATGGAGTGTACATGTTTTTTTACCAGACTACCTAGTTTCGGCCAATTAGGCCTCATCAGTGACCCGCAAATATTTTCAAAATTCAGCAATGGAATCAATGATCCCAAAGGACAAGAAAATATAAACTACACTATGATGTAGGGCAGGGAGACTTTTTACGGCCGCCACACATTCCCAGACAACAGCTGTAGTACGTTAAATATGTTCTAGAAAGGATTATCCTTTGGAAGCAAGCATACACAACAGAACTATAAAATATAGCCTGTACATGTTTTTTGACCAGACTACCTAGTTTCGGCCAATTAGGCCTCATCAGTGACCCGCAAATATTTTTAAAATTCAACAATGGAATCAATTATCCCAAAGGACAAGAAAATATAAACTACACTATGATGTAGGGCAGGGAGACTTTTTACGGCCGCCACACATTCCCAGACAACAGCTGTAGTGACGTTAAATATGTTCTAGAAAGGGTTATCCTTTGGAAGCAAGGAAGACACCACAGAACTGTAAAATATGGAGTGTACATGTTTTTGGGCCAGACTAGCTAGTTTCGGCCACTTAGGCCTCATCAGTGACCCTCAAATATTTTCAAAATTCATCAATGGAATCAATGATCCCAAATGACAAGAAAATATAAACTACACTATGATGTAGGGCAGGGAGACTTTTTACGGCCGCCACACATTCCCAGACAACAGCTGTATAGTGACGTTAAATATGTTATAGAAAGGGTTAAACCTCAAATCAATCAAACAAAATAACACTAGGTCGCATTCGGGGCGTCTTTAAGCGAAGTGTTCATACCCAGAGGGAACAACCAATAATAGAGCATGATGTCGTAACCATTAGTTTGTTTGCCCGTGTTTGCAACACAAAAGAATCCTCCACAGCAAGTAAGCGCAGTCGGTGCATTAGATCATAAAAGAATCAAACATACTCTTAGGACTGTGGCTGTTCTTGTAAATAATTCGATACCAGCTTATTAAATCTACCATTGTTAAAACAGCGTCGGCGAAGCTTTCGAAGGCTGTTCAATGTTTTTAGGTGAAATTAGTCCACCGATGAGATGCAGGTAAATGTATTAAGCGTTACCAACTGAAATATGTCGTCTGTAGACTCAAAATGTACATAGAGGATCTTACACGAGTGTTCATGTATTATTGAATTTATTAAACGAGTTGAGGAAAAGGGATAAAATGCGAGGCTTTGCCGAACATTTTATCTCTTTTCCTCAACGAGTTTAATAAATTCAATAATACATGAGCACGAATGCTAGATTCTATTTATCATATGACATTTAAAACGCATTATATTCAGGATTGCTTACAAAAATAACAATATTCCGCCATTAGTAAACGCGACGTCGTTAAGGACGTCGTACATGTAACATTACGGGACGTATCTAGCTTATTTGCATATTTAATCCACCAGTGGCTTATCGAAAATATTACATGGAATTAATACACTCTCAAACGCGACGTCATATGATAAATGTACATTTGAGAAATGAATTTTATTTTTCAGCTGTTCATGGAAGTATGAACGCAGTGGGTCGCGTGCAAAGTAAATGTAAACTTTGCTAGCCACCCGTTGTCGTTTATTTTTATATTTACATTCTATGCCCCTCAATACTGGGTGAAAAAAATGCTTAAAAGCTGAAAAACATTTACACGCTGTTTTTCTACAATGAGCGGAAGAGCGTTGACGTCACCAACGCCCGTAGAGAACAATTGTTTAGACTAACCTCACTGAAAATCACGTGACTCGATGCGTTCATGGACGTATGAACTGCATTATTTTCTATAGGTTTACATTAGGCTTTACACTGGAAATGTAAATATAGCTAGTTTGAAGCATTTTATCTACCCTATTCGCTACTGAATCTCTGCTCTGACGTAGGTTGTTTTGTTTGTTTGATGTGTGGTTTAACGTCCCCATCAACACTGTTTAGGTCATTTTGGAGACGTTGCTTCCAATTTTGTGGGACATCTCAAGCCCTGTCGCCCAATGAAACCAATAGGGTTTATAAGCATGGACGGTCTGACTCGCACCGCTTTACTTGGGCAGGCTTAGATTCTCTAAGCGGTTTACGAGTACTTATGTGCGGCCAGTTTCAGCTCTGCCTGGAAGCATCGTGCAGCCCATCTATTTCTTCAAGCCCCGATGGGCGGGGCCGCTGATAAAGGTAATCACCCTTGATACTGTTAAGTGAAATGTTATTTGAAATTACCGTAAATCCCGTTTTCACAACACCACTGAAAATCTTCATTTTACTTTATTTAACGTTTTTTTTTTTGTTGTTTTTGTTTTTTTCGCGCACTATACTTGTGTAGTTCGCCTGGGTAAATAAGTTCTGAATAGTTAGATCCTTTGGAAGCAAAGAATAAACCAAATAAAGGTTTTATTGAGTCTGTTCATGACCAGTACTGAAATGTGCAACCCCGGTCACTCCCTCTTGCGCCCGCTTAAGCAGAACTCTATTTTCAAAATAATTCAAACTGAACCTTAGGATCCCAAAGGACCAGCCAATATAATCTGCACTATGATGATGTACGTGGAGGCGTTTTAAGGCCGCCTCACGGCACAGCACTAGCTGCAGTGACGATAAATAAGTTCTACACTATAGGGAACAAAGTACTAGAACCCCCTTCTCAGAAGGATCCTATTTTTATCAGAGAATTCAATTTATCAGCCTCTTAACAGTGATAGAATTCGTTAAATAAACGCCAATTGATGGCTGAAGAACTTATCTCTAATATCACTTACTTGATGTTTATACATGCAAAAGAGGTGCTTTTTGAATCATGAACCGTTGTTATAGTGGTTTGTTTCAACTGTTTGAATAAATGATATGGTATCACCTATAGGCAGATATCATACCCACAGCACTGAGTTAAAGCTGGAGCTTGTATCTAGCAGTGAATCTCCCATCAGCGGTCATCAAAAATGACTTGTGTTAATAATCGGATTTCATGACCATGCTGCCTGAAATTTCATAACTTCTACCTTGTTCCTATAAGTATGTAGAGTAAGATCCTTTGGAAGCAAAGAATACACGGAATAAACGAAAATAGCAGACTCGTTTTTATTGAGTCTGTTCATGACCGGTACTGAAATGGGCAACAACGGCCAAGCCCTCTAGCGCCCGGTAAGAACAGAATTTCTATCCAAGACTAAAACCATGGATTTTTCTATATGGTGTGTATTTTTTGCTATTTACTAACAATAAACACACGGGGTATTCGACTACTTGGAACGCAGACGGATACCAAAAACGCCGACTGTTTACCTTGGATTTGAAAGAGGGTGAGTCGATAAAATCATGTTTTTTGCGACCCTATTAAAAAAATCAGTTTTGATTTTTTGCTGTATTCTTCTGGAACTGTCACAGCTGTTGCGTAATGGTGCTTTAAGCTTCGATAGATTACATGAAAGCGTCTTTACAGACAACTAAAATGCAAAACATGCACAATTTCTAAAAGAATTAGTGTAAGTACCAGAAATGAAACCGATTTATCCAAAGATGTCATTGTAACTTGAAAGAGAAATAGTCCTTGTTAAAAAATAAACTCCTATATACTTGTGCCATACGTTGCTCGGGCAGCAATAAGCATGGACTTGAGTGCACCATGCTGAAAGAAGATAATATTTACGACAGACGGATTTCTTTGATGTTACCATGAAACGCAGACGATGGATACCAATGACGGATTTACAATTAATGGCTAAATCAATGCCTACTTCCATATCTCCTTAATTTTGAGGTCCAAAAAGCACGGTTATGAACAGTGTTGAATATTTCCCATGTGGTATTTAAACAACGATGGTGAAAATAGCGTAAGACGAGTAAATGTTTACTCTCTCTCTCTCTCTCTCTCTCTCTCTCTCTCTCTCTCTCTCTCTCTCTCTCTCTCTCTCTCTCTGCATGTGTATGGTATAGGGACTATGAATTTCAACGACTTCCATTTCAGGAAATGTTTGGATAGTTCATGTTTCCTATTCTTACATAAGTGTCTTCAGAAGATAACTGATGAAGAGGAACAGTCAGAGAGCCTTTCCTTGGTTCTAATATTTTTTTACTATAATAGTTCCACATTTTATTGAATAAAATAATAAAAAATAGCCATCGAAGAGATGGCAAATCCCCCCGACCAAAAGCCAATATGGCCTTCAGAAGATTGTTCACCAATAGAAAGTGCACCAGAATTAAACCAGCATTATATCACAAAAGTTACTGCAGTTATGGCATTCACAAGAATAAACTGTCAGGTGAGATAACTAAAAAAACCAGGGCACTCAGAATTGTGGTTCTTGCGCATGACATGCCTGCTTAAGCTCATGTATTTCTGTACAAAGTACCATCAATATATCTAAAAGGGTATTTGAGATATGATGATCAGAAGCTGATCATTCTGTTATATTGGAAAGGTAGGTAACTCCAATACCACAGCACCAACAGTTGTGTTTCTTGCACATGATACCCCTTCTGTACCTTGTATACAATTGCGCCAAGTTCCTTGAATATATCTCAAAGGGGGTTGGACTTATGGTCATCACAAGGTTATATTGGCAGGGGAGAATACTCAAAAGCCAGAGCACCCAGAGTTGTAATTCTTGAGCATGACATACTTGCTTAACCTCATGTACATCTGCATCAAGTACAACCAATATATGTCAAATGGTATTGGAGGTACGGTGATCACAAGGTAATCAGACTGTTATATTGGAAGGGGAAATAATTCAAATATCATAGCACCCAGAGTTGTGGTTCTTAGGCATGAAGTGCCGTCTCAACCTTGCATACAAGTGGCCATCACAAGGTTATATTGTCAGGGGAGATTATTAAAAAACCAGGGCACCCAGAGTTGTGGTTCTGGCACGTGACACACCTGCTTAAACTCATTTTTAACTGTACCAAGTACCACGAATATGTGGCCATCACAAGGTAGTGATTCTATATTATTGGAAGGGGATGTAACTAAAAAACCATCGCACCCAGAGTTGTGGTTCTTATGCATGACACACCGTCTCGGCCTTGTGAACAAGTGTGCCAGGTATCATTAATATATCTTAAAGGGTATTGGAGTTATGGCCATCACAAGGTATTCACTCTATTTTATTGGAAGGGGAGATAACTCAAAAACCATGGCAACCAGAGTTGTGGTTCTTGTGCATGACACGCTGTCTCAGCCTTGTGAACAGCTGTGCCAGGTGTCATCAATATATCTCAAAGGATATTGGAGTTATGGCCACCACAAAGTAATCGTTCTATTTTATTAAAAAGGGAGATAACTAAAAAAATATGGCATCCAGAGTTCTGGTTCTTGCGCATGACACGCCGTCTCAGCCTTGTGAACAATTGTGCCAAGAACCATCAATGAATCGCGAAGGGTATAGGAGTTATGGCCATCACAAGGTTGCGTCTACGGACGGACGGACGGACAGATCGACGGACGCCAGGCTGATCGCTATATCCCCCGAACCTATTCGGTCGGGAGATAAAAAGAGAAATTACAACTCACAGAGGATTTTCCAGATAAATCATTCATAGAGGATTTTCCAGATAGACCACAAATCGCCTGATAAATGTTCGAGGTTTCATGCAAGTATTCTAATGTTTGACGTTTCATTCCGTTATTCTATTTAGAAGTCTATCTCTAGACCCAAGCAAGTTTTTTCTTCGGATGTTTGTGAAGGGCAGGAAACTGAAGAGGCAGGAAACTAAAAAAGTCTGATCGACAGTGGTGGTTCTTTTGCAAATATATGTATATGCGCATTTAAACTTCTAAAGGTCCGCATTTGTTGGCGGTTTCGTTCAGATAGTCTATATTAACCATATCGTCTCTCACTGCTGTGGGTTCTAACCTCGCGCGGGTCACATTTGAGACGCCAAGTTCTGCAACGGATTGTCAGTAGTAGTAGTAGTAGTAGTAGTAGTAAGAAGAAGAAGAAGAAGACGAACCGCTACACAAATAAAAGTGGCGGATTTTATCCGAGACGATCGTGTATAGGAAATGTGAATGCAATCCGTCAAAACTGTTCGTGAGAAAGCAGGTTTCAACTGCTGACAGATAGATGTTGCTCCAACCTGTTCATGTTCAAAAACTGTTGTGCATCTGCAGGCTATTGCACAAAATGCGTGATACTTCTTAATTTCTGTCATTCTTAGCAAACTCTGGACATTCATGACACTGTTTGTTCGAAATATTTAGACATGTTGCGCATTCATTCCATCACATGTCATATTAAATCATTTCCGCACCGAGATGCATCTGAAAGCAATCAGATTGTACAGCTGCACATGTTGATATGATTCTTACCTGGTCGCAGGCGCCTTTCATGATGCATGTACCCATATATGACAACCAGAATCTTCCACATAACAATACTTGACAGGCGGGTTTCTCCTTTGTTTTATTTGTTGTAAGTTTTTTCAAATAGACTGGCCGTTTAAGCAAACGGTGTACGTAGACAAATCACCGATTTTGCGGCGTCTCAACTTGATCTGCATTGTCATATTTGACAAATATTGATCTCATACTACACAGCTTCATCGCTCAGACAGCTGACCAAATATTTACACTTACGCCCTGAGTTTCTGCCACTTTCATCTTTGAATTTTGCGGAAAAAAAATGCATAGTTGCTATTATGTTAGATGTACGGAACCCTGGAAGGGACATGCTTTTTTTTATTATTTTATAAGTTGTGCAAACAAGATAATATTTTGTTCGCACAACTTCCCAAGCTCTATGTTGTGCAAACAAGATAATATGTTGTGCGAACAAGATATTATCTTGTGCGCACAAGATAATATGTTGTCCGCACAAGATAAATTATGTTGTCCACACAAGATAAATTATGTTGTCTACACAAGATAATATCTTGTGCGCACAACATATTATCTTGTTCGCACAAGATAATATCTTGTTCGCACAACTTAATATCTTGTTCGCACAACATATTAAAACAAATCATGTCCCTTCCCGGGTTCCGTAAAGATGCTTCAATTAAAATCATCGAAATGCGAGATATAGACAGCTCCCAATGAGAGGTCTCATTTCGGCATACTGTGCATAGGCATCTGTAAAAACACCATGCTTTACATGCAGGTACTTTGTATTCATTCCGTTTCGGTATTATATCCCATATATGTCAATTAGAAGCCTCCGTGGGCAGAGGATAATCTACTCGCCTCGCGAACCAGTAGTCGTGGGATCGATTCCGGGCTTCACCAGACTTTCGGGCGAGTCTTTAAACAGAGGTTCCGTCTCCATATGATCTTGTTGTTGGTGGGGACGTAAAACTCAAACGCAATCGCCTATCGGGGTTTGAAGAGATAGATGGGCTGCATGATGCATCCACGCAGAGCTGAAACCGACCGCACACGAGCACTGGTAAACCGCTTAGAGGATCTAAGCATGCCCAGGCAAAAAGATGCGAGTCGGACCGTCCATGCTTATAAACCCAATTGGTTTCATTGGGCGTCAGGGCTTGAGTTTCCATTTCATCTCAATGTCGGGTAAAAGTTCCAAAACATTGGAAGCAGCATCTCCGAAATGACCTAAATAGTGTTGACGGGGACGTTAAACCTCAATTCAAACAAACAAATATTCTGGCAATATTTAATTTTGGACAACTGTTTGGGCATTCATTCTTTTCTGCTAAAGGGGGTGGGGTGAGGGAAACAAACTATTCTTCGTATGTTTTAATCCATATGTGACATGGAGTCTTCCACCTAGTAAGTTTGGAGTTGTCACTTCCTATTATTAGGGTGTCAGGTTTGTTTTTATTTGTGGCAAATTTTACAAAAATGAATTTTCTTTTAGCAAACAATGTAGACCCAGATCAGACGCCGTGTCTGATCTGGATCGGCACTGTTTGCTAATATCCCAGAAGAGGGCATATATGGGTTAATTATATTGCCATTCGTTCAGGTGCGTCATTCTTTCCCGACATTTTTCTATAAATTTCACATTGTTTATCTAATAAGACCGATTCGTAATTTCGTAGGACCCGATCCTACAAACACGTACCACACACTGGAACAACGCCATATCAACGTCGTTGCAATAATGTTTGTTTGATTTGAGGTTTTACGTCCACGTCAACACTGTAAAGGTCATTTTGGAGACGTTGCTTCTAATTTTGTGGGACTTCTACCCGACATTGAGATGAAATGACATCTCAAGCCCTGTCGCCCAATGAAACCAATAGGGTTTATAAGCATGGACGGTCCGACTAGCACCGCTTTGCCTGGGCAGGCTTAGATCTACTAAGCAGTTTACCAGTACTCGTGTGCGGACCGGATTCAGCTCTGCGTGGACGCATCATGCAGCCCATATATTTCTTCAAGCATCTATGGGCATTGCAATAATGTATAATCATATTTATCTGTCAAAATAATGAAACAAACTCGTACAGTTCTAATACGATCTGTTTTGAGTTCGAGCCTGGCTCGGGTCACATGTGAGACGCCAAGTTCTGCAACGGAAGGTCAGGTCGTTTTTCTCCGGTTTTCGCCCACCTCTGATTAACGATTGGCTCGACATGAGTGAAATAATCTTGAACGGGCCGTAAAACCAAAACCAAAAAAAAAAAACAAAAAAAAAACGATCTGTTTTGAAATTTAATGTACAGTGAAACTTCGATGACTCAAACACTGATGGCCCATTTACTACGGCCGAGTCGAACTCTTTCTTGAGTCCCTAGAAAGAAAATGCCATAACTGCAGATATAAATATAGTTTGTATAATTGTCTAATTTGATCTTGAAAATGTATGTTTTGTGTACTCACAAGAATCGCCTTCTACATCGAGAATACCCTCTTTGGTCGAGGTACACTGTGGTAAGACTCAGTGTCTAGATTAACTTTCCAATTAAACGAAAACAGAATGTATTTTACTCCTTTTTTATTTTTCCACGCTTGTGGTTTCCACGTCAATGGTAACCATAACTTTGTGCCGTCTGCATTGCGTGGTATCTGTGCGGGTCGTCATTGGTATCCTTATTCGAACACCCTCATCAAGAAATTCACATCTATAATTCTAAAATCCTGCTTTTTGCTAATTCTAATAACGCATGGCAGGTACTCAATACATTAGTATTTTATGCTATTCAGGAAACATTGGAAATTATATACGAATTATTGCTGTAAAACTAAAAAATCTGTCGACTTGCATCAAGCATCTATATTTTGCCGAATAAAAAAGGTCATAATTCGTCATTGACAGAAGGATTTGCATCCACAGTTCGTGGAAAGTATTCCGAGACACTGCGAAACAGATTGCTATCAACATCTGTGGGCATCTATTTGATATATGCCCGTAAAATGCGATTTGTTCAACTCAGCACGAATGTTTGTTGTTGTTTTTCCGTCGGCGTTTTTGGTATCCGTCTGCGTTCCAGGTAGTCGAATACCCCGTGTGATAAAGGTGCAGATCAAATGTCGTGGTATGCAAGAAAAGCACCTTTGGTGGGCAGTCTAAGTCGGCCTTATGATATGGTCATGAGCATGACCTTGACTGTGGCCTAATGTGTATGCCCAGCGTTTCGATGTATACATGTATATATTTATTATCGACTGCAAAAAGATCTAGCAAAACAGCCGTACAAGTGTCAATCTATTGGGCTCGCGTAATCACAGATTGTTTATAACTGCGTCATACTGTTCAAGCATAATAACGAATCAGAAGTAGTTTTGTGCAAAGAGCGTTACCGATGATTGTCTATAGTCCGTTTCGTTTCACGCAAGTTTTTCATAGACGTGTCTCCACAGCATCAGCCCTTATTTTGACGAACCACTAGCTTGTTGATTGATTGATTTGGGGTTTAACGTCCCCGTCAACACTATTTATGGCATTTTGGGGATGTTGCTTCCAATTATGTGAGACTTTTACCCGACACTAAGATGAAATGACAAGTCAAGCCCTGTCGCCCAATGAAACCTAAGGCTTACATGCATTGGGCGGTCTGGCCTGGGCAGGCTCAGCCTTCTAAGCGGTTTACCAGTACTCATGTGTGGTCAGTTTTACCTCTGCGTGACAACATCACGCAGCCCATTTTTTTCTCCAAGCCCCGATGGGCGGTGCGAACTGTCGCTTGTTGTCACCATGTATTATGGACAAAGGGGGAATTAGCCGTTGAATTTCTCCGCGGGCAGAAAACTCAGTTTGCTTGTTGGAGTATACGGTATTTCATACGCAAATGATGTTTGATTTGAGGTTAATCGCCCCCGTCAACACTATGTAGGTCATTCTGAGACGTTGCTTCCAATTTTGAGTGACCTTTACCTCGACATTGAGATGGAATGACATCTCAAGACCTGCCACCCAATGAAACTAAGAGGGTGTACATGCATGGACGGTCCAACACGCATCACTTTGTCTTGACAGGCTAAGATCCTCTAAGCTGTTCCAGTACTCGTTTGCGGTCGGTTTTAGCTCTGCGTGGAAGCATCATGCAGCCCATCTATTTCATTAAGCCCGGTACCACCCCAGCACCGCAAATATTGTGGGTGGGGCCAGCAATATAGATACGGTTTTTGATTTTTTTTTCACGAGGCCGTGCATTCATATGACAATAATGGAAATATGTGTTTAAATCCAGAAGAACTGGTTAGAAAAGACAACTGTGCTATACACCTTTTTTGATTGTTTAGAGGTTTAAAGTCCCCTTCAACACTGTGTAGGTCATTTTTGAGACGTAGTTTCAAATATTGTGGGACTGTTCCGAGTCGGACAGATTATGGTTGTAATGTTAGAGGAAGCAGGAACTGAATACGTGTTCACGCCTGTTTTCGCGCGCACATTAAACCCTGTGGAATTGTGTTTTCAGTACATCAAAAAACTTCTTCACACAAGCGAACTTCGAGCTGCGGTTAAAGACAACCTTCAGTATGCTATTATGACTGCGGTAAACAGAGGTACATCTTCAGATTGTGCTGGATAGCAGATATAAACAATGACACTATCGGGGCCTGGAGAAATAGATTGGGCTGCACGATGCTTCCGCGCAGAGCTGTAACCGACCGAATTGAGTACTGGTAAACAGTTAAGGTCTTAGCCTGCCCAGGAAAAGTGATGCGAGTCGGACCTCTCCTTAAACCCTAACGGTTTTTATGGGCAGTAGGGCGTGATTTGTCATTTCATCTCAATGTCGGGTAAAAATCCCACAACATCGGAAGCAACGTCTCCAAATGACCTTTACAGTGTTGATGGGGACGTTAAACCTCAAATCAAACAAACACTATGCCCAAGTGATTAACCGGGCCTTCCTGGCTTGATGGGTAAGGGCGCTGACTCTTAATCTTTGGGTCTCTAACCGCTGTGATTCGAGCCCCACTCGGATCACATGTGAAACGCCAAGTTCTGCAACGGAAGGTCAGGTGTCTTTTCTCCGAGTACTCCAGTTTTCGCCCGACTCTGATTAAGGATCGCCCCGATATGTGAAATGATTTTTAAAGGTCCGTAAAAGCAGAACAAAAATATCCAAGAGGTAACGGTTAAAAATGTGGCATGCATTTTAGCGGGATTTGGTCCATATAGATATTTTAGCTCACACGTTCTCATTTAGGCTTCCCATCTATTTTGCTTTTCATAATTTTTGTGTCTAGCAACACATACGAATGCACATCTGTCGCACTGAATTCGGTAAAGTTACACTCATGATCGAGTAGCCAACACTTAACGTCCGGCTTCGGTAGCTCAGTCGGATGCGCGTCTGACTGGCAATCAGGACGACGCGGGTTCGATACCTGTCGGTGCCGTTGAGATTGATCATGGAATCTTTCCTACGGTCATTCTCTCCATTCCGATGATTCAAGAAGAGCAGTTGCCAGTTTTTGGCGCACTGGTTAACCGCTTACGTATAATCCTGAGAGAGATTTTTGCATATCTTGTATCTGGTTTTAAGTACATATATTAAAGACCTACCTTGGCGAGGTACCCTCCGTTACTTTGATATTAATTCTCAATGAGTCAGTGCTCCCACAAGACTCACAACTTTGTGATAGTTACGTTCTGTAAGTTCTGTGTACTCGTTTTCCAAATCCAGGAAAGAAACTCTCAGAGTTTGAAACTTACACCTCTTGCAAAAAGTTGCAAAAATTCCCCATTGACGCTTCAATTAAGGAGCAACGGGTGTCCCCACTGAACTCCATGTGGACCTTAAATGTCAACGAGATCTTCTGGGACCATTTTAGATGCCATCACTGATAGCAGATGCCTAACGAGTTGTGATTTAAAGAAATATTCCGCGCCTGTGCCCGTGTAGAGGCCTAAAAGACACTTTTATATGGGCTCATTGGTACGACGGATAGATTGAAACACCCGCTATATGTAAACTAGGCCTGTGATTTGTTAACAAAATGTCAGAAACCAATTTAAGCAACTGACCAGGATTCTGATTAGAGGGTAGTTCCCGCCATATGTAAATAAGAACTAAACGTAAGAAAATAACTGATAAAATTTCAAGTGTTCCACCATGTTTTATTGAAGGACCTATTAACGTATAACCATGATTGATATTTTGTTGCAAGATGAAACGTTGGTCATAAAGATTATCATGTTACGATCTCGAAATGGTCAATGAAACTGTGAAACTACTTTGCAGTTTAACCAAGGCAGAAAATTGCCTCACATTTGCTCCTAACAATAACAGAATGTGGGAATTCAAGAGAGCCGCCTAGTCTTCGTCTTCCATGAAATGGTCAGAATGTGAGAGTGAAGTAGTTCGCCATACTTCTAGTTAAGGTGCCTGAAGCTTTCAGCTTGCTTTGACCAAACAATGGAGTTAGGACTACGCTCGTTCTTATGGTTTTGTCAGTGACGGAGAATCTGATTTTCCTCTACGCTCAATGCCATGACTATGCTATCCGTCATACATGCTGTCTCCTTAATAGCAAGACAGAAGCCTCCGTGGTACAGTGGTTATGCTACTCGCCCTGTAAACCAGAGGTCGCAGGATCGATCCCGGGGCTTCTCCAGACTTTCGGATGAGTCTTTAAACCGAGGCCCCGTCGCCGTATGACCTTAGCTGTTGGTGAGATGTTAAACTCAAACATTCACTCACTCTTTTAGCAAGATACAGAGTGCTCATTCGTTGATTGTCTTGTCTCGACAGAAGACTGTGACAAAGCCATCGACTGAGAGAGAGAGAGAGAGAGAGAGAGAGAGAGAGAGAGAGAGAGAGAGAGAGAGAGAGAGAGAGACAGACAGACAGACAGAGAGAGAGAGAGAGAGAGAGAGAGAAAAAAAAAAAAGAGAGAGAGAGAGAGAGAGAGAGAGAGAGAGAGAGAGAGAGAGAGAGAGAGAGAGAGAGAGTCATTAGAACACTTGCTAAGATTTTCAACTTCGGTTTGTATGGCTCTTTCAGCCGGATGCGTGGCAACAGTGTACACCAAAATTAATCTCAAAACTTTTCTGAATGGTATTTCATCAACATGCTGATGAAAAATCAAGGCATTGAATACCGGTGGGTCGATTGTCTCCGAGTGTAGGCTGGGAAAATAGTCCTGGACATAAAAGGTTATGTTTAACCCTTAAATTCAAGTTTTTTTTAGCAAAATGTGTAGACCTTGATCAGACGCTGCGTTTTGCGTCGTCTGATCCTTAATTGCTGTTCTGTAAGCAAAGTGTCCAGACCCTGATAAGAAGTCGTGTTCTGTGGCGTCTTAGTTGGGTCTACGACATTTGTCAAGCCCGACCCATGGTTCCTGTCCAGATTCTACAGATAACCTACTGCGATAAAATTAACGCTACTATTTTCTATATATAAGTTATATGGGTTTTATGCAAATCAGTGATAGTCACATGGACTTCAGCACTGAAGCGTTTTTATGCCTAGTAACTTTGGGTCGATTGACAAACAATCGACCCATAAAGTTGTTAGTGCTTGAAAGGTCCATGTCTGATTATAGCCTGCGCACAATGCCGATCTTGTCAGAGCTTTTGATGCTCGTGTATATCAACAAAGAGCTTAAAAATTGTGGTTTCTGCCCGTGGCTTTAAAGCTGGCGATAGCTGATAAAACATAAATTGACACATTCATCGCCATAATCATTTTCAGATTTAAACTTCATATACTAAGGCCCCGCCCGTCGGGGCTTGGAGAAATAGATTGAGCGGCATAATCTGAAACCGTCCGTAAACCGCCGAGCATTCCTATTTATCGCTCTCGTCGCGTTTATGAAACAGACTTTAATGACTGTTGTAAATTTCCGTCCAAAAATACCCTCATTCACACACGGCTCACGTCACAATTTGACATGTCAAGTTTGCGCTAGGATCGATCGATTTGCTAAATCTTTCCGCAATGCATAGTATAGCTATTTCTGTTAACCAGTATTTTCTTGTTACAGGTTGAGATAACATATGGTAATTGATATGACAGCCATTTTTAATCAAAAGATATTTTTCATCTTATCTTATATACTATCTTGGTTGTTTATTAACATCTCAAGCAAGCCCCCGCCCATAGGGGCTTGAAGAAATATATGGGCTGCATGATGCTTCCACGCAGAGCTGAATCCGGCCCGCACACTAGTACTGGTCAACCGCTTAGAGGATCTAAGCCTGTCCAGGAACCGCGGTGCTAATAAACCCTATTGGTTTCATTGGGCGACAGGGCTTGAGATATCATTTCATATCTATGTCGGGTAAAAGTCCCACAAAATTGGAAGCAACGTCTCAAAAATGACCTTTACAGTGTTGACGGGGACGTTAAACCTCAAATCAAACAAACAAACAAACATCTCAAGCTGATCACACTTCTGCCCCCACCGATTGACAGTTTCATTTTGGCGTGTGTTTTTTTTTTTTTAATCTCAAGCAGATGAACACACAAAAAGTATTTTTATTTGTCTGGATGAGGTATTGTCGACCCCACCTGACCGATCTCAGACTGATCGGAACCCCGGCTTAACCTCGGTTCCGACTTTTCCGGACACTCCTCGGGTTTGAAACGCCTGTATCGAATCCATGCTCTTGCGATAACACGCCTTTTATATATAATTTCGACCCTCTTAAACCCCACTTTTATACAGTAAAAGTGGGGTTTACAGGGGTATACATCATTGTTCTTATTTCTGCTCAAAACATATATTGTGGATACTCGTTAGAACCGCCTCGAAGAGTGTGTGTGAATTCGGGTTTAACGTCGCTTCCAACAATTTTTCAGTCATATCAGTGACATCACGACGGTGTCTGGTTGCGACAGGGAGCGCAATGCTCACTTTTATAGTGCTGCCTCACTGAAGTATCATGTCCCAGAAACATTACATGATACCACACCCAGTCACATTATCCTGACACTTGGTCGACCAGTCCTAGCTCTACCCCGTAAATCTGAGTGCCAAGCGAGGAACAGCTAGTACTATTCTTAACGACTTTGGTATGTCGCGACCCGGGATCGAGCCTGTGACTTCCCGTTCCCCGGAGCGGACGCTCTGCCAACTGAGCTAACGGGGCCGATCCCGCCTCGAAGAATCTATGTTTTGAGCAGAAATATGAAAAATATCGGAATTTTTATCTGAAAATTTTCATATTTTGGTGGGGAAACATCAATGTATTTGAACAGGCGTGTTTGCCGGCCTCGGTAGCGGATGTCCGTCTGACTGGTGATCAGGAGGACCCTTTAGGGGAGGCAACTCCTGCAAAAGAAATTTAGTCTCCCATGGCAATAAGGGTCATCTCTTAAAGGAAAGAATTTGCGCCTAAAGAGCAGACCCCTTTTTCAGTGAGACAGAGCTTATAGAAAGCAAACAGGAAGTCACGAAAGTTGTCTCCCTTTAAAAAATGGCGGAAAAATCTACAGATGTTCCCTTTCCCCTTAATTTATTTGTTTTGAAAAGGAATTTTCAAGAGTATACAGTCGAACTTCGATGGCTCGAATCCCGTTGGGACCATGGAAATTTGTTCTAGACAGCGGTAGTTCGAGCCACGGCGTGTTACTACGAGGGTCGTTCAATAAGTATCCGGCATTACCTACTTAAGAGTTACGCTTGGCTTCTTCGTTTTCCACATAGTCACCCCGCAGCAACAAGCACTTCCTACATCGATGTTCCAAGGCTGAAAGTCCATTTTTGTATAGAATTTTTGTAGAATTCAGGGTCTTTATAGGCAAACCAACACCCCAACCGCTGCCATAAACTTTTCATCTGACCGGAGATTGTCGAGTTTGAAAACAAAAAGTAATCACTGGGTGCCAGATCAGGAGAATACGGTGGATAGGGTAAGGGTTTGAAACCGTTCCGCTTCATTACGTCCACTGAAACTTTGCAAGTATGGTCTCTAGCATTGTCGTGTTGCAACAGCACACCTTTTGTAATTTTTTCACGCCTCTTCTGTACTATAGCTGCACGTAACTGGTCCAAAATATCAGCATAATAGTCCTAACTATAGTTTGGCCATAAGGTAAATAGTCCACCTTAGAACCCCATTGCTATTCCAAAACACAGTTGTCATGACCAACTGAAGACTGAGTCTTGAATTTCTTTGGACGCGGTGAAGCGTGACCAGTCCATTGTTTACTCTGCTGTGTAGTCTCAGGATCAAAGTGATGGATCCAAGTTTCGTCCCCGGTAACAATTCTTTCAAGAAAGTCTTCCGGATCATAATCATGTCTTTCCAAAAGTGGCTCAGACATTGACACTCGGACAGCTTGTTGTTCTTTACTAATGCATTTTGGCACCCACCGCTCATGCCCAGCCGTTCATGTAAAATGGTAAAAGCGCTCTAATCTTCTACCATTTCTGAAACTTTCATTCGCCCGACTTGCTTTACTTGTTCCCTTAGATTTTCACTAGTGACGTTATTAGTAGCGTTCACAGGTCTTCCACTACAGTGCTCGTCTTTCAAGGTTACTCGACCACGTTTAAAACCAGTCACCCAGTTTTTAACAGTAGAATATGAAGGAACAGTCTTTCCGTAAACCTCACACAATTCCCCATAAATTTCCTGGTTCCTCGTATTTTTCAAAACTAGGTACACGTATCTAATCACTGCTCTGTACTCATTGCACTTTGTGAAGAAAATCAGCAACGCTGACCCCTGACATGTTATTTTACCTCATACTAGACTGATTGTTTGTTTGACCAGTTTCACCGTATTTCATCAGAAAAATAGAGCCATAAAGCCTAAAAAACCAGTGGTCGTAGGTTCGTTTCACGGCTTCTTACTATCGGATAAGTCTTTGAACCGAGAGCCCCGTTTCCGTGTGTCCGCATAGTATTTAGTGGGACGCAAACCTTAAACAAACAAGAGACATATAAGAATATAAGAATCTTATATGGGTGTGAGGGGTGGATGGAAAAATCCGTCCCGAGGGACACTGTCCGGCATCACGAGGCTTGCCGAGTGATGCCGGACAGTGATCCCAAGGGACGGATTTTTCTATCCACCCCTCACACCCATATTGGATTCCTTTTTCTTGCATACCTTCCATTTCTTAGCGCGGATTTAAATGCTGCAGTCACTTCGGTTACCAATGTCCGCCATATTGTGTTGACACTGCAGGAATGTTTAGTGACGTCACTTAACCTGCTGTGACGTCAACCTTAACGAGGCGCATACGAGGTCGTAATCATAAATTTCTATCCCAGGGTAAAATCACGGATTTCCTTGTCTTGTGTGCAAGAAAACAATATCCCACATAGGTGTGTTTCATGTGTCCTACTGTACAAACTTTATGCCTGAACTACATGCATATTGACTGGTCGAAGAACCCAAACAACAAACCCTGGGTTTATCATAAATGCTCAATGCAACTAAGAATGTTATTCTAGTTCCTCATAAGTACTGAAATATGTAAGGCTTTTTGTTTCATGCTAAAACATCTACAAGTATTTGTATTTCTCATAATTATTAAATATTAAATTCCCAACCTGTGCTATGTCGGCCTCGGTTGCTCCGTCGGATCCGCATCTGGCTGGAACTAAGAGGTCGAGAGTTCCATACCTGCCAGGTCGGAAACATTGTTTCATGTAAACTGATCATGGACTTTTTTCACGGTCATTGCATCCCATCCGCTGATACAAGAAGGGCCGTTGTCAGTTTCTGGTGAAAGAATGTGCCATGTACTGGTTAAACGCATAATGTGTAATAATCTGTCCATGAGAAGTGTGGCTAGTTAAAATGACGGCTCGATATGACCTTAACAGTTTTGACTTGGCCGTTCACTCAAAGAAACCCAACCTATACTAACATTTTATTATTTATCCAAATAAACCATGCGCTCTCGGGCCTCCGCCCTTTGGGGCTTGAAGAAATAAATGGACTGCATGGTGCTTCCACGCAGAGCTGAAACCGACCGCACACGAGTACTAATAAACCGCCCAGAGGGTCTAAGTCTGCCCAGGTAAAGCGGTGAGAGTCGGACCGTCAATGCCAATAAACCCTATTGGTTTCATTGGGCGACAGGGCTTGAGAAGTCATTTCATCTCAATGTCGGTCCCACAAAATTGGAAGCAGCGTCTCCAAAATGACCTATACAGTGTTGACGGGGACGTTAAACCTCAAATCAAACAAACAAACAAAACAGACCACAAAGCAGTGTCATGAATCTGCTACTTTTCTCCAATGTGGGATGCGCCAAGCGAAAGGGCGTCTTCGGACGTGTGCGTCCAGTGAAGACTCAGATCAGACTGCGCGTATCCGCTGCATGGCTACATGGATGCCCCTTGGCCAAATGTTTTATTATACAAATCGCATTAGAAGGCTGTACAATGACTGGCCGCGTACTCGGCATGATGTTACATTACGATAATATGCCCGTGTGACATAGTGCATTTTTTCATACCTCCAAAATGGTTACTTTTTGGTGAAAAATTGTTTGTTATTTTTTTTTCCAGGCATAGTTATTTATTTTTTCTCCAGACATAGGTTGTGAGTGCTCGTTAGAACCGCCTCATTGAGACGGTTCTAACGAGTACCCACAATCTATGTCTTTGAGAAAAAATAAGAAATCAATGAATACCCCTGAAACCCCAAGTTGTTTCCGTATATAAAGTGGTTTTTAGAGGGGTGTTCTTTCTACGGAACTGTTAACATGATGTGACTGGCCGGGTACGCGGTCTTAAAAAGCGGCCGTAAAAAGTCTCCCTGCCCTACATTATAGTGTAGTTTATATTTTCTTGTCCTTTGGGATCATTGATTCCATTGTGGAATTTTGAAAATATTTGAGGGTCACTGATGAGGCCTAATTGGCCGAAACTAGCTAGTCTGGCCCAGAAAACAAGCACACTTCATATTTTCCAGTTCTGTGATGTATTCCTTGCTTCCAAAGGATAACCCTTTTATAGAACATATTTAATTTTGTCCCCCATGTGCCCCCGTGCTCAAAGACACCTTGTCGCTTGAGGCGACTCAGTTTCGGTGTTTAGAATCGGTTTGACTAATTGCATAAATAAAAAAGCTTGACAAGAACTGTTTCATGATTCAAATACCAATTTCCGGCTCTATAGAAACTCTCTATAGAAAAGCACTTTTTTTTTCATTTTACGCTTTCCGCCCTTAATTAAAGCAGATCAAATACTTTTGCAAAAATAACAAAAAATAGGAATCACGATGAGACAGTATTTTAACAGCCGTTTATGTAAGAGTGACGTCATGCAACTTCGAGGGAGACGCAAGTTCGATGACGTCATTTATATATAAATTATATGGATTACTACTGATGCTATTCTCTCGTGAATCAACAACAACAAATCACAAATACGAGTCTCATTTTGGCAATATATTATTTTTGCGATGCCGATCAGAGAGGTAAATATTGCTTGAAACATTAAAAAATTACAAAAATCCGCCAATTTTACACCCAACTTTAACCAAATGATTTCTTCATTCACAGTCACACACATTCTGGTCCTCCCAGTATATCCATTTGGCCTTCTCTTTGAATTGCATAAATTATAGCGCTTCCTTCTCATTATAACGTCGTTTCTTTGTGTACGTCCTTCTCATTATTATGTCGTTTCTTTGGATACGTCCTTCTCATTATAATGTCGTTGCTTTGTGTACGTCCTTCTCATCATAATGTCGTTTCTTTGTGTACGTCCTTCTCATTATAATGTCATTGCTTTGTGTACGTCATTCTCATTATAATGTCGTTGCAATGTGTACGTCCTTCTCATTATAATGTCGTTTCTTTGTGTACGTCCTTCTCATTATAATGTCGTTGCTTTGTGAACGTCCTTCATATTATATTGTCATTTCTTTGTGTACGTCCTTCTCATAATGTCGTTTCTTTGTGTACATCCTTCTGATTATAATGTCGTTGCTTTGTGTACGTCCTTCTCATTATAATATCGTTTCTTTGTGTACGTCCTTCTCATTACAATGTCGTTTCTTTGTGTACGTCCTTTTCATTATAATATCGTTTCTTTGTGTACGTCCTTCTCATTATAATGTCGTTTCTTTGTGTAGGTCCTTCTCATTATAATATCGTTTCTTTGTGTACGTCCTTCTCATTACTATGTTGTTTCTTTGTGTACGTCCTTTTCATTATAATATCGTTTCTTTGTGTACGTCCTTCTCATTATAATGTCGTTTCTTTGTGTACGTCCTTCTCATTATAATATCGTTTCTTTGTGTACGTCCTTCTCATTATAATATCGTTTCTTTGTGTACGCCCTTCTCATTATAATGTCGTTGCTTTGTGTACGTCCTCTCATCATGTCGTTGCTTTGTGTATATACCGCAATCAGGCATTCTATATAAATAGTAAAACCTATTTATTTTACATTGTTTATACAGAAAACTAAAGAACAAATAAACATGTTTTCAAGGGGTATTGATGTTGGCATATTGTGTTTATTTGTGGTAGAGAAACAATAGTAGCCAGAGAAATAAAATAGATCTGGGATGAAATAAACACCGTATGTCAACGTACACCGGATATAGTTATTAGCGAAGCGAGGAAGATAACTGTGTAAATGCATACATGGTCAGTATTTTATCCATTTTGTTAAAGTGTGGCTAAATTTTCATTCCTAATATGATTGAGTATGATTGTTGTTATATTAATGAATTTATATACCCATACTAAAGAATTCAGAAAGTTCTCTGTGGTCTTTAAAATAAAAAAAAAATGTCCCGACTAATCACTGAGTTTTTACGTGTCTCTCACGAATATTCATGATTTTATCGCAAGCGTCAATGTTAATGGTATAAATACTGCTTGGCAGGCCTTCTATTTTCTCAAAACTACCCACCAGAGAAATTATACATTTGAAAAGTGTATATTTACTTATATGTTTGGAGAAAATAAGTTCTATCAGTGTACGGACTATAGCTGAGAATCTACAAAATGGTGTACAGTCTATAATAAATTTGTGTACAGTCTATAGCTGGGAATAAAAAGACGTGTTTTGGTACCTGTGGTAAACGCGGGAGTCGTAAGGCATTACGAGAGTCATTTTATAGTTAAAGACGTATTACAGATTTGTCAAACCTGGTCTATAGGCATAAAACTAGAAAAAAAAATCTTATAGGCATCAAACACATGAGCATTGACAAACCATACGGTGGCTATAATTTGTGTTTGTTTCATGATATTCTGTGAATGATAGAGGGCATCAGGGAAATCTAAATCCATAATGTATCCTAAAAATATATTGTCTGTTTGTAAAAAGTCAATTAGCTAATCATTAGTAATCATCAAGCAAGTTTCACGTCTGTAAGACATTGACGATTTCATTTTGTGCACCTTAGCAACGTAAATACTGCACGCGCCCAACGTTTCAAGTGATCTATTTAATAAACAAGAGGGTCATGATGGCCCTGGATCGCTCGCCTGATCCATAGTGTAACAATTAGGCCCCGGGAACTGCGGGGAGGGCCATTAGGGCTATACTTTGCACAATCTTGGTAGAAGTCTACAAGCTGACGCTTCATACCAAATATCAGGTCTTCTGATTCCAGACAAGAAGATTTTTGAAGGTTTTTCTCGTATAAGTCTATGTAAAACAAGTGGGCACCAGGGCGGGGGCATTTTTGGCCCCAGGTCTATTATTTGAACTATCTTGGTAGAGGTCCACTAGATGAAGCTTCATGCCAAATATAGAAGTTTTTGACAGTCTGGTTTCAGACAAGAACATTTTCAAAGGTTTTCCCTATATAAATCTATGTAGAATAAGTTGGCCCCGGGTTGGGCCCATTGTTTGCCCCAGGACAATAATTTGAACACTGCTGGTAGATGTTTATGAGAGTAGGCTTCATACCAAATATCAAAGATCTGGACCTTGAGATTTGAGACAAGGAGATTTTTAAAGGTTTTCTCTATATACATGTACATGTAAGTCTTTGTAAAATCAGAGGGCCCCGTGGCGGGGTCATTTTTGTCAGGGCTATAACTTGAACAAACTTGGTCCAGGTCCAGTAGACGAAGCTTCATACCAAATATCAAAGACCTGAGCCTTCTGGTTTCAGACAAGAAGATTTTTAAAGATTTCACCTTATAAGTCTATATAAAATCAAAGGGCCCCAGGGCCGGGCAATGTTTGCTCGAACAATCTTGATAGAGGTTCACTAGATGAAGCTTCACACCAAATATCAAAGACCTGGGCCTTGCCATTTCAGAGAAGAAGATTTTTTTATAGACTTTCCCTATATAAGTCTATGTAAAACCAGTGGGCCCCCGGACAGGGGCATTTCAGGCCCCAGGGCTATAATTTGAACAATCTTGATAGAGGTCCACTA
This sequence comes from Lucinisca nassula, assembly GCA_963580285.1. Classification (NCBI taxonomy): domain Eukaryota; kingdom Metazoa; phylum Mollusca; class Bivalvia; order Lucinida; family Lucinidae; genus Lucinisca; species Lucinisca nassula. Next base: position 92,154,389 of record OY757022.1, read on the forward strand.
TTCCTGTGAAATTATCTCAAAATCCATCATTACGAAAACACGCCTATACAAATACACTGTAAACTAAACCACCGAAAAAACAACAACAAAATTTTAAAATGAAAAATTGTGATATTTTTCTTACTTCTGCTCAAAATATAGATTGTGGGTACTCGTTAGAACCGCGTTGATGAGGTGGTTCTAACGAGTACCCACAATCTATATTTTAAGCAGAAATAAGAACAATAAGATATACCCCTGTAAACCCCAGTTTTACTATATAAAAGTGGGGTTCAAGGGGGACAAAATTATATAGGCGTGTTTTCATGATGTAGCAGTTTTGGAGAAGAAGTCATTTAAAGCAAAAGTTGACGACGGACGGACGAACGCACGCACGCACGGACGACGGACTAAGGCCCATCACAAAAACGTACCTCGAGCACTTTGTGCTTAAGTGAGCTAAAAAACCATCCAAAGCTGTAATCCAGGTGCAAACTTTCAGTTTACACCCTATATTATATTGGCCAAAGGGGCAGTTTCTTTTCCACAAACTGACCAATTGGCTATCCAAAATAAAAAAGATAAAAGCGATGCAGACAATCAAAAACGAACAATAACAAAATTATATCGCGACAGAAGAGCCGCCTTGGAACGGTAAGTGAAAAAGAAATCCACTGGGTGTGGGGGGAGTTTAAATCGATTTTTCGAGGCCGCAATCCTTACCCTTACGTCTGTAGCGGTTTAGACAATTAATTTGTTTATACCGCATGAAAGCTTCCTTACTCACCAGTGCAACATCTCCGAGAACATACAAATTAAACAGCTGCAGAGATGAAACAAAGACGAGGGCTCAACAGCATGAAATAACTGAAATGCTGGAGCAAAATATAACCAACAGTTAGGCTCAGAGGAGCCCGATCCATTACGAATACATGCCTATACAAATATGTTGGAAAAATTTACCACCAAAAATGAAAATTGTATAATAAAGATTCTGATATTTTCCATGTTTTTGCTTCAAACATAGATTGAGGGTATTCATCAGAACCGCCTCGGCGAGGCAACGAGTACCCAAAATCTATGTTTTTAAGCAAAAATAAGGTAAGTAATGTATACCCCTGTAAATATCAGTTTTGCTGTATAAAACTGGGGTTAAAGGGGATCAAATTTATATACGCGTATTTTCGTGATCGAACGCTGAGCATCAGGTACCAACCAACATTACATGAAATAACATTTGAAGTAAGGCTTTACCGCTGAAACCGTCATAGAATCTGAGGCCTGACCCACAGGCGTGCAATTAAAGAGGAAAGCATATCAACCGTGATTGGATTAACTACTATGCATGCAGTCTGTCGTCCGCTAGCACTTTTTATAACCTTTTTTCTAGAAAAACTGGGTTTATAAGTTTCATCACGGGTATTCATCGCGACGTCCGTCGGTCTGTACCTCCGTCTGTCTGCCCGTCCTTCCATCTGTCACAGACCTTGTGAATCCAACTCACTTTATATTTCTTGCTCTATGGTAACAAAACTTGGTACACATATTGCTTAGGGGTCATGGGGTGAGGTAAAGGGTAAAATTTTCAAGTAAAATGTTTGTGAATGCAACTCATTACGAAAACACGCCTATACAAATACATTGTCAATTTTTCAGCCAAAAAAATGGAAATTTTAAGATGAAAAATTGTATTTTTTTTTCTTATTTCTGCTCCAAACATAGATTTTGAGGACTCGATAGAACCGCCTCGACGAAGCGGTTCTATCGAGTACCCACAATTTATGCTTTTAAGCAGATATAAGGAAAATACTGTTTACCCCTGTATTCCCTAGTTTTACTATATAAAAGTGGGATTTAAGGGGGTCAACACTATATAGGCGTGTTTTCGTGATGTTTTCTTTATTTCTTCTTCTATGGTGGCCAAACTTGCTACATATATTACAGTCACAGACATTTATACAGGCAGCCTCTTTCCCAGGATTTTCAGGAATAAGGACGCCCTCCTTAGTCTGCTGAAAATGCAGATAACTGTGTCTATAAGTTTAATGAGAGAGTAGTGACTAGTTTCCCCAACAACAGGTCCTGGCTTTGCTTTTCACCAGTTAACTGTCCTGTCCTCTTATGTAACAGACCTGTGTAGTACATTCGACTGACAATAGTATATTTGTATACGTCAAAATAATGACATTCTAGCTATAAACAAGTTTTTCACGAAGATTTTTTTTTTCTGCTATCGACCGTACACTAAAAGCAGGAGTTTTTGCTGTAAAACGTTCATCACAATGCTATCAACCATACACCAAACGACTAAACAAAAACGAAAAAAAAAAAAAAAAAAAAAAAAACAGCTTTGAAAAAATGTTGGGAATATTGTTATAGTGTCTCCTTATTATTTTCTGAGACATCTGTTCTATTTTTCGATAATAAAATTTACAATTCCTACCTAACATATCTTAAAAAACATATAATTTCGTGACAGGCATGTGAAAGTAAATAGCGATTAGCGGGACATTTTTGTTCTTCGTAGCCCTGGTAGATTTTTTCTGACCGTTTGTTGTAGTTAGAAATATACATCAGTAACGGAAATATGCTTTCCCTGAAATATCACACAATTTATCTGTTTATAGACCGGACCTACTGTTACTAATTTACAAGTGTAAACAATAACATGCAATCCTTTATACTTGGGAAAACAACGGAACTGTAAGTTAAAATCTTTGCAACATTTCTTTGAACAGATTTTCAGATATTTCAGCTAAATTCTTACCTTTTCGGCCTTTCCTGGTTTGAATGGCCCGTACTGCGCACTGCTACTGCAGTTGCGTCTCAACCTCGAAAATAATTTCTAAAGCTAAAATTAACTACTTATTTGCAGATTTTCATACAGAATGTAAAGCGCTGAGAAACTTTTATTCGAGCGTCCATGTTGTTTCCTACGTCTTTGTGGCGCGGTGACGCCAGAAACTTTGCACTCATTGACGTCACGTTGACGTTATACTACGTGTGCGCGCCATGGCACTTGATGTCGTTTAACACCGACACTTTATGCTGTCGTTTTTGCTTAAATTTGCTAAATTATTGCAAAACCCCTTGTTTTGAATTGCGGTATAAACTAAATACATGAGAACTGTCTTTAATAATAAAATATAATCGCTAAAGCTCGCCCCTATAAAGTTGTCTAAGGCTCACCGATTATTTTTTATTATTAAAGACACTAACCAGGTATTTACTATAAAATGTCGTTGCTTTATGTACGTCCTTCTTATTATAATGCCGTTGCTTTGTGTACGTCCTTCTTATTATAATGCCGTTGCTTTGTGCACGTCCTTCTTATCATAATGTCGTTGCTTTGTGTACGTCCTTATTATAATGCCGTTGCTTAATGTGTGCCCTTCTTATTATAATGCCGTTGCTTAATATGCGTCCTTCTTATTATAATCGTATAATGTCTTTGTTTTGTGTACGTCCTTAATATGTCGTTGCTTTGTGTGCGTCCTTCTTATTATATGACCGGCCCCGATAGCTCAGTTGGTAGAGTGTCCGCTCCGGGGAACGGGAGGTCACGGGTTCGATCCCGGGCCGCGACATACCAAAGTCGTTAAAAATGGTACTAGCTGCTCCTCGCTTGGCACTCAGATTTACGGGGTAGAGCTAGGACTGGTCGACCCAGTGTCAGGATAATGTGACTGGGTGTGGTATCATGGTATGTGTCTGGGACATGATACTTCAGTGAGGCAGCACTATAAAAGTGAGCACTGAGCTCCCTGTCGCAACCAGACACCGTCGTGATATGACTGAAAAATTGTTGAAAGCGACGTTAACCCGAATACACACACACACACACACACACACACACACACACACACACACACACACACACACACACACACACACACACACACACATCTTTTTATTATAATGTCGTTGCTTTGTGTGCGTCCTTCCATTTAGTATCGATTTCTGATCATATTGCCTTCAAGTGTAAGGTGGAACTGAAAAACCTCGGGACGCTTCCCGACTTGGGAACACCCCAGCGGGTACACTGTGCATATACAAAGTCGTATCATCGTCGAGTAATGTCATGACCTTGCATCGATGTTGATACGGCGTTGCTGAATCGTCAAGACGTCGTATGGATGTTGATGCGACGTTACTGAAGCGATATATGTGCCCAGTGGGTCTTCACCTACCAAGTTTTTCAAATGATGACCATTGATTGCCAATGACGTATGCAGGGCCAAAGGGTTGATTTCAAAATAATTTGGCAGCAATAATCTTCGGATGGACCTCTGCTAAACCATTATGCACTAGTCATTTGTAACCACTACCCCCCCCCCCCCCGGCCCACCTACGGGGATAGGCGGGGGTAGCGGGGCTAATGTGCGGGGGAGTTACCCTCTGTGTTCCCCCGCAGTGCCGGGTTAAAGCGGGGGTTTTGATATTATGCAAATATACCCCCAGTGGAATGAACTATTATAAACAGCGGGCCTGTGACCTTCTGGAGGTCCCCCGCAGTGCAGGGCTTCTAGCAGGGCTGTGAAAAGTCATTGTCCCAGCTATCCCCGTAGGTGGCGGGGGCAGTGGTTATGAACAAACATATGGTTACCAGAGGCTGGGGCTTTTTGCGCCGACATGAGCTCTGGCAAATGTGGTGGCATATGGGCCCCTTGTTTGTTTGTTTGTTTGAGCTGAGGTCTGAAATTATTTTGGAGACGTTGCTTCCAATTTTGTGGGACTTTTACCCAACGTTGTGATGAAATGACATCCCAAGCTTTGCTGCCCAAACAAACCGCTAGGGTTTTTATGCATGGACGGTCCGACTCGAACCACTTTGCGTGGGTAGGCTTTTTTGGGCCCCTTGTATGTTTTACTCCGAATGGTACTGTCACCGTTATCTGCAAATTTTCACTTATTTTGAAGGTAAAATTTTCAATACATTATCGGCGTGTTTTCGTAACGCATTTAAATGTATATTGCCTAGAGTTCCAAATATAGCTAAGACATTGATCAGATGGTGCAGAATGCGGCGTCTGGTCAGTGTTAACGTCCAGGTTCCGGACCTTTTTTGCCAGCCTACACCGAGGGCCAATCAGCTTACCAGTGATGTAGGTGCTTTTAAAACGCGACCCGATTAAAACGCGACCCGATATTGTTGTACGTCTTCATTTTGCAGCTTCGTAACCTAACCGTATTTTTTTTTATTTCCCGGGAGCATTTTGGTGTATGTCGCTAATTAATAAAACTAAACAAACAAATATCACCATAATATCAATTTCCGAAACATCACCGTCTTTTTTCCCCGTATGAATTATGCAATTGATTCGCCAGTTATTATAAATGGCATCTCAATGCCAGGCGCCAGAAAAAAAAATGAACAAACGGCAACGGTATAGATTAGTCCTCTAATAGATTAGTCCTCTAATTCCGACCATACTACGTGGATGGGATATTATCATGATTTGCATGGCTTAAGGGGAGTGGGAACACGTTCAGGGGAGGTATTTTGTCTCCCATGTCAACAAGGGTCAACACTAAAAGGAAAGAATTTGCTCCTGAGGAGCAAATACTTTCCTTTAAGAGTAGACCCATTATTTCGCGGGATAGATATTGTTTTGTTGATTTGAGGTTTAAAGTCCCCGTCAACACTGTATAGGTCATGTTGGAGACGTTGCTTCCAATTTTGTGGTACTTTTACCCGACGTTTAGATGAAATGACATCTCAAGCCCTGTTGCCCAATGAAACCAATAGGGTTAATAAGCATGGACGGGTCGACTCACACCGCTTTGCCTTGGCAGGCATGGATCCTCTAAGCGGTTTACCACTACTTGGGTGCGGTCGGTTTCAGCTCTGCGTGGAAGCTTCATGCAGCCCATCTATTTCTTTAAGGCCCGATGGGCGGGGGCCTATTTCTACACAATATAAAGTGTCGTTCTGCTCTGAAACAGGCCCTGGAGGAATCCGATCACACTGCGTGGATGGGATATTATCATGATTGCATGGCTTATGGGGAATAGTAGGATCTTTAGGGGAGGTATCTCCTGCAAAAATATTTTTGTCTCCCAGGTCAATAGGGGTCAACTCTTAAAGGAAAGAATTTGCTCCTGGTGAGTAAATCATTTCCTTTAAGAGTAGACCCATTTTTCCGTGGAATAGAGATTATAGAAAAGTCAACAGGAAGTCTCGAAAGTTGTCTCCCTTTGAAAAATGGCGGACCAATTCCCCTTAAAATTGCCGCGACAAGCAAAAAGGGTCTTAGAACACATGCACTCAGCGGAGACTCAAGTCAACCTGTGTACCTACTCAATTATTAGATTGGCGGTAGAAGGAAGGAGTCTCTCCATTCACCTCTTTGGTTATCAACGTGCAGAATCCTCACCTCTCAGCATGCAACCTCACAGCTTAGGTAAAGGGGCCCATTCACGTGACATCAAATATGTGTGAAGCGAATATGCATCCACATAATTATATGTATTAACTTTGTACTTGTTGTGGAAGAAGAACTTCGCGGTCATCATCCGTTTTCTACAGACAAGAAGACCGAAGTTCAGTTATTATATACACATGTACTTATTAATTTATGTGTTTATTTATTTATCGGTCTATCTAGTTAGTTTGTTTGCTGGTGTTTTCCTGGGTGCTGGACTTGACCAGTCCATCTTCAAATTATACCCTTGTCTTAGACTAAGTGGGGTTGATTATGATTTGTGTGTATGAACATGTTAATTACACACTGATGCGTTAGGCCTCAGATTCTATGACGGTTCCAGCGCTAGCGGTAAAGGCTTACTGAGAATTAGAGAGAATTTAATTTTATGTAATGTTGATTGGTGCCTGATACTCTGTCCCCGGTCTGGCCCACGTTGGTTTTCTTTTGCTCCAGCATGTCAGTGGTTTCTTGCTGTCGAGTCTGCACCGTTGTTTCATCTCTGTGGTTGTTTGATTTTCGTGTTCTCGGAGATGCTGCACTGATGAGTTGGGAGGCCTTCATGCGGAGTGAACAAATTATTGGCCTAAATCGCGACAGAAGTAAGGGCGACGATTGTCTCGGCGTAAAATCGATTTAAGCCCCACAAGTGGATTTCGTTTTCACTGACCGTTCCAAGGCGGTTCTTCTGTCGCGGTTTATTTTTGTTATGGTTTGTCTTTGAGCGTGTGTGTCGTTTTTATATTTTGGGGGTTTTGGATGGCCAATTGGCCATTTTGTGGGAAAGTAACTGTCCTTTTGGCTTTCCGCTATTGATGTTTCCATTAGGGTCTAGTTATTTCATGTTTGTGTTTCTTTCCCTTCGGTGTCTGTGGGTTAATTGTATCGATTCCTGATCATTGCCTTCACTTCTATTTTGTAAATAATTTCCTTTGTGATTTTGCCCCACATTTGGAGAAACCCATAAACAAGAGACACACTCGGTTGTCCCGGCAACATGTGTGCTTGGCCAGCTCCTGGCAAGGCAGTTATGTGACAATAGGCCAATGCAAACTTTAGGACAAAAGGCATTCGTACAGCACACAGCAAAGACTCAGATCAGCCTGTCCGCGCAGCGTAAAATCAGAGTCTTTGCTGGGCGCACATTCTTGAAGACTGTTTGCACTTGGCGCGGCTCAAATACAGTTGGCATATTTAAAATACTCTGGGACTGCATGTTATTTCTGTGGAAGCATGGTAGTTTCTGATAGTTATTTTCTGTATTTGTCTAAAATAATGATGTTTAACTTACTCTTATTCCTTTGGATTTTTGTGGTAAGTCCGGATTGTTTTTTTTTTAATTATTTAGTAAGTTTTTTCCATTAGCAAGTTAAATAAACATATGATGTACAAACGAACAAGCAAACCATAACAGGAGTTTTAGTGCACATCCGAGATACGAGATCTTTACTTGTATTATTTATACCGGGGTCGGCAACATTCTTTTGTGGAAATTGATCATGCAATCTTTTCTACGGTCATTGTCTCCCTTCCACCGATTCAAGAAGGGCAGTTGTCAATTTCTGGCGAAATAATGCACACTGTACTCGACCTACTTGTTAACCACTTACGTATAAGCTTGCCCTGGAAAAGTATGGATAGATAAACTGACCGGCTCAAAAATGACTTAAATAGTGTTGACTGGGCCGTAAAACTCCAATACAAAACAAACAAACAAAATTAGCTGCGAACAGCAAGATAAATAGTTAATGTGCGTAAAAATATGTAGTAACTCCATTTACTTCTAATGTGACACCCCTTGATAGTGGTGCTTAAGTCATTTTAGTAGAGCAAAAATAAAAATGGGATAGATTCTCACCATGACGAACTCCTTGTTTGCAAGGTACGGTAAGTAGACTATACCCCCATCCACGAGGATGATTGCTCCTGTCTGCCCTGAAAGGTGACATAAAATCTCCAATAGAAATGCTTTCATTGTGGATGTTTGGCTAAAGCCAGCTTTCAGAGAACACAAGTAAGTCGTATGAATCGGCCTCACATTTAATTATGTCAGTTCTGGGTACATTTTTGGGATATTAAAGTGAATGATACTTTAGTGATTTACTTCAGTTCAAATGTTGTAGTCAGAATTAGTCAGCCTGCCTTCGACGATTTACCTCGACCTCTCCATTAAGCAGTAAAAGCGTTTATAGCCATAGAAGGATCAGAGTTCGATTGTCACGAAACTGTCCGGTGAATAAGTATAGACGTCTACAAGGATACATTATACCTTTGAATACCTCAGCGCTCCGTTGAAAAGCTTTTGTTAGACCTAAACCAGGCACGGCGCATGGCGGTGTATACGTACTATTGTTGGCGTGTCAGATATGCTGGAGTCGATCAAAGAAACGTAGACAAAGACACACAAATAGTAATACAAAGCTAGAACAAAACATAAGACATTAACTCCTTAACCTTTATCCTGCTGTAGGCAACAAACCCCATCTTTGCAAACAGTGTAGATCCAGATCAGATGGCTTCTGAAGAAGCCATCTGATCAGGATCTACACTGTTTGGCATTCAGTTTATGAATTTGTAGCAATAAATTACATCAAGTAATCTGATTGGTTCAAAGTCAGAAATGAGTGTGGCTTAATTGAATATTCAGCAGGTTAAAGGTTAAGACTCCGAGATAAACTACATCCGAAAATGTCGTCTGCTTATGTCCTTTGTTGCGTTTTCAGTAAATGTTTTAAAAATATATATTTAGTTACAGGCAAACAGTGTGGTGCCAAATCAGACTGCCCCTTCACTGTTTGCAAAAATGACTCAAGTTTTAAGTAATCACCAGACAACATCGTCGTGATTGGCATTTTAAGGGTTATATCAGTTAAAAAATGGAAACATCTCAAACTGAGGGTCTAGAAATGATATTTGGAGTCAGTTGAATGGAAGTTTATCAATTTCAAAGGTCATGGTCATTTACTAATCTTGTTGGCTTAGATTCACTATTTTTCTCCACTTAAACTGCTGGGTTGAAACCAAATTACATGTAGAGCTTCTATAGAATAAGGCAATGAAATTTTTTTTGTGGGATTGGAATCACACAACAAAGTTGGCTGCAATGCCCATATATGATAAAAACCCATTTGGAAATCTTCTCGTCTAGAACCAAATGGTCAGTGACACAGAAGCTTGGAACGCAGCATTAGGGACTCGGCTTCGGTTGACCTTGACATATTTTACATCAAGATCAACTTTTGTCACACGGACCTTTTGTATGGGAAAAAGATAAAATATTCTATTGTGGCCCACGGCATCAGAATTGTTATTTGGAGTCAGCTGATTGGAAATTTATCAATTCCAAAGGTTAAACGTATTTTTATCTTCTTCTCCACTAAAACTTTTTGGCTGCCTGAAACCAAATTGCCTTTGGAGCCTCTATTGTAGGAGGTAATGACAATTTACTCTTGGGATTGTAGTCACATCACGACGATGCCTGTCATGCCATATTCTATATACAGTCGAACTTCGATGGCTCGAACCCCTTTGGGACCATGAAAATTGGTTCGAAACAGCGATAGTTCGAGCCACAGAGGGCTTCGGTCAGGAGGTATAACGAGATACTTGTATATATCTTTTCGGTGTCCGATAATGAATATGTATGCTGTGTGTACTCATTAGAATCGCCTCACCGAGGCGATTCTAATGGGTACACACAGCATACATTTGCAAGATAAAAGACTAAAATCTCCTTAATTATCCCCCCACTATTTCTTATGTAGAGGATTTCGCTAGGGGCTCAAGAACGGGTTCCACTCATCCATTTTAAACGAGTCATCGGTGTTCGAGCCTTCGAAGTTCTACTGTAGTAAAAAGCATTTCGAAATCTTCACAGAAACCAAATGGCCGATGACCTTGAAACTTGGTATGTAGCTTTTGGGACTTGGATCCTAACGTAGTTGTTCAGATGATGACCCTGGTTGACCTTGACTTATTTCACATCAATGTCAACTTTGATCACTAAGACCTTTGTATGTGAAAGAGGCAAAACAGTGGAATTTTTCTTTTTCTGTTGTAGCCGATCAGAATTAATATTCTTAGCACATTTGTTCAAATGATGACCTTTTGTTGACCTTGACCTATTTTATGTCGGGGTAGTAGTTGGCCACTTGGGCATTTCCAATTGGAAAAAGTTGATTTCCTGATACTTTTGTAGCCTATGGCATCAGAAATGATATTTGTTGCCATCTTTAGAAGAAATGGAAGGGAAGTTGATAATTATTGCCAAGATGCCTACCATGCTCATATTTGGTAAAAAGGACTGGAAACTCATTTCAGAAACTGAAAGGCTAGATTTTTCAAGCCACCATGATTTGTTGAAAAACATGACCTCCTGGTGCCGGGGTGAGCTTTTTATACTTGATCTCTAGTGAGCGTAGTGGCCCATGTGCCTCCTGTTTTGTTGTTGTTGTTGTTGTTGTTCTTTATAATGTCTTTTGGTTCCGTGGCGGCTGTTCACCAAAAGTCTGTCCCACACTAGCCGCACTTTATTTTGAATGTGGCAAAATAAATGTTGCCTTCTTTGCAAAATGGTGGAAGATCCTAAAGATTTGTCCATGCACTTTTCAACATGAGTCTCGAACAGTCATAAAACTTCTGAGAGTTGCAGAGAGCAATGCTTAATAATTACACTCTGCAATAAACCTACCTCTTACGTGTCGTTCTGCGTGGTGAAAAGGGAGACTGATCATGAAATCTTTGCTACGGTCATTCTCTCTCTTCCGCTGAACCAAGAAGGGCAGTTGTCAGTTTCTGGCGAAAGAATGTGCACTGTACTGGGTAACCGCTTACGTATTAGCCTGTCCAGGAAAAGTGTGGCTAGATAAACTGACCGGCTCAAAAATGACCTAAAATAGTGTTTACTGGGACGTTACTCCAATACAAACAAATATGCGTCAGAACTTGTAACATTTTTATTTCTCTTTGTTTTGCAGTATGGTACATCAGCTGAAATAGAACGTAAGGCGTCTTTTGCTTTGTATCAATTTCTATCATTATTATAATTATTATTATTAGTAGTAGTAGTATTATTATTAATTATTATTATCATTATTATTATTATAAAAAAAATGCACAGTTCAGCAATATATTGAATGCAAAACATTTGGTTTAAACATATTTATTATAGCAGTAACATCATTACAATATTCAGTTTGGGATCAGAACGAAAGTATTTATATAGACTTATTAGTTCTTCTCCTAAGCAAACATATTTGTCTTCGGTTATATTTGTACATGTAAGTTAAAATATGAGTGTGTGTCTTAAAGTAACGTATTTCATATTTCTAGAACAAGCATTTATCAGATTTTTTCTTTTTTCTATTCCAAATACAGATTATGGGTGCCCGTAAGAACCGCGAAGTTGAGGCGGTTCTAACTGGTAAACATAGATTATGTGTGCTCGTTAAAATCGCCACGCTGAGGCGGTTCTAACGAGTACCCATAATCTCTGTCCTAATGTATCGTCTTTCATATCTCTAGAGCAAGGTTCCAACAGGTACCCGCAATCTATGCTTTAACAAACATAAAGATTGTAATGTACACCCCATGCTAGCCCAACTTTCATCCATATAACGTGGTGTGTAGTGGGTGTTCATTCCACGAACTTGTTTCCGCGATGAGGTTATACATTCTAACCTCCTCTTACGTCACTAAGGGGCTACTTCAGCAAAACTATTTGTCCCATTTCAACCTGGTAGGGAACATCTTTATCTTTGTATATGTTGTGATAAAAGAATATTCAATTCAAGAGAAAATAATTAGAACTTTTCATCTAATAGCCCACTACATTCATTTGGGCCCCCGCCAGTCGGGGCTTTGAGAATTAGATTGGGCTGAATGCTACTTCCACACAGAGCTGAAACCGACCACAGATGAGTAGTGGCAAACCACTTAGAAGGTCTAAGCCTGCGCAGGCAAAGTGATGCGAGTCAGGCTGTCCCTACAAATACCCAATTTGTTTGTTTGGACGGTCGGGCTTGAGATGTCATTTCATCCCTATATGTCGGGTATAAGTCCCACAATATTGGAAGCAACGTCTCCCAAATGACCTAAATAGTGTTGACGGGGACGTAAAACCTCAATTCAAACAAACAAAAATGCATACTACATTTTAAGGCCTGGTCAAATAATACAATGAGTCTGATTGGTGATCAGGAGCATTCTTTAGTGGAGATTGAGCATGAAATCATTTCTACGGTTATTATCTCCCTTCCTCTGATTCAAGAAGGGCAGTTGTCAGTTTCTGGTGAAAGAATGTGCACTGTACCTGTTAACCGCTTACGTATAAGCCTGCCCAGGAAAAGTGTGGATAGGTAAACTAACTGGCTCAAAAATGACCTAAAATAGCGTTGACTGGGCTTTTAAACTCCAGTACAAACAAACAAACAAACAACACAAACATCTCGATTTCTGCATAATTCTTCCTGTAATTAATCGCAGTTTTTTCACAGCATGTGGTGGGAAACCTGCTGATGTGTTCTTTGTCCTGGATTCTTCCGGAAGCATCTCCTCGCGCAACTTTCGGAAAGAGCTGAATTTCTCAAAAGATGTAGCAGCTATGTTTGACACAAAGGAAGATCAGGTAATTGTTGTGTAATTTATGAGACATTTGCAAAGCAGAAAAGGAAGAATCCGATAATACTTTATGGTCGTGCAGACCTTTCTGGCTCTTCTATGGTCACTCATACAACTCCTGGAAAAGTGTTTTGTCTCCCGCATGTCAATGGGGGTCATCAACTCTTAAAGGAAAGAATTTGCACCTGAGGATCAAATGCTTTCCTTTAAAAGTAGACACCATTTTCAGTGGGACAGGGTTTTTAAAAAAGCGATAGGAAGTCCAGAAAGCTGTCTCCATTTGAATAATTGCGGAAAAATCGGCCAGGTGCTCCCGTTCCCCTTAAAGACACATTTTTTGATTACATAACATCCTAATGACCGTTTATTAAAGAATCCGGCATTGAGATAAAAAAACACTTGGGGTATTCATGCTGTCATACAGGTAGGGGACCAAGAGAGGGTAATAAATTACCTAAGGATATGACTTTGACAAATGACATCTATTCATTTACACCTAAGTCCTTATTTTGATTTGCATGGAAGAAACAACAGCACTTTTTCCGATTTTATATTTAGTAGCCATTATTTATTATCATTACAGAAAATGCAAATTCAAATATATTGGAAATCTTTTTTCCACCAAAAATGATTTTTTTTTTCAGATAAAATCCTGATAACTTTATTATTTCTGCTCTAAACCTATATTGTGGGTACTCATTAGAACCACCTCGGCGAAACGGTTCAGACGAGTACCCATAATTTGTTTTTACAGTGTGACTGCTCGTTAGAACTGCTTCCATGAGGCGATTCTAACGAGGACACACAATATATGTTTTTGAGGAAAAAGGAACATCCCCTAAACCCCACTTTCTATAGAGAAAATGGGGGTTTAAGGGGTATACATTATTTTCCTTACTTCTGCTCCAAGTCATAGGTTGCGGGTGCTCGTTAGTATCATCTCATTGAGTCATACGTTGTGGGTACTTGTTTGAACCGCCTCGATGAGGCGGCTCTAACGAGCACCCACAACCTATGTTTGCAATATAAATAAGAAAAATAAATGTAATTGTAATTGTTATTTTAGTTTTAAACTTTAAAAGGTGAAAAATAAAATCTAAAAAAAAATCTTCTTTTTTTTCTCTGTTTTCTGATATGATTGTGCCTAAAACAAAGAACATTTTATAGTTCCAGCTTGACTGGAACTATAAAATGCTAATGTATCAGTGTTTTTCTTTACTTTATTTTAAAGGCATTTATTCTGTAGCAGTAAAACACACGGTGTGTTCATAATTGTTTTATTGCCCCCTGTGATATACTGACTGTAGCAGATCAAAGGCGGCCCTTAATAGGGTGATTAGGAGCTCTTGTTGAATCCCCTGACTGAGGCACTTAAGAGGAAATTCAATAATATTTACCAGTCAACAGTAAGTAATTTATTGATTTTCCCCAAGGAGGCCCCTTACCTGTGAAGACAGAGGACTTCTCTTAAGTCAGCTCTGAGGGCTAAATAATATTATGTAATGAAATGATAGTCCTCAATAATCAAGAATAAATGCCTTTAAAATAAAAAAGAAGTAATATGTTGGAAACAATCTCAGTTAATTATACTATCACTCAAGTACCCTTATTGAGCCCCCTATTAAACAAGAAATCTGCTCATAATCACCTCATAATCACTTAGATGCGCACTATTGTCCGAAGGAAATGTTTATTGGAGATCATTAGACAGGCCACCCCTTTTATATAAGGAAAAAATGTGTCTTTAAGCTGGAAGGCATAAACAATGCTACAAATATCAGCCCTGCTAATTAAGACTCAATAATTCCAGTTTCTATCAGCAATGTGTCCCGTGTTTCCGGAGGCAACCGTTTAGCTTTTCTACATGTTGGCTCGATTGCTTATCAATCGACCCGAAGTAATTTACTGGATCTGAGTTGTGTTGCTAATCTCTACCTGACTTTGTCCGACTCACGCGCGCTAAAAAAATCAGTTAATAATTAACTATAGCCGCGCTATTCATATCGCTGTGAGGTCAGAGGATTGTGTAAAGACGGTTTTCTGTAAATATGGATTGGACTCACATGTTGCGTTAGGCAACTAGTGTAGGCCCTGATCAAACGCCAGAGAATGTGGCGTCTGATCAGGGTCTACACTGTTTGAATAAAATGTTTGACACACCGAGTTGAAAGAAACAGTCTTATTCTCCAGTTTAAACTCGGAGGCTGTTTCATTGGGCGACAGGGCTTGAGATGTCCTTTCATCTCAATGCCGGGTAAAAGTCTCACAGAATTGGAAGCAATGTCTCCAAAATGACCTTTACAGTGCTGACGGGGAAGTTAAACCTCAAATCAAACACACAGAGGCTGTCGACCCACCAGTCCTGTCAGTGTTTTGATTGCCTGGGTTGGCTAATTTGGGGATAACTGTATCGACATTTGTCATTTGGGGAGGTAAATCGTAGGTTTTATGATCGCAAATTTCGTTTTACGGCGGCGCGCCAGCGGAGCCGTAAAACGGATATAGCGACCGTAAAACCGGACAATTTATCTCCCCAAATGACAATTTTCAATACAGTAAACCCCATTCGAAAGCACTTATTCGGTTGTATTGTTAAAAGTGTACTATTGTGCACAAACCAAAGCGACAGGCTCTGTGAACTGAGTAAAAACCAAATGCCAGCCAATGAAATACGGCGTTACGTGGTGACGTCGGGTTTCCGACATGTCGTAATTTTGGTGTTATCCAATCAGACATCGCGAGACATATTCAAGTGCATTAGAATTACATGTATTGATTGCCTTGGTCGGCAAATTATTCATAATTGTTCTGTAATTCAGGTTCGGGTTGGAGCTATCAGTTTCAGTAAGACTGTTTCCCCGCAATTTGGCCTGGGTGAATATGAGGGAAAGAATGACATGCTGAGGAAAATTGAACAGATCAGCTATGAAGGTCTGGGAACGAACACTGCAGAAGCTCTCAGTTACCTATATGAAAAGGTTCGGCCTGTAAATTTCAACGCATTACGATAACACACCCGTGCGACATAGTGCATCTTTTCACATCTCCAAACTGGCTACTGTTCTCATGAAAATCTGTGATAATTTTCTTATTTATACTGCAAATATAGGTTGTGCGTACTTGTTAGAACCTCCTCAATGGTTGTGGGTGCTCGTTAGAGGCGGTTCTAACGAGTACCCACAACCTTTGTCTTGGAGCAGAAATAAGAAAAATAATATATACCCCCGTATACGCCAGATTTCGCTATATAAAGTTGGGTTTAGGGGGTATTCAATTCACGGACTTGTTCACGTGATGAAACAACTGTCTCTGGTCACGTGATAGTATTAGGAAATAATCAAACACTGTCTGAAACTGTACAGGTTGTTACTCGAAAACATAGATTGTGGTACCCGTTAGAACCTCAGTGAGGTGGTTCTATCAGGCACCCAAATCTATGTTTGCAGCAAAGAAACGAGACATATTTAACATATTTTAATCAGGAAACTGTCAGTTAGGGTGCTAAAATGATCGCACTATATACGCATGGTTGCTTTCCTAATACGGGGTTGTCAATGATCGTAAAGGGAGGCGCATACATTACGAAACACGCCTATACAGATAAATTGTAAATTTTACCACCCAAAAAATAATGCAAATTTTAAGACGAAAAATTGTGATATTTTTCATACTTCAAAGACGAAAAATTGTGATATTTTTCTTATTTCTTATTTCTGCTCAAAATATTGAGGCGGTGCAAACGAGTACCCACAATCTATATCTTAGAGCAGAAATAAGAAAAACAATGTTTACCCCTGTAAACCCCAGTTTTAATACATACAAGTGGGGTTAAAGGGGTGTGTTTGTGTGTGTGTGTGTGTGGGGGGGGGGGGTGTTTTCGTGATGGCTTCCAACAATGATAAGGTCAAACATAAGGCATGCTTTCTGTTGTATCTGGTATTCAGAAAGGTATCTGGTATTCAGATACTAATCTGGTATTCAGATACTATATTTATTTCCTCTTTCAGTTTGATATATTTTCTGCTATATTGTTCACTTATTATTGATTTATACAAGAAAATTTAGAAAATTTGATTGGATATACTTTGTATTCAATTTACATTATTTACTTGTTACTGAATCAGAAACTCTAATGAATGTAATCCGTTACACTTTCGGAAGTATTAAAATTATTCATTAGTTGTTCGTTTATACATGAAAATAGGAAAAACAAAATGGATTGTTTATACTTTCTGTTAAATTAACACAATTTCTTGTTTTGATTTATTCATAGATATCTGAAGAGTTTAATTGGTTATACTTTCTGCAGCATTAAAAATACTCATTTTTGTTCCTTAACAGAATTTGATCGGTTGTACTTTCTGCATTATTACGCTGGTTATCTTAGCTCAAATATCATGCGTTAAATTTCGATTCCACAGGGCTTTGCGAAGGACAAGACACGTCCAGAAATTCCACATATAGCTATAGTACTGACTGATGGTATGTCACAAAACACGAAATCAACGCTTGAGGAAAGTAAAAATGTCCACGATGCGGGAATAAATGTCTTTGTAATAGGTAACAATCTATCTCTAGACTTTAAAGGCATTTATTCTTGATTATTGGGGACTATCATTTCATTATATAATATTATGTAGCCCTCAGAGCTGACTGAAGAGAAGTCCTCTGTCTTCAACAGGTAAGGGGCTTCCTAAGGGAAAATCAATAATTAACTTACTGTTGACTGGTGTACATTATTGATTTTCCCCTGAAGTGCCTCAGTCAGGGGATACAACAAGAGCTACTAATCACCCTATTAAGGGCCGCCTTTGATCTGCTATAGTCAGTATATCACAAGGGGCAATAAAACAATTATGAACACACGATGTGTCCTACTGTTACAAGAATATATGCCTTTAAAGGTCATATACAAAGGTATTGGAAGCCATTCCTTTTGGCAAGACATTGGCTCAAGAAATTGAAAGACGAAAATTGAATCAAATTATCTGAAATATTACAATCTGAAGTCTGAAATACTTCATGAAAATAGGGAAACTTCCAACTGTCTCATTAATATTCATGAGGTATTCTATGATGTCATAGGTGCACATTGAAATTTTCGTGTTTTTTTTTTTTTTTTTTTTTTTAAATATGAACTATCTTGGGCTTTTATAGTCCACAGGGATTGTGTAATTACCTAATTGCATTTGAATTATTGAAAATGATTTCATCCGATATGTTCAATCATTACTGATCTAGTTTCATTCACAAACCTTGAATTCAAAATTTAATTCATTAATCAAAATTCTTCAAATTCCAGTGTCTGTGATTGTAAGTAAGTAGATGAAATAGCATTCAGAACTTACTGATAAATAAAAAGAGCATTCTACTTCAAATACCTTCTATAAAAGGGTTATCCTTTGGAAGCAAGGAATACACCACAGAACTGAACAAGAGGCCCATGGGCCTCAATGCTCACCAGAGCTCAGGGGGCCACTGCCCACTGGCAGCAATGTATTTTAATTAACCATGGAAGCCCTGTGTCCAAGGATGATACAGATAAAATTTGGATCAAATCAGCCTAGTGGCTTCAGATTCTGATGTCACTTGAATGTGTTGTTGCCTGACAACAGATGACAATTGACAATTTCCCATCTGTGGCAACAAATAGGCCAAAAGGAACATAATTAAAGGAACATTTCTATGAAAGTGTGGCAAAATAGCTTGAAAGACATTAATGTCATTTTTCAATTTTCCCCATTATAAGTCAATGGAAACTCTTAACTTGGCATAGCAAACAAACCAAACAGCTAAATTTCATAAACTAGAGCTCAGGTGGACACTGCCCAATGGCAGACATGTATTATAACATGATATGATTTTAATATACCAATTATAAAATCTTCCAAACAAACCCAATACCCAAATGAGCACCCATGTGGACTGTTTCTGAAATATTAGGTGTTTTATAAAGTAAAGAGGGTGGGGCATGGACCCAATGGAGCCCTGGTTGGTGTCAATAAATGCGTCTAATCAAAAGAAATAGAGACATATAAAGTTTAGCAGTGGGGATATGTATGGTTCCTGATATGAAAGGCCTTTTAAGCAATGGAGGTGATTCGGGCATGGCAGATCCCAGAAAAGCCCAAGATTGTTGTCACTGAATATGTCTTATCATAAGGACCAAGAGTATATATGGTTAAACGGCGGGGATCTGAATGGTTTCTGAGATATGAGGCCCTTTTATGAAGTGGCAGTATGAGAAATGGCCCCTGCTGACCCCCCAAGACGGGGATGGCTGAATGTGTCTATTAACAATGAACAAGAATATATGTGATTATAGGATGGGAAATTGAATGGTTTCTGAGATATATGGCCTTTTATGAAGTGGAGTCTTATCATAAGGAACAAGAATATATATGGTTAAGGGGTGGGGATCTGAACAGTTTCTGAGATATATGGATTTTAATGAAGTAAAGGGGTGGGGCATTGCCCATGGCACCCCGGGGACTGCCATGCTGGTGTCACTGACTGCGTCTTATCACATAGAACAAGAATATAAATGGTTTAGGGTTGGAGCTCTGAACAGTTTCTCAGACATATAGTCTTTTGTGAAGTCAAGGGGATGGAGCATGGCCCGGGTGTGCCCTGGGTGACCCCTAGGTTGGTGTCACTGAATTTGTCTTATCATAAGGAACAAGAATATATATGGTTTAGGGATGGGGATCTGTAAGGTTTCTGGAATATTTGGCCTTTTATGAAGTGGAGGGGGTTGGGCATGGTCCCGGTATATACCGGGGGACCCCCAAGTTGGTGTCACTGAATGCAACTTATCATAAGGAATGAGAATATATATGGTTTACGGGTGGGGATCTCAATGGTTTCTGAGATAAATGGCATTTAATGAAGTGGAGAGGGTGGGGCATGTCCCCGGCACATCCCGGCGCACTCACAGGTTTGTGTCACTTAACGTGTCTTATCATAAGGAACAAGAATATATATGGTTTAGGGGTGGTGATCTGAATGATTTCTGAGATAAACGGCCTTTTATGAAGTGGAGGGGTCGAGGCATGTCTCCAACATATCCCGGGGGACCTCCAGGTTGGTGTCACTTAATGCATCTTATCTTAAAGAACAAGAATATGTATGGTTTAGGGGTGGGGATCTGTAAGGTTTCTGAGATATAAGGCATTTTTTGAAGTGGAGGGGCGGGGCATGGCCCCGGCACAACCTAGGGGACCCCCAGGTTGACAGAAATGCATAGGGCTAAGAGAAGTTTACTCAAGGAAAATTTCTATCTAAGTTTTGTCAAAATATCTACAATGACTTGGCAGAAAATGCCATTTTTCAGTTTTCCCCATTATAAGTCAACGGAAACTCTAAGTGGCCATAGCAACAAAACTAAAAGGTCAAATTTCATAAAAAACACTAAACCTGTAAAGGCAAATATGGGGAATATTTTCACAAAGTCTCCACCTCCTAGAGCTTACGGTTTCTGAGGAGATGATTTTTAAGTATTTTTTCTATTTTTTGCATTTTGGTTTCCATGGCAACTAACGAAAATGAGCAGTAGGCCTAAACGCATACGGCAGAAAGTAGATTGCCTAAGGAACATTTCTATGAAAGTTTTGTCAAAATATCTGCAGAGGCTTAGCAGTAAATGCCATTTTTCAATTTTCCCCATTATAAGTCTATGGCAACTATAAGTTACCATAGCAACCAAACTGATAACCGATTTTCATAAAAAACACAAACTTTCAATCCCCCAGCCCAAGGATGCTACAGATAAAATTTGGGCCCAATTGGCCCAGTGGCTTCAGAGGGGATGTCGTTTGAAAGTGTTGACTTACGCAGACGACGCAGACGCAGACGACGCAGACGCAGACGACCGACAGCTGCCTATCCTATAAGCTCCTCCGGAGCCTTCGGCTCTGGTGAGCTAAAAATATAGAGTGTGCATGTTTTCTGAGCCAGACTAGCTAGTTTCGGCCAATTAGGCCTCATCGGTGACCCTCAAATATTTTCAAAATTCCACAATGGAATCAATGATCCCGAAGGACAAGCAAATATAAACTACACTATGATGACGGACATGGAGACTTTTACGGCTGCCACACATACCCAGACATCAGCTGTAGTGACGTCAAATATGTTTTATAAAAGGGTTATTCTTTTGAAGCAAGGAATACACCACAGAACTGAAAACTATGGAGGGCGCATGTTTTCTGGGCCAGACTAGCTAGTTTCGGCCAATTAGGCCTCATCAGTGACCCTCAAATATTTTCAAAATTCCACAATGGAATCAATAATCCCAAAGGACAGGAACATATAAAGTACACTATGATGTAGGACAGGGAGACTTTATGGCCGCCACACACTCCCAGACACCAGCTGTAGTGACGTTAAATATGTTCTATAAAAGGGTCATCCTTTGGAAGCAAGGAATACACCACAGAACTGAAAAATATGGAGTGTGCATGTTTTATGGGCCGGACAAGCTAGGTTCGGCAAATTAGGCATCATCAGTGACCTTCAAATATTTTCAGAAATCCACATTGGAATCAATGATCCAAAAGGACAAGAAAATATAAAGTACACTATGATGTAGGACAGGGAGACTTAATGGCCGCCACACACTCCCAGACACCAGCTGTAGTGACGTTAAATATGTTCTATAAAAGGGTTATCCTTTGGAAGCAAGGAATACACCACAGAACTGAAAAAATATGGAGTGTGCATGTTTTTTTTGTTGTTGTTTTTTTTTTATTTTGCCAGACTAGCTAGTTTCGGCCAATTAGGCCTCATCAGTGACCCTCAAATATTTTCAAAATTCCACATTGGAATCAATGATCCCAAAGGACAAGCAAGTATAAACTACACTATGATGTAGGATAGGGAGACTAAATAAACTTTTGAATTAAAGGGTAGTTTTAAACTATTTAAAATATTTCATATTTAAATTTAAGTTAGAATTTTGAAATTGAATTTAAAAGCACACACAGTAATCAAAAGACATGAGAAATTGAAATTTAACAGAACAGAATTTTATTTAGACGTAAACTGTTACAGGTTCTAGTCTATCAGCATGCACCAATAACAATACCACATGGTCACGATAAAAATATATATGGGTCCTCGCCTATCAGGGTCAGGGATGCATGGTGCTTTCGCGCAGAGCTAAGCCGACTGAAGATGAGTACTGGTAAACCGCAAGGGTTATCATTTGGAAGCAAAATACACAACAGATCTGAAAAGTTTGGAATTTGCAGGTTTTTCTGACCTCGGCCAATTAGGGCCCACGAATGACCCTCAAATATTTTCAAAATTCCACAATGGAATCATTGATCCCAAAGGACGAGAAAATATATACTACACTATGATGAAGGGCAGGAAAAGCAGACAGAATGATGTAAGTCATTACAGTCATTAGTTTTAAACACTAGCGGTTTCTTTTTTTTTTGAGCGGCAGGGTTTGAGATGTCATTTCATCTCGGTGCAGGATAAAAGCCCCACAAAATAGGAAGCAGCGTCTCTCAAAAGGACCTACATTGGAAATAATTTTGACAGGGACGTTAAACGTCAACTCAAACATACAGAATAAACAAAATATATATGGCTGACAATTAATAATTACATTATTATCAGTAGATGATTCTGATGTAAATATTAAACTGCAGATGCCAGTTGAGATTGTGAAAATATTTAAAAGGCTAGATATCTAAAATATGGTGGTTTTAAATTATTTTTTTTTAAAGTTTAAAACCTCTATGACGTCACAGAATATTGGATTATGGTTCTGAATCAAAGACAAATCAAGAGAGGCTACTCACAGAGAAAAATAAACATCACGTGAACAATAAGACCCGTGCTATTGTCGAAAACTCAGTTCAGCCGGCCCGTCCGATCAGCCTGGTTGGAGCATTCTCTTGTTGCCCAGAGACAAAAGAAGGCTCCTGCGAACAGCGAAGACTCTGCGCAGGCTGATCTGAGTCTTAGCTGTACGCACAGATCTTATTGTAGATTTTATCATGCACCGACTTATTTGATATTTTTGATAAAACTTGATACATGGGCTGCATGATGCTTCCACGCAGAGCTGAAACCGACCACACACGAGTACTGGTAAACCGCTTAGAGAATATAAAACTGCCAAGACAAAGCAGCGCGAGCGTCAATGTTTATAAACCCTTTTGGTTTCATTGGACGACTTGACTTGAGATGTCATTTCATCTCAATGTCGGGTAAAAGTCCCACAAAATTAGAAGCAAAGTCTCCAAAATGATCTATACAGTGTTGACGGGGACGTTAAACATCAAATCAAACAAACAAATACACGAATTTGTTAACGTAATGTCACTCTTTCGTGTCAGGTATAGGGCGCCAAGTGGACAGAGACGAGCTGGCGGCAATGGCAAGCAAACCTACTGGAAAATATATGTCCATGATAGATAACTTTGATGTTCTAGATGAAATTAAAGAACAGCTTGCAATCAGAGCATGTGAAGGTATGCCATGATTAGCAATGGGCGAGATTCAGGTAGAGCTACAGTGTAATCTCCATTAAACATCCATCCTGGGAAATACCAAAACTGGCTGTTTAAGGGAGGTGGCTGTTCAACAGTGGGAATAAATGAAGATGTGCTTAAAGAAAAATAAATGATGGAGAGTTGTTATCTGAAGCCTCTGCATCATTTATGTTTTCTTTCACTTGCTTACATTGCAGATATCACAATGGTAATAATGGGAAAATAAATTTTCAAATAAATAAATACATCAGATTTTTACATCTGATGTTTTGCTGTTGAGTTAACTCTGGCTGTTTAATAGAGGGAATTTAGATTTGGTAAGGTGGCTGTTGGCTGGAGGAGAGAGGTGGCTGCTGAGCAGAGGTAAAATATATAGTAAAATGTTATGGGAGGAATTATTGTGTCTGCTGAAGAGAGGTTGCTGCTTAACAGTGGTGACCATTAGTGGAGAGTTTACTGTATTGTACAACCCCCGGCGTCAACGTTGGCGTTGGCGTCCACATTTACGTTTCGGTTTTGAGAATCGGTTCATACATGTATCTGTAATGATGATAAATATAGGCCCAAAGTTATATTCGTCAAAACCTCCACCCACACCCATTGCTTTAAGGTCAAAGTCACAGACAGAAATTTGTGACAGAAAGTTTGCCGTTAAAGTTTTTGAGCCCATATATTCCTGTCCATGTGATGTGATGGATTTGGTTCTTATTTGCTATGGTGATCGCTCAACCGATTTATTCAGCAATTCCACTGTTATGTCCACGCCGATAGCCTTAAGATCAAAGTAAAGGAACATAACATTTAATTTAAAGTTTTACGTTAAGTTTTTTATGACTTGTTCTTAATTTACTATGATAGTATAGCAGTTATATAGCCAAAACTGACTTCAGTATCATACAGATGAAAAACAGGGAGAAAAACGGGACAATACATGAAGAAGAGGGCCAATACATAAAAAACAGAACCAATGCGACTCCGCTGATACACGAGACGTTATGCGCATGCCCCTTCGCCTCAGCGAAAGCAACACGGTGGACCAAACTTGTCGACACGGGTTACTGGAATATAATTTTGCTTGGAATTCCCTTCAAGATAAAAAAAAAATATTTTTTTTTAAAAAAGGGCAAACATACCTAAAAAACAACAACAATAAAAACGTATTTTAGTTTGTTTTTGGTTTTTGTTTTTTACATTTACAAATTTATCATTAACCAGGAAATTTCGTATTGGCCCAGTTACAGGTCCGAGGGCTGCTGTATCGGCGAGGGTAATTTCGTATTGGCCCAGTTACATGTCCTAGGTCTGCTGTATTAGGCCTCGCGCCAATACAGCAGACCTCTGCTGTGTAACTGGGCCTTGAGGCCTAATACAGCAGACCTCGTACCTGTAACTGGGCCAATACGATTGTTTTTTTGATAATAACATAGTAATATACTGACCGGAAAAAGAAACTGTACACGTTTAAATCGTCTCTACTGATATCACCTTTTCATATGATATACCTTTTCATAAACTGGCTCAAATATCAGTTCTCATGAGATTTTGTACTGCGTGGCAGGCAAGAGTGGTGGCAGACAACAATTTTGTTTTTGATTACGTTTCGTCTGGAACCCGATTATTCAGTCCATCGGGTCGTGGATCTTACCGTTAGTTGATTTCTTTTCCTGAAAAAAAAAAAATCAAAGCGCCAAAGGCACGGAAACGACAGATTCTATGAGAAAATCACAACAATGTGAAAAATTACAGAAAACCTTTCTAAAAAGATCTTAAAATTTAGAAAGGTAGTTCTGCAAATTCCAATATATGATATGTTTGCAGATGTCTATAAACCGGTGGTATTATGAAACGCCATTCAAATTTTTGAAAGAAACTATTTACGTTCTCAAAACCAAACATTAAAATTCAAGTTTTAGCAATGCTACTGTCCATAAGTAACAGTTTTTGTCTGGTCGGTTGTGGATACCTCTCCCAAAAGATACTCTAGGAGAAAGAGATCGGAGGAGAAAGGTTTACTAGTCCAGTTCATGAATTCCATTGGCTTGAAGACAATTTTGGGTAAGAACAGCACTATGAGCCCGCTCGTAATCCTGCTGGATAAGATATCCCGGATTCTGAACGTAAACAAATAAATGGAACCATTTGAGGCCGAAGCACTTGATTGATGTAACGTCTCGCTGTTCAGTTTAGTCTCAGCCTTGATCTTGAATGTTCTAAATGACACTAAGCTGCGTTCGCTAACTACATGCAATAGCTCGCCACACAATTACGATTATTTCACCCGATGTGGCATGCTCTATTACGCACGCGTCGCCTCGGCATACCTTACACATATACGTCGAAACACCCGGAAAAGACAATCGGCGTGATTCACGCTGAAGTGCGTTTTGTCACTGAAACGCATATGCCAGTCGCTTAGACGCCAATTTACGTATTTCATGCACTAGCGTAAGTGTTCCGTACTGTGTCGACGCGTTAACTTTGGCCACGACAGGGACGTCTAGCTCCCAAACGTGCGTCGCATTAGGGTGTCGAACAGTGTCAGTGCTTACTAGGCGGTAGTTGAGACCCCTTGTTTATCTACAGGTACAGTGTAGCAGCTGCCGGCGGAAATCTGTTTCGCATATCCGTCTGACGGTTGAAACCATCTTGACGTACTGACGTCGGTCTTCCGCTACATCGACGTCCACTAGCCTCTTCTGTATATAGTAAGATGTCGCTCCAATAGACGGTAGATCACACACATGTGGCACCCAAAATCAGAGTCAACGTCATCCGCTTTCCGACCAGCTTCTTACTGTCCAGGGACACGCTTACGATCCTTTAATGAAAAATGTTGCAATACGCTCTCACTTAATGTTTTTTTGAGAACAAATTTCAGTTCTTCTTTTTTAGGCAAGACCCTTTTTAGGCAAGTTTGATCCTGAACATGTGGTTTCTATCCGTACTGGTGTGAAGGTGGTGCACAGGATCGACACGGCCGGACTGGTAACCAGACGTCACGGTTGATTGATTTAACATTTTAGCTTAAGGGCATGGTGACTAAGCGTGTTGTAATCATGCAATCGTTTGGTTTCAGAATCAAAACACTGAGAGTGTGGACTGTAGATTTGAGTAATAGTCCTGGGCTGAGATTTAAACTGTTTCATTTAACTCTGAAATTCCAAACAAATAGTGAAGATTTTGATAAGAAGACGCTTTCTGCAGCGTCTGATCTTGGTCTACACTGTTTGCCAAGCTCACCCTTTGAATCCAGGATAATCCCCTTCAGTCTTATGGAACACCCTGATCTCACTGCGGCTATTTTGCTACAAGACAAAAGGTTATTCTGGCAAATCAGTGATAGTCACGTAGACGTTAGCACTGAAGCGCTTTTCTTATTGGCAACTTCGGGTCGAATGCCAGACAATCAACCCAAACATAGCCGCGTCGTTTGTCAGTGCTGGGTACATATAAGTGTTATCTGTAAAATCTGCACATGAATGAAATGTTGGATCTGGCAAACAATGTAAACTCAGATCAAACGCCACAGAACACGGTGCTGATCTTGTTCTACACTTTTTTGCATTAGTTACTAACATCTTAAGTTTTAACGAATCAGTCCTAGTCCCCGTTCATGACCAGCATGCATTTAGAGACAATCAGCATGAGTGTTGTCAGTGCTTTGATGTATTCACTGCCTTGAGTTTCTGGAGTGTATTCTTCCATCACTGAAGTTGGGCTCGTCCATTCTGCTAAATATGGCACCTAGAATTATATCACAGGACCTACACTAAGTATCTGTACCATATTCCAGGGTTGAAAGGGACACACTTTCTTTCCACTTACCCACGCAAAGTCAATATACACCTAAGTTGTAACTGACCTAAACTTGACCTCGAAAGTCAGAAAGAAAACCCATTAATATTCTTGTCTGCAGCTGACCTGGTCCAACAGCAGGCTGGTCTTTAAGGATTAAATATTGACAGCACTGATAGAAAACAGTGTAAAACCTGAGCAGACGCCGCATTGATCTGGGTATACAGTCTTCGCCAAACCCGTCGCATGATGCAGCCGATTCATATGAAATGCTGAGTCGTAAGATAAAATCGTCAAGTCGTCTGCTTCAAAAATTTGTATTACGCTTATAGGATAACTAATACGCTTGTAGAATTTTGATTACAGCGCCAAACGTGCGGACTCATATTTCTATGGCGATCAAAGCCAGAAGAAAGCCTGAATTACTTTAAAACCTACAGGATAGCTAGAAATGACAGATTGAATCTATTATTAAAAACTGGAAACAATTTGTATGAAATGTCCAATAGAAGTGAAGGCAATGATCAGGAATCGATACAATTAACCCATTAACCCACAGCTCCCATCAGAGACACCAAAGGGAAAGAAACACACACATGAAACAACTAGACCCTAATGGAAACATAAATAGCGCAAAACCAAAAGGACAGTTACTTCACCACAAAATGGCCAGTTGGCTATCCAAAACAAAATAATATAAGCAGTACACACACTCAAAGACAATAAAAACACTGTTTTCTTGGAAAAATAAGATAAATATTTTAAAATATCGTCTGATGTTTATTTACCTAGACTGCTAAGCGTTTACGCTATTTAAAACTTTTTTCTCTCATTTCAGTGCAGCCAGCCACACCTTCTCCAGGCATTCTAAACACGGAAGCAGAGGTTGCCGATGAACTCGTATCTCTTGGGCGTAAGTTAGATGAGGATATGGCCCCCGCTCATCGGGGGTTTGAAGAAATATATGGGCTGCATGATGCTTCCACGCAGAGCTGAAACCGACCGCACGCGAGTACTGGTAAACCGTTTAGAGGATCTAAGCCTGCCCAGGCAAAGCGGTGCGAGTCAGTTTGTCAATGCTTATAAACCCTATTGGTTTCATTGGTCTACAGGGCTTGAGGTGTCGTTTTATTTCATTGTCGGGTAAAAGTCCCACAAAATTGGAAGAAACGTCTCCAAAATGACCTATACAGTTTTGACGGGAACGTTAAACTTCAAAGCAAACAAACAAACACTGACCAGGATAATACACACCGACAATATATCAGTCAGCTCATAAAAACGCGTATATTAGCGATCAGGAACAGGATGTTGCGTATTTCACACAAAACAACGGTCCTTATAATGAGTGTGTGAACTTTACGGGACAGGATTTAGGTAAAAACTCAATTATGCAACATTGAGATTGCAATATGCAATTTTGATATTCTGTTATGCTATATTCAGTTACAATTGTGCAACACTGCATTATGATATTCATTTTTGTAGTCTGCTTTTGGAATTTGATTAGTTTTCTTTCTGTTTCTCGTCCTATTTTGCAACTTGAAATTCCGCTTCTGCGTCTTCTAGTTCCCATTATTCTCGTTAAGTGGCGCTGTGATCGTTTTTCCGTAAACGTTCGCCTGTATTCGGCAGATACCAAAAAAAATCTGCAAGCGTATTGGTGACACGGAGGAGTGAAAGAAACGAGAGAACTATATTTTTGGCATAAAACGGACGATTTGGGGACACTACACCCTTCCCGATAAAATCATTTACACATAATTTTTATTTTATATGTCAGACCAGGAATCAGCTTTGCTGTGTTTGTTTTGTGTCCAAGTTTTATCTAAATATATCGCAAATGTGTTCAGGCCATTGCACCCATAAAATATAAATTTGTTGTAAATACTTACCTATGTGCTTTTAGCGCCCGGTTACCTTACAAAATCTATCAAGTCAATACTTATAATAATTTTGTATGTCACAGCGCGGCCCCAGTCCAATGCCATGTAGACCTTGGCGAGACTGCTTCTTTATGATCACTTGAAAGCAAACATAGTTGCAACTCTCTTTTGTGAAAGTGCTTTCAGATGAGAAACGACTTACGTCCCCTCTAACATTTATTCTTGATTTAGGGCATATCCAACGGAATTCTAAAACTAGGCATATTTTGGTTCTGTTATTTGATTTAATGTTTAACGTCACCGTCAACACAGTATAGGTCATTTTGGAGACGTTGCTTCCACTTTTGTGGGACTTTTTTGCGGGGGGGGGGGGGGAAGGGGGGGTTTACGTCCCTTTCAAATATATTTCACTCATATCGAGCCGATCGTTAATCATAGGTGGGCGAAAACCGGAGTACCCGGAGAAAAACCACCTGACCTTCCGTTGCAGAACTTAGCGTCTCAAACGTGACCCGAGCGAGGCTCGAACCCACGGCGGTGAGAGACCTAATGACTAAGAGTCAGCGCTCTTATCCATTAGGCCACGGAGACCCGTTATTGTGGGACTTTTACCCGACACTGAGATGAAATGACATCTCAAAGCCCTGTCGCCCAATGAAACAAATAGGGTTTGTAAGCACCGCTTTGGCTCGGTAGACTTAGATCCTCTAAGCGGTTTACCAGTACTGGTGTGTGGGTCGGTTTCAGTTCATGCAGCCCATCTATTTCTTCAAGCCCCGATGGCCGGGGGTCTGATTCCCTGTTTGTTTTGTCACATGTTTATATGGATGTTCGTAACTGTTTGTGTTAAATGCATTCATTAATTTATAAGAAAATAGAAAACTATCTGACTTTTTATACTAGATTTTTGGCTTCAAGTGACAAAACGCAAAGGTTTCCACTTTTTTGAGAAAAACACAACACGCAGCAAATTCTTTAATACCGGAGTGCAGGCGGAAAACCCGCACCTGCTACAATGTAACATATCAAGCGCTGGAAGCCTCTGTGGTGTAGTGGTTATGCTACTCGCCTCATTAACCAGGGATCGCAGGATCGACCCCGGCTTCTCCAGAATTTCGGATGAGTCTTTAAACCCAGGTCCCATCTCCGTATGACCTTAGCTGTTGTCGAGACGTAAAACTAAAAACGCACTCACATACCAAGCGCATCCCACCTCATTTCTACTCCAAAATATAGATTGTGGGTACTCGTTAAAACCGCATCGAAGAGGCGCTTCTAACGTGTACCCAAAATGTATATTTTAAGCAACAGTCAGAAAAATATCATCACGACTTTTCATCTTACAATTTTTGTTGTTGTATTTTTCGGCGGTAAAATGTGCAAATCTAATGCATCAAAAACAACAAAAAAAAAATGTTTTTTATTTATTTATTTATTTTTTTTCTAGATTCTGTAAACTTTAATAATAAGTAAATAAATAAATAAATAATGTCGTTAAGTTCCGCCAGGTGAACCTGGGTACCCTGTACGCGGTCTAACTGTAATAAAACAAGAAGAAAAAAAACTTTGGTGTAGACCTAATACATAGAAATACATGTAAGTACAAAATGGTTTGGATTCAGCCACTCCATTTGCCAAATCGTTACGCGTAGAACTTCAAGAAATATGTAGTAGGCTGGTTAAGACAGTCGCGACACTAGCTCAGCAAGGTTTTGCTGGCTGAAGACAGACGGACGGACGGACGAACTGACAAAAGACCAACTAATATTTTCGCGTTGTGATTCTTTTGGATGAAAGCTATCCTGCCCCAGTCTAACTTATGAAGACAGACAGACGGACATATGAATAGGACAGCTGTCATTGTGACCACATGTGCTTTTCTATGGTTGTGGGTCGGGGCTGAGAATGAGTAAGTACTGTTCATTTTAATGGATGAAGTATTTACATCAGAATTACAATGGGAATTGGGAAACTACCCCTATTCCCCGTTGCCGGTGAACAGAATTCCCCGTTGCCGGTGAACAGAGAAATAAATCGCTCGGCTACTCGCTGTGCGGACATATACATACTTCTATAATATCCAAACATTTGAGTTTTTAGTGAGGTTGCAGTTAGTAAATATTATCTTTATAAGTAACACCTCAGAAGAATCAGATTTATGAAAATTGTTTGAATTAATCAATTTTAACAATAATTGCTCATTTCAAATCCACGGATTCGGCACAAACTAATCCCTCATGGTAATTTATTTTAGTAAATGTTCAACGATAGAGTATTTTCCCCTCCGTCAAACAAGTATTAACTTTTAAATAAAAATCCTGTCTCTCATAAATATATAAATAAGGAACCGCGCTGTAAAATTTATTTTAAAGATGCAAGCATACACATTATTGTAAATATCCGAATTATTAAATAGCTGGATAAAATTTACCGCTGCTGGCTTGAATTTGGCCCCTGGAAAAGCGAATGCGATCTTCTCAAACGGACGCTTGTCATCGGAAAAAATACGGCAAATCCACGGACATTACCGAACGTTACCGTCACCTCAATGACTGGTACCCCGTCTGACCACAGCAGAATCGAAACTGAATAATGCAAAATAGGACGTCCAAATGCCATATTTAAATACAAAGGTCTCAAATTAGAATGTGCATGTTTTTTTTTTGTTTTTTTTTTTGGTTTGGGTTTTACGGCCCTTTCAAGATTATTTCACTCATATCGAGCCGATCGTTAATCATAGGTGGGCGAAAACCGGAGTACCCGGAGAAAAACCACCTGACCTTCCGTTGCAGAACTTGGCGTCTCACACGTGACCCGAGCGAGGCTCGAACCCACGGCGGTGAGAGACAGAATGTGCATGTTGCATATGCGAATTAAGTAGTAAGATATGGAAAGGTTCATAATGCAAAGTGCGGTTTCAACAATTCATATTATAATTGCACATTGCATAATTGAGTTTTTACCTTAATACTGTTCCATAGAACTTGGCTTGGGCTTCGCAGCTTGGAATATCGATTTTGCCCAACACTCACTAATATTTTATTTTACTTTACTACTACGCAATAAATTGAATTCCAAACTCCATACTCCAGACTCCAAGCCAACTTCATACACTTCCTTGCAGTATAACCTAAATACACCACAACCTCTTTAAAACACTGTTGATGGGGCCAAAAGCAGAAACCGTGTTAGTTATTTTTTTTCTATGTAATCTACACATTTTTGGAATATATCTTGAAACCATGTTATATTCAAAACCGTGAAATAATGAACCGCGTTATAACGAGGTTGAGGTGTATGTTTATCTATTGCATTTTAGCTCACCTCGGTCGTCCGCATGTGCGTTCCCGTTCCCGTCACACTGTGTTAAAGTTTTTCAACAGTCACTCATCACAGAGCATTCATATTTGGAACATGGGTGCCTGCGAGACAACATACCCCTGGGTTTATGCCCCGGGTTGGGACTAGGGTTCAGAAACTAGGACACTTTTGCGATACCGTCTTAAAGTTTTTCAAATGCTTATATCTTGACATTCACTCATCACAGAGCACTCATATTTGAACCTGGATACCTGTGAGGGACTTCTTAGATTGCAAAAGAGCACACCCCTGGGTTCATGCCTTGGGGGGCTAGGAGTCAAAATCTAGGACACATCTGTATTTTGTTATATTCATTCCTATTAAGCTGACAAATTAAATACAACAGCCAAGTATGTAACATCTGAGTGAAGATCAAGGTGACCTACATTCACTTTCAAGATCACCTGGATTTCACGGTCCATTGAATTTACCTTCTTTCTTAAAGACTATTTGTTGGATAAATGTCATACCTAGAATATTTCATGATTCAATGATTTTTGCCTTATATCTTGAATACTATTTGATTGAGAAACTTCATTCTTATAGATTCCATGTGACCTGATAAGTGACATAAAAATATATCTAGGTCAGTGTGACCTGTATTTCACAGTTCATTGATTTGACTTTTTAACTTGAAGACTATTTGATGGAGAAATGTCATTTATGGAATTTTGGTTCTGTTAGACCTGATGATTGGTCTCAATATATATATATAGGTTATTGTGACCTATATTTCATGGTTCAATGATTTAGCCTTATATTTTGAATTCTGTTTGTTGGAGAAACTTCATATCTGGGACCAGATCATAAAAATATATTAAGGTCAACGTGACCTATATTTCATGTTTCAATGATTTTGCCTTATAACTCAAAGACTCTTTCATGAAGAATTGTCATAAGTTCCATGTAACCTGATGAGTGACTTCAACATATATCTTAGTCATGGTAACCTATATTTTGTGACCTATATTTCATGGTTCGGTGATTTTAACTTATTTCTTGAAGGCGAGAAAAAGGCGAGCTAAGATGTCATGCGACAGCTCTTGTTCATTAATGGAACCAAATTAAGATTATGTCCGTGCTCCATTTCCTTTTTGAGCTTTAAGTAAAATCTTTATAAATGAGTAACTTGGCATAATCGTTTAATTCTGTTAAGCTTTATGTCTTAAGTGACGTACACATGCATTTATTTGCATACCAAAATAAACTCCCACACATGCTAATTTTGCATATTTGAGCTCAAGTGTCTTTGAGAGTCCCAACACCCTGTACACATCCACATACTCTCCAACTTCGATGGCTCGAACACCTTTCGGAAAGCGAAATCTGTTCGAGACAGGGGCAGTTCGAGCCACTGAGGGTAACTGCCAGGAGGCACAAAGGGATTAATTTTGGGACATCTTTTCGGTGTTCAATGATAAAATGTATGTTTTGTGTACTCATTAGAATCGCCTCAGTGAGGCGATTCTAATGAGTACATACAGCATACATTTTCAAGTTTAAATTCGAAAATCTCCTTACTTATCCCACACTACTTCTTATGTGAAGGAATTCCCTTGGGACTCAAAAACGGATTTGGCTTATCCATGGTAAACGAGCTATCGGTGTTCGAGCAATCGAAGTTCCACTGTATTTGCAAACGCCAGTATTTGTTTCCGCTAATCCATTACGAAAACACTCCTTTACAAACACATTGTAAATTTTACCAACGAAAAATTAAAAATTTCAGATGAAAAATTTTGATATTTTTCTTATTTCTACTAAAAACATAGATTGTCGATACTCGTTAGAACCGACTCGACGAGGCGGTTCTAACGAGTACCCACAATCTATGTTTTTGCGCAGAAATAAGAAAAATAATGTATACCCCTATAAACCGAAGTTTTACATAAATAAGAAAAATAATGTATACCTCTGCAAACCCCAGTTGTCATTTTGGCTTTCTGCTATTGATGTTTCCATTAGGGTCTGTTGTTTCATGTTTGTGTTTCTTTCCCTTTGGTGTCTCTGATGGGAGCTGTGGGTTAATTGTATTGATTCTTGATCATTGCCTTCACTTCTACTTTAAGTGGGTCAAAATTATATAGACGTGTTTTCGTGTTATTTTGTTCATTTCTGTGAAAATGATTGGACTGGTAAGATCTAGGAGAGACAGAATTTTGTCGAATTGGGCTTACCCTACGATGTAGTAAAACACATCATGTCAACAAGTCCGTGAAATGAAGACCCCCTAACACCCCATCTTAAACAGAGAAAACTGGGGTTTACATGGGTATACATTATTGTTCTTATTTCCGCTCCTAGACATAGGTTATGGGTACTCGTTAGAACCGCCTCGTTGAGGCGGTTCTAACGAGCACCCACAACCTATGTTTTGAGTGTGAATAAGAAAAATATCACAATTTTTCATCGAAAAAATGCGTGTTCTGACTTTATGACAGACGCCATTGTGTTACCGAAATGAAATTATGTAGTAACAATGAGAAGAACGCTTCCTATTTTAACTTTTAGCTTCTCGAAAATGTCCTTCACAGTGTTGACGGGGACGTTAAACCTCAAATCAAACAAACAAACAAAAGCTTCATACAAACAAGAGCAATCGGCCACAAGGGACAATAATCAGTTTAAGTTTATGAGCAATACAATGTCTGGGAATAGAGCTGATACAAAAATGGACAATCGCAACGAGTTCGCGATTCACTGTGTATCGCTAGAGAACACCACTCAAAACAACGGTCCTTACCTCTTTTCCCCAATATATTTAAGAAATGAATGTAATTTATTATTTATATTTACATTTTCCCATCCATCATATGATAAAACAAGAGGATCAAGATGGCATTGAATCAAACATGTACAACTGCACCAAGTACCATCAATATTGGAGCTACGGTGAAAACAAGGCGGTCATACTATTATATTTAGAAGGGTGGATAACTCAAACATCATACCAACCAGAGTTGTTGTTCTTAAATATGACGCACCGTTTCAATCTTGCATACAATTTTGCCAAGTACTGGAAAACCGCATTGTGGATCTAAGCCTGCCAAGGCAAAGCGGTGCGAGTCGGACCGTACATGTTTATAATGTTCTATAAAAGAGTTATCCTTTGGAAGCAAGGGATACACCACAGAACTGGATATTATGAAGTGTAAAATTTTCTGGGCCAGATTAGCTATTAGGCCTCATCAGTGACACTCAAGTATTTTAAAAATTCCTCAATGGAATCAATGATCCCAAAGGACAAGAAAATATAGACTACACTATGATGTAGGGCAGGGAGACTTTTTACGGCCGCCACACATTCCCAGACACCAGCTGAAGTGACGTTAAATATGTTCTATAAAAGGGTTATCCTTTGGAAGCAAGGAATACACCAAAGAAATGGATATTATGAAGTGTAAAATTTTCTGGGCCAGACTAGCTAGTTTCGGCCTATTAGGCCTCATCAGTGACATTCAAGTATTTTAAAAATTCCACAATGGAATCAATGATCCCAAAAGACAAGAAAATATAGACTACACTATGATGTAGGACAGGGAGACTTTTTACGGCCGCCACACATTTCCAGACACCAGCTGTAGTGACGTTAAATATGTTCTATAAAAGGGTTATCCTTTGGAAGCAAGACTTATAGACTACACTATGATGTATAAACCCTATTGGTTTCACTGAGCGACAGGGCTTGAAATGTCATTTCATATCAATGTCGGGTAAAAGTCCCACGAAATTGGAAGCAACGTCTCCAAAATTACCTATACATTGTTGACGGGGACGTTAAACCTCAAATCAATCAATTCTGCCAAGTACCATCAATATTTCTCAAAGGGTATTGGAGTTATGACCATCACAAGGTTAAATTGTCTGGGGAGATAATTAAAAAAATCCAGGGCACCCAGAGTCGTGGCTCTTGTACATGACACACCAGCTTAACCTCAGCTACAACTGTACCGCGTACCATCAATATATGACATAGAGTATTGGAGATATGGCCACACAAGGTAGTGATTGTATTTTATAGGAAGAGGGAGATGACTAAAAAAACATGGCACCCAGAATTGTGGTTCTTGAGCATGACAAGCCGTCTTAGCCTGTGAACAATTCTACCAGGTGCCATCAATATATCTCAAGGGTACTGGAGTTATGGCCATCACAAGGTAGTCACACGGATTTATTGGAAGCGGGGATAACTAAAAAAACTTGGCAACTAGAGTTATGGTTCTTGCGCATGACACGCCGTCTAAGCCTTGTAAACAATTTGTACCAGGCACCATCAATGTCTCAAAGGGTTTTGAAGTTATGGCCATAAAAAGGTTGTTATTCTGTTTCATTGAAAGGGGAGATAACTAAAAACTACGGCACCTTGAGTTGTGGTTCTTGCGCATGACACAATGTCTCAGCTTTGTGAACAATTGTGCCAAGTACCATCAATGACTCTCAAAGGATATTGGAGTTATGGTCGTCACAAGGTTGCATCTACGGACGGACGGACGCCAGGCTGAGCGCTTTTTCCCCCGAACCTATTCGGTCGGGAGATAAAAAGTCAATGGCAATCCCCAAATGCACATGCGCAACCACCTTGGGCAAGACATGTGACTACTTGCATGAAGTCACCTCCAGCTTTACTACATGTCCGCAGCAATGGCTCTGCGGGACTGCACAGATCTTGAAACGCAGCAACTCCTGAGCCGTTTTTAAGTATTTGGACAGATAGGCATAAGCAAACAGTGAAGACCCAGATCAGACTGCTCCTGAAGGAGCAGTCTGATCAGGGTCTACAGTGTTTGCCATTCCCTCTGCAGCTTTTGGACTCCTTGCTGGATCATGAAACACATTTGTAAAATAATTTAGGAGAATTACGGCAAGACCTTAAGATGTCCGAAATTTTAGTTTTTTTACGGTAGCCTTTGCGCATGAGATATGATTTTCTTAATCCATTTCATACAACTGCAACGATATGAATTTCGACAGAAATGCGGTTCTTCCATCAGAATTATATGTCCACTCCTCTTTTTCAAACTACCAGCGTTTGGAAATTTCAAAGCAAGCACCTATTTCGAAAACATGCCAATACAAATACATTGTAAATTTTACTACCGAAAAATGAAAAACTTCAGATGAAAATTTTTCATATTTTTCTTATTTCTGCTCAAAACACGAGGCGGTTCTAACGAGTACCCACAATCTATGTTTTGAGCAGAAATAAGAAAAATAATGTATACCCCTAAAAACTCCAGTTTTACAGAAATAAGAAAAATAATGTATACCCCTGCAAACCCCAGTTTTACAGAAATAAGAAAATAATGTATACCCCTGCAAACCCCAGTTGTCATTTTGGCTTTCTGCTATTGATGTTTCCATTAGGGTCTAGTTATTTCATGTTTGTGTTTCTTTCCCTTTGGTGTCTCTGATTGGAGCTGTGGGTTAATTGTATCGATTCCTGATCATTGCCTTCACTTCTATTTTAAGGGGGTCAAAATTATATAGACGTGTTTTCGTGTTGTTTTGTTCATTTCTGTGAAAATGATTGGACTGATAAAATTTAGGAGACACAGAATGTTGTCGAATTGGGCTTGCGCTGGGATGTAGCAAAACACATCATGTCAACAAGTCCTTGAAATGAAGACCCCCGTAAACCCCACCTTAATCCCTATTGGTTTCACTGGGCGACAGGGCTTGAAATGTCATTTCATCTCAATGTCGGGTAAAAGTCCCACGAAATTGGAAGCAACGTCTCCAAAATGACCTATACAGTGTTGACGGGGACGTTAAACCTCAAATCAATCAATTGTGCCAAGTACCATCAATATTTCTCAAAGGGTATTGGAGTTATGACCATCACAAGGTTAAATTGTCAGGGGAGATAATTAAAAAATTCCAGGGCATCCAGAGTCGTGGCTCTTGCACATGACACACCTGCTTAACCTCATGTACAACTGTACCACGTACCATCAATATTACACAAAGAATATTGGAGATATGGCCACACAAGGTAGTAATTGTATTTTATAGGAAGGGGGAGATAACTAAAAACCATGACACCCAGAATTGTGGTTCTTGCGCATGACAAGCCGTCTTAGCCTGTGAACAATTCTACCAGGTGCCATCAATATATCTCAAGGGTACTGGAGTTATGGCCATCACAAGGTAGTCACATGGATTTATTGGAAGCGGGGATAACTAAAAAAACTTGGCAACCAGATTTATGGTTCTTACGCATGACACGCCGTCTAAGCCTTGTAAACAATTTGTGCCAGGTACCATCAATGTCTCAAAGGGTATTGGAGATATGGCCATAAAAGGTTGTCATTCTATTTCATTGAAAGGGGAGATAACTAAAAACAATGGCACCTTTAGTTGTGGTTCTTGCGCATGACACAATGTCTCAGCTTTGTGAACAATTGTGCCAAGTACCATGAATGAATCTCAAAGGATATTGGAGTTATGGTCGTCAAAAGGTTGCGTCTACGGACGGACGCCACGCTGAGCGCTTTTCCCCCAAACCTATTCGGTCGGGGGATAAAAAGTCAATGGCAATCCCCAAATGCACATGCGCAACCACCTTGGGCAAGACATGTGACTACTTGCATGAAGTCACCTCAAGCTTTACTACATGTCCGCAGCAATGGCTCTGCGGGACTGCACAGATCTAGAAGCGCAGCAACTCCTGAGCCGTTCCTGAGTATTTGGACAGATAGGCATAAGCAAACTGAAGGAGTAATCTAATTAGGGTCTACACTGTTTGCCATTCCCCCTGTAGTATACCTTTTAGACGCCTTGCTGGATCATGAAACAGATTTGTAAAAAAAAAAAATAGGAGAATTACGGCAAGTCCTTAAGATGTCCGAAATTTTAGGTTTTTTACGGTAGCCTTTGCGCATGAGATATGATTTTCTTAATCCATTTCATACAACTGCAACGATATGAATTTCGACAGAAATGCGGTTCTTCCATCAGAAATATGTCCACTCCTCTTTTTCAAACTACCAGCGTTTGGAAGTTTCAAAGCAAGCACCTATTTCGAAAACATGCCAATACAAATACATTGTAAATTTTACTACCGAAAAATGAAAAACTTCAGATGAAAATTTTTCATATTTTTCTTATTTCTGCTCAAAACACGAGGCGGTTCTAACGAGTACCCACAATCTATGTTTTGAGCAGAAATAAGAAAAATAATGTATACCCCTAAAAACTCCAGTTTTACAGAAATAAGAAAAATAATGTATACCCCTGCAAACCCCAGTTTTACAGAAATAAGAAAATAATGTATACCCCTGCAAACCCCAGTTGTCATTTTGGCTTTCTGCTATTGATGTTTCCATTAGGGTCTGCTGTTTCATGTTTGTGTTTCTTTCCCTTTGGTGTCTCTGATTGGAGCTGTTGGTTAATTGTATCGATTCCTGATCATTGCCTTCACTTCTATTTTAAGGGGGTCAAAATTATATAGACGTGTTTTCGTGTTGATTTGTTCGTTTCTGTGAAAATGATTGGACTGATAAGATCTAGGAGACACAGAATTTTGTCGAATTGGGTTTGCCCTGGGATGTAGCAAAACACATCATGT
The DNA here is from genome assembly GCA_963580285.1 of Lucinisca nassula. Classification (NCBI taxonomy): domain Eukaryota; kingdom Metazoa; phylum Mollusca; class Bivalvia; order Lucinida; family Lucinidae; genus Lucinisca; species Lucinisca nassula. The sequence goes on from OY757022.1 coordinate 92,194,527, forward strand.
CAACAAGTCCGTGAAATGAAGACCCCCGTAAACCCCACCTTAAACCCTATTGGTTTCACTGGGCGACAGGGCTTGAAATGTCATTTCATCTCAATGTCGGGTAAAAGTCCCACGAAATTGGAAGCAACGTCTCCAAAATGACCTATACAGTGTTTACGGGGACGTTAAACCTCAAATCAATCAATTGTGCCAAGTACCATCAATATTTCTCAAAGGGTATTGGAGTTATGACCATTACAAGGTTAAATTGTCAGGGGAGATAATTAAAAAAATCCAGGGCATCCAGAGTCGTGGCTCTTGCACATGACACACCTGCTAAACCTCATGTACAACTGTACCACGTACCAGCAATATTACACAAAGAATATTGGAGATATGGCCACACAAGGTAGTCATTGTATTTTGTAGGAAGGGGGAGATAACTAAAAAAGCCACGACACCCAGAATTGTGGTTCTTTCGCATGACAAGCCGTCTTAGCCTGTGAACAATTCTACCAGGTGCCATCAATATATCTCAAGGGTACTGGAGTTATGGCCATCACAAGGTAGTCACATGGATTTATTGGAAGCGGGGATAACTAAAAAAAACTTGGCAACCAGATTTATGGTTCTTACGCATGACACGCCGTCTAAGCCTTGTAAACAATTTGTGCCAGGTACCATCAATGTCTCAAAGGGTATTGGAGTTATGGCCATAAAAGGTTGTCATTCTATTTCATTGAAAGGGGAGATAACTAAAAAAACAATGGCACCTTTAGTTGTGGTTCTTGCGCATGACACAATGTCTCAGCTTTGTGAACAATTGTGCCAAGTACCATGAATGAATCTCAAAGGATATTGGAGTTATGGTCGTCAAAAGGTTGCGTCTACGGACGGACGCCACGCTGAGCGCTTTTCCCCCAAACCTATTCGGTCGGGGGATAAAAAGTCAATGGCAATCCCCAAATGCACATGCGCAACCACCTTGGGCAAGACATGTGACTACTTGCATGAAGTCACCTCAAGCTTTACTACATGTCCGCAGCAATGGCTCTGCGGGACTGCACAGATCTTGAAACGCAGCAACTCCTGAGCCGTTCCTGAGTATTTGGACAGATAGGCATAAGCAAACTGAAGGAGTAATCTAATTAGGGTCTACACTGTTTGCCATTCCCCCTGTAGTATACCTTTGAGACAGGTACAGAAACAGATTTGTAAACAAATAGAAATAGGAGAATTACGGCAAGTCCTTAAGATGTCCGAAATTTTAGGATTTTTACGGTAGCCTTTGCGCCTGAGATATGATTTTCTTAATCCATTTCATACAACTGCAACGATATGAATTTCGACAGAAATGCGGTTCTTCCATCAGAATTATATGTGCACTCCTCTTTGTACAAACTACCAGCGTTTGGAAGTTTCAAAGCAAGCACCTATTTCGAAAACATGCCAATACAAATACATTGTAAATTTTACTACCGAAAAATGAAAAACTTCAGATGAAAATTTTTCATATTTTTCTTATTTCTGCTCAAAACACGAGGCGGTTCTAACGAGTACCCACAATCTATGTTTTGAGCAGAAATAAGAAAATTAATGTGCACCCCTACATACTCCAGTTTTACAGAAATAAGAAAAATAATGTATACCCCTGCAAACCCCAGTTTTACAGAAATAAGAAAATAATGTATACCCCTGCAAACCCCAGTTGCCATTTTGGCTTTCTGCTATTGATGTTTCCATTAGGGTCTAGTTATTTCATGTTTGTGTTTCTTTCCCTTTGGTGTCTCTGATTGGAGCTGTTGGTTAATTGTATCGATTCCTGATCATTGCCTTCACTTCTATTTTAAGGGGGTCAAAATTATATAGACGTGTTTTCGTGTTGATTTGTTCGTTTCTGTGAAAATGATTGGACTGATAAGATCTAGGAGACACAGAATGTTGTCGAATTGGGCTTGCCCTAGGATGTAGCAAAACACATCATGTCAACAAGTCCGTGAAATGAAGACCCCCGTAAGCCCCACCTTAAACCCTATTGGTTTCACTGGGCGACAGGGCTTGAAATGTCAATTCATCTCAATGTCGGGTAAAAGTCCCACGAAATTGGAAGCAACGTCTCCAAAATGACCTATACAGTGTTGACGGGGACGTTAAACCTCAAATCAATCATATGTGCCAAGTACCATCAATATTTCTCAAAGGGTATTGGAGTTATGACCATCACAAGGTTAAATTGTCAGGGGAGATAATTAAAAAAATCCAGGGCATCCAGAGTCGTGGCTCTTGCACATGACACACCTGCTTAACATCATGTACAACTGTACCACGAACTATCAATATATCACAAAGAGTATTGGCGATATGGCAACACAAGGTAGTAATTGTATTTTATAGGAAGGGGGAGATAACTAAAAAAACATGACACCCAGAATTGTGGTTCTTGCGCATGACAAGCCGTCTTAGCCTGTGAACAATTCTACCAGGTGCCATCAATATATCTCAAGGGTACTGGAGTTATGGCCATCACAAGGTAGTCACAAGGATTTATTGGAAGCGAGGATAACTAAAAAAAACTTGGCAACCAGATTTATGGTTCTTACGCATGACACACCGTCTAAGCCTTATAAACAATTTGTGCCAGGTACCATCCATGTCTCAAAGGGTATTGGAGGTATGGCCATAAAAGGTTGTCATTCTATTTCATTGAAAGGGGAGATAACTAAAAACAATGGCACCTTGAGTTGTAGTTCTTTCGCATGACACAATGTCTCAGCTTTGTGAACAATTGTGCCAAGTACCATGAATGAATCTCAAAGGCTATTAGAGTTATGGTCGTCACAAGGTTGTGTCTACGGACGGACGCCAGGCTGAGCGCTTTTTCCCCCGAACCTATTCGGTCGGGGGATAAAAAGTCAATGGCAATCCCCAAATGCACATGCGCAACCACCTTGGGCAAGACATGTAACTACTTGCATGAAGTCACCTCAAGCTTTACTACATGTCCGCAGCAATGGCTCTGCGGGGCTGCACAGATCTAGAAGCGCGGCAACTCCTGAGCCGTTCCTAAGTATTTGGACAGATAGGCACAAGCAAACAGTGAAGACCCAGAACAGACTGCTCCTGAAGGAGCAATCTGATCAGAGTCTACACTGTTTGCCATTCCCTCTGTACCTTTTGGACGCCTTGCTGGATCATGAAACACATTTGTAAAATAATTTAGGAGAATTACGGCAAATCCTTAAGATGTCCGAAATTTTAGTATTTTTACGGTAGCGTTTGCGCATGAGATATGATTTTCTTAATCCATTTCAAACAGCTCCAATGATATGAATTTCGACAGAAATGCGGTTTTACTGACAATATTCTTCCATCAGAATTATACGTCCACTCCTCTTTTTACAAACTACCAGCGTTTGAAATTTTCAAAGCAAACACATATTTCGAAAACACGCCTATACAAATACATTGTAACTTTACCGCCGAAAAAAAAAAATTGAAGATGAAAAATTGTGATATTCTTCTTATTTCTGCTCAAAATATAGATTGTGGGTACCCGTTTGAACCGCCTCATCGAGGCGGTTCTAACGAGTACCCACAATCTACATTTTAGAGCAGAAATAAGAAAAAGAATGTTTACCCCTCTAAACCCCAGTTTTACTGTATAAAAGTGGGGTTCAAGGTGGTCAAAAATATATAGGCGTGTTTTCGTGATGTCTGACATGTCCGATATACCCTACTTAAGTTTGAATGCACTGCATAATAATAAATGACGATTATGCGCTTGGTACTGTAAAATCTGATAAATGGTACTTTTTCCAATTATAAAATGTTTTACCTGCATTCTCGGTCCATGAGAGCTGAACCCACGTGCATGTTTGATTGTACAACGTCGCACAGTATTAACCAATCAGTGCCAATCGTCCGGTTCGCCTAAACTTTTCCGTCGAAATAAGTGTATCAGATAGTGAAAATCAGACTGTATCACTGTCTGTTATTAACTCTCAGCAGGCTGGGTATTTTGTTTGTTTGATTTGAGGTTTAACGTCCCCGTCCACACTGTAAAGGTCTTTTTGGAGACGTTGCCTCCAATTTTGTGGGATTTTTACCCGACGTTGAGATGAAATGACATCTCAAGCCCTGTCGCCCAATGAAATTCAGTAGACGACAAATTGTTGATATTTTTCTTATTTGTCCCAGAAAACAGAAATTGATATTTCATGCAAATAATTATTGTCTCCTATGCAAGAGATGTCAAGTCCTGTTTTTCTTGGAAAAGATAAGAAAAATAATATCAACAATTTATCGTCTGCTGAACTAGCCCCAAGAGCGGTAAAGGTTATTGCGGACCTCACCTCAATCAGTCAATAACTAGCACAACAAACGCTTGATGAAGGAAGCTCTTTAAAAAATATGTTTGCCTTTCCCGTTCAAACACTGAACTTTTCGCGCATTGGTTATCTAAAAATTAATACCCGCAAATAATTTTAGCAAACTGCAAAGATACTGTTTCACCCCTACCAAGAAAGTTTTTTGGTTGTTTGTTTGTTCGGATTCGAACGGCCAAGTCAACTCAATTTAAGGACAATGGGACTACCATAGTCGATTTTGTTAAATTTTTGCATATGCATTTGCAATGATATGTAAATGTGCCTAACCAAAAAAAATCTTTCTGCTCGGATGAAGCGTTTTGGAGTTATGGCCCTTGATTGTCTCAGATATGCGCTAAAAATCTTGTGACGCAGACTGCCTCCGTATTTCTTCACCGATGGAGCTGAAACTTTGCACATGCATTCCTTGTGAGGTGAAATGGTGCCTAACACAATTTTCAAGTTGATCCTGTCACCTGCGACGAAGTTACGGCCCTTGATTTTCTGAAAAAAAAAAAAAATAATAATAATAATAATAAAAAAAAAGAAACGCGTTCAAAAACCTTGTGACGTGAACTTCTTCCACATTTCTCCACCATTTGAGCTGAAACTTTGCACATGCATTCCTTGTGAAGTAAAGGGGTTCCTAACACAATTATCACGTTGATTCTATCATCTGCGAAGGAGTTAAGACCCTTTATTTTCTCAACGAGGCGGTTCTAACGCGTACCCACAATCTATGTTTGAGAAAAAAAATCAGAAAAAAAAATCAAAATTTTTATCTGAAAATGTACATTTGGTAAAATTGTCAATATATTTGAATAGGCGTATTTTCGTAATGGCATTGTGTTTGAAGGGTTAAGTTAAGGGAGAAAACTTGTGATTTACTGTCTGCATACCAGTTTACCATGTCCCTTTAAGATCTGGGGCCAGTTGTACAAAACTAACGATGTCGTTGATAATTTATTATGCCAAATATGCTACTATTTTTGCTGAAAATGTGAACAGCTTTTGCGATATTTGCGTGCTCACATTGTTTTCAGCAAAAAAAAAAAAAAAAAAAAAAAATTCTAAATATGAAACTTGCTAGAACAGTTAACAATATGATCAATAACGAGCTCGTTAAGCTAACGATGCTTTGAACAACTGGCCCCTGATCTTTAAAGCGCAATTTTAGAGCAAAGGACATTCTGTTCTTTTTTTTAAATCAGAAAAAAGGTCAACCAGACGTGGCTGGAATTTTAGTGGTAAAAAGAAAGATAATGAAGCAACTATGTTATTTGTATTTACAGAATGCACCCCGAGAGCACCCATAGACATCGTTTTTGCCGTTGATTCAGCTAGTATTGGAGCTAGCAACACCAAACTTCTATTATCATTTATCGGTGACATAAGCGACCGTCTGAACATGGGAACAGGGGAGGTAACCATAGCGATGACAAGCAACGGATGTAGTGAGGGAAACATCGATGAATCACCATCTAGTGATCCTGATCAGATTAAGAAAGGCCTATCAAATTATCATGCACCAAAATTCAATAAACTTATGCGAAACATGCGACTGAAAGCCGGAGATGGTCGTCGGCAGTCAAAACATGTCGGAATCGTTTTCTTAACCGATCGACTCTCGTCGTACGAAATCCGACAGGCTAGCCTCGAAGCCAAAAGAGCAAGATTCCAGAAAATCGGTATATTTGTTCTCGGAGTTGGTAACCGTGTGGAGGACAAGCAACTGGAGTCGTTAACTACAGTAGACGGCGACTATTTCAGAGCGTTTGGATTTGAGAACATGTCTGAAATTGGAAATGCGTTACTTTACAGACTATGTCTCTATGGCGCAACTGAAAACTAGTCGGGTATTTGGAGGAACTATCCAAAAATAACGCAGTTTTAGGGGGAAGGTATAATTTGAGGACTTTACCTGGAGGACCAGAGGACTGAGGACCAAGTCCTCTAGAGGACCAGGGGTATAATTTGAGGACCAAATACAGGAGGACCAGTGCTTTAATCAGCTATATAATGGCTATGATAATTGAAGACTAATTACTGTTTATTGAAATGACACCTACTGGTATGGTATATCCCCTCATGGGCATATATACAGAAAAAAATAAGTAAATAAAAATAAAATAAATAAAAGGAAAAACATGTTATTATGCTCAGGAAATTTTTCACCATAGAATTTTATGAAATATATTTTTGGCATCTTGTTACTCTAGTTGAAATTAGAATTTCTCTATACATGTTATTTATTTAATTCACAAACTGCATGATGAACAGTGGAGATCCTGATCAGACGGCTTCTTGCTACTCTTTTAAAATGTTCACTTGAAATTAGAATTTCTCTACAGTAAGTACTTTCTATATACTTAATATAAGCTATCTGTTAAATTCACAAAATGCATGATGAACAGTGAAGATCCTGATCAGATGGCATCTTGTTACTCTTTTAAAAATGTTTACTTCAAATTAGAATTTCTCAACTTTCAATATACATGTACTTAATACAAGCTATCTGTTAAATTCACAAACTGCATGATGAACAGTGAAGATCCTGATCAGATGGCTTATCTGGGGCTAAACAGAAATAAAAAAATAATGTATAGCCATGTAAACCCCAATGTTCGCTATATAAAGTGGTGTTAAGAGGGGTGTTCATTACATGGACTTGTAAACATGAGGACTTTTGGCATCTTGTTACTCTTTTAAATATTTAGTTGAAACTAGAATTTTTCTACTTTCTATTCTACCTGTTAAATTCACAAACTGCAAGATGGACAGTGAAGATCCTGATCAGATGGCTTATCTGGAGTTACACTGTTTTATGCTGAGAAAATTTTCACCATATAATTATATCGGAAATAAATTTTTGGCATCTTGTTAGTCGTATTAAAAATGTTTAGTTGAAATTAGAATTTCTCTATTTCTACATACTTATTGTTAGGACCACTTCACTGAGGCAAAATATAGCTTAGTTTGATAAAAACCTGCTGGTACTTCACTGAAGTGGGTTTTAAAAATAAAACTTTCAATTGCATGGACATGGTACCACATTGATGCTGATTATCTTACACAAAATTCAACAAAAGCAGCTCCTGCTATACTAAAAGGTTCGGTGGGGGTTGGGGTATGGCCCTTTCAATATTATTTATTTCATATCGAGCTGATCGTTAATCAGAGGTGTACTTAAGTCTTCAGAGAAGTTTTGTTGCCAAAATATGGTTGTATCAATTAATTTGATTACCGTGATTGTTGTATATTATAATGTTCAGCTACACTGATTTTGAAGTTCTATATTCTGATCTTTTAACAAATGCTAAGTTTTATAAAGTTATCATACTATAATGGCTTGCCACGGATTGTGCACATTGACCCATTTTTGTATCAGAAATCTCAAAACCGGTTATTAGCAAACAGTGCAGGCCCAGATCAGATGCCGCGTTCTGCAGCATCTGATCAGAGCCCACACTGCAAAAAGTTCAGCCGTTTTCCAAATAAATTTTGAAGAACCCCTAAATTTTTAAATGGACTCATGCTATATGTAAAGTGGAAGATTTAATTCAGTACAAAATGGGTTAAAACATGAATATATTGAAGAAAATAGCTGTCCGGTTTGTTACCCTTTTACCTACTAGTTTCTTAAGTGGATGTAATTAACGCCCTTATAAACCCCACTTATTCCGTGATTTGGGTACTCCTGATATACACTTGTTAGAACTACCTTGGTCTAATGAGCACACACATTCTATGCTTGCAGACGAAATGAGAAGAATGTCACCAATAAAACAGAAAATGTCAGTTTATAGATTGTGGAAGAAACATTACAATAACACACAAATGCGTCAAAGTGCATTTTTTTACATCTCCAAAATGGCTACTATTTTTATGAAAATCTTTGATATTTTTATTATTTATACTCCAAACATAGGATGCTGCTTCATTGAGGTGGTTCTAACTAGTACCCATGTCCTACTTCTTGGAGGAGTAATATGGGTCCTGTGTGAGTACTGCAATGGACGGCATTATGATAACGCACCCGTACGAAAGTGTATTTTTGCATCTGAAAAACGGACATTTTTCGGATGAAAATTTGCGATATTTTTCTTTTTTTTACGCCAATCATAGGTTGGGGGTGCATGTTAGAACCGCCTCACTGAGGCGGTTCTAACGAGTACCCACAACCTATGTCTTGGAGAAAAAATAAGAAAAAAAAAATGTTTACCCCTGTGAACTCCAGTTTTCTCTATACAAAGTTGGGGTGTAAAGGGGTGTTCATTTCACGGATTTGTTCACGTGATGTCACTTTTTTTTTCACTTTTCAGCTGAACTTAAGAAAATTAATAATAAATTCGGCCCTAATTAACAATCAAAATAAATCGAAAAATGATGCTTCTGAAAGATCTAACAGCACATTTAAGAAATGAACACTTTCAATTATTTGCAAAAGGAAGTGGCTATTGACAGCCGGCTGTCGATAGCGAATTCGCTATTGACAGCCGGCTGTCGATAGCGATTTCGCTATTGACAGCCAGCTAAGATATTGGATATATATACTTATACATAAATGAATATAATCTGATAAAAAACATGAATGCATAAATAAAAATGAAATAATTATAGAATATTAAAGTGAACTATCAAACTTTTTTCATACAAAGGAAAATTTTTTCCTCAGAATAATATGAACTATTAAAGTGTTCATTACACTTAAGGCATAAATGGTTGGAACTCTACAAGATGTAACTCCATGCTGTGGCTAAAATAAATAAATATTTTGTTTTATAGATTATTAAGAATTTCAATAAATAAATAAAGGAGTCTAAATAATGTATATATGCAATTATTTTCAACTTGCCTGTACGGAGTACATGAAGAGCTATTGTTGTCACCTCGGTCGTCTGCGTGCACGTTTGCGTTCACATCACACTGTTCTAAAGTTTTTCAAATGCTTATATCTCAACAGTCACCACAGAGCACTCATATTTGGAACTTAAGTACCTGGGAGGGTCTTCTGATGACGTCAAAATATATCTAGGCCACTGTGACCTATATTTCATGGTTCAGTGATTTTGCCTATTACCTTGAATACTATTTGATGGAGAAATGTGATACCTGGATTATTAGTTCCATGGCACCCGATAATTGACCATAAAGTATATCTAGGTCTGTGTGACCTATATTTCATGGTTCAGAGATTTTGCCTATTATCTTGAAACTTTTTGATGGAGAAGTGTCATACCTGGGTTATTAGATCAATGTGACCCCATGATTGGCCTCAAAATATATCTAGGTCACTGTGACCTATATTTCATGGTTCAGTGATTTTGCCTACTATCTTGAATGCTATTTGACGTAGAAATGTCTCACCTGGATTATTAGTTTCATGTGATCTGATAATTGACCTCAAAATATACCCAGGTCATTGTGACCTACATTTCATGGTGATTTTGCCTATTATCTCGAATACTATTTGATGAAGAAACGTCATACATGTGACCCCATTATTGACGTTGAATTATATCTAGGTCACTGTGACCTAAATGTCATGGTTCATTGATTTGGCCTGTTATCTTGAATACTATTTGATGGAGAAATGTCTCACCTGGATTATGAGTTCTGTGTGATCCGATGATTTACCTCAAAGTATATCTAGGTCATTATGACCTATATTTCATGGTTCAGTGATTTTGCTTTTATCTTGAATACTATTTTGATGGAGAAATGTTAAACCTGGGATATTACTTCCATGTAATAAGATGACTGACAACAAAATACATGTAGGTCAATGTGACCTATATTTCATGATTCAGTGAGTCTGCCAAATATTTTGAATACTATTTTTTGGAGAAACTTCAATCCTAAATAATAAGTTTCATGTGACCAGATGATTGACATAGAAATGTATCTAGGTCAGTGTGACCTATTTTCATGGTTCAATGCTTTTGCTTTATATTTCAGACACAATTTGATTCTGAAATGTAATATCTGGAATATATGTTCCATGTGACCTGATCAGTGACCTTGAAATATATCTAGCTGAATGTGACTTATATTTCATGATTCAGTAGTTTACCTTACATTTTGAAGGCGAGAAACAGGCAAGCTACATGTTTGCTGTCATGCGACAGCTCTTGTTACTGTACAAGTTAGCAGATCACTTTTAAAATTTTGGATGTTGGCTATTGACAGCCGGCTGTCTATAACGATCGCCTTTCTTTTAATTCCAAAATTGGATAGATATACTAAGAGCTGCTAATCTGGAGCACTGTGTATTCAGCTGAGGATACGTGCACAAACGAAAAGATATTTTCATGTCACACACGAGCCGTATCCCAACATAGTAGAAAGCACAGAGCTCTGGAGAACGAGTAACTAGATTACTTCTGGCATTAAAATATGTTATGGGTACGTGCTAGAATTGCCTTGTTGATCGAGGCTTTTCCAACCAGAAATGCGGGGTTAACACCAGTCCTGAGGAAAGTTTATCTAAATATCTAGGTTTTCCTCCTTATCTAGAGCTGTGGTGCAGTTCAGTTTCACATCAGGCTTCTATAACAGTTTACTTAGCATTTAGTCTGAGAGACACATTTAGACCTCTAAGCCCACCTTAGCATAAGCCTTACAAGGGAAAACTGATGTCCACACCAAGGCCCAGTTGTCTGATTCTCAGTAGACATGTATCTGTTCTTTAACCATTGACTAGACAAAATGGGTATAGAGCTCTGAAGGAACGTTAAATGGGCTGGAAACAAATAACATTGTTTTGTTTGTTTGATTTGAAGTTTAACGTCCCCATCAACACTGCAAAGGTCATTTTGGAGACGTTGCTTCCAATTTTGTGGGAATTTTATCGGATATTGCGATGAAATGACACCTCAAGCCCTGCTGCCCAATGAAACCAATAGGGTTTATAAGCATGGATGGGCTGACTTGCACCGCATTGCCTGGGCAGGCTTAGATCCTCTTAGAGGTTTACCACTACTTGTGTGCGGGTCAGTTTCAGCTCTGTGGAAGCATCATGCAACCCATCTATTTCTTCAAGCCCCGATGGGCAGGGGCTAAAATAACATTGTTGATTGTCCTATCTACATCTCCAACAGATCACTATTTACCATTGTTCTTATGATCACGACAACACCTACCTTTTGAAAACAGTGTAGATCCAGATCAGATGGCTTCTGAATAAGCCAACTGATCAGGATCTAAATGTTTGTTATTCAGTTTGTGAACTGGACAGATACATTATACATTGTGTATTCTGCAATTTAGTTGGTTAATAGACAAAAATGAATGTGGCAAAATTAATTCATTCAGCAGGACAATGGTTAAATGTTGTGGGCCTTGGATTTTTACTATATTAGTTTGTCCTATAAAAGTGTTCGCTTTCCATATGCATGATTGGCCATGATGTGATGCATAGATAACTTGTGATACCCACCTGAGTATCAGTGTCTCTAGTACATTAATGGCCCAAGGGCTATAATTTGAACAAACTTGGTAGCGGTCCACTAGATGAAGCTTCATGCCAAATAGATCTGGGCCTTCTTGTTTCAGACAAAAAGATTTTTAAAGTTTTTCCCTATATACCCCTTTGTGAAACCAGCGGGCCCCCGTGCGGGGGCATTTTTGGCCCCAGGACTATATTTTGAACAATCTTGGTAGAGGTCCACTAGATGAAGCTTCATACCAAATATCAAAGACCTGAGCCTTCTGGTTTCAGACAAGAAGAGTTTTGAAGGTTTTTCCTATATAAGTCTATGTAAACTGGTATGCCCCGACACGGGGGCATTTATGGCCCCAGGGCTATAATTTGAACAATCTTGGTAGAGGTCCACTAGATGAAGCTTCATGCCAAATATCAAAGATCTGGGCCTTCTTGTTTCAGACAAGATTTTTAAAGGTTTTCCCTATATACGCCTATGTGAAACCATTGGGCCCCGGTGCGGGGGCATTTTTGGCCCCAAGACTATATTTTGAACAATCTTGGTAGAGGTCCACTAAATGAAGCTTCATACCAAATATCAAAGACCTGGGCCTTCTGGTTTCAGACAAGAAGATTTTTAAAGGTTTTCCCTATATAAATCTCTGTAAAACTGGTGGGACCGGGCGCGGGGGCGTTTATGGCCCTAGGGCTATAATTTGAACAATCTTGGTGGAAGTCCAATAGATGAAGCTTCATACCAATTATCAAAGACCTGGACCTTCTTGTTTCAGACAAGAAGAGTTTTAAAGGTTTTCCCTATATACGCCTATGTAAAACCAGTGGGTCCTGGCGCACAGCATTTTTGGCCCCAGGACTATATTTTGAACAATCTTGGTAGAGGTCCACTAGATGAAGCTTCATACCACATATCAACGACCTGGGCCTTCTTGTTTCAGACAAGAAGATTTTTAAATGTTTTCCCTATATAAGTCTATGTAAAACTGGTGGACCCCGATGCCGGGGCATTTTTAGCCCCAGGGCTATAATTTTAACAATATTGGTAGAGGTCCACTAGATGAAGCTTCATACCAAATATCAAAGACCTTGACCATGTGGTTTCAGAGAAGAAGATTTTCAAAGTTTTCAGTAAAAAAATCTATTTTTAGCTTCTGTGACCTAGACGTGCAACGGACTGGAACGATTTGAACAACTTTGAAAGGGGACCACCTAAGGATCATTCTATAAATCCTGTGAAGTTTGGTCAAAATACGATCAGTGGTTTAGGAGGAGATGTTGTTTGAAGAAATTGTTTAGGGATGGTTGGACGGATGCACATATCTGAATGACCTTGAACAAAGGTCAAAGAATGACCTTGACCTTGAATACTCGTGTAGTTTCATTCACCCATTTAGGTTACTGCATCTACTAATTTTCTTAAATTCAGATCACAGGCTGCAATAGTTTCCAAAACATACACGGTTTTGACTTTTCCCCATACAAAAGTCTATGCGACCAAATTTGACCTTGGCCTAAAATTGGTCAAGGTCATCCAAGGATAATCATTTGAACAAAATATGATGGACCTGAGTCCCTAATGCTACATATCAAGTTTCAGGCCAATCAGCCCACTGGTTCTGGAGAAGATTTTTGAAAGGTTTTTACCTTATAAGGGCATGGCGGCCATCTTGGTCATGTGACCTGGACCCTGCGAACAAACTTTCGTTCCCCCATCCCATGGATTCTCCACATGAAATATGACTCCAATTGGCCTTGGGGGTTTCAGAGGAGAAGATGTTGACAGACAACAGAAAACACAGACAACAGAGTCTTACCATACTATAAGCTCACCTATTAGCCTTCGGCTCAGGGGAGCTAAAAAACTCAGGAATTTCCGCCAACAATGGCCTCGGTCACAGGCAAAACAGTAAATATTTGTTTGCATTAAGAAGATTAATAAGGCTTCACAATATTCTTAGTCATAGAAATGATATGTATCAGAAGATAGACAATCACCAAATCATTGGAACAGCTGGTAATATCACTACTTTAGCAGGTTCCATGGTAAAGACCAACTGACGGGATAATCACAGTACCTGAAGCCATTTTATAATAAATTATATTAAATAACCTGTCCATAAATGTTTATAAAGTAAAACATACAATAAATTTGCAATAAACCATTTTCACCAATTTAGTTTGCTGGCTGTCAATAGCGAATTCGCTATCGACAGCCGGCTGTCAATAGCGATCCCCTTTGCAAAATTGCAACCCAACCATAGGCTTACATTTTACATTTTCTTACAGCCATTGGTTATAATATGTAACTTTGCCCCACCTACAATTGGATAAGCCCCACCTACAAATAACCATTAAACTGCCAATCACAACCATTAAAATTTCAAGCATATTAGTTTACTTCTCAAAGAAAATCTTGATTAGCATTTTTCATATACGAGTCCTATGGAAATATTGTTCTCGGAAAACAAACAAAAGAAAAAAAATGTGAATGCCATCTGCTGTGAGGTTATGCTTGGTGCTTAAGATATAACATTAAAAGTTTTTTTTTCAATTATAGCTCTTAATGTAATACTTGGCAGTTTAAAAAAAAATGCCATTACCGGTAAGTAATACAAGAATTCCGCCGAAGGCTATGTCGCGCCTGTGGGGGCGCAAGTCACCCAACCATGATATGTAGGTCAAGGTCAAACATAGATGCTTGCACAAAAGTTTCCATTCTTAAATGCAAGCTTGTACCAAGTATCATTAATGTAGTTCTTGAGAAATAAACTTGACCATTAGGGTGAACGCAAGGGTGGTCGCAATATTTTACAAAGTCAGTGAACCATGAAATATAGGTCAAGGTCAAATATGGATGCTTGCATTTAAGTTACCATATCCAGATACAAGTTTGTACCAAGTATCATTAATGAAGCTCTTATAGTTCTTGAGAAAAAACTTGAACCTCAGATTGAACGCTAGGGTGGTCGCAATCTTTACAAAGTCAGTGAACCATGAAATGTAGGTCAAGGTCAAATATGGATGCTTGCATGTAAGTTGTCATCCCCAGATACAATTTTGTACCAAGTATCATTAATGAAGCTCTTATAGTTCTTGAGAAATAAACTTGAACCTCAGGGTGAACGCTAGGGTGGTCGCAATATTTTACAAAGTCAGTGAACCATGAAATGTAGATCAAGGTCAAATATGGATGCTTGCATGTAAGTTGTCATCCCCAGATACAAGTTTGTACCAAGTATCATTAATGAAGCTCTTCTAGTTCTTGAGAAATAAACTTGAACCTCAGGGTGAACGCTAGGGTGGTCGCAAATGTTGACGCCTTGACAAACGGACGGACGGACGGACGAACGAACGGACAAACGGACGGAAAACCGGGCGCCTATATCGCGCCATGCTAATAGCAGGCGCGACAAAAATGACTGATAGAATATGAATAGACAAAACCACTAGGAAAAGATAATTTGGCCAAATTGTCCTACAAAAAAAAAATAAATAACTAAATAAAATTAATAAATAACTGTTTTGTTTTTGTTTCCTAGTAAGAGAAATTTCCATTAGAACTGCACATACTTTTTTAAAAAGAGTAACTTAATGTCTAAATATATATTTCAATTATTTATATGTGAAGAATATCACATAGTTTCCTTTATTTTTTTCCACTTACCCGCTGAACAAGACAATCCCTACATTTGCGAACAGTTTAGCTCCAAATAAGCCATCCGATCAGGATCTTCACTGTTCATCATGCAGTTTGTTAATTTAACAGGTAGCTTATATTAAGTACATGTATATTATGCCCAATTATTTCAGGAGATGATTAGTATAAGCAACCTTGCTTGTTTTCAAATCCTGTTGATCTTTCTATATGTTACATTCTTGTTATATATCTGTAATTGAAAAGAAGTGAATAAATATTGTTTAAACTAAACTAAGTACATGTATATTGAAAGTAGAGAAATTCTAATTTTAAGTGAACATTTTTAAAAGAGTAACAAGATGCCATCTGATCAGGATCTTCACTGTTCATCATACAGTTTGTGAATTTAACAGATAGCTTATATTAACCCTTTTAGTACCAAATGGAATCTTCCTCCTTATATATACCAGGAGTCCACTTCAAAATTTAGGGGGTCAGGTTGTGTTTTCATCAAAATTTATTTGGAAAATAACTGAACTTTTAGCAAACAGTGGAGGCCCTGATCCGACGCCGCGTTCTGCAGCGTCTGATCTGGGCCTGCACTGTTTGCCATGGTACCCGTTTTCGGGTTTCTGGTACTAAATGGGTTAAGTACATGTATATTGAAAGTAGAGAAATTCTAATTTTAAGTGAACATTTTTAAAAGAGTAACAAGATGCCATCTGATCAGGATCTTCACTGTTCATCATGCAGTTTGTGAATTTAACAGGTTGCTTATATTAAGTATATAGAAAGTACTTACTGTAGAGAAATTCTAATTTCAAGTGAACATTATTATAAGAGTAGCAAGAAGCCGTCTGATCAGGATCTCCACTGTTAATCATGCAGTTTGTGAATTAAAAAAAAATAACAAGTATATAGAAAGCAGAGAAATTCTAATTTCAACTAAACATTTTTATTAGAGTAACAAGATGCCGAAAATATATTTCATAAAATTCTATGGTGAAAAAATTCCTGAGCGTTAATAACATGTTTTTCATTTTATTTATGTTTTTTTTTCTGTATATTTGCCCATGAGGTGATATACCGTACCAGTAGGTGTCATTTTCAATAAACAGTAACTATCTTCAATTATCATAGCCATTATATGGCTGATTAAAGCACTGGTCCTCCTGTATTTGGTCCTCAAATTATGCCCCTGGTCCTCTAGAGGACTTGGTCCTCAGTCCTCTGGTCCTCCAGTAAAGTCCTCAAATTATACCTTCCCCAGTTTTAGGATGTACTAAAAAACCAAACGAACTACATAAGTGACCGGCCCAGGTATTCAGAAGAGAATGCGTTTTGAAAATTATGACTTTTTTCATGATATTTAATTTGTGTATATATAGTCTCGTAGTGCCGGCCTCGGTAGCTCAGTCGGATGCGCGTCTGTCTGGTGATCAGGAGGACGCAGGTTCGATACCTGCCGGGATCGCCAACATTCTTTCGTGGAGATTGATCATGAAATCTTTTCTACTCCGCTGATTCAAGAAGGGCAGTTGTCAGTTTCTGGCGAAAGAATGTGTACTGTACTGGTTAACCGCTTACGTATAAGCCTGCCCAGGAAAAGTGTGGATAGGTAAACTGACCGGCTCAAAAATGACCTAACATAGTGTTGACTGGGCCGTTAAACTCCAATAAAAACAAATAAACAATAGTCTCGTAGTGAAACAGGCAACTTCCAGGAGACAGAATTTAGGGCCCAGTTGTTCAAAGTATTGTTAGCTTAACGAGCTCGTTAGGGGTCAAATTGTTAACTGTTCTCATAATCTTATTTTGCGCTGAAGAAATGAAAGCAGCTGCGCCATATTAAATGACCAAACGATACGTTAACTAACGACGTCGTTAGTTTTGAACAACTGGCCCCTGGTGTTTAATGCCACGTGCTGTCAAGTACAATTTATAGTCTTATCAAAAAGTCTCTCATAATTCCATGTGAATGATTGCAGTTTAATATATTCTATAATGTAAATGTGAGATTATAATAAATAACTGTTCTTTTCTGATCTGTGGACACGTTTACCCGTACATATATGGTGTGCCATTTTACTATTTAATCCATATTTATAGATATCCATAATTCGATTTATGGAATTCGAATTATGGATAGCCATAATTCGAATTATGGATATCCATAAATAATTATTGATATCCATAAATATATATGGATATCCATAATTCGAATTATGGATGTCTATAAATAATTTTGAATATCTATAAATAGGTAATAAATTGTAAAAGGGCGCCCCATATACATAATCATTGTGTTGTCTGTAGTTTTGTTTACTTTTGGGTCACTGGGTGGGTTTTATTGTCTTTGGGCATGGTGTTCTGCTGAAGTATACGCTCGAGGTCCTAAGTACTTTTGAAAACTCCAATATACTGCCTATGATGACTCCCAATATATCAGGGACCAGAAATGTTCAACTGCCGCGTTTTTACAATAATACCGTAAGACACAAAGAATCAAAGCTCCGACTTTTGGATCGATTGTCTCTGACTGTAGGCTGGGAAAATGGTCCTGATTTGTTTGATTTGAGGTTTAACGTCCCCGTCAACACTGTATAGGTCATTTTGTGAGCTGTCTCAGCCAACTGCCCAGCAGGCACACAACGTAATTGTGACGTCACATAAACGTCGGTACAACGTCATAACGTTTATGCACTGTCATATCAACGTCGGTGCAACGTCATGACGTTTATGCCACGTCATATTAACGTCGGCGCCACGTCATGACGTTAATGCAACGTCATATCAACGTCGGTGCAACGTCATGACGTTGCACCGACGTTGATTTGACGTTGCCGTAGAGACGTGTGCCTGTTGGGTGGCAAGAATTGAATTGAATTATGCTGAATCACAAAGCATAATGATAACGTTGGATTCAGTTTGGATCGGCTCGGTGTTGAATTGAATGCGCGTCTGATTGGTGGCTAGCATGTCTCGGGTTCAATCCACTCCGGTCGGCAACATTCTTTCTTGGAGATTGATCATGAAATCTTTACTCCAAGCATTGTCTCTCTTCGGCTGATTACATGCTGTTATCAGTTTCCGGCGAAAGAGTGTGCAGTGCACTGGTTAACCGCTTTAATATAAGCCTGCCTTGTAAAAGTGTGGTTAGGTAAACTGACGGACTCGACGTGACCTAAATAGTGTTGACTGAGCCGTTACACTCCATACCAAACAAACCAAACGAACAAGTTGTTTAAAGCATAATTGTTAGCTTAACATACTCGTTAGTGATCAAAACGTTAAGCATTCTAGCAAGTACACGTGCACTATCTAATAAAGCGAGTTTTAATGTAAACCCTTTTTTCAGGAGCTCAGTGCTGGCTTGCATAAACAGACTGCCTGCGTTATGAACCAGGGTTTACTTTTAAAAAGGCAAATATGCTAGTTTTTTGCTAAAATGTCAGTAGTTCGTTGGTGTTCTAGTATGTACAGTAATTAATAATAGTAATAATCAATACAGTGATATTTTTGCTGAAAAAATGTAAGCAGCTTTTGCCCTTGCAAAAGCTGCTTACATTTTTTTCTGCAAAAATTTTAGCATATTTGTCATATTGAATGATCCAACGTTTGACGATATACGAACACTGTCTTAAAGCACTGGGTCCTTGGACAAGTTCTTCAACATTAACGACTCAGTTAGTTCTCCTTTGATAATTTAATATCGCAAATATACAAATGATATTGTACTTGCTATGACATTTATTAATATGACCACTAACGAGCTGGTTAAGCTAACAAGCGAAAAAATATGTATTCTGACACATCATTCCTATATAGCGAACTGTGATTTATCCCGCAACAAATCACTGGGTAGAAGAGCGTGACGAGAAAAAATGCCACCGTTTACTCATGTCACGCCCAGATTATATGACGCGTTAGACGGTGAACGAATACGTTACAAAAGGTGCATCATTGAGCTATCCGGAAAAAATGCTTCCAAAAATAAAATACATATAGTCGGTATTTTTCTTTAAACAATACAAATGAATGCATTTTATGCAAAAATGCGAACAATTATGATGGCAGGTAAACGAGTTTGAGAGGGATTCCCTAACTAGGTTTCGAACACTAGTTAGATCTATTTTTAGTTCGTGACAAAAATAGAATCTCCATATATGACGTTATGCGACGTTCATTTTTGGCCGTGTTTGCTTAGGCCATGCCTGAATCGGAAAAAAATATGACGCTGAATACCATGCCATAAGTAACGACACTCAGAGACGATACTGTCGCCATGAATGTGTAAAGTGACAGATTTATTTTTAGAACATTTGTTTGATTTGATGTTCAACGTCCCCGTCAGAAATTCCGAACACATGTTCAGATCGAAGGGTAAACACGAATGAAAACGACCATTTTCACAAAGTTCTGAAGCTGCATTTGGCTCCAAAAGTGTACACATGACAAAGGAGTATGCATTGAAGTTAAAAACCAGAAAAAAAATTGAGACCCGGGAGCTCAATAATGCACCTTTAATGTTTTACGGTATGACGAAAGGTTGGGAGAATTGGAAGGAAACAAAACGTTATTGGTTGGAATCGAAAAAGATCAGCTCTAACAGTGAACTGATGGGTAATTAACCCATTGCATACGGGTATCTTCTAAAGGGCTACCTTGGCAAACAGTGCAGGTCCAGATCAGACGCCGCAGGGCCTGCTCTATTTGCTTACATAATGTTCCGTCAAAAATAGAATGAAAATGAAAAAAAAAATAAATAAATAAAAAACAGACCTTACACCCCATGTATGACAAATGGCATTGTCCAACATATAGCAATAGTAGAGTCCACCAGTATACAATTAGTTAATCTACTTTTTAACTGTCCTCCAAACTGTGATTTATCACCCAACAATTCACTGCTTAGTCTTGGGTGAAATTTCGTGTATCAGCTGGTTTATCAGAACCATGAAGAAAACGATGTTCATGACCGCCTCAGACAGCAAAGCCGGCAAATGTCACAAAATGGAAGAACAGCGAGTCAAGTACGGTCGAACTTCAATGGCTCGAATACCTTTGGGACTATGATAATTTGTTCGAGATAAGGGTAGTTCGAGACAATGGGGGTTAATCACAATGTCAGGTCAGGAGGTAAAAAGGGATATTTTTTGGATATGTTTTCGACCTTTTATAAAAGATAGCCTTAGGTATGCTGTGTGTACTCATTAGAAAAGCTTCATCGAGTTGAGGGGTTGGGGGTTATTTCACGGACATGTTCAGTGATGTCTCTCTTCCCCGACAGTGCTCATGTATTACTTTATTGAGGAAAAGGGTTAAAATGTTCGGCGAAGCCTCGCGTTTTATCCATTTTCCTCAATTCGATTAATAATCACCTCGTCGGGGAAGAGAGACATCACGTAAATAAGTCCTCGAAATGACCCCCCCCCCCCCCAACCACACACACACACCATAAACCCCACTTAATACAGAAAAAGAGGCGGTTCTAACATGCACCACAATCTATGTTTTGATTATTTATACGGATTTTCATCAGAAAAGTAGCCATTTTAGAGATGTGAAAAATGAACTGTGTCGAACGGGTAACTCCCATTACGCATATTACGCATATGCGTAATGGAAAATATTTGAAATTAAGAGAAAGCACCTAAATAATAGTGTTCTCCATTACATATAACATATGGGCTGCTCTTAAAGGAAAGAATTTGCTCCCCTCGGGAATTTGCTATGAGCAAATTCTTTCCTTTAGGAGTAACCCCCATCTCAAAGAAAGATATATTACATATATTTTTCCTAGTTGTACGTAACAATATTTTGCTTCTGGCTGCGCCCATGGGTGTGTTATCATTATGCAAAGAGGAAGAAGAGCGAGTCAAATGAGACCGAACTGCAATGGCTCGAACATCTTTGGGACGATGGTAATTTGTTCGCGATAAGGGTAGTTCGGGACAATGATGGTTTATAATGGCGTCAGGTCAGAAGGTATATGGGGATGTTTTGGGGATATCTTTACGATCTTCTATAAAGGATAGCCTTAGGTATGCTGTGTGTACTCATTAAAATCGCCTAATCGAGTTTAGGGGGTGGGGGTTATTTCACGGTCTTGTTCCTGTGATGTTTCTCTTCCGCGAGGAGATGATTTATTTAGAGGAACTTACTTGAGTGCTCATCAATTTCTGAATTTATCAAACTCATGGGGTAAAGGGACAACATGCTCGGCGAAGCCTCGCATTTTACCGCTGTTCCTCAACGACTTTAATAAATTTAATAAAACATTAGCACTCATGTAAGATTCTGTAGATAATCACCTCGTCGGGGAAGAACGACCCCCTCCTAAATCCCAATTTATATAGAGAAAACTTGGGTTTACAGGGGTATACATTAATTTTCCTATTTCTGCTCCAAGACATAGGTTGTGGGTGCTCGTTAGAACCGCCTCATTGAGTTATATTTGCAGTAGAAGTAAGAAAAATATCACGGTTTTCAGCAGCAAGTAGCAATTTTGGAGATGTGAAAAAAAAATGCACTATGTCGCGCGGGTGTGCTGTCGTAATGAGCAAGCTGCTTTGCTTTCCATTGAGGATCTTACACTCGTGGTCATGCCATATGAAATTTATGAAACGAGCCTTCGGCGAGTTTCATAAATTTCATATGATATGACCACGAGCGTTAGATTCTGTTTACACATTACGATGTTAAATCGGATTTAATTGTCAAAGAATGGCAATAGAAATCATAGGGTTGAAAGGGGCTGCGTCATGACGTCACGCGTCAGTAACCACGTGTTATTAATTACACGTGTGGTCATATGACTTTTATTACATGACGTTATCCACTAAATAACAGCGACGTTATATGAGCCCCGCCAAGCGAATTTGTGTCTTCGAGCATTCCGTCATGACAAAGTTTAACTGCGCATGCCCAGCCATTCAGAGGGGCCATGGATATGGCTTTCTGACTGACTGTTGTTTTTAAGGTAACCGCGCGCCAAGGGCACATAGGGGCTACCCCGATATGGCTTTCTGTCTGAAGGTTCCTCTTGATTCACTGCTTGTATGAGCGAGCAGCGAAGGTTCTGGCGAGACTGGGCGGATGCGCAGGCTCGCCTGAACCTTCGCTGCTCGCATAGGCGATAAGTACCAAAATCGCTTGACGGGGCCCATACGATAAGTATTTACAAATAATTACATTTCCAGTATAGATTCTCATCTAAACCTATAGAAAACAATGTAGTTCATACTTGTATGGACGGATCGAGTCACATACATGATTTTCAGTGACCTCAAGTGACATCAGTCTAAACCATGGTTTTCTTCGATGTGATTGGGCGTTAGCGACGTCAACGCTGTTCCGCTCTTCCTAGGAAAACAGCGTGTAAATGTTTTTCACCTGTAAAAGTTTGTCCTATAAGGCATTTTTCGCCCAGTAATGAGGAACAAAGAGTATGAATATAAGAAATAAACTTAATTTTCTACTGTTCGTGAAATTACGAACGCAGTGGGTCGCCTGCAAAGTAAATGAACCCCGAAGGGGAAATGTTTTATTTACCCTACCTCTTAGTACCATCTTGAATTTATTGGCATTAGTGGTAATTTTGAAGTTGTTCTCTCATTTTTTTTTATTTTCATATAATTGCCACTGGTAGCCTTGTTTTGTGATTGTGTTACTTCCTCGTCAACGTCATTTTAATTTCGGATGGTCGCACATGTTATTTTGACGTACATCGACTCATTTTTGTTTGTTTTGGAGTTTAATGGCCCAGTCAACACTAGTTAGGTCATTTTTTAGCCGGTCAGCTTACCTTTACACACTTTACTTGGGCAGGCTTAGAAGCCTCCGTCGTGTAGTGGTTACGCTGCTCGCCTTGTAAACCAGGGGTCGCTGGATCGATCCCGGGCTTCTCCAGACTTTTGGATGAGCCTTTAAACCGAGGCCCCGTCTCCGTATGACCTTAGCTGTTGGTGGGACGTAAAACTCAAACACTCATTCACCTGGGCAGGCGTATACGTAAACGGTCAACGAGTACAGTGCACATTCTTTCGCCAGAAGTACATCGACTCATATGAATCATTTTCCGTCATGTATTTTGTTTGAGTAAAGTTCATTAAAGAGTGCGTTTTTAAGATCTTTGTTGATTCATTCCAGCAGTACCCAAGAAGTTTAATCCAAAAGATCCTGGATGTCTGGTAATTAATTGCTAAAAATCACTCTTCCTTGTTGACTTGATGCTCTGTTGCATTAGTAATTGTGTACCTTCGCTTTTCACGAAAACATTCTTCAGCTGATCTTACAACCCTGCAGCAAAGCAAATTATTTTATTTAACCCTTGTTCTGCTGAGCCCGGATATGCCTTTTCTTTGAAACAATGTAGATCCAGATCAGATGGCTTCTGAAGAAGCCATCTGATCAGGATCTACATTGTTTGTCATTCAGATTGTGAATTTGTTGTAATAATTTGCTACAGGTAATCTGATTGGTTGATAATTGGTAGTAGGTGTGGCATATATGAATATTCAGCAGGACAAGGGTAAAGGGAAAAGGGGACACATTCCGGAGAGACGCCACTTTATGTACAGCGCGTATATTTTCTGCTATCCTGAATGGCGTCTTTCATATATGTAAATCTAGAATTTTTCATATTATTTTATTTCTATTGTCCGCACCTCTGCTCCGAACATAGAATGTGTGTGCTCGTTAGAACCGCCCTCGTTTTTTGAACTGCCTCAATGCGGTTCTATCGAGCACCCACAGTCTTTTTTTTTTTTTTTTAGCAAAATCGTAAAATAATGAATCGCCCTGTACCATTACGAAAACATGGCTATACAAATACATTGGAAATTTTACCGCCGAAAAGATGAGTGTGATATTTTTCTTATCTCTGCTCATAATATAGACTTTGGGAAAACGTTAGAACCGCCTCTTGTTCATCGTGCTTATGACGTCCATGATCCAAATCAACGCTGAATCAACATCTTGGTGTTAATTCGGCGATGGTTCGGTTTTTCGATACATATCTGCTTGAAGTCACCATCATTATCCATCTATGAGGTATTAATCCGAGGAAAATAAGTGAATCACTATCTTTCTATTTTTTCCCTTTCAATGCTGCCACATCTACAATATTGGTAAAATCACACGACCTAGCTTTTCCATTGAGATATAGGTTTTTATTTACGTGTCAAGCTTGAAAAGTCCGTGCGAAAATGTTACACTTCAATGCAATGTGACCTGATAATTTGTTGAATGAGTTTACCAACCCGAATGATGGTGCCTTGCCATCGTTAAATCACTTATTGGACGTTAATTTAGCCCATCCCATTTTGCTCAGCACTTTTGCTTAATTGCATTGAAGCTACAGTAAGCTTTTAGAAGATTCTGGAGACTTGGGAGGAACTTTGATAATTGTGTCACCAAGAAAAAAAAAAAGAAAAGATAGATAGAAAATACATGTTCTCCCCCGTAATGACAAAATGAGTAATATGTGATTCACACACACAGTTCGTAATGTTGCATGATCCGATTTTTTAGATTTTGTTTAAATATGTCTGGTCCTTGTAGCCACTACCCAGCAGGCACACGCCAATGGGACAACGTCAAATCAACGTCGGTGAACGTCAAGACGTTGCATCGACGTGGATATGACGTTGCACACCATTAGGACATTGTACCGATATTGATGTGACGTCACAATTGCGTCATGTGCCTGCTGGGTAACGCACCTCCGTTACCATGTATCAATGTGTATTCTCCTAACATGACATGCTATATAATCGTTTTGTCTGTCTCTCTGTCCAAAAGTTACACACTTGCTATCCGCGTAGTGGGACGCCGACTATATCAGAAAAACTCACTTTTTGCCTGTTAGGCAGGCGCAGTGCGGTGGAGCAGCGACCATCCAGCGTCGAATAGACGTTGGTTCGACGCTGTCCCTGTGCCTGCCGACCTGCATAATGGGTTACCAAAAAATACGCACCCGCAGCCTGATAAATTATGTTCTTGCTTCAAAACAGGCTTTGATAATGCTTCAGCTCAGATTTTTCACTGAACTCTGATCTTGTGATATTCAGAATGTCTGTTTTACTGTTCAAGATGTTGCTATTTGTGAAAAATTCCATTTAGTTCCCACCTTGACACCATAATCCACTTGTAGCTTCCAAAGTTTGTTATCATGACCATGTTTTCTATAAATGTTATTTCTTATATGGTACCTAAATTTATGACCTTATTATTTTCATACTATCTTCATTTATCATTGTCATGCTGGCTGGTGCTCGATGTAGTTGTGAGATGGACCAGCAGAGACCCCAACCCAAATTAATTGTCAAATATATTGTGCAATGGGCATTTCCATTGATCAGTGGAGGGCCTCTGTTGGTCTATTTTATCACTGCATCTCAAGCAGCAAAAGATTATTCACAATAACTTTAAATCTGTACTCATTGTTTATTCTTTTTATGTCACTTCAAAAGCTATTTTCATGCATTTGTCACCATACGTATGCTCTCATGGTTTTAATTTTTGCAATCTACAATGCTTCTTTGTGATTCTTGTTTTACTACTTCAAGCCGGAGATATTGAAACCAATCCAAGCCCTGAAAATGTACACGATCTTTCAATTTTGCACTTAAACATCAGGAGTATTAGAAACAAATTAGATTTTATACTTGATAATTTTTCTGATTTTAATATTTTGTGTTTTACGGAAACCCACTTAGATGCAAACGTTTCTACAGACATGCTTTCTCTTTCCAATTGTTACCGTACACCATACCGAAAGGACAGAACAAATCATGGCGGGGGTGTTATGGCATACGTAAACTCAAGCCTGCTCCATATGAGAAGACTGGATCTTGAGATCTTTTGTGCAGAATCAATATGGATAGAAATCAAGGTAAAGAATGAAATATATTTAATAGGTTTATTTTACAGCCCTTCAACAGCAGATGCTCAGTTCTTTAACAACCTAAACTTAAACATTGAAAGAGCCCTTGAACATTCCAAAAACCTTATTATTGTTGGAGACCTAAATGAAGACCAACTTAATCCAAATTTTCAAAATTTAAAGGATGTATTACTTATCAACTCCATGTCAAATGTTATTAATGAACCAACCCGACAACAAGCACTTCTTGACCCAATTATTATTCCAGAGGACTTGCCTTTTCTTGACTCTGGCACCATAGCTGTTCCAGCCAACATTAGTGACCATAAAGCAACATATTTAACATTACCCTTTCAATATGATACAGAAGGTGTTTTTAATAGATTGATTTTTTTTATATAAGAGGGCAAATTTTACATTACTGAAACAAAAAATATCTAACTTTGATTGGACTTGTCTAAGGGAAGGAACTCTGGATGAAGCCTGTTCTAAGTTCAATAATAATTTTCTTAACTTTGTTAACTTGTGTGTTCCATCAAAAAATGTACTTATCAGACCGGACGACAAACCTTGGTATGATTGTGAAATAAGAAGAGTGTCTAGAAAAAGAGACAGGTTAAAACGTAAATTCAACAAATCAGGAAATCAAAACATTTTGGCAAGGTACAAGTTTTTTCGCAATAAAGTTAATAATTTAAAAAGGCATGCAAAAGAGCAATTTTACAATAATTTGGAATTTTCCATATCTGACTTTCACTCAAATGACAAAAAACAATTTTGGAAGGTTGTACGTCACTTTGTTAAAGGAAATAGCAGCCAAACTTCAATTCCACCTCTCAATTCCTATCCGGTCACTGGTCAAAACGACTTCTGTTTTTCAACCGAAGACAAGGCTGAATTGTTGAATAAATATTTTACATCTATTTCCACTGTAAATGATGAAAATGCTATATTGCCTGCTTTTGAATATAAATGTCAAAATAGAATATCTTGTATTACATGTACCCCAGACGAAGTTGCTTCCCTCATTGAACTTTTAAATCCCAACAAAGCAACAGGGCCAGATGGAATTAGTAATAAAATGTTGAAAGCTGTTTCTAGAGAAATAGCAGTACCCCTTAGCATTCTTCTTTGTCAGAAGGCTAGAAAAAGATTTCATGCCGCTAGGAAAACGTATTCGACCCAAAAAACTAATACATCCTTACGTATACTTAAAAATGCCTCTAAGCGCTATAAGAAGACTGTCAAAAAATACCATGCTAAATACACTGCTGGTCTGCAAAATAAAATACGTAAACTCCGGACCGAAAAACCAAAAGACTACTGGAAAATGATCAACAGTTTATCCAGAAAAAATGAGACCATACCTGTCCCTTTAGATGAAATGTTTAATTATTTTAAATCATTTAACTCAAATGAAGATGCAAATAGCGAGCAAGTCCAACCTACAGAAATACTGATTGATATACCTAACCCTGAAAATAACGAACCGTTCCGTTTATCAAAGGATGCTCTGAACGACCCTATAAGTGATACAGAAATTAATACAGCTATTAAATTATTGAAACCGAATAAATCTAGTGGTGTAGATGAGATACTAAATGAGTACATCATATCTACCAAACATATTTTTGTACCCATATACAGAAAATTATTTAACTTGATTTTAGAAACCGGAATAGTTCCAAGTGACTGGGTCAAAGGTAATATAATACCTTTTTATAAAAATAAAGGCAATAAAAACGAACCGGCTAATTACCGACCTATTACATTATTAAGCTGCATTGGGAAATTGTTTACTTCTATAATAAATTCGAGATTAACTAACTTCCTAGAAGAAAATAAAATATTAAATGAAACCCAAAGCGGTTTTCGTAAAGAATACTCAACAATAGACAATATTATGGCCCTTTACAGTTTAATTGAATATCTTAAAAGTCAAAAACGAAAACTATTCTGTTGCTTCGTGGATTTTACGAAGGCTTTCGACAATATATGGAGAGTTGGACTTTGGCAAAAATTGTTAAAGCATGGCGTAGAGGGTAAGATATTCAATGTTATAAAGAATATGTACAGCGGTATAAAGTCGTGTATAACAATAAACAGAGCTTCATCCGAGTATTTCTCGTGCGATAAAGGAGTTAGGCAAGGAGAAAATCTTTCCCCCCTACTCTTTGCAATATATTTAAATGATCTAGAAAATTTTATGAATACTTCAGGTTGTAGAGGTATCGAGATAGATGTGCAAAATAATGAATTCACTGTATTTATCATATTGTTTGTAATTTTATATGCTGATGATACCATAATCCTAAGTGATAACGCTAAAGACTTTCAAGATATACTCAATGCCTTTAATGAATATTGTAAACGATGGAAGCTAAAAATAAATATAAGCAAAACAAAAATAATAGTATTCGGTGATTATAGCAGAAACCAACATTTTTCTTTTAACATCGCTGAAGAAGACGTCGAAATTGTTAAAGAATTTAAATACCTAGGTGCCCTTTTTAGCAAAAATGGAAGATTTGTACAGCATATTAAGACTTTATCAACACTTGCCAGCAAAGCAATGCATCTTTTACGGAAAAGAATTGTCAATCTTTACTTGCCGATTGATTGCCAACTGAAACTATTCGATCAAACAATAGTCCCTATACTGTTATACGGGAGCGAGGTCACTGGTTTTGAAAATTTACAGCCTCTTGAAAAAATCCATTTAGACTTTATGAAAAGCATACTTAAAATGAAAAGTAGCACCCCGCTGGTCATGGTCTATGGGGAGTTTGGCCGCTACCCATTAGAATTACAAGTAAAAGTTAAAATGATAAAATTTTGGTCTAAAATTTTATGTGGTAAAAACAGCAAAATATCACTTAAAATGTATTTACTGTTACTGTACCTGCATAGAAATAATATTTATTCGTGTAAATGGATTTTATGCATAGAGAAAATATTACAAGATGTTGGTTTAAATTATGTTTGGTTAAGTAACAATGTTCCAAATAGTAACTGGCTCTGTAGGGAGGTCCAGAATAGACTACAAGCGCAGTATACTCAAAAATGGAACGCGGATATCCAAAGCATCCCGAAATGCATAAACTACAGAATCTTTAAAACCGACTTTAAAACAGAATTCTATGTTACTGACCTTCAACCTAAATTTCATATACCAATTGCCAGATTCAGAACAACAAATCACCGATTACCAATAGAAAGGGGGCGCTGGGAAAATATTGAGAGGTCACAAAGGTATTGTACTTTATGCAATAGAAATGCTTTGGGAGACGAGTTTCATTATTTGCTTGAATGCGATTTCTTTAAAGAAATTCGAAAAGCACACTTGCCGAGATATTATCTAAAACACCCTAACATAATAAAGTTTCAACAACTATTATCTCTGAGAAATGTTAAAGTACTACAGCAGCTAAGTAACTTCATATCTTTTGTTCTCAGCAAATTTTAGTCCCTGTAAACTGTGCACGCACCATATGTAACAAGCTAATATGTCTTGCGTTGATAAGAGTTTAGTTCCTCATGTGTTGTTTTATACAATCTGAGAGAAAAATAAAGTTATGTTCTGTTCTGTTCTGTTCTAACAGATCTTTTAGGGAAGGTAAATTTGGAGAAATTTATAAATATTCTAATGTAATACCGTTGCCCAAAAAGGGAGATAACTCTGATCCTTCAACATTTAGACCAGTTTCACTCTTAAGTAACGTTGGTAAGCTGCAGGAAAGAATAGCTTTTAAACATATTTTTAACTTTTTACATGAAAATGATTTACTCTATAAATATCAATCTGGGTTTTTGCCAAATCATTCTACAACTTTCCAACTTATTGACATATACCATCACATCTGTCAAACTTTCGATAATAATCAATATTCTTGCATGGTTTTCTTAGATGTTTCTAAGGCTTTTGATAGGGTGTGGCACACGGGACTTATCTTTAAATTAAAACAGTTTGGCATAGAAGGGGAATTACTCGAATGGATAAGTGACTATTTAAGTGGGAGAAAGCAAAAAGTTGTTATAAGAAACAGCTCATCAAGCTTGAGGAGAGTTACTGCTGGGGTTCCTCAAGGTTCTGTTCTTGGCCCTTTATTATTTTTGGTTTATGTCAATGATATATCTGAATCTTTACTTAGTCTTACACGTTTATTTGCTGATGATAGCTCTCTATTTTACTCTGCAGCAAACATCAAAGACATTGAAGGTATTATCAATTATGACTTACGTATGTTAGTCAGCTGGGCTGCTCAGTGGTTAATCAATTTTAATCCGCTTAAAACTGAAGCAATGTTTTTTACCCTAAGATTTATTGAATCACTACCAAATTTAATTTTTGACGGTACACCCATAAAACTTGCAACAGAACACAAACATTTAGGTTTAACATTTAGCAATAATGGACAATGGCATAACCATATTGAAAATATTCTTAAAAGTGCTTCTAAAGTTATTGGTATAATGAGGAAACTCAAATATACATTTAGTCGTGTTGCTCTAAACCAAATATACCTTTCATACTTACTGCCCATCATCGAGTATTCTTGCGTTGTATGGGACGGTTGCACAGAACGAGACATTGAGTCTCTCCAAAAACTTCAGAACGAAGCTGCCCGCATTGTTACAGGCTTAACAAGATCAGTTTCCTTAGATAACCTTTATAAAGAGAGTGGGTGGGTGTCACTTATCGAAAGACGGAAGCAGCAGAAACTTATCTTCATGTATAAATCAGTTAATGGTCTTGTTCCTTCATATGTATCCGATTTAATTCCACCACTTGTTGGAGAAACAAATGCCTATAATTTACGAAATAATAACAATATTACTGTTCCCTTTTGCAGGACAGAAATTTCTCGAAAATCATGTATTCCTTCGTCTATTTCGGCATGGAATTCGCTTGACATAGAATTACGTAATTCACCGTCTCTGTCTAGCTTTAAGTACCAGTTGAAAAAAACACAAAATAACTCAATAGTTCCTCAATACTACAAAGTTGGTAGTAGACGCATCTCAGTCCTACATGCAAGAATTAGAAATAACTGTAGTAATTTATTTTTTGATCTGTATATTAATCATCTGTCACCAAGTCCTACATGCAGTTGTTCTGAAGAAGTTGAAGATGCAGAGCATTATTTCTTTAGATGCTCACACTTTACCAATGAACGAATCGCATTGTTTCGATCCACGAGGAATTTCAATCCTCTAAATATTAATAAACTTTTGTTTGGAAATGAAAATCTCACACCAGAAGAAAATGTCTCTATTTTCACAGCCGTCCAAACTTTTATCAAGGACACCAGAAGGTTTACTGATTAGTCTGCTGTTCACTAAGGCCAGTATGACAATTCATCTTATGACATTCCATTCCGTTATCTTATCATTTATTTGATTAGTATGTTATTTACATTATTATAACTTTTACTACATCACCTTTTCGTACTTTTGTAGTGCTTACTTGTTTACTTTGCCATTATCACGTGTCTGTATATTGCTGTAATGAAGATCTATTAGGGGAGGGCCGTAACTAATGTTGGTAGAACTTGTGGCCCGACCCTATTGCTTGTTTGGAGGATGCAATAAAATATGTTTAAACTAACCGCCTCTTTGAGGCGGTTCTAAGAGTACCCACACTCTATATTTTAGAGCAGAAATAAGAAAATTAAAGTTTACCCCTGTAAAAACCAGCTTTACTATATAAAGAGGGGTTTCACACGGGTGGAAATTAGGGGAACTACCTCGAAATTGCGTTAACGCGAATTTGTTCCCACGCCACATCCGGGTCACTCGAGGTAGTGGACACGTCAAGTTTTTGGTAAACAAAGATAGGTACTTCGCCGTTTTCAGTATGTTTTAAAAAGAATGAGTTTATGAATCAGAATTCCGGCATTGCTTTTCCATGTAAATATGATTTAATTACATATACAGTCCGAAAGAACCATTAAATAGTGTATAAATTGGACAGGGCGACTCGCATAAAGTCGACCATGATTCTGCATTTTCTCAGTTAGCTGACCGGACACACAGATTTTGTAGCATATTTTCAATTTCGAAGGGTATGCTACAATATATCATTGTGACGTAAAAATTGCATTAGTCCTGTTCCTTGTAAAGAATTATTCTTGAAACATTAAGTCGCGTTGCTCCCACTATCGGGGTAGCTGTAACACCATCGGTGTAGTTCCCACGAGCTCATTTTTGGTTTTTGGTTTTACGATCTATCTATCTATCTATCTATCTATCTATCTATCTATCTATCTATCTATCTATCTATCTATCTATCTATCTATCTATCTATCTATCTATCTATCTTCATATACTGAGTCGGTCATACTTTGCCATTACTTCAGTTGGGTGGTGCGCTAAATTTAGAATTTAGCACACAAAAAATCACTGGATGAGTTCTTAAAACTATTTTAATCTGCTTTCAGAGGTATACTAAAACGCATACCTCTGGGTCCCAATCTATACCATGCGGGCTTTGAACTCCTCTGCAGTTTTGGCTTTAAGCAAAGAGGAGACAAGACTATTCCATTGAGGAATAGTTCCAGGGAAGAAAGAATTCTCCAGGGCAACACTATAGGCCTGGTACCTAAGGTATTCACTGTTGTTTAATTTTGATGCCCTTGTTTGACTTGAAGTAGTCACAGGGGTCAAGTATCTATCTTTATTAAGAGACACTGTGTCAGACTGTACAAGTATCTTATAAAAGAAGGTTAAAGAGGACTGCCCACGACTGGCCTCCAACGATGGCCATTCCAGCTCATCGAGCATTTCACCAACACTACTTCTGTTACGCCATCGCTTGCAGGTCCATCGGGCAGCCGTCTTCTGAACCTTCTCAACCTGTTGAACCCGAGTTACATGAGGATGCCAAACAGGTGATGTATACTCGAGTTGAAGCCCAACTAAGGTTTTGTATGCAACTTTTTTGTCTGCCTAGGAGCAAAAGCCAAATTGCGTCTAAGAAACCCCAATGTCCTAGTTGCCTTAGATGTAATCTCAGAAATATGTTGACTCCAGTCGAGATTATCAGTGATGGTGGTGCCAAAATATTTTGCGGATTGGACATGTTCTAATGTATGCTGATGTAGTGAGTAGTCGAATTTAATCTGCTTGTCTGGAGGGTGCCGTGACACCCTCATTGAATGACATTTGGCCACATTGAACTTCATTGGCAAATCGGCCTCCCAACATGCTAAGCTATCCAGGTAAGCTAAGGCAGTCAGAAGAAGTATATATATCCCTATACAAAACACAATCATCAGCAAACAAACGAACAGATGACCTGATATTACTCGGAAGATCATTAATAAATATCAGGAAAAGGACCGGTCCAAGTAACGAACCTTGTGGGACACCAGATAAAACAGGGACTTGATCCAACACTTGGCCATCAAGTACAACTTGTTGTGTGCGTCCAGACAGCCATTAGCTAATCCACTTCAATGTGGATCCTCTTATCCCATAATGATCCAATTTGTACAATAGCCTCCTGTGAGGTACCTTGTCGAAGGCCTTGGCAAAATCCATGATAATCAGGTCCGTCTGTTTGTGGTCACGATTAAAGGCCCCATCCTAATTGCTCACTATGTCATGGTAGAATTGAACAAGTTGAGTTTCACAAGACCGTCGGCTTCGGACACCGTGTTAACAGTCAGCAAGATTGCTTTCAGAGACTATGTGATTGTTGACGGCCTTTTCAAGATTATTTCACTTATTTCGAGCCGATCTTATCTTCACAGCTGTGGTTCTAGCCTCGCTTGGGTCACATGTGACACAGCAAGTTCTCCAACTGAAGGTCGGGTGTATGTTTCTCCGGGTAAACTTCTGATTAACGATCGGCTCGAAATAAGTTGAATAATCTTGAAAAGGCTGTAAAACCAAAACCAAAAATGAGCTCGTGGGAACTACACCGTTGGTGTTACAGCTACCCCGATAGTCTGTGAGCAACGCGATTTAATGTTTCAAGAATACTTCTTACCATGAACAGGGTTAATGTCATTTTTTACGTAACAATGATATATTGTAGCCAATTTTATTATTATTAAATGGTTCGTTCGGTCTGTATCTGTAATTAAATCATATTTACGTGGAATAGCATTGCCGGAAATCTGATTCATTAGCTCATTCTTTTTAAAACATAATGGAAACGGCGAAGTACCTACCTTTTTTTACCAATAACTAAACATGATCACTATCGCGAGAGGACCCGGATATGGCGTGGAACTAATTCGCGTTAATGCAATTTCGAGGTAGTTCCCCTGATTTCCATCCGTGTTTCAGGGGGTCAAAATTATATAGGCGTGATTTCGTGATGACCAAAGTTTTGCCTGTATGAGGTGAAGTTTACACTGATATAGTAAACGTGATTAGGTAGGTTTTTAACAGAAACAAACAACTCATTAAGAGCATAGATCCAGATAAAGAGGCGAAAGGCTGATTTGTTTGTTTGTTTGATTTGAAGTAAAATGTCCCCGTGAACACTGTATAGGTCATTTTGGAGACGTTGCTTCCAATTTTGTGGAACTGAGATGAAGTGACATCTCAAGCCCTATCGCCCAATGAAACCAAAAGGGTTTATAAGCATGGACGGTCCGACTCGCACCGCTTTAGGGAATCTAAGCCTGTCCAGGCAAAGCGGTGCGAGTCGGACCATCCATGCTTATAAACCCTATTGGTTTCATTGGACGACAGGGCTTGAGATGTCATTTCATCTCAATGTGTGGTAAAATGATCTATACAGTGTTGACGAGGACGTAAAACCTTAAATCAAACAAACAAGACATTCATAGTGATTGCACTCTCAGACATGAAATGTATGCAAGAAAAAGAATCTCACATGGGTATGATCCGTCCCTCGGTAACACTGTCCGGCATCACGCCGAGTGATGCCGTGATGCCGGACAGTGTCACTAGGGATGTGTTTTTTTGTCCGCCCCTCATACCCATGTAAGATTCTTAAAATCTCCAGTACTCCTTTGTTCTTTTTCTACGCCAATGGGTGTAGACACTATAGTCTTAGGGTTTAACACGGAAACACAGCCATTAGCTACCAACAATGCATGTTGACCTTTATATTTAGTATAAGCTTCCAAAAAATAGACTCACGGGCAGAGTTCTGGCACAAAATTGCTATCACATTTGTACAAGCCCATATCAGCTGTCATATTTGTACAGGCTATTATTAATTGATTATCCTGTATTACACAAGGTCAACCAATATTCAAAAATCATAAATCATGTTTTTAATTGCATCAATTAATAAAATTGTCATTAATCAAGTAATTTCGTATTGGCCAAGTTACAGGTCCTTGGTCGGCTGTATTGGCCTCGGCCTTCACCCTTGTGCCAATACAGCAGACCTCGGACCTGTAACTGGGTCAATACGAAATTATTTGATTAATAATATTATAATACAAAATATACATCTACAAACTCTCGACTACGATGGACCACTGTCTTTCCTGTAAGCTCCACAGGAGCCTTTGGCTCTGGTGAGCTAAACTATCTTGACCCGCCGTTAGCAACGATTTTTAATGACAGATTCCATCTGTCTATTCTTGCTGTGCTGCACGTTTGAAGTAATTCAGGCTTTTTCTTCCGGCTTTGACCGCCATAGAAATATGAGTCCGCACAGAATGTAGTCCGGTTTGGCGCAGTAATCCAAATTGTACAAGCGTATTAGTTATACTGTAAGCGTAATACAAACTTTTGAAGCAGACGAATCGACGATTCAGCATTTCATATGAATCAGCTGCATCATGCGACGGGTATACCAAGATCAATGCGGCGTCTGCTCAGCATGCTACTCAGGTTTTTACACTGTTTTCTATCAGTGCTGTCAATATTTAATCCTTAATGACCAGCCTGCTGTTGGACCAGGTCAGCTGTAGACAAGAATATTAATGGGTTTTCTTTCTGACTTTCGAGGTCAAGTTTAGGTCAGTTACAACTTAGGTGTATATTGACTTGTGCGTGGAGAAATTGAAAAGCAAGGCTGTCCCTTTCAACACTGGAATATGGTACAGATACTTAGTGTAGGTCCTGTGATATAATTCTAGGTGCCATATATTTAGCAGAATGGACGAGCCCAACTTCAGTGATGGAAGAGTGCACTCCAGAAACTCAAGGCAGTGAATACATCAAAGCACTGACAACACTCATGCCGATTGTCTCTAGATGCAGGCTGGTCATGAATGGGGACTTGGACTGATTCGTTTAAGCTTAAGGTGTAAGTTACTAATGCAAAAAGTATAGAACAAGATCAGCACCGTGTTGTGTGGCTTTTGAACTGGGTTTACATTGTTTGCCAGATCCAACATTTGATTCATGTGCAGATTTTACAGATAACACTTACATGTACTCAACACTGACAAACGACGCGGCTGTGTTTGGGTTGACTGTTTGGCATTCGACCCAAAGTTGATAATAAGAAATGCGCTTCAGTGCTAATGTCTACGTGACTATCACTGACTTGTCAGAATAACTTTTTGTCTTGTAGAAAATAGCCGCAGTGAGATCGGGATATTCCATAGACGAAAGAGGGTTATCCTGGAATCATAGGGTGAGCTTGGCAAACAGTGTAGACCAAGATCAGACGCTGCCGAGCGCGTCTTCTTATCAAAATCTTCACTATTTGTTTGGAATTTCAGAGTTAAATGAAACAGTTTAAATCTCAGCCAAGGCCTATTTCTCCAGCCTACACCCCACACTCTCAGTGCTTTGATTCTGAAACCGAACGATTACAACACGCTTAGGCACCATGCCTTTAAGCTAAAAAGGTTAAATCAATCAACCGTGACGTCTGGTTACCAGTCCGGCCACGTCGATCCTGTGCACCACCCTCACACCAGTACGGATAGAAACCACATGTTCAGGATCAAACTTTTGATGTGTAAGGTCGTGCCTAGAAAAGAAGAAACTGAAATTTGTTCTCAAAAAAGCATTTAGTGAAAGCGCATTGCAACATTTTTCATTAAAGGATCGTAAACGTGCCCCTGGGCAGTTAGCAGCTGGTCGGAAAGCGGATGACGTTGATTCTGATTTTGGGTGCCACATGTGTGTGATCTATCGTCTATTGAAGTGACATCTTACTATATACAGAAGACGCTAGTGGACGTCGATGTAGCGGAAGACCGACGTCCGTATGTCACGATCGATTCGAGCGTCAGACGCATATGTGAAACAGATTTCCGCCGGCAGCTGCTACACTGTACCTGTAGATAAACAAAGGGTCTCAACTACCGACTAATAAGCACTGACACTGATCGTCGCCCTTATGCGGTGCACGTTTGAGAGCTAGACGTCCCTGTCGTGACCAAAGTTAACGCGTCGACACAGTACGGAACACTTACGCTAGTGCATGAAATACGTAAATTGGCGTCTTAGCGACTGACATATGCGTTTCAGTGACAAATTGCACTTCAGCCTGAATCACGCTGGTGGTCGTTTCCGGGTGTTTCGACGTATAGGTGTAAGGTATGCCGAGGCGACGCATGCGTAACAGAGCATGGCATATCGTGTGAAATAAGCGTAATAATATGGCGAGCTATTGCGTGTAGTTAGCGAACGTAGCTTAGTGACATTAAGAACATTCAAGATCATAGCTGAGACGTGGATTGAACAGCGAGACGTTACATCAATCAAGTGCTTCGGTCTCGCATGGTTCCCTTTATTTGATTACGCTCAGAATCCGGGATATCTTATCCAGTAGGATTTCGAGCGGGCTCATAGTGCTGTTCTTACTCAAAAATGTCTTCAAGCCAACGGAATTCATGTACTGGACTAGCCAGCCGTTCTCCTCCGATCTCTTTCCCATAGAGTATCTTAGGGTAGAGGTGTCCACAACCGACCAGACAAAAACTTTTACTTATGGACAGTAGCGTTGTTAAAACTTGAATTTTACTGTTTGCTTTTGAAAGCGTAAATAGTTTCTTTCAAAAATTTGAAACATCAAATGGCGTTTCATAATACCACCGGTCTATAAACATCTGCAAACATATCATATATTGGAAGTTGCAGAACTATCTTTCTAAATTTTAAGCTGTTTTTAGAAAGGTTTTCTGTAAGTTTTCACAGTGTTATGATTTTCTCATAGAATCTGTCATTTCAGTGCCTTTGGCGCTTTGATGTTTTATTGAGAACCATATCAATATGTTAAGCATGTCGCCATGACGTTTGGACTATACATAAGCGCTTAGACAGGACGGTTTCAATCAACTGGTCGCACTGGTTTGATGAGTACCAGACAAGGATGGGAACGCCCACGGTCTAGGAGTTGTCTACGCCCATGGGCGTAGACATTATAGAGATCGAGTTCAACACGGAAGTACAGCCATTAGTTACCCACAATGCAGGTTGACCTTTCCATTCTTATGCAACACAACAAGTATAAGCTTTCACAAGAAGAAAAGAGCAGCCTATAGCAAGTGTAAGCTTTCACAAAAAGATGCCGGCTGGCAGAGCTCTGGCACAGAATTGCTATTACATTTGTACAAGCCTATATATTTGTACAGGCTAATACAAAAATATACATCTACAAACTCTCGATCACGACGGACCACTGCTTATCCTATAAGCTACTCAGCAGCCTTAGGCTTTGGTGAGCTAAAAAAACTTACTTCGCCGTTAGCAAACATTAAGGTTTAATCTTCAATTAGTCTTCTATAAAGTCCAACTTCTTCAACAGTTTTCAAGCATATAATTTGAAAGATGTCACAAGCATACATGTGCCTTTTTAAAGATGAAAAAGTACTTCCTGACAATATTACAGCATTTTTAGACATTATACTTCAGTCGGCAGGATGGCAATTAGAATATTGCCAAAGACAGTAAATTGTATAAAACACGTTTCTTGGATTCACATTTAATATGTGCTATGCGTAGACCTAGCTTTTTGTAAAAGCTATACTTGTATCACTTAGAGCCAGACTGGCAATTAAAATTTGCCAAAGACAATAAATTGTATAATACATATTTCTGGGATATAATTCTAGACATTCGCAGTTAATATGTGCTAAGCGCAGGCCCAGATTTTTATTAAATCTATACTTGTTTTAGAGTAGTTACAGCAATCATACATCTTTCATAGATTAAAAAGCATTGACAAAAATGCTTGCAAAATAAATAAATAAATAAATAAATAAATAAATAAATAAATAAATAAATAGCAACAACAATAACAACAACAACAACAATAAGCGGGCTTCGGTAGGTCAGTCGGATGCGTGTCTGACTGGTGATCAGGAGGACGCGGGTTCGATACCTGCCATGGTCGGCAACATTCTTTCGTGGAGAATGATCATGAAATCTTTTCTACGGTCATTCTGTCTCTTCCGCTGATTCAAGAAGGGCAGTTATAACCGTATACGCCTGCCCAGGAAAAGTGTGGATAGGTAAAAGTGATCTAAAATATTGTTGACTGGGCCGTTGAACTCCAATACAAACAACAACAATAACAACAAACATGTTCAGTGTTTGAACTTTGCAAATTCCTTTTTGAGCGGGTATTGTCAGATGGTCCCGATAAGAACCAGGATGCGGTCCCGATAAAGGCTGCGCGGAAATGGGGAATTCTGGGAGAATTGATGATGACCCCGGCAAGTATTTAAAGCTGTCGAAGATGATGTTTTTGAACTTTGAATTTCGAGACAGACAAGCAGAATAACGGAAGGTATTGCATACTTTTTATATTTTCTTTTCTTTCTTTTCTTTTTTTTTTTTTTTTTTTTTTTCGTTTGATTGTTTACACACCTGATTTGAAAATTATTTTTATTTTATGTAATTCCAAAATGAAATTTAGTTTAATGATATTCTGTTTAAATCAGTTTCAGAGCTTGTGTTTATTTATTTATTTATTTATTTATTTATCTATTTATTTGGGCCCCGTCAAGCGATTTTGGTACTTATCGCCTATGCGAGCAGCGAAGGTTCAGGCGAGCCTGCGCATCCGCGCAGTCTCGCCAGAACCTTCGCTGCTCGCTCATACAAGGGAACCCTCAGACAGCAAGCCATATCCCTGGCCCCTCTGAATGGCTGGACATGCGCAGTTAAAATTTGTCATGACGGAATGCTCGAAGACACAAATTCGCTTGGCGGGGCTCATTTATCATAAAAAGCATGTCTATGCGCCTTTTATAAAATTTTAAAAGGTGTAACTTCAGTGTATTGAAAATTCATTCAAAGCGAGTGAATTCATAACGAAAACACGCCTATTCAAATACAGTGTAAATTTTACCGCAGAAAAAAGAAAATTTTAAGATGAAAAATTGTCATTTTTTTCTTATTTCTGATAAATGTCTATCCATGTATTTCCATTTGCAGCGTTCCCGCCAGAAAATGGCTTTTATTAGAAGAATACTCTTGGTGTTATTGTCTCTGTTCGCAACAAAGGTCAAAGGTCATGGACGTCTGATGGACCCTCCTTCTAGGAACGCCATGTGGAGATACGGGTACCATAGTTTCGTGAACTGGGATGACATGGGCCTGGACTGTGGAGGATTCAATGTAAGTTTGTTTGTTTGATTGAAGGTTTAACGTCCCCGTCAACACTGTATATGTCATTTTGGAGAGGTTGCTTTCCAATTTTGTGGGACTTTTACCCGACACTGAGATGAAATGAATTCTCAAACCCTATCACCCAATGAGACCAATAGGGTTCATAAGCATGGGCGGTCCGCACCGCTTTGCCTCTAAGCGGTTTACTAGTACTCATGTGCGGTCGGATTCAGCTCTGCGTGGAAACATCATGCAGCCCATCTATTTCTTCAACCCCCGATGGGCGGGGGCCGCCAATGTAAGAAGTAAATCAAACCATTTATGATAAATGAACTATTTCACTTAATAGTTCTACACAAGATTAGGGCCCCGCACATCGGGACTTGGAGAAATGGTGCTTCTTGCAGAGCTAAAACCGGTCGCACATGAGTACTGGTAAACCTCTTAGAGAATCTGAGCCTGTCCAGGCAAAGTGGCCCGAGCCGTACCGTTCATGCATATAAACCCTGTTGGTTTTATTGGGCGACGGGGCTTGGGATGTCATGTCATCCCAATGTCGGGTAACAGTCCTACACTATATAGGGTTGAGGGGCGTTAAATCTCAAATCAGACAAACAAAATCTACACAGGGTCAATGTCTGATTTTATTTGTTGCAGGTTTTACAAAAACAAAACTTACTTAACCCGTTTAGTACTAGAATCCCCAAAACGGGTAGTTGGCAAACAGTGAAGGCCCAGATCAGACGCCACAGAACGCTGCGTCTGATCAGGGCCTACACTGTTTGCAAAATGTTCAGCCAATTTCTAAATAGATTTTTGAAGACAAGACGTCCTGTCACCCCTTAATTTTGAAATGGACTCCTGCTATATATAAGGAGGAAGATTCCATTTGGTACAAAAATTGTTTTAAAGAAAAAAAACATTGAGGACCCGGATCAGACGCCACTCGCTGTTGCGTCTCTCTTGGTCTTCAGTGTTTGCTAGCATCCCTTTATGGAAACACTAGGTACATATGAGCCACATTACGATGAACCTCAGTTCAAACAATCAAAAAACTATATACAGTCTCTGTAAACATGATAGATAGTACATTACGAGAACACTCCTATATAAATACATTGTAAAATTTACCACTAAAACATTTTAAGAAGAAAAATTGTGATATTTTTCTTATTTCTGCTCAATATAGAATTTGGGTACTCGTTAGAACCGCCTCATCGGGGCGGTCCTAACGAGTACCCACAACCTATATTGCAGAGCAGAAATAAGAAAAATAAGGTTTGTAGTACCCCTGTAAACCCCAGTTTCACTGTATAAAAGTGGGATTCAAGAAAGACAAAATTATATAGACGTGTTTTCGTGATGTCATATTTTTTCTCCTTAAGGGGAATGGGAAAACCTGCCATATGGTTTCGTCATTTTTCAAAGGGAGACAACTTTCGGGACTTCCTGTTCGCTTTTCTATAAGCCCTGTCCCACTGAAAAAAGTATCTACTCTTAAAGGAAAGAATTTGCTCCTGAGGAGCCAATTCCTTTCTTTAAGAGTTGACCCCTATTGACATGGGGGACAAAAATACTTTTGCAGGAGTTGCCTCCCCTGAATGTGTATCCATTCTCCTTAAATAAAGAGATTCAATCCCCCGTAGTCGTTGTTTAATGCAAGAAGTATATTGGATGACTTTGCATTTGTAGAACATACGAGGGTAGGCTGA
Organism: Lucinisca nassula; assembly: GCA_963580285.1. NCBI lineage: Eukaryota > Metazoa > Mollusca > Bivalvia > Lucinida > Lucinidae > Lucinisca > Lucinisca nassula. The sequence goes on from OY757022.1 coordinate 92,237,059, forward strand.
AACGTTCTGAGCCTGACCAAGATCCAATGGTTTGTCCATGCTGAAAGTGCCTTATTTTTCAACATAGTCCCCCTTCCTGTCCACACACTTCCTCCAGCGATGCTGGAGTCCTTGGATCCCAGTGGTATAGAAGGTCTCATCTTGGTCCCTGAAAAACTCCTCCACAGCAGCTATCACCTCCTCGTCTGCATTTGCACAGCAGCCATTGCGACGACCAATTTATGAGCAGGCACATTGTCCTGATGGAACAAGACCCCTTTTGTCAATTTCCCGGGTCGTTTAGCCTTAATTGATTTTCGCAATTGTTTTAGCAGATCGGCATAATACTCCCCATTAATTGTTCTGCCCTTTTGAAGGTAATCTATGAATATTATGCCCTTGGCACCACAGAACACTGATGCCATCACCTTCCCTGCAGAGGAGACAACCTTTGCCTTCTCTTGAGGGGGTGAGCCAGTGTGTTTAAAGTGATGAACCCAACACTCATCCTGAGTGACAAAACGGTCAAGAAAACCATCTTGGTCTGCCTAAAAAATAGCCAAGTTGGCTTGTGACATGTTCAGTCTGGTCACCTTTTGGTCAGGCGTCAAAAGCCGTGGCACCGTTCTGGCGGAAACCTTCGACATTCCTAATTCACTGTGTAGAATGTTCTCTACTCGTTCAGGGGAGATGCCAACAGTGTAAGCTAACTGATTCATAGTCAAACGCCTGTCATCCATCACGGCCCTGTGCACTTGGCTGATGGTTTCCTCAGTTGTTGCCGTTGTGGGTCGTCCACACCGGTCATCATCTTCAAGGCTGTTCTTGCCCATCTTAAAATTTGCTGCCCAACTTTTCACGGATGCATACGAAGGAGCATCATCCCCTAATGTAGCAACCATATCGGCATGAATGTCCTGAGGAGCTAACCCCTTTTTATGGAGGTACTTGATGACACCACGATGCCAGATTTTGTCCATTTTCTCAAAAACGTGCTAGTATCAATTTTCAAAGTCTAGAATTTCTACGTTATTGCAGGTAAACTTGAACTCATTTGAGTCAAATCAAGTAATAAAGGTTTGGATTTAATGAATACAAAATTGCATGGCTCTTCGATGCCTGCTTCTTGGTCAGGCTCAGAACTTTTCAGCCTACCCTCGTATATCACAGAATAATACGGTTCACTTGTGTCGGTAAGCCCCCGCCCATAGGGGCTTGAAGAAGTATATGGGCTGCATGATGCTTCCACGCAGAGCTGAATCTGGCCCGCACACTAGTACTGGTAAACCGCTTAGAGGATCTAAGCCTGTCCAGGAACCGCGGTGCGAGGCGGACCGTCCATGCTAATAAACCCTATTGGTTTCATTGGGCAACGGGGCTTGAGATGTCATTTCATCTCAATGTCGGGTAAAAGTCCCACAAAATTGGAAGCAACGTCTCCAAAATGACCTTTACAGTGTTGACGGGGACGTTAAACCTCAAATCAAAGAACAAAACACTTATGTCGGCTCATCTTCTATTTCAGACTCAGTGGTATATCAACAATGGAAAATGTGGTATCTGTGGTGACTCTTACAGTCAGACTCAGCCCAGGAATTATGAAGCGGGTGGTCGCTACGCTACTGGAACAATTGTTAAACATTATAAAGAAGGCGAAACGATAACAACACTCTCAGAATTAACCGTAAACCACGGAGGGTGGTTTGAATTCCGACTCTGTCCGAATAACGACATTCTGAAAGAGGCTACACAAGACTGTCTTGACAGCCATGTTTTGACTCTCCGCAACGGAAGCACGCGTTATTATTTTCCAAAGACTGGTAGAATTAATATTACTGTCGAGCTGGTATTACCTCGAGGATTAACCTGCACACAGTGTGTTTTACAGTGGCTATGGAATACAGGTAAGATTTGCACCACTTGAAACGATAATCATTATCATCGTCATCATCATCATCATCATTATTTATGATTATTATTTATGATTATTTTTATTATTGGGTCATTTGGCTGGCCCAAAGTTATAAAGGAAAGGAACTGAATTCGTGGTGTTGTCCACGTGACCACTTTTGGGAAACCAAAATTACGGTTATTAATAGTCCTGTACTATTTTATCGATGTTAGGTCAGCGGGTTTATCAATAGCGTTAATGCGCTTTTTACGACGTAGCCGTTATAGTTTTGCTTTTGTCCTACATTTTTCGTTATTCCATTGGTCAATAAAACCACATGTCCAAGGAGATGACCATTTCATTGGTCAATGATTTGCATAAATAAATCTACTCAAAAGTACGACAGTTTACTGAAGTTTTAACCTAGGAAATGTTTCTTTTTTTAAGTGAGACATGAATGAAAAATATATACAGTTTCGGCTTGCTCACCGTCTTGTCCTTTGATCACCATACGTCATATGTATAATTGTGTTTCTAGTGAATTCTGTAACTGCTGCGGTGAATAGCTATTTTGACCTAATTTCACGTGGTTGGTCTATATAGCGAAAGGAACCATTTCGCGAAAGGAAGGTTCCTTTCGAGAAAGGAAGAATTTTCTGCGAAAGGAATTGTTTGTTTGATTTGAGGTTTAACGTCCCCATCAACACTGTGTAGGTCATTTTGGAGACGTTGCTTCCAAGTTTGTGGGACTTTTACCCGACATTGAGATGAAATGACACCCAAGCCCTGTTGCCCAATGAAACCAATAAAGAGATATAGCATGACAAAAACATGTAATAATCGCATTACAAATTGACAGATGTTTAATTTACAATATATGCTAAATAAAAGTTGCAGTGTATCATTTGTCTTCAGCATACTTTATGTCCTCCATTTTAACACAAAATGGACATTTTCGAATATCATTAATGTTATATAAATTCTGAAAAGGAATAAGTGTAATTTGAGTTTTAATTAGGTGCACATAAGATCAAGTTTCCGTCCGTTTGTCTGCTGGTCCGTTTTTGTTCGTCCGCCTATGCGTTTACGTTCACCATAGCTACAACCCGAAATGTTAACCCTAGAATTTGTGTTCAAAAACAGTAAATGATAACGTTTTCTTATTTGTTGTGCATATACTTGAGATCATATGCTCTTGAAATGAGGTCATGTTTTTAACCTTGACCTTTTACATTGACCTTAGCTCAAACAGGCGGGACACCGCCCTCTGCAAAGCTATTTTTCCTCGCGTGACATCTGAATTGTTTGAATACAGTAAACCAGTTCATAGCTAGACAATTGTTGCTGTCACTATTGTAGCTCATATTGCACGACCCGCAGCAGAAAAAGCGACCGACTGAAGTCGGTTGATTTTCTAAGAGTGCCCTCAAATCACCGTGTCATTCTGTCAGTCTGTCTGTCCGTCCGTAACCCGTTTGTGAAAATTGGTGATAGTGACTTAACCGCTTGGAATATTTAAACAATTTTTGGCATACTGATAGATATCAATGAGATCTAACCAATGAACTTACGAAATATTATATTCCATTTAGTATAGGCCCGCCGAGGCGAAAAAATGTGAAAATTTTCGAACTGCTTCTCCTCGGAAACCGTTGGGCCGATTGAAGTCAAATTTCATATGGAGCCTCTATGGGATGGGGGAAACCAAAATTTGCTCATGGGGTCCAGGTCACATGACCCAAATGGCCGCCAAGCCATATATGGTCTGTCTGTCTGTCCGTCCGTTACCCGTTTGTGAAAATTGGTGATAGTGACTTAACTGCTTGGAATATTTAAACAATTTTTGGCATACTGATAGTATCAATGAGGTCTAACCAATGAACTTGCGAAATATTACATTCCATTTAGTATAGCCTCGCCGAGGCGAAAATGTGAAAATTTTCGAACTGCTTCTCCTCGGAAACCGTTGGGCCGATTAAGGTAAAATTTCATATGGAGCCTCTATGGGATGGAGGAAACCAAAATTTGCTCATGGGGTCCAGGTCACATGACCAAAATGGCCGCCAAGCCATATATGGTAAAAACCCTTCAAAATAGTCTTCTCCAGAACCACTGGGCAGATTTCCACGAAACTTGATAAATAACATCTGGGACGCAGGCCCATCATAAATTGCTAAAATGGTGACCCTGGGTTGACCTTGACCTTCTTTGTGCCTAGGTCAAACTTTGACACATATGCTTTTGTATTGGAAAAGTGAGAATTCATTTTATCCTGCAAACGATTCAGAATACAGTACTAAAGTATTAGATATATTTTTGCTCCTTACGATAGGGCGCATTTATTGGGGGAACCGTTTTAGGTCCAGGTCACATGACCAAAATGGCCGCCATACCCATATATGGTAACACTCATCAAGCTAAAAGCATCCGGCGGGTCGTGCACTTCAGCTGAAGCACTGGTTTCTAAACAACCTTCCAATTAAATCTACGCCGCATATCTTTTTTAAAGATATTTCTTGTTATACAAGACATTGATTTTAGCATCTTTCTGCATCGATTTCTGAGCAAACACTGTGTACGATGCATTATCTGACTGGCGAAACCAGATTTTACGATTTTTTCTCATGTTCAGAGGTTTAAAATTCAGTCATGGTGACTACGAAACCAGTTTTTGCAAATAGTTTAGACTGTCTGCGATGTCCGATCTGGACCAACACTGTTTGCAAGTATCGCGGTCTGTTGGTCTCCGGTGCGATTTTTTTTGTTTTGTTTTACGTTCCTTACAAAATTATTTCACCTTTTAATAATCATAAACAACAAAACAAAAACAGTCGTCAAACACTAAGGGTGATGAATGCCTCTCGCTTGACATATGGAGTAGACAGGCACACTTTCTAACTAAACTAGATACTGCAACACTCTCCAAATCGTTCAATGGGGCATGGTTCTGGAAAAAATCGACTGGATCTGTTTCCTTCAATGCTTGTCTGAACTGTGTTGCGCAATTTTCAGTGTCCTGTAAGGGGTATGAAGACGCGAACATTTAACATCCTATGCTACTCACATGACCAAAATGGTTTAAGTCTTTCAAGGGGACATACTTCTGTATTAAGGGGCTGGATCAGAATCTTGTTTCCTTCAGGCAATGTCCTGCATAAGATACTGTAGGGGGGGGGGGGGGTGCGGAGACACGAACAGTACTATTGAACCTCATATGCTAGAAATTATTTAAGTCATTCAAGGGGACCCTTTTCAGCAATAAGGGATTGGATCCGAATTCAGTTTTCTTATTGCACATGTGCAATGCATGTCTGAACTGTGTTGCAAGTCTCAATGTCCTACATCAAATACTGTAGCAGGGGTTGCGGAGACAAGACCAATACCACAATGTGTGACGTACAGACTTGCGTACGTACGGACAACTATATGTCCCTCCTCACTTCTTGGCTGGGGTATAAAACAGAGCACCCGGAAAAGAAACGAAAAAAAAAAAAAAAAAAAAAAAAACTTCTGACCATTCATTGCATTACTTGGCGTGCTCACGTGTGGCCACAGCGGCGAGAGACCTAATGATGAAATCCGCGCTCTTACCCACTAGGCCACAGAGGTCCGACAAAATGGGTTAATTCAACTGTTGGTTACACATCTACCGAAATGATTTGTGTTTAAACATGCAGGTCTAGGCGCGGTCTAACCAATTAGTGCACGTCCAGATAAGTCAGGTTCTGACAGGAATCACGTGTTGGGTTTGACAAACCGTGTCGACCCAGACAGGCGCTACAGAGCACGGCATTTGATTACCATTACGAAAACTTGCCTTTATATTTTTTACCCTCTTGAACCCCACTTTTATATAGTAAAACTGGGGTTTAAGGGGGTAAACCTTATTTTTCTTATTTCTGCTCTAAAATATAGATTGCGGGTACTCTAACGAGTATCCACAATCCATATTTTGAGCAGAAATAAGAAAAATGTAACGATTTTTTATCTAAAATTTTTCGATTTTACGGCGCTAAAGTTGACAATGTATTCGTATAGGCGTGTTTTCGTAAAGCGGTCTACAGTATTTTCTTAAAATACATGTATTTCAGATATAAGTCGTAGTTCAGGACTGTCGACAAACTACAACCCTTAAGATGCGACTTTTTATGTTGTCTGCTTTATATACATGTACTATCGAACTATTAAACCTATTTTTCCATTCAAGCAAACAGTGTGGAAGCTGATCAAACTGCTCATAGAGGAGCTGTTCGATCTGGGCCTACATTGTTTGCAACAATGACTTTTAACGTTCCCAGTAGACAACAAAGCAGACGAGAATTGACATCTTAAGCGTCTATCGTATGCAGACAAAATCAACCAACGCCCCCTCAGCGGGCACTTATATTAACGAAAACTATTGAACATTCTGAGCTATACAGAGATAGTTTGATTCCGGCCAGCAAAAAAAGCCTCAGGACATACATTTAAAAAGTTAGTTAAGTGGTCAAGGTGTTTTAACACACAAAACAAAAACTTTCCAGCAAAGCTTGTTTTGCATTTGCGCTTGAGCACTTTCAATGGAATATTGTAAATGCAGTAAGATGAATCTGTTGTGTTGGTCCTATTTAGCACAGTGAAACTTCGATAACTCGAACACAGATAGTTTACTATGGCTAATTCGAACTTGTTATGGAGTCCCTTGCATTACGAAAACACACCTATACAAATACATAATAAACTTTACCGCCGAAAAAAAGGAGAAAAATTTAAGATGAAAAGTTGTGATTATTTTATTATTTCTGCTCAAAATATAGATTGTGGGTATTCGTTAGAACAGCCTCGTCAAGGCGGTTCTAACGAGTACCCACACTCTATAGTTTATAGCAGAAATAAGAAAAATAAGGTTTATCTCTGTCACAGTAAACCCCAGTTTTACTATATAAAAGTGGAGCTCAAGGGGGTCAAAATTATATGGGCATGATCTCGTGATTAGACTATTTCCCAAAACTCCAGATATCCATATATTTAGAACAACATATGGATTTTTTTCTGAGGTTGTCTTGAAAAGTTATGTTGTGTGCACTCATTAGAATCGCCTCAATGAGGCGATTCTAATGAGTACACACAACATACCTTTATTTTATTGAAGATCATAAAGATATTATAAAGATATTCCCAGTATAGTTCAGGATCTGGCACTATAAGTAAACCTCAGTAATTCGAACATCCCCTATCTCGAACAGATTTTCATGGTCCCAGAAGTGTTCGAGTTATTGAAGTTTGACTGTACATACATGTATATAGAAGGTAACACGATGCAGCTGAAAATATGTTTGGCGAGGTCAAGAAGAAAGCAAATAAATAAATACATAGAAAATAAAAGATAAATAAACAGGAAAAATACCAAAATGCTACCAGTGCAACAACAAGAACTTGGACTGTGCATTCGCAAACCGTGATTAGATACAATGTACCTAAACAGACGCCACACAACGCCACAAAATGCGGCGTCTGATCAGGCATACACTTAAAATACTGGAATTTAAGGTTTGAACGAAAAGTTCTGGACTATTTTCTCAGCCTACACTCAGAGACAGTCGACCCACCAGTGATTTCAGTGCTTTGATTTTTATTATTATCATTATTATTGTCATTATTATTATAATTACAGCTTCCAATAACAACTGCAACTATAACAACAAGTGTTGCTCCTGTGGTCCACAGGAACAGTTTGTGAACTGTGCGGATGTGGCCATAACGCCGTCAACTGATAACCAACCTCATGTAGAAAGCGGATCCGGAAGTCGTTTGCCACATGGTTTCCAGCAACTTTTTGGAAAGAGAAGTGTTGGTTCCTAATTACGGATCAACCGAACCGTCCACTTAATTTACATTTTTTTCTATCACGTGAACAAGACCGTGAAATGAACATCCCTGAAACCCAACTTTATACAGGGAAAATTGGGGTTTACGTGGTATGCATTATTTTTCTTATTTCCGCTCCAAGACAAAGGTTATGGGTACTCGTTAGAACCGCCTCCATGAGGGAGGGGGGCTTGAAACCTCGGTACAAACAAATAAAAGGTTCCAAACAATAGATTCTGGTCTTTTCACCAACTTTGCCTGTGTATATTTGTGTCCTATGAGTTTATTCTATTTATTCTTCTTTTTATGCCCCCGCCATTCGAAGAATGGTGGAAAGGGCATATAGCGTTGCCCATGTCCGTCCGTCCGTCCGGATGTTCGTCCGTCCGTGCGTCCGTCCGTGCGTCCGAAACTTAAACGCAGTCAATAACTTCCTTATTTCTTGATGGATTTTAAAATTACTCAGCAGAAATGTTAACCATCATGAGACGACGTGTCACGTGCAAAACCCAGGTCCGTACCTCCAATGTCAAGGTCATACTTAGAGGTCAAATGTCAAAAAAAGGGTCTGAAACTTAAACGCAGTCAATAACTTTCTTATTTCTGGATGGATTTTGAAATTACTTTGGAGAAATGTTAACCATCATGAGTCGATGTGTCACCTGCAAAACCCAGGTCCGTACCTCCAAGGTCAAGGTCATACTTGGAGGTCAAAGGTAAAAAAAAAGGGTCCGAAACTTAAACGCAGTCAATAACTTTCTTATTTCTGGATGAATTTTGAACTTACTTTGTAGAAATATTAACCATCATCAGTCGATGTGTCACATGCAAAATTCAGGTCCGTACCTCCAAGGTAAAGGTCATACTTGGAGGTCAAAGGTCAAAAAAGGGTCCGAAACTTAAACGCAGGCAATAACTTACTTATTTTCGGATGAATTTTGAAATTATTTTGAAGAAATGTTAACCATCATGAGACAATGTGTCACGTGCAAACCCAGATCCGTACCTCCAAGGTCATACTTGGAGGTCAAATGGCATAAAAAGGGTCCCAAACTTAAACACTGTCAATAACTTTCTATGGATGAATACAAACATAGACATATTTTAGGGCGGGGGCATCCGTGTCCTATGGACGCATTTCTAGTATTTTTATAATCTTTAGATATAAATGAAAATAAAAAATACATAAAAGTTTACTATGTCGTTGTTGCTATAATGTCTGATTATTTAAGCATTTTGTATAAAGAAAGGCGAGGATCGAAGTGGCCATAGAGCAAGTTGTCTTTATTATTGTATGTCACAAACGGGCCTTAAGCTTCTATATTGAATATTGTAGACATAACGATGCTTATATTGCTTTTGTCCTGGTGATGATCACTGATCAATGAAATTAAGGAGAATGGAAAAAACTTTCAGGGGCGGCAACTCATGCACAAATATTTTTGTCTCCCATGTCAATAGGGATCAACTCATAAAGAAAAGAATTTGCTCCTGAGGAGCAAATGCTTTCCTTTGAGAGTAGACCCCTTTTTCAGCGGGACAGGACTTATAGAAAAGCGAACAGGAAGTCCCAAAAGTTGTCTCCCTTTGCAAAATGGCGGAAAAGTATGCCAGGTGATCCTATTCCCCTTAAATGGCGCCAGATTTTCCCACCATTTTTCAAAGGGAGATAACATTCTGGACTTCCTGTTCGCTTTTCTATAAGCCCTGCCCCACTGAAAAATAGGTCTACTGTTAAAGGAAAGAATTCTTTCGTTTAAGAGTTGACCCTATTGATATGGGACACAAAAATACTTTTGCAGGAGTTGCTTCCCCTGAAAGTGTTCCCATTCCCCTTAAACGCAATGAAAAAACGGGTCTCCAAAAATTGAAGGAAATCAATGTAGTCCTGGATCACGGCCCCCACCAATTGGGGCTTAAAGAAATAAATGAGCTGCACGATGGGCTCGACAAAGTTAGCAGGATGGCAGGACAGCAGGATGAAACATGTTAAGTTAGCAGGATGGCAGGACGGCAGGATGAAACATTAAGTTAGCAGGATGGCAGGACAGCAGGATGAAACATAATAAGTGAACAGGATGGCAGGACAGCAGGATGAAATATTAAGTCAGCAGGATGGCAGGACAGCAGGATAAAAATTATAACTTAGGCGGATGGAAGAATAACAGGATGAGAACTTGTTCTGAATTTAAAAATATATACAACAATGTAATTGGCACCTATAGCTATGTTAGAAACTAGAAATCAAATTTAGTCCCTTCCCGTCTTTAAAGCGTACGGCCGCGAAAACCCATTTTTCGTCCTGCCACAAATTCACCCAGATGAAAAATTGTTTCAAATCACTAAACTTTTACCATCATGTTGTAGGCAACAAAAATCTATGTAAGAAAGTGAAAATTAAATTTGGCTCCTATCAGCGTTAAAGCGTACGGCCGTGAAAACTCAATTTTCATCCTGCTGGAAGTGCAACACCGATTTTCATCCTGCTGAACCTGTCAATTTAGCAGGATGGCAGCACAGCAGGATGAGAAATTCTTCTGAATTTCAAAATATTTACCACCATGTTGTAGGCATCTAAAAACTATGTAAGAAACTAGAAATCAAATTTAGCCCTTTCCCATCTTTAAAGCGTACGGCCGCAAAACCCAATTTTCGTTCTGCCATAAATACACCCAGATGAAAAGTTGTTTCAAATTACAAAACATTTACCATCATGTTGTAGGCAACAAAAATCTATGTAAGAAAGTGAAAATTAAATTTGGCTCCTATCAGCGTTTAAAGCGTACAGCCGTGAAAACTCAATTTTCATCCTGCTGGAAATGCAACATCAATTTTCATCCTGCTGAACCTGTCAAGTTGGCAGGATGGCAGCACAGCAGGATGAGAAATTCTTCTGAATTTCAAAATATTTACCACCATGTTGTAGGCATCTAAAAACTATGTAAGAAACTAGAAATCAAATTTAGCCCTTTCCCGTCTTTAAAGCGTACAGCCGCGAAAACCTATTTTTCGTCCTGCCACAAATACACCCAGATGAAAAATTGTTTCAAATTACAAAACATTTACCGTCATGTTGTAGGCAACAAAAATCTATGAAAGAAAGTGAAAATTAAATTTGGCTCCTATCAGCGTTTAAAGCGTACAGCCGTGAAAACTCAATTTTCATCCTGCTGGAAATGCAACATCAATTTTCATCCTGCTGAACCTGTCAAGTTAGCAGGATGGCAGCACAGCAGGATGAGAAATTCTTCTGAATTTCAAAATATTTACCACCATGTTGTAGGCATCTAAAAACTATGTAAGAAACTAGAAATCAAATTTAGCCCTTTCCCGTCTTTAAAGCGTACGGCCGCGAAAACCCATTTTTCGTCCTGCCACAAATACACCCAGATGAATTTTTTTTCAAATCACAAAACATTTACCATCATGTTGTAGGCAACAAAAATCTATGTAAGAAAGTGAAAATTAAATTTGGCTCCTATTAGCGTTTCAAGCGTACGGCCGTGAAAACTCAATTTTCATCCTGCTGGAAATGCAACATCAATTTTCATCCTGCTGAACCTGTCAAGTTAGCAGGATGGCAGCACAGCAGGATGAGAAATTCTTCTGAATTTCAAAATATTTACCACCATGTTGTAGGCATCTAAAAACTATGTAAGGAACTAGAAATCAAATTTAGCCCTTACCCGTCTTCAAAGCGTACGGCCGCGAAAACCTTTTTTTCGTCCTGCCACAAATTCACCCAGATGAAAAATTGTTTCAAATCACAAAACAATTACCACCATGTTGTAGGCAACAAAAATCTATGTAAGAAAATGAAAATTAAATTTGGCTCCTATCAGCGTTTAAAGCGTACGGCCGTGAAAACTCAATTTTCATCCTGCTGAAAGTGCAACACCGATTTTCATCCTGCTGAATCTGTCAAGTTAGCAGGATGGCAGCACAGCAGGATGAGAAATTCTTCTGAATTTCAAAATATTTACCACCATGTTGTAGGCATCTAAATACTATGTAAGAAACTAGAAATCAAATTTAGCCCTTTCCCGTCTTTAAAGCGTACGGCCGCGAAAACCCATTTTTCGTCCTGCCACAAATTCACCCAGATGAAAAATTGTTTCAAATCACAAAACATTTACCATCATGTTGTAGGCAACAAAAATCTATGTAAGAAAGTGAAAATTAAATTTGGCTCCTATCAGCGTTTAAAGCGTACAGCAGAGAAAACTCAATTTTCATCCTGCTGGAAATGCAACATCAATTTTCATCCTGCTGAACCTGTCAAGTTAGCAGGATGGCAGCACAGCAGGATGAGAAATTCTTCTGAATTTCAAAATATTTACCACCATGTTGTAGGCATCTAAAAACTATGTAAGAAACTAGAAATCAAATTTAGCCCTTTCCCGTCTTTAAAGCGTACGGCCGCGAAAACCCATTTTTCGTCCTGCCACAAATACAACCAGATGAAATTTTTTTTCAAATCACAAAACATTTACCATCATGTTGTAGGCAACAAAAATCTATGTAAGAAAGTGAAAATTAAATTTGGCTCCTATTGGCGTTTCAAGCGTACGGCCGTGAAAACTCAATTTTCATCCTGCTGGAAATGCAACATCAATTTTCATCCTGCTGAACCTGTCAAGTTAGCAGGATGGCAGCACAGCAGATTGAGAAATTCTTCTGAATTTCAAAATATTTACCACCATGTTGTAGGCATCTAAAAACTATGTAAGAAACTAAAAATCAAATTTAGCCCTTACCCGTCTTCAAAGCGTACGGCGCGAAAACCTATTTTTCGTCCTGCCACAAATTCACCCAGATGAAAAATTGTTTCAAATCACAAAACAATTACCATCATGTTGTAGGCAACAAAAATCTATGTAAGAAAGTGAAAATTAAATTTGGGTCCTATCAGCGTTTAAAGCGTACAGCAGAGAAAACTCAATTTTCATCCTGCTGGAAATGCAACATCTATTTTCATCCTGCTGAACCTGTCAAGTTAGCAGGATGGCAGCACAGCAGGATGAGAAATTCTTATGAATTTCAAAATATTTACCACCATGTTGTAGGCATCTAAAAACTATGTAAGAAACTAGAAATCAAATTTAGCCCTTTCCCGTCTTTAAAGCGTACGGCCGCGAAAACCCATTTTTCGTCCTGCCACAAATTCACCCAGATGAAAAATTGTTTCAAATCACAAAACATTTACCATCATGTTGTAGGCAACAAAAATCTATGTAAGAAAGTGAAAATTAAATTTGGCTCCTATTAGCGTTTCAAGCGTACGGCCGTGAAAACTCAATTTTCATCCTGCTGGAAATGCAACATCAATTTTCATCCTGCTGAACCCGTCAAGTTAGCAGGATGGCAGCACAGCAGGATGAGAAATTCTTCTGAATTTCAAAATATTTACCACCATGTTGTAGGCATCTAAAAACTATGTAAGACACTAGAAATCAAATTTAGCCCTTTCCCGTCTTTAAAGCGTACGGCCGCGGAAACCTATTTTTCGTCCTGCCACAAATTCACGCAGATGAAAAATTGTTTCAAATCACAAAACATTTACCATCATGTTGTAGGCAACAAAAATCTATGTAAGAAAGTGAAAATTAAATTTGGCTCCTATCAGCGTTTAAAGCGTACAGCAGAGAAAACTCAATTTTCATCCTGCTGGAAATGCAACATCAATTTTCATCCTGCTGAACCTGTCAAGTTAGCAGGATGGCAGCACAGCAGGATGAGAAATTCTTCTGAATTTCAAAATATTTACCACCATGTTGTAGGCATCTAAAAACTATGTAATAAACTAGAAATCAAATTTAGCCCTTTCCCGTCTTTAAAGCGTACCGCCGTGAAAACCCATTTTTCGTCCTGCCACAAATACACCCAGATGAAAAATTGTTTCAAATTACAAAACATTTACCGTCATGTTGTAGGCAACAAAAATCTATGTAAGAAAGTGAAAATTAAATTTGGCTCCTATCAGCGTTTAAAGCGTACAGCCGTGAAAACTCAATTTTCATCCTGCTGGAAATGCAACATCAATTTTCATCCTGCTGAACCTGTCAAGTTAGCAGGATGGTAGCACAGCAGGATGAGAAATTCTTCTGAATTTCAAAATATTTACCACCATGTTGTAGGCATCTAAAAACTATGTAAGAGACTAGAAATCAAATTTAGCCCTTTCCCGTCTTTAAAGCGTACGGCCGCGGAAACCTATTTTTCGTCCTGCCACAAATTCACGCAGATGAAAAATTGATTCAAATCACAAAACATTTACCATCATGTTGTAGGCAACAAAAATCTATGTAAAAAAGTGAAAATTAAATTTGGCTCCTATCAGCGTTTAAAGCGTACAGCCGTGAAAACTCAATTTTCATCCTGCTGGAAATGCAACATCAATTTTCATCCTGCTGAACCTGTCAAGTTAGCAGGATGGCAGCACAGCAGGATGAGAAATTCTTCTGAATTTCAAAATATTTACAACCATGTTGTAGGCATCTAAAAATATGTAAGAAACTAGAAATCAAATTTAGATCTTTCCCGTCTTTAAAGCGTACGGCCGCGAAAACCCATTTTTCGTCCTGCCACAAATACACCCAGATGAAAAATTGTTTCAAATCACAAAACATTTACCATCATGTTGCAGGCAACAAAAATCTATGTAAGAAAGTGAAAATTAAATTTGGCTCCTATTAGCGTTTAAAGCGTACGGCCGTGAAAACTCAATTTTCATCCTGCTGGAAATGCAACATCAATTTTCATCCTGCTGAACCTGTCAAGTTAGCAGGATGGCAGCACAGCAGGATGAGAAATTCTTCTGAATTTCAAAATATTTACCACCATGTTGTAGGCAACAAAAATCTATGTAAGAAAATAGAAATTAAATTTGGCTCCTATCAGCGTTTAAAGCGTACGACTGTGAAAACACAATCTTCTTCCTGCTGTTATGCAACAATATTAAACGTTTTTTTAATCATATGACGTTGTTGATAAGCAGTGGATAACGTCGTGTTATAAAAATCGTATGACCACACGTGTAATAACACTTTGGCGGGATTAAGTAACGTCATGTCGACGTCCATGTCAACCATGTATTTTTTTTTTCAAATTGTCAGATAAAAAGGCGATAAAATCCAATTTAAAGTGGTCATATGATAAACAGAATCTTTCACTCGTGGTCATTTCATATGAAATTTATGAAACTCGCCAAAGGTTCGTTTCATAAAATTCATATAAAATGACCACTCGTGAAAAATCGTCTATACCCGACATTGAGATGAAATGACATCTCAAGCCCTGTCGCCCAACGAAACCAATAGGGTTTATGAGCATGGACAGGCCGATTTGCACAGCTTTGCCTGGACAGGCTTAGATCCTCTAAGTAGTTTACTAGTACTCGTGCGTGGTAAGTTCCAGCTCTGCGTGGAAGCAACATGCAGCCCGACCCATCTTTTTCTTTAAGCCCCAATGGGGACTTAAAACTTTAAATAAAATCACATTTGATGTAAAGCAAACTCAGTCACTAAATCCGTTTAGGCTTGTGAAAAAGTTGGCAAAAAGAAAGAAAAATGATGTGTATCAGCGTATGTAAACATAATGATGCATAAGAAATAAAAAGTCGCCCCCGCCCATAGGGGCTTGAAGAAATATATGGGCTGCATGATGCTTCCACGCAGAGCTGAAGCCGGCCCACACACTAGTACTGGTAAACCGCTTAGAGGATCTAAGCCTGTCCAGGAACCGCGGTGAGAGGCGGACTGTCCATGCTAATAAACCCTATTGGTTTCATTGGGCGACAGGGCTTGAGATGTCATTTCATCTCAATGTCGGGTAAAAGTCCCTCAAAATTGGAAGCAACGTCTCCAAAATGACCTTTACAGTGTTGACGGGGACGTTAAACCTCAAATCAAACAAACAAAGAAATAAAAAGCAATAAGTAGAGGTAAAAAAAAAAAAAAAAAAAAAAAAAAAAACATGGAAAAATCCAGATTCGAACACGGGTTGCTAGCGTGAGAGTCGACGCCGTTGCTTATTGCGCCATAACACCTTTCAATTATATTACATAAAAAATGTCTGTGGTGATTATTTTATTTGAGGTTTAACTTTCAAGTCGACACTGTAATGGTTATTTTGGAGACGTTGCTTCCCATTTTGACGGACTTTTACCCGACATTGAGATGAAATGACATCTCAAGCCCTGCCGCCCAATGAAACCAATATGGGTTTTAAACATGGACGGGCCGACTCGCATTGATGACAGAAAATTTTTTATTTTTATTATTTATTTATTTTATTATTGTCGTTTTTTTGGCTGTTATTTATTTATTTTTTTTTTATTTATTTATTTTTTTTTTTTTGCGGGCTATCTCATTTGGAAAGTGTTGTCGCCCTTGCTTCGCCACTTAGATGCCCAATGACCGCATCAAAGAGTTTAAATCCCCTTAAACATGTAACACATATGAGGGGCCCCGTGGGGAAGTCTTAGAACCATCTTCGAGGATGTTATAAAGAGCATCAACAGTTTTATTTTTGAAAGCAAAAACAAATATTGGGATGCTCCTTAGAACCGCCTCATTGGGGCAGTTCAAAAGAGCACCCGTAATATGTTTGCTTTAAAATATTGACTGGAGGTAATTATTAGAACCATATTATCGAGGCATTTCTAACGAGATCCAACAGTCAATATTTGGAGCAGAAATAAGGAAAATTTCATTTTTTTTTTTTCTTAAATCTTTTTTTTTTTTTTTCGTGTTAAAGTTTTCAAATATATTTAAATAGACGTGTTTTGGTAATGTGCTCGACACTGAGATGACTTCTCAAGCCCTGCCGCCAAATGAAACCAATATGGCTTTTATGCATGGATGGTCCGACTCGCACCACTTTCCTGGGCAGGCTTAGGACCTCATAGTAGTTTACCAGTAGTCTCAGCTCTGCGTGGAACTATCATGCAACCCAATCTATTTCATCAAGCCCCGAAGGGCGTGGGCCAACAGGCCTATGTAATAATTCAATGCGTACCCAAATGTATATCAAGAAATAAAATGGATATTTTTAAATTATAATATGAAACTACTACTCAAAAGGTCAAAACCAGCTTGTGTCCCTTTACCCTTTGAATGAATGGTCCCGCACTTTCGGTATTGGGATATATTGCAAAAATATCTCTCCCAATGGAAGTGTCTTTGAGATAGTTTCGTTCAAATTCTTAAACCTGCATTTTTAGCTCACCTGGGCCGAAGGCCCCAAGGGAGCTTATAGAATAGTGGGTCGTCCGTCGTCCGTCCGTCCGTCGTCCATCCGTCCACACTTTTGAGCAGCTATATATCTGCAGCCTGCAGGCTAATCTCAATCAGTTCTCGTCTGTAGCATGCCTCTGGTGGGGCATTATGGCATAAGCTTTCTTTCAAAATCGCACGAAAACTTTAGTTGCTATGGCAACCACAAGGTCCCATAGACATACAATGGTAAAATGCTTGTCATCACCGTAGCGCCTTCAGTTTTGATCGGATCTTTCTGAAACTTATATGTAAGGTGGCTTGGGATAAAATCTCAGATGAGTTCGAAAACCAGCCAAGTTGGCCCATTTATCAGAGAGTTATGTCCCTTTGATTGCTGAAAATGCCGATTTTTGAACTTGTCATCACATCAGCCCCTTCAGTTTTGATCGGATCTTTCTGCAACTTATGCGTTTGGTGGCTTGGGATAAAATCTTGAAAGTGTTCGAAAACCAGCCAACTCGACCTATTTTTCATAGAGTAACGTCCCTTTGATTTCTGAAAATGCCGATTTTTGACCTTGTCATCACCGTAGCCCTTTCAGTTTTCATCGGACCTTTCTGAAACTTATATGTAAAGTGGCTGGGGATAAACCCTCGGATGAGTTCAAATATCGGCTAAGTTAGCCCATTTATCATAGAGTTACGTCCCTTTGATTGCTGAAATGTCGATTTTTGACCTGTCTATCACCGTAGCCCCTTGAGTTTTGTTCGGATCTTTTTGAAACTTATATGTAAGGTGGCTGGGGATGAAACCTTAGATGAATTCGTAAACCGGCCAAGTTGGCCCATTTATCATAGAGTTATGTCCCTTTGATGGCTGAAAATGTAGATTTTTGACCTTGTCATCACCGTAGCCCCTTCAGTTGTAATCGGATCTTTCTGAAACATATATGTGAGGTGGCTGGGGATAAAACTTTGGATGAGTTCGAATACAGGTCAAGTTGGCCCATTTATCATAGAGTTACGTCCCTTTGATTGCTGAAAATGTCGACTTGTGACTTTGTCATCACCGTAGCCTCTTCAGTTTTGATAGTATCTTTCTGAAACTTATGTGTAAGGTGGCTAGGGATAAAATCTCGGACGAGTTCGAAAACTGGCCAAGGCGGACCATTTTTCATAGAGTTATGTCCCTTTCATGGCTGAAAAAGTAGATTTTCGACCTTGTCATCACCGTAGCCTCTTCAGTTTTGATCGGATCTTTCTGAAACTTATATGTCAGGTTGCTGAGGATAAAACCTCGGATGAGTTCGAAAACCGGCCAAGTCGGCCCACTTATCATAGAGTTACATCCGTTCGATTGCTGAAAATGCTAAATATTGACCTTGTCATCACCATAGCTCCTTCAGTTTTGATCAGATCTTTCTGAAACTTATATGTAATGTGGGTGGGAATAAAACCTCGGATGAGCTCGAATACTGGCCAAGTCGGCACGTTTATCATAGAATTACGTGCCTTTGATTGCTGAAAATGCCTATTTTCGACCTTGTCATCACTGCTGCCCCTTCTGTTTTGATCGGATCTTCATGAAACTTACAAACAAGTAAGTCAGGCAGAAAAGCTCGGAGGAGTTTGAAAACTCTTGAGTTTTTTTTATCATAGAGTAACATTCCTTTGATTGCAGCAGTTAATTGCTTATTAGGGCCCCGCACTGAAAGTGTGGGTGCCCTATAGTAATCACTCTGTCCGTCCGTCTGTCCGTCTGTCCGTCCACAAATTTTTTTATCCTCCATAACTTTTTATTATTCCTGGATGGATTTAAATATTACTTGGCATCATTCTGTCCGTCCGTCTGTCTGTCTGTCTGTCTGTCCGTCTGTCCGTCTGTCCGTCTACAAATTTTTTTATCCTCCATAACTTTCTTATTCCTGGATGGATTTAAATATTACTTGGCAGAAATGTTAACCATAATGTGATGGAGTGTTGCGCGCAAGACTCAGGTCTGTACCTCAAAGGTCAAGGTCATACTTAGAGGTTAAAGGTCAAAAAAGGGTCTTTCCTGTGTCCAATTAATAACTTTGTTATTATTCCTGGATGGATTTAAATATTACTTGGCAGAAATGTTAACCATAATGTGACGAAGTGTCACACGCAAGACCCACAGCCGTACCTCAAAGGTCAAGGTCATACTTAGAGATAAAAGGTCAAAAAAGCGTCTTTTTTATTGTGTCCAATCTATAACTTTCTTATACCTGGATGGATTTAAATATTACTTAGCAGAAATATTAACCATAATGTGACAGTGTGTCACGCGCAAGACCCAGGTCCGTACCTCAAAGGTCAAGGTCATACTTAGAGGTGAAAGGAAAAAAAAAACGTCTTTTTTAACATCAACATTTTCCTACTCCTCTGATAGCGCTGCCGGGGCCCTAGTCAGTTTCACTGACAGCTCTATTTTTGAAATTGTCATCACCCCAGCCCCTTCAGTTTATACCGGAGCTTCTTAGCAAGTCAGGAATAAAAGCTTGAATGAGTTTGAAAACCGGTGAGGTCAGCCTATATATCATAGAGTTACATTCTACTTGATTTGCAGAAAATGCTGACCCCGTCGTCACCTTGTCCGCCCATAAATCCTTCAGTTAAGTTTGGCACTTCCTGAAACTTTGAATCTGTCAGCTCAGGTGAGCGATACAGGACCATCTTGGTCCTCTTGTTTGTTTCTCTGATTGGGTTTCTTTTCAGTTACTTTGTGAACTTGTAGCATGTCTTTCTTGTTTTCTGTTTCCTCTTAAAAATTAAGTACATGTAAGTAAATGAATAATTGAATAAGTAAAAAAATAAATATCATGCAAGAATTAAATGAAAAAGTGAACAAATAGCTAAAAAAAAGTTGAAAGCTATGTTGATTGGCAAATAAATGAAAAAAAGTAAATAATATAATATTATAAAAAAGCAAACTTATTCATAAATGAATAAATGAAATCATAAAGCTAATATAATAAATTTATAATCCATAAGTACAGATAAATGCATCTAAATAAATAAATGAAGATAAAATAAATAATTCAGTAATGCAGAAGACAGGAATGTCATGCTACAAACCCCTGAACTCTGATACTTAGCTCGCCTGAGCCGAAGGCGCCGGGGGTGGGGGGGGGGGGGGGGGCTTTTGTGATCAGTCACCTTCCGTCGACATCCGTCTGTAGGTCCGTACTTCCGTCCGTCCACAATTTCTTTAATAATAAGAGATCTCCTTCTAAACCGCTCAACAGATTTTGACCCAAATTGGCTGAAATGATCCTTGGGTAGTCCTCTATGACTTGTTTAAAGAATTCCATTCTATGCAGAACTCTGGATGCCATGGCAACCAAAAGGGGAAAATTAGGGAAAAAACTTCGTCTGAAACCAGAAGGCCTAGGTCTTTGATACTTGATATGAAGCTTCATCTAGTGGACCTCTACCAAGGTTGTACAAATTATTATCTCGTCCTACGTGAAGGAAGGCACCATAGGAGGAATATAAGAATCTGATATGGGGTTCTGTTGTAGATGAGCGTTTCCAACCCGAGGGATGACCGTGCTGAGCGGAACCGAGGCTACGCCGAGGTTCCGCTCAGCACGGTCATCCCGAGGGTTGGAAATGCCCATCTACAACAGAACCCTATATTGGATTGTTTTTCTTGCACAACACCTCCGGTTAGTTTTGACAGCTCGCACATGTATATTGTTTACAAAATAAAAGTAGTGCGGAAGTAGTTCCGGCAGTTGAATAGAATTGAAGCGCATTTATGTTAGTTGCCTGGGTCGGAACACCAGGGTCAGAACATAAATTTCTATCCCAGGGTAAAATCACGGATTTCCTTGTCTGGTGTGCAAGAATGTGTATTCCTATCTGGCCATTTGGGGGCCCGAGACAACTTGTGCCGATCTCGTTAGCGACGTAGTTAGTTTTGTTTGTTTGATTTGAGGTTTAACGTCCCCGTCAACACTGTAAAGGTTATTTTGGAGACGTTGCTTCCAATTTTGTTGGACTTTTACCCGACATTTAGATGAAATGACATCTCAAGCCCAGTCGCCCAATGAAATAAATAGGGTTTATTAGCATGGAAGTAGTATAGAGTACTTTTTTCAGACCTTACTTCCTGTTCCCTGTTCCATTGCACTCGGTGACCCCTTCTCCTTATACATAGACCACGTGACCGGAAATGACATCATTACCGGAAAATGTTCCACCCCTACACTCTTTTTTTTTTTTTTTTTGGATCAGGGGAGATCACTCTCTGCGCCCTTGACTGGTACAGAGTGATCTCGCCGCAATGTAGCGCGTTTCGTTACGGAGCAGTTGGGGAGAGTAACGTGACCTACGTTCGTTCTAATGTCTGAGACCTTCTCGTATCTAACCTCGGCCCAGACTACGCGTCCCTATACCCCCTCGTTTGGATTGGTTACTTTATACTCGCAACAGTGACGCATGCTCAACATTTAACCGCATAAATTCTTGACACGACACTCGAGGATCAGACCTCAGTTCTATATTAACCATGTCGACGCCGTCACTATTGGACTCGTACTTGGATTATTTCTACGCTAAAGAAATCTTATACCGACTGCCAATTGTGATGAAACAAACGTGCGAAGGTTGCTTGTGGGAGTCGTTATCGCAGACGGACCATGTTTGTGTAAGCCTATCGAAACGACAACAGTTATCCCTCTTTTTTTGAGGATATTCTTCGTGTCATTGACGAACAGGATATTCTGTTGAAGTGGAGAGAAGCTGTGACAACCCTCGATTCACCAGAATATATCGCCCTCTATGAATTGAAATTCAATTGCAAGGACTGGCGAGACATCATGAAAACCTCGGAGTGGAAGTATCGCTTAACTAAACTGTCATCGCAACTGTTGTGTTTGGACAAGTATTTCTAAAGTTTAAACTCGATCAACATCTCCGCGTTGTACGCGCTTGGTGTATTCGTATGAATCGGATACCTGGCGTGTGCAATCCCTTACAAGTAGCCTATACTAGATCCCGTCTCTATATGACAAAACGTCGCAGACATGAACAAGATAGAGCAGGATAGGTTGAGACTTTTTTTAGTATAAAACGTGAAATTATAACCATTGTTCATACAGTTTCTGTTGGACTTTCAAACCATATAGATCAGAAACTATCTAGAGAGAACTATTAAACAATGAGCGTGCAAAGACCAATCCAAGAAGAGGAGTCGCAGGACGGAGCCACCACGAACATGATTCGTGAACCAGCCGCGTCAGAACTTTCCAGTTTAGCGGATGAAATGATGTTGAAGGATAAAAACCTTCGATGCCACTTGACCATCATCAAGTGGGTGGGTGTTGTGATCTTGGCAACGATCTGTGCCGTTCCGGGATTTATCATCTTGTCACATCGGGACTGCGCACTACATGTTCCTGACCATGGTGTGAAGTCCAACCTCAACAAGACGGCATGTGTTTACGTGAAGCAGTTTTATCTGCAACAACGCCTCTACGCAACCGTGTGTAACCAAGACGGATACGTATTTGTGGATATTAGACAATTCGTGAACGGGACAGCCACCATTATTGGCGTGGATCTCAGTCTGTTACAGTGGTTAACACTCAAGCAGTTATCGCCAAGCATCGACATTGCCATATCGGAGGCTCGTACCTACTGGAAGAAACTCAAGTTGTACCAGGGAAAACCAATTTCGTAAGCAACGAAGATCGCCAGGATGGAAGTGAACTTACTGGAGTCGTATTTTGACTTTTTCTATGCCAAGGCAATTCTGGAGAAAATGAACTTGGTCTTCAACGCAAAATGCTGCGGTTGTCTGACACACAGTTTGTCACAAAACGATCACTCGTGCAAGAACTTTACAAAAGAAGAGCAATTAACACTCTATTTTGAAGACATTCTCACAGAAGTGAACGAGATGGATATCTTGAGAAACTGGGAAACGGCTGTTTCTGTTTTGGAGGAAGATTGTGCTGGAATCTTGGGATTATATCGATTAAAGATCTACTGTCGCGACTGGCGTGAAACGGACATGAAGTGTGCCGTCTGGAAAACAAAAATGATTCGAATGACTATGCAGTTGTTGTGTTTGGAATATAGACTCGGATAAGCATACACTGTGTAAACATTGTCAAACTTTACACTCACATATATGTGTACTTCAAATGTCATTAAAACGTAATAAAACAGGTAATATTTTGTTTGTGGTTTTTAGACGAGAGTAGATCTTTGAGAGAGCAATGAGAACAAAGCAAAAACTTCGATTCGGTTGAATTTCAATGAAAAACAAAACAACGTGTTTTCTTGACTACACTATTTTTTTTTTTTAATTTTACAAACATATTCAAAGTCAAAACATTCATACATTCAAAGAATAAATCAAATACAGCACTTATTTACAAAGATACATTTTTTACATTGAAACCAAATTTCATTATTCTGTACAACAGTCACAAAAAGCACTTGTCATTAAACTATATACATAGGCATCATTGTCTTCGAAATGAACGGAATCAAACACATTCACAATGTCCTTCATGTGGTACCCAATGAGTCTTTGATGTAAGAACAGAATCGCGTAAAGTCCACAGATATCAGAATCGTTACTTTGCAACTGCACGTGATTAGATTGGAACGTTTTAGCGTGTCCCAAAAGCCATCGTTTGAAATGAAAACTGTTCATATTGGGTGGTTTTCCGTAACTATCGAAAAATTCGAAATGTCCATTTCCATCGCCGTAAAAAGCGCACCAGTGGTGTCCCGTCATGCCATGTGGATCTGTATTAGCTATAAATCCATGAGGATAGGTTGGAGTTCTTTTCGGCAGCCGGTCCGCTGCAAACACGCCCATCACATGTTCGTTGAGTACCGAGTCACAATTGATCATACACTGTAATTGTGACGTATTCATGTTGACAAGATGACGTCTCTCTCCTTGGTCAATTCGAAAAATCCAGGGCCCTGACTGTACACCGTACAACTCATGGGTTCTGAAAAAGACACAAAAACATAAGGTCAGAGAGAAAGGTAATGTCATGCTTGTTTACGGACATTCTCCATCAAACCGAGTTCATTTACTTGATTCTCATTGTTCTGGCTCAAAGTTCGTCTCTATGAAGGTATGCATTTTCACTGACATCCTCCATCAAACCGAGTATATTTTGCTTGTTTCTCACTGTTCTGGCTCAAAGCTTTACTGTACCATGAATAGATATAAAGGATGCATCACATGCTTACCACTGTGGAGACGGGCATAAAATTGTCCTAAGAATATGACCCGAACTGATCTATGACTGAAAGAGTGTTGAATGGCGACGTAAAACACTACCCAACCATCCAGTCACGGTGATGGGTTTCCATGTTGTGCTTATGCTGTCACGTTTGATAGCAGTACATCTCCTGAACACAATGGCGCTTTACAGAAAATTATGACGGCAAAAAATAACTATTTGTTAACAAATGAAATCAGCTTACCTGTCAGACTCGATTTGAACTGCACTTCCAGTCTCACGTTGGCATGTTTCAGCAAAGACAGGTACTCCCCGTGGTGCTCGAACTCTGGCTCTAACTGGAAGACGAAGAGGGTGGAGCCGTTTATGAAGTGATGTCTGTCCAACGCATTGCCTTCGTCATTTCGCCACTTTCCAGCAGATAGTAGCAAGTTGGTGTAGGCCCGTACGAATTTGGCTCCGTCAGTAAAATCCAACTTGAGAGGTTGTCCGCCCACGGGCAACCCGTCCGAGTACAACGCAATGTGCTGAATGCCGCAATTCTCAAAGTTGAACGGATTGGTTGTGTAGTCTCCGTTCAAGGCCTTGCTCTTCACGAAACCGATCACCACCTTATCCGCCCTCTTGCCTTGAAACATGTTTTCCCAGTTGAAAGAGGTGCTGCCCGTAGCGATACTTTGGGAACGGCACTCCGTCTTGACGTAGGGATACAAAGCATTGTGTTTTTCCAGCATCTTGGAATGTCCGAACAGGACACCCGGTGTCACTCTGATTTTTCTGGCCAAGATATAGATATCTTCAATCTCGATCTTGAATTCGATGCTTGCGTCAGCGGCCAGCAGAGCGAAGCTGTCTGGACTTCTGTAGAGTTTCACTTTAACGTCCACCTGGTTTAAAAGGTAACGCTCCAGCGCGAACAAATCGTGAAATATGGGCCCCTGTAAGTCGATCGTCTTAGATTCTGCAATCCAAAGAGAGCGTTCAAAGAGACCATTGTTTGTGTCGCTCGGATCTGTCACACCTGGACTGTCATAGTCGTCCATATACCAGCCTTGACAGGTGGTTTGGCTCTTCAACGCATCTTGACTGTTATTCAGCAACGTCTGTATGTACGCCCTGTATGGATTATAGTTGCAGGTAATGCTGGCTTTGTTCTGTAGAGAGACTTCTGACGAGGAAAACAGCGCCTGTAGTAACAGATTCGCCGGTCCAACCTTCTCCCCTTTCGCTAGCGAACTGCCATCCGGGTTTTGTACTTTCACTCTGACGTACAATTGCGAGTTCTTTAAATCCAAGTAATCCATGGAATTTTGCCCACTGATTCTGAATTCGAATGGACCCTCCGAGGAGGATTGCGACAAAGGTCGAATTTCGTCATAGTAGACATCGCCAACACTGGTTTGCGTCGGCGGAAGTTCGAATAAATTAAGTTCCGATACGATGCCTTCCTTAAACTCGTCTTCGTTGAAGGTAGCCATTGTTTTTTTTTTCACTTGATTTCGAAAATATCCTTCTTCGAATTTCTAGCTTTTTTCACGGGACGATTCTTGCTCACTTTTTTAGTCTTGGAGACCTTTCTCTTGCGCTTACCTCTCTTCGACTGAAGAGCATCGGCTACGTCGTCTGGTTTTATGCCCTCTCTTTTAAGTTCCGATTCGGCTCTGGCTGCCGTCTGTTCTGACGGCAAAACGGCACGAATAGTCACTTGTTTCCTTTCTCGCGACGCTTTTGATTCTTCGATAGGTATGACGCTGTGTCGTCTTCCCGTGCCTGTTTGATTGAGTGATGCCTTTCCATTACTCAGTCTTTCAAAAAAATCCAACCACTTTTGCGAATCTGGAACGTATAGCTTCATGTTCTAAAAGAACGGATATCGTTTCAAATGAAGCGTCAAACGCACTGGTTTCACTAAATCTGAAGCGTCCGTGTCGTTTTCCTGCTTTATATGTATTTCAAATTCACGAATTTCTCTCCTTCTCACCGGCAGGTAGAAAGGAGTGTCAAGTGTGTAGTCCCACTGACTTTTCTTGTTTTTCTCTAAACGTCTCAGCAAGGATCGTGTTTCTCCTTTCACGACGCTTTCTCCGCAAATATCCGAATATATGTAAAGTCCGTTGCTCGATTTCGATCTTGTCTTCTCGGTGGCGTGAAACTCGACTAAGGCCACTTTCCAAGTTCCCTCTAGATATATTGGAGACTTTAAATGCACTTTGAAATGACTAGTCTCGTTCTCTAAAAAGTACTGGTTGCTTTCGTCACTTTGCACGTAGATATATCTCTCACTCATCATTTCATCATCTCCAGCACGGGACGAATCAATAAAGGCAGCAAATCTCGGTGTTTGGTAAGCAGGCGCTGTTGTTGTTTCTCCGTGAGATCTTTGGAAACCATCCGTCGAATGACTGCTTTGTGAGCAGAAAGCTTCTTTTTAACTTTCTCTGCAATGGGACACGTGCCAAACAAAACGTTGTAGATGGCTTCTAGGACGACTTTTAATTGTTCTCTCGAGAGCTTTCTGATCAGAACTTTGCGTTGCTCGTCGGTACAATGTACGAGAAATTCGAGTAACGGTAGATGCTTTCGAATGTTCATGTTTACGGCTTATGACGTGGAATGTTCTGTGCTTGCGTTATTTAAACCATTAAAGTCTTCTTCACCCAGCCAGGTGTCGTACTTCGGAGGCCACCCTTTCCACCTCACCAAAAACTGCTTTTGTCCTCTGCGTGTTCTTGTTTGAAGTACTCTTTCCACTAAATACGTGTCTTGTTCGTACGCCTTTTTCAGTTGGTTCTGATAAAAAGTTCCAGTGATGATCTCTCCCGCGTAATCTTTCAGTTGATATTGCGGAATGTATTCTCTCATAAAACGCTTGTTGATGACAAACAATTCCCTCGACCACCGTTCATCGTATTCTCGCTGGAATGATCTTCTCATGTAAGACACTCGTACCAGATTGCCCACTTTGTATTTAAAATCAGTGAATCGTGTTAAAGTCCGTTTCCCTTTCTCCGCCTTGGGGTCAGGCAATTCGCCATATTGAAGTTGCCACAATGCTGCAGAGTCGCTTGACTTTACACTTTGCGGAGATCTTTTTATGGAACGATGATAGGTCTTGTTGTAGCTTTCTGTGATGCTCGGAAGAACGTCTATCCATCGGTGTACTTGGTGGCGTGTCATATATCGCACCAGACGACCTTTAATCGTTTTAATGGCACGCTCAGCGTATGAAGCTTTCACCACATTTTGAGTGACGAAATAATTCACGTTTTGTCTCTTCAGGAACTGTTTAACATCTTTGTTGGAGAATTCTGTCCCTTTATCGCTTCTTATATTTGTTGGTTTCCTACCATGCGCAAATACCTGTTTCAAGGCCTCTACCATTTCTTTGCCCTTTCTCGAGTGCAACGCCACTGTCCATACAAATTTGGATTGAATGTCCACCACGAGTAAGAAGTAGGCGTATCCCTCATTATCTTTTTTATAATATTCCATGTTGGCAGTATCCACGTCCCACTGATAATCTGCGTAAGGGGCAATCACACGTCTACGTTTAAATTTCCCGCGTTCTTCTCTGTGTACAGCATAATCTTCCTGTTTCAGAAGCCATTCGCGAATTTTGTTTCTGCTAATCACGAATTTACCTTCCTTTCTCACGGCTCTGTATAACTTTTCAACGCCACCATAAGCACCGGCGTGTTTCGGGTCATAGTAGATGCTTTTTAGGTAATCCTCGTATTTCAAAGTCGAAGCCATTTGATTTTCTTTGATTTTGGCAAAGAACTACTGTTGCTCCGTTTCTTCTCTACTGGAATGCCCGGGGGTGGAGGAAGATCTGATCCCCCAATTTGATTGCGACGTGAAGCCGATAACAAGCTTTGTGGCACGTTGATGTTTGTTAACAAAGATTCAAATTCCAGAAGCCCCGTTGGACGAAAATCTTTGTAGTTTTTCAACTGTACTTTAAGTAGGTCAACGATGTTGGAATTCGGTATTTCCTTCCCAGATAGGGTCACTTCTCCTTTCTCGTTCCAAGAAATGTGAGGTAATATGTAAGTCAGTAAGGCACGTGCACGTCCTTGTAATGTCTTTGGAAACAACGCAATTATTTGTCCAATATCCTTGTTTTGAGAACTCTGTGACTCTGTCCAATCTTCCGGATGGTTTGTCAATGTCTCTTGCTTTTCCTCTGTGACGTCTCCTTTAGATGCGAGGTCTTGTTTAGCCGATAAAAGTCGCTGATATCTTTCATAAGGCAACAATACCATTTTCTGCATCTTGATGCAACCAATGTCAGATAATTTGTGTAGCTGCTTATGTCTTCGTTACTCCTTTTTATTGGGGTTGATAGATGATGGTGTCTTCACCGGGAAACACTTTGGTTCGCAGTCGGTACGTCTCTTCTCCAGAAGGAGAGAAATCCAAGACTAAATAACCGTATGCCGAGGATGTTGCGTCTTTATAAGCTTCCATAAGAAACGCACTTTTCCCGAGAAAATATTGTCTGGCAAGACACTGCAGTTGCGATACATCTCTCGGATTTTTCATCAGCACGTAAATATGTGTATTCAAATTGATGGTCCGACTGTACTTTCCTTTACAATATAAATTCTGGTTCAAGTACAAAACGCTGAGATGTCTGTGATGCATTCCTTTCACAAACAGGTTTTCCATTTCACGAGAGGCCGTCACACCATCCATCAAATCGTCCAAAATCACCAAATTGCAAATTGTCTCGTGTGAAATCTCGTTTAATTTCTCTTCGGATGGCAAGCCTTGGTGAAATGTGATGAATGGAAGGCCTCTTTCCATTTGCTCGTAGAGAGGCTGGTAAATACCGAAGCAGTACAGCACTTTCTGTGGTGGATGTTCGAACATGACGTCTTTATGTTGCAAGAGTCGAAACACCCACGTGGTCTTGCCGCTGCAGGTAGCTCCAGACACTACGATTGACGTACATTCCGGAAAGGGATACATCTTGAAAATGAATTGGTTTTAGGCCCGAATGTGATTTTTATATATTGTCATCGTTGTTCTCTTCCAACAAATCGACTAAGGCGTAAATGACCTCCATCTCTCGGGTTTTTCATCAGCACGAAGATATGAGTATTGAGGTTAATTGTCCGACTGTGTTTACCCTTACAGTACATGTTTTGATTAATGTAGAGCACACTGAGGTGTAGATGATGCACACCCTTTACAAATAAGCTTTCCATCTCCGAGGAAGACGTCACATCGGCCATCAAATCGTCCAGGATTACTAGGTTGCAGCGGCTGGCACTCGACAGTTCTCTCAACCTCTCCTCACTAGGCAAACCTTGATGGAAGGTCACAAAAGGTAATTCCTTTTCTATAGTATCAAACAGGGGTAGGTAGATTCCGTAGCAATAAAGCACTCTTTCTGGTGGTGACATAAACATGACATCTTTATGAGATAGCAGCTGGAACGTCCACTGCGATTTACCCGACATGGTGGCGCCCGACACGGCGATAGATGTGCATTCAAGAAAGGGATACATCTCGACAATGATGGTGATTAGACTACAAACTGTCTATTTATACTCTGCCTAGTCTTCGAAATTGCTGGTCAGTATATTGATCGGTTCTTGCTCATCAACGTCTTGTTCCTGAGATGATAATGGGCATAGCGTGAGATCCAGAGGTACGGTGTGGATCCCGTCATCCAACACCTTTCTCTTACAATACAGGTAAGAGAAGCCTCTACGCTCCTGGGTGTACGTAAACACAGCATTGTTCCTCACGCGAAACCCTCGATTCAGTCCACTCTGTGTAGTGTGGGTTTTCAATACCCGTCGAAATTTAGTCATAGGAGCTTGGAGGTGACGTTTGCTCACGCCCTTCGAACTAAACTTGTACTCGTGGGTACGACGGGGCTGCAGTTGTTTCAGCGCGGTTTTCCGTCCTTTGGCTTTATTCAGGACTCGCAAGGCGACCATTTGCGTGCTGGACGGGCGGAGCGTTTTGGTTTTCCTAACAATGTACGTCTTACTACAGAGACCGATCATCTCGTCCCCCTGGTACTCCAGCTTGAATAGACCTGGAGTCCGTTTATCATACTTGGCGTGTTTGACGCAACACGTGCGGGGGAACCAATGGAATCCAGCATCCGCCTCTATAACCAAGTCTGTGCAAAAACCATTCAATCCCTGATGGTATTGGTCTCTCATTTCCGGCTTGATGACGTCCTCTAGACAGGAACCGGAAATGCCCATATAAGACGAATCTGTATCCATCTCGCACAGTTCGAAATTTGCGCGATCCACATACTTATCCATAAAGTCGAAATAAAATTCGAGCATGCGGAGTTTGGCATACTGTAAGATAAAATAACCCAACTGAATGGGCAAATCCAGCTTGATTTTACGTTTAGCCATCTCCACCTCATAATACTGCTCCTCAGGGTCGAGACATTCGAGTTTTTGAAACAAGGGATCGTTGACTTTAAGGCAGGTCTCGTTTTCTCCTTGCACATATTTGACTTCTCGATGCTTCGTCTTATCCATGATGAGAGACCCATATCCAGAGTTCCCAATCACCTTCATCGTATCGGCAATGATAGCAGTGTCGGGGTCTATGTCCCCTTGTCGTCGAGCATCACTGACTTCCTGCACAAACTTCCGGAAGCACCGCTGTTCTTGAAACTCCACCACCTGGTAGATCTTGGTGACGATCATCCCATGATTAAGGTACCATCGGAGGAGTGGCGTGGCTAGCAAGATTTGTCGAGCTTTCATGTCGCCCACCAGTAGTCGCCTGGGCTTATCTGAGAGCTGATGTTCCCAGATGTGAGCTTGCATATGCTCTCCGATGACATCGAAAGGGATGTCTGTAGTACAAAACAGGGGCGACATCTCCTGAAAGTATTGATAGGGACTGAGAGTGGGGTGTTGGAAATAAGGCGGCCATTGTTGCGGCACCTCGATGTCCACCTCCACCATGCCGAACAAGGCCCCGTGGACTACCCCTTCCAAGATGTACTTTTCAGTAATTTTGTCTCTGTGACTTTGAAAGAAACCCGGGCGTAGGTTGTCAATGAAGTCATAAATTTGGGGGTGCTGGCGGCAGTATTGACGAAATTGACACTCCCACATCACGATGACCCGATGCTCCTTCTTCAGATAGGTCGTAATATGTTGGGTTTTCCGAAATTTTTGGCCTCGGGTGGCATGCCACTTTTCGTCGTGGATCCCTCTGGTGACATCGCAGACATGCCCGTGCCAATAACATCCGTGGAATTGGAAGACGGTGGCTTGGTCTCCAGGCTGGATGGGCATGACATATCCATCCACGGGATACTTGCCAACTTTCACCTCCTGTCCCGTGTTCAGACGGTGCTGGATGGATATGTTGTGAGTGTGCGCTAGCCAGTCCATCCAGTAGTAGGCGGACATGTATTTGTCGCGCAGCTCCGGACTGAAGTCGTTGTTGGCGAGTCGACGTACGAAAGGACCCACTGGCATGGGTTGTCCAATCGCTTGTAGGTAGAGCGCATTAGCGTCGAACCCCAGAATGGCTCGGCAGGGTTTCTGGCCTCGGATTCGTGTTTGCCCGGCGCAATGATGGCGAGTGAAAATGATGCTGGGTCCCCCGACAATGTTACGTTTGACCATCTGGTATAGGTCTTTGTTGTACTCGTCAAACAAGGCAAAATTGACCTTAGCTTCTTTCGCCGTTTTGAAGAGGAGCTGTCGAGCGATGCCAGGCACCGAGATAGCGGTTTTGAACACATCCACGCCTTTTTCGAAATAGAATTGTTGAAACCTCTCGACCGCATCGATGAAAGGGCGAACATCCAAATTATTATACCACGTCAGGAAGTCTAGAAAAGTTGACATCCCGTGGTTCGTCCATACTTCCTGACAAAACTTATAGTCTTCTTGCGAAATGTTAGTCCCTTTCAACTGACTGTAGAATGACTCACGGGGTGGAAGGACCGTGGATTCGAGTTTGGTGACGTCATCGAACCACTCATACGGAAAGAAACCCTTTTGTTCGGCAACATGATAGGCCTTGAGAAAACCTGCGTAGCTGGATCCAGCGACTAGAAACTGAGACATATCCAAGAACTTAAGGGAGTCTGTGGTGATGCACGTATAGGCGTTGTTCTTCTTGACCACAAACGTCCCCGACTCCTCCAGATTCAGGTGTTTGGCCAAGACACGTTTAATGAGGTTCAAGTCGTACTTGGCCGAGTTGAAACCGAGTACAGGCAACTGGGCCATGTAGGCCTCCAGTTGTCCGTACACTTTCTGTAACGGATGAGATGGTGCCTTTCCCTCTCGAGCTTCGTCATCCTCCAGGTCGTCATCACTATCACTATCATTCACCTCCTCTTCGATAATGTCATCCTCGTCCATTTTCTTGTTAATGACCTCCAACACCCAGCCCCACTTTTCTTTCGCTAATTTGTAGACTCGCTCCGAAAGGTTTTCTAAATGGGTGACCATAGCCCCGACCAACTGGTTCTGATTGGCGTCCACGAAGCAGACGGGGTCGGTAAATTCTTCTACATTGCTGCAAATGGATACACTGATAGGAATATGCTTTGCGGTCCATTGTAGAGCCTCTGTGGGCTGCTCCTGGATTTTCTGCAGAATCGCCTCGAAGTCATAACACGCGTACCACGGAAAGACACGTTCATCTTCCGGGACGTGGATCTCGTACTGGTCAAGTTTTTCAAAAATACTAACTCTGGTTTGATGAAACCTACCCGGGTACACGAATTTAGTTTTATTAGAGCAGCTTTTCTGGTGGCGATGGAAGTCCCCAGCTTGTTTAAAATGGCGCTCACACATCTTGCACTGAAACTTCTGAGCAAACTGACTAAATTTCCGAATGTACGAAAGATGGTTTTCGTACAAGTTAACATACATCGTACTCTCATGCTGACCACGAGACTTGTAGATACTCCGTGCAAACCCGTCTTCTTGCAGGGAATAGACCTCCAGGTTAACATCGAATTTCGTTTCAAACTGAGGAAAGTCCTCGAAGCTCAGCCCAGGGAAGTCATCAATGGGTTCGTCACTCCACTGGCGGAAGTAACCCTTGGCGGGACCTTCAAGGGACTTAATGTCGTATCCTCGATGTAGAGCCAGGCAACGAAATGCGCAGAGGTTGTCCTCGTACGGCTTACTGTTTTCAGCATTTTTCACCAGGGCGTGGAGACTCTTCTTCTCGACCAAATAGACCGGTAGGTCACCCTGGCCCAAGGGGTAGAAAGTTTCGTACACCACAAAATGGACGTTGGTCACCAGCACTGGAATCCATTTCGTATCGGGTCTCTGCCGCAACAACTCTTGAAGGATATCCTTGCGCTCCATATCCCGGCGAAGACGCTGCAGATCGGCCCTTCTCGAGATGTAAAGGGGCCGTTCGAAAATCCCGTTGTTGTTGTAGGCCACGAAGTAGCGATACCTCCCCGTCTCCCGATGCTGGAGTATTGTGCCGAACACCACGTTCAAGCGAAAGGCTCGTTGTTGTCGGCGATAGATGTCCTCTGCAAAATCCATCAACATGTTCATATTAACTTCGTTGGTGAGAGGGAAGTTGAAAACACTTCGCATAGGTCCTAGACGATGATTTTCTAGGATGAGGGGTGCGTTGGCCTCATACACTTCCCGCAGTGCGTCGTCTCCATCGTAAGGCGCCGCTTCTCCAGGACCCCAGGGCCGAGACTGTAAAGCACCCCCTTCTTGACTGTAATGCTCCCTCATCCCGTGCAGATAGTGTTCGTGCCGGTTTGAGAACACCGCGGTGCAACGTAAGCATCTGTACTGCGATGGCTTGGCTTTCGAATTAGCTCTCGACTTGGTAGCCTGTGCATTTGATTGGATTGGAGAATATAGTTTCGGAGCCTGCTTCTTGGCTTGTTTAGGTTGAGGTGCTTTGTCGTGAAACCGAAGATGACAACGTAGACCATGAGCCGTAGAACAACGCTTCTGGCACTTGGAGCACACATAGTCAGTGTTACCATCGCAGTTCCTCTCGTGTTTAAGTCTGTCGCTACTGTAGTTAAACGGCTTCTGGCATTTCTTACAAACGTGCTTCACCCGGTTGTGTTTGGCCAGAATATGTCTGTTGAGAGCTTTTTTCCACCCATAAGTTTTGCCACAGCTCTCACACTGGAAGGCTTTGGATGCCTGCAATGAGAGAATAACGAAGGTTTCAACCCTATGACACCTCCCCGTAGCATCCGTTTGTTTTCTATTCATAGAATTATCATGATTGATGAAGCACTTTCACACTTTCAACCTATACCTAGTTATCTGTGTTTTTCAAATAGGTTCTTATGACAAGCAACATGTCGCTTTAAATACATTCTAATTATATGATCTCAGTAAATAAGAAATGTAAAACGTATACGATAGCTTGTACAGTTATATTATTCCATATTACTAGGCTATATATTTAATAACAAACAACCGAAATCATGTCAAAGTGTATAAGAAAACGTACATTTACTGCCCTTCGATCAGACACTCTGTGATTTTCCTCGTGACGACGCAATGCCTCATTGTCTGTATAGAATACACCGCACCATTTGCAAGGTCTACCCATCTGCAATAAGATATATATATAGTAACCCCTGGGATTGATGTAAATAATTAAGTCAGGGTCGGGTTCTGAGGATTTTATATCATACTAATGATGGCTCTGAAATATGAATAATTTACAAATAATGTAGTATTTCATACAGACATAGAAATAAATAGTAACATACCTTTTAAATCATACAAAATTATGAAATACAGTGCTCCCTCTTTACAGCAACACCCACTGGGACACAAGGAAAGGGTTTGTTGTAGAGGGGGAGTTGCTCAAGAGAGGTAAATTTATAGAATAAATTGTTACTTTGGGATGTCACCACATGTGGTGTTGTAGAGAGGGAGTTGCTCAAGTTTGGACCGCTTAAGAGAGGAATTACTGTACTACATTGATGATGGTATTTGGAAATAGTACTAACCATCTGTTATTCTTACATTGGTTCGTGTATAATCATTATCTAGCCTATGTTAAAATTAGAAATTGTATGTGTCTTATAATTGAGAAATTCACGTCTGGTCTTGGGTTGAAACGTATAAAAGGCCAAGACACTTGGTCACAAATCAATAGTTGATTTATTCCACTTCTCCGCTACTCCTCCGCTACTACGAACTTAGAATCACAAGGACAATTTGGTGCGATTATAAGGTAAAATTGTCAGTTCAGATGTATATATTTCATATTTCATGGATTAATAAGTAATATAACGGGGATAAACAATTTTTTTATTATTTGATAAACATCTAATACTGTATAGAGGTGCGCTAATTTATGACACCGCTATTTAAAACTCCCTACCTTACGCTTAACTCTTTCAGCACTGAGTAACCATTTTCTAGACGAGTTTAATGTACCAGGTTTATACTAAATGACTACGAGCATCATATTTTTACGTGACTAATCGACGCATTTTGGCAGTCTACATGACTGTTTTAAGGGATTAAACAGATATAGCAGCGTCATGTGATAAATAGCGTAGAAAGCGATGTATCCTATTTTACGCATTTGCAAACAGCACATACCCAGATCATGTCGCATCTATAAGAGTTGTCTGATTAGGGCTTACTTGTTTTGCCTAAAATTTAGAGCCATTACTTAAACCTAGGTCTGAATGCTTCTCTGATAAGAGATGTGAACCACTTTAATTATTTTGTATGTTAGTGTCATAATGTCAAACAGGCTGAATACAGATGAGACGCCGCGTGGGGCCTGGTCTGGATCCAAACTGTTTGCATAGGTCATCAACAACCCTCTAAACCGGTCTGTAGTGTTGAAAGAGTAAATGTAAGCACCGCCAAAATTACCCGCTATACAGTATCTAATATATGAAATTCACCTTTTATTAGCTCCAATTTCCGTTATTATTATACTCCGTATATAAATATCTGAATCCACTTACTTCTACTAATGTGGAAAGACGTCCAATGCATACAATGATAAGAAGAAATTGTGTCAGTACAATAGTTTTATCAGTGACTGCCCTAAATTCTCATTTTTCTAACGAAAGATGACCATTGCCTTATCGGTCAATTTAATTATCTGTTGTTACTTTAACCTCATATGCTGTACATACACTAACATGGTTATAAATATTAATAATGGAACTATGTCAGTAGGTTTTTAAAGTACGTATTCTTTTAGACTATCAGTATTATCTACTGAGCTGTACTATACGATAATGAATTGTACAGGGTGTATCAAAAGAATTTTTTTTTTTTTTGGGAGTGTTTGTAAAATTTAATAATCAGTCAGAATATTTACTTACAATTTTACACAAATGTGTATCACTGTCTAGCCTACAGTTTTCTAAATTAAACTTTTTTGAAACAACCTTCTATCTTTGCGATATGAATCATTGTATGAAGTGTTCCATATTTTTGATAGACTCTATAAATAAGATTATTTACATATCTCTAACCATTATTTATCTGTTTTCTGTTTCAGAAAAACGTATAATGGCTACAGATGAAAAAACTCAGTTTATTTTTGGTACAAAACATACCTCATTAGCAGCTTTCTTACCGCCTAAACTTCGTGAAGTGTCCAGAAAAAGTTATAGGGAACAAAGTAAACTTTTGCAGTCATTTTTAAAAGTAAAAACCCATGCAAAACTTACGGTCAACAAGATGTCAGCCACAAAACATTTATTCACACTGGACAGAAGGTTTAAAACGGATACCATTATACAAAAGCTTGGTCGATTTACATCAATCTGGTCGTTAGATCGTGTTCCAGAAAACACGTCGGTGGATGACATTCAGATGGTCATCAACTATTCTGATCTTCTAGATGCTGACGTCGATGAACCATCTACGTCTAAATACACCGACTTATTTAATAACGACGACGAAGATACACAGCCTTTAGACAGCCCAGTTATGGTATAGATGCCGCCCCGCTAAGCGTACACCTTAATTTGCTCTCATTTTGAAAACGTTGGCAGTTGAAAAAATGACGACAACATTATCATTTTGATGTTTATTTTTCACCTGTATCTCGTATTTCATTAAAGCAAGTGTGTAACCAGAAGTGATTTTGTTATGATTTATAGATATTCTTAAACAAAAAAAGTTTCTTGTATTTCACCCTAATCCCTTACAAGTAGCCTATACTAGATCCCGTCTCTATATGACAAAACGTCGCAGACATGAACAAGATAGAGCAGGAATATTCTGTCTTGTCTTGAATCCGCGCTGTTTGATCAGTGTAGAGAGATACTAGAGCCAAACCGCGTATACCTCGTCAGCGCAACTGTTGTGTTTGGACAAGTATTTCTAAAGTTTAAACTCGATCACCATCTCCGCGTTGTACGCGCTTGGTGTATTCGTATGAATCGGATACCTGGCGTGTGCAAACAGTGTAAAGCAGTCAAAAAAAAAAAAAAATGAACGAATGTGATCACGTGACCCAAACCATCAGACTTTTATAGCCATGGCATTCATTGCAAACATAGAGCCCCAATTTTCACAAAAGTTTTCTACCCAATAGGGAGAAGCCTCCATGGTGTAGTGGTTACGCTACTCGCCTTGTAAACCAGGGAT
This sequence comes from Lucinisca nassula, assembly GCA_963580285.1. NCBI lineage: Eukaryota > Metazoa > Mollusca > Bivalvia > Lucinida > Lucinidae > Lucinisca > Lucinisca nassula. Next base: position 92,274,835 of record OY757022.1, read on the forward strand.
CGCAGGATCGATCCCGGGCTTCTCCAGACTTTCGGATGAGTCTTTAAACCGAGGTCCCGTCTCCGCATGACCTTAGCTGTTGGTGGGACGTAAAACTCTAACACTCATTCACTCTACCCAATAGGGTGGGTTAAATTAAGGGAGGGCATGTGATTCTTGGTGGATAACGGCTAACAAAATAATTTTGTTAGCCTTATCCTTATCACACGTACTGACTGCTTTACACTGTTTGCACACGCCAGGTATCCGATTCATACGAATACACCAAGCGCGTACAACGCGGAGATGTTGATCGAGTTTAAACTTTAGAAATACTTGTCCAAACACAACAGTTGCGATGACAGTTTAGTTAAGCGATACTTCCACTCCGAGGTTTTCATGATGTCTCGCCAGTCCTTGCAATTGAATTTCAATTCATAGAGGGCGATATATTCTGGTGAATCGAGGGTTGTCACAGCTTCTCTCCACTTCAACAGAATATCCTGTTCGTCAATGACACGAAGAATATCCTCAAAAAAAGAGGGATAACTGTTGTCGTTTCGATAGGCTTACACAAACATGGTCCGTCTGCGATAACGACTCCCACAAGCAACCTTCGCACGTTTGTTTCATCACAATTGGCAGTCGGTATAAGATTTCTTTAGCGTAGAAATAATCCAAGTACGAGTCCAATAGTGACGGCGTCGACATGGTTAATATAGAACTGAGGTCTGATCCTCGAGTGTCGTGTCAAGAATTTATGCGGTTAAATGTTGAGCATGCGTCACTGTTGCGAGTATAAAGTAACCAATCCAAACGAGGGGGTATAGGGACGCGTAGTCTGGGCCGAGGTTAGATACGAGAAGGTCTCAGACATTAGAACGAACGTAGGTCACGTTACTCTCCCCAACTGCTCCGTAACGAAACGCGCTACATTGCGGCGAGATCACTCTGTACCAGTCAAGGGCGCAGAGAGTGATCTCCCCTGATCCAAAAAAAAAAAAAAGAGTGTAGGGGTGGAACATTTTCCGGTAATGATGTCATTTCCGGTCACGTGGTCTATGTATAAGGAGAAGGGGTCACCGAGTGCAATGGAACAGGGAACAGGAAGTAAGGTCTGAAAAAAGTACTCTATACTACTCATGGACCCTCGCCTCGCACCGCCTTTCCTGGACAGGCTTAGATCCTCTAAGAGGTTTACCAGTGCGGGCCGGATTCAGCTCTGCGTGGAAGCATCATGCAGCCTATATATTTCTTCAAGCCCCTATGGGCGGGGGCCGACAACGTAGTTAGTACAAATTGATATAATCATGCAGGTCGCATACAATCGCCCACCTGCGCACGTGCGCAGTCGAGCGCTCCAATGCGATTTTGTTTTTTGTTTCATATTTACAGTTAAAATGTTTGAATTCGCTTTTTGGGAGAAAACTCTTCTTCTTCTTCTATCTCCAGGTTTTTTAATCTCTCTTTTTTTTCTAAACTATCTACTGTATTCTTACCCTCCGTGCATCCGTCCGTCCGTAAACAATTTCTTCAAACAACATCTCTTATACCAGTGATCGGATTTTGACAAAATTTCACTGAAATGATCCTTAGGTGGTCCCCTTTCAATGTTGTTCAAATGGTTCCGGTCCGTTGCACATCTAGGTCACAGGAGCCAAAAATAGACTTTTTTTCACCGAAAAGTTAAAAACTCTTCTTCTCTGAAACCCCCGCCCATAGGGGCTTGAAGAAATATATGGGCTGCATGATGCTTACACGCAGAGCTGAATCCGGCCCGCACACTAGTACTGGTAAACCGCTTAGAGGATCTAAGCCTGTCCAGGAACCGCGGTGCGAGGCGGACCGTCCATGCTAATAAACCCTATTGGTTTCATTGGGCGACAGGGCTTGAGATGTCATTTCATCTCAATGTCGGGTAAAAGTCCCACAAAATTGGAAGCAACGTCTCCAAAATGACATTTACAGTGTTGACGGGGACGTTAAACCTCAAATCAAACAAATCTTCTCTGAAACCACAAGGCCTATGTCTATGATATTTGGTTTGAAGCTTCATCTTGTGGAACCCCACAAGATTGTTCAAATTATAGTTCTGGGACCAAAAATGCCCCCGCCCTGGGCCCTTTGGTTTTACATAGGATTATATAGGGAGCATCTTTGAAAATCTTCTTCTCTGAAACCACAAGGCCCAAGTCTTTGATATTTGGTAAAAAATTTGTGATTTGAAACAATTTTTCATCTGGGTGAATTTGTGGCAGGACGAAAAATGGGTTTTCGCGGCCGTACGCTTTAAAGACGGGAACAGGCTTAATTTGATTTCTAGTTTCTTACATAGTTTTCAGAAGCCTACAACATGGTGGTAAATATTTTGAAATTCAGAAGAATTTCTCATCCTGCTGTGCTGCCATCCTGCTAACTTGACAGGTTCAGCAGGATGAAAATTGATGTTGCATTTCCAGCAGGATGAAAATTGAGTTTTCACGGCCGTACGCTTTAAACGCTGATAGGAGCCAAATTTAATTTTCACTTTCTTACATAGATTTTTGTTGCCTACAACATGATGGTAAATGTTTTGTGATTTGAAACAATTTTTCATCTGGGTGAATTTGTGGCAGGACGAAAAATGGTTTTTCGCAGCCGTACGCTTTAAAGACGGGAAAGGGCTGAATTTGATTTCTAGTTTCTTACATAGTTTTTAGATGCCTACAATATGGTGGTAAATATTTTGAAATTCAGAAGAATTTCTCATCCTGCTGTGCTGCCGTCCTGCTAACTTGACAGGTTCAGCAGGATGAAAATTGATGTTGCATTTCAAGCAGGATGAATATTGAGTTTTCACGGCTGTACGCTTTAAACGCTGATAGGAGCCAAAATTAATTACCACTGTCTTACATAGATATTTGTTGCCTACAACATGATGGTAAATGTTTTGTGATTTGAAACAATTATTCATCTGGGTGTATTTGCTGCAGGACGAAAAATAGGTTTTCGCGGCCGTACGCTTTAAAGACGGGAGAGGGCTAAATTTGATTTCTAGTCTCTTACATAGTTTTAAGATGCCTACAACATGGTGGTAAATATTTTGAAATTCAGAAGAATTTCTCATCCTGCTGTGCTGCCATCCTGCTAACTTGACAGGTTCAGCAGGATGAAAATTGTTGTTGCATTTCCAGCAGGATGAAAATTGAGTTTTCACGGCCGTACGCTTTAAACGCTGATAGGAGCCAAATTTAATTTCCACTTTCTTACATAGATATTTGTTGCCTACAACATGATGGTAAATGTTTTGTGATTTGAAACAATTATTCATCTGGGTGTATTTGCTGCAGGACGAAAAATAGGTTTTCGCGGCCGTACGCTTTAAAGACGGGAAAGGGCTAAATTTGATTTCTAGTTTCTTACATAGTTTTTAGATGCCTACAACATGGTGGTAAATATTTTGAAATTCAGAAGAATTTCTCATCCTGCTGTGCTGCCATCCTGCTAACTTGACAGGTTTAGCAGGATGAAAATTGATGTTGCATTTCCAGCAGGATGAAAATTGAGTTTTCACGGCCGTACGCTTTAAACGCTGATAGGAGCCAAATTTAATTTTCACTTTCTTACATAGATTTTCGTTGCCTACAACATGATGGTAAATGTTTTGTGATTTCAAACAATTTTTCATCTGGGTGAATTTGTGGCAGGACGAAAAATGGGTTTTCGCGGCTGTACGCTTTGAAGACGGGAAAGGGCTAAATTTGATTTGTAGTTTCTTACATAGTTTTTAGATGCCTACAACATGGTGGTAAATATTTTGAAATTCAGAAGAATTTCTCATCCTGCTGTGCTGCCATCCTGCTAACTTGACAGGTTCAGCAGGATGAAAATTGATGTTGCATTTCCAGCAGGATGAAAATTGAGTTTTCACGGCCGTACGCTTAAAACGCTGATAGGAGCCAAATTTAATTTCCACTTTCTTACATAGCTTTTTGTTGCCTAAAGCATGATGGTAAATGTTTTGTGATTTGAAACAATTTTTCATCTGGGTGTATTTGCTGCAGGACGAAAAATGGTTTTTCGCGGCCGTACGCTTTAAAGACGGGAAAGGGCTGAATTTGATTTCTAGTTTCTTACATAGTTTTTAGATGCCTACAATATGGTGGTAAATATTTTGAAATTCAGAAGAATTTCTCATCCTGCTGTGCTGCCGTCCTGCTAACTTGACAGGTTCAGCAGGATGAAAATTGATGTTGCATTTCAAGCAGGATGAATATTGAGTTTTCACGGCTGTACGCTTTAAACGCTGATAGGAGCCAAAATTAATTACCACTGTCTTACATAGATATTTGTTGCCTACAACATGATGGTAAATGTTTTGTGATTTGAAACAATTATTCATCTGGGTGTATTTGCTGCAGGACGAAAAATAGGTTTTCGCGGCCGTACGCTTTAAAGACGGGAGAGGGCTAAATTTGATTTCTAGTCTCTTACATAGTTTTAAGATACCTACAACATGGTGGTAAATATTTTGAAATTCAGAAGAATTTCTCATCCTGCTGTGCTGCCATCCTGCTAACTTGACAGGTTCAGCAGGATGAAAATTGTTGTTGCATTTCCAGCAGGATGAAAATTGAGTTTTCACGGCCGTACGCTTTAAACGCTGATAGGAGCCAAATTTAATTTCCACTTTCTTACATAGATATTTGTTGCCTACAACATGATGGTAAATGTTTTGTGATTTGAAACAATTATTCATCTGGGTGTATTTGCTGCAGGACGAAAAATAGGTTTTCGCGGCCGTACGCTTTAAAGACGGGAAAGGGCTAAATTTGATTTCTAGTTTCTTACATAGTTTTTAGATGCCTACAACATGGTGGTAAATATTTTGAAATTCAGAAGAATTTCTCATCCTGCTGTGCTGCCATCCTGCTAACTTGACAGGTTTAGCAGGATGAAAATTGATGTTGCATTTCCAGCAGGATGAAAATTGAGTTTTCACGGCCGTACGCTTTAAACGCTGATAGGAGCCAAATTTAATTTTCACTTTCTTACATAGATTTTTGTTGCCTACAACATGATGGTAAATGTTTTGTGTTTTCAAACAATTTTTCATCTGGGTGAATTTGTGGCAGGACGAAAAATGGGTTTTCGCGGCTGTACGCTTTGAAGACGGGAAAGGGCTAAATTTGATTTGTAGTTTCTTACATAGTTTTTAGATGCCTACAACATGGTGGTAAATATTTTGAAATTCAGAAGAATTTCTCATCCTGCTGTGCTGCCATCCTGCTAACTTGACAGGTTCAGCAGGATGAAAATTGTTGTTGCATTTCCAGCAGGATGAAAATTGAGTTTTCACGGCCGTACGCTTTAAACGCTGATAGGAGCCAAATTTAATTTCCACTTTCTTACATAGATATTTGTTGCCTACAACATGATGGTAAATGTTTTGTGATTTGAAACAATTATTCATCTGGGTGTATTTGCTGCAGGACGAAAAATAGGTTTTCGCGGCCGTACGCTTTAAAGACGGGAAAGGGCTAAATTTGATTTGTAGTTTCTTACATAGTTTTTAGATGCCTACAACATGGTGGTAAATATTTTGAAATTCAGAAGAATTTCTCATCCTGCTGTGCTGCCATCCTGCTAACTTGACAGGTTTAGCAGGATGAAAATTGATGTTGCATTTCCAGCAGGATGAAAATTGAGTTTTCACGGCCGTACGCTTTAAACGCTGATAGGAGCCAAATTTAATTTTCACTTTCTTACATAGATTTTTGTTGCCTACAACATGATGGTAAATGTTTTGTGTTTTCAAACAATTTTTCATCTGGGTGAATTTGTGGCAGGACGAAAAATGGGTTTTCGCGGCTGTACGCTTTGAAGACGGGAAAGGGCTAAATTTGATTTGTAGTTTCTTACATAGTTTTTAGATGCCTACAACATGGTGGTAAATATTTTGAAATTCAGAAGAATTTCTCATCCTGCTGTGCTGCCATCCTGCTAACTTGACAGGTTCAGCAGGATGAAAATTGTTGTTGCATTTCCAGCAGGATGAAAATTGAGTTTTCACGGCCGTACGCTTTAAACGCTGATAGGAGCCAAATTTAATTTCCACTTTCTTACATAGATATTTGTTGCCTACAACATGATGGTAAATGTTTTGTGATTTGAAACAATTATTCATCTGGGTGTATTTGCTGCAGGACGAAAAATAGGTTTTCGCGGCCGTACGCTTTAAAGACGGGAAAGGGCTAAATTTGATTTCTAGTTTCTTACATAGTTTTTAGATGCCTACAACATGGTGGTAAATATTTTGAAATTCAGAAGAATTTCTCATCCTGCTGTGCTGCCATCCTGCTAACTTGACAGGTTTAGCAGGATGAAAATTGATGTTGCATTTCCAGCAGGATGAAAATTGAGTTTTCACGGCCGTACGCTTTAAACGCTGATAGGAGCAAAATTTAATTTCCACTTTCTTACATAGATTTTTGTTGCCTACAACATGATGGTAAATGTTTTGTGATTTGAAACAATTATTCATCTGGGTGTATTTGCTGCAGGAAGAAAAAAAAGGTTTTCGCGGCCGTACGCTTTAAAGACGGGAAAGGGCTAAATTTGATTTCTAGTTTCTTACATAGTTTTAAGATGCCTACAACATGGTGGTAAATATTTTGAAATTCAGAAGAATTTCTCATCCTGCTGTGCTGCCATCCTGCTAACTTGACAGGTTCAGCAGGATGAAAATTGATGTTGCATTTCCAGCAGGATGAAAATTGAGTTTTCACGGCCGTACGCTTTAAACGCTGATAGGAGCCAAATTTAATTTCCACTTTCTTACATAGATTTTTGTTGCCTACAACATGATGGTAAATGTTTTGTGATTTGAAACAATTATTCATCTGGGTGTATTTGCTGCAGGACGAAAAATAGGTTTTCGCGGCCGTACGCTTTAAAGACGGGAAAGGGCTAAATTTGATTTCTAGTTTCTTACATAGTTTTAAGATGCCTACAACATGGTGGTAAATATTTTGAAATTCAGAAGAATTTCTCATCCTGCTGTGCTGCCATCCTGCTAACTTGACAGGTTCAGCAGGATGAAAATTGATGTTGCATTTCCAGCAGGATGAAACTTGAGTTTTCACGGCCGTACGCTTTAATCGCTGATAGGAGCCAAATTTAATTTCTAATTTCTTGCATAGATTTTTGTTGCATACAACATGATGGTAAAAGTTTTGTGATTTGAAACCGTTTTTCATCTGGGTGTATTTGTGGCAGGACGAAAATTGGGTTTCCGCGGCCGTACGCTCTAAAGACGGGAAAGGGCTTAATTTGATTTCTAGTTTCTTACATAGTGTTAAGGTGCCTACAACATGGTGGTAAATATTTTGAAATTCAGAAGAATTTCTCATCCTGCTGTGCTGACATCATGCTAACTTGACAGGTTCAGCAGGATGAAAATCGGTGTTGCACTTCCAGCAGGATGAAAATTGAGTTTTCAAGGCCGTGCGCTTTAAACGCTGATAGGAGCCAAATTTCATTTCCACTTTCTTACATAGACTTTTGTTGGCTACAACATGATGGTAAAAGTTTTGTGATTTGGAACAATTTTTCATCTGGTAGAATTTGTGGCAGGACGAAAATTGGGTATTCGCGGCCGTATGCTTTAAAGACGGGAAGGGGCTAAATTTGATTTCTAGATTCTAACATAGCTATAGGTGCCAATAACATGGTTGTATAGATTTTGAAATTCAGAACAAGTTCTCATCCTGCTGCTCTTCCATCCTCCTCAATTATTAGTTTCATCCTGCTGTCCTGCCATCCTGCTGACTTAATATTTCATCCTGCTGTCCTGCCATCCTGTTCACTTATTATGATTCATCCTGCTGTCCTGCCATCCTTCTAACTTAATGTTTCATCCTGCTGTCCTGCCATCCTGCTAACTTAACATGTTTCATCCTGCTGTCCTGCCATCCTGCTAACTTTTTTGAGCTTGCACGATGCTTCCATGCAGAGCTGAATCCGCCCAGGCAAAGCGGTGCGAGTCGGACCGTCCATGCTTATAAACCTTATTGGTTTCATTGGGCGACAGGGCTTGATATGCCATTTCATCTCAATGTCGGGTAAAAGTCCCACAAAATTGGAAGCAGCGTCTCAAAAATAACCTTTATAGTGTTGCGGGGACGTTAAACATCATATCAAACAAAAGTCCTGGATCACAACTCGGCATCCGTTTCGGATCTATATAGTTAATCAATGAAACACTACTATGTCCAGTTCCACAGTGATCTCAGAGACAATCAACATATCTGTGTTCTTAATGATTTGATATGGACTTTGTGAAAAGCGGAATATATTCACTTTTGGGCCGCGTCAAGTGTAAAAGAGTCTTGGAAAACATGTACCCAGCGAAGACTCAGATCAGACGGCGCACATGTGTAGAATGATCTGAGTCTTTGTTTGTCACTAATTAGAGGACATTTACTTTTTTGAGATGAATACCAAAAAAATATTCATTGAGTTTGTTGAAAATATCAGAATTTTCACGAGTGCGAAGCACGAGTGAACATTCTGATGTTTTTAACACACGAGATGAAATATTTTTTGTTTTCATCGAAAAAATGGTAAATTTTCTTTGTATTTGATGCGGGACTGTGGTAATGTACTGTAATTGAACACCTGTTCGTAACATGCTTCGCACTCGTGAAATTTTCTGGTGTTTTCAACACACCCGATAAAATATGTCTTCAACACAGTCGAAGAAATATTGGTAATTTTCGAGAAAAAGTAAATTTTCCTTTTTTTTTTTTTTTTTTTGTTTCTTTCTTTTTTTCGAAGCATCATGTGAAACGAAGATCCCCCTAAACCCAACCCAACTTTAAACAGAGAAAACTGGGGTTTAAGGGGGTAGACATTATTTTTCTTATTTCTGCTCCAAGACATAGGTTGTGGTTACTCGTTAGAATCGCCTCAACGAGGTGGTTCTAACAAGCACCCTCAACCCATGTTTGAAGTACCAATAAGAAAGATATCACAGATTTTCATCAGAAAATAATCTTTTTGAAGATACATATACATGTATGAAAGAATGCACTGTTCAACACGGGTGTTTTCTGGTAATGTCTGAGTTTTCTCTGAGCGCCCATGTCATAAGACTCCTTTTTGTTTGGCGAAGCGATTGCCACAATTCAAAGTACTTGGAACACCGACTGGTCGATTGTCTTTGAGTGTAGGCTTAGAAACTGGTTCTCATTACAAAAGCAAGCCCATTCAAATAATTATATTGAAATTTTACCATCAGAAATATGAAAATTTTCCGATAAAAAAATTATATATTTTTCATATTTCTGCTCAAATCATTGATTGTGGGTACTCTTTAGAGCTGCACAGCAGAAATAAGAAAACTAATGTAGACCCCTGCAAACCCCAGTTTTGCAATATAAAACTGGGGTTAAGGGGCTCAAAATTATATAGGTGTGTTTTCGTGATGTAAACGGGAATCCTGAAATTCCTCTATTTTAAGCAAAAAGTAGACCTTTACCAGAGGCCTTGTTCTGTACAGTCTACACTGTTCGTAAATGTCCCAGTATACGAGCCTAGTCCGGATGTTGCAGATAAGCCCTTTTAACAAAACACTCTGACGCAATAGGAATAAGAAAAACGGGGCTATAAACAATTTTCGTGGCCAGTGATCAGCGACACAAGATTCATGTAGCAGCTGTGGGTCTATTGTTAAATAAATTACCCCAAAAGTATACGGAACCCGGGAAGGGACATGCTGGTTTTATTTTTTAAGTTGTGTGCACAAGGTAACATCTTTTGCGCAGAAGATAATATCTTGTTCTCACAACTTATTATCTTGTCCGCACAACATAATATCCTGTTTGCACAACATATAATTTTGTTTACACAACTTATTACCTTGTACACACAATATAATATCTTGTACGCACAACATAATATCTTGTGCGCACAACATATTATCCTGTTCGCACAACAGTTTTTTTTTTTTTTTTTGGTTTTACAGCCATCCCCAACTATTATTGACATTTATGCCTTTGGCGCAAAGGATTAAGCCTTTTACTGTGCGCTGACCTTCTCGGCTTACCTGTACAGAATCTCTTGTTGGAAATAGCAGGCGCTTTAATGGAAAACAATTTTTAAACAAATATTACTTTTTTATTTTACAATTTGACAAAAATGTTCCGATTTAATCTAATTGTCCGTTTAAATTCCTTTAAGACGATATCAAATAAGTGGAACTTTTATTTAATTAGCTGCCGGCATTTTTATTTTCAAATTAATAACCCTTAATCCTTACTTGAATCATACAAAAACTGTGGAAAAACAACGACAGTACCCTACTTTAACGGCTAACATCTGCACTTTATGTTAATATTATGAAAAAGCGCTCGTATCAGACGCAATGTGTTTACAATATTGTGCATTTTGATAGCAATAATAATATTTCAAGATAATATTGAATAACGGCATTTTGCGATTAAACTTGGAGCTTATTCAGAAAAAGCTTTATCGTCTACACACGCGTGTATTCCCAAAGCGGGTCATTTTCAAGCGACTGTAAAATCAACACATCTTCGCCTGGGCATCTCCTTGGAATGTAAATCAATCTAAGAATGCGGTGCCTGATCTGCATCTTATTTATTTATTTATTTATTTATTTATTTATTTATTTATTCACGTAGTTTTTTTTATTTCCATGACCTGATTAGATTTTTGCACATTCTTTATACTTACTACGCAAATTAAAATAAACATTGCTAGTAATAAGATTTATGATTACACTTGTTTGTTTTGTATGTTTGTATGATTACAGCTGAAAGAAACAAAGAAAGAAAGAAGCCCATGTGAATTCGTCACTAAATTTCTAAAAAGTTAAAAATTTATCTTTGTTATAATTTATATCTTATTCCCATTACTCAAATACAGGCTAATCTGACATTTCGTTGTTCGCACATTGTTTTGCTGGAATACCAGAGGAATGTTTGTTTTATATTCCTTTTTTTTTTTCTTTTTGTAACACTGTTTGATTATTTAAATGCTATTGTGAATTCAGTCTGGTAAATATATAAAAAAAACCTGTTAAGATGCCATTAATGCCTATGTTAATTGTTTTGTATTCATTATTATCATCTTGGTGGTAATGAACACCTCATTAAAAACTGCTTTATATAGAGAAAACTGGGGTTTACTGTGGTATTCATTTTTTTTTCATTTCTTGTCTAAAACATAGGTTGTGGGTACTCGTTTGAGCCACCTCAATGAGGCGGTTCTAACTATGTTTTAAGTATTAATGAGTTTACTTTGACGAATTAATTGTTTTTGAGATATCAAAAATGCACTATGCCGCACGGAAGTATTATCGTAATGTGATTATTATTATTATTATTATTATTATTATTATTATTATTATTATTATTATTATTCATTTATGTATAATCTAATGATTAATAGAAAATTTTCTTATTTATTTATTTTTATTTATTTATTTCAACTGTTAAATAAATTAAGATAAGGTGTCTACCCTTTTTCTGGTGTTCTTTCCATGATGCTGTGAAAAAGAACATGCATGTAAACCAAACTTTATACAAAACAGTCAGGTAATCAGTAATCAGTATGATTTTACACAAAAACATAGGTAGAAAGTACTTGAAAGAACCATATCAGTTTGGCGGTTCTGTGCCCATATATTTTTTTCAGCTCACTCAGGGGGGAAACATCACTGAAGACAATTATCGCTTTTTATGACACGCGTAATGTGTATTGTATACCGGCTACTGACCGTCAGGAAGCCTGACGATTAATGGACACGCGCGCAATGTATACTGTATTACCGTCTTTCCGGAGAGATTAAAATTTATCGAATGACTTTATTCATATTCATTAAGTTTTAAGCAGAATCGGTACTATTTAGATAATGAGTATCTATTATTATTATTATTATAATTATTATTTTTATATCTTGGATCCAAAATATATGTTTGTTTTGTTTGTTTGATTTGAGGTTTAACTTCCATTATGGTCTGGTCGCTTAATGTTTGTATTTCTTTCCCTTTGGTGTCTTTTATGGGTGGAGTAAGTTAATTGTATCAATTCCTGATCTTTGTTTTACTTCTACTTAACGACCCCGTCAACACTGTATAGGTCATTTTGGAGACATTGCTTCCAATTTTGTGGGACTTTTACCCAACAATGAGATGAAATGACATCTCAAACCCTTCCCACCAATGAAACCAATAGGGTTTATAAGCATGGGCGGTCCGACTCACACCGTTTGCCTGGGCAGGCTTAGATCCTCTAAGCGGTTTACCAGTACTGGTGTGCGGTCAGTTTCAGCTCTGCGCGGAAGCATCATGCTGCCCATCTATTTCTTCAAGCCCCGATGGCCGGGAGATAGATAGATAGATAGATAGATAGATAGATAGATAGATAGATAGATAGATAGATAGATAGATAGATAGATAACAGACAGACAGACAGACAGACAGACAGATAGATAGATAGATAGATAGATAGATAGATAGATAGATAGATAGATAGATAGATAGATAGATAGATAGATAGATAGATAGATAGATAGATAGAAAGATAGATAGATAGATTTGTTTGTTTGATTTGAGGTTTAACGTACCCGTCAACAAGGTCATTTTGGAGACGTTGCTTCCAATTTTGTGGGACTTTTATCCGACATTGAGATGAAATGACATCTCAAGCCCTGTCGCCCAATGAAACCAATAGGGTTTATTAGCATGGACGGTCCGCCTCGAACCGCGGTTCCTGGACAGGCGTAGATCCTCTAAGCCATTTACCAGTACTAGTGTGCGGGCCGGATTCAGCTCTGCGTGGAAGCATCATGCAGCCCATATATTTCTTCAAGCCCCTATGGGCGGGGCCAAATAGATAGATAGATAGATAGATAGATAGATAGATAGATAGATAGATAGATAGATAGATAGATAGATAGATAGATCGATCGATCGATCGATCGATCGATCGATCGATAGATAGATTATTGTGTCAATGAAGATCTGCCCGCATGAAACTCAGTAATTGCTTTAAAATGTGCGACCAGTAATATGTCTAGGAAAACCTTTTACTTTCTAAATCTTCAGAAACGCATTGTCTTTATTCAGTAATTTTTGCGTACAACTCGATATGACAACAATATCATTCTATGTCTGCGGCGTAAAACAAATTAAATAAAAAATGTTGTAAATAATTATATTATCTAAATGCACGGCCAGTATTGTGGCCCAAAACAACAACAACAACAACAACAAAAAAGTAATATTCAGCATTTCAGCAGCCTCACTGAGGCGGTTGGTTCTAACTAGTACCCACAACCTATGTCTTGGTGCAGAACTAAAGAAAATAATGTATACCACCGAAGCCCCACTTTTCTCTATATAAGTTGGGGTTAGAGGGTTTTCATTACATGGACTTGCTATCGTGATGATAAATCGGTGATTATTTAAGCAAGAAGTGTAATCTCGGATGAGACCCGGAGTCTTAATTGTTCATTTTAGCTGAATTATTCTAGGTATATGATATTACTTTTTAAATCCAACTACAGGTCAAGTTGCCACTTACTGGTCTAGTGACTACTGTGTTTAACAGCGCGCGTCAAGATACTTGGTTTTGTTTGATTTGAGGTTTAACGTCCCCGTCAACACTGTAAAGGTCATTTTGGAGACGTTGCTTCCAATTTTGTGGGACTTTTACCCGACATTGAGATGAAATGACATCTCAAGCCCTGTCGCCCAATGAAACCAATAGGGTTTATTAGCATGGACGGTCCACCGTGGTTCCTGGACCGGCTTAGATCCTCTAAGTGGTTTACCAGTACTAGTTTGAGGGTCAGATTCAGCTCTGCGTGGAAGCATCATGCAGCCCATATATTTCTTCAAGCCCCTATGGGCGGGGGCGATCAAGATACTTGGTGATAATTCGATTATCAACAGGTAGTCGGAAGTGTGCTTACTTAATGTATTGATCGATTAACAATCCATCATGGACGATTATATTGACGAGCGTCATCTACCGGAGCAGAAAGAAAGAAAGAGCGCATATGATGAAGTTATCGTCAAAGATGTATCGTCAGTTAAGAAAAACAGAAATATTTACTCGTTTTGCACGAAAAAAAAAAAATAAGGAAGAGAAACATATAAACTAGCTAACAGACATTTGCAGCACAGGCCGCCACAATTACCTCCTCACGGGAAAGAGAATAATAAAGTATTCTTATTGCTTGTTGGACCTCATTAGAATCGCCTCGACGAGGCGTTCTTACGTGTGCTCAAACTCTGTGTTATCAGCATAAATGAGAATATAACAATATTTCATAATAAATAAATAAATAAATAAATAAAGAAAGAAAGAAAGAAAGATGAATATTATTTGTGAACAACTAAAAACTAGAATTGTCTTATGCGAAGTTGTTTATCAATGATGGCATGATAAGGCTTACTGAGTCACTAAATAGACAGATAGATAACCGGCCATTATTGTGTCAAGACAGATTTATCCGCATTAAAATCAGTAAGAGTATCTCCTTTGTATTTCTTTGCTCACAACTCAGACTCAAGGTTCTCGTCTTAACGGATACATTACGAAAACACGCCTGTACAAATTCATTGTAAATTTAACCAACAAACAATGAAAATTTTCAGATGAAAAATTGTGTTATTTTTCATATTTCTGCTCAAAACATAGATTGTGTGTGCTCGTTAGAACCGCTTCGGCGAGGCGGTTGTCGCGTGCCCAAAATCTATGTTTTTAGCAGAAATAAAAAAATAATTTATACCCCTCCAAACCCCAGTTTTACTATACGAAAGTGGGGTTTAAGGGGTCAAATTTATATCGCCATGCTTTCGTGATGTAGCTCGATATAACAGTTATTTCACTGGCCGGTACGTAAACCTTGCAGACAACAATAGAAAATATATACTTCTATATAACTGCTTTAAAATATGCGACCAGTAATATGTCTGGAAAACTTTTAATTCGAAATCTTCAGCAAAGCACTGTCTGTATTTTTGGCATACAACCCGATACTCGATATTACAACAATATTAATGTCTGTGGCGTAAAACAAATTTAATAATTTTAAATGTTATAAATAAATATATTATCAATATGCACGGCCAGTATTGTAGCCCAAAACAACGAAATAAAGTAACATTTATATTTCAGCAGATCAGCGTTTTAGTCACTTTCTGCTGATCCGCAGCCTGCTTAATTCAGCAGGTTTTTCAGCGTATTAGACAGGCCCCATTAAGATAGCATATCCGCGGGACATAGTGTTTTTCTTTTTTTTTTTTTTTTTTTTTTTTCGTATCTCCAAAATGGCAATTCATATCTCACAAACGGTTATCTACTATGTCTTGGTGCAGATATTAGAAATTGTAATATAGGTTTTCTCTATGTAAAGTAGGGTTTAAAGGGGTTTTCATTACATGGACTTGTGAATATATGTCATTTCTAAACAATGTCAATTAAAATAATTCAACTGACACCCACCATAAACTATTAAGTTGTTTTTTCCTTCTTCTTTTTTTCTAATATATAAAGAAGAATATTTCATTCCAGCACACACAAAAATAGGATTTTTGAGAACCAATAATATTTTGTGTTAAGCACAAAAAAGGCTCACTTTTAAAAGAGTATTTTTTTTTTAGTAACGACAGAACAGAACTTTATTTATTTGGAGATAAACTCAGGCCACACCAAAACAGCCAGTCAGAAATTAACTAGACATCAATCGACATGAGCGAGGGTCATAAAAGCGAAACTGATTTCACACACAGCCGGCTTATAACACAGTTGAGATTACACAACAGGTACCTGTTATAGGCCTCAGTCAAAGGGAGACAATCCAATATTGACTTGTAGTGTGTTTATCAGGGAACAGGTGAATAGATTAAATGTCAGATAAAGTTGGCCATGCCTTTCAAAATTATTTCACTCATAACGAGCAGGTCGTTTATCAGAGGTGGGCGAAACCGAAGTACCTAACATCTGATCCGAGCCAGGCTCGAACTCACAGCGGTTAGAGACCTAATGACTAAGAGTCTAAGCTCTTATCCATTGCACCACGGAGCCCCGTTTTGCACAACAAGTTATCTTCTTTACAAAACATATCATCTTGTTCACAACATAATATCTGGTTTGCAAAGCATAATATCTTGTTCGCACAACATATTATTTTCTCTTAAGAAGCAAGATAATATGTTGTGCGAACAGGACAAGTTCACACAACATATTGTCTTGTTCAAACATCATAATATGTTCGCACAACATATTATTTTCTCTTAAAAAGCAAGATAATATGTTGTGCGAACAAGACAATATGTTATGCAAACAAGATACTATGTTGTGCAAACAAGATAATATGTTGTGCACACGAACAAGCAATTATGTTGTGTGAACAAGATAATAAGTTGAGCGAACAAAATTTTATCTTGTGCGCACAAGATATTATGTTGTTCGCACAAGCACAAGATAAATTCTTGTGCGAACAAGATAATATGTGGTGAAAATAAGATAATATGTTGTGCGAACAAGATAATATGGTGTGCTAACAAGGTATTATGTTGTGCGAACAAGATAATAAGTTGTGCGTACAAGATAATAGATATTATTATGTTGTTCTCTTGTGTACACAAGATATTATCTTGTGCGCACAAGATGCGCACAAGATGTTATCTTGCGCAGAAAACTTTTAAAGGTACTCGGGTTTCGTACAAAAGACCGTTAAATATGTCCCAAAAATATTTGAAAGGAAATTATGATCGTAATAAAATCAGACAATGTAATGATTACCGCCATAAAAGATCGGTTATTGGCAATAAAGTCGACAGAGGGCGAGTAAAATCTGTTAAGGCCTAACCCATATGCCTGGCGTCTCACATAGTCAAAGACGTGCTTTTCTGTCTAATATGTTTAAGTCATCTTTGCGATCAGTGTGAATCCAGATCAGATTACTCCGCTGGGAGCAGTCTGAGAATTGTTTGCAAGAAGAATCAGCAGACGACGTTTTCAGACGCAGATTTCAGACCGTTACTTCTTTCAATGCGGTTGTTATACATACAAACCATTAATACGCTGGAATTAGAGAAACTTTTATTTGGCGACACAAACCTCTCAGAATTAAAAAAAAAAATTCTTTGTTTGGAGTTTTATCTACGAATAAATGTAATAGTTAAGATTGTCATGTGATATAAGCCGGCCATTCTCCGGACTCAAACCATGGCGATCGCAAACTACATATGATACAATTTAGAAAATGGGTAAACTTTTTTGAAAACAGTGAAGTTTCAGATTAGACTCGCAGCGTCTGATATGTGCCGATGCTGTTTGCCAATTTCCCTTTTGAGGGTTGCCCGTTTTAAAGTACTTGAGAGAAAGCCTGTTCATAATTAGAACATCGATGTATATTGTTTGAACACGACTGTCCGTCCATTAGACAATGGCTTCCAACAGGTTCTTGTGCAAGAATGCGTTTCCAAAAATAAGCCCCTAGATGCTTATACTTCGACAAAAGGAAGCGACGGTGACAAACATATTAACCAAGAGTAGATGCCGCACAGTATGGCATCTGATATTGGTCTACACCTTTTAAGTGCAAAACTTGTTTGTGATTCTGTGAAATTATAGATGGACCCCATTTATAACGACAGTATATGTTCCCGTATACCTTGCCGTTATTATAGGAATGAATATCATTTTTATTGGTTTCTCCGGCGAATCACTCACAAACTTAGCATAAAGCCCCTGCGAATCACTCACCAACTGGGAGGGCTTTATGCTAAGTTTGTGAGTGATTCGCTGGAGTTAACACATCGATAAAATCAACAAAAATGATAATTCATTAGTTATAGTTCCAACCTAGTCTTTGATATGTTGAAAAAGTCACCAAATATGGTAAATTTTGGGACTTCTTTCGAAAGCGCCAATCAACGTACCAACGGCGGAATGATTACCCAACTAGAAGCAGCCATCTTTGAAAGAAACCCAAGCCATGAAAATTCCGAGTCTTTAAATTCCATTTATTTGTCTTTCTTTTTTTTTCTATATACAGTAAAATTCCTATATATAGACCACCTTTGGGTCTGTTCAAAAGTGGTCTTAAAAGACCACTTTTGAACAGACCCAAAGGTGGTCCCTAACCAGGGAACACTGTGCGCAACAAACATAATGAAAGGTTAAGTGCACCCTTCAAAATAAGCTTTTTAAACAGAATTAGTCTTAATTTTAGGTGGTCTTAATAGTGGAATTTTACTGTATACTGTCACACCCCCTTCGGCCCCAGCCCATCGGGGCTTGAAGAAATAGATGGGCTACATGATGCTTCCACGCAGAGTTGAGACCTACCGCACACGAGTACTGGTAAACCGCTTAGAGGATCTAAGCCTGTCCAGGCAAAGCGGTGCGAGTCGGACTGTCCATGCTTATAAACCCTATTGGTTTCATTGGGCAACAGGGCTTGAGATGTCATTTCATCTCAATGTCGGGTAAACGTCCCGCAAAATTGGAAGCAACGTCTCCAAAATGACCTATACAGTCTTGACGGGGACGTTAAACCTTAAATAAAAAAAACAAACAAAGCAACACCCCCTCACGAGGATTATGTGCAGGTGTATATAACATATAAACTCGAGGTTTGCAGGATGAAAGCCTATACAGTAATCTACGGTAGGGATCTTTAACCTGCACAGGGGATAGTTCTCCCTGCACAAGGCTCTCCAGTTAATGGCTCGATCCGAAGGACGGAACACTTTGTGGCATTTATCCCTGGGCACCGCGATTTTATTACCGCTGCCGGGAATCGAACCGGGGTCCTCTTGCGTGATAGGCAAGTGCACTAACCACTGAGCTACCATGTCTTCTAACATTTACGTTTTCAAGAGTCCCTCATCCTTCAATCGAACGCTGTTGACGTCCATTAATGCGCGGGTTCTGAACGTGCACTTTGACGTCACGTTATATTTCTGCTTGTCGCACGAGATTCTTGCTTATTGAATTTATCTTTTATTTTAACCAATCAAATCGCTCGAAATGTACATAATGGTGGTAAATTTGAATTATAAAGAATTTGCTCATCACGAAATCACGCCTTTAGAATTTTGACCCCCTTAAACCCCACTTTTATACAGTAAAACTGGGGTTTACAGGGTAAACCTTATTTTTCTTATTTCTGCTCTAAAAGATAGATTGTGGGTACTCGTTAGAAGCGCCTCGATTAGGCGGTTCTAACGTGTACCCACAATCTATATTTTGAGCAGAAATAAGAAAATTATCACAATTTTTCATCTTGAAATTTTCGTGTTTTTTTTATTTTTGGCGGTTAAGTTTACAATGCATTTGTATGGGCGTGTTTTCGTAATGTGCTATAAATTGGGCAGATTCCTCAAGCAACCATTAGTATAATGTGTAATAAAGGGGCTTTTTCACCAAATGCTGCGGACATTGGCGATTCTAACAAATATCCACAACATTTGATTCTTGGAGTAATAAATCTATATTATTGCGCATCCGCGCAGTCTGATCAGAGTCTTCGTTATGCGCTCATAGGATAGCTAAGGGCCCAATGCTCCTTCATGCAACAAGAGAAGTCTCTGGTCAGACTATATGGATGTGCAGGCTGATCTGATTTTTCCATCCGCTGATTCAAGAAGGACAGCTGAAGCCTCACGCTAACAGGTCCGTGAAACAAACACCCCCTTACCCCTCCCCCCACCCCACCCCCACTTTAAACAGAGAAAACTGGGGTTTATGGGGGTATACATTATTTTCCTTATTTCTGCTCCTAGACATAGGTTGTGGATACGCGTTAGAACCGCCTCAATGAGGCGGTTCTAACGAGTGTCCACAACCTATGTTTTGAGTATAAATAAGAATAATATCACAAATTTTCTTCAGAAAATTGACCGTTTTGGAGATGTGAAAAATGCCCTATGACTCACGGGTGTGTTATCGTAATTAGAATGTGACCGCTAATGTAGTAAAGCCTGTCCGGGAAAAAGAGTAGTTAGATTAACTAGCCAGCTCAATATGACCTAAATATATATAGTGTTGACTGGGCCAATAAACTCTAATCAAAGAAACGAAATCGAGAATCGAGCTACTGCCAATCTTAGCCTGACGCGATTTCAAAAAAAATGATGTAAAGAATCCTTATATTACTTATAGTGAATTTTCTTGCACCTGGTCTTTCTACGTCCCCCGTGGAGCCGCCATCTATCTTAAGATAGAACATATCAACATGAATTAGGCAAACAGCCAAGAACATACAGTAGTCATAATCTATCACTTGCTTCATTAACAGTCACATATCAATATAGTACTATTATCTGTTGCAAAAATGGGAGACAGATTTTCATAAGTCAGTAGACTTTCTTCTGAATCCCATTGTATAATTGTACTTAATGATTCATCTTCATTTGTATTGTACCATATTATGTTATACAAAGAAATAAACGCTTAAACCAAAGAAACGAAAGAAAACTACCGATTTTTGCATGACCGTTTAACGCCCTTGGAGTCGATTAAATCACACAAATACACAAAATGAAACTATATTTTTTGTTTAATTAATACACAATACATAATGAAAATCTAAGAAACAGTATCTATCAATATATATACATGTATTTGGCATGGCACCATAAACGTTTTCAAAATACTTTTTCAAGATTCATATTCTTGAATAATAATAATAATAAAAATAATAATAATAGTAATAATAATACAGAGGATCCTCGGTATAACGACAGTATTTGTTCCCTGTCATTGTGTCGTTATAAAGAATTTGCCATTAGAAAGTATCCCAGTTAGGAGTATCAGTTATAAAAGGCCTTTTCCCCATTATTACTCTAAGAAACAATTGTTATAGATATTTGTTAGAATCGCCTCGGTGAGGCGATTCTAACAAATATCTATAACATTTGTTTCTTGGATATAAGACTACAAGACTCTTTCATGACAATGGACTCGATTTGTGCATATCCAACCCGAAGGAAGCTCACGCCGCTCGGAACCGAGGCTAAGCCTCTAGCTAAGTAGTCATTCCATTCAAATTGCCGTTATAACGAGTTTTGCCGTTATAACGAATGTCGATATAAAGAGGGTTGAATGTATGTCAATTCGAAGACTGAAACCATCTGAGTAAATAAATCACAAGATTTTTTCCCGGCTTGATTATATTAAAGATAAAAAAAACATCCTAAAGAATAATTGTTTGTTTGTATTGGAGTTTAATGGCCCAGTCAACACTATTTAGGTCATTTTTGAGCCGGTCAGTTTACCTATCCACACTCACCTGGGCAGGCTTATACGTAAGCGGTTAACCAGTACAGTGCACATGCTTTCGCCAGAAGTTGACAACTGCCCTTCTTGAATCAGCGGAAGGGAGAGAATAACCTTAGAAAAGATTTCATGATCAATCTCCACGAAAGAATGTTGCCGACCCCGGCGGGAGTCGAACCCGCGTCCTCCTGATCAGCAGTCAGACGCGCATCCGACTGAGCCACCGAGGCCGGCCCTAAAGAATAAGAAGGGTTTCCTATCTTAACCAAAGTTCACATAAATCTTCCGTTTTGGAGATTGAAAATAACATGTCATCATTGGATGATGTTTGTTTGATTTGAGGTTTAACTTCCCCGTCAACACTGTAAAGGTCATTTTGGAGACGTTGCTTCCAATTTTGTGGGACTTTTACTTGACATTGAGATGAAATGACATCTCAAGCCCTGTCGCCCAAGGAAACCAATAGGGTTTATTAGCATGGACGGTCCGCCTCGCACCGCGGTTAAGTTTACCAGTACTAGTGTGCGGGCTGGATTCAGCTCTGCGTGGAAGCATCATGCAGCCCATATATTTCTTCAAGCCCCTATGGGCGGGGGCCGTATCATTGGATGAATTTTGCATGATTGATTGTGTTGGGATTTAACGGCACAGTCAACCCTTGGGAGTTATTTTGTGTCGTCTCGCAGAGAAAGAGAGAAAAGAGATAGAAGGGATAGTAGAGAATGGAAGAAAGAGAAAAATGAAAGAAAGTGAAGAAATCCCTCTATACCCTTATCTGTTACAAGGACACAAGGCCTTACACTGGCTGGTTGGGTAGTCAGGTTACTTTGAGTCATCACTTGGCGTTCATTTCGATAACACATCCGTGTGTTATGGTGCATTTTTCAAACCTCAAAAAAGATAATTTTTCTGATGAAAATTTGTGATATTTTTCTTATTTATACTCAAACATAGGTTTTGGGTGCTCGTTAGAACCGCCTCATTGAGGCGGTTCTAACTTGTACCCACAACCTATGTCTTAGGGCAGAAATTAGGAAAATACATGTAATGTTTACCCCCGTAAACCCCAGTTTACTCTATACAAAGTGGGGTTTAGGGGGTCTTTATTTCACGGACTTGTTCACGTGATGGATGTCCCCAAAAAAACGACTCATTCTGATTGTATTTACAAAGCAGGAGAATAAAAGTGTATTTACATTTCAAATCTAACATATTTCATCCATATGTAACACATTTGTTTGTTTGATTTGATGTTTAACGTCCGCGTCAACACTGTAAATGTCATTTTGTAGACGTTGCTTCCAATTTTGTGGGACTTTTACCCATTGAGATGAAATGACATCTCCAGCCCTGCCGCCCAATGAAACCAATAGAGTTTATTAGCATGGACGGTCCGCCTCGCACCGCGGTTCCTGGACAGGCTTAGATCCTCAAAGCGGTTTACCAGTACTCGGGTGCGGTCGATTTCAGCTCTGCGTGGAAGCATCATGCAGCCCATCTGTTTCTTCAAACCCCGATGGGCGGGGGCAATCTGGAGTAGGTACATTGCGGTTAAAGGGCTGACAATTTTATTTCTTAGTAGTTAATAATCTTCCCTGTACTTTGAAAAAACAGTGAAGACACGGATCAGATACCTTCTCTCCTTGACAGTGTTCCTTTATGGGGACGCTCGGCATGTACACACATGTAACCGTTTGCGTCAAAGATTTTCTCATCCGACATTACGATAACACATCCGTGTGATAACACATCGATAACACATCCGTGTGATAACACATCCGTGTGTTAAAGGGCATCTGATGAAGATTTGTGACATTTTTCTTATTTCTACTAAAAACATAGGTTTTGGGTGCTCGTTAGAACCGCCTCAATGTGGCGGTTCTAACGAGTACCCACAACTTTTGTCTTGGAGCAGAAATAAGGAAAATTATGTTTACCCCCCGAAAACTCAAGTTTTCTCTATATAAAGGGGGGTTTAGGGGTCTTTATTTCACGGAGTTGTTCATGTGATGGACACGGTGAAATTCGTTTGATAGGAGTATTCTTGTCCTTTCACAATTTCACATTTTGTTTGTTTGATTTGAGGTTTAAAGTCCCCCGTCAACACTGTATAGTTCATTTTGGAGACGTTGCTTCCAATTTTTAGGGACTTTTACCCGACATTGAGATGAAATGACATCTCAAACCCTGTCGCCCAATGAAACCAATAGGGTTTATAAGCATGGGCGGTCCGACTCGCACCGCTTTACCTGGGCAGGCTTAGGTCCTCTAAGCTGTTTACCAGTACTCAAGTGCGGTCGGATTTCAGCTCTACGTGGAAGCATCATGCAGCCTATCTATTTCTTCAAGCCCCGATGGGCCGGGGCCGGCACAATTTCACATATCTCAAGGTCATGTTCACGTTAGAAAGTTACTGTACTCTCACTGTCAAATCGTTCAAATGTCATTTTCAACGTTGAAAAGAAATCTCCTTTATTTAAGGGGAATGGGAGCACCTCGCAGATTTTTCCGCCATTTTTCAAAGGGAGACAACTTTCTGGACTCCCTGTACGCTTTTCCGTAAGCTCTGTCCCATTGAAAAAGGGTCTACTTTTAAAGGAACGAATTTGCTCCTCAGCTCCTCAGGAGCAAATTCTTTCCTTTAAGAGTTGACCCCTATTGCCATGGAAGACAAAAATGCTTTTGGAGGAGTTGCTTGCCCTGAAGGTGTTCCTATTCTCCTTAACTGCAGCTAATTTCCTCGTCTCGGCGAAATTCTTTCTTCCATATGCTAAATGAATTTCTTTGAATATTTTTGTAATTTAAACATTTCCCAATGCCTTGGCGCGTTTGTTTATTATGATCTTCTGATCGCCGGAGAATGGGGACAATATTTATTACAGCGAAATGCATCCATCCACATTTTGGCCTTTTCCGGAGTAGGAAGTTCAAATCTCAGGCCTGTTTCTTCCTTTCTCTGCATGATGTCAAACTGACAGTTATTGCCCGGGACCTCTTTCGTAATGCAGTTGATGTAACTGAAGAATCCGTATTGAAACTCACAGTCTTCCTTCCGATACAGCACAGCGTAGTGTTTCGGACAGTTCTCGAACAGTTTCATAAAAACTGGTGTTCTTCGTTGACCCTGATGGTCTCTAAGAACTAGTATAATGTTTCCACTGCAGATAGGCCGACGGCTTTCAAGTTTACCATACCGAACTTTTTCCTTCATAGGCGGAGATCGGAATAAGTCGTGAATTTCCGTTAAAACCTATCTGGGCGAGATATTCGAGTTATCTCCCTGTACACCACTAGGATCAAGGTACAGAATAGCCAATATTTTTTCTCTAGTCGCTGACCTCAGGGAATCATTAATCATATATCTGCAGATAAGACACTTTGATCTACCTGTAGGTATTCAAAGGAGCGCTTAAGTAGTGCTCAAATTAAGGCTATCTAAATGTGAAAAAGAACTTCTTGAAGTAACAACCATGCCTTTTCATTTCGAGCCATCGAGTATGAACGAACATATTTAACATATTGAAGAGCTACATTATGTAGAATTGCTTAATAATAAAAATAATAATAATAATAATTATAATTATCAATATTATTATTATTAGTAGTAGTGTTTTTTTTTTTATTATTTATTTATTTTTTTTGACATGTAGGATATTGGGTCTATATCTCTTGTCAGTCTCTTGTCCAGTGATTTTAAATAAAGATTAAGGTCAAATATGATACGTGAAATCTCTTGACTCCGATCTTTTTATGCATTTATTTTATCTATTTATTTAAATGAATAACGCCATGATAAATATTGTTAGCCAATCACGAACACGTGCCTATAAGACTCGATCAAGATGAACTCAGATTTGTTTTGTTTGTTTGATTTGAGGTTTAACGTCCCCTTCAACATGGTAGAGGTCATTTTGGAGACGTTGCTTACAATTTTTTGGGACTTTTACCCGACATTGAGATTAAATGACATCTCAAGCCCTGTCGCCAAATGAAACCAATAGGGTTTATTAGCATCAGCCTCGCATCGCGGTTCCAGGACATGCAGGCTTAGATCCTCTAAGCGGTTTACCGGATTCAGCTCTGCGTGGAAGCATCATGCAGCCCATATATTTCTTCAAGCCCCTATGGGCGGGAGCCGAGATGAACTCAGATGAGAAAGTTCTTACATTAAAACCAATTTTGTTCCATGACGAAAACACGCCTATACATATACATTGTAAATTTTATCACCAAAAAATGAAAATTTTCAGATGAAAAAATAAATGATATTTTTCTTATTTCTGCTCAAGACATAGATTGTGGATACTCGTTAGAACCGCCTCGGCGAGGCGGTTCTAACGAGTACCCACAATCTATGTTTTTAAGAAGAAATAAGAAAAATAATGTATACCCCTGCAAACCCAAGTTTTACTATATGAAAGTGGGGTTATAGGGGGTCAAATTTTCGTGATGGTCAGCCGCAGTCATAATTGACACCTTAAGAGTTAACATTACACCGATATACAGTATATTGTATAAGATATTTCCTGAATAATTAAAAGGACGCCATAAAAAGTATTTTATAGGTAAACACATTTTGAAAAATGCTGTCTTCCCAAGTCATGATTGGCACCTTAAGAGTTAACACTACACCGATATACAGTATATTGTATAAGATATTCCCTGAATAATTGAAAGGACGCCATAAAAGTTACATAATGTGTAAACACAGATAAGCCTATTTATGAATCGGCTGTAATGTTTGTCGTAATTAATTTTAACACAATTTCGAAAAATGTTTTTGTCGAGCTATGGTTGACACTTTAAGAATTCAAGAAAGATATAAAAAGTGTCTTAAAGGTCGGTCACAGAAGGTGATTACAGATACGGCATATTTATTTATTTATTTATTTATTTATTTATTTAATAAAATGAGGCATGCAATTAATATGTGAATGGGCTGCAATAGTTTTATGATCACAAAACACCCCATAGTACCCACTTTAATGTAGTAAAATATGGATCATTATTTTTCTGATTTCTGCTAAAACATGTATTGTTGTTTGTCGTAAGAACCGCCTCGCTGAGGTGGATCTAACGATTCCATCAATTTATGTTTCGAGAAGAAATACGAAAAGTAGCAATTGTTTTTTTTTATCTGAATACTTTCATTTTTTGGTGGTAAAATTTTCAATATTTTTTAATGGATGTGTTTTCGAAATTAATCAACTCAAAACCTGGAAAATGTCATCTGCACTAGTTATGATTTACACTTTAAGAGTTAATAAAACTGTACATAAATCAAGACACCACAAATATTGTCTATCAAATCAATCACAAAAAGTGAATGATTAGACTGTTACTTTATTTATTTATTTATTTATTTATTTATTTATTTATTTATTTATTTATTTATTTATTTATTTATTTATTTATTTATTTTATTTAATTGATCAAATTGTTATCTTCAGTATTATGATTGGCACTTTAAGGGTTACACATGATTGACACTTGAAAGATTAACACATAGTGGGGGACGACTGGCACGCGCCAACTCATTGTTAAATTAAAGCACGTTTGTTAACTTCGTCATCACGATAACACACCTATATAATTCTGACCCACGTGTACCCCATTTTTATATAGTACAACTGGGGTTTATAGGGGTATACATTATTTATTTGACTGTTACTCTAAAACCTCAAATCAGCTGCAGTGAAGATAAATAAGTTTTATACAGTAAAACTGGGGTTTACAGTAGTATACATTATTTTTTTTCTTATTTTTGATCAAAACAAAGATTGTGGATACTCGTTAGAACTGCCTCACCGAGGCGGCTCTAACGAGTTCCTATAATCTATTTTTGGAACGGAAGTATGAAAAATAGCAGAATTTTATATCTAAACATTTTCATTTTTTGGGGGGTAAAATTTGTCAGTATAGGCGTGATTTCGTAATGTGAATTTAGACAATTCCATTTTTATTGACGGTGGTTTAGTCAAAGTCATCAACAGAATGGCAAACAGTGTAGATCTGGAAAAAAGACGGCTCATTCTGAGCAGTCGCACCATGTTCTACACTGTTTGCAAAGTAACTGTGCGGACAGGCAGAGTTGAAACTCATTAACAGAAATTAACAGAATAGCAAACAGTGTTTTGTTCTACACAAAACATAGATTGTTGGTGCTCGTTTGAACCCCCTCGATGAGGCGAATGTGCACTGTACTGGTTAACCGCTTACGGATAAGCTTGCTCAGGAAAAGTGTGGACAGGTAAACTGACCGGCTCAAAACTGACCTAAATGGTGTTGACTGGGCCGTTAAACTCCAATACAAACAAACAAAATCAATCAATGGCTTCAGACTGCCAATTAACTTTTCATGGTGGTTTTAATCGCCATTTAATCGCCATTTCACAGTTAATGATTTCGACAATTTTTGTCCTTTTGACATATTTGCCGCCCATTCATAATGAATGAAAACATAAATGTAACAAAACTGAGACAAAATAAAATAAAGACATCTGAGAAATATAACCACTGTATCAAGTATATTATCCGCATGTTGTTTATTACTAGTAATTACAAAATTAATACAAAAAAAGCTTTACAGGTTTGATACGATTTCTGGTGCATATAATGTGGACTTGGCGATTTTCGCATCATGAACTGCAATACTGAAAAACAGCTTATAAACGATTTTTAAGCTCTCGGGGAAGCAATTTATCATTTTTCAGTAGAAATAAACTTTACATCATCGTAAACTTTGAACAACAGTCTAACAGTATATAACAGTGACTTAATTCCAAACAAATCATTTCTATTTAATATTGGCAACCAAAAATGGAAATCTGAACGTTTTTTTAAAAAAATACATTGCCGTCTATGGAGCATATAGGCATGACATTAAATTGCAGATGGAAGCAATAAGAATTAACTATTCATCACTTTGAAATGCACCAAATAAAAACTGAATAATTTTCTTACATGAGGATAACAGTGACTTTTTTCTAGTGTTAAGGATAAATAAGATACGAGGAGTTAAGATTTTTTTCCTTCATAATTTTAATATAAAAACCTTCAAAATATACAGGTAACTTTAACTGCCGATTTCCTACGGAAATCGATATTCATCTCGGTAATTTCCGGCGAATGAAGGAAAAAGTTCAACATGACTTGTCTTGTGTGAAGTTAATCTGGCTTCTCAGACTAGCTCTTTCCATTTCAACAGCCTTCTTTCAATAGTATTCAGTTCTTTGAGTTTAGTTTATGTACAATCTTGTATCTTCGGGTGCGTCTGAATGAGGTTCAGTGTAAACGTTTTATATTATAGTCCACTTTGCGTCACTCGTGACGTTTATGTCCTATTTAAATGCGCAAACACCATGCACGCACCTTGTCTAAGCCTGCGAAAAACATCAAAAGTTGTCTTCTGCTTGGTCTGCAAGCCTATTTTAGAAGTCATTATTGCAAACATTGTGGACGAGATCAGACTGCTCCTTTGAGTGCAGTCTGATCAGGGTCTGCACTCTTTGCCTTGTTTCAAATTTTAAGGGATGCAACAGACGACATAAACTGGCAACATTTTCAGATGTAGTTTAACTTGCGGCGTCTTAAAGGTCACGTGGTTATTATCACCTCTGCTGCCTTTATAATAATATGACCAACAACAAGTGTCGTCTGTTTTGTCGTCTGCGTGTTGAATTAAAAAAAATATTCCAAACAGTGTGCAAACAGTGTGGATCAAGACCAGACTATTCCTCTAGGAGCAGTCTGATCAGTTTCTACATTGTTTGTATGTATGCAAAAGTTAAGTTTTGAAAGTTTGTAAGACGTCCCAGCAGACGACATAAACAGACAACATTTTAAGATGGCAACTCAAAGGCTAAAATAATACAATATTAACATTTACAACTCTGAGTTTCTGAAATTGACTCTTCCATCTTTTAATCTAACCTATTTTGTACCAAATGGAATCTTCGTCCTTGTATAAAGCAGGAGTACATTTCAAAACTTAGGGGTATCAGGTTGTGTTTTCTCCAAAATTTGTTTGGAAAAATGGCTTGAATTTTTTGCAAACAATGAAGGCCCAGATCAGACGCCGCAGAACGCGGCGTCTGATCTGGACCTACATTGTTTGCCAATTACCCGTTTTGGGGTTTCTGGTAAAAAAGGGTTAATGTGTGTGAATTCGGGTTTAACGTCGCTTTCAACAATTTTTCAGTCATATCACGACGGTGTCTGGTTGCGACAGGGAGCTCAATGCTCACATTTATAGTGCTGCCTCACTGAAGTATCATGTCCCAGACACATTACATGATACCACACCCAGTCACATTATCCTGACACTGGATCGACCAGTCCTAGCTCTACCCCGTAAATCTGAGTGCCAAACGAGGAGCAGCTAGTACCATTTTTAACGACTTTGGTATGTCGCGGCCCGGGGTCGAACCCCAGACCTCCCGTTCCCCGGAGCGGACACTCTACCAACTGAGCTATCGGGGCCGGTTAAAAAAAGGGTTAAACACGTCCATTCCTGTCAGAAGAGATTTCAGTCAGAACAAGTAAGAAAATGACAGATTTTGCAGATCAAATCCGGTGGAGGCGATGACTCATTCTTGCTTAGGATTTGTTTGTTTGTTTGATTTGAGGTTCGACGTCCCCGTCAACACAATTTAGGTCATTTTGGAGACGTTGCTTCCAATGGTGTGAGACTTTTGCCCGACATTGAGATGAAATGACATCTCAAGCCCTGTCGCCCAATGAAACCAATAGGGTTTATAAGCATGGACAGTCCAACTTGTAACGCTTTACCTGGGCAGGCTCAGATCCTCTGAGCGGTTAACCAATACTCGTGTGAGGTCGGTTTAAGCTCTGCGTGGAAGCATCGTGCAGCCCATTAATTTCTTCAAGCCCCGATGGGCGGGGCCTCATCCATTACTGTCAAAAGGGATTTTAGTCAGAACAAGTAAGAAAATGACACACTTTGCAGAACAAATCCCGTGGTTGTGGTTCTTGTGCATGACATGCCGACTCAATCTTGTGAACAATTATGCCAAGTTTCATCAATATACCACAAAGGGTTTTGGAGTTATGACCATCACAATGTTATTTTGTCAGGGGAGGTAACTAAAAAAAACTAGTGCACCAAGAGTCGGGGTTCTTGCACACTTATTTGCCTGCTTAACCTCATGTACAACTGTACCAAGTGCTATCAGCGTGCCTCGACGAGTATTGGAGATATGGCGCTCACAAGATAGTCATTCTATTTTATTGGAAGGGAGATAATTCAAATGTCATGGCACCAAGAGTTGTGGTTCTTGCACATGACACGCCTGCTTAACCTCATGTACAACTGTACCAAGTACTATCAACATGTTTCGAAGAGTACTGGTGATATAGCGATCAAAAGATAGCATTCTATTTTATTGGAAGGGGAGATAACTCAAATGCCATGGCACCAAGAGTTGTGGTTCTTGCGCATGACAAGCTGCTTCAACCTTAAATAAATCTCGAAGGGTATTGGAGTTATGTTGATCACGATATAACATTCTATTATTGTAAGAGGAGATAACTAAAAAACCATTGCACCCAGAGTTGTTGTTCTTGCCCATGACACGCCGTCTCAACCTTGTTTGCAATTTTGTCAAGTATCATCAATATATCTCGATTGGTATTGGAGTTTAGGCGATCACAAAATAGTCATTCTATTTTATTGGAAGGGCAGAATGCTAAAAACCGTTGCACCCAGAGTTGTGGCTCTTGCGCAAGACACGCCGTCTCAACCTTATTTACAATAATTATTTTATCAAGTATCATCAACATATCTCGAAGGGTATTGGAGTTATAGCGATCACGAGATAGTCAATCTAATTTATCAGGAGGGGAGATAACCCAACTTTCCAGAGTTGTGATTCTTGCCAACGACACGCCGCCTCAACATTGTTTACCATTGTGCCAAGTATCATCAATATATAACGGGCCTCCGTGGCCTAGTGGATAAGAGCGCTGACTCTTAGTCATTAGGTCTCTCACCGCCGTAGGTTCGAGCCTCGCTCGGGCCACGTGTGAGACGCCAAGTTCTGCAACGGAAGGTCAGGTGGATTTTCTCCGGGTACTCCGGTTTTCGCCCACCTCTGATTAACGATCGGCTCGATATGAGTGAAATAATATTGAAAGGGCCGTAAAACACAAACCAAAAAAAAAAAAAAAAATCATCAATATATCTCGAAGGGTATTGAAGTTATAGCCATCACAAGATTGCGTATACGTATGCACAGACGGGGGGACGAGACGCCAAGCCGATCGCTATATCCCCCGAACCTATTCAGTTGGGGGATAAAAAGGAAAATACCTTTCACAGACTGGTCCACAGCTCTTCATTTTCTTTCTATAATTGTATATATCTTGAACAATAGCCCGTAACAAATCATATCCAGGTCGTTTAGCATTTCTGTGCAGTCTGATCAAAGTATTTCCTATGCGCTCTGTGGATGAAGAGAGACGCGTGACGAAGCGGCTCATTTTGTTAAATATTTCGTACCCGAAAACTGGCTCCTTTGGCCGAGTGGTTAAGACCGCTAGTCTGTAGTGCTCTAAAGGTTCAATGAATACACACAGCAAACGCAATTTCTTCAAGATTTCGAGAATTTATAGGTAATTAATACTTTAACGTAGCTTTGCTATTGTTTAAGCATTATCCTCTTATTGCATAGAAAATATTGCTATGCACCTTTGAATATATTAATGGCGACATCCCATACAGTCAAAATACAATCTAATGCACTAGCGTATGTAACGCGACGTCTGACCGGATAACGTCAACAATTTGTGACAGTATATTCTGAGATATACTGTCGGAAACCCGATGTCATCGCGTAACCTTGCTTTTCATTGGGTGGCATTTGGTTTAACGCAGCTCACAGCGCTAGCCGTTTTGTGCAAAATAGTACAGTTTTAACAAAACAACCGTTTAAGTGCATTAGAAGGGGGATAACTATATTCAAAAATTGTGATTTGGGGAGGTAAATCGTCGGTTTTAAGGTCGCAAATTCCGTTTTACGGCTCCACTGACGCGTCGCCGTAAAACGAAATTTCCGACCGTAAAAACTCCGATTTACCTCCCCAAATCACAATTTTGAATACAGTTATCCTCCAAGTACCCCGCCCATAGGGGCTTGAAGAAATATATGGGCTGCATGATGCTTCCACGCAGAGCTGAATCCGGCCCGCACACTAGTACTGGTAAACCGCTTAGAGGATCTAAGCCTGTCCAGGAACCGCGGTGCGAGGTGGACCGTCCATGCTAATAAACCCTATTTGTTTCATTGGGCGACAGGGCTTGAGATGTCATTTCATCTCAATGTCGGGTAAAAGTCCCACAAAAATGGAAGCAACGTCTCCAAAATGACCTTTACAGTGTTGACGGGGACGTTAAACCTCAAATCAAACAAAAACATGTACTGAGTATCTTAAGGCAAGCTATACAGTAAATATGAGACATACCAAACAGTCAGAAAATATTGGGGACGGTCAGTTTGCTCTTCTTGTGATTTCGTATGGAATTCTAGAGGCATTTATTTTGAGTATAACTCATTATAGATTAACATTCTGTCCTTAAACGGCCTTATTTTTTTTTTTCAATCAAAGCCCTCAATTGATCGATTTTCTGGTCGCAGGTGAGGTGTGATTCTTATAAACACCAGTGATTTGCACGAGTGTTAAGTTGGTTCCTTATTCCTTATTCCTTATTCCTTGATCCTTATTCCTTATTCCTTGGTCCTTATTCCTTATTCCTTGTTCCTTATTCCTTGTTCCTTATTCCTTATTCCTTATTCCTTGTTCCTCATTCCTTATTCGATTTTCAACTTCATAGTACTTTACCAAGCGGTGTAACAGAACATTTGCGTATGTCCTAATCATCAACATATTTACTTCTAAGCATGATGGTATAGGTTTCGAAATCCAGCAGGTATCAACTGCGAATAAGGAATAAGGAACAAATCCAAATTTTCCTTATTCCTTATTCGATTTTCAACTTCATAGTACTTTGTCACGCGGTGTAACAGAACATTTGCGTATGTCCTAATCATCATCATTTTTACTTCTAAGCATGGTGGTATAGGTTTCGAAATCCAGCAAGTATCAACTGCGAATAAGGAATAAGGAACAAATCCAAATTTTCCTTATTCCTTATTCGATTTTCAACTTCATAGTACTTTGCCACGCGGTGTAACAGAACATTTGCGTATGTCCTAATTATCATCATTTTTACTTCTAAGCATGATGGTATAGGTTTCGAATTCCAGCAGGTATCAACTGCGAATAAGGAATAAGGAACAAATCCAAATGTTCCTTATTCGATTTTCAACATCATAGTACTTTGTCAGGCGGTGTAGCAGAACATTTGCGTATATCCTAATCATCATCATTTTTACTTCTAAGCATGATGGTATAGGTTTCGAAATCCAGCAGGTATCAACTGCGAATAAGGAATAAGGAACAAATCCAAATTTTCCTTATTCCTTATTCGATTTTCAACTTCATAGAACTTTGCCACGCGGTGTAACAGAACATTTGCGTATGTCCTAATCATCAACATTTTTACTTCTAAGCATGATGGTATAGGTTTCGAAATCCAGCAGGTATCAACTGCGAATAAGGAATAAGGAACAAATCCAAATTATCCTTATTCCTTATTCGATTTTCAACTTCATAGTACTTTGCCACGCGGTGTAACAGAACATTTGCGTATGTCCTAATCATCATCATTTTTACTTCTAAGCATGATGGTATAGGTTTCGAATTCAAGCAGGTATCAACTGCGAATAAGGAATAAGGAACAAATCCAAATTTTCCTTATTCCTTATTCGATTTTCAACATCATAGTACTTTGCCACGCGGTGTAACAGAACATTTGCGTATGTCCTAATCATCATCATTTTTACTTCTAAGCATGATGGTATAGGTTTCGAAATCCAGCAAGTATCAACTGCGAATAAGGAATAAGGAACAAATCCAAATTTTCCTTATTCCTTATTCGATTTTCAACATCATAGTACTTTGCCACGCGGTGTAACAGAACATTTGCGTATGTCCTAATCATCATCATTTTTACTTCTAAGCATGACAGTATAGGTTTCGAAATCCAGCAAGTATCAACTGCGAATAAGGAAAAAGGAACAAATCCAAATTTTCCTTATTCCTTATTCGATTTTCAACTTCATAGTACTTTGCCAGGCGGTGTAACAGAACATTTGCGTATGTCCTAATCATCATCATTTTTACTTCTAAGCATGATGGTATACGTTTCGAAATCCAGCAGGTATCAACTGCGAATAAGGAATAAGGAACAAATCCAAATTTTCCTTATTCCTTATTCGATTTTCAACTTCATAGTACTTTGCCACGCGGTGTAACAGAACATTTGCGTATGTCCTAATCATCATCATTTGTACTTATAAGCATGATGGTATAGGTTTCGAAATCCAGCAGGTATCAACTGCGAATAAGGAATAAGGAACAAATCCAAATTTTCCTTATTCCTTATTCGATTTTCAATATCATAGTACTTTGCCACGCTGTGTAACAGAACATTTGCGTATGTCCTAATCATCATCATTTTTACTTCTAAGCATGATGGTATAGGTTTCGAATTCCAGCAGGTATCAACTGCGAATAAGGAATAAGGAACAAATCCAAATTTTCCTTATTCCTTATTCGATTTTCAACTTCATAGTACTTTGCCACACTGTGTAACAGAACATTTGCGTATGTCCTAATCATCATCATTTTTACTTCTAAGCATGCTGTTATAGGTTTCGAAATCCAGCAGGTATCAACTGCGAATAAGGAATAAGGAACAAATCCAAATTTTCCTTATTCCTTATTCGATTTTCAACTTCATAGTACTTTGCCACGCGGTGTAACAGAACATTTGCGTATGTCCTAATCATCAACATTTTTACTTCTGAGCATGGTGGTATAGGTTTCGAAATCCAGCAGGTATCAACTGCGAATAAGGAATAAGGAACAAATCCAAATTTTCCTTATTCCTTATTCGATTTTCAACTTCATAGTACTTTGCCACGCGGTGTAACAGAACATTTGCGTATGTCCTAATTATCATCATTTTTACTTCTAAGCATGATGGTATAGGTTTCGAATTCCAGCAGGTATCAACTGCGAATAAGAAATAAGGAACAAATCCAAATGTTCCTTATTCCTTATTCGATTTTCAACATCATAGTACTTTGTCAGGCGGTGTAGCAGAACATTTGCGTATATCCTAATCATCATCATAATTTTTACTTCTAAGCATGATGGTATAGGTTTCGAATTCCAGCAGGTATCAACTGCGAATAAGGAATAAGGAACAAATCCAAATTTTCCTTATTCCTTATTCGATTTTCAACATTATAGTACTTTGCCACGCGGTGTAACAGAACATTTGCGTATGTCCTAATCATCATCATTTTTACTTCTAAGCATGATGGTATAGGTTTTGAAATCCAGCAAGTATCAACTGCGAATAAGGAATAAGGAACAGATCCAAATTTTCCTTAAT
Organism: Lucinisca nassula; assembly: GCA_963580285.1. Classification (NCBI taxonomy): domain Eukaryota; kingdom Metazoa; phylum Mollusca; class Bivalvia; order Lucinida; family Lucinidae; genus Lucinisca; species Lucinisca nassula. The sequence goes on from OY757022.1 coordinate 92,310,662, forward strand.
CCTTATTCGATTTTCAACTTCATAGTACTTTGCCACGCTGTGTAACAGAACATTTGCGTATGTCCTAATCATCATCATTTTTACTTTTAAGCATGATGGTATAGGTTTCGAAATCCAGCAGGTATCAACTGCGAATAAGGAATAAGGAACAAATCCAAATTTTCCTTATTCCTTATTCGATTTTCAACATCATAGTACTTTGCCACGCGGTGTAACAGAACATTTGCGTATGTCCTAATCATCATCATTTTTACTTCTAAGCATGATGGTATAGGTTTCGAAATCCAGCAGGCATCAACTGCGAATAAGGAATAAGGAACAAATCCAAATTTTCCTTATTCCTTATTCGATTTTCAACTTCATAGTACTTTGCCACGCGGCATAACAGAACATTTGCGTATGTACTAATCATCAATATTTTTACTTCTAAGCATGATGGTATAGGTATCGAAATCCAGCAGGTATCAACTGCGAATAAGGAATAAGGAACAAATCCAAATTTTCCTTATTCCTTATTCGATTTTCAACTTCATAGTACTTTGTCACGCGGTGTAACAGAACATTTGCGTATGTTCTAATTATCATCATTTTTATTTCTAAGCATGATGGTATAGGTTTCGAATTCCAGCAGGTATCAAATGCGAATAAGGAATAAGGAACAAATCCAAATTTTCCTTATTCCTTATTCGATTTTCAACATCACAGTACTTTGCCACGCGGTGTAACAGAACATTTGCGTATGTCCTAATCATCATCATTTTTACTTCTAAGCATGATAGTATAGGTTTCGAAATCCAGCAAGTATCAACTGCGAATAAGGAATAAGGAACAAATCCAAATTTTGCTTATTCCTTATTCGATTTTCAACTTCATAGTACTTTGCCACGCTGTGTAACAGAACAATTGCGTATGTCCTAATCATCATCATTTTTACTTCTAAGCATGACTGTTTAGGTTTCGAATTCCAGCAGGTATCAACTGCGAATAAGAAATAAGGAACAAATCCAAATTTTCCTTATTCCTTATTCGATTTTCAACTTCATAGTACTTTGCCACGCGGTGTAACAGAACATTTGCGTATGTCCTAATCATCAGCATTTTTACTTCTAAGCATGATGGTATAGGTTTCGAAATCCAGCAGGTATCAACTTGCGAATAAGGAATAAGGAACAAATCCAAATTTTCCTTATTCCTTATTCGATTTTCAACTTCATAGTACTTTGCCACGCGGTGTAACAGAACATTTGCTTATGTCCTAATCATCATCATTTTTACTTCTAAGCATGATGGTATAGGTTTCGAAATCCAGCAAGTATCAACTGCGAATAAGGAATAAGGAACAAATCCAAATTTTCCTTATTCCCTATTCCATTTTCAACTTCATAGTACTTTGCCAGGCTGTGTAACAGAACATTTGCGTATGTCCTAATTATCATCATTTTTACTTCTAAGCAGAATTGTATAGGTTTCGAAATCCAGCAGGTATCAACTGCGAATAAGGAATAAGGAACAAATCCAAATTTTCCTTATTCCTTATTCCATTTTCAACTTCATAGCACTTTGCCACGCGGTGTAATAGAACATTTGCGTATGTCCTAATCATCATCATTTTTACTTCTAAGCATGATGGTATAGGTTTCGAAATCCAGCAGGTATCAACTGCGAATAAGGAATAAGGAACAAATCCAAATTTTCCTTATTCCTTATTCGATTTTCAACTTCATAGTACTTTGCCACGCGGTGTAATAGAACATTTGCGTATGTCCTAATCATCATCATTTTTACTTCTAAGCATGATGGTATAGGTTTCGAAATCCAGCAGGTATCAACTGCGAATAAGGAATAAGGAACAAATCCAAATTTTCCTTATTCCCTATTCGATTTTCAACATCATAGTACTTTGCCACGCGGTGTAACAGAACATTTGCGTATGTCCTAATCATCATCATTTTTACTTCTAAGCATGATGGTATAGGTTTCGAAATCCAGCAGGTATCAACTGCGAATAAGGAATAAGGAACAAATCCAAATTTTCCTTATTCCTTATTCGATTTTCAACTTCATAGTACTTTGTCACGCGGTGTAACAGAACATTTGCGTATGTCCTAATCATCATCATTTTTACTTCTAAGCATGATGATATAGGTTTCGAATTCCAGCAGGTATCAATTGCGAATAAGGAATAAGGAACAAATCCAAATTTCCCTTATTCCTTATTCGATTTTCAACATCATAGTACTTTGCCACGCGGCGTAACAGAACATTTGCGTATGTACTAATCATCAATATTTTTACTTCTATGCATGATGGTATAGGTTTCGAAATCCAGCAGGTATCAACTGCGAATAAGGAATAAGGAACAAATCCAAATTTTCCTTATTCCTTATTCGATTTTCAACTTCATAGTACTTTGTCACGCGGTGTAACAGAACATTTGCGTATGTCCTAATCATCATCATTTTTATTTCTAAGCATGATGGTATAGGTTTCGAATTCCAGCAGGTATCAAATGCGAATAAGGAATAAGGAACAAATCCAAATTTTCCTTATTCCTTATTCGATTTTCAACTTCATAGTACTTTGCCACGCGGTGTAACAGAACATTTGCTTATGTCCTAATCATCATCATTTTTACTTCTAAGCATGATGGTATAGGTTTCGAAATCCAGCAAGTATCAACTGCGAATAAGGAATAAGGAACAAATCCAAATTTTCCTTATTCCCTATTCCATTTTCAACTTCATAGTACTTTGCCAGGCTGTGTAACAGAACATTTGCGTATGTCCTAATTATCATCATTTTTACTTCTAAGCAGAATTGTATAGGTTTCGAAATCCAGCAGGTATCAACTGCGAATAAGGAATAAGGAACAAATCCAAATTTTCCTTATTCCTTATTCCATTTTCAACTTCATAGCACTTTGCCACGCGGTGTAATAGAACATTTGCGTATGTCCTAATCATCATCATTTTTACTTCTAAGCATGATGGTATAGGTTTCGAAATCCAGCAGGTATCAACTGCGAATAAGGAATAAGGAACAAATCCAAATTTTCCTTATTCCTTATTCGATTTTCAACTTCATAGTACTTTGCCACGCGGTGTAATAGAACATTTGCGTATGTCCTAATCATCATCATTTTTACTTCTAAGCATGATGGTATAGGTTTCGAAATCCAGCAGGTATCAACTGCGAATAAGGAATAAGGAACAAATCCAAATTTTCCTTATTCCCTATTCGATTTTCAACATCATAGTACTTTGCCACGCGGTGTAACAGAACATTTGCGTATGTCCTAATCATCATCATTTTTACTTCTAAGCATGATGGTATAGGTTTCGAAATCCAGCAGGTATCAACTGCGAATAAGGAATAAGGAACAAATCCAAATTTTCCTTATTCCTTATTCGATTTTCAACTTCATAGTACTTTGTCACGCGGTGTAACAGAACATTTGCGTATGTCCTAATCATCATCATTTTTACTTCTAAGCATGATGATATAGGTTTCGAATTCCAGCAGGTATCAATTGCGAATAAGGAATAAGGAACAAATCCAAATTTCCCTTATTCCTTATTCGATTTTCAACATCATAGTACTTTGCCACGCGGCGTAACAGAACATTTGCGTATGTACTAATCATCAATATTTTTACTTCTATGCATGATGGTATAGGTTTCGAAATCCAGCAGGTATCAACTGCGAATAAGGAATAAGGAACAAATCCAAATTTTCCTTATTCCTTATTCGATTTTCAACTTCATAGTACTTTGTCACGCGGTGTAACAGAACATTTGCGTATGTCCTAATCATCATCATTTTTATTTCTAAGCATGATGGTATAGGTTTCGAATTCCAGCAGGTATCAAATGCGAATAAGGAATAAGGAACAAATCCAAATTTTCCTTATTCCTTATTCGATTTTCAACATCATAGTACTTTGCCACGCGGTGTAACAGAACATTTGCGTATGTCCTAATCATCATCATTTTTACTTCTAAGCATGATAGTATAGGTTTCGAAATCCAGCAAGTATCAACTGCGAATAAGGAATAAGGAACAAATCCAAATTTTCCTTATTCGATTTTCAACTTCATAGTACTTTGCCACGCAGTGTAACAGAACAATAATATTGCGTATGTCCTAATCATCATCATTTTTACTTCTAAGCATGACTGTATAGGTTTCGAATTCCAGCAGATATCAACTGCGAATAAGGAATAAGGAACAAATCCAAATTTTCCTTATTCCTTATTCGATTTTCAACTTCATAGTACTTTGCCGCGCGGTGTAACAGAACATTTGCGTATGTCCTAATCATCATCATTTTTACTTCTAAGCATGATGGTATAGGTTTCGAAATCCAGCAGGTATCAACTGCGAATAAGGAATAAGGAACAAATCCAAATTTTCCTTATTCCTTATTCGATTTTCAACATCATAGTACTTTGCCACGCGGTGTAACAGAACATTTGCGTATGTCCTAATCATCATCATTTTTACTTCTAAGCATGATGGTATAGGTTTCGAAATCCAGCAAGTATCAACTGCGAATAAGGAATAAGGAACAAATTCAAATTTTCCTTATTCCTTATTCGATTTTCAACATCATAGTACTTTGTCAGGCGGTGTAGCAGAACATTTGCGTATGTCCTAATCATCATCATTTTTACATCTAAGCATGATGGTATAGGTTTCGAAATCCAGCAGGTATCAACTGCGAATAAGGAATAAGGAACAAATCCAAATTTTCCTTACTCCTTATTCGATTTTCAACATCATAGTACTTTGCCACGCGGTGTAACAGAACATTTGCGTATGTCCTAATCATCATCATTTTTACTTCTAAGCATGATGGTATAGGTTTCGAAATCCAGCAGGTATCAACTGCGAATAAGGAATAAGGAACAAATCCAAATTTTCCTTATTCCTTATTCGATTTTCAACTTCATAGTACTTTGTCACGCGGTGTAACAGAACATTTGCGTATGTCCTAATCATCATCATTTTTACTTCTAAGCATGATGATATAGGTTTCGAATTCCAGCAGGTATCAATTGCGAATAAGGAATAAGGAACAAATCCAAATTTTCCTTATTCCTTATTCGATTTTCAACATCATAGTACTTTGCCACGCGGTGTAACAGAACATTTGCGTATGTCCTAATCATCATCATTTTTACTTCTAAGCATGATGGTATAGGTTTCGAAATCCAGCAAGTATCAACTGCGAATAAGGAATAAGGAACAAATCCAAATTTTCTTTATTCCTTATTCGATTTTCAACTTCATAGTACTTTGCCACGCTGTGTAACAGAACATTTGCGTATGTCCTAATCATCATCATTTTTACTTCTAAGCATGACTGTATAGGTTTCGAATTCCAGCAGGTATCAACTGCGAATAAGGAATAAGGAACAAATCCAAATTTTTCTTATTCCTTATTCGATTGTCACCTTCATAGTACTTTGCCACGCTGTGTAACAGAACATTTGCGTATGTCCTAATCATCATTATTTTTACTTCTTAGCATGATGGTATAGGTTTCGAATTCCAGCAGGTATCAACTGCGAATAAGGAATAAGGAACAAATCCAAATTTTCCTTATTCCTTATTCGATTTTCAACTTCAAAGTACTTTGCCACGCGGTGTAACAGAATATTCGCATATGTCCTAATTATCATCATTTTTACTTCTAAGCATGATGGAATAGGTTTCGAAATCAAGCAGGTATCAACTGCGAATAAGGACTAAGGAACAAATCGAAATTATCCTTATTCCTTATTCGATTTTCAACTTCATAGTACTTTGCCACGTGGTGTAACAGAACATTTGCGTTTGTCCTAATCATCATCATTTTTACTTCTAAGCATGATGGTGTAGATTTCGATATCCAGCAGGTATCAACTGCGAATAAGGAATAAGGAACAAATCCAAATAAGAAATAAGGAACAAATCCAAATGTTCCTTATTCCTTATTCGATTTTCAACATCATAGTACTTTGTCAGGCGGTGTAGCAGAACATTTGCGTATATCCTAATCATCATCATTTTTACTTCTAAGCATGATGGTATAGGTTTCGAATTCCAGCAGGTATCAACTGCGAATAAGGAATAAGGAACAAATCCAAATTTTCCTTATTCCTTATTCGATTTTCAACATTATAGTACTTTGCCACGCGGTGTAACAGAACATTTGCGTATGTCCTAATCATCATCATTTTTACTTCTAAGCATGATGGTATAGGTTTTGAAATCCAGCAAGTATCAACTGCGAATAAGGAATAAGGAACAGATCCAAATTTTCCTTAATCCTTATTCGATTTTCAACTTCATAGTACTTTGCCACGCTGTGTAACAGAACATTTGCGTATGTCCTAATCATCATCATTTTTACTTCTAAGCATGATGGTATAGGTTTCGAAATCCAGCAGGTATCAACTGCGAATAAGGAATAAGGAACAAATCCAAATTTTCCTTATTCCTTATTCGATTTTCAACATCATAGTACTTTGCCACGCGGTGTAACAGAACATTTGCGTATGTCCTAATCATCATCATTTTTACTTCTAAGCATGATGGTATAGGTTTCGAAATCCAGCAGGCATCAACTGCGAATAAGGAATAAGGAACAAATCCAAATTTTCCTTATTCCTTATTCGATTTTCAACTTCATAGTACTTTGCCACGCGGCATAACAGAACATTTGCGTATGTACTAATCATCAATATTTTTACTTCTAAGCATGATGGTATAGGTATCGAAATCCAGCAGGTATCAACTGCGAATAAGGAATAAGGAACAAATCCAAATTTTCCTTATTCCTTATTCGATTTTCAACTTCATAGTACTTTGTCACGCGGTGTAACAGAACATTTGCGTATGTTCTAATTATCATCATTTTTATTTCTAAGCATGATGGTATAGGTTTCGAATTCCAGCAGGTATCAAATGCGAATAAGGAATAAGGAACAAATCCAAATTTTCCTTATTCCTTATTCGATTTTCAACATCACAGTACTTTGCCACGCGGTGTAACAGAACATTTGCGTATGTCCTAATCATCATCATTTTTACTTCTAAGCATGATAGTATAGGTTTCGAAATCCAGCAAGTATCAACTGCGAATAAGGAATAAGGAACAAATCCAAATTTTGCTTATTCCTTATTCGATTTTCAACTTCATAGTACTTTGCCACGCTGTGTAACAGAACAATTGCGTATGTCCTAATCATCATCATTTTTACTTCTAAGCATGACTGTTTAGGTTTCGAATTCCAGCAGGTATCAACTGCGAATAAGAAATAAGGAACAAATCCAAATTTTCCTTATTCCTTATTCCATTTTCAACTTCATAGTACTTTGCCAGGCTGTGTAACAGAACATTTGCGTATGTCCTAATTATCATCATTTTTACTTCTAAGCATGATGGTATAGGTTTCGAAATCCAGCAAGTATCAACTGCGAATAAGGAATAAGGAACAAATCCAAATTTTCATTATTCCTTATTCGATTTTCAACTTCATAGTACTTTGCCACGCGGTGTAACAGAACATTTGCGTATGTCCTAATCATCATCATTTTTACTTCTAAGCATGATGGTATAGGTTTCGAAATCCAGCAAGTATCAACTGCGAATAAGGAATAAGGAACAAATCCAAATTTTCCTTATTCCTTATTCGATTTTCAACTTCAAAGTACTTTGCCACGCGGTGTAACAGAACATTTGCGTATGTCCTAATCATCATCATTTTTACTTCTAAGCAGAATTGTATAGGTTTCGAAATCCAGCAGGTATCAACTGCGAATAAGGAATAAGGAACAAATCCAAATTTTCCTTATTCCTTATTCCATTTTCAACTTCATAGCACTTTGCCAGGCTGTGTAACAGAACATTTGCGTATGTCCTAATCATCATCATTTTTACTTCTAAGCATGATTGTATAGGTTTCGAAATCCAGCAAGTATCAACTGCGAATAAGGAATAAGGAACAAATCCAAATTTTCCTTATTCCTTATTCGATTTTCAACTTCATAGTACTTTGCCACGCGGTGTAATAGAACATTTGCGTATGTCCTAATCATCATCATTTTTACTTCTAAGCATGATGGTATAGGTTTCGAAATCCAGCAGGTATCAACTGCGAATAAGGAATAAGGAACAAATCCAAATTTTCCTTATTCCCTATTCGATTTTCAACATCATAGTACTTTGCCACGTGGTGTAACAGAACATTTGCGTATGTCCTAATCATCATCATTTTTACTTCTAAGCATGATGGTATAGGTTTCGAAATCCAGCAGGCATCAACTGCGAATAAGGAATAAGGAACAAATCCAAATTTTCCTTATTCCTTATTCGATTTTCAACTTCATAGTACTTTGCCACGCGGCGTAACAGAACATTTGCGTATGTACTAATCATCAATATTTTTACTTCTATGCATGATGGTATAGGTTTCGAAATCCAGCAGGTATCAACTGCGAATAAGGAATAAGGAACAAATCCAAATTTTTCTTATTCCTTATTCGATTTTCAACTTCATAGTACTTTGCCACGCGGTGTAACAGAACATTTGCGTATATCATAATCATCATCATTTTTACGTCTAAGCATAATGGTATAGGTTTCGAAATCCAGCTGTTATCAACTGCGAATAAGGAATAAGGAACAAATCCAATTTTTTCTTATTCCTTATTCGATTTTCAACTTCATAGTACTTTGCCACGCGGTGTAACAGAAAATTTGCGTATCTCCTTATTTTCATCATTTTTACTTCTAAGCATAATGGTATAGCTTTCGAAATCCAGCAAGTAGCAATTGCGAATAAGGAACAAATCCAAATTTTCCTTATTCCTTATTCGATTTTGAACTTCATAGTACTTTGCGACGCGGTGTAACAAAACATTTGCGTATAGTGGAATCATCATCAATTTTACTTCGAAGCATAATGGTATAGGTTCCGAAATCTAGCAAGTATCAATTGCGAATAAGAAATAAATCAAAATTTTCCATATTCTTTATTCGATTTTCAGCTTCATAGATCTTTGCCGGGCCACTACGGGACGGATGGTCATCAACTCTAGAGAGTCTCCGTTACTCTTGCCGTTAAGCCGCGATGTGGTCTAATGCAGTATGTGTCCACTGTCCTGTCGCCGGGCTACCACGGGACTCCGTTACTCCCGCCGCTTAGCGCGGTGCTTAAGCCACAGTAACGAGCCATCAGGCGGGGTCGCAGACTCTCAGCGCCCGCCGGCCATAAAGAGATTCGCCCGATACAAGGAAGTGGCGTAAAATCATTCGTGGACGACCTAGCTTTCGGTCGGGGTGTCGTACTTAGTAGAGAAGATATCACACTGCGATCTATTGAGACTAAGCCTTTCGACTGGCGGTCTGTACGGGCACGTACCTACCAGGTGGTGTTGTCTCGCCGTTGTCCTCGAATTCAGTCCATTTAGCAAAATACTTTGTCAAAACGCAGGAAAAAAATTGTAATATTTTTTTATTTCATTTTTAGGTTATATTCGGTATTTATTTTTTTCCTCACATCTTTCCATTATTATTTCTCGCTATTTCCGGTGATTATCTTTTTCACCATGTAAGCCACGGCGTCTGTAGCCATCATCGAAAGCGAGTCTCCGCTACTACCGCAGCATAGCCGCAGTTTGGTGTATATGAGATTATGTCGACTGTCGTGTCGCCGGGCCACTGCGGCGCGGATGGTTATCGCCTTTAGAGTGTCTCCTTTACTCCCGCCGCTCTGCCGCAGTGTGGTCTAATGCAGTATATGTCTACTGCCCTGTCACCGGGCGACTGCGGGACGGATGGTCATCACCTATAGCGAGTCACCGCAACGCCCGCCGCTTAGCCGCAGTGTGGTCTATTGCAATATGTTTCCACTGTCTTGTCGCTGGTCTACAGCGGGACGGATGATCATCACCTATAGCTCCCGCCGTTTGGGCGCAGTGATGTCTGATGCAGTATGTGTCCATAGCCCTGTCGCCGGGCCACTGCGGGACGGATGGTCATCGCCTCTAGAGAGTCTACCTTTGCTCTAGCCGTTTAGCCGAGGTGTGTTCTAATGCAATATGTGTCCACTGTCTTGTCACCGGGCCAGAGCGGGACGGATGATCATCACCTATAGCGAGTCTCCGCAACACCCGAAGTTTGTCCGCAGTTTGGTCTAAAGGAGTACATGTCCGTTTCTCTGTCGCCGGGCCACTGCGGCACGGATGGTCATCACATAAAGAGTGTCTCCGTTACTCTCGCAGCTTAGCCGCGTAGTGGGCTAATGCAGTATGTGTCCACTGCCCTTTCTCCCGGCCTGCGTCACGGATGATCATCTCCGCTACTCCAGCCGCGTGTGTAGTCTATTGCAGTATGTGCCCACTGTCTTGTTGCTGGGCTACAGCTAGGCGAATGATCATCACCCATAGTAAGTCTCCGTTACTCCCGCCGATTAGTCGCGGTGTGTTGTAATGCAGTATGTGTCCAATGTCCTTTCTCCGGGCCACTGCGGCACGGATGATCATCACCTAAAGAGAGTCTCCGCTACACCCGCCGCATAGCCGCAGTGTGGTCTATTGCAGTATGTGTCCACTGTCTTGTCGCCGGGCTACAGCGGGACGGATGATCATCACCTATAGCGATTCTCCGCTACTCCCGCAGCCTATCCGCAGTTTGGTCTAAAGGAGTACATGTCCATTGCCTTGTCGACGGTCCACTGCGGGACGGATGGTCAGCACCTAAAGAGAGTCTCCGTTACTCCCGCCGCTTAGCCGCGTTGTGGTCTAATTTAGTATGTGTACACTGCCCTTTCTCCGGGCCACTGCGGCACGGATGATCATCACCTTAAGAGAGTCATTGCTACACCCACCGCTTAGCCGCAGTGTGGTCTATTGCAGTATGTGTCCAATGTCTTGTCGCCGGGCTACAGCGTGACGGATGATCATCACCTATAGCGAGTCTCCGCAACACCCGGGGTCTAGCGCAGTTTGGTCTAAAGGAGTACATGTCAATTTTTCCGTCGCCGGGGCACTGCGGCACGAATGGACATCACATCAAGAGTGTCTCCGTTACTCTCGCAGCTTAGCCACGGTGTGGTCTAATGCAGTATGTGTCCACAGCTCTTTTTCCGGGCCTGCGTCACGGATGATCATCTCCGATACGCCCGCTGCTTAGCCGAAGTGTGGTCTATTGCAATATGTGTCTACCGTCTTGTTGCCGGGCTACAGCGGGACGGATGGTCATCACCTAAGCGAGTCTCTGTTACTCCCGCCGCTTTGCCGCGGTGTGGTCTAATGCAGTATTTGTCCACTGCCCTTTCTCCGGCCACTGCGGCACGGATGATCATCACCTCAAGAGAGCCTCCGCTACACCGCCGCTTAGCCGCAGCATGGTCTTTTGCAGTATATGTCCACTGTCTTGTCGCCGAGCTACAGCGGGACGGATGATCATCACCTAAAGCGATTCTCCGATACTCCCGCAGCCTATCCGCAGTTTGGTCTAAAGTAGTACATGTCCATTGCCCTGTCGCCGGGCCACTGCGGGAAGGATGGTTATCACCTAAAGAGTCTCCGTTACTCCCGCCGCTTAGCCGCGTTGTGGTCTAATGCAGTATGTGTCCACTGCCCTTTCTCCGGGCCACTTCGGCACGGATGATCATCACCTTAAGGGAGTCTCCGCTTAGTCGCAGCTTAGCCACGCTGTGGTCTAATGTAGTATGTGTGCACTGGCTTGTCACCGGGCTACAGCGTGACGGGTGATCATCACCTATAGCGATTCTCCGCTACTCCCGCAGCCTATCCGCAGTTTGGTCCAACGGATTACATGTCCACTGCCCTTTCTCCGGGCTACTGCGGCACGGATGGTCATCACCTATAGAGAGTCTCAGTTACTTCTACCGTTTTGGCGCAGTGTGGTCTAATGCAGTATGTGTCCTTTGCCTGTCGCCGGGCCACTGCGGGACGGATGGTCATCACCTCTAGAGAGTCTCCGTTGCTCCCGCCGTTTAGCCGCGGTGTGGTCAAATGCAGTATGTGTCCACTGTCCTGTCGCTGGGCTACCGCGGGACGGATGGTCATCACCAGTCTCCGCTACCCTCGCAGCCTATCCGCAGTTTGGTCTAAAGAAGTACATGTCCATTTCCCTGTCGCCAGGCCACTGCGGAGAGTAGCGGAGACTCGCTATAGGTGATGACCATCCGTCCCGCTGATGAGTCTCCATTTCTCCCGCCGCATAGCCGCGGTGTGTTCTAATGCAGTATGTGTACACTGCCTTTTCTCCAGGCCCCTGCGGCACGAATGATCATCACCTTAAGTGAGTCTCCGCTACACCCACCGCTTAGCCGCAGTGTGGTCTATTGCAATATGAGTCCACTATCTGGTCGCCGGGCTACAGCGGGACGGATGATCATCACCTATAGCGAGTCTCCGCAGTCTATCCGCAGTTTGGTCTAAAGGAGTGCATGTCCATTTCTGTGTCGCCGAGCCACTGCGGCATGGATGGTCATCACATAAAGAGTGTCTCCGTTACTCTCGCAGCTTAGCCACGGTGTGGTCTAATGCAGTATGTGTCCACTGCTCTTTCTCCGGACCTGCGTCACGGATGATCATCTCTGCTTCTCCAGCCGCTTAGCCACAGTGTAGTCTATTGCAGTATGTGTCCACTGTCTTGTCGCTGGGCTTCAGCGGGACGGATGAACATCACCTAAAGCGAGTCTCCGCAACCCCCGTAGTCTATCCGCAGTTTGTTAAAAAGGAGTACATGTCCATTCCTCCGTCGCCAGGCCACTGCGGCACGGATGGTCAACACATAAAGAGTGTCTCCGTTACTCTCGAAGCTTAGCCACGCTGTGGTCTAATGCAGTATGTGTCCACTGCTCTATCTCCGGACCTGCGTCACGGATGATCATCTCCGCTACTCCAGCCGCTTAGCCTCGGTATGGTATAATGCAGTTTGTGTACACTGCCCTTTCTCCGGGCCACTACGGAACGGATGATCATCACCTTAAGGGAGTCTCCGCTACACCCACCACTTAGCCGCAGTGTGGTCTATTGCAGTATGTGTCCACTATCTTGTCGTCAGGCTTCAGCGGGACGGATGATCATCACCTATAGCGAGTCCCCGATACTCCCGCAGCCTATCCGCAGTTTGGTCTAAAGGAGTACATGTCCATTGCTCTGTCGCCGGGCCACTACCGGAAGGATGGTCATCACCTAAAGAGTCTCCGTTACTCACGCCGCTTAGCCGCGGTGTGGTCTAACGCAGTATGTGTCCGCTGCCCTTTCTCCGGGCCAATGCTGTAAGGATGATCACCACCTTAAAAGTGTCTCCGCTACTCCTGCCGCTAAGCCGCAGCGGGGTCTATTGCAGTATGTGTGCAATGTCTTGTCGCCGGGCTACAGCGTGACGGGTGATCATCACCATTAGCGATTCGCCGCTACTCCGCAGCCTATCTGCAGTTTGGTCCAAAGGAGTACATGTCCAATGCCCTTTCTCCGGGCCACTGCGGCACGGATGGTCATCCTCTCTTAAGAGAGTCTCAGTTACTCCCGTCGTTTTGGCGCAGTGTGGTCTTATGCAGTATGTGTTCATTGCCCTGTCGCCGGGCCACTGCGGGACGGATGGTCATTACCTCTAGAGAGTCTCCGTTGCTCCCGCCGTTTAGCCGCGGTGTGGTCTAATGCAGTATGTGTCCACTGCCCTGTCGACGGGCTACCGCGGGACGGATGGTCATCACCTACATGGTGTATAGCGAGTCTCCGCTACGCCCGCCGCTTAGAGAATCGCTAAAGGTGATGATCACCCGTCACGCTGTAGCCCGGCGACAAGACAGTGGACACATACTGCAATAGACTACGCTGCGGCTTAGCGGCAGGAGTAGCGGGGACACTTTTATGGTGATGACCATACGTCCCGCGGTAGCCCGGCGACAGGGCAATGAACGCATACTGCATAAGACAACACTGCGCCAAAACGGCGGCAGTAACTGAGACTCTCTTAAAAGAGGATAGCAATCCGTGCCGCAGTGGCCCGGAGAAAGGGCAGTGGACATGTACTCCTTTGGACCATACTGCGGATAGGCTGCGGGAGTAGCGGAGAATCGCTAAAGGTGATAAGCATCCATCACGCTGTAGACCGGCGACAAGACAGTGGAAAGATATTGCAATAGACCACACTGCGGCTAAGCGGCGGGCGTTGCGGAGACTCGCTATAGGTGATGACCATCCGTCCCGCGGTAGCCCGGCAACAGGACAGTGGACACATACTGCATTAGACCACACCGCGGCTAAACGACAGGAGCAACGGAGACTCTCTATAGGTGATGACCATCCGTTCCGCAGTGGCCCGGAGAAAGGGCAGTGGACATGTACTCCTTTGGACCAAACTGCGGATATGCTGCGGGAGTAGCGGAGAATCGGTATAGCATCCGTCACGCTGTAGCCCGGCGACAAGACAGTGCACACATACTGCAATAGACCGAGCTGCGGCTAAGAGGCAGGAGTAGCGGAGACTCTCTTAAGGTGATGATCATCCGTGCCGGAGTGGCCCAGAGAAAGGGCATTGGACATGTACTCCTTCGGACCATACTGCAGATAGGCTGCGGAGTAGCGGAGAATCGCTAAAGGTGATGATCACCCGTCACGCTGTAGCCCGGCGATAAGACAGTGGACACATACTGCAATAGACCAGTCCGCCCTTTGCTCCCGCCGTTTAGCCGCGGTGTGGTCTAATGCAGTATGTGTACACTGTCCTGTCGCCGGGCTACCGCGGGATGGATGGTCATCACCTACATGGTGTATAGCGAGTCTCCGCTACACCCGCCGCTTAGCCGCAGCGTGGTCTATTGCAATTTGTGTCCACTGTCTTGTCGCCGGGCTACAGCGGGACGGATGATCATCACCTATAGCGATTCTCCACTACTCCCGCAGCCTATCTGCAGTTTGGTCCAAAGGAGTACATGTCCAATGCCCTATCTCCGGGCCACTGCGACACGGATGGTCATCACCTATAGAAAGTCTCAGTTACTACCGCCGTTTTGGGCGCAGTGTGGTCTAATGCTGTATGTGTCCATTGCCCTCTCGCCGGGTCACTGCGGGACGGATGGTCATCACCTCTAGGAATCTCCGTTGCTCCCGCCGTTTAGCCGCGGTGTGGTCTAAAGCAGTATGTGTCCACTGTCCTGTCGCCGGACTACCGCGGAACGGATGATCATCACTTATAGCGAGTCTCCGCTATGCCCGCCGCTTGGCCGCAGTGTGGTCTACATGTATTTCAATATGTGTCCATTGTGTTGTCACCGGGCTACAGCGGGACGGATGATCATCGCCTATAGCGAGTCCCCGATACTCCCGCAGCCTAAACGCACTTTGGTCTAAAGGAGTATATGTCCAATGCCCTGTCGCCGGGAAGGATGGTCATCACCTAAAGTGTCTCCGTTACTTCCGCCGCTTAGCCGCAGTGTGGTCTTTCTCCGGGTCGCTTCGGCACGGATGATCATCACCTTATGAGAGTTTGCCCCCGCCTATAGGGGCTTGAAGAAATATATGGGCTGCATGATGCTTCCACGCAGAGCTGAATCCGGCCCGCACACTAGTACTGGTAAACCGCTTAGAGGATATAAGCCTGTCCAGGAACTGCGGCGCGAGGTGGACCGCCCATGCTAATAAACCCTTTTGGTTTCATTGGGCGACAGGGTTTGAGATGTCATTTCATCTCAATGTCGGGTAAAAGTCCCACAAAATTGGAAGCAACGTCTCCAAAATGACCTTTACAGTGTTGACGGGGACGTTAAACCCCAAATCAAACAAACAAAACCTTATGAGAGTCTCCGCTATTCCTGCCTCTTAGCCGCAGCATAGTCTATTGCAGTGTGTGTGCACTGTCTTGTCGCCGGGCTACAGCGTGACGGATGCTCATTCTCCGCTACAACCGCAGCCTATCCGCAGTTTGGTCCAAAGGAGTACATGTCCACTGCCCTTTCTCCTGGCCACTGCGGGACGCATGGTCATCACCTATTGAGAGTCTCCATTGCTCCTGCCGTTTAGCCGCGGTGTGGTCTAATGCAGTATGTGTCCACTGTCCTGTCGCCGGGCTACCGCGGGACGGATGGTCATCACCTATAGCGAGTCTCCGCTACGCCCGCCGCTTAGCCGCAGTCTGGTCTATTGCAATATGTGTCCACTGTCTTGTCGCTGGGCTACAGCGGGACGGATGATCATCACCTATAGCGAGTCTCCGCAACCCCCGCAGTCTATCCGAAGTTTGGTCTAAAGGAGTACATGTCCATTGCCCTGTCGCCGGGCCACTGCGGGAAGGATGGTCATTACAAATAGAGAGTCTCAGTTACTACCGCCGCTTAGCCGCGGTGTGGTCTAATGCAGTATGTTACACTGCCTTTTCTCCGGGCCACTGCGGAACGGATGATCATCACCTTAATAGAGTCTCCGCTACACCCATCGCTTAGCCGCAGTGTGGTCTATTGCAGTATGTGTCCACTGTCTTGTCGCTGGGCTACAGCGGAACGGATGATCATCACCTATAGCGAGTCTTCGCAACCCCCGCAGTCTATCCGCAGTTTTGTCTAAAGGAGTACATGTCCATTTCTCCGTCACCGGACCACTGCGGCACGGATGGTCATCACATAAAGAGTGTCTCCGTTACTCTCGCAGCTTAACCACGGTGTGGTCTAATGCCGTTTGTGCCCACTGCTCTTTCTCCGGACCTGCGTCACGGATGATCATCTCCGCTACTCCAGCCGCTTAGCTACAGTGTAGTCTATTGCAGTATGTGTCCACTGTCTGGTCGTTGGGCTACATCGGGACGGATGATCATCACCTATAGCGAGTCTCCGCTACTCCCGCCGCTTATCCGCGGTGTGATCTAATGCAGTATGTGTCCACTGTCCTTTCTCCGGGCCACTGCGGCACGGATGATCATCACCTCAAGAGAGTCTCCGCTACACCCGCCGCTTAGCCGCAGTGTGGTCTATTGCAGTATGTGTCCACTGTCTTGTCGCCGGGCTACAGCGGGACGGATGATCATCACCTATAGCGATTCTCCGCTACTCGCGAAGCCTATCCGCAGTTTGGTCTAAAGGAGTACATGTCCATTGCCCTGTCGCCAGGTCAATGCGGGACGGATGGTCATCACCTAAAGAGAGTCTCCGTTACTCCCGCAGCTAAGCCGCGGTGTGGTCTAATTCAGTATGTGTCCACTGCCCTTTCTCCGGGCCACTGCGGCACGGATGATCATCATCTAAAGAGAGTCTCCGCTACACCCGCCGCTTAGCCGCAGTGTCGTCTATTACAGTATGTGTCCACTGTCATGTCGCCGGGCTACAGCGGGACGGATGATCATCACCTATAGCGAGTCTCCGCTACTCCCGCAGCCTATCCGCAGTTTGGTCTAAAGGAGTACATGTCCATTGCCCTGTCGCCGTGCCGCTGCGGCACGGATGGTCATCACCTAAAGAGTCTACGTTACTCCCGCCGCTTAGCCGCGGATAGGCTGCGGGAGTAGCGGAGAATCGTTTTAGGTGATGATCATCCGTCCCGCTGTAGCCTGGCGATAAGACAATGGACACATACTGCAATAGACCACACTGCGGCTAAGAGGCGGGTGTAGCGGAGACTCTCTTGAGGCGATGATCATACGTACCGCAGTGGCCCGGAGAAAGGGCAGTGGATACATACTGCATTAGACCACACCGCAGCTAAGCGGCGGGAGTAACGGAGACTCTTTTTAGGTGATAACCATCCGTCCTGCAGTGGACCGGCGACAGGGCAATGGACATGTACTACTTTAGCGAGTATCCGCTACTCCCGCAGCCTATCCGTAGTTTGGTCTAAAGGAGTACATGTCCATTGCCCTGTCGCCGGGCCACTGCGGGACGGATGGTCATCACCTAAAGAGAGTCTCCGTTACTCCCGCCGCTTAGCCGCAGTGTGGTCTAATGCAGTATGTGTCAACTGCCCTTTCTCTGGGCCACTTCGGCACGGATGATCATCACCTTAAGAGAGTCTCCGCTACTCCTGTCGCTCTCTTTAGGTGATGATCATCCGTGCCGTAGTGGCCCGGAGAAAGGGCAGTGGACACATACTGCATTTAAAAGCCCCTGTGGTGCAGTGGTTATGCTACTCGCCTTGTAAAGCAGGGATCGCAGGATCGATCCCGGGCTTCTCCAGACTTTCGGATGAGTCTTTAAACCGAGGTCCCGTCTCCGTATGACCTTAGCTGTTGGTGGGATGTAAAACAAAAACTCACTCACTCACTCATACTGCATTAGACCACACAGCGGCTAAGCGGCGGGAGTAACGGAGACTCGCTTTAGGTGATGATCATCCGTCCCGCTGTAGCCCAGCGACAAGACAGTAGACATATATTGCAATAGACCACACTGAGGCTAAGCGGCGGGCGTAGCGGAGATGATCATCCGTGACGCAGGCCCGGAGAAAGAGCTGTGGACACATACTACATTAGACTACACTGTGGCTAAGCTGCGAGAGTAACGGAGACACTCTTTATGTGATGACCATCCGTGACGTAGTGGCCCGGCGACGGAGAAATGGACATGTACTACTATAGACCAAACTGCGGCTAAGCGGCGGGTGTAGCGGAGACTCTCTTTAGGTGATGACCATCCGTGTCGCAGTGGCCCGGAGAAAGGGCAGTGAACATCTCAATGTCGGATAAAAGTCCCACAAAATTGGAAGCAACGTCTCCAAAATGACCTTTACAGTGTTGACGGGGACGTTAAACCTCAAATCAAACAAACAAACACCGCGTCTAATCGGCGGGAGTAACGGAGACTCTCTTTATGTGATGACCCGCAGTGGCGAGGCGACTGGGCAATGGACATGTACTCTTTTAGAACCAAACTGCGGATAGGCTGCGGGAGTAGCGGAGACTCTCTATAGGTGATGATCATCCGTCCTGCTGTAGCCCAGCGACAAGACAGTGGGCACATACTGCAATAGACTACACTGTGGCTAAGCGGCTGGAGTAGCGGAGATGATCGTCCGTTACGCAGGCCGGGAGAAAGGGCAGTGGCCACATACTGCATTAGACCACACCGCGGCTAAGTTGCGAGAGTAATGGAGACACTCTTTATGTGATGACCATCCGTGCCGCAGTGCCCCGGCGAGAGAGAAACGGACATGCACCCCTTTAGACCAAACTGCGGATAGACTGCGGGGGTTGCGGAGACTCGCTATAGGTGATGATCATCCGTCCCGCTGTGGCCCGGCGACAAGACACTGGACACATACTGCAATAGACCAAACTGCGGCTAAGCGGCGGGTGTAGCGGAGACTCTCTTTAGGTGATTATCATCCGTGCTACAGTGGCCCGGAGAAAGGGCAGTGTACACATACTGCATTAGACCACACCGCGGCTAAGCGGCGGGAGTAACGGATACTCTCTTTAGGTGATGACCATCCGTGCCGCACTGGCCGTCGACAAGGAAATGTACATGTTCTCCTTAAGACCAAACTGCGGATAGGCTGCGGCGGTAGCGGAGACTCCCTATAGGTGATGATCATCCGTCCCGGTGTAACCCGGCGACAAGACAGTGGACACATATTGCAAAAGATCACACTGCGACTAAGCGGCGCGTAGCGGAGACTCGCTATACGTGATGTCCATCCGTCCCGCGGTATCCCGGCGACAGGATAGTGGACACATACTGCATTAGAACACACCGCGGCTAAACGGCGGGAGCAACGGAGACTCTCTAGAGGCGATGACCATCCGCCCCGCAGTGGCCCGGCGACAGGGCAATGGACACATTCTGCATTAGACCACACTGCGCCCAAACGGCGGGAGTAACTGAGACCCTCTATAGGTGATGACCATCCGTCCCGCAGTGGCCCGGCGTCAGGGCAGTAGACACATACTGCATTTGACCACACTGCGGCTAAACGGCGGGAGTAAAGGAGACTCTTTGGTTGATGTCCATCCGTGCCGCAGTGGCCGGGCAACACGACAGTCGACATAAACCCATATTTTTTTTTTTTTTGGTTTGGGTTTTACGGCCCTTTCAAGATTATTTCACTCATATCGAGCCGATCGTTAATCAGAGGTGGGCGAAAACCGGAGTACCCGGAGAAAAACCACCTGACCTTCCGTTGCAGAACTTGGCGTCTCACACGTGGCCCGAGCGAGGCTCGAACCTACGGCGGTGAGAGACCTAATGACTAAGAGTCAGCGCTCTTATCCACTAGGCCACGGAGGCCCGTTACATAAACCCATATACTCTAAACTGCGGCTACTCTGCAGTAGTAGCGGAGACTCGCTTTTGATGATGGCTACAGACGCCGTGGCCCACAGGGTGAAAAAGATAATCACCGGAAATGGCGAGAAATAATAATGGAAAAAAGTGAGGAAAAAATAAATACCGAATATAACCTAAAAATGAAAAAAAAAATATTACAATTTTTTCCTGCGTTTTGACAAAGTATTTTGCTAAATGTCTATAGACTGAATTGGAGGACAACGGCGAGACAACGCCACCTGGTAGGTACGTGCCCGTCTTATGCGGACAAACAGCCAGTCGAAAGGCTTAGTCTCGATAGATCGCAGTGCTGTGGCTTATCTACTAAGTACGACACCCCGACCAAAAGCTAGGTCGTCTACGAATGATTTTACACCGCTTCCTTGTATCGGGCGAATCTCTTTATGGCCGGCGGGCGCTGTGAGTCCGCGACCACGCCTGATGGCCCGTTCCTGTGGCTTAACCACCGCGCTAAGCGGCGGGAGTAACGGAGACTCTCTATAGGTGATGACCATCCGTCCCGCGGTAGCCCGGCGACAGGACAGTGGACACATACTGCATTAGACCACGCCGCGGCTTAACGGCGAGAGTAACGGAGACTCTCTAGAGTTGATGACCATCCGTCCCGTAGTGGCCCGGCAAAGATCTATGAAGCTGAAAATCGAATAAGGAATAAGGTTAATTTTGATTTATTCCTTATTCGCCATTGATACTTGCTAGTTCTCGGAACCTATACCATTATGCTTTGAAGTAAAATTCATGATAATTCCACTATACGCAAATGTTTTGTAACACCGCGTGGCAAAGTACTATGATGTTGAAAATCGAATAAGGAAAATTTGGATTTGTTCCTTATTCCTTATTCGCAGTTGATACCTGCTGGATTTCGAAACCTATACCATCATGCTTAGAAGTAAAAATGATGATGATTAGGACATACGCAAATGTTCTGTTACACCGCGTGGCAAAGTACTATGATGTTGAAAATCGAATAAGGAATAAGGAAAATTTGGATTTGTTCCTTATTCCTTATTTGCAGTTGATACTTGCTGGATTTCGAAACCTATACCATCATGCTTAGAAGTAAAAATGATGATGATTAGGACATACGCAAATGTTCTGTTACACCGCCTGGCAATGATCTATGAAGTTGAAAATCGAATAAGGAATAAGAAAATTTGGATTTGTTCCTTATTCCTTATTCGCAGTTGATACCTGCTGGAATTCGAAACCTATACCATCATGCTTAGAAGTAAAAATGATGATGATAAGGACATACGCAAATGTTCTGTTACACAGCGTGGCAAAGTACTATGAAGTTGAAAATCGAATAAGGAATAAGGAAAATTTGGATTTGTTCCTTATTCCTTATTCGCAGTTGATACTTGCTGGATTTCGAAACCTATACCATCATGCTTAGAAGTAAAAATGATGATGATAAGGACATTCGCAAATGTTCTGTTACACAGCGTGGCAAAGGACTATGAAGTTGAAAATCGAATAAGGAATAAGGAAAATTTGGATTTGTTCCTTATTCCTTATTCGCAGTTGATACCTGCTTGATTTCGAAACCTATACCATCATGCTTAGAAGTAATAATGATGATGATTAGGACATACGCAAATGTTCTGTTACACCGCGTGGCAAAGTACTATGATGTTGAAAATCGAATAAGGAATAAGGAAAATTTGGATTCGTTCCTTATTCCTTATTCGCAGTTGATATCTGCTGGATTTCGAAACCTTTACCATCATGCTTAGAAGTAAAATTGATGATGATTAGGACATACACAAATGTTCTGTTACACGGCGTGGCAAAGTACTATGATGTTGAAAATCGAATAAGGAATAAGGAAAATTTGGATGTGATCCTTATTCCTTATTCGCAGTTGATACCTGCTGGATTTCGAAACCTATACCATCATGCTTAGAAGTAGAAATGATGATGATTAGGACATACGCAAATGTTATGTTACACCGCGTGGCAAAATACTATGAAGTTGAAAATCGAATAAGGAATAAGGAAAATTTGGATTTGTTCCTTATTCCTTATTCGCAGTTGATACCTGCTGGATTTCGAAACCTATACCATCATGCTTAGAAGTAAAAATGATGATGATTAGGACATACGCAAATGTTCTGTTACACCGCGTGGCAAAGTACTATGAAGTTGAAAATCGAATAAGGAATAAGGAAAATTTCGATTTGTTCCTTATTCCTTATTCGCAGTTGATACCTGATGGAATTTGAAACCTATACCATCATGCTTAGAAGTAAAAATGATGATGATTAGGACATACGCAAATGTTCTGTTACACAGCGTGGCAAAGTACTATGAAGTTGAAAATCGAATAAGGAATAAGGAAAATTTGGATTTGTTCCTTATTCCTTATTCGCAGTTGATACCTGCTTGATTTCGAAACCTATACCATCATGCTTAGAAGTAAAAATGATGATGATTAGGACATACGCAAATGTTCTGTTACACCGCGTGGCAAAGTACTATGAAGTTGAAAATCGAATAAGGAATAAGGAAAATTTGGATTTGTTCCTTATTCCTTATTCGCAGTTGATACCTGCTGGATTTCGAAACCTATACCATCATGCTTAGAAGTAAAAATGATGATGATTAGGACATACGCAAATGTTCTGTTACACCGCGTGGCAAAGTACTATGAAGTTGAAAATCGAATAAGGAATAAGGAAAATTTGGATTTGTTCCTTATTTCTTATTCGCAGTTGATACTTGCAGGATTTCGAAACCTATACCATCATGCTTAGAAGTAAAAATGATGATGATTAGGACATACGCAAATGTTCTGTTATACCGCGTGGCAAAGTACTGTGAAGTTGAAAATCGAATAAGGAATAAGAAAAATTTGGATTTGTTCCTTATTCCTTATTCGCCGTTGATACCTGCTGGATTTCGAAACCTATACCATCATGCTTAGAAGTAAAATGATGATGATTAGGACATACGCAAATGTTCTGTTACACCGCGTGGCAAAGTACTATGAAGTTGAAAATCGAATAAGGAATAAGGAAAATTTGGATTTGTTCCTTATTCCTTATTCGCAGTTGATACTTGCTGGATTTCGAAACCTATACCATCATGCTTAGAAGTAAAAATGATGATGATTAGGACATACGCAAATGTTCTGCTACACCGCGTGGCAAAGTACTATGAAGTTGAAAATCGAATAAGGAATAAGGAAAATTTGGATTTGTTCCTTATTCCTTATTCGCAGTTTATATCTGCTGGATTTTGAAACCTATACCATCATGCTTAGAAGTAAAAATGATAATGATTAGGACATACGCAAATGTTCTGTTACACCGCGTGGCAAAGTACTATGAAGTTGAAAATCGAATAAGGAATAAGGAAAATTTGGATTTGTTCCTTATTCCTTATTCGCAGTTGATACTTGCTGGATTTCGAAACCTATACCATCATGCTTAGAAGTAAAAATGATGATGATTAGGACATACGCTAATGTTCTGTTACACCGCGTGGCAAAGTACTATGAAGTTGAAAATCGAATAAGGAATAAGGAAAATTTGGATTTGTTCCTTATTCCTTATTCACAGTTGATACTTGCTGGATTTCGAAACCTATACCATCATGCTTAGAAGTAAAAATGATGATGATTAGGACATACGCAAATGTTCTGTTACACCGCGTGGCAAAGTACTATGATGTTGAAAATCGAATAAGGAATAAGGAAAATTTGGATTTGTTCCTTATTCCTTATTCGCCGTTGATACCTGCTGGATTTCGAAACCTATACCATCATGCTTAGAAGTAAAAATGATGATGATTAGGACATACGCAAATGTTCTGTTACACCGCGTGGCAAAGTACTATGAAGTTGAAAATCGAATAAGGAATAAGGAAAATTTGGATTTGTTCCTTATTCCTTATTCGCAGTTTATATCTGCTGAATTTTGAAACCTATACCATCATGCTTAGAAGTAAAAATGATAATGATTAGGACATACGCAAATGTTCTGTTACACCGCGTGGCAAAGTACTATGAAGTTGAAAATCGAATAAGGAATAAGGAAAATTTGGATTTGTTCCTTATTCCTTATTCGCAGTTGATACTTGCTGGATTTCGAAACCTATACCATCATGCTTAGAAGTAAAAATGATGCTGATTAGGACATACGCTAATGTTCTGTTACACCGCGTGGCAAAGTACTATGAAGTTGAAAATCGAATACGGAATAAGGAAAATTTGGATTTGTTCCTTATTCCTTATTCACAGTTGATACTTGCTGGATTTCGAAACCTATACCATCATGCTTAGAAGTAAAAATGATGATGATTAGGACATACGCAAATGTTCTGTTACACCGCGTGGCAAAGTACTATGATGTTGAAAATCGAATAAGGAATAAGGAAAATTTGGATTTGTTCCTTATTCCTTATTCGCCGTTGATACCTGCTGGATTTCGAAACCTATACCATCATGCTTAGAAGTAAAAATGATGATGATTAGGACATACGCAAATGTTCTGTTACACCGCGTGGCAAAGTACTATGAAGTTGAAAATTGAATAAGGAATAAGGAAAATTTGGATTTGTTCCTTATTCCTTATTCGCAGTTGATACTTGCTGGATTTCATAACCTATACCATCAGGCTTAGAAGTAAAAATGATGATGATTAGGACATACGCAAATGTTCTGTTACACCGCGTGGCAAAGTACTGTGAAGTTGAAAATCAAATAAGGAATAAGGAAAAGTTGGATTTGTTCCTTATTCCTTATTCGCAGTTGATACCTGCTGGATTTCGAAACCTATACCATCATGCTTAGAAGTAAAAATGATGATGATTAGGACATACGCAAATGTTCTGTTACACCGCGTGGCAAAGTACTATGAAGTTGAAAATCGAATAAGGAATAAGGAAAATTTGGATTTGTTCCTTATTCCTTATTCGCAGTTGATACTTGCTGGATTTCGAAACCTATACCATCATGCTTAGAAGTAAAAATGATGATGATTAGGACGTACGCAAATGTTCTGCTACACCGCGTGGCAAAGTACTATGAAGTTGAAAATCGAATAAGGAATAAGGAAAATTTGGATTTGTTCCTTATTCCTTATTCGCAGTTTATATCTGCTGGATTTTGAAACCTATACCATCATGCTTAGAAGTAAAAATGATAATGATTAGGACATACGCAAATGTTCTGTTACACCGCGTGGCAAAGTACTATGAAGTTGAAAATCGAATAAGGAATAAGGAAAATTTGGATTTGTTCCTTATTCCTTATTCGCAGTTGAGACTTGCTGGATTTCGAAACCTATACCATCATGCTTAGAAGTAAAAATGATGATGATTAGGA
Source organism: Lucinisca nassula (assembly GCA_963580285.1). Taxonomy (NCBI): domain Eukaryota; kingdom Metazoa; phylum Mollusca; class Bivalvia; order Lucinida; family Lucinidae; genus Lucinisca; species Lucinisca nassula. Next base: position 92,336,291 of record OY757022.1, read on the forward strand.
CATACGCAAATGTTCTGTTACACCGCGTGGCAAAGTACTATGATGTTGAAAATCGAATAAGGAATAAGGAAAATTTGGATTTGTTCCTTATTCCTTATTCACAGTTGATACTTGCTGGATTTCGAAACCTATACCATCATGCTTAGAAGTAAAAATGATGATGATTAGGACATACGCAAATGTTCTGTTACACCGCGTGGCAAAGTACTATGATGTTGAAAATCGAATAAGGAATAAGGAAAATTTGGATTTGTTCCTTATTCCTTATTCGCCGTTGATACCTGCTGGATTTCGAAACCTATACCATCATGCTTAGAAGTAAAAATGATGATGATTAGGACATACGCAAATGTTCTGCTACACCGCGTGGCAAAGTACTATGAAGTTGAAAATCGAATAAGGAATAAGGAAAATTTGGATTTGTTCCTTATTCCTTATTCGCAGTTTATATCTGCTGGATTTTGAAACCTATACCATCATGCTTAGAAGTAAAAATGATAATGATTAGGACATACGCAAATGTTCTGTTACACCGCGTGGCAAAGTACCATGAAGTTGAAAATCGAATAAGGAATAAGGAAAATTTGGATTTGTTCCTTATTCCTTATTCGCAGTTGATACTTGCTGGATTTCGAAACCTATACCATCATGCTTAGAAGTAAAAATGATGATGATTAGGACATACGCAAATGTTCTGTTACACCGCGTGGCAAAGTACTATGAAGTTGAAAATCGAATAAGGAATAAGGAAAATTTGGATTTGTTCCTTATTCCTTATTCGCAGTTGATACTTGCTGGATTTCGAAACCTATACCATCATGCTTAGAAGTAAAAATGATGATGATTAGGACATACGCAAATGTTCTGTTACACCGCGTGGCAAAGTACTATGAAGTTGAAAATCGAATAAGGAATAAGGAAAATTTGGATTTGTTCCTTATTCCTTATTCGCAGTTGATACTTGCTTGATTTCGAAACCTATACCATCAGGCTTAGAAGTAAAAATGATGATGATTAGGACATACGCAAATGTTCTGTTACACCGCGTGGCAAAGTACTGTGAAGTTGAAAATCGAATAAGGAATAAGGAAAAGTTGGATTTGTTCCTTATTCCTTATTCGCAGTTGATACCTGCTGGATTTCGAAACCTATACCATCATGCTTAGAAGTAAAAATGATGATGATTAGGACATACGTAAATGTTCTGTTACACCGCGTGGCAAAGTACTGTGAAGTTAAAAATCGAATAAGGAATAAGGAAAATTTGGATTTGTTCCTTATTCCTTATTCGCGGTTGATACCTGCTGGATTTCGAAACCTATACCATCATGCTTAGAAGTAAAAATGATGATGATTAGGACATACGCAAATGTTCTGTTACACCGCGTGGCAAAGTACTATGAAGTTGAAAATCGAATAAGGAATAAGGAAAATTTGGATTTGTTCCTTATTCCTTATTCGCAGTTGATACTTGCTGGATTTCGAAACCTATACCATCATGCTTAGAAGTAAAAATGATGATGATTAGGACATACGCAAATGTTCTGTTACACCGCGTGGCAAAGTACTGTCAAGTTGAAAATCGAATAAGGAATAAGGAAAAGTTGGATTTGTTCCTTATTCCTTATTCGCAGTTGATACCTGCTGGATTTCGAAACCTATACCATCATGCTTAGAAGTAAAAATGATGATGATTAGGACATACGCAAATGTTCTGTTACACCGCGAGGCAAAGTACTATGAAGTTGAAAATCGAATAAGGAATAAGGAAAATTTGGATTTGTTCCTTATTCCTTATTCGCAGTTGATACTTGCTGGATTTCGAAACCTATACCATCATGCTTAGAAGTAAAAATGATGATGATTAGGACATACGCAAATGTTCTGCTACACCGCGTGGCAAAGTACTATGAAGTTGAAAATCGAATAAGGAATAAGAAAAATTTGGATTTGTTCCTTATTCCTTATTCGCAGTTTATATCTGCTGGATTTTGAAACCTATACCATCATGCTTAGAAGTAAAAATGATAATGATTAGGACATACGCAAATGTTCTGTTACACCGCGTGGCAAAGTACTATGAAGTTGAAAATCGAATAAGGAATAAGGAAAATTTGGATTTGTTCCTTATTCCTTATTCGCAGTTGAGACTTGCTGGATTTCGAAACCTATACCATCATGCTTAGAAGTAAAAATGATGATGATTAGGACATACGCAAATGTTCTGTTACACCGCGTGGCAAAGTACTATGATGTTGAAAATCGAATAAGGAATAAGGAAAATTTGGATTTGTTCCTTATTCCTTATTCACAGTTGATACTTGCTGGATTTCGAAACCTATACCATCATGCTTAGAAGTAAAAATGATGATGATTAGGACATACGCAAATGTTCTGTTACACGGCGTGGCAAAGTACTATGATGTTGAAAATCGAATAAGGAATAAGGAAAATTTGGATTTGTTCCTTATTCCTTATTCGCCGTTGATACCTGCTGGATTTCGAAACCTATACCATCATGCTTAGAAGTAAAAATGATGATGATTAGGACATACGCAAATGTTCTGTTACACCGCGTGGCAAAGTACTATGAAGTTGAAAATCGAATAAGGAATAAGGAAACTTTGGATTTGTTCCTTATTCCTTATTCGCAGTTGATACTTGCTGGATTTCGAAACTTATACCATCATGCTTAGAAGTAAAAATGATGATGATTAGGACATACGCAAATGTTCTGCTACACCGCTTTGCAAAGTACTATGAAGTTGAAAATCGAATAAGGAATAAGGAAAATTTGGATTTGTTCCTTATTCCTTATTCGCAGTTTATATCTGCTGGATTTTGAAACCTATAACATCATGCTTAGAAGTAAAAATGATAATGATTAGGACATACGCAAATGTTCTGTTACACCGCGTGGCAAAGTACCATGAAGTTGAAAATCGAATAAGGAATAAGGAAAATTTGGATTTGTTCCTTATTCCTTATTCGCAGTTGATACTTGCTGGATTTCGAAACCTATACCATCATGCTTAGAAGTAAAAATGATGATGATTAGGACATACGCAAATGTTCTGTTACACCGCGTGGCAAAGTACTATGAAGTTGAAAATCGAATAAGGAATAAGGAAAATTTGGATTTGTTCCTTATTCCTTATTCGCAGTTGATACTTGCTGGATTTCGAAACCTATACCATCATGCTTAGAAGTAAAAATGATGATGATTAGGACATACGCAAATGTTCTGTTACACCGCGTGGCAAAGTACTATGAAGTTGAAAATCGAATAAGGAATAAGGAAAATTTGGATTTGTTCCTTATTCCTTATTCGCAGTTGATACTTGCTTGATTTCGAAACATATACCATCAGGCTTAGAAGTAAAAATGATGATGATTAGGACATACGCAAATGTTCTGTTACACCGCGTGGCAAAGTACTGTGAAGTTGAAAATCGAATAAGGAATAAGGAAAAGTTGGATTTGTTCCTTATTCCTTATTCGCAGTTGATACCTGCTGGATTTCGAAACCTATACCATCATGCTTAGAAGTAAAAATGATGATGATTAGGACATACGTAAATGTTCTGTTACACCGCGTGGCAAAGTACTGTGAAGTTAAAAATCGAATAAGGAATAAGGAAAATTTGGATTTGTTCCTTATTCCTTATTCGCGGTTGATACCTGCTGGATTTCGAAACCTATACCATCATGCTTAGAAGTAAAAATGATGATGATTAGGACATACGCAAATGTTCTGTTACACCGCGTGGCAAAGTACTATGAAGTTGAAAATCGAATAAGGAATAAGGAAAATTTGGATTTGTTCCTTATTCCTTATTCGCAGTTGATACTTGCTGGATTTCGAAACCTATACCATCAGGCTTAGAAGTAAAAATGATGATGATTAGGACATACGCAAATGTTCTGTTACACCGCGTGGCAAAGTACTGTGAAGTTGAAAATCGAATAAGGAATAAGGAAAAGTTGGATGTGTTCCTTATTCCTTATTCGCAGTTGATACCTGCTGGATTTCGAAACCTATACCATCATGCTTAGAAGTAAAAATGATGATGATTAGGACATACGTAAATGTTCTGTTACACCGCGTGGCAAAGTACTGTGAAGTTGAAAATCGAATAAGGAATACGGAAAATTTGGATTTGTTCCTTATTCCTTATTCGCAGTTGATACCTGCTGGATTTCGAAACCTATACCATCATGCTTAGAAGTAAAAATGATGATGATTAGGACATACGCAAATGTTCTGTTACACCGCGTTGCAAAGAACAATGAAGTTGAAAATCGAATAAGGAATAAGGAAAATTTGGATTTGTTCCTTATTCCTTATTCGCAATTGATACTTGCTGGATTTCGAAACCTATACCATCATGCTTAGAAGTAAAAATGATGATGATTAGGACATACGCAAATGTCCTGTTACACCGCTTGGCAAAGTACTATGAAGTTGAAAATCGAATAAGGAATAAGGAAAATTTGGATTTGTTCCTTATTCCTTATTCGTAGTTTATATCTGCTGCATTTTGAAACCTATACCATCATGCCTAGAAGTAAAAATGATGTTGATTAGGACATACGCAAATGTTCTGTTACACCGCGTGGCAAAGTACTGTGAAGTTGAAAATCGAATAAGGAATAAGGAAAATTTGGATTTGTTCCTTATTCCTTATTCGCCGTTGATACTTGCTGGATTTCGAAACCTATACCATCATGCTTAGAAGTAAAATTGATGATGATTAGGACATACGCAAATGTTCTGTTACACCGCGTGGCAAAGTACTATGAAGTTGAAAATCGAATAAGGAATAAGGAAAATTTGGATTTGTTCCTTATTCCTTATTCGCAGTTTATATCTGCTGGATTTTGAAACCTATACCATCATGCTTAGAAGTAAAAATGATGATGATTAGGACATACGCAAATGTTCTGTTACACCGCGTGGCAAAGTACTGTGAAGTTGAAAATCGAATAAGGAATAAGGAAAATTTGGATTTGTTCCTTATTCCTTATTCGCAGTTGATACCTGCTGGATTTCGAAACCTATACCATCATGCTTAGAAGTAAAAATGATGATGATTAGGACATACGCAAAATTTCTGTTACACCGCGTGGCAAAGTACTATGATGTTGAAAATCGAATAAGGAATAAGGAAAATTTGGATTTGTTCCTTATTCCTTATTTGCAGTTGATACTTGCTGGATTTCGAAACCTATACCATCATGCTTAGAAGTAAAAATGATGATGATTAGGACATACGCAAATGTTCTGTTACACCGCGTGGCAAAGTACTATGAAGTTGAAAATCGAATAAGGAATAAGGAAAATTTGGATTTGTTCCTTATTCCTTATTCGCAGTTGATACTTGCTGGATTTCGAAACCTATACCATCATGCTTAGAAGTAAAAATGATGATGATTAGGACATACGCAAATGTTCTGTTACACCGCGTGGCAAAGTACTGTGAAGTTGAAAATCGAATAAGGAATAAGGAAAATTTGGATTTGTTCCTTATTCCTTATTCGCCGTTGATACCTGCTGGATTTCGAACCTATACCATCATGCTTAGAAGTAAAAATGATGATGATTAGGACATACGCAAATGTTCTGTTACACCGCGTGGCAAAGTACTATGAAGTTGAAAATCGAATAAGGAATAAGGAAAATTTGGATTTGTTCCTTATTCCTTATTCGCAGTTGATACTTGCTGGATTTCGAAACTTATACCATCATGCTTAGAAGTAAAAATGATGATGATTAGGACATACGCAAATGTTCTGCTACACCGCGTGGCAAAGTACTATGAAGTTGAAAATCGAATAAGGAATAAGGAAAATTTGGATTTGTTCCTTATTCCTTATTCGCAGTTGATACCTGCTGGATTTCGAATCCTATACCATCATGCTTAGAAGTAAAAATGATGATGATTAGGACATACGTAAATGTTCTGTTACACCGCGTGGCAAAGTACTGTGAAGTTAAAAATCGAATAAGGAATAAGGAAAATTTGGATTTGTTCCTTATTCCTTATTCGCGGTTGATACCTGCTGGATTTCGAAACCTATACCATCATGCTTAGAAGTAAAAATGATGATGATTAGGACATACGCAAATGTTCTGTTACACCGCGTGGCAAAGTACTATGAAGTTGAAAATCGAATAAGGAAAATTTGGATTTGTTCCTTATTCCTTATTCGCAGTTGATACTTGCTGGATTTCAAAACCTATACCATCATGCTTAGAAGTAAAAATGATGATGATTAGGACATACGCAAATGTCCTGTTACACCGCGTGGCAAGTACTATGAAGTTGAAAATCGAATAAGGAATAAGGAAAATTTGGATTTGTTCCTTATTCCTTATTCGCAGTTTATATCTGCTGGATTTTGAAACCTATACCATCATGCTTAGAAGTAAAAATGATGATGATTAGGACATACGCAAATGTTCTGTTACACCGCGTGGCAAAGTACTGTGAAGTTGAAAATCGAATAAGGAATAAGGAAAATTTGGATTTGTTCCTTATTCCTTATTCGCAGTTGATACTTGCTGGATTTCGAAACCTATACCATCATGCTTAGAAGTAAAAATGATGATGATTAGGACATACGCAAATGTTCTGTTACACCGCGTGGCAAAGTACTATGAAGTTGAAAATCGAATAAGGAATAAGGAAAATTTGGATTTGTTCCTTATTCCTTATTCGCAGTTGATACTTGCTGGATTTCGAAACCTATACCATCATGCTTAGAAGTAAAAATGATGATGATTAGGACATACGCAAATGTTCTGTTACACCGCGTGGCAAAGTACTGTGAAGTTGAAAATCGAATAAGGAATAAGGAAAATTTGGATTTGTTCCTTATTCCTTATTCGCCGTTGATACCTGCTGGATTTCGAAACCTATACCATCATGCTTAGAAGTAAAAATGATGATGATTAGGACATACGCAAATGTTCTGTTACACCGCGTGGCAAAGTACTATGAAGTTGAAAATCGAATAAGGAATAAGGAAAATTTGGATTTGTTCCTTATTCCTTATTCGCAGTTGATACTTGCTGGATTTCGAAACCTATACCATCAGGCTTAGAAGTAAAAATGATGATGATTAGGACATACGCAAATGTTCTGTTACACCGCGTGGCAAAGTACTATGAAGTTGAAAATCGAATAAGGAATAAGGAAAAGTTGGATTTGTTCCTTATTCCTTATTCGCAGTTGATACCTGCTGGATTTCGAAACCTATACCATCATGCTTAGAAGTAAAAATGATGATGATTAGGACATACGTAAATGTTCTGTTACACCGCGTGGCAAAGTACTGTGAAGTTGAAAATCGAATAAGGAATAAGGAAAATTTGGATTTGTTCCTTATTCCTTATTCGCAGTTGATACCTGCTGGATTTCGAAACCTATACCATCATGCTAAGAAGTAAAAATGATGATGATTAGGACATACGCAAATGTTCTGTTACACCGCGTTGCAAAGAACAATGAAGTTGAAAATCGAATAAGGAATAAGGAAAATTTGGATTTGTTCCTTATTCCTTATTCGCAGTTGATACTTGCTGGATTTCGAAACCTATACCATCATGCTTAGAAGTAAAAATGATGATGATTAGGACATACGCACATGTCCTGTTACACCGCTTGGCAAAGTACTATGAAGTTGAAAATCGAATAAGGAATAAGGAAAATTTGGATTTGTTCCTTATTCCTTATTCGCAGTTTATATCTGCTGCATTTTGAAACCTATACCATCATGCCTAGAAGTAAAAATGATGATGATTAGGACATACGCAAATGTTCTGTTACACCGCGTGGCAAAGTACTGTGAAGTTGAAAATCGAATAAGGAATAAGGAAAATTTGGATTTGTTCCTTATTCCTTATTCGCCGTTGATACTTGCTGGATTTCGAAACCTATACCATCATGCTTAGAAGTAAAATTGATGATGATTAGGACATACGCAAATGTTCTGTTACACCGCGTGGCAAAGTACTATGAAGTTGAAAATCGAATAAGGAATAAGGAAAATTTGGATTTGTTCCTTATTCCTTATTCGCAGTTTATATCTGCTGGATTTTGAAACCTATACCATCATGCTTAGAAGTAAAAATGATGATGATTAGGACATACGCAAATGTTCTGTTACACCGCGTGGCAAAGTACTGTGAAGTTGAAAATCGAATAAGGAATAAGGAAAATTTGGATTTGTTCCTTATTCCTTATTCGCAGTTGATACCTGCTGGATTTCGAAACCTATACCATCATGCTTAGAAGTAAAAATGATGATGATTAGGACATACGCAAATGTTCTGTTACACCGCGTGGCAAAGTACTATGAAGTTGAAAATCGAATAAGGAATAAGGAAAATTTGGATTTGTTCCTTATTCCTTATTCGCAGTTTATATCTGCTGGATTTTGAAACCTATACCATCATGCTTAGAACTAAAAATGATGATGATTAGGACATACGCAAATGTTCTGTTACACCGCGTGGCAAAGTACAATGAAGTTGAAAATCGAATATGGAATAAGGAAAATTTGGATTTGTTCCTTATTCCTTATTCGCAGTTGATACTTGCTGGATTTCGAAACCTATACCATCATGCTTAGAAGTAAACATGATGATGATTAGGACATACGCAAATGTTCTGTTACACCGCGTGGCAAAGTACTATGAAGTTGAAAATCGAATAAGGAATAAGGAAAATTTGGATTTGTTCCTTATTCCTTATTCGCAGTTGATACTTGCTGGATTTCGAAACCTATACCATCATGCTTAGAAGTAAAAATGATGATGATTAGGACATACGCAAATGTTCTGTTACACCGCGTGGCAAAGTACTGTGAAGTTGAAAATCGAATAAGGAATAAGGAAAATTTGGATTTGTTCCTTATTCCTTATTCGCCGTTGATACCTGCTGGATTTCGAAACCTATACCATCATGCTTAGAAGTAAAAATGATGATGATTAGGACATACGCAAATGTTCTGTTACACCGCGTTGCAAAGTACTATGAAGTTGAAAATCGAATATGGAATAAGGAAAATTTGGATTTGTTCCTTATTCCTTATTCGCAGTTGATACTTGCTGGATTTCGAAACCTATACCATCATGCTTAGAAGTAAAAATGATGATGATTAGGACATACGCAAATGTTCTGTTACACCGCGTTGCAAAGTACTATGAAGTTGAAAATCGAATAAGGAATAAGGAAAATTTGGATTTGTTCGTTATTCCTTATTCGCAGTTGATACTTGCTGGATTTCGAAACCTATACCATCATGCTTAGAAGTAAAAATGATGATGATTAGGACATACGCAAATGTTCTGTTACACCGCGTGGCACAGTACTATGAAGTTGAAAATCGAATAAGGAATAAGGAACATTTGGATTTGTTCCTTATTCCTTATTCGCAGTTTATATCTGCTGGATTTTGAAACCTATACCATCATGCTTAGAAGTAAAAATGATGATGATTAGGACATACGCAAATGTTCTGTTACACCGCGTGGCAAAGTACCATGAAGTTGAAAATCGAATAAGGAATAAGGAAAATTTGGATTTGTTCCTTATTCCTTATTCGCAGTTGATACTTGCTGGATTTCGAAACCTATACCATCATGCTTAGAAGTAAAAATGATGATGATTAGGACATACGCAAATGTTCTGTTACACCGCGTGGCAAAGTACTATGAAGTTGAAAATCGAATAAGGAATAAGGAAAATTTGGATTTGTTCCTTATTCCTTATTCGCAGTTGATACTTGCTGGATTTCGAAACCTATACCATCATGCTTAGAAGTAAAAATGATGATGATTAGGACATACGCAAATGTTCTGTTACACCGCGTGGCAAAGTACTATGCAGTTGAAAATCGAATAAAGAATAAGGAAAATTTGGATTTGTTCCTTATTCCTTATTCGCAGTTGATACCTGCTGGATTTCGAAACCTATACCATCATGCTTAGAAGTAAAAATGGTGATGATTAGGACATACGCAAATGTTCTGTTACACCGCGTGGCAAAGTACTATGAAGTTGAAAATCGAATAAGGAATAAGGAAAATTTGGATTTGTTCCTTATTCCTTATTCGCAGTTGATACTTGCTGGATTTCGAAACCTATACCATCAGGCTTAGAAGTAAAAATGATGATGATTAGGACATACGCAGATGTTCTGTTACACCGCGTGGCAAAGTACTATGAAGTTGAAAATCGAATAAGGAATAAGGAAAATTTGGATTTGTTCCTTATTCCTTATTCGCAGTTGATACCTGCTGGATTTCGAAACCTATACCATCATGCTTAGAAGTAAAAATGATGATGATTAGGACATACGTAAATGTTCTGTTACACCGCGTGGCAAAGTACTATGAAGTTGAAAATCGAATAAGGAATAAGGAAAATTTGGATTTGTTCCTTATTCCTTATTCGCAGTTGATACTTGCTGGATTTCGAAACCTATACCATCATGCTTAGAAGTAAAAATGATGATGATTAGGACATACGCAAATGTCCTGTTACACCGCGTGGTAAAGTACTATGAAGTTGAAAATCGAATAAGGAATAAGGAAAATTTGGATATGTTCCTTATTCCTTATTCGCAGTTTATATCTGCTGGATTTTGAAACCTATACATTCATGCTTAGAAGTAAAAATGATGATGATTAGGACATACGCAAATGTTCTGTTACACCGCGTGGCAAAGTACTGTGAAGTTGAAAATCGAATAAGGAATAAGGAAAATTTGGATTTGTTCCTTATTCCTTATTCGCAGTTGATACCTGCTGGATTTCGAAACCTATACCATCATGCTTAGAAGTAAAAATGATGATGATTAGGACATACGCAAATGTTCTGTTACACCGCGTGGCAAAGTACTATGAAGTTGAAAATCGAATAAGGAATAAGGAAAATTTGGATTTGTTCCTTATTCCTTATTCGCAGTTGATACCTGCTGGATTTCGAAACCTATACCATCATGCTTAGAAGTAAAAATGATGATGATTAGGACATACGTAAATGTTCTGTTACACCGCGTGGCAAAGTACTGTGAAGTTGAAAATCGAATAAGGAATAAGGAAAATTTGGATTTGTTCCTTATTCCTTATTCGCAGTTTATATCTGCTGGATTTTGAAACCTATACCATCATGCTTAGAAGTAAAAATGATGATGATTAGGACATACGCAAATGTTCTGTTACACCGCGTGGCAAAGTACTGTGAAGTTGAAAATCGAATAAGGAATAAGGAAAATTTGGATTTGTTCCTTATTCCTTATTCGCCGTTGATACCTGCAGGATTTCGAAACCTATACCATCATGCTTAGAAGTAAAAATGATGATGATTAGGACATACGCAAATGTTCTGTTACACCGCATGGCAAAGTACTATGAAGTTGAAAATCGAATAAGGAATAAGGAAAATTTGGATTTGTTCCTTATCTCTTATTCGCAGTTGATACTTGCTGGATTTCGAAACCTATACCATCATGCTTAGAAGTAAAAATGATGATGATTATGACATACGCAAATGTTCTGTTACACCGCGTGGCAAAGTACTATGAAGTTGAAAATCGAATAAGGAATAAGGAAAATTTGGATTTGTTCCTTATTCCTTATTCGCAGTTTATATCTGCTGGATTTTGAAACCTATACCATCATGCTTAGAAGTAAAAATGATGATGATTAGGACATACGCAAATGTTCTGTTACACCGCATGGCAAAGTACTATGAAGTTGAAAATCGAATAAGGAATAAGGAACAATGAATAAGGAATAAGGAACAAGGAATAAGGAATAAGGAATAAGGAACAAGGAATAAGGAATAAGGAATAAGGAACCAACTTAACACTCGTGTGATTTGCAGGTGAAAAAATAGATTTAGAGCATAGAAAACGACATCTAGCCGTGCCCAAAGATGGTCAATGTGGAAAACAAAATAAATAAAACGACATACCAAGATGTTTATGTCCAACGAATTAAATACACAAATAAAGAAGACAGACCACGCACATACACCTCCAAGGTCATAACAAAAGAAAGGATCTGTCCACTGTACAGATCGGAACATCCGGGTTAAGTGTACTGTACGCTCCCAACCTATGAGTATATGGGCCCCGTCAAGCGACTTTGGTACTTATCGCCTATGCGAGCAGCGAAGGTTCAGGCGAGCCTGCGCATCCGCGCAGTCTCGCCAGAACCTTCGCTGCTCGCTCATACAAGCAGTGAATCAAGAGGAACCGTCAGACAGAAAGCCATATCCCTGGCCCCTCTGAATGGCTGGGCATGCGCAGTTAAAATTTGTCATGACGGAATGCTCGAAGACCCAAATTCGCTTGGCGGGGCTCATATAATGGCTTAATAACAAGTCGTCTCATCAGCATCGTTGCTTTTCACTACATCCCCGTTTTTTTATATTTTTTTGAAGAGTGTACGTATCCAGATTCAAAGACGGGTACAGATACATATGCATCAGTCTAGACCCAAATAAGACGATCCCATCACGAAAACACGCCTATATAATTCTGAACCTCTTCAAGCCAACTTTTATAAAGTAAAACTGGGGTTCACATGGGTAAGTAAGTAAGTAAGCAAGTAAGAAAGTAAGTAAGTTCTTTATTTATAGAGGTAACCCAATTGGTTAATACCAGTTGCCTCATTCGAGTCTCATCAAACATCTACCAAATATCAGTTACTGCAAAATGTAGTTTATCAAGATAGCCCATTTTAATAAAAAGAGATTGGTGGTAAGTTATTTTGAAATCCCCTATTTCACATAGGTTCTAAAGTCAAATATTTTAGATTCAAAATAAAGGGATTCGTAAAATTCTGCATTGCAACAGTTTGCAAAAGTCATGGTCTATTTGACTTTTGATGCAAAATTTCTTAAGAAATGAGATCATCCTGAGATTATTACTTTAGTGTTCTACACAATATTCTAACACAGCGCGCCTATATAGGCAAAGGAAAATAACTGTGTTTTATTCTCCAACAAATCACGGCAAGGAAGAGCGTGACGAGTGAAGTCATTAAAAACTGCAAATTTATGATTTCCTTGACGTTAGACGGCGAAACGCCATTTTCTCGCATCGAATGCGTTGGAAAAGGATATAAATGCATGTTTTTCAGTCGATAATTTTAGAGGGATTTCTTGTAACAATGGCGAACAGTTGTGAGATTTTGAAGGAAACAACAGCATTATTGCCGATTTTCAGCCTGTTAGAATCGAAACAGATCAGCTCTAGTTTGTGATTTTTTGAGTAATAAATAACAGTTTGTCGGTCAGTTGTAAGCAGATAAATAACGCGCGCTACTCAACAAATCACAGTTAGAGCTGATCTATTTCTTAATCATACCGTCGAATTGAAATTCAGTAAATATTCAGACTATTTTGGTAATAGCGGTCGAATTGAAAATGCCATGGGAAGCAACTATGGTTGGCAAATCTTACCCCTAGTTGTATTCTGCACATAATCCTCGCGAGAGGGTGCTGCAGGATATATAGATAGATAGATATCGCCCCCGCCCATTGAGGCTTGAAGAAATAGATGGGCTGCATGATGCTTCGACGCAGAGCTGAAACTGACCGCACACGAGTACTGGTAAACCGCTTAGAGGATCTAAGCATGCCCAGGCAAAGCGGTGCGAGTCGGCCCGTCTATGCTTGTAAACCCTATTGGTTTCATTTGGCGACCGGGCTTGAGATGTCATTTCATCCCAATGTCGGGTAAAAGTCCCACAAATTTGGAAGCAACGTCTCGAAAATGACCTGTACAGTGTTGACGGGGACGTTAAACCTCAAATCAAACAAACAAACAAACAAAACCACTAATTGTAAAATTTAAAGAATGAAATTCGTTTGATAGCTTCCACATTAATTATTCGTGTTTTTGTAAATGACATTTAGCATGTTATATTGTTTAATTTAAAGTTAGCATTTTTTTCTTTTCCTGGATAGTTACATATGCACTTTCTTGGTTGTCATGATAACAAGTTAGTCGAAAACTTTCTGAGCTTCTTATTCAAAAAGACATTTAAAAAAAACGTCTATACAAATACATTGTAAAATTATAGCACCTAAAAACGAAAATTGTAGACGAAAAATTGTGATATTTTTTATTATTTCCCCACAAAATTTTAGATTGTTGGTACGCGTGAGAACCGCCTCATCGAGGCAATTCTAACGAGTACCCACACCCTATATTTTAGAGCAAATATAAAAAAATAAGGATTACCCCTGTAAACCCCAGTTTTACTACTCATTTTTACGGCGTAGCCGTTATGGTTTTGCTTTTGTCCTACATTTTTCGTTATTCCATTCGTCAATAAAACCACATGTCCAAGGAGATGACCATTTCATTGGTCAATGATTTGCATAAATAAATCTACTCAAAAGTAAGACAGTTTACTGAAGTTTTAACCTAGGAAATGTTTCGTTTTTTATGTGAGACATGAATGAAAAATATATACAGTTTCGGCTTGCTCACCGTCTTGTCCTTTGATGACCATACGTCATATGTATAATTGTGTTCCTAGTGAATTCTGTAACTGCTGCGGTGAATAGCTATTTTGACCTAATTTCACGTGGTTAGTCTATATAGCGAAAGGAACCATTTCGCGAAAGGAAGGTTCCTTTCGCGAAAGGAAGAATTTTCTGCGAAAGAAATTGTTTGTTTGATTTTAGGTTTAACGTCCCCATCAACACTGTGTAGGTCATTTTGGAGACGTTGCTTCCAAGTTTGTGGGATCTTTACCCGACATTGAGATGAAATGACACCCAAGCCCTGTTGCCCAATGAAACAAATAAAGAGATATAGCATGACAAAAACATGTAATAACCGCATTACAAATTGACAGATGTTTAATTTACAATATATGCTAAATAAAAGTTGCAGTGTATCATTTGTCTTCAGCATACTTTATGTCCTCCATTTTAACACAAAATGGACATTTTCGAATATCACTAATGTTATATAAATTCTGAAAAGGAATAAGTGTAATTTGAGTTTTAATTAGGTGCACATAAGATCAAGTTTCCGTCCGTTTGTCTGCTCGTCCGTTTGTTCGTCCGCCTATGCGTTTACGTTCACCATAGCGACAACCCGAAATGTTAACCCTAGAATTTGTGTTCAAAAACAGTAAATAATAACGTTTTCTTATTTGTTGTGCATATACTTGAGATCATATGCTCTTGAAATGAGGTCATGTTTTTAACCTTGACCTTTTACATTGACCTTAGCTCAAACAGGCCGGACACCGCCATCTGCAAAGCTATTTTTCCTCTCGTGACATCTGAATTGTTTGAATACAGTAAACCAGTTCATAGCTAGACAATTGTTGCTGTCACTATTGTAGCTCATATTGCACGACCCGCAGAAAAAGCGACCGGCTGAAGTCGGTTGATTTTTTAAGAGTGCCCTAAAATCACCGTGTCATTCTGTCAGTCTGTCTGTCCGTAACCCGTTTGTGAAAATTGGTGATAGTGACTTAACCGCTTGGAATATTTAAACAATTTTTGGCATACTGATAGATATCAATGAGATCTAACCAATGAACTTACGAAATATTATATTCCATTTAGTATAGGCTCGCCGAGGCGAAAAAATGTGATAATTTTCGAACTGCTTCTCCTCGGAGATCGTTGGGCCGATTGAAGTCAAATTTCATATGGAGCCTCTATGGGATGGGGGAAACCAAAATTTGTTCATGGGGTCCAGGTCACATGACCCAAATGGCCGCCAAGCCATATATGGTCTGTCTGTCTGTCCGTCCGTAACCCGTTTGTGAAAATTGGTGATAGTGACTTAACCGCTTGGAATATTTAAACAATTTTTGGCATACTGATAGTATCAATGAGGTCTAACCAATGAACTTGCGAAATATTACATTCCATTTAGTATAGCCTCGCCGAGGCGAAAAATGTGAAAATTTTCGAACTGCTTCTCCTCGGAAACCGTTGGGCCGATTAAGGTCAAATTTCATATGGAGCCTCTATGGGATGGAGGAAACCAAAATTTGCTCATGGGGTCCAGGTCACATGACCAAAATGGCCGCCAAGCCATATATGGTAAAAATCATTCAAGATAGTCTTCTCCAGAACCACTTGGCAGATTTCCACGAAACTTGATAAATAACATCTGGGACGTAGGCCCATCATAAATTGCTAAAATGGTGACCCTGGGTTGTCCTTGACCTTCTTTGTGCCTAGGTCAAACTTTGACACATATGCTTTTGTATTGGAAAAGTGAGAATTCATTTTATCCTGCAAACGATTCAGAATACGGTACTAAAGTATTAGATATATTTTTGCTCCTTACGATAAGGCGCATTTATTGGGGGAACCGTTTTAGGTCCAGATCACATGACCAAAATGGCCACCATACCCATATATGGTAACACTCATCAAGCTAAAAGCATCCGGCGGGTCGTGCACTTCAGCTGAAGCACTGGTTTCTAAACAACCTTCCAATTAAATCTACGCCGCATATCTTTTTAGCTCACCAGAGCCGAAGGCTCCGGGGGAGATTATAGGATAGGCAGTTGTCCGGCGTCGTCGTCGTCGTTGTCGTCGTCGTCGTCTGACGTCAACACTTTCAAACATCTTCTTCTCTGAAGCCACTGGACCGATTCAGCCCAAATTTTATCTGTAGCATCCTTGGGCTGGGGGATTGAAAGTTTGTGTTTTTTATGAAAATTGGCCCATTAGTTTGGTTGCTATAGCAACTTAGAGCTCCCATAGACTTATAATGGGGAAAATTGAAAAATGGCATTTACTGCCAGGCCACTGCAGATATTTTGACAAAACATTCATAGAAATATTCCTTAGGCAATCTACTATCTGCCATATGATTTTAGGCCTACTGCTCATTTGTATTGGTTGCCATGGAAACCAAAATGAAAAAATAGAAAAAAAAAATACTTAAAAAATCATCTCCTCAGAAACCGTATGCTCTATGAGGCTGAAAGTTTATGGAAATATTCACCATATTTGCCTTTACAGGTTTTGTGTTTTTTTATGAAATTCGGCTCTTTAGTTTGGTTGCTATGGCAACTTAGATTTTCCATAGACTTATAATGGGGAAAATTGAAAAATGGCATTAACTACAAAGCCTTTGCAGATATTTTGACAAAACTTTCATAGAAATGTTCCTTTAGTAAACTTCTCTCAGCCATATGCTTTTATGTCAACCTGGGGGTCCAGTAGGTTGTGCCGGGGCCATGCCCCGCCCCCAGTACTTCATAAAATGACTTATATCTCAGAAACCTTACAGATCCCCACCCCTAAACCATATATATTCTTGTTCCTATTGATAAGACGCATTCAGTGACACCAACCTGGAGGTCCTCCGGGATGTGCCGAGGCCATGCCCCACCCCCTCCACTTCATAAAAGGCCCAATATCTCGGAAACCATTCAGGTCCACACCCCTGAACCATATATACTCTTGTTCCTTATGATAAGACGCATTCAGTGACATCAAACTGGGGGTCCCCCGGGATGCGCCGGGGCCATGTCCCACCCCTCCATTTCATAAAAGGCCAAATATCTCGGAAACCTTACAGATCCCCACCCCTAAACCATATATATTCTTGCTCCTTATGATAAGACGCATTCATTTACCCCAAATTGGGGGTCTTCCGGGGTGCGCCGGAGCCATGCCCCACCCCTTCACTTCACAAAAGGGCATATATCTCAGAAACTGTTCAGATCCCCACCCCTAAACCATATATGTTCTTGTTCATTATGATGAGACACATTCAGTGACACCAACCTGGGGGTCCCCAGGGATGTGCTGGGGCCATGCCCCATCCCCTCCATTTCATAATATCACAATATCTCGGAAACCTTACAGATCCCCACCCCTAAACCATATATATTCTTGTACCTTATAATAAGACACTTTCATTGACACCAACCTGGGGGCCTCCCTGGGCCTTGCCCCACCCCTGCACTTCACAAAAGGCCTTATATCTCAGAAACTATTCAGAGCCCCACCCCTAAACCATATATATACATCTTCCTTATGATAAGGCACATTCATTGACACCAGCTTGTGAGTCCCCGGGGCATGCCCGGGCCTTGCTCCACCGCTTGACTTCATTAAAAGCCACATATCTCAGAAATAGTTCAGATCCCTACCCCCTAAACCATATATATTCTTGTTCCTTATGATAAGACTCATTCAGTCACACCAACTTGGGGGTCTCTTTGTGCTGAGGCAATGTGCCCCGCCCTTCCACTTCATAAAAGGCCATATATTTCAGAAACCATTCAAACCCCCACCCCATATTCATATATGTTCTTGTTCCTTATTATTAGCACACCTACTGTAGGGGTGTCCGCAGGGGCCAGTCCTCTCCTTTCCACTTCATGAAAGGATATCTTGGAAACCGTTCAGATTCTCACCCCTAAACCATATATATACTTGGTCCTTACGATGAGGTACATTTAGGGACAACAATCTTGGGCTTTCCTGGGAACGACAGGACATGCTCCAACTCCTCCACTTATATCTCCAGCCATGCAGATCCCCACTGCTAAACCATATATATTCTTGTTCTTTGTGATAAGACACATTTAGTGATACCAACCAGGGCTCCATTGGGTCCATGCCCCACCCCCTCTACTTCATAAAAGGCCTAATGTTTCATATACTGAGTCCACATTGATGCTCATTTGGATATGGGGGTTCATTTGGCAGATTAAAATGATATCATGTTAAAATACATGGCTGCAATTTGGCAGTGCCCACCTGAGCTCTGGTGAGCATAGTGGCCCATGGGCCTCTTGTTTAAAGATATTTCTTGTTATTTTTGTTTGCCTTCACTGCAGCTGGTGTTGTGCCGTGTGGCGGCAGTAAAACGTCTCCGCGTACATCAACCATAGTGCAGTTTATATTTTACTTTTGGTCCTTTGAGATCAGCGTGAATATTCTGAGAAATCAGAAATTAATTATTGGTTTAGGCTCATATTCTAGACAGGTTTTTAATTATTTGGACCCCATTTTGATTTATATCAGTCTTTGTATCGACTGCCTATTCGAAATTCGCAAAATTGCAGTATGTTTCCTCTGGCTTTCTTTGCCGGATCATTACAGGGTCACTGATGAGGTTTCATTAGCCGAAACTACGTAGTATGACCCATCTTCTTTCTTATGAATGTTTTCATTGCTCTTAAAGGAACTCATTTTTTATTTTTATTATTCAAGGGGGTCAAAATAATATAGGCGTGTTTTCGTGATGAGTGCTTTAGTATCTATGTCTTTACTCTTCACACTGCTGAAAGGAGAGTTTTGAGGACCGAAGTCTGTCTTTTCTATAACAAGTTGCCTGGTACCACTTTCAGTTGTTACCATAGCAACATAATGCATGGAATTGCCAAAAACATGTTTGATTTTTCTTTTGGATTTTAAGTGCATTAGAAATAAAATGCTTTTGCAATTGCTGCTATAGTATACTTCAAAATAGTATAATTATAACATGAATTTCAGTAAATTTTCATTTTATGGAAACAGTGGCTGAATTCAAGTTGCCGTGGAAACCAAATATGGGCCTAAAAACAAGCTATCTCACATAAAGTGTAAAGTATGAAAGCTGCCATTTGAAATGTCTGATTTGTTAACTGACTTGTGATATTCGGTGTGCTTATTTAATCTGGAAACAGTCTATCATTTTAGCACTTTAAGAAGTTGCTTGATACAACTTCAATTTGTTGTCATAGCACCAGTGTACATAGGTTTGCAATATCATGATGGATTTTCCATTTGAATTATAATTGCATTAGATATCAGATGCTTTTCAACAAAATGTAATTGTATACTTCATTAAACTAAAATCACAACTTGAAATTCCGTATTTTTTTTTTTTTTTTTTTTTTGTAATGGTGTTTGAAATGAAGATGCTAAGGAAACCAAAAAATGGACAAAATCAAGCTTCAAAACATAAAAGCGTAAAGTCCGAAATTTGATTAATGAAAGCCAGTATGAAATGCCTAAGAGCACATATGAGGCCTAAATTCAATAATACATGAACGCAAATGCAACATTGTATGTATCATATGTAATGTTTATCATTAGCTAACGTGACGCCGTTAAGTAAAACATACATGTAACGCTAAGGGGCGTATCTAACGAATTAATAATAATAATAATAATAATAATAATAATAATAATCGACCTTATTTATAGAGGGTAACACATTTAGTACTAGTACTAATCTTCCATGTTGCCCTCTTTTCCTGGGTAGGAACCAGTACTAAGCAATGTCGATAAAGTATCTTGCTCAAGGAAACAACACGTGGCGCTTGCGAGGATCGAACCGGCTACCTCTCGATCTCAAATCCGATGCTTTACCACTGCATCACAGCGCTCTACTACACATCTGCATATTAAATCCAGTAGTGGATAACCGAATTTATTACATGGCGTTATTACATTCTCAGACGCGACGTCATATGGGCCCCGTGAAGCGATTTTGGTACTTATCGCCTATGCGAGCAGCGAAGGTTCAGGCGAGCCTGCGCATCCGCGCAGTCTCGCCAGAACCTTCGCTGCTCGCTCATACAAGCAGTGAATCAAGAGGAACCTTCAGACAGAAAGCCATATCCCTGGCCCCTCTGAATGGCTGGGCATGCGCAGTTAAAATTTGTCATGACGGAATGCTCGAAGACACAAATTCGCTTGGCGGGGCTTAATTATGTAATGTTTATCATTAGTTAACGTGACGTCGTTAAGTAAACCATACGTGTAACGCTAAGGGGCGTATCTAACGAATTATTAATAATAATAATAATAATAATAATAATAATAATAATAATAATAATAATAATAATCGACCTTATTTATAGAGGGTAACACATTTAGTACTAGTACTAATCTTCCATGTGGCCCTCTTTTCCTGGGTAGGAACCAGTACTAAGCAATGTCGATAAAGTTTCTTGCTCAAGGACACAACACGTGGCGCTTGCGAGGATCGAACCGGCTACCTCTCGATCTCAAATCCGATGCTTTACCACTGCACCACAGCGCTCCACTACACATGTGCATATATAATCCACTAGTGGATAACCGAATTTATTACATGGCGTTATTACATTCTCAGACGCGACGTCATATGGGCCCCGTCAAGCGATTTTGGTACTTATCGCCTATGCGAGCAGCGAAGGTTCAGGCGAGCCTGCGCATCCGCGCAGTCTCGCCAGAACCTTCGCTGCTCGCTCATACAAGCAGTGAATCAAGAGGAACCTTCAGACAGAAAGCCATATCCCTGGCCCCTCTGAATGGCTGGGCATGCGCAGTTAAAATTTGTCATGACGGAATGCTCGAAGGCACAAATTCGCTCGGCGGGGCTCAATTATGATAAAAAAGTTTACAGCACAGGCTAGTGATTGTGATGGACCGGCAATATGCATTTAGCCTCTCAACATCATCAAAGCTTGGGGAAAACTTTCAAAGAAATGCACATCCTAATGAAAACTCCCGAGTAATACCTGTCAGAAGATAAGCCGGATTAAAGGACAAGAAAATATAAACTACACTATGATGTAGGGCAGGGAGGCCTAAATGGCCGAGGCTGGCCCGGAGGGCGTTTGCACTCCATGTTTTCCGGTTCTGTGGTGTGTTCCTTGCTTCCAGGGGATAATCCTTTCTAGAACATAATTAACGTCACTACAGCTGGTGTCTGGGAATGTGTAGCGGCCGTTAAAAGTCTCCCTGCCCTACATCATAGTGTAGGTTATATTTTATTGTCCTTTGGGATCACTGATTCCATTGTGATATTTTGGAGCTGTTTGAGGCGCACTGATGAGGCATAAATGGCCGAGGCTGGCTGGTATGGCCCGGAGGGCGTGTGCACTCCATGTTTTCCGGTTCTGCGGTGTGTTCCTTGCTTCCAGGGGATAACCCTTTCTAGAACATATTTAATACGGTTTTAATATAACGTCAGGCCAGTTACACAAAAAGACATACCACAGCAACATGTATGAGTACGTATTCTATTAGCCACGTACGTACATGACAACACGTATACACGTCGACACCGCATGTTGAAATGACGGACATATTGATCATTATCTTAAGAATCGAGATAAAGACGTCATCATGTTGGCTATCCCCAAGTGTAAACTACAACCTCGCACAAAGAGGAAATGTCAACACTTTTTTTTCAGCTATGATGACGCGTGCTTCGTGTTAGCATGCCTGAAGTGTACACAAATGTTCGCGCAAGACATTTGATTGAAAACACGTAATAAAACGTCACCAGCATACCTTTCTCCTCAAATAAACAACACTCCTATATCCTGGTAACAGAGGCACCTCGGTACTTGCTCAGCTTTGGCCCTAATAAAGAACTTGCTCCATTAAAGAATCCAAATAAGGTGTATATTAAACCTTTCCTCTAAATTACTCAAAGAAATACATCACGTGAACTCGTCCGTGAAATGAACACCCACTTACACCCCAATATATATAGAGAAAACTGGGGTTTAAGGGGGTAATCATTATTTTCTTATTTTTACTCCAAGACATAGGTTGTGGGTACTCGTTAGAACCGCCTCAATGAGGCGGTTCTAACGAGCACCCACAACCTATGTTTGCAGTATAAATAAGAAACGTATCATAGATTTTCATCAGAAAAGTAGCCATTTTGTAGATGTGAAAAAATTATCGTAATGCAAAAATTATCGTAATGAATATTGTGAATATTCGGAAGAATCGCCTCGGCGAGGCGAGGCGATTCTACCAAAAGTCAACTTTGGCTTCTGTGAGTATTTAGGGGAACGGATACCCCTCCAGGGGAGGCAACTCCTGCAAAATGATTTTGACTACCACGGAAAAAGAGGTCAACTCTTAAAGAAAAGAATGTGTTCCTCAGGAGCAAATTCTTTCCTTTAAGACTTGCTCTCTGTTTTTGCAGGACAGAATTTATAGAAAAGCGATCCGAAAGTCTCGAAATTTGTCTGCCTTTGAAAATTGGCGAAAAAATCTGCCAGGTTTATCCGTTCCCCTTTAGATACTATCATCACGAAGACACGCCTATATAATTTTGACCCCCTCGAGTTTTCAATGAAATATCAGGCCCCGCAGTTATAAAACTTTTTTCATGCTCAACTCAGCTGAGCATGACACTCATAAAAATAAAATACTCAGAAGTTGAGCGATTTTTCTTTCTCAGATAGCAGAGAATGTTATTTGTCCTGCTCACAAATTTTAAAATGGCAACAAATGTTGGCATTTTGGATTTTGTGAGCAGAACAAATTTCATGCTCAACTACCCCTCTCATTACGAAAACACACCTATACAAATACATTATAAACAAATTACCGCCCAAATACGAAATTGAGGCGGTTCTAACGAGTACCCACAATCTATATTTTGGACAGAGGTTTACCCCTGTATACCCCAGTTTTACTATATAAAAGTGGGGTTCAAGGGGGGGGGGATTATATAGGCGTGTTTTCTGCCCCCGTTTTTTCCCCTTTCTCTGGGTGACGACACAAAATGACCCACAAGGGTTGACGTGTCGTTAAACCAAGATTCTAACACAGCGCGCCTATATAGGCAATGGAAAACAACTGTGTTTTATTCTACAACAAATCACGGCTAGGAAGAGCGTGACAAGTGACGTCATTAAAAACTGCCAATTGATGACGTCACTAGTCGATTTCCTTGACGTTAGACGGTGTAACGTCATTTTCTCGCATCGAAAACGTTAGAAAAGAATGTAAATGCATTTGTTTCAGTCGTTAATCTTAGCGGGATTTCTTCTAACAATGGCGAAAAGTTGTGAGATTTTGAAGGAAACAACAACATTATTGCCGATTTTCACCGTGTTAGAATCGAAATAGATCAGCTCCAGCCAGTGATTTGTTGGGTAATAAATCACAGTTTGTCGGTCAGTTGTAAGTAGACAAATCACGCGCGCTACGCGCTCGTAATTTGTCTACTTTACAACTGACCTCCAAACTGTGATTTATTACACAACAAATCACAGTTAGAGCTGATCTATTTCTTAAACAATCAATTAATCTTTCCAACCACTAGGCCACGGCGGTCTAAAGCGTAGTTTTACCATACGTGTATGAAAATATACTGTGCATAGAGACAGACCGACAGACAGACAGACAGACAGACAGACAGACAAACAAAACATTGGCGAGAACTGCATGTTCGGTCGCTCAATCAGCGCATAATGATCTCCTGAACAGGTACATGGAAAAACGACCTCCTTGAAGTTCATCCCTTTAAACAAGTCCGTCAAAATGAACACCTCCCTACACCCCCACTTTATATTGAGAAAACTGGGGTTTACGAGGAATACATTATTTTTCTTATTTCTGCTCCAAGACATAGGTTGTGGATACGCTTGAGAATCGTCTCAATGAGGCGGTTCTATCGAGCACCCACGACCTATGTTTGGATTATAAATAAAAAAAAAACACAGATGTTCATCAGAAAATTAGCCATATTGGAGATGTGAAAAATTTACTATGTCGCACGGATGTGTAGCAGAAACAAGATAAGTATCGTAAATGCTCACAACAAGTTGGCTTCCTTCAAAAAAGGAATCCAATACGTGGGCTGGCAATTTTTCTAAACTTTGGGTTTTGGATTATTTTTAAAACATATTAGATAATCAGTTCACCAGCAGTTTATTTGTAGAACAAATAAATAAATACAAAAATATTGAAACTATTTGTTGTCTAAAGTATTTTAATTGTCGGCAATTCAAAGAAAAACAAAGCATTTTTAGAATAGCTTATTGGTACTCTTATTTAGCAATAATAATCACATTGATACAAAATCAATAATAAAGCATGATTCGGTGAGAGATGTGCAGTCATATACAATTTAAAAATGTTTTAGAAGTTGCTTCTAGATAATTCTGTAAACTGAATGACTTATTACATGCGAAGGTGTATATTGTTTGGATTGTATTGTTATAGACTAGATTTTGTCTTTACACAAAAGTATCTTTTGGCTAAATTTAACGTAATGTAAGTACTTACTAAAACTAGATCTGCCACGAAAAATGATTCACTTGGGTGGTTATAATAATAGCGGATAGGATTCTCGCGAAGATTAATATAAAAAAAGCCACCATTTTTTCTGTCATTTATAAAAAAAAAAACACAAGCAAATGACAAGAATATCTGCACATTATAAAATGCTAAAACTTGCTTAAATCAATGAAAACATTTCAATCGTTTAAACATTCATTTATTCGAAAGTGTTTCAAATTAAACTTAACTGCTCTGTACCGTTCAGTCCATTATATGACTTGTTTTGTGCATCGTTTGGGAACTGTTTCAAAGTCTGACTTAGGCTAAACTAATGTAAATGTTTATTTTACGTCAGTTTTCCTATGCGGTTGAATAGTCTCAATGTATTAGTAGTATTAGTGCCTACGAATTCCCAAACCTTTTCTGCCCATTGCTAAATGAATACTTCATATATCCAGCTTCAATCTCCGTTTGTCTGTTACATTTTATATATACAGACGTCTCAAATCCGAAGATTTGGTTTCATGTTTACCAAAAGCGTAGAACGGCGTCTCGGGTTAGAAGTCTTAGTTACATGTTTTTACCGTAAGTTTTACACACAGTGACATGTTTTATTTACCCAAAGAAGTAGACAGCTACACAGACTTCTATTTTAAAAACGGACAATTGTAGTTGATGGCTGATCACGTGATTTGTCCCAGCGCTACTGTAGGTCAATGAATATACATCACAGAACTGTAAAGCTGTCTGATGGTTTCTCTTCGATTATTTATAGAAAATTACTCTGCAACACCGACAGGAATAAGAATCCAAATACCTAAATGAATCTACTTTCACCTAATATGTAAATCATCGTAATAAATGCAGCTTATAATAAAGGAATGAATTTTTACCGCATTCTGCTTTTTCTGATCGGTTTTATGCAGACCTTGTATTTTTCTGAAAAACAAAAAGTTTATTCCTTGACATTCCCATCACGTTACAAAGTCAAAGTAATATACACCCCTGCAAACATTACTTTATTGAGAGAAAATGTGGAGTGTGCAAGGGGTATTATTCCTCAAAACATTACGACAATACACCCGTGCGACACAGTGCATTCTTTCACATCTCCAAAATGGCTTCTTTTCAGATGAAAATCCTTGATATTTTTTCTTATTTATATTGCAAACATTGGTTGTGGGCACTCGTTAGGTCCACCTCTGCTAGGCGATTCTTACACACAACCTATGTCTTGGAGCAGAAATAAGAAAATAATGTGTACCCCTATAACCCAAGTTTTCTCTATACAAAGTGGGTTTGAAGGAGTGTTCATTTCACGGACTTTTCGTTTTTGTTATAGTGCGTACATTACACTAACACCCTTGCAGTGAGCACTGCTGTTAAGTAGAAGAGAAGGCAATGATTTATATAATAAAAAGTTGGGATTGCAGAGATAAAGATTAGTATTGTAACTCTACTAAAAAGAAAGTTTAGAATGGCTTCACTGAGGCGGTTCTAGCGGACCTCCAACGATCGAGAATAAGGCAAAGAAGACGAATTCCAAAACATGCCACTACATGTAGTTTTAAACCTGTATCAGAAATGTAAAGATTCAATTCCTGTTTTGGGGTCGATTGTTTTACAATCGACCCAAAGTTACTAAAAGGCAAATAAAAAAATAATGATGTTGCCCACGTGACAATCACTGATTTGGGGAAACCAATATTATCATTATAAATAGAAAACGTCGCGCTATTTTTGTCGATGTTACATGTAAGTCAGAGCTATCTATAGAGTCTGGTAAGGAATCGTGTGCTGGGTTTCGCAAACACTGAATACCCAGATCAGAATGTGGCGCGGAATGTGGCGTCTGCTCAGCCGGCTGCTCATGACTATACTGTTTGCTTAAATACTGGCATTTAAGGATCAAACGAAATAGGTCAGGCCAATGCCAGGCTGCCTCCGTCATGAAAGGAAAACAAAAACGGTATCTTAATATAGCCCGCGCTCTCACGCAACGACTTTCGGAAAATACTATTAATAAAATTGTTAGAAAGAAATGGACGTTTGCACATATGTATGCTAAGCCGACAAAAAAAGACAATATAACGCAACTTTTCGCACTTCTGCTTATAACATATCTTAGAACCTAGGAATATTTAGGAGCAAAACTTTTATAGGTGGTATCGTTATTAGACTTACAACATAGACCCAAATCGGATAGACAGTACATCGCGTCTGATCAGGACCAGCACTGTTTGCCATACATACAGCAACATTTTCATTTTAGAACATGATTCAGGTCCGTACGCAGACTCTATAAAATGTGGGGAGGGTGCGAATTCCGGGTAATTTGCAGAATGTGAAATACTGCATGAATTTGAGATAATTTTCCAAATTAGGAGGGGTGGGTGGGGGTTGTCACTCGTACGGGCCTGCATTAACAGCTAGAATGAACAAATTACTTTGTTTAAAAACATTGCACTGAATCACTGTTATAAGGACAGTCGGCAGGGAACTCTTCAGTAAAAAGAAACAAAGAATGGATATCTTTCCCGCCAGTTTCTCATTTGGTTGAGGTGAAAGCTTCGGTTTTT
Source organism: Lucinisca nassula (assembly GCA_963580285.1). Taxonomy (NCBI): domain Eukaryota; kingdom Metazoa; phylum Mollusca; class Bivalvia; order Lucinida; family Lucinidae; genus Lucinisca; species Lucinisca nassula. The sequence continues at coordinate 92,363,900 of OY757022.1, forward strand.
ATTGCTAAAATTTGATCATTTTTGAACAGTTTTAAAGCAAAATGTGTCTGACTTTTTATCAACAATCATCAGAAATAAAAGGAAATATACGGATCAATAATATAGAGTTAGTCTTTGTCAGAGGTGTGGGACTGATTGAAATTATTTCTTGTGTACATTTGGTAAGGTTATATAGCAGAATACCTTTGTTTGCACCTCCGAAAATGGCGGACCTCAGCGGAAGTGACGTCACACCGATCGTCCTTATTCAGTAGCTGGGATGCAGTGGTGCGACTGAGCGAGAAAATGCGAGAGAGGAGAAACTATGGCAGTGTGGATCCTGATCAGCAGAAGCATTCGATGGATCTACACTGTTTGCAAAGGAGAAGTTGGATAAAATGTTATATTACATGCATAACAGAGAAATACTATGATTTCTACCAGACATAATCTTGGTATTTTCCTTTTTGCTGAGAAGAAATATTTCCTCTTAGCCGGAGAAATAAATCTCTTTAGCTGGAACTACTTTATGTACAAGATACAAGATACCGCTTTTGCAGTCAAACCGTTATATTCAAATGCGGGAAAGTTTCAGTCTCGTCGACGTCATTCATGACGTCATTGCAATGGTGTCTGGGAAGACATCAACAGACTATCAGAATGAGTGAAGTTTGAGTCGGATGCAACTCTTAAACAAAAGAAAACATGGACATGCGTTTTATCACTGAAACACTTTGTTTCTTCTGTTTATGTTCAAAACTGTAGAAAGCGCTTTCAAAATGGCGGCCATCCAGTTTTTCTTCCACCCAGCTTCTGTAACACTACGCCGATTGAACCGTTAACATGAGCCGTCAACTGAACGGAAATTCAGACCCAAAATTCAAGATCCATTCGGTCCTTAAAGTCTATGGAAGTGCATGTAATATAGAGATTATTCATTTCTCCTATTTGAAATGTGGTATTAATAAACATGGGGGGGGGGGGGGAGGTTAAATCCGTTATCGGATTGTTCTACATGTACCTCCCTCGGTATTTCAAACAGGAGATATACATGTACCTGTAATAACTTTTCAAGCACATATCAGTGCATATTGTCTTGCATATGAGGCTAAGCAGTATCAATGAAATATTATAAATCTGTTGAGATGATTGGATATTTGTGTATACAGAAGGCGAATAAACACATTAACAAATGATACGTTAATAATTTGGAAAACATCACGAAAACACGCCTATATAATTTTAACCCACTTGAACCCCACTTTTATATAGTAAAACTGGGGTGTCAGGGGGTATACCTTATTTTTCTTATTTCTGCTCTAAAATATAGATTGTGGGTACTCGTTAGAACCGCCTCGATGTGGCGGTTTTCACGAGTGCCCACAATCTATATTTGAGGCGGTTCTAACGAGTGCCCACAATCTATATTTTGAGCAGAAATAAGACAAATATCACAATTTTTCATCTTAAAGTCTTCATTTTTTCAGCGATAAAAGTGGCAATGTATTTATATAGGCGTGTTTGCGTAATGTCTTGAAGGAAAATGGTTCCAGTACAACACCAAGAACGTTATTTTATTTATTTATTTTTTTTCACTGAATACTTTTCTTATAATGAAGCGATTTAACGAGTACCCACGATCTACGTTATAAAGCAGTGTTTCTGTTGGTTGTTTTTGTCCGCGTGACTATTGCTGGCTATGAACAAAACCCAGGCAGCAGTGTTGAGTCTTCTCCCTGTGCCATCAGAGGGCTGTGTAAAACGTAAAATCTAGACTGGACTCATGTACGGGATATTGACTTATCAATCGACACAAAGAAAATCTGGACTGGGCTCGTGTACGAGGCATTCTCTAATACAGAAACTTCAGGCCTGCTGTTTATTGTTGCTGACAATTAAAAATTAAAAAAATCGAGGGACTGGTTGTTTATAGCACCTAAGAGGTGCAGTGTAAAAAGTAAATTCTGGGCGGTGCTCGTGCAGGGGGGGGGGGGCTTTGGTAAGTAGTGTATACCTGATCAGACGCCACATAACGCGGTGTCTTCTCCTACTCTGCCTACTTAAAATACTGGAATTTAATGGTTCAACGAACAGATCAATTCTCAGTTCAGGATATATTTTCCCAACCTACACTCAGAGACGATCGACCCATCGGTACTCACAGTGCTTTGACTTAATATTTCCCCAACTAAGCTGTAACTGTTACGCAAACAATTCTGAAAATCAACCCAATACATCTTAAACAATTATGTAGAAATAACTCTATATGGAAATGTACCTAGCTATATAAAAGCGATTAGTCAAGTCCTTATTAGTTTCTCTGTGTGTTCTTACATTAGAAAGTCTGGCAAACTAATGTGTTTTTTCAGGGCCATAAAAGAGTTGAAACCGACCCGCACACGAGTACTGGTAAACAGCTTAGAGAATCTAAGCCTGCCCAGGCAAAGCGGTGCGAGTCGGCCCATCCATGCTAATAAACTCTATTGGTTTCATTGGACGGCAGGGATTGAGATGAAGGTAAAAGTCCCGCAAATTGGAAGCAACGTCTCCAAAATGACCTTTATAGTGTTGACGGGAACGCTAAACCTTAAATCAATCAATCATTCAATCAATCAATCAGGGCCATAAAATACTGTTGCTAAAATATTCCTTCTTTTCAGACCAAACATAGATTTAGATAATATGGATACTCGTTAGAATCGCCTCGACGAGGCAGTTTTAACAAATACATATCGATCTACCCAGTGCTATAGCAGTAGTAAAGAAGTTGCATTCACCCTTGCGAAACCTTGCATTTTTGAAAAGCCCCATGGATAAATTCAACGTATGCACTGAACTAATATGTTCAGGTTATTAACCCCAAAACGTTTTTGGAAATGACTACCCCCATTTGCCTAGCGTTCCATAAAAGGCACAAAGAAATATTGAACTAATTTTGCGAAAAGTAGAGACAGAAATCAGAAAAGTAGAGACAGAAATCAGCCTGCGCATATGCACAGTCTGGTCAGGGGTTTTGCTGCTTTTGTCAAAATACATGCAGCGAGCAGACAACAATTCTTCCGACTGACAGTGAAGCGCTTGGCATTAATGGGTTATTTACAGTTCAATGGGAAACCCGTTTTATTTATTACCACATTTACGCAGCTGGTCCCTACTAATGATATAGCAGTCTACCAAAGAAGAAGTAGCCATCTAGCGGAGATAACGACGAGGGAACCAATCTATTGATCCACCTGAGAAGCGTCTTGCAAACCTTGATGCTGGAGTATAAACATTTTCCAATCTCGTCCATATTCTTACTGCGTGGGCCTAATAGGCCCACACAAAAATACCATTTTAACCCTTATCTTGCTGTTCACACAACCTCTATCTTTGCAAACAGTGTAGATCCAGATCAGATGGCTTCTGAACAGGATCTACACTGTTTGAAATTCAGTTTATGAATTTGTAGCAATACATTACATCAAGTAATTTGATTGGTTGATAGAGAGAAATGGGTGTGGCTTAAATGAATATTCAGCAAGATAAGGGTTAACAGCGAAAGAGCGCATTATATTGCAGGGACGTGTCATTCAAATGAATTAACCCTTTTTGTACCAAATGGAAGCTTGCAAGAGTTCATTTCGAAATTTAGGGGTGTCAGGTTGTATTTTCTTCAAAATTAATCAGGAAAATGACTGAACCTTTCGCAAACAGTGCAGGCCCTGATCAGGCGCCGCGTTCTGCGGCGTCTGATCTGGGCCTGCACTGTTTGCCAAGGTACCCGTTTTGGGGTTTCTGGTACTAAAGGGGTTAAGATGAGCAAATAAACGTGTTGGGAAGGAATTGCTTCTTTTTGAAGGCATGTTCAGACAGATACGATTCCCTTCGATGTTTTTTATCCCCAGGTCTTAACCCTTTACCACTCAGATACGTGTTTTTACGTGTCTGCACCCCCCCCCCCCTATTTTAAGCCCCACGAGCACCTAAAATCTGCATTTCTACCCCTGGATAGTTATGTTTGCTTTAGGATTTGTTTGGCAAAAAAGTGACCTGTTTTTTCGCGCGCCACCCCACTAAATATATTCTGGGGGGATTGAAGTTGCCCCCCCCCCACCCCCACTCACATCCCGAAAAATTTTGGGTGTATGGCCCAACCGGCCGCTAAAGTTTATATCTGAGGGTGTCTGGGGTCAAAAATGCCTGAACATTGATGCTGATAAAACATGCTGCAAACAGTGAAAATGGTCAGTGCCAAACACCTTAATTGTTGCTTTGACAGCAGTGTGAAGATTAAAATGTGGTCAAAAATTCATGTGAAAACACACTTTTTGCCAACTTTTAGATGCCCCCTCTTTACCAGTACAACAATGATCAAGTCATCAAAGGTTCCATTTGAAAGGCTACTGCCAAATGAACATTCATACCGAGTTTTGTGTAAAACAGACCATCCATTATGAAATAATGGCTAGTTGAAGTTGCTGTCAGGTGCAACACTGTGAAAATCAGCAAAATTCACAAAATCCCTGAGTGGTAAAGGGTTAATTCATAGGGCAAGCAACGGTGTCTCTTTTTTCACAACCACCAGTCGCGGCGTCGAACCACAAACCTTCTGGACAGCTCTGTATATAAGGTCGGAAATCAAAACAGTTCACGTATTTGTCACATGCACTCGGGTGTGGAAAGAGACCCGTCCGCACGGGACACGTTATGTCCGTGTAACAAGATACGAAGTCTTTATAATTACAAGACTGTGCGATGGAGTCAAACAACATGTTCACGGGACATCTTTCCTGGACTGGTCGTCGGAATAAACAGTGGTAAAAGTATGCACAGTTAGCCGGGTCTTGGAAAATCAAGGCACTTTTATAGCATGATACTGGTTCCGGTTCCTTTCGTTGGAACAGCTCTGAAAGATGAAAAATTAGCAACATGTTATTTACCCATAAAGGAAACAGAATATTCCACCTAAAAATTTGAAGTGGTCCATTTCAAATTATAGCGCTGTAAGCTTAATTTGGTGTGTGCGTGCGTGCGTGTATATGTTCCCCCCCCCCGGCCATGGTGGACTTGAAGAAATAGATGGTCTGCATGATGCTTCCACGCAGAGCTGAAACTGACCGCACACGAGTACTGGTGAACCACTTAGAGGATCTAAGTTCTAAATAGTTAGATCCTGTGGAAGCAAACAATACACCAAATAAACGAAAATAGCAGACTCGGTTTTATTGAGTCTGTTCATGACCAGTACTGAAATGTGCTACACCGGCCACGCCCCCTAGCTACGGCTTAAGCAGAACTCTATTGTCAAAATGATTCTAAATTAACTCAATGATCCCAAAGGACCAGAAAAATATAATCTGCACTATGATGGATGTACGGGGAGACTTTTTACGGCCGCCACACGGCACAGCACCAGCTGCCCAGGCAAAGCGGTACGAGTTGGTCCGCCCATGCTTATAAACCATATTGGTTTCATTGCCGACAGGGCTTGAGATGACATTTCATCTCAATGTCTGGTAAAAGTCCCACAAAATTGGAAGCACCGTCTCCAAAATGACCTATACTGTGTTGACGGGGACGTTAAACCTCATTTCAAACATACAAACAAACATGTATATGTCGTCTGTTTATAACGTCTGCTGCATTTTCTTACATGTTTCAAACATGTTTTAAAAAGAGGCAAACAGTGAGGGTCCTGATCATCTGCTTCTAGAGGAGCCATCTGATCTGGGCTCGTACTGTTTGCATCAATGACTTCTAAAGTAACCAGCAGACGGAAAAGCAGACGACAATTGTTGTAAATGGCATCTTAAGTGTTAATCTGCTACACAATATTCTCTATCTCATAAATCAGACGTCAACATTTTTATTCTCCGCACCCCCACCCCCCGCCATTCGAAGAATTGACGGGAAGGGGCATTTAGTGTTGTCCCTGTCCGTCCGTCCGTCTGTGCGTGCGTGCGTCAGAAACTTAAACGTGGTCAATGACTTTCTTATTTCTGGATGGATTTTGAAATTATTTTGCAGAATTGCAAACCATCATGAGAGCAAAACGCAGGTCCATTAAGGTCGCACTTAGAGGTCAAAGGAAAAAAAGGGGTCCGAAACTTAAACACAGTCAATAACTTACATATTTCTTGATGGATTCTGAAATTACTTGGGAGAAATGTTCACAATAATGAGATGATATGTCGCTCGCAAAACCCAGGTCAGTACCGCATTGCAGCGGTCTCCACGAGTACCCACAATATTTGGAGCAACATTAAAAGAAATATCTAAATTTTTCGTCAGAAAAAAAAATGTCATTCTTTCAGACCTTGAAGTCAGCATTTCTGTGGATGAATATGTTATCCAGAAAGAAATACCAGGACTGTTCAAATATGAATGCAACTAAGCACATAAAAATGATTCCGTGATAGATTTCGATGAAAAATTTATTTTGTCCCCTCAAAGTATTCCCCTTTAACAGATATACAAACTTTCAGTCTTCTGATCCAATAATTGAATGCATTTTGGTAGTCTTTTCGAGGTATACTATGAAGGCACTGGAATAGACAAGAAAGGTATTTTTTCAGCCGCGGGAACAAAAAAGTCACACGGGGCAAGGTCAGGGGAATACGGGGGGGGGGGGGTGAGGGAGTTCAACAACTTTTTCTTGCTTCAGATGTCTTGCACAATGAAGGCCTTGTACGATGACGCATTGTCATGTGTCAATCTGACATTAGCCAAACCAGTTGCGGGTCTTCGTTCTTTGAAATATTTCTTCAATTTTCGAAGAACTTTATTCTTGTAAAACTTCGCATTTACAGATTTGTCTTCAGGCACAGCAACCTGAATAGCAGGGCCCTGATTTGAAAAGAATATGGCATACATTACCTTCTCGACGCTCATGGTCCGCTTTGCAATGCATGGTCTTTTGCAATACTTTGTTGCCCATATTTTGTTCTGAATCTTTCGTTTTGGCTCAAAAAAGTGAACCCATGTCTCGTCACCTGTGAGGACATTAGCGAAAGACCGTGCATTGTAATTTGGAAACTTTTTAAGCAACTTCTTGGCGCACTGAACGCGTTTCTTTTTCTGCTCATCTGTCAACAAATGGGGAATCCATCTAGCACAGATCTTTCTCATTTTCAAATCCCGTTTCAGAATTCTATGAGCTGCTCCTAATGAGATGCCAACCATACTAGCTATTTGCCTAGTGGTGTATCGTGCATCGGTAGCAACTATTTCTTTCACTCTAGCAACCATCTTGGCAGATGTCGCTCTTTTCGGCCGACGATCATGTGGTGCATCTTCTGTTGAGCCTATCCCACAGCTGAAATTCTTACACCAACGAAAAACTGTCGGAAAAGACATTTCATTATGCCCATAAACCGAACATATTTCATCAAAAATGTCTTTGCACCGTATACCAAGAATACAACGATTCTTAATATAGGACCGTATTTCAACGGCATACTCTGACCTTCTTTCAACCATGTTTTGTTTTAGTATACAAGAGTAGACAGTGTTTATCGAACGATATGCATGGCTGAAGTGCACGGATTTTAACAGGTTTGGTATCAATGTATAGGTAAAATGTTTTTCTACGCCGTGATATTTATTTCCAGGTGATTTTCGCATTAGTGCACGAGAAAACGTTCTACCTGCATTCATATTTGAATAGTCCTCGTAAAAAAGATAAGCTAGCGCAAGACGAAACCTATACTATCAAGGTTAGAGCGACCAGCGAAGACACGGATTAGCCTGTGCATCTGCGCAGTCTGATCAGAGTCTTCACTGACCTTATGAGTCGTCTACAGCTTCCGGTTTATACAACTTGACAGGGATAAGCAAAATCTATTGGCATACTCGTAGGATGTGCAGGCTGATCTGAGTCGGTGCTGGTCGCACAGGACTTATTGCTGGTTTAACCGTGCGCTAGCTCAGATAAAAGAAACGTGTTCACTCTTTAGAACAGATTCTGTAGCCTTTTCCTGTCTTTGTTCTTCAAATGCGCATGCGCAGCCAACATGACTTTTGGCATGGAACAACCTTAAGGGGAATGGGAACACCTGGCAGATTTTTCCGCCATTTTTCAAAGGGAGACAACTTTCGGGAGTTTTTGAATGCTTTTCTATAAACTCTGTCCCACGGAAAAAGGGGTCTACACTTAAATGAAAGAATTTGCTCCTCTGGAGCAAATTCTTTCCTTTAAGAGTTGACCCCTATTAACATGGGAGGCAAAAATACTTTTGCAGGAGCTGCCTACCCTGAAGATGTACCAGTTCCCCTTAAGCCACCTCTACACATCCGTAAGTCGAGACTGCCCTTATTTGCAGACTGACATTAGTATTTTCGTGGTAAGTACCCTATTCTAATGAGTTGTCCCAACTTTTTACTTACGAGGAAAGCAATTTCCCACAGACGCATTCACACTCGGATCAAGCTCTGAAAAGAACAAAACATAAATGCAAATGCTTCAGTCTGTTATTCGTTTAAGGCAATATGTTACATGTAATGTTAACAAAACCAAGCATGTCATTTTCTTATCTATCGGAGAACCTTTGTCTGGAACGTAGGCATCAATTTGTTTTTTAATGAAGCACAAAAAGATACACACATCACGTGAACATGTCCGTGAAATGAACACCCCTTCACCTCACTTTATACAGTTTGTTTGTTTTGTTTGAGGTTTAACGTCCCCGTCAACACTGTAAAGGTCATTTTGGAGACGTTGCTTCCAATTTTGTGGGACTTTTACCCGACAGTGAGAGTGAGTGAGTGTTTCAGTTTTACGTCCCACCAACAGCTAAGGTCATACGGAGACGGGACCTCGGTTTAAAGGCTCATCCGAAAGTCTGGAGAAGCCCGGGATCGATCCTGCGACTCCTGGTTTACAAGGCGAGTAGCGTAACCACTCGACCACGGAGGCTTCTACCCGACAGTGAGATGAAATGGCATCTCAAGCCCTGTCGCCCAATGAAACCAATAGGGTTTATAAGCATGGACGGTCCGACACTCACACCGCTTTGCCTGGGCAGGCTTAGATCCTCTAAGTGGTTTACCAGTACTCGTGTGTGGGTCGGATTCAGCTCTGCCTGGAAGCATCACGCAGCCCATATATTTCTTCAAGCCCCGATGGACGGGGGCCGTCACTTTATACAGAGAAAACTGGGGTTTATGGAGATAAACATTATTTTTTTCTTATTTCTGACCAAAGACATAGGTTGTGGGTACTCGTTAGAACCGCCTCAATGAGGCGGTTCTAACGAGCACCGACAACCTATGTTTGCAGTATAAATAAGAAAAATATCACGGATGTTAATCGGAAAAGTAGCCATTTTGGAGATGAGAAAGAATGCACTATGTCAAGTACCCGTGTCCTAATATTGTTTATACCTCAATGAACGTTAAAAACAACCTTTATCATATGACGTCGTTGATATGCAGTGGATAACGTCGTGTAATAAAAGTCGTATGACCACAGTTGTAATCCACTTCGGCGGGATTAACCCAGCAGACACATGACGTAATCGTGACGTCGCATCAACGTCGGTACAACGTCATGCCGTTTGTGCAACGTCAAATCCACGTCTGTGCAACGTCATGACGTTGTACCGACGTTGATTTGACGTTGCCCCAGCGACCTTTGCCGGCTGGGAAGTAACGTCATGACGACGTCAATGTCAACCATGCATTTTTGTAGAAAAATATCAAATTTAAAGATAAAATCCAATTTAAAGTAGGCATATAATAAACACAATCTTACTCTCGTGGTCATTTCATTTGAAATTTACGAGACTCGCGGAAGGCTCGTTTCATAAATTTTCATATGAAATGACCACTCGTGTAGGATCCTCTATTTATCATATGACGTCGTTGATAAGCAGTGGATAACATCGTGTTATAAAAATCGTATGACCACACGTGCAATAACACTTTGGCGGGTTTAAGTAACGTCATGAAGACGTCAATGTCAACCATGCATGTTTGTTTCAAAAATAGGCAAATTTAAAGGCGATAAAATCCAATTGAAAGTTGTCATATGATAAACAGAATCTTATACTCGTGGTCATTTCATATGAAATGACCACGAGTGTAAGATCCTCCGTTTATTTCTTAATTAAACAATCATCTCTAACCGCCGAAAGAACTGAAAGGCTTAGTGACATGAATGCACAAAGAAAACAAAACTGCCATTAGTCCAATTAACATATAAAAGGGGGAAAAACTAGTTTGCCTGCCTTCGAATGTTCTACAGTAACCTTCTCGCGGCGGCTGGCGATGGTGCTTGATATATATGACATATGTAGCATGTTACTCTATGCTTTTTGCACACCAGATATGGAACTTGGGATAGAAATTCTGTTCTAACCCTGGTGTTCTGATCCAAAATCGAATATTCTCACATGTTTGATAAATGCACTGGTTGAATACGACCTCGTATGCGCCGTCGTTAAAGTTGACGTCACAGCACGTTACGTGACGTCACTAAACATTCCTGTAGTGTTATCACAATATGGCGGACGTCGGTAACCGAAGTGACTGCAGCATTGCAAATCCGCGATAAGAAATGGAAGGTATGCAAGAAAAAGAATCCTATATTGGTGTGAGGGGTGGATAGAAAAATCCGTCCCTCGGGATCACTGTCCGGCATCACTCGACAAGCCTCGTGATGCAGGACAGTGACTTTCGGAACTGATTTTTCCATCCACCCCTCATATATAGTAAATACATGGTTAGTGTCTTTAATAATAAAATATAATCGGTGAGTCTTAGAAAATTTTATAGGGCGAGCTCGCTCCTATAAAAATTGTGGGGGCGAATTTGCTAAATTATTGCAAAATCCACTGATTGTTTATTAAAGACACTATCCATGTATTTAGTTTATACCGCAATTCAAAACAATGAATGGATTTTGCGATAATTTAGCAAATTTAAGCAAAAAAGACAGCAAACTGTTAAACGACATTCAGTGCCATGGCTCGCACACGTAGCATAACGTGACGCCAACGAGTGCAAAGTTTCTGACGTCACCGCGCCAAAAAGACGTTGTAAACAACACGGACGCTCGAATAAAAGTTTCCCAGCACTTTACTTTCTGTATGAAAATGTGCAAATAAATAGTTTATTTTAGCTTTAAAAAAAATTTCGAGGTTGAGACGCAACTGCAGTTTCAGTGCGCAGTTATTCTGAGGGGCCATTCAAACGGCGAGGATGATGATTTCGTGTTTAACGACGCGTCAACCCTCTTTGTGGGTCATAAGCGTCAATCAAACGGCGAGGAAAAGCCGAGAAGGTTAGAATTTAGCTGAAATTTTTGAAAATCTGTTTGAATAAATATTGCAAAGATTTTAACTAGCAGTTTTGTTGTTTTCCAATGTATAAAATGTTGCATATTATTGATTACACTTGTAAAATAGGGACCCGAAAAGTAGGTCCGGTCTATAAACGGTCACTGGACGTATTATTGGTCAGTAAAAGGTATTAGAGGTCACTACCGATTATAGCGTGCAGTTATTCGACCCCCTTTATTAGGTAACTAGAATGCCTGATTGCGGTATAAAAATAAATGATCTTACATTAGCGTTGATGTATTAGATAAGTATGAGTTTAATAAACGAGTTGAGGAAAAGGGATAAAATGCTTTGCTTTCACCTCGCATTTTATCTGTTTTCCTCAACTCGTTTAATAAATTCAATAATACATGAAAACGAATGAAATTTCTTTTTATCTTATGACATTGAAACAATCGCATTTTATTCACGATTGTTCCACAAAAACGCCAATATTCCACCATTTGTAAACGCGAAGTCGCAAAGGACGTCGTACATGTAACGTCACGGGGCGTATCTGCCTAATTTGCATATTTAATCCACTGGTGGATTACCTAATTTATTACATGGCGTTATTACACTGCCAGACGTGACGTCATATGATAAACAGAATTTTACGTTTGTTGTCATTTCACATGAAATTTATGAAACTCGCCATCTGGCGAGTTTCATAAATACATGTGAAATAGCTATTTTTAAGAGCCTCTGTATACTGAAATGATAGTTACCTGTGCAAATACTACTCCCCAAGTATGCTAAAACATTTGGGAGCCCGTCTATGAAACGTCCCATTGAAAACGATTTGCAATAATCCGATCCTATGGACGAAAACTCAGGACCCGCTTGCCCTTTCCCTACAGCATACATAGTAATCCCATCGTTATGGGCACCTTCCGCGGCATCGATCACTTGTTGTCTTTCTGTTTCCGGAGCGCTATTATACGTAAACAAAACGCCGATCTTCTTCGCTCCAGGTCGTGGCATCTGTAGCGGATGTCCGGCTGGATTCTTGAACATACTGCGCATGAGCATGATGGCCGCCGAAACGTCATTTCCGCCGTTCAGCTGATTGTAATGAAGTATACGCTGACTCATAAGAGTAATTCTTGTGTTTACTTGTGTTTGTGTTTTGAAAGGCTGTGGCCAACCTATGGCAACAGGTTCTTTTCCGTAAACAATAAGTCCAATGTTTACGTTGTCTGGATCCAACTGGAAATAGCTTACTAAACTGATAAGAAACCTCTCAAAGGGGAAGAACTCTTGCCCAGGTATCACTTCGGAACCAGGTACAGCAAAGACGATGTCTGCCTTCCCAGGGCACTGTGCTGAAATGAACATTACATTCTATTACGAAGGCACGCCTTTACAAATACATGTACATTGTAAAATTTATCGCCGAAAAAAAAAAAGAAGAAAAATGTTATATTTTTTATTTCTGCTCAAAATACAGACTGTGGCAATTCGTTAGAACCGCCTCAGCGATGCGGTTCTAACGAGTACCCACAATCTTTATTTTAGAGCAGAAATAAGAAAACATAGGTTAACCCCTGTAAACCCCAGTTTTACTACATAAAAGCGGGGTTGCAAGGGGTCAAATGTTATGTAATGCACATAACAACGTATTTGTACACGTCAAAATACTCCGCGTGTTATACAGTGGAATTTCGCTAATAAGATAAGCTAAATTAAGACTAAAATTCTTCTTTTAAGACTACTTTTGAACAGTCCAAAAGACTGTGTGCAACCTTCTAAATATATGTAAGGTTTTCAAATCAGAATTATTCTTAATTTTAAGTGGTCTTAATAGCGGAAAATTCCTTCCAAGAGTAAAGGAGATAGGCAGCGAAGACAAAGTTAAACGATAAAACTCGTTACCTTCAAGTGTAACCTTAGGCCTTGGGCCAACATGGTTGAAACATAATATTGCATACTCGCCCCCGACCATTGGAGCTAAGAGAAATAGATTGGGTTGCATGGTGCTTCCATACAGATCTGAAACGGACCTAAACCGCTTAGAGGGACTAAGCCTGAAAAGGCAAAGTGGTAAGTCAAACCGTCCAATGCATATAAACCTTTTGGTTTCATTGGGTGGCAGGGCTTGAAATGTCATTTCATCTAACGTCGGGTAAAAGTCCCACAAGATTGGAAGCAACGGCTCCAAAATGACCCAAATAGTGTAGACGAGGACGTTAAACATCAATTCAAGCAAACACAACAGTTTCATTGTGCTGAAGTTGTTGTCAAGACAAAAGGGAAAAAATCTCCCTAACATATCCCTTAGACCGAAGAAAAATAATTCTAATCCTTATGAGATACCGAGCAGTTATTCAGTCAAAGGTTAAAAGTATTGACCTTCCACTGTGGCCTTGACCAATTTTGTTTTTATGAAATTTTGTTTTCCTTCCACGCGTAAAGGTTATATGAAACGGAAGAAATTAAAGGATCAAGTAAGTGACCTTCAATTGCGACCTCGACCTTCAGTCCGCGTGGTTGAGTTATGGGTTCTGTACATCAACTCACTGAGGCGAACACTTGACCAAAGTTAATGAAAATTCTTCCATGGAGCGGACACAAAATTAAACGCTCAAACTCATGACCTTCAACTGTGACCTTGACTTTAAGCCGGCACGGCCGAGTTATGGGTTCCACACATCATCTCAGTGGCCATCATTTGACCAAAGTTTAATGAAAAACCTTTCTGGCTGACACGAATTTCAAGGAACTCGTGACCTTCAACATGGACCTTGACCTTAAGTCGGCTTGGTTGGGTTATGGGTTTTGCACATAATATCACTGAGGCGAACATTTGACTTCAATTTAATTTAATATGGAGTGGACAGTGAAGTGTTCCGGAAGGACAGATGAACAGACGAACGGACAGATGGAAAGACGGACAGACGAGGGCCATTCCTTTAATCTCAACTCGGCTTCACGGTGGGAAATTAACAATGTATATATTGATACAGTGACTGTTAATTGTGATAATGAAATAATGTTTCTTGTTTCTTGTTAAAAAGGTTCATTTCAGAGCGTTTGTTTCAAGGACTCTTTAATGTGATAATGAAGCAATGTATGAGCCGCGGCATGGGAAAACCCACTTTAAACATTTTGCAAACAACAAATGCGCAGATCTGTCTGCGCATCCGTTCACATTATGATAACACACCCGTGCGACATAGTGCATTTTTTCAAATCTCCAAAATGGCTACTTTTCTGATGAAAATCCGTGATATTTTTCTTATAAATGCTGCAAACATGGGTTGTAGGTGCTCGTTAGAACCGCCTCATTGAGGCGGTTCTAACGAGAACCCAAAGCCTATGTATTGGGGCGGAAATAAGAAAAATAATGTAAAGTGGGGTGTAGAGGGGTCTTCATTTCACGGACTTGTTCACGTGATGAGGCTGATCCTCACCTTATTGTTCGGTGTTTGGATAGAACATTAGCTCAAAACTCCCTGCTAGTCTATGCAGCCATACACTGATTGGTTACCGTTTTCCATGAAATGTTTACTGTTGATCGTCGGCCCCCGCCCATCGGGGCTTGAAGAAATACATGGGCTGCATGATGCTTCCAAGCAGAGCTGAAACTGACCGGCACACGAGTACTGGTAAACCGCTTAGAGGATCTAAGCCTGCCCAGGAAAAAGCGGTGCGAGTGCTTATACACCCTATTGGTTTCATTGGGCGGCAGGGCTTGAGATGTCATTTCATCGTCATGTCGGGTAAAAGTCCCACAAAATTGGAAGCAACGTCTCCAAAACGACCTATACAGTGTTGACGGCGACGATAAACCTCAAATCAAACAAAACAAAACTGCTGACAGAGCTCAGGAATCACGTTGTAGGGCCCGTGTGAAAAATGCCAATTAAAGCTTGTCTAATGCATCGAAAACTGGGACGTACATGGGTTTACCTTTTTTTCTAATGAAATAAATTAGCCAGAGCATGACAAAACCGACAATAGGCAAAGACTGTGCGATCAGCGAAGGCTCAGATCAGCCTGCGCATCCACGCAGTCTGATCAGAGTATTCGCTGGTCGCACTGGTCTTATTGTAGGCTCCGCCATGCTCTGGCCCAATACAATTCTGGACACTCCAGGGTACCTCCGCGGAGAAGCGGCTGAAAAGGTGCAAATGATTGAGCTGTACTGTAAGAAAGTTCTTCAAATGCGCATGCCCAGCCAGATAATACAGCTACACGCATGTCTTCTTGCATGGAGTTACTCCGAGGTCTCCGGTCTCTTGTACATACCCACGAGCAGCAAAGGCTCTTGCAAGACTGCACGTATGCGCAGGCTCGCTTAAGCCTCTGCTGGCAGCTAATTTTTCAATGAGCTTGCCCAATTAATAACCATTCTGATTCTCGTTATCTCATACACTGACATTTCAAACTACTGTTTATGTAAAACTGAAGTTTTGTCGCTGCTGCTTTTCTTTTGTTATATGTCCTTTAGATTTATCTCAAACTGTATGCATTTTTAAAATGGTTTTGTTTGTTTGGTTGGATATTTTTTTATATTTTATAAATTTATTATATTTTATTTTTTGGTCGATTGTTTTTCAATCGACCCAAAGTTATTAAGGACAGAATTTGAATTAGTGCTGTTGTCCACGTGATTATCCCTGATTTTGGGAAACCAAGAAGGTTATGGTTATTAATAGAAAATGGACGCGCTATTTTTATCGATGTTACATGCAGGTCAGAGTGTTGCATTTGGCAAAATCTGTATAACCGGATCAGAAGAAATGCGGCGTCTGCTCAGCCGGCTGCCCAGGGTCTACACTGTTTGCTTAAAATACTATAAGTCTCAGTTCAATTCAGTGCTGTCAACTTGTTATTTATAATTTCTTATCTATAATCGAAAGGGTGTACGGTTTTTATGATTGTTTTGAATTCATTTAGTACAGTCCTGATATTTCATTGTGGAATAGTCTCAAAATTAAAGTTCAGAGTTTGAAATAGATGACGGTATGTCTATGTATGTTTGAAATATTGAAATATATAACAGCATTCCTACACAGATTGTTCAGTCTACGGTTTCAAATTACCCCTTTCGATTCCATTTTATATTACTGCGTAATATTAACAACAAAGGTTATCCCTTACAACCCTCAAGCCCGTTAAAGTTACTTAGGCAAACAGTGCAGATCTGTGATCCATCTTATCAGGATATACATTGCTTACCACTCAGCTAGATGCCTTATTTAGTAGAATGGACGTGCCCAATTTCAGTGATTGAAGAGTGCACTCCAGAAACACAAGGGTAAGAGGGTTTGAGGGTATATAAAACAAAGCACTGACAGCACTGATTGGCCGATTTCTCTGAGTGCAGGCTGAGAAAATGGCACTGAACGGGGACTTAAACAGTTTCGGTATATCCTTATTATCCTTATTGTACCTAATGTAAACAGTGTAGTCCCTGCTTAGACGCCGCGTTCTATGGCGTCTGATCCGGGTCTACACTGGTTTGCCAAACTAAACACATGATTCCAGTCCAGATTTTACAGATAACTACATGTATCTTACATGTACGCGAGACACTGACCTCATAGTGGAACAAATAACACGTTTTTTCTTTGTGGGGGGGGGGGTCGATTGATTGTCAAACGACCCAAAGTTATTAAGCTGAAAAGCTCTTGACTTCTAAAGGCCACGTGACTGTCACTGGCTTGTCGGAATAACTTTTTATACAAAATAGCCGCAGTATGGTCAGAGTGTTATGTAATAGGGTTATCTTGGAATCATATGTTGGGCTTGGCAAACACTGTAGACCCATGCCAGACGCCATAGCATCTGATCAAGATCTACACTATTTGCTCAAAAACCCAAATTTTAGGGTTAAATGAAACAGTCCTGGACTATTTCTCCGATCTACACTCAGAGACAATCGGCCCACCAGTACTTTCAGCGCTTTGTTTTTTGTGTGGGGTTTTATAGCGCAGTCAACAATATTTACATTAAATCGGGCCGGTCAGTTTATCTAACCACACTTTTCCTGGGCAGGCTTACACATAAGCGGTTAACCAGTGCAGTGTTTATTGTTTTGATACGTCACTTTCTTTACGTTTCATTGCGCATGCGTCTGTAGAGCAGTGCATTTGTTGGTTGGCAAAACATGTGTGTGTTTCCATACAGTGTCAATGAAATTTTCTAACATTAATTAAAAAAAAAACTGATTTCATCTCAAAAGTATGTGTTTTGAAGTATTCGCCTTATTTGCATTATCTGCTGGTTCCTAGTCTGAAGGTTATCAGTGTTGGAAAAACAGGTAACCAGACCCCCCTGACCTTGAAAGGTCAGGGGTCTGGTTACCTGTTTTTCCAACATTAACAATGTGCAAGCTGGGAGCCAGCAAATAATGCAATGATACACAGCATTATACCGGACATTTTGTTGCCTGCAAAACGTTATAAAACCACCTACCCTTACCCCAAACGTAGTTGATGCGCCTTTTTTGATGAACGCAAATATGATTAAAGCATGTGTACATGTATTCCGGCTAAATTTATTGGAAAAAGAAGCAGTTGAATGTCAAAGTGTTAAGTAATTGTGACAGGACTATTAAACAAAAGAAAATGCAGAAATCATTCGTGCCTTATCAACGGCGGAGTATGGAACCGGACGTTATTTTGCCCATCAGAGAAAACGAGGCTGACGACCTTATACCTTGTATGACCTAGACTTTGGACATGTCTATACACTTTGAATCAGCGGAAGGGAAAGAGTATGACCGATGAAAATATTTCATGACCAATCTCCACGAAAGCATGATGCCGAATCCAGTGGGGATCAAACCTCATTACGAAAACACACCCATACAAATACATTGTAAATTTTGCCGCCGAAAAATCGAAATTTTTAAGATGAAACCATGTAATATTTGTCTGATTTCTGCTCAAAGTATAGATTGTGGGTACACGTTAGAACCGCCTCATCGAGGCGGTTCTAACGAGTACCCACAATCTATAATTTAGTGCAGAAATGATAAAAATAAGGCTTACCCCTGTAAAACCCAGTTTTAGTGTATAAAAGTGGGGTCAGATTTATATAAATCTACTTTCCTGTTGTTCTGACCACCAGTCATACACCTATTCTACTGATCCCACGACACCGGCCTTAATGGTTTTGACATTACGCTAACACACCCGTGCGACATAGTGCATTTTCTCACATCTCCAAAATGGCTACTTTCCTAATGCAAATCTGTGATATTTTTGTTATTCTTACTTCAAACATAGGTTGTGGGTGCTTGTAAGAACCGCCTCATAGAGGCGGTTCTAACGAGTACACACAACCTATGTATTGGAGCAGAAATAAGCAAAATAATGCATACCCCCGTAAACCCTAGTTTTCTCTATATAAAGTGGGATTTAGAGGGTCTTCATTTCACGGACTTGCTCACGTGATGAACTGTAATTTAAAACTCCTCACCTTTTGAGAAACCCATCATTAGAACTATGGTAAGCAACCGGTCAAGCCTCGCTTTGGTAAATCCGCTGAAAAGTAATGACGTGAATTTAAGACGCGACTAACAAAATTTAACTTTGGACATAAGCGTTTGGCAAAGACTCTACAAAAACTGTGTTACAACTCAAACTTAGCCCATTTGTCCAACGCATCGTTAGCTTAACAAAGTCGTTATGGCCAAATTGTTAACTACAGTCGAACTTCAGTGGCTCGGACACCTTTGGGACCTCGAAAATCAGTTCGAGACAGGGGTAGTTCGAGCCACTGAGGGTTACTGCCAGGAGGCATAAATAGATCCTTTTTGACATCTTTTCTGTGTTCTATAATGAAAATGTATGTTGTGTGTACTCATTAGAATCGCCTCATGGAGGCGATTCTAATAAATACACACAGCATACATTTGCAAGTAAAAAAGTGAAAATCACTATTTCTTATGTATATGGTTTCTCTAGGGGCTAAATAATGGGTTCGACTCATCCATGGTAAACGAGGTGTTCGAGGCATCGAAGTTCTACTGTATTCAAGTAAGTACAATATGTTTTATTCTGGTAAACCTCGATAACAGGACCGTATAACGAAGATCCCTCTAAACCCCACTTTATAAAGAGAAAAGTGGGGTTTAGGAGGTAACTTTAAAATGCCTTATGTTTGCTCAAAATCATAGGTTTTGGTACTCGTTAGAACCGCCTAATTAAGGCGGTTCTAACGAGCACCCACAATCTATGCTGAAAGCAGAAATAAGAAAGGTGTTAAAATTTTAACCAATATTTGTCATTTCTGACACCATGTTGTATGCCACGTACATGTTTTCCTAATGTTTTTGCTGGAATAATGTGAGAAATGTTTGAAAATGCAAAAGCTACTCATATTTTTGCAACAAAAATACAAGCGAATTGCAAAATTTATATGATCAAAGTTTAACGATACGTTAACTGACGACATCGTTATTTTTGAGAAACTGAAACTGGACCCGCATCACGAAAACACGCCTATATGATTCAGACCCCTTTGAATCCCACTTTCATATAGTAAAACTGGGGTTTCAGTGGTATACTTTATTTTTCTTATTTCTGCTCTAAGATATAGATTGTGGGTACTCGTTAGAACCGCCTCGATGAGTGCCCACAATCTATATTTGCAGCAGAAATAAGATAAATATCACAATTTTTCATCATAAAATTTTCATTTTTTCGGCGATAAAGATGGCAAAGTATTTGTATAGGCGTGTTTGCGTAATGCGGTTTACAGCCTTCTAGGTTTTACGGTTCCAACTTACGTTTTACTGTTCCTCTTACGCGTTGCCGTAAAACGAAATTTCCGACCGTAAAACCGCTCATCATCACGAGAACACGCCAATATAATTTTGACCCCCTCATACCCCACTTTTTTCGGCCCCCGCCCGTACGGGCTTGAAGAAATATATGGGGTGCATGATGCTTCCACGCAGAGCTGAATCCGGCCCGCACACTGGTACTGATAAACCGCTTAGAGGATCTAAGCCTGTCCAGGAACCGCGGTGCGAGGCGGACCGTCCATGCTAATAAACCCTATTGGTCTCATTGGGCGACAGAGCTTGAGATGTCATTTCATCTCAATGTCGGGTAAAAGTCCCACAAAATTGGAAGCAACGTCTCAAAAATGACCTTTACAGTGTTGACGGGGACGTTAAACCTCAAATCAAACAAACAAACATACCCCACTTTTATATAGTAAAACTAGGGTTTAGGGGGGTATACACTATTTTCCTTATTTCTGCTCAAAAACATAGATTGTGGGTACTCGAAAGAACCTCCTCAGGAGGCGGTTCTATCGAGTCCCCGCAATCTATGTTTTCAGCAGATATAAGCAAAATATCACAATTTTTCATCTTAAAATTTCTATTTTTGGCCCAAAAATTGGTAATGTATTTGTATAGGCTTGTTTTCGTAATGTTACCTCCCTGAAATGACAATTTTGGATCCAGTTATCCCCTGAGCAATAGTTAATTACAAACTATGTTATCACATGCTTGTTTGATTTGAGGTTTAACGTCCCCGTCAACACTGTAAATATCATTTTGGAGACGTTGCTTCAAATTCTGTGAGACTTTTACTCGACAATGAGATGAAATGACATCTCAAGCCCTGCCGCCAAAAGAAACCAATAGGGTTTATAAGCATGGACGGTCCGACACTCGCACCGCTTTGTCTGGACAGGCTTTGATCCTCTAAGCGGTTTACCAGTGCGGTCGGTTTCAGCTCTGCATGGAAGCATCATGCAGACCATTTATTTCTTCAAGCCCCGATGGGCGGGGGCCGAACTATGTTTATATAGAAAATAATGTACACCCGTGTGAACCTCATCTTTCCTAATATAAGGTGGAGCTGACAAGGGTGCACATCACATACGGACCTATTAACGTTTAGCACTCTTGGTAAAACATTCAGCAGACGACATTTTAAAAACAGTTATCTTATTTTTTCCTGAAAACAGATTTTGATATTTCATGCAAATTGTCTCCAATTTGCATGAAATGTTAAAACCTGTTTGCATGGAAATATAAAGAAAATATCATTAATTTGTCGTCTGCTGAATTAGCCTAGATAGTAGAAAGGTTAAAGTGGTGATCGTGAAAGTTGTATATGTACAGTTTAGCACTGCATTTATAAGAGTGAGTGAGTGTTTGAGTTTTACGTCCCACCCACAGCTAAGGTCATACGGAGACGGGACCTCGGTTTAAAGACTCATCCGAAAGTCTGGAGAAGCCCGGGATCGATCCTGCGACCCCTGGTTTACAAGGCGAGTAGCGTAACCACTACACCACGGAGGCTTCTGCATTTATAAGAACATAGGAGTATACATTAAAATGCAGAACATTATTTAGTTAAAGTAAATCTTGAAACGAAAAAGCTTTAGACAGATCAGTACGAAAACACGCCGGCGCCCCCGCCCATAGGGGCTTGAAGAAATATATAGGCTGCATGATGCTTCCACACAGAGCTGAATCCGGCCCGCACACTAGTACTGGTAAACCGCTTAGAGGATCTAAGCCTGTCCAGGAACCGCGGTGCGAGGCGGACCGTCCATGCTAATAAACCCTATTGGTTTCATTGGGCGACAGGGCTGGAGAAGTCATTTCATCTCAATATCGGGTAAAAGTCCCACAAAATTGGAAGCAACGTCTCCAAAATGACCTTTACAGTGTTGACAGGGACGTTAAACAGCAAATCAAGCAAACACAAAACAAAACGAAAACACGCCTATACAAATACATTGTAAATTTTACCGCCGAAAAAACGACAATTTTAAGATGAAAATTTGTGATATTTTTCTTATTTCTGCTTAAAATATAGACTGTACACTGTAAAGGTCATTTTGGAGTCGGTGAATCCAATTTGTGGGAATTTTACCCGACATTGAGATGAAATGACATCTCAAGCCCTGTCGCCCATGACACCATTAAGGTTTATTAGCATGGACGGACCGTCCATGCTAATAAACCCTATTGGTTTCATGGCCTCGCACCGCGGTTCCTGGACAGGCTTGGATCCTTTAAGCGGTTTACCAGTACTAGTGTTCGGGCCGGATTCAGCTCTGCGTGGAAGCATCATGCAGCCCATATATTTCTCCAAGCCCCTATGGGCGGGGGCCTTTTTGTGATCATCAAGTTGAATCACTGTTACTAACCTTCCCAGCAAAGCCATTGCAACTATCCTTTCCCTGGTCTTACCAATCACCAAATGCAACAAAATAATGATTGGATTGTGTCTTATGATGACCAACTGACAATAAAGTCCTTATTTTATAGCATGTTAGGACATTTCTAATAAAACTCACATAAAAGGGGTAATGA
Source organism: Lucinisca nassula (assembly GCA_963580285.1). Taxonomy (NCBI): domain Eukaryota; kingdom Metazoa; phylum Mollusca; class Bivalvia; order Lucinida; family Lucinidae; genus Lucinisca; species Lucinisca nassula. The sequence continues at coordinate 92,386,478 of OY757022.1, forward strand.
ACGAAAAGTGTGGCCACAAAACTGTTAAGTACGAAAACACCGGGTTACACCGGCCATATACGACTCGCGTGACTTGTCAAGACTTCGCAATAGATCATTAACTTTTCATATGCTCTTTTGTAATAAATGCGAAATAAAAGACAACTATAATCATTCTTAGTGATATAATTGACATATACAGGTTACATTGAATATGCAATAATGTAATTTTAATTGCTTATGAAGAGTTATGACATATTTTCATTTAAAACTATTCATGATTGAAAATAGCAAGTATTGTTTTAGTACTTTCACCGCACTGCATGATAAAATATACCCACAAATGAAAGTGTTATGGAACCTGTGTACTGTCGTGATAGCGAGGGTTCTCTGTATACTATTTTTCTTATTTCTGTTCCAAGAAAAATACAGCCGAACTCCAATGGCCCGAACACCTTTGGGACCTCGAAAATCTGTTCGAGACCGGGGTAGTTCGAGCCACTGAGGTTAATGTCAAGAGGCATAACGAGATACTTTTTGACAATTTTCGGTGTTCTATAATGAATATGTATGCTGTGTGTACTCATTAGAATCGCCTCATAGAGGCGATTCTTATGAGTACACACAGCATACATTTGCAAGATAAAAGACTAAAATCTCTTTAATTATCCCCCACTATTTCTTACGTAGAGGATTTCGCTAGGGGCTCAAGAATGTGTTCGACTCATCCATGGTAAACGAACCATCGGTGTTCGAGCCATCGAAGTTCTACTGTAGTATACAGAGAACCCTCGCCAATATCGACAGTACATAGGTTCCCTAACACTTTGTCGAGCCGCCTTGGAACGGTCAGTGAAAAGAATTTCACTGGCTTAAATCGATTTTACACGGCCGCAATCCTCGCCCTGACTTCCGTCGGGATTTATATAAATAATTTGTTTAGTCCGCATGAAGGCTTCTTAACATATCAGTGCAACATCTCCGAGAAAACAAAAATCAAACAACCACAGAGATGAAACAACGCTGAGGACTCGACGGCATCAAACCACTGAATTGCTGGAGCAAAAGTAAACCAACAGTCAGACCCCGACGGGCCCAACCAGAGACAGAGCATCAGGTACCAACCAACATTACACAAGTAAGCCTTTGCACTGGAACCGTCACAGAATCTGAGGCCCGCCCCACCGGCGTGCAACCAAAGCCCGAGAAGGTAAGAATTTAGCTGAAATTTCTGAAAATTTGTTTAACTAAATATTACAAAGATTTTAACTTGTAATTTCGTTGTTTTTCCGTGTATAAAAGGTTGCACCTTATTGTTTACACTTGCAAATTAGGGACCTGAAAAGTAGGTTCGGTCTATAAAGGGTCACTAGACGTATTATAGGTCAGAAGAAGGTATTACAGGTCACTACCGTTATTCGACCCCCTTTATTAAGTTACTAGAATGCGTAAACTGACTGGTTCGATACGAGGTCTGATTGTTATGTTGTGAGCCTCATATTGAAGGTTTTGACCTTTGTCGGACATATTGTATTATTTTTCAACATAATCCCTTTACACTTTTGCCAGCGGTTTTTAAGGGCCTCAGTGTCACTGGTATAGAACTCCCTTTTCTTGGCTGTTCAGAAAGTCAGCCACTGCATATGCGATGTCATCATCGGACTGAAAGTGGGTGCCTGAAATAGCCGTTTTCAGTTTTGGAAAGTCTGATGGAGCGAGATCTGGTAAATAAGGCGGATGCTCAATCAATTTAAAGCCACAAGCGTGAATGGCAGCCATAGCAATGACAGACTTGTGAACAGGAGCAGTGTCCTGATGGAATAACACACCGTTAGTGAGCTTTCCGCGGCGCTTAAGTTTAACTACGTCAGAACTGAAGCATAACATGTGCCATTGATTGTTTGTCCCTGTTCACAACCTACATCCCAGAAAACCTTCCCAGCTGATGGGACAGCCTTTGCCTTCATTGGCGGGGGGTGAGCCAGGGTGTTTCCATTGTTTTGATTGTTATTTGGCCGCTGGAGTAAAATGGTGAACCCATGATTCATCCATGAAGACAAACCTCTGAAGAAAGCTGGCAGGATCTTCCTCATAAAGGTAAGATTAGCACGTGATAATGTGCGTCTCGTATGCTTCTGATCAACTGTCAGAAGTTGGTACCCATCGTCCAAAAGCTTTCTCATTGCAAGATAATCTGTCAGAATGAAATGTACCCTCTCCTGTGAAATGCCAACTCTACTGGCTATATATCTTCCTGTGACTCGTCTGTCAGTCATAACAATATCATGAACTTTATTGACAATATCTGGGGTTGCAACATTGACAGGCCTGCAAGGACAGGGATCATCATCAAGGCTCTGTCTGCCGCGCTTAAATTCCGCCACCCATTACGATAACACACCCGTGCGACATAGTGCATTTTCCACATCTCCAAAATGGCTACTTTCTGATGAAAATTTGTGATATTTTTCTAATTTATACTGCAAACATAGGTTGTGGGTGCTCGTTAGAACCGCCTCATTGAGGCGGTTCTTACGAGTACCCACAAACTATGTCTTGGAGCAGAAATAAGGAAAATAATATATACCCCCGTAAACCCCAGTTTTCTCTATATAGAGTGGGGTTTAGGGGGGTGTTCATTTCACGGACTTGTTCACGTGATGCACCTTTTACCTGTAGTATATGAAGGGGAATCTTTCTCTAGTGTTGCTACCATATCATTATGGATATCCTTAGATGTTAAACCTTTTTATGCAAATATTGGATCACTGCTCTTTCACGGATGTTGTCCATTTTGCTAAAGTTGCTTGTCGTGTTTACTTAAGAGTGCTACCTCGTCGATATAAACTGACCAAAGGAGACCAGTCCTTGGGTACACGGCCCTATTTAGTGAGAGAATAGTAGGACTTAAAAAGAACATCATTGCGTGCCTCCTTCAATACGAGGCTCACAACATATCAATCAGCCCTCGTATAACATAATAAGTGTTGAATGGGTCGTTTACCGCCAAACAAACAAACACATTTTCATGTGATTTTTTTAAATAACCAACATCCTATTAAAGTCAAAACATGCGTCAATCACGTGAACAAGTCCGTGAAATAAACCCTCTAAACCCCACTTAATATAGAGAAACCTGGGATTTAAGGGGGTTTACATTACATTTTTAATATTTCTGCTCCAAGACTTAGGTTGTGGGTACTCGTTAGAACCGCCTCGATGAGGCGGTTCTAACGAGCACCCACAACCTATGTTTGTAGTATAAATAAGAAAAATATTACGTATTGTCATCAGAAAATTATCTATTTTTGATATGTGAAAAAAATGCACTATGTCTCATAATGGTTTCATTCATTTTGTGGTAGAAAATAAGATCTATTTGATTTTGCATCACATTTACATAATTTTACAAGACTGTGCCATTATATTCAATAATTTATCATTCATTATTTGCTATTCATTTGTCTTCAGACAGGGAGTTTCTTAATGAGAGAACTGAATGATTGATCATTTAGATAATAAAAACAACTTATTATCATGGATTGTCAAGTATCGCTTGTTTCCGGCATTTTCCGTTATGGGGACGAACGCAATTAGTTTAGCGGCGAAAGTCTCCGAATCGAAGATGGCGTTGGACGAACCAATGGATTTTGACGCCTGAAGCTGTCTTCATACATACTTAAGTTAAAGTTAATTTCGAATGAAAAAATTACGTAGGTGTGATATATGCCATTCATATATTTTATTAGCTGAGGTGAAGCACGATTTTGCATTTATTAAACACTTGTTTTGGCTAATAAGCATCTTTCTCCGGGATTGTGTCTACACCATCTTACTCCGGGATTGTGTCTAAACTATGAGGACATTTTTAGCCTTTTTTCTGCTTATTGCGGGCCTGGTGAGCAAAACACAAGGTAACACTGACTTTCTTCTGTATAACATTGTACATAGCCCCAGATTAGAGGGGATATCCACATATAACTTTTCTTTCCTTTTTTTTTTTTTTTTTTTTTCTTCACGAAAACCTATGTTGTTGGTACATGTTCTCATTAGAAACACCCAGAACATTTTTATGCAGAAATAAGAAAATATATCAGTATTCTTATATGAAAAAGCACTTCGAGATAACTTAGGTTTAGCCACTGATGGTTAACTATGAAGGCGTACTAAAGGGCACACATATGTAATAGGGATTTTCGATTTTCTAAATGTAATAGTATGCTTTGCGTACTCAATAGAATCGTCTCGATGAGGCGATTCTTATGAGAACAAACAACATTACTTTATTTTATACAATATCATAACTTATATGGGTGTGAGGGGTCGATGGAAAATCCGTCCCGAGGGACACTGTCCGGCATCACGAGGCTTGCCGAGTGATGCCGGACAGTGATCCCGAGGGACGGATTCTTCTATCCACCCCTCACACCCATATTGGATTCTTTTTCTTGCATACCTTCATTTCTTAGCGCGGATTTTTAATGCTGCAGTCACTTCGGTTACCAACGTCCGCTATATTGTGTTGACACTGCAGGAATGTTTAGTGACGTTGCTGTGACGTGAACCTTAACGACGGCGCATACGAGGTCGTAATCCACCAGTGCATTTATCAAACACGCGATTATATTCGATTTTGGGTCGGAACACCAGGGCCAGAACATAAATTTCTATCCCAGGGTGAAATCACGGATTTCCTTGTCTGGTGTGCAAGAAAATACTCTACTACCCCCATTATATCTCCTTGCATGATGAACTGATTCACTCTCAGTGGCTCGAACAACCTCTTTCTCGACAAAATTTTCATGCCCCCTTAAGGGGAAACGGGTACACCTTCAGAAGAGGCAACTCCTGCTAAACGTATTTTTGTCTTTCCTGTCAGTAGGGGTCAACTCTTAAAGGAAAGAATTTGCTCCTGAGGCGCAAATTCGTTCCTTTAAGAGTAGACCCCTTTTTCAGTGGGTCACGACGTATAGAAAACTGAAACAGGGAGTCTCGAAAATTGTCTCCCTTTGAAAAATGGCGGAAAAATCTGTCAGGTGTTCCCATTCCTCTTAAGGTGTTCGGGCAATTGTAGTTCGTCTGCAGAAACATTTTTTTTTTTTTTTTTTCGATTAAGCGGGTTGACAGAACATTACGAAAGCACGGCTATACAAATATATAAATTTTACGGCCGAAAAGTTGAAAAATTTCAGATAAAAAATTGGGATATTTTTCTTATTTCTGCTCAAAATATATCTTCAGGGTGCGCGTTAGAACCGCCTTATCAAGGCGGTTCTAACGTGTACCCACAATCTATATTTTGAGCAGAAATAAGAATAATATCACAATTTTTCATCTTAAAAATTTCGTTTTTCAAGCGGTAAAACTTACAATGTATTTTTATAGGCGTGTTTTATGTAATGTGACAGAAAGTGAATAACCTCAGATAGGAATTTTCTTACTACCCATATATGCCTAGCGGCCCTTTTCTGGGACATTGGCAAACAGTGCAGACCTAGATCAGACGCCGCAAAACGCGGCGTCTGATCTGGGTCTACACTTTTTGCTAAAAGAATATTTATTTCTGTAAAATCTGCCGCAAACAAAAACAAACCTGACGCCCCTATAATTGGAAATGGACCACTCCAAACGTAATAGGTGGAAGATTCCATTGTCATATTTGGGTTAACAACCTTTTAAAACCAGCTTTTGCAGCTATATACAGCCCGCGACCTATGGAATCTCCTAAAGAACATGGAATTGTCCAATAATTAGATCCTAAGGGGTAAAAGCGCTAACTCTTAATCATTAGGTCTCTCACCGCTGTAGTCGGGCCACACGTAAGACGCCAAGTTCTGCAATGGAGGACAGGAAGTTTTTCTCCGGGTACTCCGGTTTTCGCTCACTTCTGATTAACAATTGGCTAGAAATAAGTGAAATAATATTTAAGACCACTTTTGAACATAAAAGACCACTTTTGAACAGTCCAAAAGGTGGTCCCTGAGCAGAGGATATTTTGTGCAGAAAGCACGATGAAAGAATAACTGCATCTTCTAAATAAGCTTTAAGAGCAGAATTAGCCATAATTTTAGGTGGTCTTAATAACGGAATTTCACTGTTTTGTGGCCACTTTACGAGACGATTTGAAGAATTCTAACAACTTCATTACGATAACACAACCATTGCTACAATTTGTTTGTTTGTATTGGAGTGGAGTTTAACGACCCAGTCAACACTATTATAGGTCATTTTTGAGCCGGTCAGTTTACCTATCCACACTTTTCCTTGGCAGTTAACCAGTTGGTTGGTTGATTTGAGGTTTAACGTCCCCGTCAACACTGTAAAGGTCACTTTGGAGACGTTGCTTCCAATTTTATGGGACTTTTACCCGACATTGAGATGAAATGACATCTAAAGCCCTGTCGCCCAATGAAACCAATAGGGTTTATTAGCATGGACGGTCCACCTCGCACCTCGGTTCCTGGACAGGCTTAGATCCTCTAAGCGGTTTACCAGTACTAGTGTGCGGGCCGGATTCAGCTCTGCGTGGAAGCATCATGCAGCCCATATATTTCTTCAAGCCCCTATGGGCGGGGGCCAACAGTTAACCAGTACATTGTACATTCTTTCGACAGAAAACCGTTGCTCAAATAACCTTTTATTTATATTATTAGAACAGACCTTTTTTCATAAAAAGATTTCCCATATTTCTTCTCCAGACATAGATTGTGGGTGCCCGTTAAAACCGTCTCATTGAACGCGATTCTACCGAGTATCCACAATCTATGCTTTTAGCAAAAAGAATGCAAGTAATGTATGCCCATGTACATAAAGGGTATTCATTTACATACTTGTTAATGAAATGTGTTTCTTAGAAAGAATATCCCTAGAGGTAAATGGATACAACTATCCCTATCTTTTATTTTCTTGCACACCAGACAAGGAAATCCGCGATTTTACCCTGGGTTTGAAATTTATGTTCTGGTGTTCCGACCCAAAATCGAATATAATTGCGTGTTTGATAAATGGATTGGTTGATTACGACCTCGTATGCGCCGTCGTTAAGGTTGACGTCACAGCACGTTACGTGACGTTACTAAACATTCCTACAGTGCCAACAATATGGCGGACGTCGGTAACCGAAGTGACTGCAGCATTAAAAATCCGCGCTAAGAAATGGAAGGTATACAAGAAAAGAATCCTATATTGGTGTGAGGGATGGATAGAAAAATTCGTCCCTCGGGATCACTGTCGGGCATCACTCGGCAAGCCTCGTGATGCCGGACAAGGTCCCTCGGGACGGATTTTTCCATCCACCCCTCACACCCCTATAAGATTCTTATATTATTAACCTTCAGTGGCTAGAACTACCCCTGTTCCATGGCTCGGTCCCATTTTTAGCAATTTATGTTATAAATTGTAATTTCTGGACTATAAGAATCTTATATGGGTGTAAGGGGTGGATGGAAAAATCCGCCCCGAGGGACACTGTCCGGCATCACGAGGCTTAATCCCGAGGGACGGATTTTTCTATCCATCCCTCACACCCATATAGGATTCTTTTCTTGTATACCTTCAATTTCTTAGCGCGGATTTTTAATGCTGCAATCGCTTCGGTTACCGACGTCCGTCATATTGTGTTTATACTGCAGGAATGTTTAGTGACGTCAGGTAACGTACTGTGACGTCAACCTTAACGACGGCGTATACGAGGTCGTAATCAGCCAGTGTATTTATCAAACATGCGATTATATTCGATTATGGGTCGGAATGCATGTTTTTAGTCGATAATTTTAGCGGGATTTCTTCTAACAATGGCGAAAAGTTGTGTGATTTTGAAGGAAACAACAGCATTATTGCCGACTTTCAGTGTGTTAGAATCGAAATAGATCAGTTCTAGTTTGTGATTTGTTGAATAATAAATCACAGTTTGTCGGTCAGTTGTAAGTAGACAAATCACGCGCGCTACGCGCTCGTGATTTGAAATACATAACAACTGGCCTCCAAACTGTGATTTATTATTCAACAAATCACAGTTAGAGCTGATCTATTTCTTAAACAAAACATGACAATTCCCTCTTTATCTTTGGTTCCAATTCATTCAAACTTCCAAGAAGGTTGCTTATGTGACTCTCTACCAAAATGGCTTTGCTGCAATGAAGAAAATGACTGTCAGATTCAAAGGTAGAAAAATCTTTAAACAACAACTTCTTCTTCCATCTTAAGTCAATTTTATTCAAACTTCGCAAAAAATATTCAACCTTTATGCTTCATGTTAGATCTTGAAATTAGGTGGGCGTTTGAGGGCCATCTTCACTCTCTTTTTAATGTATTTGAAAGCCTTTTAAGCATGATAAGATACAATTTTGTCCTTGTGGCCAGCAAAAATTGAAACCAGCATGGGCACCAAAGCAAACATCTTCATAGGGTCTTCTATTGGTTTCATTCCGCGGCAGGGCTTGATATGTCCTGTCATGTCATTGTCGGGTAAAAATCCCACAAAACTGTAAGCAACGTCTCCAAAATGACATGTATAGTGTTGAAGGGGACGTTAAACCTCGTATAAAGCAAACGAAATTAATAGTATTAACCCTTTTCTCTGTGGAAGCGCCAAGACCTACACATATCTCAAGAGACCATTACGAAAACACGCCTATATAAATTTGACCCCTTTGAACACCACTTTTATATGAGCCCCGCCAAGCGAATTTGTGTCTTCGAGCATTCCGTCATGACAAATTTTAACTGCGCATGCCCAGCCATTCAGACGGGGGCCAGGGATATGGCTTTCTGTCTGAAGGTTCCTCATGATTCACTGCTTGTATGAGCGAGCAGCGAAGGTTCTGGCGAGACTGCGCGTATGCGCAGGCTCGCCTGAACCTTCGCTGCTCGCATAGGCGATGAGTACCAAAATCGCTTGACAGGGCCCATATAGTAAAACTGGGGTTTACGGGGGTAAATAAAAATCTAAAAAGTTGCCTTCATTAATGAGGGTTTGGATTTTATAGTTTTACCTAGTATCTTACGGTAGATTGTAGGTACTCGTTAGAACCCACAATCTATATTTTGAGCAGAAATAAGAAAAATAACACTATTTTTTACCTTAAATAAAAATCAAAAAATGAGTTCCTTTAAACCCTATTGGTTTCATTGGGCGACAGGGCTTGAGATGTCATTTCATCTCAATGTCGGGTAAAAGTCCCACAAAATTGGAAGCAACGTCTCCAAAATGACCTTTACAGTGTTGACGGGGACGTTAAACCTCAAATCAAACAAACAAATCAAAAACCATACACGATTACTGTCCAGACTCTATAAATAGCTCTGACCTACATGTAACATCGATTGACAAAGCGCGATTTTTTTCTATTAATAACCAGAAGCCTCCGTGGTGTAGTGGTTACGCTACTCGCCTTGTAAACCAGGGATCGCAGGATCGATCCCGGGCTTCTCCAGACTTTCGGATGAGTCTTTAAACCGAGGTCCCGCCGTCTCTGTATGACCTTAGCTGTTGGTGGGACGTAAAACTCTAACACTCACTCACTCACTCTATTAATAACCATAATATTGGTTTTCCCGAATCAGTGATGGTCACGTGGACAACAGCATGAATTCGGATTTTTCCATTTAGTAAATTTGGGTCAATTGTCAACAATCGGCCCAAAAATGACTCTTTTGTTAAATGGCAAACTATTCAAAGTTGTCCGATCATCTGAAGCAGGAAGCCCTAAAATAAGGTTTGTAAATTGGCCCCGTCAAGCGATTTTGGTACTTATCGCCAATGCGAGCAGCGAAGGTTCAGGCGAGCCTGCGCATCCACGCATTCTCGCCAGAACCTTCGCTGCTCGCTCATACAAGCAGTGAACCAAGAGGAACCTTCAGACAGAAAGCCATATCCCTGGCCCCTCTGAATGGCTGGGCATGCGCAGTTAAAATTTGTCATGACGGAATGCTCGAAGATACACATTCGCTTGGCGGGGCTCAAATGATGTGAATGAAAAACGATTCGATCATAGAATTCGCTCTTACCAGGAAAACACAGTTCTTTAAATACTTGAAGATTCACAAGACTTGGCGGCTGGTTGTGAACTATGATATGAGCCGGGTCAAAGCCTTTCCTACATATTACATCTGCGCTCAGCGACGAATCAGATCAGCATGCGCATCCATATAGTCTGACCAGAGACTTCTCTTGCTGCAGGAAGGAGCATTGGAACCTTTGCTGTTCCTAGAGCACAGAGTGACGACTCTGATCAGACGGCGCGGATGCGCAGGCTGTTCTGAGTCTTCGCTGAGCGCATAATGTCATGTAAATTGTTCTTTACTTGTTCTATACATGTTTTTCAGCATCCTTCCAAAGGTTATTAGGTTCCCCGAAGACTCAATCAATATGTAGTCCTACACAAAGTTAGAAAGGGCCCCCGCCCATCGGGGCTTGGAGAAACAGGTTGGGCTGTATGATGCTTTCACGCAGATTTAAAACGAAATAAATCTCTGAGTACATGATTACTGGGAAACCGTTTAGAAGTAGGGAGCTTTCCACTAAATGTTTTCCATATATAGGCGACAATAGTAACCTTTTACCTACTCCCACAAAAACTACACATACAAAACTTTTCAAACCTTACTTGTTTATAGAGCCATCCTAGCCCAACAAGTTAATGAGAAAAAATCCACATGTTGATCGGCTCATTTTCAAGTTACAGTCAACCATGTTTGTTTACCTGCTAGAACGGAGTAAATAAAACCAACATTTTTAAAGGAGGGGTGACCATATAAAATCAGCAAAAATTTCTTTGAGCTTGCAGATATATTTATAAAACATGCATCATTTTAGTCCCTTATACCTATCATTTTCTCACATTGAAATACAACATGGGTTATATATCCAATGGAAGCAAGTCTGGTATTTAGAACGCAACTAAAAGCTCTGTCCCAAAGTGATAAAACCCGGCATCTCCCAGTATTTAGTGTAATGCTACCTATAACAAACCCTTATTTTCTTTATGTTTCATCAAAAGAATTGCCAAATAGAAATTAAGGTCATATGTAATATTTTAGTCATGCATAATAAAAGTTCAGTCACACAGAATCTTTCAAGTTTGCAAAAAAAGTTATCGCTATCAGATTCAACAATGAAAGCCGAACAAACCATAGTTTTTGAAAAGCGATAAAGTTTATCTCTTTCTGGAATGGAACCCAGTCACCGGCTTGCATCAGTGGTTCTTCTCCAATGTCTTTGGAACAATTCAATCCTAAAATGCACAGAATTATGCCTTAATAGCACCAATATTTTTTATGGCTATATTTTCACACCTACTCCTCATATTTTAAGTAAAAAATGGCATTTTGAGGATATTTTGACGACAAAAATGTCAAGAAAATGTTTATAAATGCCTTAATGCCAAGAGGAATAGCTGAATATATCTGTCCACATCCTTTTACATGAATACAATAAAATAGAACTTATAACGGATGAGAAAACTTATCCGGATATTGCAGCGGGTTGTTCGGAGAGACAATTTTGAAGTTTTGTTTTGGTTTGAGACATAGTCCTAGTGCCATGAAACCTTACACTTATATTCCAGATGGAGTAGATTCTTTCTTGTGTTTGTGCAAATACAATTACTGCAAGTGTACTTTCCAAACACATCAATAAAAACTGATTTACATGGCTTCAAAGTAACCCCCCCCCCTCCCAAGAACATAGGTCAGAGGCAAAAATTCATCAAATACATCCAGTTAGACCTAAATCAGTATTACCATCACATTTTTAGAGTATCTATGGCAAAATACATGCCATGAGGATACATTTTATGAAACAGAATTGGACAGAACCTACAAATGTGTGGAAATAGTATGTAATGACTGAAAACAGGATAGTGGTCTACTTTTGCCATAGGGAGCTTTCCATTAAATGTTTTCCATAGGCGACAATAGTAACCTTTTACCTGCTCCCACAAAAACTACACATACAAAACTTTTCAAACCTTCCTTGTTTGTAGAGCCATCCTAGCCAAACAAGTTAATGAGAAAAAATCCACATGTTGATCAGCTCATTTTCAAGTTACAGTCAACCATGTCTGTTTACCTTCTAGAACGGAGTAAATAAAACCAACATTTTTAAAGGAGGGGAGACCATATAAAATCAGCAAAAATTTCTTTGAGCTTGCAGATATATTTATAAAACATGCATCATTTTAGTCCCTTATACCTATCATTTTCTCACATTGAAATACAACATGGGGTATCTATCCAATGGAGGCAAGTCTGGTATTTAGAACGCAACTAAAAGCTCTGTCCCAAAGTGATAAAACCCGCGGCATCTCCCAGTATTTAGTGTAATGCTACCAGTAAGCCTGCCCTGGCAAAATGGTGCGAGTCTAATGTATATAAACAAGCCCCATTGATTTCATTTGGTGGAAGGGTTTGAAATATCATTTCATCTCAATGTCGGGGGAAAGTTCCACCTAATTGGAAGTAACGTCTCAAAATGACTAAAATATAGCGCTCGTCAAAACCTTCAATAAGACATGTGCGCTCAGCGAAGACTCAGATTAGCCTGCGCATCCGCGCAGTCTGATCAGAGTCTTCGTTGTGCACTCTAAGGATAGCAATGGGCCGAATACTCCTTCATGCAGCAAGAGATGTCTCTGGTCAGACTATACGGACGCACAGGCTGAACTGATTCTTCGCTGGGCGCACATATAAATTGTTGGAAATGCTGTGCCCCGGCTCATTAATAGTGTTGACGGGGACGTTAAACCTCATTTGAAACAAATGAAACAAAATACAAAGTTAGACGGAATACACTCTTTCCGGACTGCACTAAGATGATTTATGTAACACGCCAAGTGAACACTCAGATGCGCAGGCTGATCTGAGTCCTCGCTGGACGCACTGCCTTAGAGATCCTTTTTTCCATTCGGCGAGGCCCATCTTATCGCATAGTCAAACAGTCACCATTCCTAAACCACTATATTTCACAAAGCACAGTAGGCCTATAACGCGCATTGCATTCACGTCTCAAAAATGACCTTTACAGTGTTGACGGGGACGTTAAACCTTAAATCAAACAAGCAAACAAACAAAGCATTCACCAAATCATTACGAAAGCACGCCTATACAAATATATTATAAACTTTACCGCCGAAAAAAAGAAAATTTTGAGATAAAAAAAAATTGTGATAGTTTTCTTAATTCTGCTCAAAATGTAATTATTAAATCGTGGGTACTCGTTTGAACCGCCTCATCGAGGCGGTTCTTACGAGTACCCACAATCTATATTATAGAGCAGAAATAAGAAAAATAAGGTTTACCCCTGTAAACCCCAGTTTTACTATATAAAAAGGGGGGTTCAAGGGGGGATCAAAATTACATAGGCGTATTTTTGTGATGGCAAAGGCAAACAATCGCCATTCCTAAACCAATATATTTCATAATGCATAGTAGGCCTATAACGTGCATTACATTCACCAAATACTTATATGTACGCACATTTATCATAACAATTTTCTCTTTTTTTTCAGCCCAGTGTAAGGGGTTTGCTGACGTTGTAATAGCGATTCCAGGATCTGATGACGTCCCCCAATATGAATTTGACGAATTTGAAAACGAACTCACGGAACTCCTGTTTCACTTCAAAATTAATAAACGTAACTTTAACATCGGACTGGTGCTTTATGGGGAAACACAAATTCGAGTTGCCTCCCCTCAACCATTCAAAACTAGAAGAGAGCTGAACACGCGGATCACACTTCAGTCTCGGCGGAACAAGTACGCACAGGAGTTGGAACTGGAGAGCAACGTCGCTGGCGCCATCTATGCGGTTCACCGCATGTTACGTAACCCTCCGACAGATTATCCGCACGAAATTCTCCGGCCATACGCTAGAAAGATTGGTATTATCTTCACGTATGGAAGGGGTAATTTAACCAACCAGGCGCAGATCCAGATGAATGTTATGGCGGCCTCCGAAGCGGCACACAGGGATGAGATTCTGTTGTATGCGCTGAGCGCTAATGGTACAGTGCCAGGCTTTTCAAGTATAGGGAATGACAACTGCAGGCTATTCTCCATGGGAACGTATAGCAAATCACTTAAGTCTGCAATCAAAGACTTAGCCAGAGGGATCTGTTCAGGTAACATATAGAGGATATTTGATTTTTTCAGTGTAAGATCGAATTTTATTTCATCGAATGAACACCAAAACTGTTATTTTCACGAGTGGCGTAGCCACGAGTGAAAATAGCAGATTTGGTGTTCATGAGTGAAATAAAATTTGATCTTGCACTGAAAAAATCAAATTTTCTGTTTCTTACATGCTTCAAAAGGCAATATTTAGCGTCTTTAATGGTGTTGCTCACATTCGGAGAAAATTATCTTTGTTCCTGTTCGTTTTGCGTCAATTTAGTGGTGTCCATCGTGTTTAGTGGGTATACTATTGGGTGTAAACTAAAAGTTTGTGTAGCAGGTCGACCGTGTGGCTCGGTAGCTCAGTCGGTAGAGTGTTCGCACGGTATGCGAAAGGCCCTGGGTTCGAGTCCCGGTCGAGTCATGTTCTTTTTCCACCCCTGTGACATTTGGTGGCCAGTGTGGGGGTCCAGCACCGCGTCTGAGGGCATGAAAGAGTATGAAAATAAGTCTCGCAGCCGGACTGGATAGGACTTAGAGATTCGGGACGAATCTCATGAGAAGAGATTCGGGACGAATCTAATTAAGCAGGGGGAAAATGTAGCAGGTCGACCGTGTGGCTCGGTAGCTCAGTCGGTAGAGTGTTCGCACGGTATGCGAAAGGCCCTGGGTTCGAGTCCCGGTCGAGTCATGTTCTTTTTCCACCCCTGTGACATTTAAATCATGCACCGTCAACTAACTGCAACCCAGCAGAAGACGAAATTTTCGAAAACAATGGGTCACCAGAATCGCAGGCCAGCGCACCACCCGCCAAGAGCACTCTGACAACATACAAGCTCTCCAGAGACGCCATGACAAGCCATGCATCGTCACTCGACTGCAACCCAGCAACCCGTTTAAATGAAAACTTTTTGTTTCGAAGCCTCTCTCCAGAATATATTTAGCGTAATTGTCACACGCTCCCTGGTTCCCCGTCGGGGAATCGAACCCCGGTCTCCCGCGTGACAGGCGGGGATACTCACCACTGAGGGGTAAACTTGAGTACCTGGAGAAAAACACCAGACGGACTTTCATATCTGATTCAGGGGTGTGCTTTCCAAGACAATGACCATGACTAATGAATTGATGGGAACATGTACAATGATGCAAAAGAATGAATATAAAAATATGGTATAACTAGTCTTACCAGAAAGCAGTCTTCATGATCTTCTAAATGTGACACACAGCAAGATAAAGTACCAGTGCAATGAAGGTGAGGTTAGGTGTTACCTTGACTTGTGCGAAGAAGATAAATCACCAACTGAAAAATGTATGATAAGTATTAGAAAAGTAGAAAACATCTAGGATACATGTACATAAATAGCAAAATGTCACACAAAAAGCTTAAATCTCAAGTAAAGGTATGCATTTTGCCTATGAATGGCTTTCTGATGTTCACGGCATCTTTCAGAATATCTGATACACTAAAAATAATATTAATGACACATAAGTCTGATCAGGGACCACACGGCATGATCGGAGTCTTCACTGTTTGAAACAAAACTCTTCGGACAGATGCCTTGAAATGGGTCTCAGAAAGACGGAACGAGAGCAGCAAACAGACAAGGACACATGGACATTGCAAAAGGGGTACACACTGTTTGCCTTTCCATTATATTGTAAAAGGGGTCCACACTGTTTGCCATAGAAAATTTTAACACAATAAATTTACAAAACACTGAACACACTGCATCTGCTGGTCTGTTTTAACAATATTGAGAAAGAGAACTAGATCAAAACATTTGGCAGGTCTACACTGCATAAGTCATGTAAGTTTATCTACATGTACATTCATTCATGTACATGTAAACAAACTATACATGTAAGTAACAGAGGCAATTTTTCAGTTTTAAAAGAAGAAAGATAGTCACTGATCACTGTCACTGATATAATACATCTGTCTTATGTGAAGACAGAAAAGAAAGTCACTTTATTCCATGTTAAAGCAATGAAATGTCACTGAAAACTTTCAATAACAGGTAAGTTAAGGTATATAGTAACCACACATCTAGACTGCAATGCAAAATAAACTAAGATTTTCCAAATTGTTACCCAGCACTGTGGGTTGCAATATAAGTTCAAAAAGCAAATACATTATGTAAAGCAAATTCAAGAACTTCAGTTTAAGACCAAATAATGGTCTTATAAGACCACTAGACGAAGATTTATTGTCCAAAATGAAGCAAAATCCCCTAAATTTTCAAACAAGGATACCGACAAGGCAGGAGCACTCACCCTTAAAATATTATCATTTTCAGTTGTTATGTACTCTCAAGTAGCAAAGACGAGGCATAATTTTCTTACTTTCTGAATTTTTAAGCACTTTTGTGAAAATTTCACCGGATGCCACATGGTAAATTTCATCGCCATCTTGGATTACAACAAAATTCTTACCCTGCATTTAGTGAAATTCAAACCCCAAGTATTTCCCTGTCACTCGAGATCGGATGATGACAGTTACATCTTGCAATTGCTTAATCAATGGCTTTGCAGAATCATCAATCTGATCTTCATGTCATTTTACTTCAGGTGTTTTAAACGTCTTTCAAAATATTGACTTCGGTTTGTTTACAATAGAGTTTCTCTGTCACTTTCCTGACGACCTCATCACTGTTTCAGCTGATTTGTGTTATTGCGCATGTATTAAAAAACGGGATAAAACTTGATGAATATCATACGATAATTACAATTTAATATAGCGCTTTAAGTTCTGTTATAGCAAAATGATTTACGACCACCTTTTTCGGCATTATGACTAGTTTTATGTTTTACTTTTTTGCGTATGTAACTTCCATTAAATGGTAATTCGGTTGTATCCGCTTTCTCTCGGGCTGGTTTTCGGTACTAGAAAACGTCATTGTCATAAAACGGGTCGAATCAAGCACCCGGGATCCAGCAGAATATAAATGGCGAAAAAAATACACATGTAGCAGACAGAAGCATTTACGTTTTCTCGTACTTGTAAGTGTTTTTGGCATTGATCATGAAATCAGTTTTGCGGTAATAGGGATATCATTTTAGTTTTTCGAATTCCACACCTGTAGCCATGTCACACACTATGGGTTTTGGAAATGAAGATGGAAACCGCGTATTTTAGCAGTGTAAACAGAAACTGAAGATTTGTTGTCACGTGACAAATTTTATGAAAATGAAAAGCAACATTAAAACAGATAAAAACAGCATTTATCGATATATTTTGCAGACCAGAGTATTTCTTTATTTTAACTGTTTCTGGAAAACTTCCTTTGAAAATTAGCCACGGTTCTTGAACAAGGAAATTTATTTTTATGTATGGTGGTTGCATTGTGTCATGGTAAACTGTTATTTTTCTACGGATAATGTGATCGGTCTGTCATCTTTGACCATTACTCGCAGCAGATTTGCAGGTGTACATTACATACACTCCAGGATTGCAGGATGAAAGCGTACACGGTCATGTAATTACAGTAGGGATTTTTTAACCTGCATGGGGGGTCTTGCATAGAGGGCTTCCAGTTAACATTCCGATCCGAAGGACAGTGCACTATGTGGCATCATCCCTGCGTATGATGCCAATGGAGCATGATCGGACACGAAAATTACCGCTTTTGGGGATCAAACCAGGGATGGGGGTTTCTTGCACCAGAGGCAACATCCTAATTCCTTCGGATTGGGGACGTTAACTTTTTCTGAGCTGGATTGTACATAAGCTGTTAATCAGTGCAAAGTAATTTTATGTAAGAAAATGGCAACTGCCCTTCTTGAATCGGATGAATTGACAGAATGAGAGGAGAAAAAATTTCACAGTCAGTCTCCATGAAAGTTTGTTTTTGATCCACAGGATAAAGTCAGTAACAGTGTGGAAATTCACATCACATAAAAGAAGGAGAGCATAATGCAGCATCTGATCAGGGCCTACACTGTTTGCATAAAGTTCAACCATTTTTTAATACATTTGGAAGAGAAACACAACCTGGCATTCCTAAATTTTAAAAAATAGACTTGCACTATTATATAAAGTGGGTCACAGGCACTTGTTTCATAGAGGAAAAAAATCTACCCTCTACCGTGCCTGAGAAGTGGAAGATTCCATTTTGTACACAATAGGTAAAGAATGAAAACAGTACATATTTTACTCTCCAGAGATTGGGGCTGTGAGTAATACATCAGGCTGCATGGTGCTTCCACGCAGAGCTGATGCTGACCACACATTGTACGAGTACTGGTATACCACTTAGAAGAACAAAGCCTGCACAGGCAAAGTGGTGTAAGTCAAACCCTCCAATAAATAGAACATTTTGGTTTCATTGGGTGGCAGGGCTTGAGATGTCATTTCATCTCAAATGTCGGGTAAACTCCCACAAAATTGGAAGCATCATCGCCAAAATAACCTCAATAATGCGGATGGGGCATTAAACCTCAATTCAAACAAAGTCTCAAGAGGTTATGACTAATTCAGACCACAGTAAATAGAAGGAACTACTTTCTTTTTGTTTACATGTTTTCACCATGTGCTCAAGAGCAGCCATGTTTCTTCAACTTCAAGTGCATGGAGGTGGCAAGATGAAAATTTGGTCAATTTTGTAATGGGAAAGAATTTTTGAAAATCATTGGTAGGTTTTGTTAGGAGAGATTATACAAAGGACTGATTTGTGCTAAAAAGAAACATTGGATGAAATGACAACTCTGCAGTGACGTTTGAAATTTGACAATTTTCATCCTTATTGTTTTTGCCTTTTGAAAACTAAATGTTAGTAGCAATAGAGCTACATAAAGCCAAAATGTTATGCTTTCATGGAATTAATCACCAAAAAATTCATATTAGTCATAATTTCTTTTTAAAACAATTTTCATCTTCACACTTGTCAAATTTTCAATACAGGTTGTCAGCCATTTTGTATAGTCCTTAATACACAGGCGAAAACGAAAGTAGAAAATACATGATGACCTAATTCGGTGTTTTCGATATACAGACAGCTAATGCACAGAATGTATGAATAAATCAAGAAAGAAGCACTAAATAAAAGTCACACTGGTACATACCATGATGTAATTCACAAATATAAAAGAAAAATACTTATAAAAAGTGAGTCCTGGCAAACATGTTTATGAAGCGAGGTCGTGTGACGTCACAGGAAGATGTGGGTGAAAGCTGGTACTCCGTCTCCTGTCAACGATCACAGTAGAGAACCGAAAGTTGGGCGCCAGTGTCACGGGATAGATTTTGCTGTGTGTCACATTTAGAAGATCATGAAGACTGCTTTCTGGTAAGACTAGTTATACCATATTTTTATATTCATTCTTTTGCATCATTGTACATGTTCCCATCAATTCATTAGTCATGGTCATTGTCTTGGAAAGCACACCCCTGAATCAGATATGAAAGTCCGTCTGGTGTTTTTCTCCAGGTACTCAAGTTTACCCCTCCATTAAAAAAAAAAAAAGTTGGCTTATTCATGCAAGCCTGTACAAGCCTCAGGTACTCAAGTTTACCCCTCCATTAAAAAAAAAAAAAAAAAAAAAAAAAAAAGTTGGCTTATTCATGCAAGCCTGTACAAGCCTCAGGTACTCAAGTTTACCCCTCCATTAAAAAAAAAAAAAGTTGGCTTATTCATGCAAGCCCATACAAGCCTCACTTACTCAAGTTTCCATCTTCACCGAACAAGTATTATTGTATACTATCATCATGTTTTGTGCAAATGCAGTGTTGTTGTGTTAAGATTAGTTCATTTGTGCAATTAGGTGAATGTATTGTTGTTTTCTCTTTGCTCTGGTACCCAGCTCTATAGTTGTGTGACATACATTGTAGTACATAGAATTTCTTGCTGTTGTGAAAATTTTCACATTAGTTAGATCTTCATTATTTGTGAGTATCCTTACATTAATGTAAGTGAAGAATCCTGTCACTTTTGAATATTTTATGGATTTTTATAGTTTAAAAGTGGTTCATATTGTGACAGGCAACTTATTATGTGGACAAGTCCATGTAATGTTGTGTTAATAGTTTAGCACAGCTATATATAACTGCCTGTGATTATTTTTGTGCATTTTTTGTGTTGAATATACATTTTTGTCACACAGTGACCTATAGAACATTAGGCCATAGAATATTGGTATATTGTATGGAATGTTGTGGGTACCAGATGCACTTTCGGTATTTTGACAATGTTTTTCCTTGCTGCCATTTTGGACGAAGAATTTCTATGGTGATGTCCATGGAATACAGGTAAACCCTGATATTTTGAACTTTTGTCATCATAAAAATAAATTATTTCTGATTTTTTTTTATTTTTTGACTTGTTCAATTTTCTTCAATTGTTTATAGTGTTTAATCATGGCAGAAGGAGGCAAAGAAATAGATTTTAGGTCATTATGGCCTGAAAAAGACATTGATTTCATGGTCGAGATGTTGCGGCGCACAGGCCGGTACGACATAATTCCTCGCCATGAAGAGGAAATAGAAGAAGAGGAAGAAGAAGAGATAGAAGAGGAAGAAGAAGATAGAACTCAAGCTAGTGAGCTTGAATACATAGGGGCTACTAGCACACCTGTGGTGCCTGCTTTTACCACCCAGCCCCAATTTAGAGTTGTTCCCCCACCCACACCCATACGGAGGTCCCATATTCAACCCCAGCCCAACCCAATGTCTCCAGTTGCCCCGCCCACAACCAGACAATGGAGTTCTGTTTTCACTCCCCCACCCAAACAAATCAACCCAGTTGTCCCACCCACACCCAAACCAATGACCCCAATTACCCCAGCCCTACCCCAAGAATCCCCACTTAGACCCCTGGAGTCAAAGCAAGTTCCTTTATATGGCAACCGCTCTCCCAGCCCACCTGCAAGACCCCCATACCCTAAAGAGTTCCAACACCTGTTGCCCAGACAAGAGCCTGCAGGTATACTTCGTTCTCCTGTTAACATTAAACAGGAGTACAATCCTAACCCTCATTTAAGGGATTCATATTCCCATGATAGGCTAGGCCCATTTGTTCAGCCATCATCTGTACCCCTTCCCAATCCCCTCCGAGATGAGCCCAGGTATCCCCAAAAGCAGGGCCACAGGGTGACTTTTAGTCCTGAGCTTCCCTTTCACCACTCAAGAAGGGAAGCGTATAATGTCCCTAATACCCGAGTGATGAGGGAGGAACAATATATTTCTCCTCTGCCAGTTTGTAACGCTTTAAAACATCAGGAGACTAGAAATGTGCAACAAAATGTAAAATCTTCAAAAGACGATTATGTTACACAACCTCCCCCTGTGGAAATAAAACAGGAACCATGCCAAAGTCAGCAATATTCTCCTTCTTTTAATTCATTGCCACCCTCAAGTCTTGAATTACGGGATCATGGCTCTTTTAACAGTACCCTCAATAACTCTTTGTTATTTGGCATGCGGGTTCCGCAACTTCCATTCTTTTCTGGTGAAAATCAGAAAGGGGATGTTTCCTTCGAAGTTTGGAAGTTCGAACTCAACTGCCTCATCAGGGAATTAGTTTACCCTGATTCTTTTATTTTACAGGCTGTGAGAAAATCTCTAAAAGGCAAAGCCAGAGATATTTTACTCACAGTTGGTGAAACTGCTTCACCATCAGATATTTTAACTAAACTTGAGGGGATATATGGCAATGTTTCTTCTAGTGAAGTCTTACTTCAACAATTCTACCTGGAATCACAACTGCCAAATGAATCAGTTGCCGATTTCAGTGTAAGGATTGAAAATCTATTGAGGCGTGCCACTCAAAACAGATTTCTTGCCGAGCATATCAAAAATGAAATGCTCTGTTCTAAATTGTGGAATGGACTTAAAGATCCACTTTTAAAGAACTCCAGCAGGTTTAAGTTTGAAGCTGATAAAAACTTCAACAGCCTGCTGAAGTCAATCAGATCAATAGAACAAGATCTGAGTACATCTGCCATTACAAAGCAGATGTCAACTTTGACATCATCTGTCAGTGACAGCCAGTATGTCAAGGTTGACAACCAGTCAAAACAGATGACACAGTCTTCTTCTGACACTACTGGTCAGAAGTTAGACAATATTGCCAGTCAGATGAAACTGCTTAGAGAAAGGATGGATGGGCTTGAGAAGAAATTTAGTGAGGCATGCCTTGCTTCTAACTCGCCGGGCCCATCCACTCTTTCACCTAGTCAAGGTATACCACCTACCTCTCCTGCCCAACGTGGTTCTTTCAATCAACGTGGTTCTTTTTCAAATCGTGGATACTCTGCCAATCGGGGATCTTTTCCTCGTGGTAGGGGCTCTTCTTTCCCAAGGGGAAGAGGTGGCTCTTATAAGAGGGGTAGAGGCTCTTATGGCAGAGGCCAATACCAACAACAAGGGGCTAATCAGCACAATTTTAAAAGTGCTGATACACAGACTGACTCTGGTTTGAATCATTCAAACTAGAAGGGGTCTTTATTGCGGAGCAAAATAAGGACTCCCCTTTGAACTCTGATAGCTCCAACACTGATCCAACCTTATTTTCACGTATGGTTGGTTCAACAAATGAATCAGAGATTTTTATTAATGGTCAGTCTTGTTTAGCCCTTATTGATTCTGGATCCATGATCACAACAATTTGTGATGATTTTTATCAACAAATGGATCCAAGGCCTGAGCTGAAAGACATTGCTGATTTTAATTTGAATATTAGTGGAGCAAGTGGCTCAAAAATACCTTATTCGGGATATATTGAAGCGGAAATAAAAATTCCTGAGGTAGAACATATTCCTTTGGTTGTTCCAGTTCTAGTTGTGCCGACTACCAGGTACTCTGGCTAAGTTCCTCTGATAGTTGGTACAAATATTATTGGTTCACTCAGGGAAGATGTTGCATCGGACCCAAATATTTCGTCTGCATGGAATAATGCATTTTCCGCTCTTTCATATTCCCAAACAAGGTTTGTTAAATCTACCAACAAAACACCAGTTATTTTAAAACCCAACGAAACCCGAACATTAACGGGTTTAGTTAGAAATACTTCCACAATGGAAAATGCTGTCACAGAAAACAATATTTTAACTTCTGATTTTAATGTTTGTCCTCGTTTGGTTTCTGTAAAGCCCAATGCAAAGACAGCTAGAGTCCCTGTTAGAATATGTAATCTTTCAGCCAGGCCTATTACAATAAAACCTAGAAGCCAATTATGTGATTTACATGAGGTAAAAGTTATTGAAAATGTAAATCCGTTTTCTACTTCATTTTCCCAGCGGGCTAGTACTAGTGATAGTCATGCTGAGGAAATCAAAGTAGATTTGTCAGCGGAGAACTTAACTCCTCAACAGCATACCCAGGCTTCTGATTTACTTAGCCAGTGGAAGCATATTTTTTCCACTGGGCCTACAGATCTTGGTTTCACCAATCTGGTGGAACACGAGATCAACTTAAGTGATCCTACTCCATTTAAGGATCCATACAGGCGTATACCTCCTGCAATGTTTGAGGAGGTGCGCCAACATTTAAAAGAAATGTTGGACGCAGGGGCTATACGAGATTCCCAAAGCCCTTTTTCTTCCAACATTGTTCTGGTCCGGAAAAAAGACAATAGCTTACGCTTTTGTATTGATTTCCGGAAACTGAACAACAAGACAATTAAGGATGCCTATGCCTTGCCAAGAATAGAAGAGACCATTGACACATTGTCTGGATCGAAATATTTCTCCAAACTTGATCTTAGGTCTGGCTACTGGCAGGTTGGAATCAAAGAAGGGGATAAACATAAGACTGCATTCTCTGCCGGCCCCCTAGGCTTCTTTGAATGTAATAGGATGGCCTTCGGTCTTACCAATGCACCTAGCACATTTCAGAGGCTTATGGAGCGCTGTATGGGAGACCTACACTTGAAGGAATGTCTCATTTACTTAGATGATATAATCATCTTCAGTAAGACATTCGATGAACACATCACCAGGCTGCAAAATGTGTTCAAACAGCTTGAGCAGCACGGCTTAAAGCTCAAAGCCTCCAAGTGTGAGTTTTTCAAGACCCAGGTGCAGTACTTAGGCCACATTGTCAGTGATAAGGGTGTCCAGACAGATCCTGACAAAATTGCATCGTTAAAAGAATGGCCTGCCCCTTCCAATATACAGGAATTGCGTAGTTTTCTCGGTTTTGCGGGTTATTACAGGCGCTTTGTCTGTAATTACTCCAAAATTGCGAAGCCTCTCAATGACCTGTTAGTAGGACACCCAACAACCAAGAAAGCCAAGCGATCTAAGTCTGCAGTTCCTTGGTCTTGGGGGCCTGATCAACAAACAGCTTTCGATACAATAATCGAAAACCTTACATCACCACCAGTTTTGGCATATTCAGACTATAGCAAAGAGTTCATTTTGAACATCGATGCTAGTGGTGATGGGCTAGGTGCTGTTCTATACCAAGAACAAGATGGTATAGAACGTGTCATAGCCTATGCTAGCAGAGGTCTTAGAGCCAGTGAGTGCAATTACCCTGCACATAAACTTGAATTTTTGGCCTTGAAATGGGCAGTGTGTGATAAATTCCATGATTACTTGTATGGAAATAAATTCACTGTTAGAACAGACAACAATCCATTGACGTATGTTCTAACAACGGCTAAGCTAGATGCCACAGGCCATCGTTGGCTAGCCGCACTGTCCAGTTACAATTTCAAGCTCATTTACAGGTCCGGCAAGAAAAACCAAGATGCCGATGCCCTCAGTAGATTACCATCTACTGATAAAGGGGTCCTGTTTAATGACGCTATTAAGGCCATCTGCCAGGCGGTATTAGCCCCTCCAGAGGAGGCGCCGGCAGTTGAATGTGTATTGGTTGCACAGCATTTTGACCTCACTGGTGAAGAGGTTGGCTCTGACTCTGGTTCAGATTTCAGTCAAGTTGACTGGCGTGCTGAACAAACCATTGACGGCACGTTGAACAGAGTGAAGACCATTCTTGCCTCTGGACACAAACCTACCAAGAGACAGATTGCTCTTGAGGAGACAGAATGTCAGAAAATCTTGAAGGATTGGGACAGTCTATTTTTCAAAGACGAGGTACTTTACCGTCGTCACTCTTTACATGGCACCTCTGTAAACCAGCTGGTATTGCCTGAGGTTTTCCGGGAGATAGCACTTAATGGTCTGCATGATGAGGCCGGCCATCAAGGCAGAGACCGCACTATGTCCCTGGTAAAATCTCGGTTTTACTGGCCTGGGATGGATGGTGACATTGAAAAGAAAGTCCGAAACTGTCCCAGATGCATCCGAAGAAAGTCTCGAGAGCGGGCTCCAGCAAAACTTGTGACTGTAGAGTCCACTTATCCCATGGACTTGGTATGCATGGATTTTCTGTCTCTTGAGACATCAGCGGGTGGTTACGAAAACATCTTGGTAATTACAGACCATTTCACCCGCTATGCTCAGGCCATACCAACCAAGAACCAAACGGCCAAGACAACCGGTAAAGTTCTCTTTGAAAACTTCATTTGTCACTATGGATTTCCATCCCGCTTACATAGTGACCAGGGCCGCAATTTTGAGAGCCAGGTTATTAAAGAGCTGTGTTCCATTGCTAACGTTGACAAGTCTAGGACTACACCCTACCATCCCATGGGTAATGGAATGCCTGAGCGCTTTAACCAGACTCTGCTCAATATGTTGGGTACTTTGGAGGATGACCAGAAGTCAAACTGGAAGTCCTACGTTGCGCCCTTGGTTCATGCCTACAACTCAACCCGTCATGAGACCACTGGATTTTCCCCGCATTATTTAATGTTTGGGCGACACCCTAGACTGGCGGTTGATGCCTTTCTAAGCATAAATCCAGAGAGTAGGCATGCTGACCAGACAAAGTTTGCAGCCGATCTGAAAAAGAGGCTCGACTTTGCCTATAAGACAGCCACCAAGGAGGCCCGTCGCCAGGGCAGAAGGCATAAGGAAACTTATGACCTCAAAGCTCGGGATGCCCAGCTTTTGCCCGGTGACCGTGTACTGGTGCGCAACGTCGGACTGAGGGGAAAGTGCAAGCTGGCAGATAAATGGGAGAAAGAAGTGTACTTGGTTGTTGAACAGCCAAATACAGAGGTTCCTGTGTACGTTGTCAAACGTGAACATGGGAGGAGCATCCGAAGGATGCTGCACAGGAATCTCCTTCTTCCATTCATGGCCCTTCCAGCATCCAAACAACGCTCCCCGGATACAGATATATCACCAAATAGCAGTTCTCAACCGTCACCGGTTGAGGGTATAACTGCCGGTGATATCAATGTTCCGGGTGGAGCGGCAGGTAGTGCAGCCTCACCTGCACCAGACTCTGCAGTTCCAGATAGTGCGAACATGCTGGATGCACCGGTATCCCCTAGTGTGGTGATACCCCCAGAGAGATCGTCATTGAATCCTTTGGCGAAACCCTTCAGTCCTGCTCCGGGGTCTCAACCAGAATTGCGACCTCAAGCACGTCCAACAAGGCATAGGCAGAAACCAAGGTGGCAGGCAGGAGGGGACTGGTTATTTTAAATTTTAGTATATTTTAAACTGACTTAACAGCTGACATGGTTTCCTGTGCGCGTATTTTATTTTTTTAATTGAAATGTCGAGACGACATTTTTTCACAGAGGGGGAGGGGAGCGTGTGACAATTACGCTAAATATATTCTGGAGAGAGGCTTCGAAACAAAAAGTTTTCATTTAAACGGGTTGCTGGGTTGCAGTCGAGTGACGATGCATGGCTTGTCATGGCGTCTCTGGAGAGCTTGTATGTTGTCAGAGTGCTCTTGGCACGTGCCGCACTGGAATGCAATTCTGCTGACCCTTTGTTTTTGTTTCTTAAGTTCAGCTTCTGCTTGGTTGCAGTTGGTTGACGGTGCATGATTTATCATGGCGTCTCTAGAGAGCCTGTGTGTTGTTAGAGTGCCGTTGATACGTGGTGCAATTGACTGCAAACTGGCGAGAAAGTTCTAGTAGGAAAATTGTATTATTGAAAATTTCGCCTTGACATGATTTCGCGCTTGCTTGGGCATGGGTTGGTTACAACCTAGGTGGGGGTTATCCCAATCAGACCGTGGCCGGTTCGTGCTTCTGGCTTGTGCTTTCGTGGAAGGATGAATAATTTCGTAAGAATTGAATAGTTCTGTTATATTTCCTCTCTCCAGTCCAGCGCGTAAATAATGTATTTTTATATGACACTTCCATTTTGGCTGTGTTTTAGGATTAGCAATTTTAGCCTGGTTTTAATGTTTAGCCGTTTGAAGCTAAACCAGTAAGGAGTGTCCTATTACGCGCTATCAATAAAAGATTTTTTTGTCTAAGTTCTGTATATAAAGTTTTATCTTTTGCGCTGTGCATACTGTGCAGCATTTATGACAGCGCATTTTGATAAGGGTTTACCTGGTAAAGTGTTAGATATGTTAACTTCACTAGCTCGACAAACAGTGGAAGCAATAGCTTCGGCTCCTATTTTATTACCAGATTGATATCTCTAAACATAATATACATCTGGTAAATTTATATAAATGATTGTAAAGGTGAAGTTAAACTTGTGTTTAAACTCATTCAAGTAATTTGTTAAGTTAAATGTCGGGACGACATTTCCCGAAGAGGGGGAGAATGTCACAGAGTGAAATTATGGAAACTGGAGGAGCGCTTGCGCTTAGGACTTTCTAGTCGTTTCCAGTTATTTCCCCCATTCATAGTTATTTTTCATACATCATATACTCATATATTTCATCTCTCATTAAGCATTAAGCATTCCTGAGTAGCGTATATCTATTTCCGGTGTCCTTATGTAAGTTTCGCGCGCTTTTCACTTCACTGATTAACACCGCATGCGCACATTCTTACCTCAGCCTTTGTCAGTCTTTCTTTGTCCCTGGCGAAGGTAGGTCTCACGACCACCTGACGGACACCATCTTTATGTTATTCCTAATTACTTAGGATATTCATATATTTATTCAGGTATGCGTTTACTTTATTTCATTATCTTGTTGAACATTTGTAAATTATCATAATTGTCATTATTTCATGAATATTCGTATCTTGCCATTTCGATCTCTCGACCTCGGGGTCAGTCTTTCTTTGTCCCTGGCGAAGGTAGGTCTCACGACCACCTGACGGACACAATCTATGTTATTCCTAATTACTTAGGATATTCATATTATTATTCAGATGACGAGGTCGAGAGGGAGAAGGTTCCTGACATAACTCAAAAACATGAAATCATCACACAGAGTTGTCGTCTCTTAAACCCCGAACCCCCTCGAGAAAGCGGGAGAAGTTCTAACGTCGTATCAACAGCAACAACTCATCATGTGGCCACAACCACCTTAAACCCATTCATCAATCCTACAAACAACCCGTGACAACAACAAATCTTCCCCGTGACATTTGCACCTGAGAAATGGCCTGGGATGGTATTATTATGATTGATTAATGAAATAATTGAGAGAGTAGTTTTCCAAAGAAGTTGCTGGCAAGTCTAACGTCGCGCGACAAAAGACGTGACGTCAGCGTCATAAATGACGTCAGTAACGTCCCCGTCACACATGAACGGGCTATGCGTCAATTAGAACACATTTCAGTATTGTTCAGTTATCTGACAAAGATAAAATTGAAATTAGAGTTAGATTTGAAGAAAAAAGTAGTCCCAAACAGTGAAAAATAAAAAATCGTATTTTCACTGTTTGAAACAGTGAAAATATCGATTTATATTTCACTGATAAATCTCTATCACTCATTGAAAAGCATGTAAGAAAAACTTTTGTACGTATCGCATAGCCCAGCCAGAAGAAAGCATCGAGCCAACGTCAGGCCGTCGTATCGCTGTCTGCTCGACCTTAGCCCGGCATTCTTTGCTGGCTGGCTTGACCTCGCCAAGCGAACATCACGAAACACGCCTATATAATTTTGACCCCCATGAACCCGACTTTTATATAGTAAAACTGGGGTTTACAGGGGTAAACCTTATTTTTCTTATTTCTGCTCTAAAATATAGACTGTGGGTACTCGTTAGAACCGCCTCGATTAGGCGGTTCTAACGGGTACCCACAATCTATATTTTGAGCAGAAATAAGAAAAATATCACAGTTTTTCAACTTTAAAGTTTCGTTTTTTCGGCGGTAAAGTTTACAATGTATTTGTATAGGCGTGTTTTCGTAATGAAAGCGAAAAGGTGTACAAGTAATAAAAACAAGAAGGTGTGCACATTTGAGACAATAATCGGCCTGCGCAACTACTTAGTCACAAAACAGATAGAACAAAACAGCGAGTCAACAGCGGGCCAACATCAATACGATGATAACACGTCGTGCTGAAAGTTGACCAGACGTTGGCCCAACATTCTGGGCTGGCTTGGTTTCCCGGCCAGCCTGGAGAGACTTTGAGCAAATACATGTAGCTTTCCATTTACCGCACAGTGAAGACTGTGACCGCTGTCCGCGCATGCAGATCCCGCCAATTGGGGCTTGAAGAAATAGATGGGCTGCATGATGCTTCCACGCAGAGCTGAAATCCAACCGCACACCAGTACTGGTCAAGCGCTTAGAGGATCTAAGCCTCCCCAGGCAAAGCGGTAAGAGTTGGACCGTCGATCCATGCATATAAACCTATTGGTTTCATTGGGCGACAGGGCTTGAGATGTCACTTCATCTCAACGTCGGGTAAAATTTCCACAAAATTGGAAGCAACGTCTCCAAAATGACCTTAGTGTTGACGGGGACGTTAAACCTCAAATAAATATAAAAAAAACAAAGCTGTCCGCGCATGTGCATGCTAAATTCTGAATCTTCGCCGAACGCACATTCTCAAAATCACCTTTTTGCTTTTCGTGACCCATCTTGCCCCGGGTAATTAACACGGGTCATCAATTCAGTTTATTTATCCATGCCTTACTCAACTCATTCTTGCACACCAGACAAGGAAATCCGCGATTTTACCCTGTGATAAAAATTTATGTTCTGACCCTGGTGTTCCGACCCCAAATCGAATATAATCGCGTGTTTGATAAATGCACTGGTTGAATACGACCTCATATGCGCCGTCGTTAAGGTTGACGTCGCAGCACGATACGTGACGTCACTAAACATTCCTGTAGTGTTATCACAATATGGCGGACGTCGGTAACCGTAGTGATTGCAACGTTAAAATCCGCAGTAAGAAATGGAACGTATGCAAGAAAAAGAATCCTATATGGGTGTGAGGGGTGAATAGAAAAATCCGTTTCTCGGGATCACTGACCGGCATCACTCGGCAAGCCTCGTGATGCCTGACAGTGACACTCGGGACGGATTTTGCCATCCACCCCTCACACTCATATAGGATTCGTATATTCTTGCACACCAGACAAAGAAATCTGTGATTTTACCCTGGGATAGAAATTTATGTTCTGACCCTGGTGTTCCGACCCAGGCAACTAACATAAATGCGCTTCAATTCTATTCAACTGCCGGAACTACTTCCACACTTCTTTTATTTTGGTGTTGTGCAAGAAAAAGAATCCAATATGAGGTTCTGTTGTAGATGGGCGTTTCCAACCCTCGGGATGACCGTGCTGAGCGGAACCTCGGCGTAGCCTCGGTTCCGCTCAGCACGGTCATCCCTCGGGTTGGAAACGCTCATCTACAACAGAACCCCATATCAGATTCTTATACTCCGCCTAATCATTCTTATCTGCGATTACTATATAGCGGCGCTGTCCTTGTCTTTATGATGTGAGGGTGTTGTGTAGAAAGGGTCGGTTACCTGTGAGATCGGGACTACGCTTAAATGCCGGATTTTTAGAAAAAAAAAAACAAAAAAAAAACAACGGAAGTCTAAGTCCCTTTTCAGCCTACACTCGCAGTGGAACCGTTACGAAAACACGCCTATACAAATACATTGTAACCTTTATCGCCGAAAAAAAATATGAAATTTTTAAGAAGAAAAATTGTGCTCAAAATATAGATTGTTGGTAATCGTTAGAACCGCCTCATCGAGGCGGTTCTAACGAGTACCCACAACTTTTATTTTAGAGCAGAAATAATAAAAATAAGGTTTTCCCCTGTTAACCCCAGTTTTACTATATAAAACTGTTTACTATCAAAAAGGGGGGGGGGGAGGTTCAAGGGGATCAAAATTATAAAGGCGTGTTTTCGTGACGGACTCATCAGTGCTGTCAGTGTTTTGATAATCGCCGTCTGTATCACAACAAACCACTCTTTTATGCTATATAAGTTACCTACGTTACTTCTCTTGCATAGCTGTTAACAGAATCTAAGCAGCAAGTATCCAGGGTAGATGGAGCTCTACTAAAAACATCTCCAAATTCGGTAGCTGGGACAGAGATTATACGAGAAGATTTCGCATAATTAGTCTTGAATCTTCTGCTTTATAAAGCTTATTTAGTAGGCTGCATTTATTCTTTCTTGATGTTTTCTGCATGCATCGTCCTCTGATCAGAGACCACGTTTGGGACTGTTCAAAAGTGGTCTTCAAGACCACGTTTGAACAGTCCCAAATGTTGTCTCAATATATGTATTATACTGTATGTGTCGTGCCTTCCTCCAACTATACGCATGTGCCGGTTTACCAGTACTCGTGTGCGGTCGGTTTCAGCTCTGCGTGGAAGCACCATGCAGCCCATCTACATTTCTTCAAGTCCAGATGGGCGGGGGCCGAATACATGGGTGGTAACTATGAATGTAATACATGTATAGTAGTCGCAGATAAGATTGACTAAGTGGAGCTAGTCAGGTGTTGTCAATATATGTCAAATTCGCTGAGTCCACCAGAAGATTCGGTAGAGTGCCTTTCGCACGCTTTCTACAAGCGGACGATATGGTCATATACGCCATAGCTATGCTTGTGTTACAGTTGAATTCACAAAATCGGGTGACTTGGTTTACCTTTTTGTTAATGGAATATTCCTAAGGCAGGTACAAACGATAGCTCCGCCTAGTCAATCTTATCTGCGACTACTATACATGAATTTTGTTTGTTCGTGTTGAGGCTGCACGTCTTCGTCAACACAGTTTAGGTCCCTTTCCACCGTAAAGTCTTTCAAAAACCAGTGAGACGTGACTGCACTTTTAATTTTGGACTAGTCCGCGTTTTAGGTAAATCGCCTTCAATTTGGGATTTTGTATTGGGAGATATAGTTTTACTGAGGATCGTACTGCATCATATTAGCCATTTTGCCACAACTTCTACATAACGGCATTATCAAAAATTTTATTTATTATTTTAAAATCATCCCTGACAAAAAAAAATCGAAAACTGCTTCCCCTAAAACATGAAATAGTCTTGTCACGCTTGAACGTTGAACTCCCAGAGTCGTTGATAAACTATACGCATGTGCTAAAATTGCGTATTTCTTATTTTTGCAAGTGGCATTTTTTCAAATGAAAATGTTGCCGGCCTCGGTAGCTCAGTCGGATGGGTGTCTGACTGGTGATCAGGAGGACCCGGGGTCGGCAACATTCTTTCGTGGAGATTGATCATGAAATCTTTTCTACCGTAATTCTCTCCCTTCCGCTGATTCAAGAAGGGCAGTTGTCAGTTTCTGGCGAAAGAATGTGCACGGTACTGGTTAACCGCTTATGTATAAGCCTGTCCAGGAAAGTGTGGATAGGTAAACTGACCGACTCAAAAATGACCTAAAATAGTGTTGACTGGGCCGTTAAACTCCAATACACATTAACAAATGAAAATGTTAGATTTTGTCTTATTTCTAGTCCAACTATAGTTTGATGGTCCTTGTAAGAACCGCCTCAGTGTGGCGGTTCAAACGAGTACACATAATCTATGTTTTTAAGTAAAAACTGAATAGAAAAATTATAATGAACACCCCCGTAAACCCACTTTTATCTATAAAAAGTGGGGTTTAGGAGTGTTCATTACATGGACCTGTTTACCTGATGCGCATCAGTTTTCAATGCAGTGACTTGTTGATCCGATTGCGAATTTGCTTCTTTTCAGAGCTAGATCGGCGTGTCCGAGTTACTCCAAAAAATTGCTTTCCAAGTAAGTACATATTTCTTGGTACTCGTCTCCAAAGCAGAATGTTAAGGGCTAAAGTTGTTTAGTTTAAATATAAAAAGATTTATACCAACTGACTTTTAAGGTAGCAGAACACAGTTTCCAGCCTGTGCACATGGGCAAACGTTTTCATAAGTAAGGGTAAGGATCAAATTCAGTGTCTAAATAATGTTTGGCAATTATGAAAGCAATATCTTGAATTCAGTGTAATGTTTTTGTGTCACTGTGGAGAAATATGAATGAATTCATGGTCACATGACCTGGATATTATGGGATGTAAACTGAAATACGAAACTACTGCTGTGGGATATTTATCGTTACACTTCCTGTTTCATACAGTGTGTTCACTACATTTGGTTATTGCTAAAAAAGTAAACGGCTGGCAGGAGTCAATTTCTAGCCCCCTTTAATTTTTGATAGGTGTACAATAGAGCTGAATGCTGACAATTGTCCTTGCAAATACAATGTGCTGCCAGGGCTCCCTTGAAAACAGCTGGAAATGGTAAAACTTAGCAGCAGAAGTGGGTGGGGTAGGATTACTAGGCCTACATTACAGTGTACAAGCTATAGAAACCACCTTCAGAGTCACAATGCAGATATTACACAAAAGAGAAGGGTTGCAAAGTGTACTATTTGTTACGGCTCAAAAAACTTCGTCCGCTGCGCGTCCGAGTCTCGCCGACAGCTTGGAATAGTCGTTTGCTACATAATGAGGCAGTGCTCGCGAGAACTTACACTCCACGTTTTATGGGAAAAAGGAGTATTTACATCATAGTTCCAGTGTAAAGTCTAATGTTAACCTACAGGAAAACAACGTAGTTCATGTACGCATCGCACATGATTTTCAGTGACCTCAAGTGACGTCAGTCTAAAGCATGGTTCCTCTACGGGCGTTGGTGACGTCAACGCTGTTCCGCTTTTTGTGGAAAAACAGCGTGTAAATGTTTTTCAGCTTTAAAAGTTTGCCCTATAAGCATTTTTCGCCCAGCGATGGGGGGGGGGCAAAGAATGTAAATATAAAAAATAAACTTATTTTTCTGCTTTTCATGAAATTATGAACGTCAGCGTGTCGCTAGAAAAGTTTACATGACCCCTCCGGGGTTTATTTATTTTGCACGCGACCCATGGCGTTCATACTTTCATGAACAGCAGAAAAATAAGATTCATTTCTTAAATGTACGTTCGTAGCAGGTTTTCATGTGAAAAGTCTCTTTCTTAGAATAAAAAAGCCTAGCGGGCATTACAATAACACACCCGTGCGACATGGTGCATTTTTCCCATCTCCAAAATGGCTACTTTCATTCCCGAAAACACGCCTATACAAATACATTGCCACCTTTATCGGCGAAAAAATGAAAATTTTATGATGAAAAATTGTGATATTTTTCTTATTTCTGTTCAAAATACAGATTGTGGGTACTCGTTAGAACCGCCTCATCGAGGCGGTTCTAACGAGTACCCACAATCTATATTTTAGAGCAGAAATAAGAAAAAAGGTATACCCCCGGAAACCCCAGTTTTACTATATAAAAGTGGAGTTCAAGGGGGTCAAAATCATATAGGCGTGTTTTCGTGATGTTTATGAAAATCCGTGATATTTTTTTCTGATTTATACTGCAAACATAGGTCTTGGGTGCTCGTTAGAACCGCCTCAACGAGTACCCACCTTTGTGTTGGAGCAGAAATAAGAAAGATAATGAATACCCTTTTGAACCTCTTTTGTCTCTATATAAAGTGGGGTTTAGGTGGGTATTCATATCACGGACTTGTTCACGTGATGATGGGCACTGAGCGTGTCGGCAACTTCATGATAGCTTTGCAGATCCGGGCCCAGTTGTTCCATTACGAAAACACACCTATACAAATACATTGCCAATTTTTTGGCCAAAAATTAGAAATTTTTAGATGAAAAAATTCTGCTATTTGCAGGCGAAAACGCCCGAAAGGGGGTACCCTTGGCAAACAGTGCAGGCCCAGATCATACGCCGCAGAACGCTGCGTCTGATCATGGCCTGCACTGTTTACTGATAGAATTTTCCATCAACAATATAATAAAGAAGTCTGCCACACCTTATATGACAAATGGACTTTGTACAACATATAGCAATGGAAGAATCCGTTAGTATACAATGGGTTAAATCTGCTACGGCTGCTACGGTGCCTTAACATACCATCAATAGATTAACGCATTCGTGTGATAAAATGCATTCTTTCATATCCATAAAACTGACATTTTGGGTAATACTAGAAGCATAAGTTGGGGCCGCCTTATCGAGACGGTTCCGACGAGTACTATGGTTAAGAGCACGAATAAACAAAATTATGTGCACCATTGTAGAGCCCAATTTTCGGAAGGCTATATATATATATATATATATATATGTATAAATTGAGATTTAAGGGTAAGGGGATTCATTACCAAAAACACGCCTATTCAAATATATTGAAAATTTTACCACCAAAAAATCATTTTTTTTTTTCAGGTAAAAAATCTTATATTTTTTTTTTCTGTTCAAAACATAAATTGTGGGAACTCTTAAGAACCGCCTCGACGAGGCGGTTCTAACGAGAACCTAAATATATGTTTTGAACAGAAATAAGAAAAATAATCTATTCCCCTCTAAACCCAAATTTTACTATATGCAAATGGGGGTTAAGGGGCTCAAAATACGATAGGCGTGTTTACGTGATTTTTATACATGGGCTTGTTGAGATAATGTTTTCGTGTCGTATTCTTCCATTTCAGAGCGGTACCGCACCGAAACCCCCATTCAGGTCTCCTGCATTGGCGACAGTATCATCCTGCCTGACCCAAACAACTGCGCCTATTACTTCCGGTGCGAGTTCCGGAAGCCAGTCCGACATCAGTGTTCAACAGACACCTTGTACGATGCTAAAGCCAGAACCTGTAACTTTAACAGATACGTGGAGTGCTATAGTGATGTCACATGTCCGCGCATGGACGGATTGTTCCCTCATCCGTTTGATTGTCGGAAATTCATCAATTGTTACATAAGCATTCCGTACATTCAAGAATGTGCACCCGGTAACCTGTTTGATGCAGTTCGACGTCAATGTAACGAGGCACGATATGTAAGCTGCCAGGGCACGGGTCTTTCTGGTCCTATTTGATCTAAACAATTAAGGTCCAGTTGTTCAAAGCCTTATTCGCTAACGAGCTTGTTGGCGACCAGGGGCCAGTTGTTAAAAGAATTTTTGACTTAACGAGCTCGTTATTGGTCATATTGTGTTAACTATGATAGCAAGTTCAATATCTAAAAGTTTGGTATTTTTTGCTTAAAAAATGTGAGCAGGTTTTGAATTTGCAAAAGCTGCTTACATTTTTAAGCAAAATATTAGCATATTTCCCATATCAAATGATAAAAGTTTTAACGATATGTTAAATAACGAGGTCGTTAGTTTTGAACAACTGGTCCCATATGGTTATAATTAATATAGTGGTGTTTATGCTGCCAAAATGTGGGTGGCATCTGCAAAATTACTCCGATTTTTCAGCAAAAATATTAATAAACATATTTGCCGCATTAGATTGTAGAATATTTAACAGTACTTTAGCTACATCACGACAACACGCCTATATAATTTTGACCCCCTCGAACCCCACCTTTATATAGCAAAACTGGGGTTTACAGGGGTAAACCTTATTTTTCTTATTTCTGCTCTAAAATATAGATTGTTGGTACTCGTTAGAACCGCCTCGATGAGGCGGTTCTAACGAGTTCCAACAATCTATATTTTGAGCAGAAATAAGAAAAATATCGTAATTTTTCATCTTAAAATCTTCATTTTTTCGGCGATTAAGGTGGCAATGTATTTGTATGGACGTGTTTTCGTAATGATCTATATTTCGAGCAGAAATAAGAAAAATATCACAATTTTTCAGCATAAAATTTTCAGTTTTTGGCAGTAAAATTTACAATGCATTAGTATAGGCATGTTTGCGTAATGTAAACAACTGGGCTCAGAATATAAGAATCTTATATTGGTGTGAGGGAGAGGGGGGTATATTTCCCATATTAAATGATAAAAGTTCTAACGATATGTTAAATAGCGAGGTCGTTAGTTTTAAACAACTGGTCCCATATGGTAATAATTAATATAGTGGTGTTTATGCAGCCAAAATGTGGGTAGCATCTGCAAAATTACTCTAGTTTTTTCAGCAAAAAAATTAATACAGGTATATTTGCCACATTAGATTATAGAATATTTAACAGTACTTTAGCTAACGACATCGTTAGTTTCATCACGAAAACACGCCTATATAATTTTGACCCCCTCGAACCCCACCTTTATATAGCAAAACTGGGGTTTACAGGGGTAAACCTTTTTTTTCTTATTTCTGCTCTAAAACAGAATTTCTATCCCAAGCTAAAACTATGGATTTCCATATCTGGTGTGCAAGAAAAAAGTAATAGTTTGAGCCGACTAATCGATTTTATCATATGACGTGGCGTCTGGGAATGATATAACGCCACGTAATATATTCGATAATCCACTAGTAGATTAAATATGCAAATAGCACAGTCTTTCATACCTCAAACGTTGATATTTTTATGATAAACTAATCATAATTTTCTTCTTATTTTATCTAAACATAGATTGATGGTGCTCGTTAGAACCGCCTGAATGAGGCCTGAATGAGGCGGTTCTAACGAGTACCAACAATTTATGTTTTTGAACAGAAATAACGAGACTAATGTATACCCTATAAACTCCTGTATTCTCTGTAAGGTTAAAAAATACAGGGGTAGGCCTATTCCGTTTACAGGTGGTAAGACGTATTTCCCGCCAGTTTTTCAAGGGAGACTACTTTTTATAACTTCAATTTTGTTCTCTTGTAAACAGGCCCGCACTGGAAAAGTTGTCTACGCTGTGGAGTGGTTCCTGTCAAAATAAATCCCTGTTTATATGGGATACATGTACCAATTAATTTTGTTAAGGTTGCCTCCCGCTGAAGGCATGTCTATTATCCTTACATGTATATAACTTGATAATATTTTATTTGCTAGCTTTGTATAATACATGTTCTTAGAATAATCAGATTAAAACATGTCCAATAGTATCTTATTTTCAATAAAATATGACTGATGAATGATGATACGGAGGTCGGAAATTGTGTTGTTTTGTTGTTTGTTTGTTTGTTTGTTTGTTTGTTGTTGTTGTTGCCGTTTAATAAGAAACCTACTGTTGCAACCATAACCGGAGCTAATTTTAGCCTCGCTTTGTCTGCAAACAATATGGTGATTTAGGTAGGTTTACATGTTGTTTAGCTTTACATGCAGAAGTAGCGCACCTGTACATGCGGGGTGTTCCATTTCTTATCTGGCAGATTTCAGCTGTGACTGAACGCATTGAAATAAACCCTTAACCCTTCATCTAAAAATGTCTGTTTATTGTTTATGTCGACTGCTAACCTACTTGCATTTTTGGTTTGGTCGCCATGAGGCGGGCAAACCGGGTATAATGACCAGATTGTAACTGTTCCATGGAGGGGCACGTGACGCGATCAACCAATCAGCTTTAACGATGATGCAATACAATACTGCAATTACAGGAAACAGCCTGTCTAAATAGCGAAACAGACCGAAAAGCAAGCGTTTTAACTCCAACAATAAATATCTTAAGGGAAATGGATACACCTGGCAGGTGTGGCAGTTAGTCTACCATTTTTGGCTTCCGATTTCGATTGGAAGCCCTTTAGATTGGATTGGTGATACCCCAGTTTATTTCTAACCGTCTCATGGCGTAACTAGGAAAGCCCTACAGATATTTACGCAGTGAAAACGGGTTCAGAATAAACAGGAATGCAGCGCCCGTCGATGTCTATTTATAAAGCGTTTCCAGATATCTATTTATAAAGCGTTTGCAAGAAGTCAAACCAAAGAAAAAAAGTTACAGCAGAAACAGGTCCTACTTTCAGTTTCGTCCTTTTGATGTAACCTCATAATTAACCCATAGGTGCCAAAAATATTCCACTTTTATGAGCCTGGAGTGGTCATTTTCTAAGCATAGGGATGCCATTTTTTTAGGTACGTTTTACAAAAATGCATGTACGTTGAGCAAACAGTTTAGATCTTGATCAGATGCGGCGTCTGATCTGGGTCTACACTGTTTGCCAATGTCTGAAAAAGGGTCGCTAGGCATATATGGGTTAATTCGTCAATGTACTTGATTCCAGTTGGCCTACCCCGTGCAAGATGAAATTATCTTAACTGCCGTATTCGACTGTTGTGACTCGAAACTAACCCTATGGTCTGTATAACCCGTCTTCTGCATTGGGATCATTATAAAACATCAACATGTATGTGCTAAAATCTCATGAACTAGCATTTTCAGTTCATTACGAAAACACGCCTATTCAAATATATACAGAATTTTGCCACCCAAAGAAAATTGCCCGATAAAAAAATTCAGATTTGTTCATATTTCTGCTCTAAATATAGATTGTGGGTACTGCTTAGAACCGCCTCGATGACGAGGTTCTAACGACTACCCATTGTCTAGGGGTCAAGATTAGGTAGGCGTGTTTTCGTGATGTGAGAAGATATTCTTTTTTTTTTCTAGTCCAAATATAGATTGTCGGTGCACGGTGTTCTGAACCCCCTATAAAGGAAAATAATGTACCCCTGTACACTCAACTTTCTCTATATAAAGTTGGGTTTATAGGGTTGTTCAGTACTTATGCGGTAGCCTCAAAGTGCTTCTAGTGCCTGGTTACCTTCGTTGTTCAGAGCACGGACTTGTTGATGTAATGCTTTTCTTTTCTTAAGGATTTGTAAAAGAACAAAAAAAAAAAAAAAAAAAAAAAAAAAAACGCCTACAGATTACAAAAGTTAATTCTGTCACTCGAGTCACACTTCTCTCGGAGTCTCAAACTTTTCATGGTCACTCAGAATTTCCAGGACGAGTTTACGAAGAGAATTTGACAGTTGAAATCAGTAAAAAATAGTTTTGCAGAGTCCAGTTTCATGTACATGCAGATAGTCTTACTAGCCGATAACTTACTGCGTAAAAAAATTCCGAGTTGTATTTCACGAAGTAAATCAATCAAGTGTGATCTCTATGAAAGTGGTATGTCAATTTTTCTTCATTTCTATAGCAACATTATTAACCGTTCTTTTATAAGCGGTGGGTGAAGAAAAAAAAAACAGTTTTAAACCATGATTGCAGAACTTGTCTCGATCGTGCCTCTAACTCAGGCGGAAAGAGACCTCATATCCTACCAACATGGTCAATTTTACAAACATGCCATTGTTCATCGCATGTCAAACGAGCAATTTAAAAGCTTAACATGTACATGGACAAATTTTCCACCAGCATAAAACCTGTGCGAGTGAGCAGCTCCCAACATTCAGCCTTCTCTGTTCATAAATGCCGATTTTTTAACCAATACAGTTAGATGCGCACCGACGTTGCGGTTTTGCTCCTCGCCGGGTCCGTGAATATGTTTCTAAGTAGATTGTCCTCCTTTCAATGGTTTAAGACGGACAGCTAACACTGAAACAGTTTCCGTAAAAGCCTTACCAGAAATATCGTGCTTATTTAGAGCGACAACATCGATGCAACGTCAAGACGTGGCATCGGCTTCATGGGCATGACATGGGTCTTTTTCACAAA
Source organism: Lucinisca nassula (assembly GCA_963580285.1). Lineage (NCBI taxonomy): Eukaryota > Metazoa > Mollusca > Bivalvia > Lucinida > Lucinidae > Lucinisca > Lucinisca nassula. The sequence goes on from OY757022.1 coordinate 92,427,196, forward strand.
GGCGACCAGCACTGGCTTAAACGAGCCTGCGAGTACGTGCAGCCTTACCACAGCCTTTGCTGCTCTCGGATATGTAGAAGAGAAGTTGCGTTTCAGTCTGCTGCGCACATGCATTTGACAAAATATATGCTTATAAGGGAGGTAATACAGAAGAAATGATTAACTTTTTCAGCCCCAAAACCTGGGAAATCATGTGAAAAAGAATGTGAAAAATATTGTTTTTTTTTTTTTTTTTATACCAGTTGATAACTTTACTTGAAAATAAATTTGTAAACCAGCACAAATGATTGCTTGCAGGTAAACTTCAACAAATGCGGACACCGATGCTAACGCCGACGCCGGACGCCGGGGGTATGGCAATAGCTCCCCCTTACTTTCGAAAGGCGAGCAGATTTTCAACTTTACAAACTAGGGAAAGTAGAAGTAAAACAAAGATCAGGAATCAAGCAATTAACTTACTCCACCCATCAAAGACACCAAAGGGAAAGAAACACAAACATGAAGCGACCAGACCATAATGGAAACCTAAACAAAGGATGGCCATAAGGACAGTTACTTTCCCACAAAATGGCCAAATGGCCATCCAAAATAAAAAGACACAAGTGATACACACAGTGAGTAGTAACAAACAACAACATAAATAAACCGCCACAGAAGAACCGCCTTGGAACGGTCAGTGGAAAGAATTCCACTGCGGGGCTTAAATCGATTTTACGTGGCCACAATCCTCGCCCTTACTTCCGTCGCGATTTAGACAAATAATTTGTTCAGTCCGCATGAAGGCCTCCTAACTCATCAGTGCAACATCTCCGTGAACACAAATAATCAAAGAACCACAGTGGTGAGACAACGGTCAGGACTCGACAGCAAAAAAAAAAACAAAAAAAAAAAAAAAAAAACACTGAAATGCTGGAGCAAAAGAAAACCTACAGTTAGCCTTCTTTTTAAAAGGAAACTTTATTACCGTATTTCGAAACACACCTATACAAATGCATTGTCATTTTTTGGCCAAAGAAAAAGAAATTTTAAAAAGAAACATTGGAATATTTGCCTTTTTTGCTCAAAACATAGATTGCGGGGAGTCGACAGAAACGCCTCGACGAGGCGATTCTATCGAGTACTCACAATCTAGTGTCTCAGAGCATGAACACGGAAATTAATGTATACCCCAGCAAACCTGTGCTTTACTATATGAAAGTGAAGATTATATTTTCTTGTCCTTTGGGATCATTGATTCCATTGTGGAATTTTGAAAATATCTGAGGGTCACTGATGAGGCCTAATTGGCCGAAACTAGCTAGTCTGGCCCAGAAAATATGTACACTCCTTATTTTTCAGTTCTGTGGTGTATTCCTTGCTTCCAAAGGATAGCCCTTTTATAGAACATATTAAACTTCACTTCAACTGGTGTATGGGAATGTGTGGCGGCGGTAAAACGTCTCCCTGCCCTACATCATAGTGTAGATTATATTTTCTTGCCCTTATGGATCATTGATTCCATTGTGGAATTTTGATAATATCTTAGGGTCACTGATGAGGCCTAATTGGCCGAAACTAGCTAGCCTGGCCCAGAAAACATGTGCACACCATATTTTTCAGTTCTGTGGTGTATTCCTTGCTTCCAAAGGATAACCCTTTTATAGAACATATTAAAGGGGATCACAATTCTATAGGCATGATTTCGTGATGGAAATACAACTTTAAGGACCTTATGGTTGCTTCTCTGTTGGCTCTGTCCAACTGAAAAAGGGGTCTACTCTAAAAGGGGAAGAATTTGCTGCTCAAGGGGTCTACTCTAAAAGGGAAGAATTTGCTCCTAAGAAGCAAATTCTTTCCTTTAAGAGTATATCCCTTAGACATATCCAAAGAGAAACTACTTTTGCAGGAGTAGCCCCACCCCTTTAAGGCGTATCTATTTCCCTTATGGGGAACTTATAACAGCCGCAGTCATTTTCGCAAATTTTACGTCTTGCAATGCCATTATGGAGTAAGTCCATGGGGCCATGGAAACGAAAAACAACAGATTATAACTATACTACTACTCACAAAGTGTGGCTGGCTGCGGTAGCTGAGTCGGATGCAGTCTGACTGGTGATAAGGAAGACTCGGGTTCGATACCTACCGGGGTCGGCAACATTCTTTCGTGGAGATTGATTATGAAATCTTTTTTATGGTCATTATCTCCCTTCCGCTGATTCAGGAAGGGCAGGGGTCAGTTTTTGGCGACAGAATGTGCACTGAACTGGTAAACCGCTTACGGATGAGCCTGCTCAGGAAAAGCGTGGATAGGTACACTGACAGGCCCACACATGACCCAAATCAGTATTGACTGGGCCGTTAAATAAAAAAAACTTGCAAAGTTTACTTCACACAGATAGGAACAGGGGTTGGTAACTCGAAGCCATCGTAAATATAGCAACTTAAGATGTACTTAAGACATACTTAAGGTGACCACCGTAAAATTTATGGTCTCGTTATGCCGGTAACTGAAAACCTGTCGTATCATTTCCATAAAGATACGACCATCTTACCACTTACGATTTACCTGTGTAATCTTTAATCTCGTGCAAAGCGCTTCGGAAACTTTTGTAAGCCAGGGCATAGCAAAATAAAATAACGCTTAACATCTTACTATAAATGATAATACCGGGGTTTGGCACCCTTGTTGGAGCCTTTTCTGCCAAAAAAATGCTTGGGTAGCGTTATCATAATAGGCAAGGTTCTAAATAAACTATGGGATGAGAAACAATGACACTAATGGCGACCCCTTCTCTACATTTCCTCCTGATTCGCCATGCCTGTACCGGCCCCGATAGCTCAGTTGGTAGAGTGTCCGCTCCGGGGAACGGGAGGTCACGGGTTCGATCCCGGGTCGCGACATACCAAAGTCGTTAAAATGGTACTAGCTGCTCCTCGCTTGGCACTAAGATTTACGGGGTAGAGCTAGGACTGGTCGACCCAGTGTCAGGATAATGTGACTGGGTGTGGTATCATGTAATGTGTCTGGGACATGATACTTCAGTGAGGCAGCACCATAAAAGTGAGCATTGAGCTCCCTGTCGCAACCAGACACCTTTGTGATATGACTGAAAAATTGTTGAAAGCGACGTTAAACCCGAATTCACACACACACAATCGCCATGCCTGAGCAAGTTGATTGGGCATATTGGTTCTGTCTTGTCCGTCTGTCCGTCTGTATGTCTGTCCGCACCAACAAATGTATAGTTAGGTGGCTATGTAAATGGACAGAATCAATGTAAGTCTATGGGATTTATTCCGTTAGACACCGAAAATACTTCTTTTCTGTGGCTAAAAGTAGCCACTTAAGTATCAATCCTGCCAAAAATAGCCACATAAGTATACATTCGTGAGAACATCCGTCTGTCCGTTACGCTTTTACCCTGTAGGAAACTCAAGAATGGTTTGAGCTAGGATCTCGAAATTTCATATATAGCATGTGCATGAAAAATAAGCGGACACGTATTTTATTTTTTATTTTTTTTTTTTCGCCGGACTTGTCTTTGCAGAGTATCGCCCCTTTTCGGACTTATGCATTGCGGCTATGGGGAAAGCTTGTGAAGAAAATATCTGGAGAACCGCTTGAACTAGGCTCATGATATTTAGTAGACGATTTCGGTCTAAGGTGTAGATGACCCGATTAATTTTTGACGAAATTCCGAAAATGTTTAACGGAGTTATGCCCCTTTTCGGGCTTATGCATTGTGGCTATGGGGAAACCTTGTGTTTTAATTATGTTTTTTTTTATTTCAATTATGTGTCTATTAGTGGCAAGCATATGGTTGGGGGCATAGTGTTTCACAAACACATTTTCTATATCATTACTAAAAGAAACCCTGTGTGCCGAGAAAAAAAAGAGATAGATGTACAACTTCTTTTCTTATGCTTCTATGTAGTGTCTGTTTCTTTCGCAATAGTTAAGATAAGGTTACGGAATGCCTGAGTTGTCCGTAACTTTACGATATGGTTAAGTTGTCTCCATAAATTACGGTACTTTCGAGTTACTCACACTAATCGCTACGAGGTGACTAAGGTATACTAAAGGTCGTCGTAAGCCTTAAGAGAGCTTCGAGTTACCAACCCCAGATTTATATATTCTGAACAGCTTTCGGTACGCTAATAGATCTAATAATACGTACATGTAAATGTTGGAAAGACAGAGAACGTTATTTTTCCTCATTTATAAAGTTCGCTGGGTGCAACGGGCCTCCGTGGCCTAGTGGATAAGAGTGCTGACTCTTAATCATTAGGTCTCTCAACGCTGTAGGTTTGAGCATGGCTCAGGTCACATAATGAGAAGTTCTGCAACGGAAGGTCAGGAGGTTTTTCATCGGGTACTCCAGTTTTCGCTCACCTCTGATTAACGATCGGCTTGATGTGAGTGAAATAATCTTGAAAGGATCGTTAAACGAAACATAAAAAAGATCGCTGGGTGTGTAAAAACATGTTCATGTTTTTGCTACTAGAATTAACGTCAGTGCCAAGGTCGAACCTTCTAACTCTTCCAAATATATAAAACATTTAGGGAGCGAAACAGTCATAACGTTGATGGGTTTCTGTTCAAAAACTTCATGACTACTAAGTGACCTGCCACCAGTTACAGACCGAGTTGTTAAAAGCTTTTTTGGCGCATTCGATGGGAGCTATTGTATCAGATAACCACTCAATACTTGACGTTTTACTAATCAGTTTCTTTTACAATTAAGTTGTGATCCAGAAAGATATACAAAAGGATTGCAAATTTCAGGTTTTTGCGGAGGTACCGCTCAAAGAAACTGTCGAGGTTTAAGATACAGTCTGATTCACAGTACTTTGTCTGGGCAGGCTTAGATCTTCCTAGGCGGTTCAGCAATACTTCAAAGTTCGGTCGGTTTCAGCTCATGCAGTCAAATATATTGCCCCAAGGTCTGATCGGCCCCAGTCCATCGAGAACTGAAGAAATAGATTGGGTTGCATGATGCTTCCACGCAGAGCTGATACCGGCCGCACATGAGTAGTGTTAAATCGCCAAGAAGTTCTAAGCCTGTCCAGGAAAAGTGGCTCGAGTCATGCATTTCAACCATTTAGTTTCATTGGGCGACAGATTGGAAGCAATGTCTCAAAAAAGACTCATACAGTGTTAACAGGGACATTAACAACAAATGAAATAGATAACCAAGGCCCTATAGAAGGCATGATGACTTAGGAAAAATCTTTCTATATACCCGTTTGAAAAACAACAACAACAACAACAACAAAAACGGTCGTATTAAGTTATGCTTTGGTTGGTGTCCATCCGTCCGTTCGTAAACTTTTTTTTCGTTTCCGTATAACTCCTACTATACAGTTTTCATCCGATTAAGCCTAAAATGTGTATGTAGTAAGGCTAAGATGTGAAGATATGCCTTAAGTTTCGAGAATTACTGTCCACCTAATATTAACAGAGTTATGACCTTTGAAAAATTCGGTTTACATTTTCGTATGGTTAAGTTTTGTGCTATACATGTGTAAAACATATGTAAGTTACATTTAGTTTATACTTGCCATGGCGTTAAACAATTTACCACAGAATACTCATCACTACCCACCCCTCCTGATACCAAGGTCACAGACTTTGACATTTTATATACACGTTTTGTATCAAAAAATAGAAGTGAAGGCAATGATCAGGAATCGTTACAATCAACCCACAGCTCCCATCAGAGACACCAAAGGGAAAGACACACAAACATGAAACAACAGACCCTAATGGAAACACCAACAGCGGAAAGCCAAAAGGACAGTTACTTTCCCATAAAATGGCCAATAGGCTATCCAAAATAAAATAATATAAACGACACAAACAACCATAACAAAATAAACCGCGACAGAAGAACCGCCTTGGAACGGTCAGCGGAAACGAATTCCACTGGGGGGCTTAAATCGATTTTACGTGGCCACAATCCTTGCCCTTACTTCCGTCGCGATTTAGACAAATAATTTGCTCAGTCCGCATGAAGGCCTCCAGACTTCAGACAAACCATAACAAAAATATACCTCGACAGAAGAACCGCCTTGGAACATTTAAAGTTTATTATTTTTATTAAAAAATGCATTAAGTGGGATAATGATATCAGCTGGCTCAAATCAGAATGTAGACTGACAAGACCAAACCTATTGGATGCTTTTTGAAAGCAGCCAACTTGTTCAAACATATTATGGCCCACAGGCAAACAGTGTGCAGGTGACCAGCAAACGGCAAAGCATGCGACAATTGTTGTGATTGGCATCCTAGGGGTTAAAATGCCATGAAAACCTGCATCTGAAAATGTCACCTGTTTATGTCTTCTGCTGAATTGCTTGCAAACGCCTTATAAATTATTTTTGCATACAAGGGAAACAGTGTTGGCCCAGATCAGACTGATCTGGGTCAACACTAATTGCAACAAGAGCTGTCACTATAGGTGACCAATGCCAACATCCCCCCCATGGCAGCCAATTTCTGAGTTTATGCAAAATTTCAAGGGGAGATAATTCAACTAAAAATGACAACAGAGTTATGGTCCTTGGTCAGAATGTAGCCCTTGTGATGGTGAATAAGTGTGTGAAGTTTCATGGGGTTAGGACAAATACTTTTGAAGTTATGGTCAAGGTTAAAGTTTTTGTGACGGACAGAGAGACAAACAAACAAATAATTTTAAAAGTAACAGACTACAAAGCGGACGAGGGTATTTTAACCCATTCAGTACCAGAAACCCATAAAGGGGTACCTTGGCAAACAGTGCAGGCCCAGATCAGACGCGACAGACTGTTTCCAAAAAGTTTAGCCATTTTCCAAATAAATTTTGAAGAAAACACAACCTGGCACCCCTAAATATCGAAATGGACTCCTGCTATATATACGAAGGAAGATTCCACTTGGTACAAAAAGGGTTAAGGGTTAAAAAATAATGCATCAGTAAACTTGTCATCTGCAGTATCAGGTTAACAAGCCCGTCCTGAAAACCACTTTTTATACAGGGGTATATATTATAAGAATCTTATATGGGTGTGAGGGGTGGATGGAAAAATCCGCCCGAGGGACACTGTCCGGCATCACGAGGCTTGCCGAGTGATGCTGGACAGTGATCTCGAGGGGCGGATTTTTCTATCCACCCCTCACACCCATATTGGATTCTTTTTCTTGCATACCTTCCATTTCTTAAAGCGAATTTTTAATGCTGCTGTCACTTCGGTTACCGACGTCCGCCATTTTGTGATGACACAACAGGAATGTTTAGTGACGTCACGCATGACGACGCCGCGCATGAGGTTGTAATCAACCAGTGCATTTATCAAACACGCGATTATATTCGATTTGGGGTCGGAACACCAGGGTCAGAACATAAATTTCTATCCCAGGGTAAAATCACGGATTTCCTTGTCTGGTGTGCAAGAATATTTTTTTCTTAATTTTGGTCAAAATCATAGACTGTGGGTACTCGTTAGAGCCGCCTGAATGAGGTGGATTTAACAAGCTGCCTAAGACAGCATTTGGGCAATAAATTAGAAAACAAAATGTTTGCCTGAAAAAAAATGCTACTTCTTTATAAATGAAACATGCCTGTTTAGCACAAGGGTGTACTATTTTGGAAGCCTTCTGTCTAACTTTCATTAACACCTACCTTTGATATGCATGCTAATAATAACCTCTGTTATATAGACAGGTTAATCTTGTATGTTAATCCAAATAAACGGTCATCACATTCATTCAAGTGAGAATTTGTTTCAAAGGACGAAATATAAAATGTAAATTGTAAAAGTTATTCCATTACTTGTATATGCTACCGTTAAAAAATGAAAACAATTGAAGGATATCTACAACAAAATTTGAAAAGAATAGAAGAATGAGCCGATAAAAATGGTTTCAAGTTCTCCAAGCCGAAAACGCAGTGTGGTCATTTTTGTAAGCTACGGAAGAAACACGAACATCCTTCCCTGTTCCATACGGATCACTATTTCCTGTTGTTGAAGAAGCCAAATTTATTGGGGTAATATTTGATCAAAAGTTATCTGTTATTACCCATATGAAATGTCTTAAAAGCTTTCAATCTTTTGAAGGTTTTACCTCAGATCTAAATTAGATTATGGGTCTGCTGTTTTATGGTTCTGCCTATTTAAATTCTTTGGATACTATCCATCACCAAGTCCTTCGTCTGGCTATGGGAGCCTTTCGTACTTCTCCCGCATTAAGCCTTTATGTGGAACCAGGTGAACTATCTTTAACTTCGCGCAGAGAAAACCTTTCTCTTCAGTATGCTATCAGACTATCTGCTAATCCATCGAACCCGGCTTTCAATGTTTCATTTCCACCTGAATTTGTAGCTAAGTATGATATTAAACCCAGCGCAAAGAAACATTTTGGATTAAGTATATGTCCACTGCTAGAAAATTCAGGTATCGACCTTAAAAATATAAAAAAAAAACATGAAATCGCCGAAGTTTCTTCTCGGTATTTTGAGAAAAAGACTTTCTATTCTGTTTGACTTAAATGATGACAAAAATCCGAATCAAATCCAATACTACTCAAACAAAAATTTCAGGTACTGCAGTCACGCTACAAAGATTACCAGCAGGTCTATACTGATGGTTCCAAAGAAGGAGATAAAATTGGTTGTGCGTATGAATATAAAGATACGCACAAAACCTTAAGCTTGCGCCTTCCAGATGATTCCTCTATTTTTACAGCTGAAGTCAAAGCAATTTTTTTTTGGTTTGCGTTTTACGGCCCTTTCAAGATTATTTCACTCATATCGAGCCGATCGTTAATCAGAGGTGGGCGAAAACCGGAGTACCCGGAGAAAAACCACCTGACCTTCCGTTGCAGAACTTGGCGTCTCACGAAGTCAAAGCAATAGACCTCACAGTATGGGAGCGGAAGTGAACGGCCATTTGCGATTGAACATCACTTGCGATTTGTACAGTGGACGATCAGTCACTTGCGGTATGATATTTTCGCCGACACGGTAAGTAATTTCATTTTTGTTCTGCGAACATAACGCTTATATGCGATATATATGTCTTGCTGGTAAGATGGATGTTTTTATCATATTCCAACCACATGAATATGTTATTTTTGGGATGGCATGAGAAGGGCTAGATTGTTGATCACTTTGTTTATCGTAATGCCATAACCGGTTGACACAAGAGTAAGTATGCATAAAACGTGTGTTAAGAAGCATTTTCTATGTTATTTAGCATTTTAGTCTTCTAATATTATCACTGATTGAATACAAATCAAAGACATCTTCAAAAATCCAAATCAGACCGAAGGATTGTTAAAAGTGTGACACAGGGGAAAGGAAACGCTGTTCAGGTCACTTGCTTTTGTAAGTATTGATATTGTACAGGTCAATTGCGATTAGTTTGAACTGTCACTTGTCAGGTGATATTCTGAATATGCTTAAGTCTTTCGCTTACTGGCACCTTTTCCCCCATCTCCACCCTATTAACTCATACTGCATTGATGTATCACAGCATCTCCACTTTTCTGGCAAAAGAGAAAAGAGGCAAAAAAATAACTCCTGCCATTAGCCCCACTTTAACAGAAGTTATTTATTTATTTATTTATTTATTTATTTATTTATTTGTCGTCTCCCGCTTGTGATTTCGCTCGTTGAGAATGTTATATGTCTTATTTGGAACCATGTCGATCAGACCAAATTAGACCACAGGGCCAGTGGTATACTATGGTGTCACTGGTAGGCTGTTCAGATGATCAAAAGATTTTTTATGCGACACTAACTACAAGGTGAGTGTGGTCAGATTTCTGCACGACAATGCAGATATGCAACAACAAGCCCATAATAAGTCAAAGGTTTCACATAAAAAAGAGGCCAACGGACAGAGCTCTGGCATAAAACAGCTGTCACATTTGTACAGGCCCATATCTGCTGTCATATTTGTACATGCTATACAAACTATACATCAACCACGACCACGATAGACCACTGCTTATCCTATAAGCTCGCCTAGAGCATTCGGCTCTGGTGAGCTAAAAAAACTTGCCCCATCGTTAGCAAAATGTCGGGGTTACTTTTCAGTTAGTATTCTATAAAGTGCAGGAAAGTTGTCTGCTTAACGTCTCAAACAGTTTTCAAACATTCCATTTGATATGATGTTACAAGCAATTTACACATGTGCCATTTTAAAGATAAAAAAAACACTTTTTGACAAAATTGCAGCATTTGCAACTTTGACATTTCATACTTCAGTCGGTAGGATCCTGGGTGCAGACTGGCAATTAGAATATTGCCAAAGACAGTAAATTGTATAAAACATATTTCTGGTATATAACGTATATAACTTTAGATAGTATAATATGAGCTCAGCGTAGATCTAGAGTTTTGTAAAAGCTAAACTGCATATTAACCATATTCGTTCGTTTGGACGGCAGGGCTTGAGATGTCATTTCACCTCAATGTCGGGTAAAGTCCCACTTAATTGGAATCAACGTCTAAAATAACCTTCATAGTGTTGACGGGGACGTTAAATCCCGAATCAAACACAAACAATTGTTTGTTTGATTTGAGGTGCAGTGTACCCGTCTACACTGTATAGGTCATTTTCGAGACGTTGCTTCCAATTTTGTCGGAATTTTACCCGACATTGAGATGAAATGACATCCCAAGCCCTGTCGCCCAATCAAACCAATAGGGTTTATATGCAGGGACAGCCCGACCCGCACCCCTTCTAAGCGGTTTGCACAAGCACCACGACTCTAGGTGCTATGGTATTTGACGGTCCGGCTCGCATCGCTTTGCCTGGGCAGGCTCAGATCCTCAAAGCGGTTTACCTGCGTGGAAGCATCATGCAGTCCATCTATTCCTTCAAGCCCCGATGGGCGGGGACCGTAAAAACAATTGTAGCAAGTACCATGCATAGACTACACAAAGGGTGTCATTTAGCTTCCGGGCAGAGGTGAAACCGACCTCACATTAATGCAATCGCAAGGACAGCTAAATTCCCCGCCGCACTTTGTATCAAGGCTCAACCTTGTGACCTTTACCTGTGACCTTGACTTTGAGTTGACGTGGTTTATTCATGGTTCTGCACATCAGCTCACTCTAGGGTATATTTCACAAAAGTTTAATGAAAATCCTTATAGGGGTAAAGGAGATATGGAACAGACACAAAATTTAAAGTTTCAAACTTTTCACCTTCAACTGTGACCTTGACCTTGAGTTAGCATGGTTTATTTATGTGCTATGCACATCAGCTCACTGACATTTGACCAACATTTAATGAAAATCCTTTGAATGGTAAAGGAGATATGGAATGGACACAAAATTCAAAATTTCAAACTCGTGACCTTCCAATGTGACCTTGATCTGGTGTCGACATGATTCTTATATGGGCTCTGCAAGTGAGCGCACGGAGGGGGATAATTGACCAAAGTTTAACGAAAAACCTTCGAGGGGTAAAGGAGATAGGGAACGGACAAAAGATTCAAAGTTTTATTCTCGTGACCTTCAAATGTGACCTTGACCTTGAGTCGGCATGGTTCATTTATGGGTTCTGCACATCAGCTCACTGAAAAGAATAATTGACCAAAGTTTAGTTAAAATCTATCAAAGGGTACACGAGATACGGAGCGGACAAAAAATTCCGGAGCGGACAAGTGTTACGGACATACACACGGACAGACGGACGGACGGAAGGACATGGGTTCTGCACATCAGCTCAGTGAGAAGAATATTTGACCAAAGTTTAATGAAAAACCTTCCAAGGGTAAAGGAGATACGGAACGGACAAAAAATTCCAAGTTTCGAACTCGTGACCTTCAACCGTGGCCTTGACCTTGAGTCTGCATGGTTCATTTATGGGTTCTGCACACCAGCTCACTGAGACGAATAAATACCAAAGTTTAATGAAAAACTATCAAAGGGTTCAGGCGATATGGAGTGGACAAGAAAGTGTTAACGACAGACGGACGGACGGACGGACGGACGGACGGACAGAAAGAGGGACGGACAGACGAAGGCCATTCCTATAATCCCCGCTCCGCTTCGCGGCGGGGGATTAATTAAATGCTTTGTGAGTTATATCAAAAGTACATGTAATTAAATGTTACTGAAAGAGTCAACGAAAATATGCAAACGTGTCTTTAGGCTCTGTCCATCGAGGCTTGGAGAAATAGACTGGGATGCATTGTGCTTCCAAGCTGATATGAAACCGATCGCACATGAGTAATGATAAACCGCTTAGAAGGTCGTCGACTGCCCTGACAAAGTGGTGCTAGTCGGTCCGTCTATGCTTATAAACCCTATTGGTTTGTTTGGGCGGTATGGACTGAGATGTCATTTCATCTCAATGTCGGTTAAAAGCCACAGCATTGGAAGCAACGTCCGCAAGATTACCTGAATAGTGTTGACTTGGACGTAGCACCTCAAATCATATAAAGCGCGTGTTTTCACTTGATAACTCGGAGGTGAAAAGAGTTCCACACCATGCTGATGAAACAGTAGTAATGTCCCAATCGTATAAGAAGGAAGTGCTTTGGTTATTTGATGTCAATATCTGATCAAACTTCTTAGAATGACCCTAAATCACAAAAAAACATGTTAAGTGTGAAATCCCCATCGCAAGTGACTGTTCAGTTTCAATGCTCAACTTGGCAAGTTACTGTTCAACTCCAATGATTACAGATCGCAGTACCCGTTCAGTCAAATGTCAAGTGACCGTTCAGTTGATCTAACGTGATGGGAATACAAGTTAAGATTTAGCTGCCGTATTTTACTTCAGTGTATACATCCTTTTGGTCAGTAGGCTTTATAGTTTATTAAAGATGTCAGGAAAACTAAAAAAGGGGCCTCTAAATATTTATCCGTTATTTAATCCACTTTTTAGTAACGTTTGCCAGCAACAGCGAACAACATGTCAACTGATCATCATCGTTAATTCCACCGATAAGATCAATGACACCAACGAAATCATTATCAATAAAGTGACACATATATTGACAACTTACACAAATAAAAGCAATGGCCAAAACCTCACGCTAATGGCTTCTGTGTTTACAAATTTGATATACCACGTGATAATGTTATATCGCAAGTGACTGATCGTCCACTGTACAAATCGCAAGTGATGTTCAATCGCAAATGGCCGTTCACTTCCGCTCCCATACTGTGGACCTAGCTTTAGATTTTTTCAGTTCTTCAACAATTCAAAAAGTAATTATATTTTCTGTTTCCCTTTCTGTGCTTAAGGCTTTAGACCATTCATAATCCAAAAATCCTCAAATACAAAAATTGATCGATAAACATCACAAAATTTCCAAAACATATCAAATCTGGTTTTGTTGGCTTCCGAGCCATATTGGCATTGTCGGCAATGAGTATGCTGACAAGAAAGCAAAATAATCGCTCAATCTTGATCCGTCTGTTTTTGAAATTCCTTTCAGTAATTTTAAACCATTTATCAACAGATTCTTCTTGTCGGAATGGCAAGGCGAATGGGACCGTGCAATAGCTAACAAACTCCGTGCCATTAAACCTGGTGTAGGAATATAAGAATCTTATATGGGTGTGAAGGGTGGATGGAAAAATCCGTCCCGAGGGACACTGTCCGGCATCACGAGGCTTGCCGAGTGATGCCGGACAGTGATCCCGAGGGACGGATTTTTCTATCCACCCCTCACACCCATATTGGATTCTTTTTCTTGCATACCTTCCATTTCTTAAAGCGGATTTTTAATGCTGCAGTCACTTAGGTTACCAACGTCCGCCATATTCTGTTGACACTGCAGGAATGTTTAGTGACGTTGTTGTGACGTCAACCTTAACGACTGCGCTTACAAGGTCGTATTAAACCAGTGCATTTGTCAAACGCGCGATTATATTTCGATTTGGGGTCGGAACACCAGGGTCAGAACATAAATTTCTATCCCAGGGTAAAATCACGGATTTCCTTGTCTGGTGTGCAAGAACAAAGTGCTCTCCTCCACGGTCCACCAGGAAAGAGGATGTAGTATTAACGCGACTGCGCATTGGCCTTACTAGAGTTACTCATTCTTATATTTTAAATGGTGATGATCAGCCTTCTTGTATAGGCTGTGATCGGCCTTTCACTTTTCAACATATCTTATTTGACTGTGTGGAATTTTCACCGTCCCGTAACTTATACTTCAAAGCTAACAGTTTGCAACAATTGTTTCAAGAATATTACCTTATTCTTAAAAGAAATTGGACTTTTTCATAAGATTTATTTATTTATTTATTTATATTTTTTTGTTCTTCTCAGATTTTCATACATTATCTTTCTGAGCTTTGCTACTTTTAATATCCTAATGATTCCACAGACCTTTTGATCATTAACCGATTGGCGCTTATGTCCCACAAAGAGGGTTGACGCGTCGTTAAACACGAAATCATCATCATCATCATTTCAGAATTTTCAAACTCAAAGTCAACCACATATTTTTTTTATTTGAGGTTTAACGTCCCCGTCAACACTGTAAAGGTCATTTTGGAGACGTTGCTTCCAATTTTGTGGGACCTTTACCCGACATTGAGATGAAATGACACCTCAAGCCCTGTCGCCCAATGAAACCAATAGGGTTTATTAGCATGGACGGTCCGCCTCGCACCGCGGTTCCTGGACAGGCTTACATCCTCTAAGCGGTTTACCAGTACTAGTGTGTGGGCCGGATTCAGCTCTGCGTGGAAGCATCGTGCAGCCCATATATTTCTTCAAGCCCCTATGGTCGGGGGTGGATCAACCAGATAAGGGTCATAGAGGAAAGTTACGTTAGTACAAAACAAATCATCAAAGTTTTGCTCTTCAGGCTCTTTTCCTCGTCACCATTATGATAATACACCCGTGCAACATTGTGCATTTTTTTCACATCTCCAAAATGGCTACTTTTCTGATGAAAATCCGTGATATTTTTCTTATTTATATAGCAAACATAGGTTGTAGGTGCTCGTTAGAACCGCCTCATTGAGGCGGTTCTAACGAGTACCCACAGCCTATGTTTTGGAGCAGAATTAAGAAAAATAATATATACCCCCGTAAACCCTAGTTTTACTATATAAAGTGGGGTTCAAGGGGATCAGAATTATATAGGCGTGTTTTCGTGATCCTTTCGCTATCTTCTGAAGTCATGCTACATGGACGCCCCCGCCCATAGGGGCTTGAAGAAATATATGAACTGCATGATGCTTCCACGCAGAGCTGAATCTGGCCCGCACACTAGTACTGGTAAACCGCTTAGAGGATCTAAGCCTGTCCAGGAACCGCGGTGCGAGGCGGACCGTCCATGCTAATAAACACTTTTGGTTTCATTGGACGACAGGGCTTGAGATGTCATTTCATCTCAATGTCGGGTAAAAGTCCCACAAAATTGGAAGCAACGTCTCCAAAATGACCTTTACAGTGTTGACGGGGACGTTAAACCTCAAATCAAACAAAACAAACACGCTACATGGATCTAAGCCTGCCCAGGCAAAGCGGTGCGAAACGAATTCCACTGGGGGGCTTAAATCGATTTTACGTGGCCACAATCCTCGCCCTTACTTCCGTCGCGATTTAGACAAATAATTTGTGCAGTCCGCATGAAGGCCTCCTAACTCATCAGTGCAACATCTCCGTAGCCTCGATAGTGTAGTGGTTAGCGCGTTCGACTCATAATCGAGAGGTTGTGCATTCGACTCATAATCGAGAGGTTGTGCGTTCGAATCCTCCACCGGTATCGAGGTGTGTCCTTGGGCAAGACACGTAATGACACTGCCCCACTCCACCCAGGTGTAAATGGGTAGCAGTGCTCTAAAAGCCTCTGCCTTTCTCTCTCTCGCGCGCGTGAAAACACCCAGAATGAGTGTTCGAGAGCGATTCAATAAGCTTAAAGCTTTCATCGCAATCGAACTAAAATAAATTAGTATAAACTAAACTAACATCTCCGTGAACACAAATAATCAAACAACCTCAGAGATGAAACAACGGTGAGCACTCGACAGCAAGAAACCACTGAAATGCCGGAGCAAACGAAAACCAACAGTTAGACTCCGATGGGCCCGACCAGAGACAGAGAATCAGGCACCAGCCACCATCACCTTGAATTATATCTCTCTAATTCTCAATAAGCCTTTACGCTGGAACCGTCATAGAACCTGAGGCCTGACCCTATTGGTTTCATTGAGCCGCAGGGCTTGAGATGTCATTTCATCTCAATGTCGGGTAAACGTCCCACAAAATTGGAAGCAACGTCTCCAAAATGACCTATACAGTGTTGACGGGGACGTTAAACCTCAAATTAAACACCTGATGTTTTCTGGTGGTTCTGTTGGATGTTTACACTTAGCATACTAGTTGTCAAAGCTGGTTTCTTATTACATTTTTTTTTTCAAGTACTCCACTGTCATGTGGATTTTCACAGTTACCTCGGCATTTACATACTTCACTGCAAGGCCGTGATTTGGCATAGTTAGTGCATCCTCTGCCACTTCAACTGTACTTTTTTGTAACTGACTTGCAACTGCCTTGATTAATGGCTAACTTGCGCTTGGTGGATATTTTTATTTGTTCTATATTGTCTTCCTATAAGACATTCGTCTTTTCGCCTGTCTTTTTCCATCCATGCAGTTCTATTTTCAAATAGAAATCCGAAAAGTCCAGACACCTTTTAAGAAATCCATGTTTAAAACAAAGTCTATTCTTGATTTCTGTTATGAAAGTGTTGTGTTGGATGGAGATTTTGTGATCCCTGGGGCCGAGGTTATAAAAACAATCATGCTCAACTCTGCTGAGTATGAAAATTGTAATGCCCCCAACACAATTCAAATGTAAACTATTGTGTTGATTGTCGTACTCAGATCAGCTGAGAATTTTGTCCTGCTCATAAACTTTAAAATGCCAACAGTGGTTGGCATTTTAAAAATTATGAACAGGACAAATTTCATGCTTAAGTGAGTTGAGCACGAAAAATGGTTCATGACATCGAAACCAAATTACTAAAGTAGCAAATCTGGCCGTGCCTCTAATGTTGAAATGTTGCAGTTGTCTTTCATGTCATATCCTATCCAGTCAAGCAAGTTTTTCACATCATCACTTTGTTTATCGCCTGATACAGACAGTAATTCATACAGTTCCGGTGGTGCTTTCTGATGTTTTTGTAAAGATTTTATACTTGGAGAGGTAGGTGGAACAAAGCATGAAATTTGTCCTGCTCATAAATTTTAAAATGCCAACCACTGTTGGCATTTTAAAGTTTATGAGCAGGACAAAAGGCATTCTCAGCTGATCTGAGTACGACAATCAACACAATAGTTTACATTTGAATTTTGTTGGGGGCATTACAATTTTCAAACTCAGATTATATTTTCTTGTCCTTTGGGATCATTGATTCCATTGTGGAATTTTCAAAATATCTGAGGGTCACTGATGAGGCCTAATTGGCCGAAACTAGCTAGTCTGGCCCAGAAAACATGTACACTCCATATTTTTCAATTCTGTGGTGTATTTCTTGCTTCCAAAGGATAACCCTTTTATAGAACATTTTAAAACCCTGACCATGAGAGACACACAGTGTTGTGTCCATCTTTAAGGTCAGTTTTTATGAAAAGGTCATCATCAGGACTGATATGGTCTAGAAAATTAGAAAACGACTGGAAGAAATTATTTGATGTTAATCCAAAAAAGGCACTGAGATAGTCACTTCCACTTAACAGATTATACAGAAAGGACCCCAGAAAGGCAGACTTTATGATTTGCATCACGAAAACACATCTATAAAATTTTGACCCCCTCATACCCTACTTTTATATAGTAAAACTGGGGTTGTAGGGGGTATTCATTATTTTTCTTATTTCTGCTCAAAAACATAGATTGTGGGTACTCGATAGAACCGCCTCGTCGAGGCGGTTCTATCGAGTCCCCGCAAATCTATGTTTTGAGCAGAAATAAGAAAAATATCACAAATATTCAGCTTGAAATTTCTAATTTTTGGCCAAAAAAATGGCAACGTATTTGTATAGGCGTGTTTTCGTAATGGTAAGTCTGTGAACGTTTATCACTTTGTAAAAGATCAAGTCTTTTATTGATGCTAACATAGTCATTCTGAAAACTTACTTCCACGCTGATTTGTTTTGACATATATACACTGTCTTTGAAATGACCATTGTCCATCAGGGCAAGTCCATATACCCAATTATCAGTATCATTTGCGCAAATACTTATCTGGGAACACTTAGATTTGTGTGCATGAAACCAGACAGCACAGTCGGCTTCACTTTTGTTATTATGTCTGTCCCGAGAACTTGAGAGCTCGACATTTTCAATTTTCATAGTTGCTGTTCCAAATGTACTCGAGTAAATTATAAAACATTGTTTTTTCCTTTAACTCCTTTTGTGAAAATATTACAAAGGCACGTTTCGTTTATACCTATTATTTTGATGAGCAGATACAAATTCCGACCCCAAAACAATGTCATCTCGTCTAAAATTCTCACTGACTCGTAGATTCTTGATGTTTGACCAACCTTGTATTTTCTTTCAAGATGAATTATATTCCTGAATGGGGGTAAAATTCTTCTTTGTCAATGGCAAGAGTAACATGCGTTGCTCCTCGACCAAACCGTAGTTTAATAATAAACTGCCCCCCCCCCCCCCCCCCCCAATAATTTGCAAAAGAGTATTAGACTCTAGAACTCTTCGAAATTTACTCTTGTGTCTGCACCACCCCCTCCCCTTCCTTCTCCGGACTCATTACAAAGAACCAGGGGATACTCAAGTGTTCCAGCAAAGCATTTGCCAGATTTTTGCATTTGCATGTATGCCCTTTAAAGCAAAAGAGTCACTTTGTTCAGTTTTGATTTTTGCTAAATGTCTTCAACTTTCTGTTTTTCTTAGCTTTAGTAGGTGTTGCTGAAACATTTATTCCCCTGCTTTTTGGCATTTAACAGGTCAAATACTGTTTCATTGTCAAGCTGTGGTGGTTTGCATTTTAAGATATTGCAGAACTTTCGCTTTTTGCTGCATGCAAATATAGCCTATTTGCTTCCTTGAAGTGGGTGAAATGAGTTTGTACAATGCGATCATTTAAAAGAAACAAAAAAAAAAAAAAAGATGCTGGCATTCAAGGTGTTGAGTGGACTACCTGGCAAATAGCTGTACTGAACTGTGCTAGGGTTACAAGAACAGGTTTGTGGTTTGGTAGGGCAACCTAGTGGATGATAGTCCGAGGAAACAATGTGATCTTGTAGTAGAATAAACAGGTACAGTTTTCATCTATTTTTCATTTCATCGTTCTCTAATATCTCTCTCTCTCTATTTTGGAGACGGCACAAATATCCCACAAGGTTTGACGTGTCAATTAACCCCAACACAGCCAATCAATCAGTATACAGTAAAATTCCTATATTAAGACCACCATACCACCTTTGGAACTGTTCAAAAGTGGTCTTTAAGACCACTTTTGAACAGTCCCTAAGGTGGTCTCTGACCAGAGGACACGATATGCAGAAAACACAAAGAAAGAATAACTGCAACCTACTAAACAAGGTTTTTAAGGCAGAATTAGACCTACATCTAGGTGGTCTTAATAGCGGAATTGCACTGTACCATCAACATGTATGCCTAGCGGGACAGTTTCAGGGCAGTTACAACTAAGGTTGACACGATTAATCGGATGATCGATTATTCAATCGATAAATTCTACAAAAATGATTATCATTACTGATTTGCTTGCAATCGATTATTTGATAAGTGCAATTTACTACCCAAAGCTGTGCTTAAAATAGCTGTATAAGTGGCAAACAGTGCAGACCCAGATGAGACGCCGCGTTCTGCGGCGTCTCATCTGGGTCGACACTGTTTGCTCAGGTCTGTCTGTTCAAATACGTATGGCAAAGTATATCATATGGTAGGAGTCATGCTCATACAGATAGCCAGACAGATAAAATTATGACCAAATATTCAGTGATTACTAATCGGTTATCGATCGCAATGATATGACTGATAATCGATAATCATTTCAGCTCCGATTAGCCAGCCCTAGTTACAACAATGTATCATATTGTGATGGCTGGTCAGATTTTACATTGCTTGCAAAAATAAAGAAAAAATTGTAAAAGAAACAGCGGATAATATAATGTTATTAATCACGAAATTTCGTATTGGCCCCGTTACAGGTTCGAGGTCTGCTGTATTGGCCCGAGAACGAAGGCCGAGGTCAAAACAGCTGTCCAAGGACCTGTAACTGGACCAATACGGAATTACTTGGCGAATGACAATTTTATAAAATGGCATCATTAAAAACATGATTTTGATTGTTTTACCTCGGTTTTAATACGGATATGACCTCCGAAAAAGACACATAAATGTCACACAAAAGTTGTATAATTTACCATGAAAGTACGTCAAAAGAAGGAAGCATTGCTCTTTACTTCCTGATACAACTGCGCAAGTAGCAGTATAGCAATATGACATCTGCTTATCTAGTCGGTTGATTACATTGCAAATACGTCAAAACCAGATTGACACGCTGAACAAGAATGTTCGTCATAAGTGACATGTTTATTTGTTTGTTTGTTTGTTTGTCTTGGAATTTAACGACCCAGTCAACACTATTTCATGTCATTTTTGAGCCGGTCAGTTTACTTATCCACACTTTTCTTGGGCAGGCATATACGTAATCTGTTAACCAGTACAGTGTACATTCTTTCGCCAGAAACTGACAACTGCCCTTCTTGAATCCGCGGAAGGGAGAGAATGACCATAGAAAGGGTGATATGTTTATGAAAGGTACAAAAAAAACATGTATAAGTCAATAGCTATCACATTGAATACCGCTAATTCCGCTTCTCACAGAAAGTGGGGGCGGGGCTTAGCGAGTGTCAAAAAATCTATCCAAAAAGGCCCAAAAAGGACTAGCTACGCAATCGTTCCGCCGACGTTGTCAGTCATCTCTAATACCCGCTAAAAAGCACGTGATAGAATGTTTAACACGTGGCGACAAAGCTGTCGTGGCGTCTTTGACTTCGTCGTCAGCATCACCAAACGTGCGACGTGAAGACGTCTCATTGCTAAAGTGCTGGTTGCGTGTTTGTAAACATCATGATAACACTACCCAGCAGGTAAACGTCGCGACAGCAACGTCAAATCAACGTCGGTGCAACGTCATGACGTTGCACCGACGTTGATATGACGTTGCATAAAGGTCAGGACGTTGTAGCGACGTTGACGTGACGTCACAATAACGTCATGTGCCCGCTGGGTAGTGTGCTACAATTGCGTTATTAACAGCTGTAAAACAAGCATTTTACAGATGAAAATCTTGGATATCCATTACGAAAACACGCCTATACAAATACAATGTAACCTTTATCGCAAAAAAAAATCAAGATGAAAAATTGTGACATTTTTCTTATTTCGGCTTAAAATATAGATTGTTCGTACCCGTTAGGACCGCCTCATCGAGGCGGTTCTAACGGATACCCACAATCTATTTTTAGAGCAGAAATAAGAAAAATAAGGTTTACACTTGTAAACCCCAGTTTTACTACATAAAAGTTGGGTTCAAGGGGGTCAAAATTATATAGGCATGTTTTCGTGATGTCTTTCTTATTTCAGCTTCGAGGCTATAAAACGGTTTTTCATGCTCAACTCACCTGAGCATGACATTTATCCTGCTCTTAAAACTTTTGAGCATGATAAATGACATTCTTGCACACCAGACAAGGAAATCCGTGATTTTACCCTGGGATAGAAATTTATGTTCCGACCCTGATGTTCCAACCCAGGCAACTAACATAAATGCGCTTCAATTCTATTTAGCTGTCGGAACTACTTCCGCACTACTTTTATTTTGTAAACAATATACATGTGCGAGCTGTCAAAACTAACCGGAGGTGTTGTGCAAGAAAAAGAATCCAATATGGGATTCTGTTGTAGATGGGCGTTTCCAACCCTCGGGATGACCGTGCTGAGCGGAACCTCGGCGTAGCCTCGGTTCCGCTCAGCACGGTCATCCCTCGGGTTGGAAACGCTCATCTACAACAGAACCCCATATCAGATTCTTATATTCTAAGCTGATCTGAGGAGGAATCTAGTCCGCCAATAGTTATGAGCATTACAATTACAATTTCATGCTTGAAATAGAGTGAGTGATCATGTATTATTGAATTTATTGGAGGGCCACATGGAAGATTAGTACTGGTACTAAATGTGTTACCCTCTATAAATTAGGTCGATTATTATTATTATTTATTATTGTTATTATTATTAAATCAGATGAGGAAAAGAGATAAAGCTTTGCCGATTTCCTCAACAAATTAATAAATTCAATAATACATGAGCACGAATGCAACATTCCATTTATCATATAACATTTAAAAGCATTTTATTCACGATATTTACATATTCAGACTCGACGTCATCTGATAGAATAGTTTGATAACCTCGTGGACCGGTAACTGGTGCTCGTTAGAACGCACCATTGAACTACTAACAAATTACAGCAAACTTCCTATATCAAGACCACCTTTGGGACTGTTCGAAAGTGGTCTTTAAGACCACTTTTGAACAGTCCCAAAGGTGGTCCATGACCAGAGGACACTGTATGCAGAAACGTCAATGAAAGAGTAACTGCACTCTACTAAATAAGCTTTTTTAAAGCAGAATTAGTCTTAATTTTAGGTGGTCTTAATAGCGGAATTTCTCTGTATGTTGTTAACATTATGGTGGGTTGTTGGTATCGTGAAACGTGCGTCACTGGTACTGGCTTACAGCTGGGCAAGGCCGTAAGTCGTGGTAAGGGTATAGAGGGTGTTATTATTTCTTCAGATTCTATACTTCCATTCCTTTTCCTCGCTTTCTCCTGTCTTTTACTTTCCTCTCATCTTATGTCTCTTCTATCTCTTTTCTCCCTTTCTCTGGGAGACAACCCAAAAAAGCAATATCACAAATTTTCATCACATTACGAAAAGACGCCTACACAAATGCAATGTAAACTGTACAGTCGAAAAACGAAAATTTTAAAATGAAAACTAGTGATATTTTTCTTATTTCTGCTCAAAATAAAGATTATGGACACTCGTTAGAACCGCCTCGGTGAGGCGGTTCTAACGAGTACCAACAATCTATATTTTTGAGCAGAAATAAGAAAAATAAGGTTTACCCCTGTAAACCCCAGGTTTGACAAGGGTTGACGTGCCGTTAAACAACAACACAATCAATCAGTCAGCCATGAAAGGCAATAGAGGCTATTGGAATTATTTAGGTTTTCTAGGCAATGAATGGAATCATTTTAAAGGGAAAATAATCCAAATGTGGAAATATTGCCATCATTATAAATGGGAAAAGCATTTGTAGGAAGGGGTGATTTTTTTTTTCGAAAGGAAATCTCCTTAAAAAAATACGAGAATGCCAAGAATCCACATTTAAATTGTTTTGTTGTTTGTTTGAATTTAGGTTTTATGTCCACGCAACACTATTTAAGTCATTTTGGAGATATTGCTTTCAATTTTGTGGGACCTTTACCCGACCCTTAGATGAAATGACATCTCAAGTCCTACCGTCCAAATAAACCAATAGGGTTTATATACAGGACGGTCCGACTCGCACCACTTTGCATTGGCAAGCTAAGACCTTCTAAGCGGTTCACCAGTATGTGCTGTCGGTTTCAGCTCTGCGTGGAAGAATCATGTAGCCCGATCTATTTTTCCAAGCCCCGATGGGTGGGTTCAAGCAAAGAAAGCATAAGCCACATTACGATAACACACCCGTGCAACATAATGCATTTTCTCACATCTCCAAAATGGTTGTTTTTCTGATGAAAATCCTTGATAGTTTGATTAGTTTTACTGCAAACATAGGTTGTGTGTGCTCGTTAGAACCGCCTCAATGAGGCGGTTCTAACGAGTACCCATAACCTATGTATTGGAGCAGAAATAAAAAAAATAGTGCATACTCCCATAACCCCCAGTTTTCGCTATATACAGTGGGGTGTAAGGGGGGGGGGGGGGGGCATTCCACGGACTTGTTCACGTGGTGCATTTCTTGACTACTTTCCAACACTTAGCTCGAACGCGATAATCTATACCAGAATGGCCAAGCAGAGTCCGGTAGGGTCTAGCTTCTCGTTCACCCTAGAGTTACCATTCTGGTACGCATTACGATAACATGCCTATGTAATAAAATTGCGCCTTTTTGTATCTAGAACAAGATGAAAAAAAATGTCTTCCTAGTCAAAATATAGATCGTGGGTGCTCCTTAGAACAGCCTCGTTGAGGCGAAACGAGTGCCAACAATCGATAGCTTTAAGCAAAACTAAGGAAAATAACGAATACCCCGTAAATCCCACTTTTCTGTATATAAAGTGGGGCTTAGAGTGGTGCTCATTAAACGGGTTAATGTGATGGGCTGATGTAAAATACGCAAATCTCAGTACGTTAACACATCCTTGTGACATAGTGTATTTTTTATATCTCCAAAATGTGTAATTTTCTCATCACGAAAACAATTCTATATTATTTTGACCTCCTTGAACCCCACTTCTATGCAGTAAAACTGGAGTTTACAGGGGTAGACCTTATTTTTCTCATTTCTGCTCAAAAATATAGATTGTGGGTACTCGTTAGAACCGCCTCGATGAGGCGGTTCTAACGAGTGTCCACAATCTATATTGTGAGCAGAAATAAGAAAAATATCACTAGTTTTCATCTTAAAATTTTCTTTTTTCGTTGGTACAGTTTACATTGCATTTGTATAGGCGTCTTTTCGTAATGTGATGAAAATTTGCGATATTGCTTTTTTATACTCAAAACGTAGGTTGTATAGTTGCTCGTTTCTAACGAGTACCCACCACCCATGTCTTGGGGCAGAAATTAGAAGAACAATGTATACCCCTGTAAACGCCGGTTTTCTCTTTATAGAGTGGGATTTAGAGGGGTGTTCGTTTCACGAACTTGTATACATGATGTGAACAACACCAGACTGGGTCAGACTTGCTTGGTGCATGGTGTCCAGGTCCATGTGTGAACGCGGCCCCAGTCTAATCTATGAAATTCAAACAGAATGATGTACATTCATAAACTCATATGTTTAAACGCCCCGTCAAGACTATTTAGGTCATATCGAGCCGGTCATTTTGCCCAACCACAGTTCCTGGGCAAGATTAATACAAAAGTGGATAACCAGTACAGAGCACAGAATTGCCCTCCTTGAATCAGCGGACCGGAGAAAAGATTTCCGATTCATGAATATGTGAATCATAGAATCTTCTTGGGACATATCGATTTTCCAGGTTATGGGACGCCTTACTTATTGCAAGTTATATCAAAATTCCATGTCAAGTGTAAACAGTGAGACGCAGCGTTGTCTGATCTGAGTCTACACTGTCAGCTAATGACCCACTTTTAAGACGTTGTGCATAAATATGGATTTAAGATTGGTATTATTCCTATTTTTAATAAACTTTATGAAAACACGCCTATACAAAAACATGGTAACCCCACCCCCCCCCCCCCCCCCCCAAAAAAAAAAAAAAAAAAATTTAAGGAGAAAAAGTGTGATATTTTTCTTATTTATGTTAGAGCAGAAATAAGAAAATTAAGGTTTTCCCCTGTAAACCACAGTTTTACTATTCAGTGTTTTTTTTGTTGTTTTTTTTTTTAAATATAAAGGCGTGTTTTCGTGATTAGGAAATGCATTTATTACGTTAACATACACGAACCTTTAAAAATCGATCTGTTGAGCAGCTCGCTTTTCCATAGGCATGTCAACGTAATGGTGAGTGAGTGTTCAAGTTTTACGTCCCACCAACAGCTTAGGTCATACGGAGACGGGACCTCGGTTTAAAGACTCATCCGAAAGTCTGGAGAAGCCCGGGATCGATCCAACGTAATGGTAAAGAATGCATTATTTATTACATATTGTGTTGAAACAGTGTAATATTATCCCTGTGTTGCTCGTCGTATTGATTATCGAAAAAAGATATGAGTTCGAAGAAAAAATGACACGTCACCCTCCTAGTAAACAATGTTGCAATATTCCTCGAAATTATTGTTAAAATGACACGTACAATGCTTATAGAAGTTGGATTATTTACTCAGACATCCTTCTTTCATGCGCTAATATTGGAAAAAGCTTAGATACATATTATGATGCGTCACAGACTTGTTCTCTTTATGACGGGTTTAATTTCTTAGCTTCCACTATAATTAGACTGCCAACCGTGCCAGTCAGGAATAAAGCTGGATAGTAGTAAGACATGGAGGTAGGCAAAGCATTATTTTTATAATCATTATTATTCTTATTATCAAGAATTACAGACAGCAGATTAACAAGTCCGTGTAGTGAACACACCTCTAAATCCCACTTTGTATAGAGAAAACTGGGGTTTGCATGGGTATACAGTATTTTGCTTATTTCTGCTCCAAGACATAGGTTGTGGGTACTCGTTAGAACCGCCTAAATGCGGCGGTTCTAACGAGTACCCACAACCTATGTTTGGGTGTATAAATAAGAAAAAAATGACACATTTTCATCGAAGATTACTATGTCACACAGATCTGTTTCCGTAATGATTATGGACAATCCTGTGCACACCGTACATCCCAGCCAACAACGTCGTATCGATTTCGGTCCGAAGTTGGCCTGCCGTTTCATGTATGCGCATGTGTAACCAGCGAAATTAAAAATCAGCATACACGTCTTTAGAATGTCGGGGCAAAGTCGTTCTGTTGTAGGTCCGAAGTTTGCCTGCCTTTCTGCAGTCTAGGAATTCACTATGTGTGACCAGCGAAATTTAGGCCCCCGCCCATCGGGGCTTGAAGAAATAGATGGGCTGCATGATGCTTCCACGCAGAGTTGAAACCGCCCGCACATGAGTACTGATAAACCGCTTAGAGGATCTAAGCCTTCCCAGGCCAAGCAGTGTGAGTCGGACCATCCATGCTTATAAACCCTTGCTTTCATTCGGCAACAGGGTTTGAGATGTCGTTGCATCTCAATGTCGGGTAAAAGTCCCATAAAATTGGAAGCAACGTCTCCAAAATGACCTTTACAGTGTTGACGGGGACGTTAAACCTCAAATCAAACAAACAAAATACCAGCGAAATTTAGAATCAGCATAAGGCAGCCAAGGAATGTCTGGCCAGCGTCGGCCCAGCATCAAAACGAAGTGTTAACGTCGTTCCATACAGCCATTAGAAAACTGCGGGCTAACGTCGGGCCGACAGCGATACGACGTTGACACGTTGTATCGTTGTCGGCCCGACTTTTGCCCGACATACTTTGCTGGCTGTGATACGACGTACGTGCTCATGTCGTATCGATGTCGGCCCAATGTTGACCCGGCCAGGTAAAGTTGGCAGAACAGCAGAACCAGCAGAAGAAATGGTCAAGTTAGCAGAACAGCAGAACGAGCAGAACGAAATGGTCAAGTTAGCAGAACAGCAGAACGAGCAGAACGAAATGGTCAAGTTAGCAGAACAGCACAACGAGCAGAACGGATTGGTCAAGCTAGCAGAACAGCAGAACGAGCAGAACGGATTGGTCAAGATAGCAGAACAACAGAACAGCAGAACGAGCAGAACGAACTGGTCAAATAAGAGCAGAACCAGTAGAAAATGGTCATATTAGCAAAACAACTAAACCAACAGAAGAAATGGTCAAGTTAGCAGAACAACAGAACAAGAAAAAAAAAAAAAAAAAAAAAAAAAAAAAACAAGACTACATACAAAGTCTCTCCAAAAGATGATGTATGCGGTTTTTTGTCTCCGAATTTCGGATTTTTTCTCTCTATACTTAGTCGCTATAAAAATGATGAAGAACGCCGTTTACCGCGCCTTCCTATCGCATTTATTAGCTGAGATATTGAGAAAAACATCATTTTTGTATTCTGCTGGGAAGATAGAGAAAAATTTTTGTCTCCGAATTTCGGATTTTTTCTCTCTATACTTAGTCGCTATAAAAATGATGAAGAACGCCGTTTACCGCGCCTTCCTATCGCATTTATTAGCTGAGATATTGAGAAAAACATCATTTTTGTATTCTGCTGGGAAGATAGAGAAAAATTTTTGTCTCCGAATTTCGGATTTTTTCTCTCTATACTTAGTCGCTATAAAAATGATGAAGAACGCCGTTTACCGCGCCTTCCTATCGCATTTATTAGCTGAGATATTGAGAAAAACATCATTTTTGTATTCTGCTGGGAAGATAGAGAAAAATTTTTGTCTCCGAATTTCGGATTTTTTCTCTCTATACTTAGTCGCTATAAAAATGATGAAGAACGCCGTTTACCGCGCCTTCCTATCGCATTTATTAGCTGAGATATTGAGAAAAACATCATTTTTGTATTCTGCTGGGAAGATAGAGAAAAATTTTTGTCTCCGAATTTCGGATTTTTTCTCTCTATACTTAGTCGCTATAAAAATGATGAAGAACGCCGTTTACCGCGCCTTCCTATCGCATTTATTAGCTGAGATATTGAGAAAAACATCATTTTTGTATTCTGCTGGGAAGATAGAGAAAAATTTTTGTCTCCGAATTTCGGATTTTTTCTCTCTATACTTAGTCGCTATAAAAATGATGAAGAACGCCGTTTACCGCGCCTTCCTATCGCATTTATTAGCTGAGATATTGAGAAAAACATCATTTTTGTATTCTGCTGGGAAGATAGAGAAAAATTTTTGTCTCCGAATTTCGGATTTTTTCTCTCTATACTTAGTCGCTATAAAAATGATGAAGAACGCCGTTTACCGCGCCTTCCTATCGCATTTATTAGCTGAGATATTGAGAAAAACATCATTTTTGTATTCTGCTGGGAAGATAGAGAAAAATTTTTGTCTCCAAATTTCGGATTTTTTCTCTCTATACTTAGTCGCTATAAAAATGATGAAGAACGCCGTTTACCGCACCTTCCTATCGCATTTATTAGCTGAGATATTGAGAAAAACATCATTTTTTTCTTCTGCTGGGATGACCGTGAAAAATTTTTGTCTCCGAATTTCGGATTTTTTCTCTCTATACTTAGTCGCTATAAAAATGATGAAGAACGCCGTTTACCGCGCCTTCCTATCGCATTTATTAGCTGAGATATTGAGAAAAACATCGTTTTTTTCTTCTGCTGGGAAGATAGAGAAAAATTTTTATCTCCGAATTTCGGATTTTTTCTCTCTATACTTAGTCGCTATAAAAATGATGAAGAACGCCGTTTACCGCGCCTTCCTATCGCATTTATTAGCTGAGATATTGAGAAAAACATCATTTTTGTATTCTGCTGGGAAGATAGAGAAAAATTTTTGTCTCCGAATTTCGGATTTTTTCTCTCTATACTTAGTCGCTATAAAAATGATGAAGAACGCCGTTTACCGCACCTTCCTATCGCATTTATTAGCTGAGATATTGAGAAAAACATCATTTTTTTCTTCTGCTGGGAAGACCGAGAAAAATCTTTGTCTCGGAATTTCGGATTTTTTCTCTCTATACTTAGTCGCTATAAAAATGATGAAGAACGCCGTTTACCGCGCCTTCCTATCGCATTTATTAGCTGAGATATTGAGAAAAACATCATTTTTGTATTCTGCTGGGAAGATAGAGAAAAATTTTTGTCTCCGAATTTCGGATTTTTTCTCTCTATACTTAGTCGCTATAAAAATGATGAAGAACGCCGTTTACCGCGCCTTCCTATCGCTTTATTAGCTGAGATATTGAGAAAAACATCTTTTTTGTATTCTGCTGGGAAGATAGAGAAAAATTTTTGTCTCCGAATTTCGGATTTTTTCTCTCTATACTTAGTCGCTATAAAAATGATGAAGAACGCCGTTTACCGCACCTTCCTATCGCATTTATTAGCTGAGATATTGAGAAAAACATCATTTTTTTCTTCTGCTGGGAAGACCGAGAAAAATTTTTGTCTCGGAATTTCGGATTTTTTCTCTCTATACTTAGTCGCTATAAAAATGATGAAGAACGCCGTTTACCGCGCCTTCCTATCGCATTTATTAGCTGAGATATTGAGAAAAACATCATTTTTGTATTCTGCTGGGAAGATAGAGAAAAATTTGTGTCTCCGAATTTCGGATTTTTTCTCTCTATACTTAGTCGCTATTAAATTGAGGAAGAACGCCGTTTACCGCGCCTTCCTATCGCATTTATTAGCTGAGATATTGAGAAAAACATCATTTTTGTATTCTGCTGGAAAGATAGAGAAAAATTTTTGTCTCCGAATTTCGGATTTTTTCTCTCTATACTTAGTGGCTATAAAAATGATGAAGAACGCCGTTTACCGCACCTTCCTATCGCATTTATTAGCTGAGATATTGAGAAAAACATCATTTTTTTCTTCTGCTGGGAAGATAGAGAAAAATTTTTGTCTCGGAATTTCGGATTTTTTCTCTCTATACTTAGTCGCTATAAAAATGATGAAGAACGCCGTTTACCGCGCCTTCCTATCGCATTTATTAGCTGAGATATTGAGAAAAACATCATTTTTGTATTCTGCTGGGAAGATAGAGAAAAATTTTTGTCTCCGAATTTCGGATTTTTTCTCTCTATACTTAGTCGCTATAAAAATGACGAAGAACGCCGTTTACCGCGCCTTCCTATCGCATTTATTAGCTGAGATATTGAGAAAAACATCATTTTTGTATTCTGCTGGGAAGATAGAGAAAAATTTTTGTCTCCGAATTTCGGATTTTTCTCTCTATACTTAGTCGCTATAAAAATGATGAAGAACGCCGTTTACCGCGCCTTCCTATCGCATTTATTAGCTGAGATATTGAGAAAAACATCATTTTTGTATTCTGCTGGGAAGATAGCGAAAAATTTTTGTCTCCGAATTTCGGATTTTTTCTCTCTATAGTTAGTCGCTATAAAAATGATGAAGAACGCCGTTTACCGCGCCTTCCTATCGCATTTATTAGCTGAGATATTGAGAAAAACATCATTTTTGTATTCTGCTGGGAAGATAGAGAAAAATTTTTGTCTCCGAATTTCAGATTTTTTCTCTCTATACTTAGTCGCTATAAAAATGATGAAGAACGCCGTTTACCGCGCCTTCCTATCGCATTTATTAGCTGAGATATTGAGAAAAACATCATTTTTGTATTCTGCTGGGAAGATAGAGAAAAATTTTTGTCTCCGAATTTCGGATTTTTTCTCTTTATACTTAGTCGCTATAAAAATGATGAAGAACGCCGTTTACCGCACCTTCCTATCGCATTTATTAGCTGAGATATTGAGAAAAACATCATTTTTTTCTTCTGCTGGGAAGACCGAGAAAAATTTTTGTCTCGGAATTTCGGATTTTTTCTCTCTATACTTAGTCGCTATAAAAATGATGAAGAACGCCGTTTACCGCGCCTTCCTATCGCATTTATTAGCTGAGATATTGAGAAAAACATCATTTTTGTATTCTGCTGGGAAGATAGAGAAAAATTTTTGTCTCCGAATTTCGGATTTTTTCTCTCTATACTTAGTCGCTATAAAAATGATGAAGAACGCCGTTTACCGCGCCTTCCTATCGCATTTATTAGCTGAGATATTGAGAAAAACATCATTTTTGTATTCTGCTGGGAAGATAGAGAAAAATTTTTGTCTCCGAATTTCGGATTTTTTCTATCTATACTTAGTCGCTATAAAAATGATGAAGAACGCCGTTTACCGCACCTTCCTATCGCATTTATTAGCTGAGATATTGAGAAAAACATCATTTTTTTCTTCTGCTGGGAAGACCGTGAAAAATTTTTGTCTCCGAATTTCGGATTTTTTCTCTCTATACTTAGTCGCTATAAAAATGATGAAGAACGCCGTTTACCGCGCCTTCCTATCGCATTTATTAGCTGAGATATTGAGAAAAACATCATTTTTGTATTCTGCTGGGAAGATAGAGAATTTTTTTTGTCTCCGAATTTCTGATCGTTTCTCTCTATACTTAGTCGCTATAAAAATGATGAAGAACGCCGTTTACCGCACCTTCCTATGGCATGTATTAGCCGAGATATTGAGAAAAACATCATTTTTTTCTTCTGCTGGGAAGACCGAGAAAAAATTTTGTCTCGGAATTTCGGATTTTTTCTCTCTATACTTAGTCGCTATAAAAATGATGAAGAACGCCGTTTACCGCGCCTTCCTATCGCATTTATTAGCTGAGATATTGAGAAAAACATCATTTTTTTCTTCTGCTGGGAAGATAGAGAAAAATTTTTGTCTCCGAATTTCGGATTTTTTCTCTCTATACTTAGTCGCTATAAAAATGATGAAGAACGCCGTTTACCGCGCCTTCCTATCGCATTTATTAGCTGAGATATTGAGAAAAACATCATTTTTGTATTCTGCTGGGACGATAGAGAAAAATTTTTGTCTCCGAATTTCGGATTTTTTCTCTCTATACTTAGTCGCTATAAAAATGATGAAGAACGCCGTTTACCGCGCCTTCCTATCGCATTTATTAGCTGAGATATTGAGAAAAACATCATTTTTGTATTCTGCTGGGAAGATAGAGAATTTTTTTTGTCTCCGAATTTCGGATTGTTTCTCTCTATACTTAGTCGCTATAAAAATGATGAAGAACGCCGTTTACCGCACCCTCCTATCGCATGTATTAGCCGAGATATTGAGAAAAACATCATTTTTTTCTTCTGCTGGGAAGACCGAGAAAAATTTTTGTCTCGGAATTTCGGATTTTTTCTCTCTATACTTAGTCGCTATAAAAATGATGAAGAACGCCGTTTACCGCGCCTTCCTATCGCATTTATTAGCTGAGATATTGAGAAAAACATCATTTTTGTATTCTGCTGGGAAGATAGAGAAAATTTTTTGTCTCCGAATTTCGGATTTTTTCTCTCTATACTTAGTCGCTATAAATATGATGAAGAACGCCGTTTACCGCAGCTCCCTATCGCATTTATTAGCTGAGATATTGAGAAAAACATCATTTTTTTTCTTCTGCTGGGAAGACCGAGAAAAATTTTTGTCTCCGAATTTCGGATTTTTTCTCTCTATACTTAGTCGCTATAAAAATGATGAAGAACGCCGTTTACCGCGCCTTCCTATCGCATTTATTAGCTGAGATATTGAGAAAAACATCATTTTTGTATTCTGCTGGGAAGATAGAGAAAAATTTTTGTCTCCGAATTTCGGATTTTTTCTCTCTATACTTAGTCGCTTTAAAAATGATGAAGAACACCGTTTACCGCGCCTTCCTATCGCATTTATTAGCTGAGATATTGAGAAAAACATCATTTTTGTATTCTGCTGGGAAGATAGAGAAAAATTTTTGTCTCCGAATTTCGGATTTTTTCTCTCTATACTTAGTCGCTATAAAAATGATGAAGAACGTCGTTTACCGCGCCTTCCTATCGCATTTATTAGCTGAGATATTGAGAAAAACATCATTTTTACTTCTGCTGGGAAGATAGAGAAAAATTTTTGTCTCCGAATTTCGGATTTTTTCTCTCTATACTTAGTCGCTATAAAAATGATGAAGAACGCCGTTTACCGCGCCTTCCTATCGCATTTATTAGCTGAGATATTGAGAAAAACATCATTTTTTGTATTCTGCTGGGAAGATAGAGAAAAATTTTTGTCTCCGAATTTCGGATTTTTTCTCTCTATACTTAGTCGCTTTAAAAATGATGAAGAACGCCGTTTACCGCGCCTTCCTATCGCATTTATTAGCTGAGATATTGAGAAAAACATCATTTTTGTATTCTGCTGGGAAGATAGAGAATTTTTTTTGTCTCCGAATTTCTGATCGTTTCTCTCTATACTTAGTCGCTATAAAAATGATGAAGAACGCCGTTTACCGCACCTTCCTATGGCATGTATTAGCCGAGATATTGAGAAAAACATCATTTTTTTCTTCTGCTGGGAAGACCGAGAAAAATTTTTGTCTCGGAATTTCGGATTTTTTCTCTCTATACTTAGTCGCTATATAAATGATGAAGAACGCCGTTTACCGCACCTTCCTATCGCATTTATTAGCTGAGATATTGAGAAAAACATCATTTTTTTCTTCTGCTGGGAAGACCGTGAAAAATTTTTGTCTCCGAATTTCGGATTTTTTCTCTCTATACTTAGTCGCTATAAAAATGATGAAGAACGCCGTTTACCGCGCCTTCCTATCGCATTTATTAGCTGAGATATTGAGAAAAACATCATTTTTTTCTTCTGCTGGGAAGATAGAGAAAAATTTTTGTCTCCGAATTTCGGATTTTTTCTCTCTATACTTAGTCGCTATAAAAATGATGAAGAACGCCGTTTACCGCGCCTTCCTATCGCATTTATTAGCTGAGATATTGAGAAAAACATCATTTTTGTATTCTGCTGGGAAGATAGAGAAAAATTTTTGTCTCCGAATTTCGGATTTTTTCTCTCTATACTTAGTCGCTATAAAAAAGATGAAGAACGCCGTTTACCGCGCCTTCCTATCGCATTTATTAGCTGAGATATTGAGAAAAACATCATTTTTGTATTCTGCTGGGAAGATAGAGAATTTTTTTGTCTCCGAATTTCGGATTGTTTCTCTCTATACTTAGTCGCTATAAAAATGATGAAGAACGCCGTTTACCGCACCCTCCTATCGCATGTATTAGCCGAGATATTGAGAAAAACATCATTTTTTTCTTCTGCTGGGAAGACCGAGAAAAATTTTTGTCTCGGAATTTCGGATTTTTTCTCCCTATACTTAGTCGCTATAAAAACGATGAAGAACGCCGTTTACCGCGCCTTCCTATCGCATTTATTAGCTGAGATATTGAGAAAAACATCATTTTTGTATTCTGCTGGGAAGATAGAGAAAATTTTTTGTCTCCGAATTTCGGATTTTTTCTCTCTATACTTAGTCGCTATAAATATGATGAAGAACGCCGTTTACCGCAGCTCCCTATCGCATTTATTAGCTGAGATATTGAGAAAAACATCATTTTTTTTCTTCTGCTGGAAGACCGAGAAAAATTTTTGTCTCCCGAATTTCGGATTTTTTCTCTCTATACTTAGTCGCTATAAAAATGATGAAGAACGCCGTTTACCGCGCCTTCCTATCGCATTTATTAGCTGAGATATTGAGAAAAACATCTATTTTGTATTCTGCTGGAAGATAGAGAAAATTTTTTGTCTCCGAATTTCGGATTTTTTCTCTCTATACTTAGTCGCTTTAAAAATGATGAGAACGCCGTTTACCGCGCCTTCCTATCGCATTTATTAGCTGAGATATTGAGAAAAACATCATTTTTGTATTCTGCTGGGAAGATAGAGAAAAATTTTTGTCTCCGAATTTCGGATTTTTTCTCTCTATACTTAGTCGCTATAAAAATGATGAAGAACGCCGTTTACCGCGCCTTCCTATCGCATTTATTAGCTGAGATATTGAGAAAAACATCATTTTTGTATTCTGCTGGGAAGATAGAGAAAATTTTTGTCTCCGAATTTCGGATTTTTTCTCTTTATACTTAGTCGCTATAAAAATGATGAAGAACGCCGTTTACCGAACCTTCCTATCGCATTTATTAGCTGAGATATTGAGAAAAACATCATTTTTTTTTCTTCTGCTGGGAAGACCGAGAAAAATTTTTGTCTCGAATTTCGGATTTTTTCTCTCTATACTTAGTCGCTATAAAAATGATGAAGAACGCCGTTTACCGCGCCTTCCTATCGCATTTATTAGCTGAGATATTGAGAAAAACATCATTTTTGTATTCTGCTGGAAGATAGAGAAAAATTTTTGTCTCCGAATTTCAGATTTTTTCTCTCTATACTTAGTCGCTATAAAAATGATGAAGAACGCCGTTTACCGCGCCTTCCTATCGCATTTATTAGCTGAGATATTGAGAAAAACATCATTTTTGTATTCTGCTGGGGAAGATAGAGAAAAATTTTTGTCTCCGAATTTCGGATTTTTTCTATCTATACTTAGTCGCTATAAAAATGATGAAGAACGCCGTTTACCCGCACCTTCCTATCGCATTTATTAGCTGAGATATTGAGAAAAACATCATTTTTTTCTTCTGCTGGGAAGACCGTGAAAAATTTTTGTCTCCGAATTTCGGATTTTTTCTCTCTATACTTAGTCGCTATAAAAATGATGAAGAACGCCGTTTACCGGCGCCTTCGCTATCGCATTTATTAGCTGAGATATGAGAAAAACATCATTTTTGTATTCTGCTGGGAAGATAGAGAAAAATTTTGTCTCCGAATTTCGGATTTTTTCTCTCTATACTTAGTCGCTATAAAAATGATGAAGAACGCCGTTTACCGCGCCTTCCTATCGCATTTATTAGCTGAGATATTGAGAAAAACATCATTTTTGTATTCTGCTGGGAAGATAGAGAAAATTTTTGTCTCCGAATTCGGATTTTTTCTCTCTATACTTAGTCGCTATAAAAATGATGAAGAACGCCGTTACCGCGCCTTCCTATCGCATGTATTAGCTGAGATATTGAGAAAAACAACATTTTTTATTCTGCTGGGAAGACAGAGAAAAATTTTTGTCTCCGGAATTTCGGATTTTTTCTCTCTATACTTAGTCGCTATAAAAATGATGAAGAACGCCGTTTACCGCAGCCTTCCTATCGCATTTATTAGCTGAGATACCTTGAGATAGAGCTAACATTTTTGTCTTCTGCTGGATGACCGAGAAAATTTTTTGTCTCGGAATTCGGATTTTTTCTGCTCTATACTTAGTCGCCTATAAAAATGATGAAGTTCGGACCGGTTTTCTACCGCGCCTTCCTATCGCATTTATTACTGAGATGAAAAACATCATTTTTTTCTTCTGCTGGGAAGATAGAGAAAAATTTTTGTCTCGGAATTTCGGATTTTTTCTCTCTATACTTAGTCGCTATAAAAATGATGAAGAACGCCGTTTACCGCACCTTCCTATCGCATTTATTAGCTGAGATATTGAGAAAAACATCATTTTTTTCTTCTGCTGGGAAGATAGAGAAAAAATTTTGTCTCGGAATTTCGGATTTTTTCTCTCTATACTTAGTCGCTATAAAAATGATGAAGAACGCCGTTTACCGCGCCTTCCTATCGCATTTATTAGCTGAGATATTGAGAAAAACATCATTTTTTTCTTCTGCTGGGAAGATAGAGAAAAATTTTTGTCTCCGAATTTCGGATTTTTTCTCTCTATACTTAGTCGCTATAAAAATGATGAAGAACGCCGTTTACCGAACCTTCCTATCGCATTTATTAGCTGAAATATTGAGAAAAACATCATTTTTGTATTCTGCTGGGAAGACCGAGAAAATTTTTTGTCTCTGAATTTCGGATTTTTTCTCTCTATACTTAGTCGCTATAAAAATGATGAAGAACGCCGTTTACCGCACCTTCCTATCGCATTTATTAGCTGAGATATTGAGAAAAACATCATTTTTTTCTTCTGCTGGGAAGATAGAGAACAAATTTTGTCTCGGAATTTCGGATTTTTTCTCTCTATACTTAGTCGCTATAAAAATGATGAAGAACGCCGTTTACCGCGCCTTCCTATCGCATTTATTAGCCGAGATATTGAGAAAAACATCATTTTTGTATTCTGCT
Source organism: Lucinisca nassula (assembly GCA_963580285.1). NCBI lineage: Eukaryota > Metazoa > Mollusca > Bivalvia > Lucinida > Lucinidae > Lucinisca > Lucinisca nassula. The sequence goes on from OY757022.1 coordinate 92,464,696, forward strand.
GGGAAGATAGAGAAAAATTTTTGTCTCCGAATTTCGGATTTTTTCTCTCTACACTTAGTCGCTATAAAAATGATGAAGAACACCGTTTACCGCGCCTTCCTATCGCATTTATTAGCTGAGATATTGAGAAAAACATCATTTTTTTCTTCTGCTGTGTTGATAGAGAAAAATTTTTGTCTTCGAATTTAGGATTTTTTCTCTCTATACTTAGTCGCTATTAAAAATGATGAAGACTGCCGTTTTCCGCGCCTTCCTATCCCATTTATTAGCTGAGATATTGAGAAAAACATCATTTTTGGCCTGCCCCGGGGCCCACTGGTTTTTCATAGGCTTGTATAGGGACAACCTTTAAAATATTCTTGTCTGAAACCAGAAGGTCCAGGCCTTTGATATTTGATATGCAGCTTCATCTAAAGGGCCTCTATACCAAGATTGTTCAAATAATAGCCCTGGTGCCAAAATGTCTCCGCCCGGAGCCCACTGGTTTTACATAGGCTTATATTAAGAAAGCCTTTAAAAATCTCCTTGTCTGAAACCACAAGGCCCAGGTCTTCGATATTTGGTACAAAGCTGCATCCAGTGGATCTACCAAGATTGTTCGAATTATAGAGTCCTGCCGCAAAAATTTGAACAATCTTGGTAGATGTCTCTTGATGAAGCTTCAAACCAAATATCAAAGACCTTGGCCTTCTGGTTTAAGACAAGAAGATTTTGAAAGGTTTTCCCTATAATAACTGGATCCTTTGGAAGCAAAGAATACACCAATAAACGAAAATAGCAGACTCGGTTTTATTGAGTCTGTTCATGACCAGTACTTAAATGTGCAACACCGACCATGCCCTCTAGCACCGGCTTAAGCAGAACACTATTTTCAAAATGATTCTAAATGAACTCAATGATCCCAAAGGACCAGAAAATATAATCTGCACTATGATGGTGTACGAGGAGATTTTTTCTGGCCGCCACACGGCACAACACTAGCTGCAGTGAAGATAAATAAGTTCTGAATAGTTGGATCATTTGGAAGCAAAACATACACCAAACAAGAGGGCCATGGTAGCCCTGGATCGTTCACCTGAGTCCAAGACGTTTCATAGCTTATGGAAATAGTGAAGTCACTAGTTAAAGGACGTGTGGACCAAAGCTTTTTTTCACTGTTTTTTTAGACCATCTTTTTCATTGCAGTGGAATCCTTTTAGCAACATTAGAGGAAACATTCTATGAAACTATATTATTTTTGTTTGATTTGAGGTTTAATGTCCCCGTCAACACTGTAAAGGTCATTTTGGAGACGTTGCTTCCAATTTTGTGGGACTTTTACCCGACATTGAGATGAAATGACATCTCAAGCCCTGTCGCCCAATGAAACCAATAGGGTTTATTGCATGGACGGTCCGTCTCGCATGAAACTATATTACAAGGAGCCTTTGGCTTAGATGTTCTTTAAAGATTTTGGTATTTTCAGCTCTGGCAGAACAACTGAAAGGTCATACGAGGAACATTTCCGTGAAATTATTTTGCAATTGGGCCATTTGCCTAGGCGGAGAAGTCCATGAAAGGTTCTTCTATTTTTTTAGCTCTGATGGCCAGAGCAGAACGATTTTAGCAAGTGTGGTAAATGGTCACAAGAGAAACATTTCTGTGAAGTTGTTTTAAATTTAGACCATTTGCCTCAGAGGAGATGTTTGAAATTATTTTTTTTCTTTTTTAAGCTCTGGCGGTAATTTTGTTCAGTGGAGCGAATCGATTTTAGCAATTTTGGCAGAGGGTCACCCAAGGAACATGTTGAAATCTTGCCAGTTGTCATTTAAACATTTTTCTATTTTTAGCTCTGGTGGCCATTTTGTTCATCGAAGCTGAACCATTTTAGTGTGTGTGAATTCGGGTTTAACGTCGCTTTCAACAATTTTTCAGTCATATCACGACGGTGTCTGGTTGCGACAGGGAGCTCAATGCTCACGTTTATAGTGCTGCCTCACTGAAGTATCATGTCCCAGACACATTACATGATACCACACCCAGTCACATTATCCTGACACTGGATCGACCAGTCCTAGCTCTACCCCGTAAATCTGAGTGCCAAGCGAGGAGCAGCTAGTACCATTTTTAACGACTTTGGTATGTCGCGGCCCGGGATCGAACCCGAGACCTCCCGTTCCCCTGAACCATTTTAGCAATTTGGTATAGGGTCACCCAAGAATCATTTCTGTGAAATTATTTCAAATTTGGGCAAGTAGGCTAGGAGGAAATGTCGTTTTAAAGTTTCGTCTGTATCAGCGGAGCGGAACCATTTTAGTAATATTTATTAATAGGGTCACCTAAGGAACATTTCTGTGAAATTACTTTGAAATCGAAGGAGATGTCGTTTACATGTTTTTTTTTTCTATTTTTAGCTCTGGCAGCCATTTTGTTCAGCGGAGAGGAACAATTTTAGTAAGGATGGTAGAGGGTCACCAATGGAACATTTCTATGAAATAATTTTGAATTCGGGCCAGTTGGCTAGGAGGAGATGTCATTTAAAAGTTGTTGTTTTTTTTTAGCTCTTGCGGCTTGTTCAGCAGACCGGAACCATTTAGCAGTTTTGGTAGAGGGTCACCCAAGGAACATTTCTGTGAAAATATTTTGAAATTGGGCCAGTGGGCTAGGACGAGATTTCGTTGTCATTTTTTTTCTATTTTTAGCGCTGGTGGCCATTTTGTTCAGCAGAGCTGAACCATTTTAGCAATTATGGTAGAGGGTCACCCAAGGACCATTTCTGTGAATTATTTTGAAATCGAGCCAGTGGGCTAGGAGGAGATGTCGTTTAAAGTTTTTTTTTTCTATTTTTAGCTCTGGTGGACCGGGCTTCCTCAGACTTTCGGATGAGTCTTTAAACCGAGATCCCGTCTCCGTATGACCTTAGCTGTTGGTGAGACGTAAAACTCAAATACTCACTCACTCACTCACCCACTCACTCACTCACTCACTCACTCACTCACTCAGATCTGATGGCCATTTTGTTTAACGGGGTGAACAATTTTAGCAATTTTGGTAAAGGGTCACTCAAGGTACATTCGTGTGAACTTATTTCAAAATCCTTTCACCGGTTAAGGAGATGTCATTTGAAGAAATTGTTGACGACGCACGACACACAAAGGACGACGAACGCCGGACACAGGTCGATCACAATAGCTCACAATGAGCACCTTGTGCTCTGGTGAGCTAATAAAGGAAAATAGCAGACTCGGTTATTGAGCTTATTCATTTATGACCAGTACTGAAATGCACAAAACCGACCACGCCCTCTAACACCGGATTATGCAGAACCCTATTTTCAAAATGATTCTAAATGAACTCAATGATCCCAGATTAAGCGGGGCCGCGGGTCGGGCCCTTTTAGGCCTCAGAGCTATTTTAGAACAATCTTCGTAGAGGTCCTCTAGATGAAGCTTCATACCCAATTTCAAAGACCTTGGATTTCTGGCTTTAGACAAGACGTTTTTTTTCAGGTTTTCCCTATATAAGCCTATGTAAAACCAGTGGGCCCCGGGGCGGGGCCATTTTGGCCCGGGGGCTATAATTTGAACAATATTGGTATAGATCCTCTAGATGAAGCTTCATACCAAGGTCCTCTTGATGAAGCTTCATACCAAATATCAAAGACCCGGGCTTTCTGGTTTCAGACAAGAAGAGACAAAAAGTTTTGTTTGCTGGTTTTGCTTGGATCCCAAATTTTTGAACTACTTTCAGTATGTACCTCCCAAGCATCATTCTGGTGAAGTTTGGTTTAAATTGGCACAGTGGTTAGGAGGAGATGTCAATGCTGACGGACGACGGACTAAGGACGGACGCCTGAGCACTTGCCTGTCCATTACGAAAACATGCCTATACGAATACATTGTAACCTTTATCTCCGAAAAAATGAAAATTTTAAGATGAACAATTGTGATATTTTTCTTATTTCTGCTTTACAATATAGATTGTAGGTAGTCGTTAGAACCGCCTCATCGAGGTGGTTCTTACTAGTACCCACAATCTATATTGTAGAGCAGAAATAAGACAAAATAGGTTTACCCCTGCAAACCCCAGTCTTACGAAATAAAAGTGGGGTTCAAGGGAGTCAAAATTATGTAGGCGTGTTTTCGTGATGCAGAAAAACTCAGGTGAGCTACATAAAACCAACAGGGTTTACAAGCATGGACGGTCCGACTCGCACCGCTTTCCCTGGGCAGGCTTAGATCCTCTAAGCGGTTTACCAGTACTCGCGTGCGGTCGGTTTTAGCTCTGCGAGGAAGCATCATGCAGCCCATCTTTATGTTCAAGTCCCGATGGGCGGGGCCGAAAGTTACTTTATTACATTAGACGTTGTTATTTTTGGGATTGTCTGTACACACAGACACCGGGTACCCACACCAACTTCTACCTCAGGACCTGCACCAACTTCGACCTTAGGATATATGGATACTTTATGATTTAGTTTTTTCGTTTGAGATTTCATCTTCCTCGGTAGCTCAGTCGGATGCGCGTCTGACTGGTGATCAGGAGGACGCTTGTTCGATACCTGCTAGGGTCGGCAACATTCTTTCGTAGAGTTTGATCATGAAATCTTTTCTACGGTCATTCTCTCCATTCCGCTGATTCAAGACGGGCAGTTGTCTGTTTCTGTCGAAAGAATATACACTGTACTGGTTAACCTCTTACGTATAGAAGCCTCCGTGGTCGAGTGGTTACGCTACTCGACTTGTAAACCAGGGGTCGCAGGTTCGATCCCGGGCTTCTCCAGACTTTCGGATGAGTCTTTAAACCGAGGTCCCGTCTCCGTATGACCTTAGCTGTTGGTGGGACGTAAAAACTGAACACTCAATCACCTCTTACGTATATGTTGATAGGTAAATTGACCGGCTCAAAAATGACCTAAAATAGTTAAACTCCAATACAAACAAACAAACCTGTCCTAGACGAAAGTTACTTTATTAGATAAGGCGTTGATACATTTGGCGTTGACTGCAACGCCTAATGTTTTGTTTGTTTGTTTGATTTGAGGTTTAACGTCCCCGTCAACACTGTAAAGGTCATTTTGGAGACGTTGCTTCCAATTTTGTGGGACTTTTACCCGACATTGAGATGAAATGACATCTCAAGCCCTGTCGCCCAATGAAACCAATATGGTTTATTAGCATGGACGGTCCGCCTCGCATCGCGGTTCCTGGAAGGCTTAGATCCTCCAAGCGGTTTACCAGTACAAGTGTGCGGGCCGGATTCAGCTCTGCGTGGAAGCATCATGCAGCCCATATATTTCTTCAAGCCCCTATGGGCGGGGGCTTGAACGCCTAATGTAATACACTCAGAACATTTCAAAGAAACGGGCCTCCGTGGCCTAGTGGTTAAGAGCGCTGACTCTTGATCACTAGGTCTCTCACCGCTGTGGTTCGAGCCTTGCGCGGGTCATATGTGTGGACGCCAAGTTCTGCAACGGAAGATCAGGTGTTTTTTCTCCGGGTACTCCGGTTTTCGCCCACCTCTGATTACCGATCGGCTCGATATGAGTGAAATAATCTTGAAAGGGCCGTAAAACCAAACAAACATTTCAAAGAATCTTGAGTCATATCATTAATAAGAACAGTGTTGCGTACCCACACCAGATTCGATCCCGGTATCCACACCACCTTCATCTCATATATATGGATACTTGATAGCTTGCTTTAACATTTTCATTTGATATTTCGTCTTGTAATAGACTAAAGTCAATTTAATACATTAAGCGTTGTTACATTTGGCATTGACTGCAACGCCTAATATAACAACGCCTAATATAATACACTCAGAACATTTCATAGAATCTTGAGGAATATCATTAATTAGAATAGAGTTGCGTTAGAGAAGCACAAGCCCCCCCACCCCCCACACACACACACAAACACTCCAAGTACCCACACCACCTTCGACCCCAGTACCCACACCAACTTTGACCCCAAGTACCCACGTCACATTCGACCCCAAGATATATGGATACTTTATGATTTTAACTCTTTCATTTGAGATTTCATCTTGTCCTAGACGAAAGCTACTTTATTACATTAGGCGTTGTTACATTTGGCGTTGACTGCAACGCCTAATGTAACAACGTCTAATGTATTACACTCAGAGCATTTAATAGAATCTTAAGTCATATCATTAATGAGAACAGTGTTGGGTTGGTATCTTTCAAGAAGCACAGCCTCCCACCACATACACTCCAAGTACCCACACCACCTTCGACCCAAGTACCAACACCACCGTCGTCCCCAGTACCCACACCACCTTCGACCCTAAGATATATGGATACTGTATGATTTTAACTTTCTTATTTGAGATTTCATCTTGTCCTAGACGAAAGTTACTTTATTACATTAGGCGTTGTTGCATTTGGCGTTGACTGCAACGCCTAATGTAACAACGCCTGATGTATTACACTCAGAACATTTCATAGAATCTTAAGTCATATCATTAATAATAACAGTGTTGCGTTGGTATCTTTCAAGAAGCACAGCTTCCCACCACATAAACTCCAAGTTACCACACCACCTTCGACCCAAGTACCCACACCACCTTCGTTCCCAGTACCCACACCACCTTCGACCCTAAGATATATGGGTACTATATGATTTAAACTTTCTTATTTGAGATTTGAACTTGGCCTAGACGAAAGTTACTTTATTACATTAGGCGTTGTTACATTTGGCATTGACTGCAATGCCTTATGTAACAACGCCTAATGTAATACACTCAGATCTAAAGTAATATCATTAATTAGAATAGAGTTGCATTGAAGCACAAGCTCCCCACCATACACACTCCAAGTACCCACACCCCTTCGACCCCAGTACCCACATTCTTCGACCCCAAGGTATATAGATACTCTATGATTTTAACTTTTTTTTTTGAGATTTCATCTTGTCCTAGACGAAAGTTACTTTATTACATTAGGCGTTGTTACATTTGGCGTTGACTGCAACGCCCAATGTAACAACGCCTAATGTAATACACTCAGATCTTAAGAAATATCATTAATTAGAATAGAGTTGCGTTGAAGCACAAGCTCCCCATCATACACACTCCAAGTACCCACACCACCTTCGACCCCAGTACCCACACCCCCTTCGACCCCAGTACCCACACAACCTTCGACCCCAAGGTATATGGATACTCTATGACTTTAACTTTTTTTCGAGATTTCATGTTGTCCTAGACGAAAGTTACTTTATTACATTAGGCGTTGTTACATTTGGCGTTGACTGCAACGCCTAATGTAACAACGCCTAATATAATACAATCAGATCTTAAGTAATATCATTAATTAGAATAGAGTTGCGTTGAAGCACAAGCTCCCCACCATACACACTCCAAGTACCCACACCACCTTCTACCCCAGTACCCACACACCCTTCGACCCCAGTACCCACACAACCTTCGACCCCAAGGTATATGGATACTCTATGATTTTAACATTTTTTTTAGATTTCATCTTGTCCTAGACGAAAGTTACTTTATTACATTAGGCGTTGTTACATTTGGCGTTGAGTGCAACGCCTAATGTAACAACGCCTAATGTAATACATTCAGATCTTAAGTAATATCATTAATTAGAATAGAGTTGCGTTGAAGCACAAGCTCCCCACCATACACACTCAAAGTACCTACACCACCTTCGACCCCAGTATCCACAACCCCTTCGACCCCAGTACCCAGACAACCTTCGACCCCAAGGTATATGGATACTCTATGATTTTAACTTTTTTTGAGATTTCATCTTGTCCTACACGAAATTTACTTTATTACATTAGGCGTTGTTACATTTGGCGTTGACTGCAGCGCCTAATGTAACAACGCCTAATGTTATCAACTTGTTTATTACAATTGGCGTTGTATTACATTAGAGGTTGCCACAAGGCGCGGTAAACGGCGTTCTTCATCATTTTATAGCGACTTAGTAGAGAGAGAGAGAAAATCCGAAATTCGGAGACAAAAATTTTTCTCTATCTTCCCAGCAGAAGAAACAAATGATGTTTTTCTCAATATCTCAGCTAATGAATGCGATAGGAAGGTGCGGTAAACGGCGTTCTTCTTCATTTTTATAGCGACTAAGTATAGAGAGAAAAAATCCGAAATTCGGAGACAAAAATTTTTCTCTATCTTTCCAGCAGAAGAAAAAAATGATGTTTTTCACAATATCTTAGCTAATAAATGCGATAGGAAGGTGCGGTAAACGGCGTTCTTCATCATTTTTATAGCGACTAAGTATAGAGAGAAAAAATCCGAAATTCGGAGACAAAAATTTTTCTCTATCTTTCCAGCAGAATACAAAAATGATGTTTTTCTCAATATCTCAGCTAATAAATGCGATAGGAAGGCGCGGTAAACGGCGTTCTTCATCATTTTTATAGCGACTAAGTATAGAGAGAAAAAATCCGAAATTCGGAGACAAAAATTTTTCTCTATCTTCCCAGCAGAAGAAAAAAATGATGTTTTTCTCAATATCTCAGCTAATAAATGCGATAGGAAGGTGCGGTAAACGGCGTTCTTCATCATTTTTATAGCGACTAAGTATAGAGAGAAAAAATCCGAAATTCGGAGACAAAAATTTTTCTCTATCTTCCCAGCAGAATACAAAAATGATGTTTTTCTCAATATCTCAGCTAATAAATGCGATAGGAAGGTGCGGTAAACGGCGTTCTTCATCATTTTTATAGCGACTAAGTATAGAGAGAAAAAATCCGAAATTCGGAGACAAAAATTTTTCTCTATCTTCCCAGCAGAAGAAAAAAATGATGTTTTTCTCAATATCTCAGCTAATAAATGCGATAGGAAGGCGCGGTAAACGGCGTTCTTCATCATTTTTATAGCGACTAAGCATAGAGAGAAAAAATCCGAAATTCCGAGACAAAAATTTTTCTCTATCTTCCCAGCAGAATACAAAAATGATGTTTTTCTCAATATCTCAGCTAATAAATGCGATAGGAAGGCGCGGTAAACGGCGTTCTTCATCATTTTTATAGCGACTAAGTATAGAGAGAAAAAATCCGAAATTCGGAGACAAAAATTTTTCTCTATCTTCCCAGCAGAATACAAAAATGATGTTTTTCTCAATATCTCAGCTAATAAATGCGATAGGAAGGCGCGGTAAACGGCGTTCTTCATCATTTTTATAGCGACTAAGTATAGAGAGAAAAAATCCGAAATTCCGAGACAAAAATTTTTCTCGGTATTCCCAGCAGAAGAAAAAAATGATGTTTTTCTCAATATCTCAGCTAATAAATGCGATAGGAAGGTGCGGTAAACGGCGTTTATCATCATTTTTATAGCGACTAAGTATAGAGAGAAAAAATCCGAAATTCGGAGACAAAAATTTTTCTCTATCTTCCCAGCAGAATACAAAAATGATGTTTTTCTCAATATCTCAGCTAATAAATGCGATAGGAAGGCGCGGTAAACGGCGTTCTTCATCATTTTTATAGCGACTAAGTATAGAGAGAAAAAATCCGAAATTCGGAGACAAAAATTTTTCTCTATCTTCCCAGCAGAATACAAAAATGATGTTTTTCTCAATATCTCAGCTAATAAATGCGATAGGAAGGCGCGGTAAACGGCGTTCTTCATCATTTTTATAGCGACTAAGTATAGAGAGAAAAAATCCGAAATTCCGAGACAAAAATTTTTCTCGGTCTTCCCAGCAGAAGAAAAAAATGATGTTTTTCTCAATATCTCAGCTAATAAATGCGATAGGAAGGTGCGGTAAACGGCGTTCTTCATCATTTTTATAGCGACTAAGTATAGAGAGAGAAAATCCGAAATTCGGAGACAAAATTTTTTCTCTATCTTCCCAGCAGAATACAAAAATGATGTTTTTCTCAATATCTCAGCTAATAAATGCGATAGGAAGGCGCGGTAAACGGCGTTCTTCATCATTTTTATAGCGACTAAGTATAGAGAGAAAAAATCCGAAATTCGGAGACAAAAATTTTTCTCTATCTTCCCAGCAGAATACAAAAATGATGTTTTTCTCAATATCTCAGCTAATAAATGCGATAGGAAGGCGCGGTAAACGGCGTTCTTCATCATTTTTATAGCGACTAAGTATAGAGAGAAAAAATCCGAAATTCCGAGACAAAAATTTTTCTCGGTCTTCCCAGCAGAAGAAAAAAATGATGTTTTTCTCAATATCTCAGCTAATAAATGCGATAGGAAGGTGCGGTAAACGGCGTTCTTCATTATTTTTATAGCGACTCAGTATAGAGAGAAAAAATCCGAAATTCGGAGACAAAAATTTTTCTCTATCTTCCCAGCAGAATACAAAAATGATGTTTTTCTCAATATCTCAGCTAATAAATGCGATAGGAAGGCGCGGTAAACGGCGTTCTTCATCATTTTTATAGCGACTAAGTATAGAGAGAAAAAATCCGAAATTCGGAGACAAAAATTTTTCTCTATCTTCCCAGCAGAATACAAAAATGATGTTTTTCTCAATATCTCAGCTAATAAATGCGATAGGAAGGCGCGGTAAACGGCGTTCTTCATCATTTTTATAGCGACTAAGTATAGAGAGAAAAAATCCGAAATTCGGAGACAAAAATTTTTCTCTATCTTCCCAGCAGAATACAAAAATGATGTTTTTCTCAATATCTCAGCTAATAAATGCGATAGGAAGGCGCGGTAAACAGCGTTCTTCATCATTTTTATAGCGACTAAGTATAGAGAGAGAAAATCCGAAATTCGGAGACAAAAATTTTTCTCTATCTTCCCAGCAGAATACAAAAATGATGTTTTTCTCAATATCTCAGCTAATAAATGCGATAGGAAGGCGCGGTAAACAGCGTTCTTCATCATTTTTATAGCGACTAAGTATAGAGAGAAAAAATCCGAAATTCCGAGACAAAAATTTTTCTCGGTCATCCCAGCAGAAGAAAAAAAATGATGTTTTTCTCAATATCTCAGCTAATAAATGCGATAGGAAGGTGCGGTAAACGGCCTTCTTCATTATTTTTATAGCGACTCAGTATAGAGAGAATATCTCAGCTAATAAATGCGATAGGAAGGCGCGGTAAACGGCGTTCTTCATCATTTTTATAGCGACTAAGTATAGAGAGAAAAAATCCGAAATTCCGAGACAAAAATTTTTCTCGGTATTCCCAGCAGAAGAAAAAAATGATGTTTTTCTCAATATCTCAGCTAATAAATGCGATAGGAAGGTGCGGTAAACGGCGTTTATCATCATTTTTATAGCGACTAAGTATAGAGAGAAAAAATCCGAAATTCGGAGACAAAAATTTTTCTCTATCTTCCCAGCAGAATACAAAAATGATGTTTTTCTCAATATCTCAGCTAATAAATGCGATAGGAAGGCGCGGTAAACGGCGTTCTTCATCATTTTTATAGCGACTAAGTATAGAGAGAAAAAATCCGAAATTCGGAGACAAAAATTTTTCTCTATCTTCCCAGCAGAATACAAAAATGATGTTTTTCTCAATATCTCAGCTAATAAATGCGATAGGAAGGCGCGGTAAACGGCGTTCTTCATCATTTTTATAGCGACTAAGTATAGAGAGAGAAAATCCGAAATTCGGAGACAAAATTTTTTCTCTATCTTCCCAGCAGAATACAAAAATGATGTTTTTCTCAATATCTCAGCTAATAAATGCGATAGGAAGGCGCGGTAAACGGCGTTCTTCATCATTTTTATAGCGACTAAGTATAGAGAGAAAAAATCCGAAATTCCGAGACAAAAATTTTTCTCGGTATTCCCAGCAGAAGAAAAAAATGATGTTTTTCTCAATATCTCAGCTAATAAATGCGATAGGAAGGTGCGGTAAACGGCGTTTATCATCATTTTTATAGCGACTAAGTATAGAGAGAAAAAATCCGAAATTCGGAGACAAAAATTTTTCTCTATCTTCCCAGCAGAATACAAAAATGATGTTTTTCTCAATATCTCAGCTAATAAATGCGATAGGAAGGCGCGGTAAACGGCGTTCTTCATCATTTTTATAGCGACTAAGTATAGAGAGAAAAAATCCGAAATTCGGAGACAAAAATTTTTCTCTATCTTCCCAGCAGAATACAAAAATGATGTTTTTCTCAATATCTCAGCTAATAAATGCGATAGGAAGGCGCGGTAAACGGCGTTCTTCATCATTTTTATAGCGACTAAGTATAGAGAGAAAAAATCCGAAATTCCGAGACAAAAATTTTTCTCGGTCTTCACAGGGTCACTGATGAGGCTTTATTAGCCGAAACTACGTAGTATGACCCATCTTCTTTCTTATGAATGTTTTCATTGCTCTTAAAGGAACTCATTTTTGATTTTTATTTGCCTTCACTGCAGCTGGTGTTGTGCCGTGTGGCGGCCGTAAAACGTCTCCCCGTACATCAACCATAGTGCAGTTTATATTTTACTTTTGGTCCTTTGAGATCAGCGTGAATATTCTGAGTAATCAGAAATAAATTATTGGTTTAGACTCATATTCTAGACAGGTTTTTAATAATTTGGACCCCATTTTGATTTATATCAGTCTTTGAATCGACTGCCAATTCGAAATTCGCAAAATTGCAGTATATTTCCTCTGGCTTTCTTTGCCGGATCATTACAGGGTCACTGATGAGGCTTTATTAGCCGAAACTACGTAGTATGACCCATCTTCTTTCTTATGAATGTTTTCATTGCTCTTAAAGGAACTCATTTTTGATTTTTATTTGCCTTCACTGCAGCTGGTGTTGTGCCGTGTGGCGGCCGTAAAACGTCTCCCCGTACATCAACCATAGTGCAGTTTATATTTTACTTTTGGTCCTTTGAGATCAGCGTGAATATTCTGAGTAATCAGAAATAAATTATTGGTTTAGACTCATATTCTAGACAGGTTTTTAATAATTTGGACCCCATTTTGATTTATATCAGTCTTTGAATCGACTGCCAATTCGAAATTCGCAAAATTGCAGTATATTTCCTCTGGCTTTCTTTGCCGGATCATTACAGGGTCACTGATGAGGCTTTATTAGCCGAAACTACGTAGTATGACCCATCTTCTTTCTTATGAATGTTTTCATTGCTCTTAAAGGAACTCATTTTTGATTTTTATTTCCCAGCAGAAGAAAAAAATGATGTTTTTCTCAATATCTCAGCTAATAAATGCGATAGGAAGGTGCGGTAAACGGCGTTCTTCATCATTTTTATAGCGACTAAGTATAGAGAGAGAAAATCCGAAATTCGGAGACAAAATTTTTTCTCTATCTTCCCAGCAGAATACAAAAATGATGTTTTTCTCAATATCTCAGCTAATAAATGCGATAGGAAGGCGCGGTAAACGGCGTTCTTCATCATTTTTATAGCGACTAAGTATAGAGAGAAAAAATCCGAAATTCGGAGACAAAAATTTTTCTCTATCTTCCCAGCAGAATACAAAAATGATGTTTTTCTCAATATCTCAGCTAATAAATGCGATAGGAAGGCGCGGTAAACGGCGTTCTTCATCATTTTTATAGCGACTAAGTATAGAGAGAAAAAATCCGAAATTCCGAGACAAAAATTTTTCTCGGTCTTCCCAGCAGAAGAAAAAAATGATGTTTTTCTCAATATCTCAGCTAATAAATGCGATAGGAAGGTGCGGTAAACGGCGTTCTTCATTATTTTTATAGCGACTCAGTATAGAGAGAAAAAATCCGAAATTCGGAGACAAAAATTTTTCTCTATCTTCCCAGCAGAATACAAAAATGATGTTTTTCTCAATATCTCAGCTAATAAATGCGATAGGAAGGCGCGGTAAACGGCGTTCTTCATCATTTTTATAGCGACTAAGTATAGAGAGAAAAAATCCGAAATTCGGAGACAAAAATTTTTCTCTATCTTCCCAGCAGAATACAAAAATGATGTTTTTCTCAATATCTCAGCTAATAAATGCGATAGGAAGGCGCGGTAAACGGCGTTCTTCATCATTTTTATAGCGACTAAGTATAGAGAGAAAAAATCCGAAATTCGGAGACAAAAATTTTTCTCTATCTTCCCAGCAGAATACAAAAATGATGTTTTTCTCAATATCTCAGCTAATAAATGCGATAGGAAGGCGCGGTAAACAGCGTTCTTCATCATTTTTATAGCGACTAAGTATAGAGAGAGAAAATCCGAAATTCGGAGACAAAAATTTTTCTCTATCTTCCCAGCAGAATACAAAAATGATGTTTTTCTCAATATCTCAGCTAATAAATGCGATAGGAAGGCGCGGTAAACAGCGTTCTTCATCATTTTTATAGCGACTAAGTATAGAGAGAAAAAATCCGAAATTCCGAGACAAAAATTTTTCTCGGTCATCCCAGCAGAAGAAAAAAAATGATGTTTTTCTCAATATCTCAGCTAATAAATGCGATAGGAAGGTGCGGTAAACGGCCTTCTTCATTATTTTTATAGCGACTCAGTATAGAGAGAATATCTCAGCTAATAAATGCGATAGGAAGGCGCGGTAAACGGCGTTCTTCATCATTTTTATAGCGACTAAGTATAGAGAGAAAAAATCCGAAATTCCGAGACAAAAATTTTTCTCTATCTTCCCAGCAGAATACAAAAATGATGTTTTTCTCAATATCTCAGCTAATAAATGCGATAGGAAGGCGCGGTAAACGGCGTTCTTCATCATTTTTATAGCGACTAAGTATAGAGAGAAAAAATCCGAAATTCCGAGACAAAAAATTTTCTCGGTCTTCCCAGCAGAAGAAAAAAATGATGTTTTTCTCAATATCTCAGCTAATAAATGCGATAGGAAGGTGCGGTAAACGGCGTTCTTCATTATTTTTATAGCGACTCAGTATAGAGAGAAAAAATCCGAAATTCGGAGACAAAAATTTTTCTCTATCTTCCCAGCAGAATACAAAAATGATGTTTTTCTCAATATCTCAGCTAATAAATGCGATAGGAAGGCGCGGTAAACGGCGTTCTTCATCATTTTTATAGCGACTAAGTATAGAGAGAAAAAATCCGAAATTCGGAGACAAAAATTTTTCTCGGTCTTCCCAGCAGAAGAAAAAAAATGATGTTTTACTCAATATCTCAGCTAATAAATGCGATAGGAAGGTGCGGTAAACGGCGTTCTTCATCATTTTAATAGCGACTCAGTATAGAGAGAAAAAATCCGAAATTCGGAGACAAAAATTTTTCTCTATCTTCCCAGCAGAATACAAAAATGATGTTTTTCTCAATATCTCAGCTAATAAATGCGATAGGAAGGCGCGGTAAACGGCGTTCTTCATCATTTTTATAGCGACTAAGTATAGAGAGAAAAAATCCGAAATTCGGAGACAAAAATTTTTCTCTATCTTCCCAGCAGAATACAAAAATGATGTTTTTCTCAATATCTCAGCTAATAAATGCGATAGGAAGGCGCGGTAAACGGCGTTCTTCATCATTTTTATAGCGACTAAGTATAGAGAGAAAAAATCCGAAATTCCGAGACAAAAATTTTTCTCTATCTTCCCAGCAGAATACAAAAATGATGTTTTTCTCAATATCTCAGCTAATAAATGCGATAGGAAGGTGCGGTAAACGGCGTTCTTCATTATTTTTATAGCGACTCAGTATAGAGAGAAAAAATCCGAAATTCGGAGACAAAAATTTTTCTCTATCTTCCCAGCAGAATACAAAAATGATGTTTTTCTCAACATCTCAGCTAATAAATGCGATAGGAAGGCGCGGTAAACGGCGTTCTTCATCATTTTTATAGCGACTAAGTATAGAGAGAAAAAATCCGAAATTCCGAGACAAAAATTTTTCTCGGTCTTCCCAGCAGAAGAAAAAAAATGATGTTTTACTCAATATCTCAGCTAATAAATGCGATAGGAAGGTGCGGTAAACGGCGTTCTTCATCATTCTAATAGCGACTCAGTATAGAGAGAAAAAATCCGAAATTCGGAGACAAAAATTTTTCTCTATCTTCCCAGCAGAATACAAAAATGATGTTTTTCTCAATATCTCAGCTAATAAATGCGATAGGAAGGCGCGGTAAACGGCGTTCTTCATCATTTTTATAGCGACTAAGTATAGAGAGAAAAAATCCGAAATTTGGAGACAAAAATTTTTCTCTATCTTCCCAGCAGAATACAAAAATGATGTTTTTCTCAATATCTCAGCTAATAAATGCGATAGGAAGGCGCGGTAAACGGCGTTCTTCATCATTTTTATAGCGACTAAGTATAGAGAGAAAAAATCCGAAATTCCGAGACAAAAATTTTTCTCTATCTTCCCAGCAGAATACAAAAATGATGTTTTTCTCAATATCTCAGCTAATAAATGCGATAGGAAGGCGCGGTAAACGGCGTTCTTCATCATTTTTATAGCGACTAAGTATAGAGAGAAAAAATCCGAAATTCCGAGACAAAAATTTTTCTCGGTCTTCCCAGCAGAAGAAAAAATGATGTTTTTCTCAATATCTCAGCTAATAAATGCGATAGGAAGGTGCGGTAAACGGCGTTCTTCATTATTTTTATAGCGACTCAGTATAGAGAGAAAAAATCCGAAATTCGGAGACAAAAATTTTTCTCTATCTTCCCAGCAGAATACAAAAATGATGTTTTTCTCAATATCTCAGCTAATAAATGCGATAGGAAGGCGCGGTAAACGGCGTTCTTCATCATTTTTATAGCGACTAAGTATAGAGAGAAAAAATCCGAAATTCGGAGACAAAAATTTTTCTCTATCTTCCCAGCAGAATACAAAAATGATGTTTTTCTCAATATCTCAGCTAATAAATGCGATAGGAAGGTGCGGTAAACGGCGTTCTTCATCATTTTTATAGCGACTAAGTATAGAGAGAAAAAATCCGAAATTCGGAGACAAAAATTTTTCTCTATCTTCCCAGCAGAATACAAAAATGATGTTTTTCTCAATATCTCAGCTAATAAATGCGATAGGAAGGCGCGGTAAACAGCGTTCTTCATCATTTTTATAGCGACTAAGTATAGAGAGAGAAAATCCGAAATTCGGAGACAAAAATTTTTCTCTATCTTCCCAGCAGAATACAAAAATGATGTTTTTCTCAATATCTCAGCTAATAAATGCGATAGGAAGGCGCGGTAAACAGCGTTCTTCATCATTTTTATAGCGACTAAGTATAGAGAGAAAAAATCCGAAATTCCGAGACAAAAATTTTTCTCGGTCTTCCCAGCAGAAGAAAAAAATGATGTTTTTCTCAATATCTCAGCTAATAAATGCGATAGGAAGGTGCGGTAAACGGCGTTCTTCATTATTTTTATAGCGACTCAGTATAGAGAGAAAAAATCCGAAATTCGGAGACAAAAATTTTTCTCTATCTTCCCAGCAGAATACAAAAATGATGTTTTTCTCAATATCTCAGCTAATAAATGCGATAGGAAGGCGCGGTAAGCGGCGTTCTTCATCATTTTTATAGCGACTAAGTATAGAGAGAAAAAATC
Source organism: Lucinisca nassula (assembly GCA_963580285.1). Taxonomy (NCBI): domain Eukaryota; kingdom Metazoa; phylum Mollusca; class Bivalvia; order Lucinida; family Lucinidae; genus Lucinisca; species Lucinisca nassula. The sequence continues at coordinate 92,482,120 of OY757022.1, forward strand.
CGAAATTCGGAGACAAAAATTTTTCTCTATCTTCCCAGCAGAATACAAAAATGATGTTTTTCTCAATATCTCAGCTAATAAATGCGATAGGAAGGCGCGGTAAACGGCGTTCTTCATCATTTTTATAGCGACTAAGTATAGAGAGAAAAAATCCGAAATTCGGAGACAAAATTTTTTCTCTATCTTCCCAGCAGAATACAAAAATGATGTTTTTCTCAATATCTCAGCTAATAAATGCGATAGGAAGGCGCGGTAAACGGCGTTCTTCATCATTTTTATAGCGACTAAGTATAGAGAGAAAAAATCCGAAATTCGGAGACAAAAATTTTTCTCTATCTTCCCAGCAGAATACAAAAATGATGTTTTTCTCAATATCTCAGCTAATAAATGCGATAGGAAGGCGCGGTAAACGGCGTTTATCATCATTTTTATAGCGACTAAGTATAGAGAGAAAAAATCCGAAATTCGGAGACAAAAATTTTTCTCTATCTTCCCAGCAGAATACAAAAATGATGTTTTTCTCAATATCTCAGCTAATAAATGCGATAGGAAGGCGCGGTAAACGGCGTTCTTCATCATTTTTATAGCGACTAAGTATAGAGAGAAAAAATCCGAAATTCCGAGACAAAAATTTTTCTCGGTATTCCCAGCAGAAGAAAAAATGATGTTTTTCTCAATATCTCAGCTAATAAATGCGATAGGAAGGTGCGCTAAACAGCGTTTATCATCATTTTTATAGCGACTAAGTATAGAGAGAAAAAATCCGAAATTCGGAGACAAAAAATTTTCTCTATCTTCCCAGCAGAATACAAAAATGATGTTTTTCTCAATATCTCAGCTAATAAATGCGATAGGAAGGCGCGGTAAACGGCGTTCTTCATCATTTTTATAGCGACTAAGTATAGAGAGAAAAAATCCGAAATTCGGAGACAAAAATTTTTCTCTATCTTCCCAGCAGAATACAAAAATGATGTTTTTCTCAATATCTCAGCTAATAAATGCGATAGGAAGGCGCGGTAAACAGCGTTCTTCATCATTTTTATAGCGACTAAGTATAGAGAGAGAAAATCCGAAATTCGGAGACAAAAATTTTTCTCTATCTTCCCAGCAGAATACAAAAATGATGTTTTTTCTCAATATCTCAGCTAATAAATGCGATAGGAAGGCGCGGTAAACAGCGTTCTTCATCATTTTTATAGCGACTAAGTATAGAGAGAAAAAATCCGAAATTCCGAGACAAAAATTTTTCTCGGTCTTCCCAGCAGAAGAAAAAAATGATGTTTTTCTCAATATCTCAGCTAATAAATGCGATAGGAAGGTGCGGTAAACGGCGTTCTTCATTATTTTTATAGCGACTCAGTATAGAGAGAAAAAATCCGAAATTCGGAGACAAAAATTTTTCTCTATCTTCCCAGCAGAATACAAAAATGATGTTTTTCTCAATATCTCAGCTAATAAATGCGATAGGAAGGCGCGGTAAGCGGCGTTCTTCATCATTTTTATAGCGACTAAGTATAGAGAGAAAAAATCCGAAATTCGGAGACAAAAATTTTTCTCTATCTTCCCAGCAGAATACAAAAATGATGTTTTTCTCAATATCTCAGCTAATAAATGCGATAGGAAGGCGCGGTAAACGGCGTTCTTCATCATTTTTATAGCGACTAAGTATAGAGAGAAAAAATCCGAAATTCGGAGACAAAAATTTTTCTCTATCTTCCCAGCAGAATACAAAAATGATGTTTTTCTCAATATCTCAGCTAATAAATGCGATAGGAAGGCGCGGTAAACGGCGTTCTTCATCATTTTTATAGCGACTAAGTATAGAGAGAAAAAATCCGAAATTCGGAGACAAAAATTTTTCTCTATCTTCCCAGCAGAATACAAAAATGATGTTTTTCTCAATATCTCAGCTAATAAATGCGATAGGAAGGCGCGGTAAACGGCGTTTATCATCATTTTTATAGCGACTAAGTATAGAGAGAAAAAATCCGAAATTCGGAGACAAAAATTTTTCTCTATCTTCCCAGCAGAATACAAAAATGATGTTTTTCTCAATATCTCAGCTAATAAATGCGATAGGAAGGCGCGGTAAACGGCGTTCTTCATCATTTTTATAGCGACTAAGTATAGAGAGAAAAAATCCGAAATTCCGAGACAAAAATTTTTCTCGGTATTCCCAGCAGAAGAAAAAAATGATGTTTTTCTCAATATCTCAGCTAATAAATGCGATAGGAAGGTGCGCTAAACAGCGTTTATCATCATTTTTATAGCGACTAAGTATAGAGAGAAAAAATCCGAAATTCGGAGACAAAAAATTTTCTCTATCTTCCCAGCAGAATACAAAAATGATGTTTTTCTCAATATCTCAGCTAATAAATGCGATAGGAAGGCGCGGTAAACGGCGTTCTTCATCATTTTTATAGCGACTAAGTATAGAGAGAAAAAATCCGAAATTCGGAGACAAAAATTTTTCTCTATCTTCCCAGCAGAATACAAAAATGATGTTTTTCTCAATATCTCAGCTAATAAATGCGATAGGAAGGCGCGGTAAACGGCGTTCTTCATCATTTTTATAGCGACTAAGTATAGAGAGAAAAAATCCGAAATTCCGAGACAAAAATTTTTCTCGGTCTTCCCAGCAGAAGAAAAAAATGATGTTTTTCTCAATATCTCAGCTAATAAATGCGATAGGAAGGTGCGGTAAACGGCGTTCTTCATTATTTTTATAGCGACTCAGTATAGAGAGAAAAAATCCGAAATTCGGAGACAAAAATTTTTCTCTATCTTCCCAGCAGAATACAAAAATGATGTTTTTCTCAATATCTCAGCTAATAAATGCGATAGGAAGGCGCGGTAAACGGCGTTCTTCATCATTTTTATAGCGACTAAGTATAGAGAGAAAAAATCCGAAATTCGGAGACAAAAATTTTTCTCTATCTTCCCAGCAGAATACAAAAATGATGTTTTTCTCAATATCTCAGCTAATAAATGCGATAGGAAGGCGCGGTAAACGGCGTTCTTCATCATTTTATAGCGACTAAGTATAGAGAGAAAAAATCCGAAATTCCGAGACAAAAATTTTCTTCTAACTTCCCAGCAGAATACAAAAATGATGTTTTTCTCAATATCTCAGCTAATAAATGCGATAGGAAGGCGCGGTAAACAGCGTTCTTCATCATTTTTATAGCGACTAAGTATAGAGAGAGAAAATCCGAAATTCGGAGACAAAAATTTTTCTCTATCTTCCCAGCAGAATACAAAAATGATGTTTTTCTCAATATCTCAGCTAATAAATGCGATAGGAAGGCGCGGTAAACAGCGTTCTTCATCATTTTTATAGCGACTAAGTATAGAGAGAAAAAATCCGAAATTCCGAGACAAAAATTTTTCTCGGTCTTCCCAGCAGAAGAAAAAAAATGATGTTTTTCTCAATATCTCAGCTAATAAATGCGATAGGAAGGTGCGGTAAACGGCGTTCTTCATTATTTTTATAGCGACTCAGTATAGAGAGAAAAAATCCGAAATTCGGAGACAAAAATTTTTCTCTATCTTCCCAGCAGAATACAAAAATGATGTTTTTCTCAATATCTCAGCTAATAAATGCGATAGGAAGGCGCGGTAAGCGGCGTTCTTCATCATTTTTATAGCGACTAAGTATAGAGAGAAAAAATCCGAAATTCGGAGACAAAAATTTTTCTCTATCTTCCCAGCAGAATACAAAAATGATGTTTTTCTCAATATCTCAGCTAATAAATGCGATAGGAAGGCGCGGTAAACGGCGTTCTTCATCATTTTTATAGCGACTAAGTATAGAGAGAAAAAATCCGAAATTCCGAGACAAAAATTTTTCTCGGTATTCCCAGCAGAAGAAAAAAATGATGTTTTTCTCAATATCTCAGCTAATAAATGCGATAGGAAGGTGCGGTAAACGGCGTTTATCATCATTTTTATAGCGACTAAGTATAGAGAGAAAAAATCCGAAATTCGGAGACAAAAATTTTTCTCTATCTTCCCAGCAGAATACAAAAATGATGTTTTTCTCAATATCTCAGCTAATAAATGCGATAGGAAGGCGCGGTAAACGGCGTTCTTCATCATTTTTATAGCGACTAAGTATAGAGAGAAAAAATCCGAAATTCGGAGACAAAAATTTTTCTCTATCTTCCCAGCAGAATACAAAAATGATGTTTTTCTCAATATCTCAGCTAATAAATGCGATAGGAAGGCGCGGTAAACGGCGTTCTTCATCATTTTTATAGCGACTAAGTATAGAGAGAAAAAATCCGAAATTCGGAGACAAAAATTTTTCTCTATCTTCCCAGCAGAATACAAAAATGATGTTTTTCTCAATATCTCAGCTAATAAATGCGATAGGAAGGTGCGGTAAACGGCGTTCTTCATTATTTTTATAGCGACTCAGTATAGAGAGAAAAAATCCGAAATTTGGAGACAAAAATTTTTCTCTATCTTCCCAGCAGAATACAAAAATGATGTTTTTCTCAATATCTCAGCTAATAAATGCGATAGGAAGGCGCGGTAAACGGCGTTCTTCATCATTTTTATAGCGACTAAGTATAGAGAGAAAAAATCCGAAATTCCGAGACAAAAATTTTTCTCGGTCTTCCCAGCAGAAGAAAAAAATGATGTTTTTCTCAATATCTCAGCTAATAAATGCGATAGGAAGGTGCGGTAAACGGCGTTCTTCATTATTTTTATAGCGACTCAGTATAGAGAGAAAAAATCCGAAATTTGGAGACAAAAATTTTTCTCTATCTTCCCAGCAGAATACAAAAATGATGTTTTTCTCAATATCTCAGCTAATAAATGCGATAGGAAGGCGCGGTAAACGGCGTTCTTCATCATTTTTATAGCGACTAAGTATAGAGAGAAAAAATCCGAAATTCGGAGACAAAAATTTTTCTCTATCTTCCCAGCAGAATACAAAAATGATGTTTTTCTCAACATCTCAGCTAATAAATGCGATAGGAAGGCGCTGTAAACGGCGTCCTTCATCATTTTTATAGCGACTAAGTATAGAGAGAAAAAATCCGAAATTCGGAGACAAAAATTTTTCTCTATCTTCCCAGCAGAATACAAAAATGATGTTTTTCTCAATATCTCAGCTAATAAATGCGATAGGAAGGCGCGGTAAACGGCGTTCTTCATCATTTTTATAGCGACTCAGTATAGAGAGAAAAAATCCGAAATTCGGAGACAAAAAGTTTTCTCTATCTTCCCAGCAGAATACAAAAATGATGTTTTTCTCAATATCTCAGCTAATAAATGCGATAGGAAGGCGCGGTAAACGGCGTTCTTCATCATTTTTATAGCGACTAAGTATAGAGAGAAAAAATCCGAAATTCGGAGACAAAATTTTTTCTCTATCTTCCCAGCAGAATACAAAAATGATGTTTTTCTCAATATCTCAGCTAATAAATGCGATAGGAAGGCGCGGTAAACGGCGTTCTTCATCATTTTTATAGCGACTAAGTATAGAGAGAAAAAATCTGAAATTCGGAGACAAAAATTTTTCTCTATCTTCCCAGCAGAATACAAAAATGATGTTTTTCTCAATATCTCAGCTAATAAATGCGATAGGAAGGCGCGGTAAACGGCGTTCCTCATCATTTTTATAGCGACTAAGTATAGAGAGAAAAAATCCGAAATTCCGAGACAAAAATTTTTCTCGGTCTTCCCAGCAGAAGAAAAAAATGATGTTTTTCTCAATATCTCAGCTAAAAAATGCGATAGGAAGGTGCGGTAAACGGCGTTCTTCATCATTTTTATAGCGACTAAGTATAGAAAGAAAAAATCCGAAATTCGGAGACAAAAATTTTTCTCTATCTTCCCAGCAGAATACAAAAATGATGTTTTTCTCAATATCTCAGCTAATAAATGCGATAGGAAGGCGCGGTAAACGGCGTTCTTCATCATTTTTATAGCGACTAAGTATAGAGAGAAAAAACCCGAAATTCGGAGACAAAAATTTTTCTCTATCTTCCCAGCAGAATACAAAAATGATGTTTTTCTCAATATCTCAGCTAATAAATGCGATAGGAAGGCGCGGTAAACGGCGTTCTTCATCATTTTTATAGCGACTAAGTATAGAGAGAAAAAATCCGAAATTCCGAGACAAAAATTTTTCTCTATCTTCCCAGCAGAATACAAAAATGATGTTTTTCTCAATATCTCAGCTAATAAATGCGATAGGAAGGCGCGGTAAACGGCGTTCTTCATCATTTTTATAGCGACTAAGTATAGAGAGAAAAAATCCGAAATTCCGAGACAAAAATTTTTCTCGGTCTTCCCAGCAGAAGAAAAAAATGATGTTTTTCTCAATATCTCAGCTAATAAATGCGATAGGAAGGTGCGGTAAACAGCGTTCTTCATTATTTTTATAGCGACTCAGTATAGAGAGAAAAAATCCGAAATTCGGAGACAAAAATTTTTCTCTATCTTCCCAGCAGAATACAAAAATGATGTTTTTCTCAATATCTCAGCTAATAAATGCGATAGGAAGGCGCGGTAAACGGCGTTCTTCATCATTTTTATAGCGACTAAGTATAGAGAGAAAAAATCCGAAATTCGGAGACAAAAAATTTTCTCTATCTTCCCAGCAGAATACAAAAATGATGTTTTTCTCAACATCTCAGCTAATAAATGCGATAGGAAGGCGCTGTAAACGGCGTCCTTCATCATTTTTATAGCGACTAAGTATAGAGAGAAAAAATCCGAAATTCCGAGACAAAAATTTTTCTCGGTCTTCCCAGCAGAAGAAAAAAAATGATGTTTTACTCAATATCTCAGCTAATAAATGCGATAGGAAGGTGCGGTAAACGGCGTTCTTCATCATTTTTATAGCGACTCAGTATAGAGAGAAAAAATCCGAAATTCGGAGACAAAAATTTTTCTCTATCTTCCCAGCAGAATACAAAAATGATGTTTTTCTCAATATCTCAGCTAATAAATGCGATAGGAAGGCGCGGTAAACGGCGTTCTTCATCATTTTTATAGCGACTAAGTATAGAGAGAAAAAATCCGAAATTCGGAGACAAAATTTTTTCTCTATCTTCCCAGCAGAATACAAAAATGATGTTTTTCTCAATATCTCAGCTAATAAATGCGATAGGAAGGCGCGGTAAACGGCGTTCTTCATCATTTTTATAGCGACTAAGTATAGAGAGAAAAAATCCGAAATTCGGAGACAAAAATTTTTCTCTATCTTCCCAGCAGAATACAAAAATGATGTTTTTCTCAATATCTCAGCTAATAAATGCGATAGGAAGGCGCGGTAAACGGCGTTCCTCATCATTTTTATAGCGACTAAGTATAGAGAGAAAAAATCCGAAATTCCGAGACAAAAATTTTTCTCGGTCTTCCCAGCAGAAGAAAAAAATGATGTTTTTCTCAATATCTCAGCTAATAAATGCGATAGGAAGGTGCGGTAAACGGCGTTCTTCATCATTTTTATAGCGACTAAGTATAGAGAGAAAAAATCCGAAATTCCGAGACAAAAATTTTTCTCTATATTCCCAGCAGAATACAAAAATGATGTTTTTCTCAATATCTCAGCTAATAAATGCGATAGGAAGGCGCGGTAAACGGCGTTCTTCATCATTTTTATAGCGACTAAGTATAGAGAGAAAAAATCTGAAATTCGGAGACAAAAATTTTTCTCTATCTTCCCAGCAGAATACAAAAATGATGTTTTTCTCAATATCTCAGCTAATAAATGCGATAGGAAGGCGCGGTAAACGGCGTTCCTCATCATTTTTATAGCGACTAAGTATAGAGAGAAAAAATCCGAAATTCCGAGACAAAAATTTTTCTCGGTCTTCCCAGCAGAAGAAAAAAATGATGTTTTTCTCAATATCTCAGCTAAAAAATGCGATAGGAAGGTGCGGTAAACGGCGTTCTTCATCATTTTTATAGCGACTAAGTATAGAAAGAAAAAATCCGAAATTCGGAGACAAAAATTTTTCTCTATCTTCCCAGCAGAATACAAAAATGATGTTTTTCTCAATATCTCAGCTAATAAATGCGATAGGAAGGCGCGGTAAACGGCGTTCTTCATCATTTTTATAGCGACTAAGTATAGAGAGAAAAAATCCGAAATTCGGAGACAAAAATTTTTCTCTATCTTCCCAGCAGAATACAAAAATGATGTTTTTCTCAATATCTCAGCTAATAAATGCGATAGGAAGGTGCGGTAAACGGCGTTCTTCATTATTTTTATAGCGACTCAGTATAGGGAGAAAAAATCCGAAATTTGGAGACAAAAATTTTTCTCTATCTTCCCAGCAGAATACAAAAATGATGTTTTTCTCAATATCTCAGCTAATAAATGCGATAGGAAGGCGCTGTAAACGGCGTCCTTCATCATTTTTATAGCGACTAAGTATAGAGAGAAAAAATCCGAAATTCCGAGACAAAAATTTTTCTCGGTCTTCCCAGCAGAAGAAAAAAATGATGTTTTTCTCAATATCTCAGCTAATAAATGCGATAGGAAGGTGCGGTAAACGGCGTTCTTCATTATTTTTATAGCGACTCAGTATAGAGAGAAAAAATCCGAAATTTGGAGACAAAAATTTTTCTCTATCTTCCCAGCAGAATACAAAAATGATGTTTTTCTCAATATCTCAGCTAATAAATGCGATAGGAAGGCGCGGTAAACGGCGTTCTTCATCATTTTTATAGCGACTAAGTATAGAGAGAAAAAATCCGAAATTCGGAGACAAAAATTTTTCTCTATCTTCCCAGCAGAATACAAAAATGATGTTTTTCTCAACATCTCAGCTAATAAATGCGATAGGAAGGCGCTGTAAACGGCGTCCTTCATCATTTTTATAGCGACTAAGTATAGAGAGAAAAAATCCGAAATTCGGAGACAAAAATTTTTCTCTATCTTCCCAGCAGAATACAAAAATGATGTTTTTCTCAATATCTCAGCTAATAAATGCGATAGGAAGGCGCGGTAAACGGCGTTCTTCATCATTTTTATAGCGACTCAGTATAGAGAGAAAAAATCCGAAATTCGGAGACAAAAAGTTTTCTCTATCTTCCCAGCAGAATACAAAAATGATGTTTTTCTCAATATCTCAGCTAATAAATGCGATAGGAAGGCGCGGTAAACGGCGTTCTTCATCATTTTTATAGCGACTAAGTATAGAGAGAAAAAATCCGAAATTCGGAGACAAAATTTTTTCTCTATCTTCCCAGCAGAATACAAAAATGATGTTTTTCTCAATATCTCAGCTAATAAATGCGATAGGAAGGCGCGGTAAACGGCGTTCTTCATCATTTTTATAGCGACTAAGTATAGAGAGAAAAAATCTGAAATTCGGAGACAAAAATTTTTCTCTATCTTCCCAGCAGAATACAAAAATGATGTTTTTCTCAATATCTCAGCTAATAAATGCGATAGGAAGGCGCGGTAAACGGCGTTCCTCATCATTTTTATAGCGACTAAGTATAGAGAGAAAAAATCCGAAATTCCGAGACAAAAATTTTTCTCGGTCTTCCCAGCAGAAGAAAAAAATGATGTTTTTCTCAATATCTCAGCTAAAAAATGCGATAGGAAGGTGCGGTAAACGGCGTTCTTCATCATTTTTATAGCGACTAAGTATAGAAAGAAAAAATCCGAAATTCGGAGACAAAAATTTTTCTCTATCTTCCCAGCAGAATACAAAAATGATGTTTTTCTCAATATCTCAGCTAATAAATGCGATAGGAAGGCGCGGTAAACGGCGTTCTTCATCATTTTTATAGCGACTAAGTATAGAGAGAAAAAATCCGAAATTCGGAGACAAAAATTTTTCTCTATCTTCCCAGCAGAATACAAAAATGATGTTTTTCTCAATATCTCAGCTAATAAATGCGATAGGAAGGCGCGGTAAACGGCGTTCTTCATCATTTTTATAGCGACTAAGTATAGAGAGAAAAAATCCGAAATTCCGAGACAAAAATTTTTCTCTATCTTCCCAGCAGAATACAAAAATGATGTTTTTCTCAATATCTCAGCTAATAAATGCGATAGGAAGGCGCGGTAAACGGCGTTCTTCATCATTTTTATAGCGACTAAGTATAGAGAGAAAAAATCCGAAATTCCGAGACAAAAATTTTTCTCGGTCTTCCCAGCAGAAGAAAAAAATGATGTTTTTCTCAATATCTCAGCTAATAAATGCGATAGGAAGGTGCGGTAAACAGCGTTCTTCATTATTTTTATAGCGACTCAGTATAGAGAGAAAAAATCCGAAATTCGGAGACAAAAATTTTTCTCTATCTTCCCAGCAGAATACAAAAATGATGTTTTTCTCAATATCTCAGCTAATAAATGCGATAGGAAGGCGCGGTAAACGGCGTTCTTCATCATTTTTATAGCGACTAAGTATAGAGAGAAAAAATCCGAAATTCGGAGACAAAAAATTTTCTCTATCTTCCCAGCAGAATACAAAAATGATGTTTTTCTCAACATCTCAGCTAATAAATGCGATAGGAAGGCGCTGTAAACGGCGTCCTTCATCATTTTTATAGCGACTAAGTATAGAGAGAAAAAATCCGAAATTCCGAGACAAAAATTTTTCTCGGTCTTCCCAGCAGAAGAAAAAAAATGATGTTTTACTCAATATCTCAGCTAATAAATGCGATAGGAAGGTGCGGTAAACGGCGTTCTTCATCATTTTTATAGCGACTCAGTATAGAGAGAAAAAATCCGAAATTCGGAGACAAAAATTTTTCTCTATCTTCCCAGCAGAATACAAAAATGATGTTTTTCTCAATATCTCAGCTAATAAATGCGATAGGAAGGCGCGGTAAACGGCGTTCTTCATCATTTTTATAGCGACTAAGTATAGAGAGAAAAAATCCGAAATTCGGAGACAAAATTTTTTCTCTATCTTCCCAGCAGAATACAAAAATGATGTTTTTCTCAATATCTCAGCTAATAAATGCGATAGGAAGGCGCGGTAAACGGCGTTCTTCATCATTTTTATAGCGACTAAGTATAGAGAGAAAAAATCCGAAATTCGGAGACAAAAATTTTTCTCTATCTTCCCAGCAGAATACAAAAATGATGTTTTTCTCAATATCTCAGCTAATAAATGCGATAGGAAGGCGCGGTAAACGGCGTTCCTCATCATTTTTATAGCGACTAAGTATAGAGAGAAAAAATCCGAAATTCCGAGACAAAAATTTTTCTCGGTCTTCCCAGCAGAAGAAAAAAATGATGTTTTTCTCAATATCTCAGCTAATAAATGCGATAGGAAGGTGCGGTAAACGGCGTTCTTCATCATTTTTATAGCGACTAAGTATAGAGAGAAAAAATCCGAAATTCCGAGACAAAAATTTTTCTCTATATTCCCAGCAGAATACAAAAATGATGTTTTTCTCAATATCTCAGCTAATAAATGCGATAGGAAGGCGCGGTAAACGGCGTTCTTCATCATTTTTATAGCGACTAAGTATAGAGAGAAAAAATCTGAAATTCGGAGACAAAAATTTTTCTCTATCTTCCCAGCAGAATACAAAAATGATGTTTTTCTCAATATCTCAGCTAATAAATGCGATAGGAAGGCGCGGTAAACGGCGTTCCTCATCATTTTTATAGCGACTAAGTATAGAGAGAAAAAATCCGAAATTCCGAGACAAAAATTTTTCTCGGTCTTCCCAGCAGAAGAAAAAAATGATGTTTTTCTCAATATCTCAGCTAAAAAATGCGATAGGAAGGTGCGGTAAACGGCGTTCTTCATCATTTTTATAGCGACTAAGTATAGAAAGAAAAAATCCGAAATTCGGAGACAAAAATTTTTCTCTATCTTCCCAGCAGAATACAAAAATGATGTTTTTCTCAATATCTCAGCTAATAAATGCGATAGGAAGGCGCGGTAAACGGCGTTCTTCATCATTTTTATAGCGACTAAGTATAGAGAGAAAAAATCCGAAATTCGGAGACAAAAATTTTTCTCTATCTTCCCAGCAGAATACAAAAATGATGTTTTTCTCAATATCTCAGCTAATAAATGCGATAGGAAGGTGCGGTAAACGGCGTTCTTCATTATTTTTATAGCGACTCAGTATAGAGAGAAAAAATCCGAAATTTGGAGACAAAAATTTTTCTCTATCTTCCCAGCAGAATACAAAAATGATGTTTTTCTCAATATCTCAGCTAATAAATGCGATAGGAAGGCGCTGTAAACGGCGTCCTTCATCATTTTTATAGCGACTAAGTATAGAGAGAAAAAATCCGAAATTCCGAGACAAAAATTTTTCTCGGTCTTCCCAGCAGAAGAAAAAAATGATGTTTTTCTCAATATCTCAGCTAATAAATGCGATAGGAAGGTGCGGTAAACGGCGTTCTTCATTATTTTTATAGCGACTCAGTATAGAGAGAAAAAATCCGAAATTTGGAGACAAAAATTTTTCTCTATCTTCCCAGCAGAATACAAAAATGATGTTTTTCTCAATATCTCAGCTAATAAATGCGATAGGAAGGCGCGGTAAACGGCGTTCTTCATCATTTTTATAGCGACTAAGTATAGAGAGAAAAAATCCGAAATTCGGAGACAAAAATTTTTCTCTATCTTCCCAGCAGAATACAAAAATGATGTTTTTCTCAACATCTCAGCTAATAAATGCGATAGGAAGGCGCTGTAAACGGCGTCCTTCATCATTTTTTATAGCGACTAAGTATAGAGAGAAAAAATCCGAAATTCGGAGACAAAAATTTTTCTCTATCTTCCCAGCAGAATACAAAAATGATGTTTTTCTCAATATCTCAGCTAATAAATGCGATAGGAAGGCGCGGTAAACGGCGTTCTTCATCATTTTTATAGCGACTCAGTATAGAGAGAAAAAATCCGAAATTCGGAGACAAAAAGTTTTCTCTATCTTCCCAGCAGAATACAAAAATGATGTTTTTCTCAATATCTCAGCTAATAAATGCGATAGGAAGGCGCGGTAAACGGCGTTCTTCATCATTTTTATAGCGACTAAGTATAGAGAGAAAAAATCCGAAATTCGGAGACAAAATTTTTTCTCTATCTTCCCAGCAGAATACAAAAATGATGTTTTTCTCAATATCTCAGCTAATAAATGCGATAGGAAGGCGCGGTAAACGGCGTTCTTCATCATTTTTATAGCGACTAAGTATAGAGAGAAAAAATCTGAAATTCGGAGACAAAAATTTTTCTCTATCTTCCCAGCAGAATACAAAAATGATGTTTTTCTCAATATCTCAGCTAATAAATGCGATAGGAAGGCGCGGTAAACGGCGTTCCTCATCATTTTTATAGCGACTAAGTATAGAGAGAAAAAATCCGAAATTCCGAGACAAAAATTTTTCTCGGTCTTCCCAGCAGAAGAAAAAAATGATGTTTTTCTCAATATCTCAGCTAAAAAATGCGATAGGAAGGTGCGGTAAACGGCGTTCTTCATCATTTTTATAGCGACTAAGTATAGAAAGAAAAAATCCGAAATTCGGAGACAAAAATTTTTCTCTATCTTCCCAGCAGAATACAAAAATGATGTTTTTCTCAATATCTCAGCTAATAAATGCGATAGGAAGGCGCGGTAAACGGCGTTCTTCATCATTTTTATAGCGACTAAGTATAGAGAGAAAAATCCGAAATTCGGAGACAAAAATTTTTCTCTATCTTCCCAGCAGAATACAAAAATGATGTTTTTCTCAATATCTCAGCTAATAAATGCGATAGGAAGGCGCGGTAAACGGCGTTCTTCATCATTTTTATAGCGACTAAGTATAGAGAGAAAAAATCCGAAATTCCGAGACAAAAATTTTTCTCTATCTTCCCAGCAGAATACAAAAATGATGTTTTTCTCAATATCTCAGCTAATAAATGCGATAGGAAGGCGCGGTAAACGGCGTTCTTCATCATTTTTATAGCGACTAAGTATAGAGAGAAAAAATCCGAAATTCCGAGACAAAAATTTTTCTCGGTCTTCCCAGCAGAAGAAAAAAATGATGTTTTTCTCAATATCTCAGCTAATAAATGCGATAGGAAGGTGCGGTAAACAGCGTTCTTCATTATTTTTATAGCGACTCAGTATAGAGAGAAAAAATCCGAAATTCGGAGACAAAAATTTTTCTCTATCTTCCCAGCAGAATACAAAAATGATGTTTTTCTCAATATCTCAGCTAATAAATGCGATAGGAAGGCGCGGTAATCGGCGTTCTTCATCATTTTTATAGCGACTAAGTATAGAGAGAAAAAATCCGAAATTCGGAGACAAAAAATTTTCTCTATCTTCCCAGCAGAATACAAAAATGATGTTTTTCTCAACATCTCAGCTAATAAATGCGATAGGAAGGCGCTGTAAACGGCGTCCTTCATCATTTTTATAGCGACTAAGTATAGAGAGAAAAAATCCGAAATTCCGAGACAAAAATTTTTCTCGGTCTTCCCAGCAGAAGAAAAAAAATGATGTTTTACTCAATATCTCAGCTAATAAATGCGATAGGAAGGTGCGGTAAACGGCGTTCTTCATCATTTTTATAGCGACTCAGTATAGAGAGAAAAAATCCGAAATTCGGAGACAAAAATTTTTCTCTATCTTCCCAGCAGAATACAAAAATGATGTTTTTCTCAATATCTCAGCTAATAAATGCGATAGGAAGGCGCGGTAAACGGCGTTCTTCATCATTTTTATAGCGACTAAGTATAGAGAGAAAAAATCCGAAATTCGGAGACAAAATTTTTTCTCTATCTTCCCAGCAGAATACAAAAATGATGTTTTTCTCAATATCTCAGCTAATAAATGCGATAGGAAGGCGCGGTAAACGGCGTTCTTCATCATTTTTATAGCGACTAAGTATAGAGAGAAAAAATCCGAAATTCGGAGACAAAAATTTTTCTCTATCTTCCCAGCAGAATACAAAAATGATGTTTTTCTCAATATCTCAGCTAATAAATGCGATAGGAAGGCGCGGTAAACGGCGTTCCTCATCATTTTTATAGCGACTAAGTATAGAGAGAAAAAATCCGAAATTCCGAGACAAAAATTTTTCTCGGTCTTCCCAGCAGAAGAAAAAAATGATGTTTTTCTCAATATCTCAGCTAATAAATGCGATAGGAAGGTGCGGTAAACGGCGTTCTTCATCATTTTTATAGCGACTAAGTATAGAGAGAAAAAATCCGAAATTCCGAGACAAAAATTTTTCTCTATATTCCCAGCAGAATACAAAAATGATGTTTTTCTCAATATCTCAGCTAATAAATGCGATAGGAAGGCGCGGTAAACGGCGTTCTTCATCATTTTTATAGCGACTAAGTATAGAGAGAAAAAATCCGAAATTCGGAGACAAAAATTTTTCACTATCTTCCCAGCAGAATACAAAAATGATGTTTTTCTCAATATCTCAGCTAATAAATGCGATAGGAAGGCGCGGTAAACGGCGTTCTTCATCATTTTTATAGCGACTAAGTATAGAGAGAAAAAATCCGAAATTCGGAGACAAAAATTTTTCTCTATCTTCCCAGCAGAATACAAAAATGATGTTTTTCTCAATATCTCAGCTAATAAATGCGATAGGAAGGCGCGGTAAACGGCGTTCTTCATCATTTTTATAGCGACTAAGTATAGAGAGAAAAAATCCGAAATTCCGAGACAAAAATTTTTCTCGGTCTTCCCAGCAGAAGAAAAAAATGATGTTTTTCTCAATATCTCAGCTAATAAATGCGATAGGAAGGTGCGGTAAACGGCGTTCTTCATCATTTTTATAGCGACTAAGTATAGAGAGAAAAAATCCGAAATTCCGAGACAAAAATTTTTCTCTATCTTCCCAGCAGAATACAAAAATGATGTTTTTCTCAATATCTCAGCTAATAAATGTGATAGGAAGGCGCGGTAAACGGCGTTCTTCATCATTTTTATAGCGACTTAGTATAGAGAGAAAAAATCCGAAATTCGGAGACAAAAAACCGCATACATCATCTTTTGGAGAGACTTTGTATGTAGTCTTGTTTTTTTTTTTTTTTTTTTTTTGTTCTGTTGTTCTGCTAACTTGACCATTTCTTCTGTTGGTTTAGTTGTTTTGCTAATATGACCATTTTCTACTGGTTCTGCTCTTATTTGACCAGTTCGTTCTGTTCGTTCTGCTGTTCTGTTGTTCTGCTATTTTGACCAATCCGTTCTGCTCATTCTGCTGTTCTGCTAGCTTGACCAATCCGTTCTGCTCGTTCTGCTGTTCTGCTAACTTGACCATTTCGTTCTGCTCGTTCTGCTGTTCTGCTAACTTGACCTGGCTTGTTGACCCGCCGTTTTGTACTGGTTTAATAGGACTCGGTATATGTGACAAGCGGAAATTGAGCTGTCAGAGGATCGATTATAGCCCCGCTGCAGCACTATTAGAGGAGAAAGACCCATAGTGCTGAAATATTTTGTATTCATGCTTCACTGAAGGACATGGTACATAGCAATATTTAATCACTCCATAAGTTCTGGGCATTCCATGAGTTCTGGACCGTTAGCCCAGATTTCGGTATAACCCTTACCATCACGAAAACATGCCTATATAATTCTGACCCCCTTGAACCGCAGTTTTATATAGTAAAACTGGGGTTTACAGGGGTAACAGTTATTTTTTTCTTATTTCTGCTCAAAAATATAGATTGTGGGTACTCGTTAGAACACCTCGATGAAGCGATTCTAACGAGTGCCCACAATCAATATTTTGAGCAGAGATAAGAAAAATATCACAATTTTTCACCTAAAAATTTTCATTTTTTCGGCAATAAAGGTGGCAATGTATTTGTATAGGCGTGTTTGCGTAATGAGTTCTCGAAACTTGTGAGGTAAAATGTTCATTAATGACATATTTCGTAAACACATCAAGGGATGTAACTCCAAGATTTATAGGCCTTTGACCCTGATTCTGGTATACACGATACATCACTTTTTTCTGAATTCACCAAGTTTCAGCTATACAGCCGTTATAGTTCCTGAGAAATCTGTAGCATTTTTCATTTATAGCTGTAAAGAGATCTAACATGAAGAGTTATGGTCACATTGGCTCTGATTCTGATATACAAAATATATCAGCCTACTGTCCATTTCAAATTTGTAACCATTACAGTTCTTGAGATAAATTTCACAAAAGTTTTTCATTTATTGCAAATTCATGAATTGTAAAACATATCAAAGGCTGTAACCATTAGGAAACCATGTCTATTCAAGTACATTGTAATGTTTACCGCCACAAAAGCGAAAATTTTCAGCAGAAATATTGTGATATTTTTCTTATTTCTGCTCAAAATATAGATTGTGGGTACTCGTTAGAACCACCTCAACGAGGCGGTTCTACCGACTACCCACAATCTATATTTACCCCCCCCCCCCCCTATAAACCCCAGTTTTACTATATAAAAGTGGGGTTCAAAGGGGTCAGAATTATATAGGCGTGTTTTCGTGATGTCCTAAAGTTATAGCCCTTGGCCCTGATTCTGGTTTACATGATACACCAATCCACTGTACATGTGTGTACCAAGTTTCAACTTTATAGCTTTCATAGTTCTGAGGAATCTATAGCGAAACTTTTTCATTAATGATAAATCGTAAAGTTATCAAGGGATATATATCTGAGAGTTGTGTGCCCTTGGGGGTCTGAGTACCAATGAACATGATACATCAACCCACTGTCCATGTATGTACCAATTTTCAACTGTGTTACCCTAACAGTTGTTGAGGAAAATGAGACGAAACTGTATCTGAGAATATTTTTATTAAGAGCATTGTATAAAACTTATCAAGGGATGTAACTCTGACAGTTATGGGCCCTTTGCCCTAATTCCGGTATACACGAGACATCAGCCCACTGCCCATTTGTAACCTTAACAGTTGTTGAGAAAAGTGTGACCAAACTTTTTTTTTCATAAATGGCAAATTGTAAAACCCCAAGGTCCTTGGTCCTGATTCAGCGATTCTGGTATACACCAATGGTCATATGCGTGTGTGTACCAAGTTTCAAATTTTTAACTTTCATAGTTCTTGACAAATCTGTTTCATTTATTTCATTAATTGTAAATTGCAAAACATATAAAGCGATGTATCTGAGAGTTATGGGCCCTTGGCCCTGACTCCTGAATACTTGATACATCAGCTTACCATCCATGTGTGTACCAAGTTTCAACTTTTCCTGAGAAATCCATAACGACAATATTTCATAAATGGTTCCTTGTAAACCTATGGAACTCCGAGAAATATATGCCCTTGGTCCTGATTTCGGTATACACGTTATATCAGCCCATTGTCCATGCGTGTACCAAGTTTCAACTTTACAGCTCCCATAGTTCCCAAAAATGTTTTCATTAATGGTAAATCGTGAAACGTATCAAGGGATGTAACTCCGATAGTAATAGGCACTACGCCCTAAATCCGGTATACACCCTGCATCAACCCCATGCCCATATGTGTACCAAGTCTCAACTTTGTAACCTGCACAGTTGCTGAGAAAAGTGTGGTGAAGTTTGTGTCTGAGAAAATTGTCATTAATGGTAAATTATAAAACCTTTCAAGGGTTGTAACTCCAAGAGTTATGAGCCCTTGTCTCTGAATCCGGTATATACAATACATGAACCCACTGCCCATATGTGTACCAAATTTCAACTTTGTAACCCTAACAGTTGTTGAGAAAAGTTTGACGAAAATGTTGTCTGATGAGGCCAGACAGAATGACGGACGGAAGGACTGAATGTAGGAATGACGGAAGGACAAGGCAGATATGGTATAGCCCCATTTGTTCAAAGCGGGACCATAAACATAATAGTAAGCATACTTCTCAGCGTCTTCAAACGGGCAGTGATCAAAAATGACGCAAGCGACCAGAGAATGATCTGATCAGCATGCGCGGATGCACTGTTGCACAGGGTGACTATATCACAAAAGACCGTTGCTCACTTAGTGAAATGATTACCACAGCGGACACCGTAGACTTCGACGACGCCACGTACATTAACGCTACATTAACCAACGCTAGTAACTGGAAGCGGCCGCTCTGCTTGCATTGAAAACCAGGGATTTCGAACTCGACTCCCGGTTTAAGCCAAGACCACTTCGCTAAATGAATTTGTCACTGGTGGGACCAGTGAAATGAGAAAACACATTCGAGCGATAAAGACGCGCATCAGCCTGTGCGTCGACTCATTGTCTCTGGCGCTTTTACGAGTAGTTGTACGCAATCCTCTTTCTTAAGGGGAATGGGAACACCTGGCAGATTTTTCCGCCATTTTTCACAGGGAGACAACTTTCTTTAAGCCTTGACCCGCTAAAAAGGGGGTCTACACCTAAAGGAAAGAATTTGCTCCTCAGGAGCAAATTCTTTCCTATAAGAGTTGACCCCAATTGACATGGGAGACAAAAATACTTTTGCAGGGGTCGCCTCCCCTGAAGGTGTTCCCTTTCCCTCAAGATGTCAAAAGACTTATTCCAAATATGAACGACAAAAGGGCGCCTGACAGTAGTATAATTACCGTTTTTCTGTATACAAAAACCGAAGACCCTGAGATCCTTCTTAGCCGAAGAAAGCAGTCTTATTCCATCCCGAGCAACACAGTCGCAGATCAGCATGTGCGTCCGCGCCTTTGGCTAGTAGAAGACGGGCTCCTAAAGCTAAGTAGACCGGTTTCAGTCTTACTTGGCATCACGTGAACAAGTCCGTGAAATGAAGACCCCCCTAAACCCCATTTTATATAGAGAAAACTGGGGTTTAAGGGGGTAAACATTATTTTCCTTATTTCTGCTCCAAGACATAGGTTGTGGGTACTTAAGAAAAATATCAGGGATTTTCATCAGAAAAGTAGCCATATTGAAGATGAGAAATATGCACTATATCGCACGGGTGTGTTATCGTAATGGTTGTTTCATTGTCGGGTAAAAGTCCCACAAAATTGGAAGCAACGTCTCCAAAATGACCTTTACAGTGTTGACGGGGACGTTAAACCTCAAATCAAACAAACAAACAAATCGTAATGGTTGCTTCCCTTGAAAGCAGGTTTAGTTTCCTGCGATGCGGCTCATTTGTGCTCGGGGCCTAGTCAAGCCCCCGAACAGTTTGAGTAGGTTAGCTAGCATAAAATTCCAAAAACGATCATATAATAGAATAAATGTTATCTATAATAAGAATTATATTTTCATTACCGAGATTATGCTGTTAAAATTATACGAATTATGATTTTATATATTATAATTATAGTAAAACCTCTTTATTCAGACCACCTTTGGAACTGTTCAAAAGTGGTCTTTACGACCACTTTTGAACAGTCAGAAAGGTGGTCTCTTACTGCAGGGCTAACTGAACATCTTTTAAATATCTTTCCATGTTTTTTAGAAAAATAAGGTTTACCCCTGTAACCCCCAGTTTTACTATGTAAAAGTGGGGTTTAAAGGTGGGTAGGGGGTCAGAATTATAGAGGCGTTATTTCGTAATAACGTGTAGATTTCGTCACACACGCTAAATGCGTACTGTAATTTTATTAGCCAGTGATAGCCACGTGGACAATAGCAATACATAGATCAAATTATTAGTATCTTTGGGTCGATTTTTAAACAATCGACCCAAAAAGTGGACTTTAACATATTAGACGCGTGGATAATCCTCCCTGATATATTTCTAACAAAAAAAAAACAATTGACATAACAGAAACAGACGTTAATATGCATTTCTTTGATGTCTGACATAAGTGCTCTCGTAACAGATGTGAATATTTGTGTTACTAGTTCAATTCTGTTCATTCTGAATATTTCTGAGTTCCAAAGGGAAACCGTGTTGTATAAGTCCTGCATAATAGATTACTCAAACATGAATGCTCTTGCGAATACATTGCTTGGCATAGAGTAAAGCCTAGGTTGGAATAGAATTAATGGTATAGCCGAACCTGACATCGGTGAAATTACAGCTGAAAATAAACGCAATTTGCGACAGTAAAATCGACGATTTCTAATTTGCTTGTTTGATTTGGGTTTAACCCTTCGAGGATCAAATTCTTTTCTTTTGAACAAGGAAACGCATGCTTTTCATTCTCTTCCCATTATATAAAGTCCTCGAAAATAACTCGTTGAAATAAGGGAAAATGGGGTTTACAACGATATGTATTTTGTTTTCCTTTTTGCGTGTTCAAAAACAATCCTGGTAATTGAGCAAGTTCAAACGAGCACTGGCAATCTATATTTGGTTTGGAGCTGAATAAAACTCATCTAAAAATGCTACTTCTACATTCATGAAAGACAGCATTATACGGTAGAAGCCTCTGTGGTGTAACGGTTATGCTACTCGCCTTGTAAACCAGGGGTCGCAGGATCCATCCCGGGCTTCTCCAGACTTTCGGATGAGTCTTTAAACAAACTCAAACACTCGCTTATTCACTCGATGTCAGTCCACGTTACTCCATTTCATACCATATTTTAAACAATGGCACCTTGGGGCAAAAAAAGCAACTTTTACAATTATATTATATTTTTGAACCGTGACACCCCAAGAGAAATCAAAGCACTGACATCACTGCTGGAAAATGGTCCTGAATGGGAACTAACACTGTTTCAGTTAAAATCAAATGCAAACACTGTAGACCCAGATCTGACGCCACATTAAGCGGCGTCTGACCTGGGTCTACCGTGTTGTACACCAGTCCAGTATAGATTTTACTTTTAACTCAGCGGGACATCACAGGGACATGACTAGCGCTGCTATAAATATCCGGTACCGGTCAGCAATTGCCACGTGGACATTTGCAGGCGGGAAACTTCTGTAGTTAGTAACTTTGGGTCGATCGATAAACAATCGGCTCCAAACAGCTCAAACCTATATGTTAGATTCAGTCTTCACTGTCACTGAGGGATGGTCTTTTGATACAAAGTTTGTAAATTTTTTACCCCGAATAACATCGAGCTTTCTCTTGTAAAGGCATGGGTAGGCTGGCTCCAGACCCTTCAGACCCTCTCTTTCTTTTTTTGTTTCTTAAAGGGACATAAATCTTGCCTAGCTTATAGAATTTTGTTATACTTCAGTCCCTAGAAAGAAAGGGAAAGGTAACTTGAAAATGGATTAAAGAGGAACAGGATAAAATAATGTAAAGAATTAGAGAGATGGATAGAAAACAAAAGCGACTGGAGCCATTCTAAGGCATGGGCAACACAACATGCCACTATTTAACAGAAGTTAAAAGAGAAATCTCTAAATTATACCTTAAATGCCTCATTGTTTGGTCTAAAAGAAATTTGCCCTTAAGGTTTTCGAATCACTGAAGTTCGTATGTTTCATCGCGAAAACACGCCTATATAATTTTGACCACCTTGGACCAGACTTTTATATAGTAAAACTGGGGTTAACAGGGGTAAATAAAAATCAAAAATGAGGGTAAACCTTATTTTTCTTATTTCCGCTCAGAATATAGACTGTGGGTACTCTTTAGAACCGCCTCATCGAGACGGTCATAACGAGTACCCACGATCTATATTTTGAGCAGAAATAAGAAAAATATCACAATTTTTCATCTTAAAATTTTCGTGTTTTTTTCGGTGGTAAACTTTACAATGCATTTGTATAGGCGTGTTTTCATAATGGATGACATTTACTTTATCCAAATGTACAATATTCTGTATAAGAAGTGGTTTTGTTTTGTCTGTGGTGAGGTTTTACGTCCCCGTAACACTATTATGGTCATTTTGGAGACATTGATTTTGTAGGACTTTTACCCGACATTGAGATGAAATGACATCTCAAGCTCTACCACCCAAAGAAACCACTAGGGTGTAAGGAACGGTCCGATTAGCACCATTTTTCCGATACCAATACTTTTAAGCTCTGCGCAGAAACACCATGCAGCAGATGGGCGGTAAGAAGTGGTTGATCTCCGACATTGCTTTCAGAATGACAGAATTTCGTGTACCTTCATTATTTGATGTATTTCACCTTTAGGTAATTGACCTGTTGATGGCATTGCCAAATAAGCATGGCTGTTTAATCCATTAACTCGCTTATCGTCCCATAAAGATTGGAAGGTACAGAATATATAGACAACGATGTACCAACGTCGATGCAACGTGATTTCGTTGCATCGACGGACGTTGTTTCAATAGTTATAGCCCAGTGGGGGTACTTTGGCAACAGGATGGATCAGTGTCTACCATGCAATTGTTCGAAATACATTTTGTGAAGTTTACAATAAATTGAATACTCACGACACCCTAAAATGGTTCATGGATCTGATTCAATTATGCATGAATGGATTAATATTTCCATTACGATAACACATCCGTGTGATATAATGCATTTTTTGATATCTCGAAAAAGGTAATTTTTCTGATGAAAATTTGTGATATTTTTCTTATTCATACTCAGAAAATAGCTTTTGGGTGCCCGTTAGAACAGCCTCAGTAAGGCGGTTCTAACGAGTACCCACAACCTATGTCTTGGAACAGGAATAAGGAAAATAATGTTTACCCCCTTAAACCCCAGTTTTCTCTATATAAAGTGGGGTTTACGGTGGTCTTTGTTCCACGGATTTGTTCACGTGATGGGAACGTCTATGCGAGGACATCAGCGCAGTCTGATCAGGCTTTGTTGTGCTCTGTGCGGATGATCCGTGACACAAGGCTTCACCATGCAGTTAGGTTACAAGCTCGAGACAGAACATAAAAAGATGCACCGTCCTTTATGGAAAGACGCCTATACAAATATATTGTAACTTTTATCGCCGAAAAAAAAGAAAGTTTTAAGAATTGTTCTTATTTCTGCTCAAAATATAGATTGTGGGCAATCGTTAGAACCGCCTCATCGAGAAAATAAAGTTTACCCCTGTAAACCAGTTTTACTATATAGAAGTGGGATTCAAGGGGGTCAAAATTACATAGACGTGATCTCATGATGGATTCTCAATACGTTTCAGAGTACTAGCCAACCGTGTTATATCCATAACATTTAAGAAGTAGAATCATATGATTTATGCCTCAATTTTATATTAAGAAGTCAGAAGAGAAGTCAGAATTCTAACCAAAGTGCGAATGTCACAAGATCAAAACACAGAATACTACAAAACCTCACACAAAACATAATGCTTGTGGAATCATGTCAACTGATGTGGTTCCGTTGGAACAGAATTATTCGCCGAGGTTTTTTGTTTTTCTCTGCTTTGGCTTTTTTGTCTTTGTGCGAGCTATTGTCTTCATCTTAGTTTTGTCTTGAGCTGGCTGCCACAACGTTAAGCAAATACTTACAAAATGTCCTGAATAATTTAGAACCTTGAGGATGATCCCGTCCTAGAAGCATTGAGCCATGTGGGCCATGTTTGCTGATGTTGGCTCGGTGGGGGACGCCTATAGGTCCTAGGGTAGGTGTCTCTTGCCTGATGCCTCAGTTGACCTGTCTCATGGACTACGTCGGTCGGTGTGTGCTCGGAGGGGGATGCGATGTGTTTGCCTGGTCATGTCCATCATCCGTTTCGGTTTCATAACTTTGGGGTTGAGATACACTGATGACGCCGGATTAAGTATAAGAAATGCCCCTGTGTCATTAAATTTGGTATAGTTACGCCTTAATTAGAAACCAAGGCCAATAAAATCTGTTAAAACCCCGCCTCTTTCTAGCATCTTTTCTTAATGATGGTTTTTCACATTCAGGTTTTCAAGTTTTTATAAGCTTTATTTCAGACTATAGTACCTATGTTTGGTTCGGCCTGTTTTCATGTTTTATTAATATAGTGTTACGATTTCCCATTTCTATCGACCAGTCGCTATGGTTTTTAACAGGTGCTGAAATAATTCTGAAGAAGCCATCTGATCAGGATCTACGCTGTTTGACATTCAATGTATGAATTTATAGGAATAACTTACACCAAGTGATCTGATTGGTTCAAAGTCAGAAATGGGTGCGGCTAAACTGAATATTCAGCAAGAGAAGGGTTAATATTTGCAGAAACATTGTCAAGGAGGAATGCGTTTTCTTGGTTAGAATTCTTCAACTCATAGCTGGGGAGCCAGGGTAGATTCGACTCGACTCGACTCTATTTCATACTTTAAATCCTGGTCACTGTGAACAAAAAATATTTTGAAATTTTCTATGGATGTGTTTGTTTAATTTGAGGTTTAACGATCCCGTCAACACTGTATAGGTAATTTTGGAGACGTTGCTTCCAACTTTGTTGGACTTTTACCCAACATTGAGATGAAATGACGTCTCAAATTTGCGCCAGTCAAGTGGTCGTGTGTGTGCGTGTGTGTGTGTGTGTGTGTGTGTGTGTGTGTGTGTGTGTGTGTGTGTGTGTGTGTGTGTGTGTGTGTGTGTGTGTGTGTGTGTGTGTGTGTGTTGGGGGTCGGGGCGCAATTCAAAATAGAACTGAAAGCAATGATCAGGAATCGATACAATCAACCCACAGCTCCCATCAGAGACACCAAGAAAAAGAAACACAAACATGAAAGAACTAGACACTAATGGAAACATCACTGGCGGAAAGCCAAAAGGGCAGATACTTTCCCACAGAATGGCCAGTTGGCTATCCAAAACAAAATAATATAAGCGATACACACACTCAAAGACTTACCATAACAAAAATAAACCGCGACAGAAGAACCGCCTTAGAACGGTCAGTGAAACGAATTCCACTTGGGGGGCTTAAATCAATATTACGTGGCCACAATCCTGGCCCTTACTTCCGTCGCGATTTAGACATAATTTGCTCAGTCCGCATGAAGGCCTCCTAACTCATCAGTGCAACATCTTCGTGAACACAAAAATCATTCGACCACAGAGATGAAACAACGGTGAGGACTCGACAGCAAGAATCCACTGAAATGCTGGAGCAAAAGAAAACCAACAGTTAGACTTCGATTGGCTCAATCAGAGACAGAGCATCAGGTACCAACCAACAATACATAAAATTAGATTCCCTCTAATTCTCAGCAAGCCATTACGCTGGAACCGTCATAGAATCTGAGGCCTGACCCACCGGCGTGCAATTAATGATGGACGCAAAGTTGTCAACCGTGATTGGGTTAAATACCATACATGCAGTCTGTCGTATAACATTTATGTTGTACCCAATCTTTTTATTTTACGAAATTGGGTACTGAAGTAATTGCAATTATATATTTTTCTGAATTTATATACTAAGTCACCATAAAATTCGGGTTCCGATTGATCTTGTTGTAGAAGAGATTTAAGTCCAACATTGAATTTAGAAATTAAATCGGTATGACGTCTATAAAATTTTGAAAAGGCTTTCTGTAGTTTATGATACCGATAATCCTGATTAAGAATTTTAGAGCAGTTAACAATTCATTACGGGTGTTGAAGTCAGTTACATGACTAGACACTCTGACAAATCGAATTAATTGCGAAATATAAACGCCATAGGATGCCGCAGAGGAACATCACCATCCAAGAAAGGAAAATTTACAATCTCAAAATCAAAATCATCGCGTTTATCATAATTTTTGCAAGACACAAATCCATCTACAATAGAAAGGTTTATATCCAAAACCAGGGCCTCGGTATCAGAAGAACTTGCTTTATTTAACTGAAGCTCAGTCGCCCAATGAAACCAAACGGGTTTATAAGCATGGACGGCCCGACTCGCACCGCTTTGCCTGGGCAGGCTTAGATCTTCTAAGCGGTTTACCGGTACTCGTGTGCGGTCGGTTTCAGCTCTGCGTGGAAGCATCTGTTTCTTCAAGGGAGCATCGTGCTAAAGGTCATTAACCATTAATATTTAAGATGTCAATTACAAACAACTGTCATCTGCTCTGTCGTCTGTTGGATATTTTAAAAGTCATTATTGGAAATAGCGTGGACCCAGATCAGTCTGCTGTCTGGTCATGGTCCACACTGTTGTCTGTATGCAAAAATATGTTTGAACAATTTGCAAGAAGACTGAACAGACGACAAAAACAGACGTCGTTTTAAGACGCAGTTGATGGATAAAAACTCATTACATCACAATTAAAATCAAATGAACATGCACCCACCATTACATGAAGACAAATAGCGATTACCGGGGTATATTATCATGCTTATTTTTGTAAATGACATAAATTTTGGGTATTCTGGCTAGAACCGCCTCAAGTATGCTTGCAACTATCCAGTGTGAATTTGGGATTTACATTGCTGCATAACTTGCCGTTCTGTGAATGAATACTGCAGTTTCACATAAACTCTGTAACAGTTATAATAACATAATGAGGTGTCTGGAATGCTGTAGTACACATGCATCTCACATGTTGGCTTCTTTGAAGCCGTGGGAATACGTGCCTACGTGACTGTCTAGTAGCAGCATAAAACTATGCCATTAAGAAATCAAAGCGCCAACGGCACTGAAATGACAGATTCAATCAGAAATTTCAGACAGATCTTTACTTTTATAAGCTTTCATTTTTAAAGTAGTACTTTCAAACTTTCTGTTATGAAATGATGCAAATATGAAATGCCGTTCATTATTTTGAATTCTAATAAAACACTTTATTTTGAATTGTGTACGTTTTAAAATCTGACTGAAACTGGTAGTTATCAAAAGAGTTACATGTCTGTAAAAACCAAACGTATAATTTTGCAGAATGACGTGGAAGAAAAACGTAATTGCAGGTCCGGCAATTTGCAAGTTCAAGCAATTTAAAGTTTTAGAGAATACCAGGTTGGTGTCTTTTGATATCAAGTTTATCAGGCAAGGCTTCGAGAACGCTTGTAGAATTGCAAGGCTTGCCGAGCGATTCTACATGCGATCTCGAAATTGAGCCTGATAAACTTGATATCAAATGACACAAATCTGGTATTCTATTTATCAGTTTATCGCCTTGTACACTCTTAAATTAGCAATTTACAGTCAGTTATTGGTGGTCCTCAGTGCGTTCCAGCATTCTGGCGGTCGATATATATTTAGTTTCAACTGACCATGTTTTTGCTATGATATTTTTTTTTCAAGTAGTTTTGCCATTTTTAGCAGTTACAATAACATTTGTTTTGTCATTTTCCAGTAGTCCGGTTCATTCATAAAAGTGCAATGTCACTTTGTTGTGAAAAAGCTCACTTGTCCTGAGTGAGCATATCTTTATCAGGTCAATGCGTTACAGGGGGTAACTGATAAAAGTTTAACTAGATATACATCCCAAATGTTTCATAATATGAAGCTAAAGGAAATAACGTTGTATTGATGACTTTTGGCAATTTCACTTCCTAGCAGCGCCAGTCCGATTTACGCACATGCGCTGTTTGTGTAGGGTAAAGTTAAACTGTTTGTTGCAATATTGCTAAAACAGTATCGCCAAAAACACAAAATATAACCGTTGATTACTACGGAATAAATACAGTGGAAAACGATGACTCATATTTACCTGGGTGGGCGGACGACTTGGCCAGCGGACGATTTGGCCCGGACAATTTGGCGTAGGACAATTCGGCCTAGGACAATTTGGCCAGCCAAAAATACGGGTACGAGGACTGTTCAAATATGAATGCAACTAAGCACCTAAAAATGACTCCGTGATAGATTTCGATGAAAAATCTATTTTGTCCCCTCAAAGTATTCCCCTTTGACAGACATACATACAAACTTTCAGTCTTCTGATCCAATCATTGAATGCATTTTGGTAGTCTTTTCGAGGTATACTTTGAACGCACTGGAATATTGCAGAACCGAGGTGTTTGCGCTGTACAAATTTTCGACCAGAAAGGTATTTTTTCAGCCGCGATAACAAAAAAAGGCACACGGGGCAAGGTCAGGGGAAAACGGGGGGTGAGGGAGTTCAACAACCTTTTCCTGCTTCAGATAGTCTTGCACAATGAACGCCTTGTGCGATGACGCATTGTCATATAGCAATCTGACATTGGCCAAACCAGTAGCGGGTCTTCGTTCTTTGAAATATTTCTTCAATTTTGGAAGAACTTTATTCGTGTAAAACTTCGCATTTACAGATTTGCCTTTAGGCACAGCAACCTGAATAGCAGGGCCCTGATTTGAAAAGAATATGGCATACATTACCTTCTTGACGCTCATGGTCCGCTTTGCAATGCATGGTCTTTTGCAATACTTTGTTGCCCATATTTTGTTCTGAATCTTTCGTTTTGGCTCAAAAAAGTGGACCCATGTCTCGTCACCTGTGACGACATTAGCGACAGACCGTGCATTGTAATTTGGAAACTTTTTAAGCACTTTCTTGTCGCACTGAACGCGTGTCTTTTTCTGCTCATCTGTCAACAGATGGGGAATCCATCTAGCACAGATCTTTCTCATTTTCAAATCCCGTTCCAGAATTGTATGAGCTGCTCCTAATGAGATGCCAACCATACTAGCTATTTGCCTAGTGGTGTATCGTGCATCGGTAGCAACTATTTCTTTCACTCTAGCAACCATCTTGGCAGATGTTGCTCTTTTCGGCCGACGATCATGTGGTGCATCTTCTGTTGAGCCTAGCCCACAGCTGAATTTCTTACACCAACGAAAAACTGTCGGAAAAGACATTTCATTATGCCCATAAACCGAACATATTTCATCAAAAATGTCTGTGCACCGTATACCAAGAATACGATTCTTAATATAGGACCGTATTTCAACGGCTTACTCTGACCTTCTGCCAACCATGTTTTGTATTAGTATACCAGAGTAGACAGTGTTTATCGAACGATATACATGGCTAAAGTGGACGGATTTTAACAGGTTTGGTATCAATGTATAGGTAAAATGTTTTTCTACGCTGTGATATTTATTTCCAGGTGATTTTCGCATTAGTGCATGAGAAAACGTTCTACTTGCATTCATATTTGAACAGTCCTCGTAGGACAATTTGGCCAAATTGATTTCTCCTAGCGGTTTTACACATCGTTACATATTTTCTGCTCCTTTATAGAATCTGAGCCTAGTCAACACTATTTAGGTCATATTAGTAGTAGTGAGCTTCATTGTTAAACAAGCATGGAATCATTGTTTTGTTTGATTTGAGGTTTAACGTCCCCGTCAACACTGTACAGGTCATTTTGGAGACGTTGCTTCCAATTTTGTAGGACTTTTACCCGACATTGAGATGAAATGACTTCTCAAGCCCTGTCGCCCAATGAAACTATTCGGATTTATAAGCAAGGACGGGCCGACACGCACCGCTTTGCCTGGGCAGGCTTATGATCCTCTAAGCGGTTTACCAGTACTCGTGTGCGGGTCGGTTTCAGCTCTGCGTGGAAGCATCATGCATCCCATCTATTTCTTCAAGCCCCTTTGGGCGGGGGCTGTATTGAATCATTGAGATCTAACTTCATGAATTATATTATTTATTATTATTTTTTTCATTGTATTTTTTGTGTTGGGTGGTGGTGATTATAGTTAACCATTTTTATTAATTTGCTCATAAAGAATACCGCAAGCCAAAAGTTATAGTTTAAAGACAACAAAAAAATCTAACTGTTTAAAATCTTCTATAAAATGTTCCTTCCACATATTCAAACATTACTGTATATTAAAAACAAATCTAAAACATTAAATGTTCAGTTTAAACTAGTCATTATATTAATCTGGCCAAATTGTCCTACCCAATATTTTTGGGTGGCCAAATCGTCCTAGGCCAAATTGTCCCATGCCAAATCGTCCGGGCCAAATAGTCCGCTGGCCAAATCGTCCTACATTTTTGTCGGCATAATCCAGCAAATCTGATGCGTCTGATGACCACACAAAAGGGCCAAGTGATGAGTTCGGTTCGGTTTATGTGTATCTATTTCAGTGTCTGAACCCTCTTTGATAATATAATTTGCTGGGTTTATAAACTGTGTGTCCTTCGGATCAAAGGCCCCCTTTGCCGGGAGAGACACACCCTGTGCAGGAGCAAAATAGACAGACATACAACAGTGCACACCTGCACTTAACCCATTTTGTACCGGAAACCCCAAAATGGGGTTGTTGGCAAACAGTGCAGGCCCAGATCAGACGCCACAGAACGCGGCGTCTGATCAGGGCCTACACTATTTGCCAAACGTTCAGCCAGATTACAAATGCATTCTGAAGAAAACACAACCTGACACCCCTAACTTTTTAAATGGACTGCTGCTATGTGTCAGGAGTAAGATTCCATTTGGTACAAAGGGGGTTAAAACCCAATTGTGAGCGTACATGTAGTAGTACCCGAGGGAGAGAGAGAGAGAGAGCTGAGAGATTGCCATAATTTGTGCATAATTGGTCTGAATTTTGGGATAAAATGAATCCATATCGATGGGTTGCGCATATGGAAATCCATCTCAAGGGGCAAGAAACCTACAGAGAATGAGGCGTACTAAGCTCTTTGCTAGTATCTTGTCCCGCCTATAAATCTTGAAAAGGATTAACTTTTGCATGCAGGATAAGGTGGGATAGGTAAAATATCTAACAGCACCATATGAAAGGGATAGGTGAGAAAAAGGTTCAGTAGGTGCTAAAAATGTTTGGCGAGATGTAATGCAAGATTGGATTCTGTGACATGTGGAATTCTATACTCGAAAATTACAGGTTGAGTTTCTGGGATGGTTGTTTAATTAGATTTATTATGCGAGTCGAGTGGGTGGGGTATTTCATTGGAGTTCTGAAATCTTCGCACAGTTACCTACCTGAGATGAAATGGGTCATGCAGACTTACTCGTGGTCTTTAGGCTCCTCTAATCCGACTGATCTAGAATGCTTCTGTTCGATATCGGCACACGATTGCTCTTCTTTTACCTTTAACATTTTTGTCCTTGTTCAAAGCGAAGCAAAGTATGCTGTCTTATCGACCACGCTATACACAAAATTCAATCGAGCCGCCGTTGTGTTAACTGCAACCTACCTTATGACATAATCTGATATCGAAGAAAACTCTATTTTGAAGCGTGTAATACATTTATACAGTCAAACCTGTCTTCAGAGACCACCTTCGGGAAAAGTGGTCTCTCAAGACAGGTGGTCTCTTAAGGCAGGGAGGATAAATTAAGATTTTTTTTAATCATCCTAAGCAATTTATCCAAGATGATCAATGAAATATATGCATTTATCTACAGAAAAGTGTTGCTTCTAAAAGGTTATTTTAAGATGAATTAAAACAAAGTGAATATTAATTTAAATGTATGATAATGTGAAAACTATGAATTCAAAAGACTTTGAAAAAAAATCTTTTTTTTTTTTTAATGAAACAATTAAAAATAGATTACACGAACAGGTTCAAGTCGCGGTGGTAGTTTGCCGAGCCGCCGATAGAAGTCATGGAGGTAATTTGCAAGTCGCAATGATAGTTTGACGAAACCACCGTAATTCGATCGGCATTTTTTCGCGCATATTCAAGCGCTAAGTTGCGTCACGCATTATGACCAAACAATCCAATTAGCATAAGTGCATGTATTGATTATAATTGCAAACAATTATTTTTTAATCCCTGCACTTGTCATAACCAGTGTCATAACCAGTGCTTCAGCTGAAGTGCACGACCCGCCGGATGCTTTTAGCTTTATGAGTGTTACCATATATGGGTATGGCGGCCATTTTGGTCATGTGATCTGGACCTAAAACGGTTCCCACAATAAATGTGCCTTATCGTAAGGAGCAAAAATATATCTTATACCATAGGGGCTTGAATCATGAAAAAAAAAATGAAAAAAAAAAAAATTTTTTTTTTTTTTTTTTTTTTTTTTTTTTTGGTACTATATTAGAGACAAGGGGGGAAACTTCGGCTCCATTTTTTGGGGGTTTACCTCATTTTACCCAGTGTATCTTTTTCGCAAATGCAGTTATTCACCTGCTTATTACGAATTATACAAGTTAAATATGTCCACTTTGCAACAATAATCCGCCTCTGTCTGTCACTTGCAGGAAACATGTTTTTCTCGCATGGATTAACTCAGCAAAGCCAAATTCGGCATAAACGTGTGACAAAAATTTTCAGGTTTTCATCAATCACAAGCGAACTAGTGTTACGGAGGAAAGTTTTTTCGCTTTCAACTGATGTCTTTCATTAAAATGAACCTCTCTTGACCAATTTGAATCCAAAATGATGTATTTGCAGCTCTAAATTTAGATTTTACTACTTTTACATCGCTTTATGTAACAGATCAAGAAAACAATCGTCGCGAAGCTTGGTTTTTCTGCTGATTCAAGGCTACTCTATCGATGAACTAACGACCGGAACGACCGGTGCTGTTTAATTTTTATACCGTTCGAAGTAGTGACAAATGAGCATTATCGCTATTTTTCTTCCATTTTCAACTAAACCCCAAGAGGGGACACAGACGTTGTATACTGTATACACTCCAGTTTTGAAGGCTGAAAGTTTGTTTGTTTGTTTTGGAGTTTAACGACCCAGTCATCACTATTTAGGTCATTTTTGAGCCGGTCAGTTTACCTATCAACACTTTCCTGGACAGGCTTATATGTAAGCGGTTAACCAGTACAGTGCACATTCTTTTGCCAGAAACTGACAACTGCCCGAAGGCTGAAAGAGTACACAGTCACCGTGTAATTACGGTAGGGTTTCTTTTAGCTGCACAGGGGATGGTTCTCCCTGCACAGAGGTCTCAAGTTAACGTCCAGATTCGGAGGACGATGCTCTTTATGATATTCATACCTGAAAAATTTATTATGCCAATGGAACGTGTTCTGACGCCGAAATTTTGTCACCGCTGCTGGGAATCGAACCTGGGACCTTTTGCATCTGAGGCACTGAGCTAGGTGGGTGGCTAAATTTAGGAAGGCGTGGATTAGCCGTAATTATCTCCTTACCGGACTCAGAAAAATGTGAAATGTATTTTTTGTTGAAATCGTGGACGTTTTGTGTTATTTTCAAAACAGTTTCACTCATGCTTGTGTAGAAAAAAATAAAACAAGAGGACCCTGTATCGCTCACCTGAGCTAACAGATTCAAAGTTTCAGGAAGTACCAGCCTTTACTGAAGGATTAATGGAAGGACATAGTGATGACAGGGTAAGCATTTTCTGCAAATCAAGTAGAATGTAAGTCTATGATCAATAGGCTGACCTCACCAGTTTTCAAACGCATCCAAGCTTTTATTCCTGACTTGCTAAGAAGGTCCGATATAAACTGTCGGGGCTATGGTGATGACAAGTTCAAAAATAAGCAATTTACTGCTGCAATTAAGGGGATGTTACTCTGTGACAAATAGGCAAACCTCACCAGTTTTCAAACTCCGCCGAGCTTTTCTGCCTGACTTATTTGTTTGTAAGTTTCATAAAGATCCGATCAAAACTGAAGGGGCAGCAGTGCTAACAAGGTCGAAAATAGGCATTTTTAAGCAATCAAAGGCACGTAGTTCTATGATAAATGTGCCGAATTGGCCAGTACTCAAACTCATCCAAGGTTTTATTCCCAGCCACCTTACATATTAGTTTCAGAAAGATCCGATCAAAACTGAAGGGGCTGCGGTGATGACAAGGTCAAAATTTGGCATTTTTAGCAATCAAAGGGATGTAACTCTAAAATAAATGGGCCAACTTGGCCAGTTTTCCAACTCATTCGAAGTTTCATCCCCAGCCACCTTACAAATAAGTTTCAGAAAAATCCGATCAAAACTGAAGGGGCTACGGTGATGACACGGTTAAAAATCAACATTTTCAGCCATCAAAGGGACATAACTCTACGATAAATAGGCTGAATTGGCCTGTTTTCGAACTCATCCAAGATTTTATCGCAAGCCACCTTTCATATAAGTTTCAGAAAGATCCGATCAAAACTGAAGGGGTATGGTGATGACAAGGACGTAAATCTATGATAAATGTGCCGACTTGGCCAGTATTCAAACTCATACAAGGTTTTATTCCCAGCCACCTTACATATAAGTTTTAGAAAGATTCGATCAAAACTGAAGGGGCTACGGTGATGACAAGGTCAAAATTTGGCATTTTTAGCAATCAAAGGGATGTTACTCTCAAATTAATGGGCCAACTTGGCCAGTTTTCCAACTCATTCGAGGTTTCATCCCCAGCCACCTTACAAATAAGTTTCAGAAAAATCCGATCAAAACTGAAGGGGCTACGGTGATGACACGGTAAAAAATCAACATTTTCAGCCATCCAAGGGACATAACTCTACGATAAATAGGCTGAATTGGCCTGTTTTCGAACTCATCTTAGGTTTTATTCCCAGTCCCCTTACATATAAGTTTCTGAAAGATCTGATCAAAACTGAAGGGGCTACGATGATGACAAGGTCGAAAATCGACATTTTCAGCAATCAAAGGGATATAACTATACAGTAAATAGGCCACCTTGGCCGGTATTCGAACTCATCCGAGATTTTATCCCAAGCCACCATACATATAAGTTTCAGAAAGATCCGATCAAAACTGAAAGGGCTACGGTGATGACAAGGTCAAAAATCGGCATTTTCAGCAATCAAAGGGACGTTACTATGTGATAAATTGACCAATTTGGCTGGTTTTCGAACTCATCCGAGATTGTATCCCCAGCAACTTAACATATAAGTTTCAGAAAGATTCGATCAAAACTGAAAGGGCTACGGTGATGACAAGGTCAAAAATCGGCATTTTTCAGAAATCAAAGGGACGTTACTCTGTGATAAATGGACCAACTTGGCTGGTTTTCGAACTCATCCGAGATTTTGTCCCCAGCAACTTTACATATAAATTTCAGAAAGATTCGACCAAAACTGAAAGGGCTACGGTGATGACAAGGTCAAAAATCAGCATTTTCAGCAATCAAAGGGATGTAACTCTATGATAAATGGGCCGACTTGGCCGGTTTTCGAAATCATCCGAGGTTTTATCCCCAGCCACCTTATATATATAAGTTTTAGAAAGATCCGATCAAAACTGAAGTGGCTACGGTGATGACAAGCATTTACCCATTGTAAGTCTATGGGACATTGTGATTGCCAAAGCAACCAAAGTTTTCATGCGATTTCAAAAAAAAAAAAGCTAATGACATCAATGCCCCACCAGAGGCATGCTACAGATGAGAAATGATTGCGATCAGCCTGCAGGCTGCAGAGATATAGCTGCTAAAAAGTGTGGACGGACGGACGGACGACCCACTATACTATAAGCTCCCCTGGAGCCTTCGGCCCAGGTGAGCTAAAAAAACAGCCAGCTTGTTAAAATGCCACCAATACGTAAATGTTCAAAATGATGCAGCATGGAAACAATTTGTTCCCTATTGCAACATTACATATTCCTTTTTATGTTTTGAAATTTTGATCCTGGGTCGCTAATGGCCAGTAAATGACAATAAGCACTATTTCGGTTGGGCCCATTGGGTGATTTAAGGGGACAGAACCCCTACAGTGCAGCACACACATGCTCTCTCATCCGCGAGTTTCTGAAGTGGACGCTTCTATTTATGAATTCGGCCAAATCCATTGATGTAGGGACTTGGGTAAGAAAAAACACTGCTCAATTTTTCTGCTCAGCAAGTTTGTATTAATCTGAATAGGCACCACAACTCACCACAACACGGTAAAAAAAAAAGGTCAGAATAAGCTAGAGCATATCAACCTCGATTTTTTTTTTTTAGGGGGGGTGGGGGGGGTGGGGGGTGAATGGGGGCGGGGGGTGGAGCGGGGATCATTTTACGGTCCTTTCGAGTTTATTTCACTCATATCGAGCCGATTGTTAATCACGTGGTCGGAGAAAAAAAAAAAAAAAAAACACCAGGCCTTCCGTTGCAGAACTCTTGAATGCCTTAAAATAGATGACTTTTATGAAAGGTTTGATTGTGAAGTGCTTAGATCTGTTGAAAAAGTACTTGTATTAGCCTAGAGTGTATTGGGAAGTAAGTGAGAAATGGGGCCTTTTCAATATATAGGACATTTAATTTTGGTGCTTTTGAGTAAAGCGGCATTCCAATCTTAGTGTTTCTCGACCAGGCTATTAAAAGGTTATAAAACGTTTTTCATGCTCAATTCAGTCGAACGTTAAATTTGTAATGCTCGCTATTTTTAAATCTAACAGTTCATCAATTTTCCTGCTTATATTTGTTTGTTTGATTTGAGGTTTAACGTCCCCGTCAACACTACAAAGGTCATTTTGGAGACGTTGCTTCCCATTTTGTGGAACTTTTACCCGACCTTAAGATGAAATGACACTGATCTCAAGCCCTGCCGCCCATTGAACAAATATGGTTAATTAACATGGACGGGCCGACTCGCACCGCTTTGCCTGGGCAGGCTTAGATGCGCTTAGCGGATTACCAGTACTCGTGTGCGGGTCGGTTCCAGCTCCGCGTGGAAGCATCATTTCTTCATGCCCCGATGGGCGGGGCAGTTTCCTGCTTAGATAAGAACTGAATAATAGAATGTATGTATGATGGGATTGAGGCCGAAACAAGGAATTTCAAGCAAGCTTTCAGTTTAGTTAAGTATCATGTTGGATTTTGTCGAGCATGAGACTTTAATTCACTGAAAACGAACCCGAAGCCACGACCGCAATACTAATTATTTTTCTCACCCAAACACTTTAAGGAATTTATTTATTTGATTAGATGTTTAAAGTGCCCATCAACAGGCCATTTTGGAGACATTGAATCCATTTTGTGGGACTTTTACTCGACATTGAGATGAATTGACATCTCAGGCCCTGTCGCCCAATGAAACCACTAGGGTTTATGCATGAACGGTCTGACTCGCACCGCTTTGCCTGGGCAGGCATAGATTCTTTGAGCGTTTAGCAGTACTCGTGTGCGGTAGGTTTCAGCTCTGCTTGGAAGCGTCACGCAGCACACCTATTTCTTTAAGCCCCGATGGGCAGGCCCGAAAACTTTAAAGAATGCGTTGTGAACTGCACAAGTATACAGAAATTAATAAGCGATAAAGCACATTCACACCAATGTAACACAACAAAATGTCAGTATTTTAATATTCATACCTCCTGGAGAATATCGTCATCATTTTTCCAGTGAGCCGCTAAAGTTTGTGTCTAAAGCATCCGTTTACATGTAAAGTGCTACGCATGAAATAAAACCAGTGCATGTACATTTCATGACCTGCTTTCTTTGACACTTGACAGCAGTTTGATGACAAATTGAATGTCCATTTCATTAAAAGTTGATAAGGACATGTCATTCTGACTGTTAAAAATGTACACTTAAGGGGAAACTGAGGAGCTGCTCCCCTA
The DNA here is from genome assembly GCA_963580285.1 of Lucinisca nassula. Classification (NCBI taxonomy): domain Eukaryota; kingdom Metazoa; phylum Mollusca; class Bivalvia; order Lucinida; family Lucinidae; genus Lucinisca; species Lucinisca nassula. Next base: position 92,520,175 of record OY757022.1, read on the forward strand.
ATTGCATGGATAACAAAACATGCTACAGAAGACGGTTTTTAAAACAAAATTACCTCGGGGCTCAATGTGGGTGTTTTGCAATGACTGACATAATGAGATAGCTTATAAACCCTAGAGTGAGGCAGCAGTATGAGGCAAAGAAAACAAACACTTAAGAAATGAAATTTATTTTTCTGCTGTTCATAATAGTACGAACGAAGTGGATTGTATGCAAAGTAAGTGAACCCCGAAGGGGTTCATGTAAACTTTGTTAGCGACTCGCTGTCGTTCATATTTTCATGAAAAGCAGAAAAATTAAGTTTATTGTTTTATAATAACATTCTATGCCCCTCATCACTGGGCGAAAAATAATGCTTATAGGGCAAAGTTTTTAAACTGAAACACGCCATTTTACTACAAAGAGAGGAACAGCGTTGACCTCACCAACGCCCGTAGAGAACCATGGTTTAGAATGACGTCACTTGATGTCACTGAAAATCATGTGACTCGATGCGTTCACGGAAGTATGAACTATACTGTTTGTGTTTACATTACATTTTTTTATTTATGATCCGGATAAATTCCATACCCTATCAGTTGAGCATGAAAAAAAGTTTTATAATCCTTGGGCCAGGTTGGTGCAGTTTAGGTCTGTACACCGTTCTTTCTACCTCTGGAATGAACAGTACACAATATTTCCATATCCCTCTACTTAATCTTAAGACCTCCACAAATTTAATCCAAATATCTGAGAGAGAGAGAGAGAGAGAGAGAGAGAGAGAGAGAGAGAGAGAGAGAGAGAGAGAGAGAGAGAGAGAGAGAAAGAGAGAGAGAGAGAGAGAACAGCAAACATTAGACAAAATAATACATGTTGAAACGCTTTTTCCTTGGTTTCCACTTATCACAAAGAAAAAAAAGAAGGAAAATTCCTACAGACCTATTGGCACCAAAACAGCCATTGTTATTTAGGTAACAATATTAGAACACAAGCTTAAAGTCGTCAGTCATTCCGGCCACTATAAATTCAAATTTGTAAAACAATTTCAAGTTATTTCTAGCCGTATCTCTTTTAACTAAAATTCTGAACCGTTTGGCTTAACACTGCTGCATTTTTATTTATTTTTTATTTTTTGCTTAGCTAACCGTCGCCGTGTACCGGGAACGAGCGTTTAAACATAAGGTGACGACGTCATGTACACAGCGCCCCCCACCCAAAGGGGCTTTAAGAAATATATAGGCTGCATGATGCTTCCACGCAGAGCTGAATCTGGCCCCCCACTAGTACTGGTACGTCCATGCTAATAAACCCAATTCGACTGCTTGGTGCAATAACGGTTTAACTGACATTATGGCATAATGTCAGTTACACCGTTATTGCACTAAGCAGACGAATTATTGGTATCATTGGGCGACAAGGCTTGAGATGTCATTTCATTTCAAAGTCGGGTAAAAGTCCCACAAAATTGGAAGCAACGTCTCCAAAATGACCTTTACAGTGTTGACGGGGACGTTAAACCTCAAATCAAACAAACGTCATGTACACACGTTCTTTAGCACTCTGCCAAAAACACATAGATTTTATACGATACCCGTTGTGCAAGAAACTGACAAACATTTCCCCTTCAATACGGAGCTCTCTAGCAATCTCCTCGATAACGTGGGTTGTGCCCGTCCCAGCCTGGACATAAACAAGGCAGTTGGGCCCAGTTGGGCCTTGTTTTTTTTTTTTTTTTTTTTTTGTTTGTTTATTTTTTTTTATCAGATCAAAGGCCGTCTTCTGCTTTTTAGCAACATTTTATTTCCTTTTCTGCGCATGTGTCAAAAAAGTTACAGCGGCTGATTGGAAGTTGACCGCAAAGCGATACAATACAAAATTCCCAGAGCACAGCCCATTATACGTAGAAACACCATCCAATTATCTTATCTGCGTAATACGTGTATACGTAGTCCCAGCAGAATATGTTACATTGACAAAATACAACTCCACTGCCGGACGTAGTTTCCGAAGTTCCGGATTATATCTGTCCTTTTAAACACGACGATTATGGCAAGCGCCCGGGGTTCTGTACCGATCATTGACCGAACACTGCGGAAAGCGAAGCATAAGTTGGAAAATCTATATTAAGAGCTGCGAGTACATCTTTTTGGATTCAAACTGGCGAAGCGAGCTAAAGTTAAATGAAAGACAACGGGTGAAATTGAAAAAAGTTCCCCCCGTATCACTAGTTAGGTTGTGATTGATGAAAACCTGAAAATTTTTGTCACACGTTTATGCCGAATTTTGCTTTGCTGAGTTACTTCATGCGAGAAAAACATGTTTCCTGCAAGTGGCAGACAGAGGCGGATTATTTTTGCAAAGTGGACTTATTTAACTTGTATAATTCATAATAAGCAGGTAAAAAACTGCATTTGCGAAAAAGATACACTGGGTATAATGAGGTAACCCCCCAAAAAATTGAGCCGAAGTTTCCCCCCTTGTCTCTATTATAGTACCAAAAAAAAAAAAAAAAAAAAAAAAAAAAAAAAATTGTTTTTTTTTTTCATTTTTTTTCATGATTCAAGCCCCTATGCTTATACTTTAGTAATGTATTCTGAATCGTTTGCAGGATTAAATGCATTCTCACTTTTCCAGTACAAAACCATATGTGTCAAAGTTTGACCTAGGCACAAAGTAGGTCAAGGTCAACCCAGGGTCACCATTTTAGCAATTTATTATGGGCCTACGTCCCAGATGCTATTTATCAAGTTTCGTGGAAATCTGCCCAGTGGTTCTGGAGAAGACTATTTTTGAAGGGTTTTACCATATATGGCTTGGCGGCCATTTTGGTCATGTGACCTGGACCCCATGAGCAAATTTCGGTTTCCCCCACCCCATAGAGGCTCCATATGAAATTTGACTTCAATCGGCCCAACGGTTTCCGAGGAGAAGCAGTTCGAAAATTTTCACATTTTTTCGCCTCGGCGAGGCTATACTAAATGCAATGTAATATTTCGCAAGTTCATTGGTTAGATCTCATTGATATCTATCAGTATGCCAAAAATTGTTTAAATATTCCAAGCGGTTAAGTCACTATCACCAATTTTCACAAACGGGCTACGGACGGACAGACAGACAGACCATATATGGCTTGGCGGCCATTTTGGTCATGTGACCTGGACCCCATGAGCAAATTTTGGTTTCTCCCATCCCATAGAGGCTCCATATGAAATTTGACTTCAATCGGCCCAACGGTTTCCGAGGAGAAGCAGTTCGAAAATGTTCACATTTTTCGCCTCGGCGAGGCTATACTAAATGGAATGTAATATTTCACAAGTTCATTGGTTAGATCTCATTGATATCTACCAGTATGCCAAAAATTGTTTAAATATTCCAAGCGGTTAAGTCACTATCACAAATTTTCACAAACGGGTTACGGACGGACAGACAGACTGACAGACTGACAGAATGACAGAATGACACAGTGATTTTAGGGCACTCTTAAAAATCAACCGACTTCAGTCGGTCGCTTTTTCTGCGGGTCGTGCAATTTCGGTTTCTAAAGAGATAATTATTGGTACTGGGATAACCAAAAGCTATAGTGGCTGACCTGGCATTCAAGCGTTCTTAGAATCTTAGAAGAAATAGATGGGCTGCATGATGCTTCCACGCAGAGCTGAATCCGACCCGCACACGAATACTGGTAAACCGCTTAGAGGATCTAAGCCTGCCCAGGCAAAGCGGTGCGAGTGGCGGACCGTCCATGCTTATAAACCCTATTGGTTTCACTGGGCGACAGGGCTTGAGATATCATTTCATCTCAATGTCGGGTAAAAGTCCCACAAAATTGGAAGCAACGTCTCCAAAATGACCTTTACAGTGTTGACGGGACGTTTAACCTCAAATCAAACAAACAAACAATTCTATATTACGTCTGCGATTTCAGGGACTATCAAACTGGAATGGGAGTAGAGGCGTGCTGTTTGGACATTGGTTTCCGCCACGCGCCCCTCGCCCCAGCCATGATAGTCAAGGTCCTTTTAACGTGTAATGTATATATTTTTGTGAATATTTTCTAATTTCAGTTTGTATCATTAGGTGCGGAAAACTTTATCAACGATGCATTTTGTTTGTTTGTTTGATTTGAGGTTTAACGTCCCCGTCAACACTGTAAAGGTCATTTTGGAGACGTTGCTTCCAATTTTGTGGGACTTTTACCCGAAATTGAGATGAAATGACATCTCAAGCCCTGTCGCCCAATGAAACCAATAGGGTTTATTAGCATGGACGGTCCGCCTCGCACCGCGGTTCCTGGACAGGCTTAGATCCTCTAAGCGGTTTACCAGTACTAGTGTGCGGGCCGGATTCAGCTCTGCGTGGAAGCATCATGCAGCCCATATATTTCTTCAAGCCCCTATGGGCGGGGGCTTGTCAACGATGCATACATGCTCTTATAAATGCATACATGCTCTTATAAATGTTTCAATGAGGACCATATGTTAGACTGACACTCGTGCCAAATATGTTATCCTCTTGAAATAAAGTATTATTATTATTATTATTATTATTATTATTATTATTATTATTATTATTATAGCATTTACATGAGCGATATATTCATAAAAAATCTTTCAAATGAACAAGTCCTAACCGTCGGAATAATGTGTTTGCCGGTCTTCATTTTTTTCTGTACATTCAGGTTTCCGTCCGCACTCGTTACGTAGATGTATTCAGTACAAACGATGATCGAAATCCATCAATTTTAAAGACTCAGAGACATAAGGCTCACGTAGCATTGCTTAGGAACTTTCCAGCCATTGTGATTCTTGATTTATCTGCCCTTATCGTATCTAAAAAATGACTGTCTTCTGTCGCGCTTTACATGTATTACAGTTTTGTCTTTGCATGTATGTATTGCTTATATCTTTTGATTTGGAAAGCCGTTTGGCCATTTTGTGGGAAAGTAACTGTCCTTTTGGCTTTCCACTTGGTATGTTTTCAGTGGGGTTTAGTTATATCATGTTCGTGTTTCTTTCTCTTTGGTGTCTCTGATGAGAGGTGCCGGGTGGTTGTGGCGATTCCTGATCGTTGCCTTCACTTCTATTCGACCTCAACGTTTCGGTACTTGTTGGAATCATTACGCAAACACGCCTATACAAATACATTGCCGCCTTGATCGCCGAAAAAAAGAAAATTTTATGATGAAAAATTGTGATATTTTTCATATTTCTGCTCCAAATATAGATTGTGAGCACTCGTTAGAACCGCCTCATCGAGGCGGTTCTAACGAGTACCCACCATCTATATTTTAGAGCAGAAATAAGAAAAAATAAGGTATACCCCCGGAAACCCCATATAAAAGTGGGGTTCAAGGGGGTCAAAATCCTATAGGCGTGTTTTCGTGATGACGGGGAAAGACAAGTGATATTGTCACAGTTTGTTTCATTACTAAAATTATCTGGACTAGATAATGTCTCCTCAATCCGTTAGACAATGAAACCAAATAGAATAACTAAATAGAATCATCATATTCTGTATGCTAAGACAGAACAGTATCTAGATTTAGCCGATTTAATGTGATGGAATCAGATACTTGGCATGGGTTAGGGTTAGGGTTTGTGACTGATGGAGTCAGATACTTGGAATGGGTTAGGGTTAGGGTTAGGATTAAGGTTACATAATCTGTGTTTTGGGCAGAAATAAGAAAATTATCAGAATTTTTATCTGACATTTTTCGTTTTTGGTGGTAAAATGTTCAGTATATTTGAATAGGCGTGTTTTCGTACTGTGAATCAAGACTAACTAGACTGCTTCGTTTAATGCCATTATTTGAAGCAAACACCATAGACACTGATTCCCCGGCGTCTGATCTGGGTCTACACACTTCGCCAATGTCAAAGTTCAAAGATAACCAATTGTTTGAATTTTCTTGCAGTCAGTGATAGTCCTTTGGGAGCAACATTATTCAGATTCATATGGTTTGCGTTTTGGATCGATTGTTCTTTGGATCGATTAACGAACAATCGACCTGAAAACGGCTGGAAATATGCCAGATGTAGCGCCCACCTGAATTATTTCTTACAACATATATGACGAAAGAAATTGATGTTGTGTACCTAAGCTTAGACAGGTTCATTGCAAACAAACGAACTGTTGCTTTAGCTCACCTGTAAACTGTTTTTACGTCTGTCTTAAGGGGAATGGGAACACCTGCTGGCAGATTTGTCCGCCCTTTTTCAAAGAAATACAACTTTCGGAACTTCCTGTTCACTTTACTATAAGCCCTATCCCACTCCTCAGGAGCAAATTCTTTCCTTTTAGAGTTGACCCCTATTGACATTGGTGACAAAAATATTTTTGCAGGAGTTGCCTCCCCTGAAAGTGTATCTATCCCCCTTAATGTTATGGTAATCTGTTTCGCAAGCAGACAAAAAAAAAGCATCATCCTCGTTAGATTGGGACTAGCAGGAAAGACAGATAGCGGCTACGAACGTATGAAATGGAAAAGCCTAGTTCAGTTAAAAAGGCCACCCTAAGCTTTCCAAAGAAGAGTGTGTGTGTATGTGAATTCGGGTTTAACGTCGCTTTCAACAATTTTTCAGTCATATCACGACGGTGTCTGGTTGCGACAGGGAGCTCAATGCTCACTTTTATAGTGCTGCCTCACTGAAGTATCATGTTCCAGACACATTACAGGATACCACACCAAGTCTCATTATCCTGACACTGGGTCGACCAGTCCTAGCTCTACCCCGTAAATCTGAGTGTCGCGGCCCGGGATCGAACCCGTGACCTCCCGTTCCCCGGAGCGGACACTCTACCAACTGAGCTAGCGGGGCCGGTGTATGAAGTGAGGAAAAGCCTAGTTCAGTTAAAAAGGCCACCCTAAGCTTTCCAAAGAAGCTAACATGAAATCAAAGCACTGGGAGTACTGATGGGTGGATTGTCTCGGAGTGTACGTAGGCTATGAAAATAGCCCTGGACTGAGACTTATAAACAGTTTCGTTTAACCTTTCAATTCCAGTATTTTTTTTAAGAAAAAAAGTGTAGACCCTTATCGGACGCCGCTTTCTGTGACGTCTGATCTGGGTCTACACTGTTTGCCAAGACCAACCTATGATTCCGGTCCAGATTTATACATAACCCTCTTACGCATCGAAAAGAATAGCGCGCCTATTTTCTGTAAATATCCGCTACGTGGATTTCCTACAACTCAGTGATAGTCACGTGGACTTTAGCACTGAAGACCTTCTATGCTTAGTAAGTTTGGCTCGATTGATAAATAATCGACCACTTGAACGACAGTCAGTGGTAAAGCTGTCCGGACTACAAACCTAAGAAACACGAAAATATGAAGAAATGTACAATACGTTTATTCAACTCAAGCCACCGAACAACTAAGATGAAAACAAAATCTGCATAGGAACGGCAGTCAGCAGTGAAAATACAGTACGAAATTACATCAGTGAGGAGGATCTATTGACAATACCATTACGTGAACAAGTCCGTGAAATAAACACCCCCTTAAACCACGAGTGTTAAGTTGGTTCCTTATTCCTTATTCCTTATTCCTTGTTCCTTATTCCTTATTCCGTATTCCTTGTTCCTTATTCCTTATTCCTTGTTCCTTATTCCTTATTCCTTATTCGATTTTCAACTTCATAGTACTTTGCCACGCGGTGTAACAGAACATTTGAGTATGTCCTAATCATCATCATTTTTACTTCTAAGTATGATGGTATAGGTTTCGAATTCCAGCAGGTATCAACTGCGAATATGGAATAAGGAACAAATCCAAATTTTCCTTATTCCTTATTCGATTTTCAACTTCATAGTACTTTGCCACGCGGTGTGACAGAACATTTGCGTATGTCCTAATCATCATCATTTTTACTTCTAAGCATGATGGTATAGGTTTCGAAACCCAGCAGGTATCAACTGCGAATAAGGAATAAGGAACAAATCCAAATTTTCCTTATTCCTTATTCGATTTTCAACTTCATAGTACTTTGCCACGCGGTGTAACAGAACATTTGCGTATGTACTAATCATCATCATTTTTACTTCTGAGCATGATGGTATAGGTTTCGATTTCCAGCAGGTATCAACTGCGAATAAGGAATAAGGAACAAATCCAAATTTTCCTTATTCCTTATTCGATTTTCAACTTCATAGTATTTTGCCACGCGGTGTAACAGAACATTTGCGTATGTCCTAATCATCATCATTTTTACTTCTAAGCATGATGGTATAGGTTTCGAATTCCAGCAGGTATCAACTGCGAATAAGGAATAAGGAACAAATCCAAATTTTCCTTATTCCTTATTCGATTTTCAACTTCATAGTACTTTGCCACGCGGTGTAACAGAACATTTGCGTATGTATTAATCATCATCATTTTTACTTCTAAGCATGATGGTATAGGTTTCGAATTCCAGCAGGTATCAACTGCGAATAAGGAATAAGGAACAAATCCAAATTTTCCTTATTCCTTATTCGATTTTCAACTTCATAGTACTTTGCCACGCGGTGTAACAGAACATTTGCGTATGTCCTAATCATCATCATTTTTACTTCTAAGTATGATGGTATAGGTTTCGAATTCCAGCAGGTATCAACTGCGAATAAGGAATAAGGAACAAATCCAAATTTTCCTTATTCCTTATTCGATTTTCAACATCATAGTACTTTGCCACGCGGTTTAACAGAACATTTGCGTATGTCCTTATCAGCATCATTTTTACTTCTGAGCATGATGGTATAGGTTTCGAAATCCAGCAGGTATCAACTGCGAATAAGGAATAAGGAACAAATCCAAATTTTCCTTATTCCTTATTCGATTTTCAACTTCATAGTACTTTGCCACGCGGTGTGACAGAACATTTGCGTATGTCCTAATCATCATCATTTTTACTTCTAAGCATGATGGTATAGGTTTCGAAATCCAGCAGATATCAACTGCGAATAAGGAATAAGGAACAAATCCAAATTTTCCTTATTCCTTATTCGATTTTCAACTTCATAGTACTTTGCCACGCGGTGAAACAGAACATTTGCGTATGTACTAATCATCATCATTTTTACTTCTGAGCATGATGGTATAGGTTTCGATTTCCAGCAGGTATCAACTGCGAATAAGGAATAAGGAACAAATCCAAATTTTCCTTATTCCTTATTCGATTTTCAACTTCATAGTACTTTGCCACGCGGTGTAACAGAACATTTGCGTATGTCCTAATCATCATCATTTTTACTTCTAAGCATGATGGTATAGGTTTCGAATTCCAGCAGGTATCAACTGCGAATAAGGAATAAATCCAAATTTTCCTTATTCCTTATTCGATTTTCAACTGCATAGTACTTTGCCACGCGGTGTAACAGAACATTTGCGTATGTCCTAATCATCATCATTTTTACTTCTGAGCATGATGGTATAGGTTTCGATTTCCAGCAGGTATCAACTGCGAATAAGGAATAAGGAACAAATCCAAATTTTCCTTATTCCTTAATCGATTTTCAACTTCATAGTACTTTGCCACGCGGTGTAACAGAACATTTGCGTATGTCCTAATCATCATCATTTTTACTTCTAAGCATAATGGTATAGGTTTCGAATTCCAGCAGGTATCAACTGCGAATAAGGAATAAGGAACAAATACAAATTTTCCTTATTCCTTATTCGATTTTCAACTTCATAGTACTTTGCCACGCGGTGTAACAGAACATTTGCGTATGTCCTAATCATCATCATTTTTACTTCTAAGCATGATGGTATAGGTTCCGAAAGCTAGCAGGTATCAACTGCGAATAAGGAATAAGGAACAAATCCAAATTTTCCTTATTCCTTATTCGATTTTCAACTTCATAGTACTTTGCCACGCGGTGTAACAGAACATTTGCGTATGTCCTAATCATCATCATTTTTACTTCTAAGCATGATGGTATAGGTTTCGAATTCCAGCAGGCATCAACTGCGAATAAGGAATAAGGAACAAATCCAAATTTTCCTTATTCCTTATTCGATTTTCAACTTCATAGTGCTTTGCCACGCGGTGTTACAGAACATTTGCGTATGTCCTAATCATCATCATTTTTACTTCTAAGTATGATGGTATAGGTTTCGAATTCCAGCAGGTATCAACTGCGAATAAGGAATAAGGAACAAATCCAAATTTTCCTTATTCCTTATTCGATTTTCAACCTCATAGTACTTTGCCACGCGGTGTAACAGAACATTTGCGTATGTCCTAATCATCATCATTTTTACTTCTGAGCATGATGGTATAGGTTTCGAAATCCAGCAGGTATCAACTGCGAATAAGGAATAAGGAACAAATCCAAATTTTCCTTATTCCTTATTCGATTTTCAACTTCATAGTACTTTGCCACGCGGTGTGACAGAACATTTGCGTATGTCCTAATCATCATCATTTTTACTTCTAAGCATGATGGTATAGGTTTCGAAATCCAGCAGATATCAACTGCGAATAAGGAATAAGGAACAAATCCAAATTTTCCTTATTCCTTATTCGATTTTCAACTTCATAGTACATTGCCACGTGGTGTAACAGAACATTTGCGTATGTCCTAATCATCATCATTTTTACTTCTAAGCATGATGGTATAGGTTTCGAAATCCAGCAGGTATCAACTGCGAATAAGGAATAAGGAACAAATCCAAATTTTCCTTATTCCTTATTCGATTTTCAACTTCATAGTACTTTGCCACGCGGTGTAACAGAACATTTGTGTATGTCCTTATCATCATCATTTTTACTTCTAAGCATGATGGTACAGGTTTCGAATTCCAGCAGGTATCAACTGCGAATATGGAATAAGGAACAAATCCAAATTTTCCTTATTCCTTATTCGATTTTCAACTTCATAGTACTTTGCCACGCGGTGTAACAGAACATTTGCGTATGTCCTAATCATCATCATTTTTACATCATTTTTACTTCTAAGCATGATGGTATAGGTTTCGAAATCCAGCAGGTATCAACTGCGAATAAGGAATAAGGAACAAATCCAAATTTTCCTTATTCCTTATTCGCAGTTGATACCTACTGGAATTCGAAACCTATACCATCATGCTCAGAAGTAAAAATGATGATGATTAGGACATACGCAAATGTTGTGTAACACCGCGTGGCAATGTAGTATGAAGTTAAAAATCGAATAAGGAATAAGGAAAATTTGGATTTGTTCCTTATTCCTTATTCGCAGTTGATACCTGCTGGAATTCGAAACCTATACCATCATGCTTAGAATTAAAAATGACGATGATAAGGACATACGCAAATGTTCTGTTACACCACGTGGCAAAGTACTATGAAGTTGAAAATCGAATAAGGAATAAGGAAAATTTGGATTTGTTCCTTATTCCTTATTCGCAGTTGAAACCTGCTTGATTTCGAAACCTATACCATCATGCTTAGAAGTAAAACTGATGATGATTAGGACATACGCAAATGTTCTGTTACACCGAGTGGCAAAGTACTACGAAGTTGAAAATCGAATAAGGAATAAGGAAAATTAGGATTTGTTCCTTATTCCTTATTCGCAGTTGATACCTGCTGGATTTCGAAACCTATACCATCATGCTTAGAAGTAAAAATGATGATGATTAGGACATACGCAAATGTTCTGTTACACCGCGTGGCAAAGTACTATGAAGTTGAAAATCGAATAAGGAATAAGGAAAATTTGGATTTGTTCCTTATTCCTTATTCGCAGTTGATACCTGCTGGATTTCAAAACCTATACCATTATGCTCAGAAGTAAAAATGATGATGATTAGGACATACGCAAATGTTCTGCTACACCGCGTGGCAATGTACTATGAAGTTAAAAATCGAATTAGGAATACGGAAAATTTGGATTTGTTCCTTATTCCTTATTCGCAGTTGATACCTGCTGGAATTCGAAACCTATACCATCATGCTTAGAAGTAAAAATGATGATGATTAGGACATACGCAAATGTTCTGTTACACCGCGTGGGATAGTACTATGAAGTTGAAAATCGAATAAGGAATAAGGAAAATTTGGATTTGTTCCTTATTCCTTATTCGCAGTTGATACCTGCTGGATTTCGAAACCTATACCATCATGCTTAGAAGTAAAAATGATGATGATTAGGACATACGCAAATGTTCTGTTACACCGCGTGGCAAAGTACTATGAAGTTGAAAATCGAATAAGGAATAAGGAAAATTTGGATTTGTTCCTTATTCCTTATTCGCAGTTGATACCTGCTGGATTGCGAAACCTATACCATCATGCTTAGAATTAAAAATGACGATGATAAGGACATACGCAAATGTTCTGTTACACCGCGTGGCAAAGTACTATGAAGTTGAAAATCGAATAAGGAATAAGGAAAATTTGGATTTGTTCCTTATTCGCAGTTGATACCTGCTGGAATTCGAAACATATACCATCATGCTTAGAAGTAAAAATGATGATGATTAGGACATACGCAAATGTTCTGTTACACCGCGTGGCAAAGTACTATGAAGTTGAAAATCGAATAAGGAATAAGGAAAATTTGGATTTGTTCCTTATTCCTTATTCGCAGTTGATACCTGCTGGAAATCGAAACCTATACCATCATGCTCAGAAGTAAAAATGATGATGATTAGTACATACGCAAATGTTCTGTTACACCGCGTGGCAAAGTACTATGAAGTTGAAAATCGAATAAGGAATAAGGAAAATTTGGATTTGTTCCTTATTCCTTATTCGCAGTTGATACCTGCTGGATTTCGAAACCTATACCATCATGCTTAGAAGTAAAAATGATGATGATTAGGACATACGCAAATGTTCTGTTACACCGCGTGGCAATGTACTATGAAGTTGAAAATCGAATAAGGAATAAGGAAAATTTGGATTTGTTCCTTATTCCTTATTCGCAGTTGATATCTGCTGGATTTCGAAACCTATACCATCATGCTCAGAAGTAAAAATGATGATGATTAGTACATACGCAAATGTTCTGTTACACCGCGTGGCAAAGTACTATGAAGTTGAAAATCGAATAAGGAAAAAGGAAAATTTGGATTTGTTCCTTATTCCTTATTCGCAGTTGATACCTGCTGGAATTCGAAACCTATACCATCATGCTTAGAAGTAAAAATGATGATGATTAGGACATACGCAAATGTTCTGTTACCCCGCGTGGCAAAATACTATGAAGTTGAAAATCGAATAAGGAATAAGGAAAATTTGGATTTGTTCCTTATTCCTTATTCGCAGTTGATACCTACTGGAAATCGAAACCTATACCATCATGCTCAGAAGTAAAAATGATGATGATTAGTACATACGCAAATGTTCTGTTACACCGCGTGGCAAAGTACTATGAAGTTGAAAATCGAATAAGGAATAAGGAAAATTTGGATTTGTTCCTTATTCCTTATTCGCAGTTGATACCTGCTGGATTTCGAAACCTATACCATCATGCTTAGAAGTAAAAATGATGATGATTAGGACATACGCAAATGTTCTGTTACACCGCGTGGCAATGTACTATGAAGTTGAAAATCGAATAAGGAATAAGGAAAATTTGGATGTGTTCCTTATTCCTTATTCGCAGTTGATATCTGCTGGATTTCGAAACCTATACCATCATGCTCAGAAGTAAAAATGATGATGATTAGGACATACGCAAATGTTCTGTCACACCGCGTGGCAAAGTACTATGAAGTTGAAAATCGAATAAGGAATAAGGAAAATTTGGATTTGTTCCTTATTCCTTATTCGCAGTTGATACCTGCTGGAAATCGAAACCAATTCATTTTTAGGGCAGTCACAAATTGTCACCTGAAAATAGCTTTCCCAGACCAATGAAAGCTACATGTATATGTATTTGGCACAGATGTGCTTCCACGATGCGGACATTAGTTAACCCTTATCCTGCTGCATAAATTAATTAAGCCACTCCCATTACTGACTATCAACCAATCAAATTACTTGATATAATATACTTGTTCAGTTCACAAACTGCATGGCAAACATCTGATCTGGATCTACACGGTTTTTAAAAGGTGGGGGTTGTCGTGTACAGCTAGGTAAGGGCTTAAAAACGCGATAGAAGACGACCACATTTAAAAAAACACGCCTATGCAAATACACTGTAAATTTTACCGCCGTAAAAATGAAAAACTAAAAATGAAAAAAAAAAAATGTGATATTTTTCTTATTTCTGCTCTAAAATATAGGTTGCAGGTACTCTTTAGAACCGCCTCATCGAGGCGGGTTCTAACGAGTACCCATAATCTATTTGCGGGTACTCGTTATAACCGCCTCATCGAGGCAGATTCTAACGATTACCCATAATCAATTTGCGGGTACTCGTTATAACCGTCTCGATAAGGCGGTTCTAACGAGTACCCATAATCTATATTTTTTGAACAGAAATAAGAAAAACAAGATTTACCCCTGTAAACCGAAGTTTCACTATATAAAAGTGGGGTTCGAGGGGGTCAAAATTATATAGGCGTGTTTTCGTGCATATCGAGTCTGCTCCAACGGGTCTCCGTGGCCTAGTGGTTAAGAGCGCTGACTCTTGATTATTAGGTTTATTACCGCTGTGGTTCGAGCCTCGCCCGGGTCATATGTGAGGCGCCAAGTTCTGCAACGGAAGGTCAGGTGGTTTTTCTCCGGGTACTCCGGTTTTCGCCCACCTCTGATTAACGATCGGCTCGATCTGAGTGAAATAATCTTGAAAGGGCCGTAAAACCAAAACCAAAAAAAAAAAAAAAATCGAGTCTGCTCCATCGCAGCCTTCAGAATAATGGGGAGAGATTGCATGAAAGACTCGACTAATCAATACTCTTGTGCACAGCTGGTCAAAACTTGAGTCTGGCAATAATAATACATCGTACAACTGTCAGTGTCAGCTTACGGTAAAACACACTCAATTTAACCCATTTTATACAGGAAACCCTAAACGGGCAATTTGCAAGTAGTGCAGGCCCAGAGCAAACGCCGCCTATTTCAGCGTCTGATCAGGGTCTTCACTGTTTGCAGAAAGTTCAAGTTCATTTTGTTCTAAATAGATGTCTAAATATCACTGACCGTGACACCCCTAAATTCCGTTGAATATAAGCATATAATGGGGGTGGGGATTAGGGTGGGGTAGGGGTGGGGTTCCTTTCAGTTCAAATTGAGTTACTGAATTTACTGGATAGTTTTGTCATAGTAGCATTGCAAAACTCATTTCAGATAATAGAAAATATTGATCATTGTCTCTGAATGTAAGAAATGATCGTGAGCCGGGAGTTAGACTGTTTCGTTTAAACTTTTTTTTCGAAACCCATTCGAGTACTTGCGGATCCCTTATGTTCATTGCGCTCTGTTTATTAAACAGCTTGCAAATACTGAGTCAAGAATCTTAGTTCCAGCGACATTATGCATGATGCCATTGATTTATGATTGAGCATTACGAAAACACGCCCTATACAAATACAGTTTAAACTTAACCGTAGAAAAAAGGAAACATTATGATAACTCACCCGTGCGATATAGTGCATTTTTCGCATCTCCAAAATGGCTACTTTTCTGATGAAAATCCTTGATATTTTTCTTATAAATGCTCATAACATAGGTTGTGTGTTGTCCGTTAGAACCGCCTCATTGAGGCGGTTCTAACGAGTACCCACAACCTATGTATTGGAGCAGAAATAGGAAAAATAATGATTACCCCCGTAAACCCCAGTTTTCTCTATATAAACTGGGGTTTAGCGGGGTCTTCATTTCACGGACTTGTTCACGTGATGATTTTAAGATGAAAAATTGTGATATTTTTCTAATTTTGCTCAAAATATAGATTGTGAGTACTCGTTAGAACCCACCTTACTCTATATAAAATTCGGTTCACATTACGAAAACACGCCTATATAACTTTGACCCCCTTAAACCCACTTTTATATCGTAAAACTAGGGTTTGCAGGGGTATACACATTTGACTTCTTATTTCTGATCAAAAACATAGATTATGGATACTCGTAAGAACCGCCTCGTCGAGGCGGTTCTTACGAATATCAATAATCTATGTTTTGAGCAGAAATAAGAAAATATATCGCATTTTTTCACCTGGAAATGTCAATTTTTCGGTTTTGTTTTGATTTAAGGTTTAACGTCCCCGTCAACACTGTAAAGGTCATTTTGGAGGCGTTGCTTCCAATTCTGTGGGACTTTTACCCGACATTTGAGATGAAATGACATCTCAAGCCCTGCCGCCCAATGAAACAAATAGGGTTTATATGCTTGGACGGTCCGAATCGCACCATCTGTGCGGTCGGTTTCAGCCCTGCGTGGAAGCATCGTGCAGCCCATCTATTTCTTTAAGCCACGATGGGCGGAAGCCGAAAGCGCCGTCTGATATCTCGATCTCGGTCTATACTATTGGCTCAAAGTACATACATTTTGGTTTAATTTACCACAAACAAAACAAAAACAAAAAATAAATAAATAAAGAACTGTCAAAATAGAAGTGAAGGCGATGGTCAGGAAGCGATTCAATTACCCCATAGGGGTATACACATTTGACTTCTTATTTTTGATTTGTTCCTTATTCCTTATTCGCAGTTGATACCTGCTGGAAATCGAAACCTATACCATCATGCTCAGAAGTAAAAATGATGATGATTAGTACATACGCAAATGTTCTGTTACACCGCGTGGCAAAGTACTATGAAGTTGAAAATCGAATAAGGAATAAGGAAAATTTGGATTTGTTCCTTATTCCTTATTCGCAGTTGATACCTGCTGGATTTCGAAACCTATACCATCATGCTTAGAAGTAAAAATGATGATGATTAGGACATACGCAAATGTTCTGTTACACCGCGTGGCAATGTACTATGAAGTTGAAAATCGAATAAGGAATAAGGAAAATTTGGATTTGTTCCTTATTCCTTATTCGCAGTTGATATCTGCTGGATTTCGAAACCTATACCATCATGCTTAGAAGTAAAAATGATGATGATTAGGACATACGCAAATGTTCTGTTACACCGCGTGGCAAAGTACTATGAAGTTGAAAATCGAATAAGGAATAAGGAAAATTTGGATTTGTTCCTTATTCCTTATTCGCAGTTGATACCTGCTGGAAATCGAAACCTATACCATCATGCTCAGAAGTAAAAATGATGATGATTAGTACATACGCAAATGTTCTGTTACACCGCGTGGCAAAGTACTATGAAGTTGAAAATCGAATAAGGAAAAAGGAAAATTTGGATTTGTTCCTTATTCCTTATTCGCAGTTGATACC
The DNA here is from genome assembly GCA_963580285.1 of Lucinisca nassula. NCBI lineage: Eukaryota > Metazoa > Mollusca > Bivalvia > Lucinida > Lucinidae > Lucinisca > Lucinisca nassula. Next base: position 92,537,414 of record OY757022.1, read on the forward strand.
TGCTGGAATTCGAAACCTATACCATCATGCTTAGAAGTAAAAATGATGATGATTAGGACATACGCAAATGTTCTGTTACCCCGCGTGGCAAAATACTATGAAGTTGAAAATCGAATAAGGAATAAGGAAAATTTGGATTTGTTCCTTATTCCTTATTCGCAGTTGATACCTGCTGGAAATCGAAACCTATACCATCATGCTCAGAAGTAAAAATGATGATGATTAGTACATACGCAAATGTTCTGTTACACCGCGTGGCAAAGTACTATGAAGTTGAAAATCGAATAAGGAATAAGGAAAATTTGGATTTGTTCCTTATTCCTTATTCGCAGTTGATACCTGCTGGATTTCGAAACCTATACCATCATGCTTAGAAGTAAAAATGATGATGATTAGGACATACGCAAATGTTCTGTTACACCGCGTGGCAATGTACTATGAAGTTGAAAATCGAATAAGGAATAAGGAAAATTTGGATGTGTTCCTTATTCCTTATTCGCAGTTGATATCTGCTGGATTTCGAAACCTATACCATCATGCTCAGAAGTAAAAATGATGATGATTAGGACATACGCAAATGTTCTGTCACACCGCGTGGCAAAGTACTATGAAGTTGAAAATCGAATAAGGAATAAGGAAAATTTGGATTTGTTCCTTATTCCTTATTCGCAGTTGATACCTGCTGGAAATCGAAACCAATTCATTTTTAGGGCAGTCACAAATTGTCACCTGAAAATAGCTTTCCCAGACCAATGAAAGCTACATGTATATGTATTTGGCACAGGTGTGCTTCCACGATGCGGACATTAGTTAACCCTTATCCTGCTGCATAAATTAATTAAGCCACTCCCATTACTGACTATCAACCAATCAAATTACTTGATATAATATACTTGTTCAGTTCACAAACTGCATGGCAAACATCTGATCTGGATCTACACGGTTTTTAAAAGGTGGGGGTTGTCGTGTACAGCTAGGTAAGGGCTTAAAAACGCGATAGAAGACGACCACATTTAAAAAAACACGCCTATGCAAATACACTGTAAATTTTACCGCCGTAAAAATGAAATACTAAAAATGAAAAAAAAAATGTGATATTTTTCTTATTTCTGCTCTAAAATATAGGTTGCAGGTACTCTTTAGAACCGCCTCATCGAGGCGGGTTCTAACGAGTACCCATAATCTATTTGCGGGTACTCGTTATAACCGCCTCATCGAGGCAGATTCTAACGATTACCCATAATCAATTTGCGGGTACTCGTTATAACCGTCTCGATAAGGCGGTTCTAACGAGTACCCATAATCTATATTTTTTTAACAGAAATAAGAAAAACAAGATTTACCCCTGTAAACCGAAGTTTCACTATATAAAAGTGGGGTTCGAGGGGGTCAAAATTATATAGGCGTGTTTTCGTGCATATCGAGTCTGCTCCAACGGGTCTCCGTGGCCTAGTGGTTAAGAGCGCTGACTCTTGATTATTAGGTTTATTACCGCTGTGGTTCGAGCCTCGCCCGGGTCATATGTGAGGCGCCAAGTTCTGCAACGGAAGGTCAGGTGGTTTTTCTCCGGGTACTCCGGTTTTCGCCCACCTCTGATTAACGATCGGCTCGATCTGAGTGAAATAATCTTGAAAGGGCCGTAAAACCAAAACCAAAAAAAAAAAAAAATCGAGTCTGCTCCATCGCAGCCTTCAGAATAATGGGGAGAGATTGCATGAAAGACTCGACTAATCAATACTCTTGTGCACAGCTGGTCAAAACTTGAGTCTGGCAATAATAATACATCGTACAACTGTCAGTGTCAGCTTACGGTAAAACACACTCAATTTAACCCATTTTATACAGGAAACCCTAAACGGGCAATTTGCAAGTAGTGCAGGCCCAGAGCAAACGCCGCCTATTTCAGCGTCTGATCAGGGTCTTCACTGTTTGCAGAAAGTTCAAGTTCATTTTGTTCTAAATAGATGTCTAAATATCACTGACCGTGACACCCCTAAATTCCGTTGAATATAAGCATATAATGGGGGTGGGGATTAGGGTGGGGTAGGGGTGGGGTTCCTTTCAGTTCAAATTGAGTTACTGAATTTACTGGATAGTTTTGTCATAGTAGCATTGCAAAACTCATTTCAGATAATAGAAAATATTGATCATTGTCTCTGAATGTAAGAAATGATCGTGAGCCGGGAGTTAGACTGTTTCGTTTAAACTTTTTTTTCGAAACCCATTCGAGTACTTGCGGATCCCTTATGTTCATTGCGCTCTGTTTATTAAACAGCTTGCAAATACTGAGTCAAGAATCTTAGTTCCAGCGACATTATGCATGATGCTATTGATTTATGATTGAGCATTACGAAAGCACGCCCTATACAAATACAGTTTAAACTTAACCGTAGAAAAAAGGAAACATTATGATAACTCACCCGTGCGATATAGTGCATTTTTCGCATCTCCAAAATGGCTACTTTTCTGATGAAAATCCTTGATATTTTTCTTATAAATGCTCATAACATAGGTTGTGTGTTGTCCGTTAGAACCGCCTCATTGAGGCGGTTCTAACGAGTACCCACAACCTATGTATTGGAGCAGAAATAGGAAAAATAATGATTACCCCCGTAAACCCCAGTTTTCTCTATATAAACTGGGGTTTAGCGGGGTCTTCATTTCACGGACTTGTTCACGTGATGATTTTAAGATGAAAAATTGTGATATTTTTCTAATTTTGCTCAAAATATAGATTGTGAGTACTCGTTAGAACCCACCTTACTCTATATAAAATTCGGTTCACATTACGAAAACACGCCTATATAACTTTGACCCCCTTAAACCCACTTTTATATCGTAAAACTAGGGTTTGCAGGGGTATACACATTTGACTTCTTATTTCTGATCAAAAACCGCCTCGTCGAGGCGGTTCTTACGAATATCAATAATCTATGTTTTGAGCAGAAATAAGAAAAAATATCGCATTTTTTCACCTGGAAATGTCAATTTTTCGGTTTTGTTTTGATTTAAGGTTTAACGTCCCCGTCAACACTGTAAAGGTCATTTTGGAGGCGTTGCTTCCAATTCTGTGGGACTTTTACCCGACATTTGAGATGAAATGACATCTCAAGCCCTGCCGCCCAATGAAACAAATAGGGTTTATATGCTTGGACGGTCCGAATCGCACCATCTGTGCGGTCGGTTTCAGCCCTGCGTGGAAGCATCGTGCAGCCCATCTATTTCTTTAAGCCACGATGGGCGGAAGCCGAAAGCGCCGTCTGATATCTCGATCTCGGTCTATACTATTGGCTCAAAGTACATACATTTTGGTTTAATTTACCACAAACAAAACAAAAACAAAAAATAAATAAATAAAGAACTGTCAAAATAGAAGTGAAGGCGATGGTCAGGAAGCGATTCAATTACCCCATACCTCCTATCAGAGACACCCAAAGGGAAAGAAGACTAAATCCTAACGGAAACGTCACTAGCGGAAAGCCAATAGGACAGCCACTTCCCACAGAATGGCCAAAATGGCTTTCCAAAATAAATATATGCAAAGTCGAACTAAAATGAAAATAAACCGGGGCAGAATAACCAGTGGGTGTGTAAATACGCGGCCACAATACTCGCCCTTACCCTTTAATTGGACATGGAACACTCCAAACATTTTAGGTTGAAGATTCAATTGTCATATGTGGGTTAAACCCACCTTCCTCTATATAACATTCGGTTCAAATCACGAAAACACGCCTATATAAATTTGACCCCCTTAAACCCACTTTTATATCGCAAAACTGGGGTTTGTAGGGTATACATTTTTTGGGGGGATTTCTTATTTCTGATCAAAAACATAGATTGTGGGTACTCGTTTGAACCGCCTCGTCGAGGCGGTTCTAACGGTATCCACAAACTATGTTTTGAGCAGAAATAAGAAAAATATCAGAATTTTTCATCTGAAAATTTTCATTTTTCAGTAGTAGAAATATCAGTGTATTTGTATAGGCGCGTTTTCGCAATGACAAGACATCATTACATGATATGAAAGGAGATAAAGACGGATTTTTTTTTTCAACATGTTCTTTTGAGACAACTGATGTTCACTAAAATTATATATTATCTTACCCAGCATATTTTTTAAAATTATACATTTAAATAAATTCTTGAGCATACTTTTAGAAGGTCTATAACATTATTAAAACCTGCCTATACAAATACATTGTAAATTTCACCGCCGGAAATCGAGAATTTTAAGATGAAAAATTATGATATTTTTCTAATTTCTGCTCACAATAGAGATAGTGGGTACACGTTAGAATCGCCTCATCGAGGCGGTTCTAACGAGTACCCACAATCAATATTTTAGAGCAGAAATAAGCAAAATAAGGTTTACCATTGTAAACACAAGTTTTACAATATAAAAGTGGTGTTCAAGGGGGGTAAAATTGTATAAGTGTGTTTTCGTGATGATCTTAAAAATTAATTGAATTACAGATAAAATCATACAAAATTGTTTTATTCAAAACTAAAAGTTTTGAAAATGTAAGATGTCTAAAAGCAACGCAAGCGTAGCATCCCCTCGCAGCTACATACCATTCACCAATATGAAGGTTAGAAGCTTCTACGATGATAACTCTGTATTCTATCCTGTTCATGAGGTTTTTAAGGTCAAGACCATTGTGGCCTTGACCTCTGACACCTAACCTTGAACGTCAATAGGGTTCATCGTTTCTCCATGGGGAACATTTGTGGAAGGTTTGAAGTTTCTACTATGATAACTGCGTTCTATCCTGTTCACAAGATTTTTAAGGTCAAGTTCATTGTGACCTTGACGTTTGACACTTGACTTTGAAAATCAATAGGGTTCATCGTCTTTCCATGGGGATTTTTTGTGGAAGGTTCGAAGCTTTTACGAGGATAACTGTGTCTTCTATCCTGTTCAATAGTGTTCATCGTCTGTCCATGGGGAACATTTGTGGAAGGTTTGAAGATTCTAGGATGATGTTTGTCTTCTATCCTGTTCACAAGGTTTTTAATGTCAAGGCCATTGTGACCTTGACCTTTGACCTTGAGAATCAAAAGGGGTCATCGTCTTTCCATTGGGAACATTTGGGCCCCGTCAAGCGATTTTGGTACTTATCGCCTATGCGAGAAGCGAAGGTTCAGGCGAGCCTGCGCATCCGCGCAGTCTCGCCAGAACCTTCGCTGCTCGCTCATACAAGCAGTGAATCAAGAGGAACCTTCAGACAGAAAGCCATATCCCTGCCCCCTCTGAATGGCTGGGCATGCGCAGTTAAAACTTGTCATGAAGGAATGCTCGAAGACACAAATTCGCTTGGCGGGGCTCATTTGTTGAAGGTTTGAAGCTTCTACGATGAAAACGTTTTCTTCTATTGTGTTCACAAGGTTCCGGACGGACACACACACTAACACACACACTAAAACACAAACACACACACAGACGCACGGCACCGATGCTATATCCCCGTCACAACGTTATTGCGAGGGGATAATAAAGTCACTGCCTTTTTAGCAAACACACACTTAGGTAGTAAACAGTGACGTAGAAAATAGAAATACGATAATGCTAGCATGGTAGCTTAGTGGTTAGTGCACTTTTCTCTGATTTTAGATGCCCCCGGTTCGATTCCCGGCAGCGACAATTAGGTTTGGTTTCCGAACATGTTCCATTGGCATAATTTGTAGGGATGAATGCCACAAGGAGCACCTTCCTTCGGATAGGGACGATAACTGGAGGCCCCCTGTTCAGGGAGAATTATTCCCTATGCAGGCTAAAGATAATGACACCTGCGAGTAATGGCCAAATGTTGATAATCGCGGTTAACCGCCTGTATACAGGTACAGATGGTATTCCTGCGGGCGTACTTTACATTTTCTCATATCTACTGCCTAGCAAAATAAGGGGAGACATTGACACCATTCTCCTATGGTATTTCCACTTTCTGCGTGTTCCCAAACTGAGGTAATTTGCATCTTGTTTGTCAGACCAGCGGATTTTGAAAGGGTCAGTCGTGTGAAAGACAGCTGACCCTGATCAATATCTTGTATTGCCAACAGAAAGATACCGTCGCTCTTGACTTTAGCAAGGTGTTTGACAAAATTAGATTACTGTCTAGCTCAAACACTACAAAATGTAATATAACCCCTTACAGTGGATCCAGAGCTTCCTGATCAACATGGGCTAACCAAGCCTGGTCAGTTTCCACGATTGTCCCAGCTGTATCCGGTGTCCCTCAAGGTACCGGACTTTTGTTGTTCTGTCCATACATAAATGACCTGTCACAGAAAGCCAGCTCTGGAGCTTGCATCTTTACTAATGACGACCTTTTATATCACAAGATCTCAAGCATGGCTGATACTGCAGCACTTCCGAGGGATCTTGACAGACTACAGCAATGCCAATCATGAAATACAGACTGACAAAAGTCTTTTCAACCCAACCAAATGTTCGGCAGTTAGGGTAACAAAACGGAGAAATCTAGCTGGAGATTTGAAGCAATATACATTGTTCAAGATACATGGCCATGAACTGTCAATATTATAGACTCGAAAGTACCTGGGCATCCTTCACTTCAGACTCATGTTATATGAATCCCATTTTGATGTAATTTTAAAGGCAAACAGCAGCCTGGCGTTTCTTTGGGTTAAAGCATCATGGTAGAGACCATGATTAGACTAATTCTGGATTATGCCACTTTAGTATGGGATCCACATATAGAATCCAACAATAGGAAACGGTGCAACGGCGAAGAGCTCGGTTTGGCAGAGGTAACTACCACATAACTAGCATTACCTCCCGAGTGATATAAGACCGTGGCCGGCAAACTCACCAGCACTGACTTCATGATGGCAATCCTTGGCATGATCTATCTCTGGGCAAAGTGTGTGTAGGTTCCCGAAAGCAGCGAACAAAACAGGATACTGTCAGCCTTCCTTCATTGTCACAGTCATCAGACTTAAGGACCAACTTCCACAGAGTATTGTCACATCATGGACCCTTGAGCGCTTCAAGAGGGATCGTGTTAGTCTTCCCTAAACTACATATAAACCGTTTTTCGTAGTTTTTATTTGATCTGTTGTGAGGCAAAGGTGACGTGTATCTTGCATCACTGGGGAGTCCAACTCATATTGACTTACAGTTCGGAAAGGCTTGGTGTCCTTCAGCGCGAACATTACGAAAACACGCCTATACAAATACATTGTATTTTTGCCGCCCATAAACGCAATTTTTAAGATGAAAAATTGTGTTTTTTTTTATTTCTGCTCAAAATATCGATTGTGGGTACTCGTAAGGACCGCCTCGATGAGGCGGTTCTAACGACTACCTCTAATCTATATTTTAGAGAAGAAAAAAGAAAAATAAGGATTACCCATGTAAACCTTAGTTTTACTATTAAAATGTGGGGTTCAAATGGGTCATTATAATATAGGTGTGTTTTCGTGATGGGTAGGGGGGGGGGGAGCATTGTTCGTCTTCTGTTTCCACACTTGTATTCATTTTCCCCTTTGCCTTCTGTTCCTACATCTCCTGTGCTACCTCTTCTATCACTTTTGTCGTTTTCTCTGAAAGACAATACAAAATGACCCACCAGGGTTGACATGTCGTTAAACAACAACAAAACAAAATGTTTGAACTTCACCGACGCCTAGCACATAGCCTTTGTACGATGATGCTCCAATGTTGGTCCTTTATGCACGTCATGGGAAGAAAATAGATGGGGTGACTCAAAGTAAGTTTGCAGCATGGACACTTCAAAGTATCACGAAACACTAGCGTAATACTATGTGATTTGCGACTCATCATCACTTAGACAGAAAGCCGCAGGTAGCCGGATAGCTCATTGTGTCTCTTACTATTCCCAGGGCTTTATTGTATACCCCTGAGTAACAGTCTGTGAAAAGTTTTAATTGCTTGACCAGGCGAGAAGCGCTTTCTATCCCACGTAGATGCTCCGGCAAATGCTTCGATAAATTTCCCGGTAACTCGTTGGTCCCAGCGCGGTGTTGGATTTTACCGGCAAACCTTTTCGGCTCAATGCGATACGTTTCAGTTCATTTATACGCGTGACGTAGTGCGGTCAAACTTAGGGTTTGATGCAACAGTCTTTTAAAAGATTTTTTTTTTTAATTATTTCGACGCTTTCTGTGTTTCTTGACTCCTTTTGGTTTTGAGAAGCAATCTTGGAGGTGAATTTAATTCTCATGAACTCTGTAAAGATGGCGGACTTCTCGCGAGAAATTATTGAAGCTTTTAGCTCCACTTCTAGATATTTAGATGATTTATTAAATATTGATAATACTCATTTTGATGGTTTGATCAATCAGATTTACCCCCAGAACTTCAGTTAAATAAAGCAAATTCTTCTGATACCGAGGCCCCGTTTCTGGATTTACATCTATCTATTGTAGATGGGTTTGTTTCGTGCAAAATTTATGATAAACGAGATGACTTTGATTTTTAGATTGTAAATTTTCCTTTTTTGGATGGTGATGTTCCTCGTGTGCCATCCTATGGCGTTTATATTTCCCAATTTATTCGATTTGCTAGAGTGTGTAGTCATGTATCTGACTTCAACACTCGTAATAAATTATTAACGGCTAAGCTTCTTGGTCGGGGTTGTCGGTACCATAAACTACGTAAAGCATTTTCAAAAATTTATAGACGCCATTCTGATTTAATTTCAAAATTCAATATTGGACTTAAATCTCTTCTACAACAAGGTCTATCGGAGTGAGTGAGTTTTAGTTTTACATCCCACCGACAGCTAAGGTCATACGGAGACGGGACCTCGGTTTAAAGACTCATCCGAAAGTCTGAGGTCTATCGGAACCCGAATTTTATGGCGACTTAGTATATAAATTCTGAAAAATATATAACCGCAATGACTTCAGCACCCAATTTCGTAAAATCATTCTTCGGTATAAAAAGATTGGGTGCGACATGGATGTTATACGACAGACTGCATTCATGGTAGTTAACCCAATCACGGTTGGCAACTTTGCTTCCCTCTTTAATTGCACGCAGGTGGGTCAGGCCTCAGATTCTATGACGGTTCCAACGTAAAGGCTTATTGAGAATTAGAGATATCTAATTCAAGATAATGTTGGTTAATGTCTGATGCTCTGTCTCTGGTTAAGCCCATCGGAGTCTAACTGTTGGTTTTCTTTTGCTCCAGCATTTCAGTGGTTTTTTGCTGTCGAGTCCTCACCATTGTCTCACCTCTGCGGTTCTTTGATTATTTGTGTTCACGGAGATGTTGCACTGATGAGTTAGGGGCCTTCATGCGGACTGAACAAATTATTTGTCTAAATCGCGACGGAAGTAAGGGCGAGGATTGTGGCCACGTAAAATCGATTTAAGACTCCCAGTGGAATTCTTTCCACTGACCGTTCCAAGGCGGTTCTTCTGTGGCGGTTTATTTATGTTGTTGTTTGTTACTACTCACTGCGTGTATCACTTGTGTCTTTTTATTTTGGATGGGCATTTGGCCATTTTGTGGGAAAGTAACTGTCCTTTTGGCCATCCTTTGTTTAGGTTTCCATTATGGCCTGGTCGCTTCATGTTTGTGTTTCTTTCCCTTTGGTGTCTTTGATGGGTGGAGTAAGTTAATTGTATCGATTCCTGATCTTTGTTTTACTTCTACTTCGAGGGCTTTCAGCCCTTTGATTGTTTTCACTTGTCATTGTCCAAAACATAGGATGTGGGTTCTCGTTTGAATCACCTAACTTATCACACCCAGTCTCTTTGCTAGAGGTGACTTACCCTTTTGTGCCAACAAGGTCATCATCACACATGCCTAGCTCTCTAACCTGGTATAAAGTACATCTGACCCAGAGCGAACAATCACCTTTTCATGTCGAAGAAAATACATAGGTCATTCACCTTTCCGTTATGTGTGCGGTTAACTACTTTGATATCGGTGTGCTTTTAACATTTATTCTCTATTTTCATTTCTTCTCTCTATCATACATTGTATTTTTTTCAAATCTTTACCGTGTTTTCTTAAAATGCACTGAGTGTTGACAACCACAAAAACTAACAGCGAAACTGTCCGTGTTAAAAAGGATATTGTGGAAATAGGATGAAATTTGAGAAAGAACCTCAGTAAAAAGCTGAAATGAATCTCACCTTTTATAGAGACAAAATTGGGTTTACTGAGGTATATATTATTTTCCTTATTTTTGCACGAATCATAGACTGTGGGTACTCGCTAGAACCGCCTCATTGATGCGGTTCTAACGTGCACCCACAGATCAACATACTGTGCCCAGCAGGCACACATCGCTATGGCAACGTCAAATTAACATCTGTGCAACGTCATGACGTTGCATCGACGTAGATGTGACGTTGCATAAAGGTCATGACGTTGTACCGACGTCGAAGTGACGTCACAATTACGTCATATGCCTGCTGGATGGGAACCGACTCATACGTTGAACCGTTGAAGTGACGTCACAATTACGTCATGTGCCTGCTGGGTGAGAACCGACTCATTTCTATCGAGCACCCGCAATCTATGTTTGAAGGAGAAATAAGAAAAATATTGCCTTCTTTCAGAAAACAATGTCTTATTTTGAAGCCATAAGTGAAATTACTGTCACACGGGTGTGGTCGCACATGTGATGTACATCACGCTAACAAATAAACACCCCCTTACACCCCACTTTATATAGAGGAAACTGGGGTTTTCGGGGGTATGCATTATTTTTCTTATTTCTGCTCCTAGACATAGGTTGTGGGTACTCGTTAGAACCGCCTCAATGAGGCGGTTCTAACGAGTACCCACAACCTAAGTTTTGAGTATATATAAGAAAAATATCACAGATTTTCTTCAGAAAATTGACCGTTTTGGGGGATGTAAAAAAGCACTATGACGCACGGGTGTGTTATCGTAGTAATGGCTTTCTATTCTATTTTATGATTACGATAACAAATCAGTGTGGCAAAGTGCATTCGTTGATATTTCACAAACGACTCTATTTATTATTAATACTTGTGATAGTTTTCTTATTCATACTCCAAACGTAGGTTCTAGATGCTCGTTAGAATCGCCTTACTAACGATGTTCTAAAGACGACCCAATACCTATACGTCTGGGAGCAGAAATAAGAACGATTCTTGATTAGGAAATCCGTGATTTTACCCTGGGATAGAAACCCTGATGTTCCAACCCAGGCAACTAACATAAATGCGCTTCAATTCTATTCAACTGTCGGAACTACTTCCGCACTACTTTTATTTTGTAAACAATATACATGTGCGAGCTGTCAAAACTAACCGGAGGTGTTGTGCAAGAAAAAGAATTCAATATGGGATTCTGTTGTAGTTGGGCGTTTCCAACCCTCGGGATGACCGAGCTGAGCGGAACCGAGGCTAGCGGAACCTCGGCGTAGCCTCGGTTCCGCTCAGCACGGTTATCCCTCGGGTTGGAAACGCTCATCTACAACAGAACCCCATATCAGATTCTTATAATCTATACCGTATTTAAATTGGGTTTGCATGGGTGTTCATTACAAAACTTTTGTAAATGTGATGTAAGATATCAACACATCAGGTTAACAAGTCCGTGAAATGAACACCCATTTACTCCCCACTTTATATAGAGAAAACTGGGGTTTACTTGGGTAAATATTATATTTCCTTATGTTTGCTCCTAGACATAGGTTGTGGGTACTCGTTAGAACCGCCTCAATGAGGCGGTTCTAACGAACACCCACAAACTATGTTTGCAGTACAAATAAGAAAAATATCACAGATTTTCATCGGGAAAGAAGCCAATTTGGAGATATAAAAGAATTCAGTATGTCACACGGATGTGTTATAGAAATGAATTTTACAATATATGTAGATTTGGCCGTACCCTGGCTCGGACAAGTACCTTATATCCGCAGAAATGCATATAGGCAGCAGTATCCTAAAGTACTATGTCTCGATTTTTTTGAAAACTTCAAAATTCAATAACTTTAGATGCATTGAATTATTAATTTTGAAATACACCACAACTCCTTTATAACACGTTTGTTGGAAGGTCCAAATCAGAAACCTTTAAGTTTTACAGAAGGTCATTTTTCTATAAAAAAAAATCTTTACATTTGGGATCCATCTTTAAACCGCGTTATAACCAAACCCGCGTTATAATGAACAGCGTTATAAAGGAGGTGTGGTTAATAAGTTTGGTCTTATTGTAAAGCTAAAAAAGCAAGAAAAATGTGAACGAATATTCTGTCGGAATAAATTTGAAAATAAAAGCCCTAAATTTTGGAGACTTGAAATCAATTCAGAACTGAAATGGATTACTGTTTCTCAACAAAAGACTGTACTTTCAGACGCCATAATCTTACGCAAAACGTCAAATAAAGAGATTGTTCGAAGAAAAGGGCATCTTTGAGAGGAAACGCAGTTTTTACAGATTACTGTCAACGAAGTGTTCTACTAACGTTGGATATAAATGGTCGTATCAAAACTGCGGTCGGTTGCAAGCCAGTATTGTAAACATACATGTAAATCCCACTTTATATGGAGAAAAGTGGGGTTTAAAGGGGTAAATAGTATTTGTATTATCTCTGCTCTAAAATAAAGATTATGGGTACTCGTTAATGGGCACCCATAATATTTGTTTCGACTGAAAAAAGAAGGAATAAGAAACGCATTAACATTGTCAATGTCAATAAACGGGCCTGCGTGGCCTATTGCATAAGAGCGCTGACTCTTAATCATTAGGTACATTTGTAGGTCTCTCACCGCAGTGGTTCGAGCCTGGCTCGGGTCGCATTGGAGACGTCAAGTTCTCCAATGGAGTATGTGGTTTATCTCCGGGTACTCCGGTTGCATCAATGCAATGATTAGACAAATAAGACAAGGACTATTAACTTTCTGTGCACACGCTGTAAGATGGATTGGCGGGAGAAGGTAAAAAACTTTTTTCTTTCTTCTTTTTTTTTTTTTTTTTTTTTTTTTTTTTGTAATGTTTCCAAGTTAGCGTTCTGGATGATTGGTAGAATAAATTATGCAAATAAGTGGAAAATATAAAGCGCAGTCTTGAAAAAGGTACGTGGGCGGCAGAAAGGAGTCACCTGCAACATTTTGGTACATTTAAATACTGACCAGTCCTTAAAATCCAGGTAAAACAGGTAAAACTGTTTATTGCGTAATTTGACACAGGTGCAGATAACGTAACCCATTATCTACACTGGGACATGCTTACCTGAGCCCGCAAATGCACTATTTTTTTTTGTTAAGAAAATCAATATGTAAAATTACCTGCATGTAAAACAGGTAACTAAATCAAGGTGACATACTTGTACCAAGGTGACACAACGTTATCATTCTTGAGGAAGACATCTTAAAAATGGTACGTAAAGTTTTTTTGCCTTAATATTTAATATTGTATTTTGCAAGATGAAGATGTCAAAATATAAAAAAGTGAAAAATATTATTCATATTGGAAAAACAAATATTTGTAACATTTTGCAATATTGACATATTGCTACAGTAACAGCTTTAGCTACGTGGAAGGCCCACGTGGAAAGCAGAAAACGTTTTGAACAGGAAACAACGAAATAAAAAAAAAACACGTCTATTCAAATATATTGAAATTTTTAACACTAAAAATGAACATTTTCAGACAAAAAAATCTGACATTTTTCATACTTCTGCCCAAAACATAGATTGTGGGTACTCGTTAGAACCGCCTCGGGAACGAGTACCCTAATCTATGGTTTTGAACAGAAATAAGAAAAATATCGTATACCCTTCAAAGCCCAGTTTTACTATATAAAAGTTTTGTATCAGTGGGGGGCGGAAGGTGGGGGGTGGGGTGGGGGGGTGTGTGTTGGGGAAAATTATATAGGCGTGTTTTCGTTATGCTACACATTCATTTCGGATCTTTGGGGTTTGAGGGCTCCTGCAAGGTTTACGAAAACTGGTTTGGTTGCGTAGCCTGTCAAGCAAAGGGAAGAAGACCTTTGAGTTGAAGAGGAACCCGAATTCTTTCGTTTTTGTTGTTTTTTTTTTTCTGTGATTGTTGTGCCCGATACAAATGTTCTTGTCGGCCCCCGCCCATCGGGGCTTTAAGAAATAGATCATAACGAAAATACGCCTATACAAATACATTGTAGACTTTATCGCCCAAAACAAAGATTTTAAGATGTAATTGTGATTTTTTTTTTCTTATTTCTGCTCGAAATATAGATTGTGGGTACACGTTAGAACCTCAACGAGGCGGTTCTAGCGAGTACCCACACTCTATATTTTAGGGCAGAAATTAGAAATATAAGGTTTACTCATGTTAACCCTAGTTTTACTATATAATGGGGGGGGGGGTCAAGGGGTCAGAATTATATTGGTGTGTTTTCGTGATGTGGGCTGCATGATGGATCCACGCAAAGCTGAAACCGACCGCAAACGAGTACTGGTAAACCGCTTAAAGGATCCAAACCTGTCCAGGCAAAGGGTGCGAGTCGGACCTTCCATGCTTTCAAATCTTATTGATTTCATTGGGCGATAGGGATTGAGATGTCATTTCATCTCGATATCGGGTAAAAGTCCCACAAAATTGGAAGCAACGTCTCCAATATGACCTATACAGTGTTGACGGGGACGTTAAACCTCCAAACAAACAAAACAAATGTTCTTGAAGAACCACTTTTCATCCTGGTTCCATCATATGAACAAGACCGTGTAATGAATAATAAAAAAGTGGGGTTTCACAAGGACATGCATTATTTTCCTTATTTGTGCTCAAAACAGAGATTGTGGATACTCGCTAAAACCACCAAAAAGGTGGTTCTAATGTTTAGGCGGTTCTAACGAGTGCCCACAATCTGAGCAGAAATCATTACGATAACACATCCGTTCGACATAGTGCATTTTTCACATCTCCAAAATGGCTACTTTTCTGATGAAAATCTGTCATATTTTTCTTATAAATGCTCATAACATAGGTTGTGTGTGCTCGTTAGAACCGCCTCATTGAGGCGGTTCTAACGAGTACCCACAACCTATGTATTGGAGCAGAAATAAGAAAAATAATGAAGACCCCCGTAAACCCCAGTTTTCTCTATATAAATTGGGGTTTAGGGGGTCTTCATTTCACGGACTTGTTCACGTGATGTGACGTTTTTTTTTATTCATCTGAAAAATACTAGTTGGATAGATATTAAACCCTTATACCGCTGAACACGAAACAACCTGACTACCTAAAATGCGGGTCTGAGGACATCACGTGAACAAGTCCGTGAAATAAACACCCCCTTACACCCCACTTTATATAGAGAAAACTGGGGTTTACGGGGGTATACATTATTTTCCTTGTTTCTGCTCCTAGAGATAGGTTGTGGGTACTCGTTAGAACCGCCTCAATGAGGCGGTTCTAACGAGTGTCCATAACCTATGTTATGAGTATAAATAAGACAAATATCACAGATTTTCTTCAGAAAATTGACCGTTTTGGGGGATGTAAAAAAGCACTATGACGCACGGGTGTGTTATCGCAATGGTTCCCACAATCTATGTTTGGAGCAGAAATTATTTTTTTTTCATCTGAAAAAAAAACAAAAAAAAAACAAGTTTGAAAGATATACCCTTTACACCGCAGAACACGAAAACCGTATCTTTTCCAAACAGTGTAGATCCAGATCAGATGGCCTGATTAGGGTCTAGACTGTTTGTCATTCATTCTGCAAATTTGAATGAAAACATTATATCAAGTTATTTGATTGGTTGTTACCAAACAAATTTATTCACCAGGATAAGGGTTAAAGATGCTGCTGTTGCATATGGATGTATTATCGTCATCATTATGAAAACGTGCCTATACAAATACATTGAAAATTTTACCGCCCTAAAAAGGATGATTTTAAGATGAAAAATTGTGATATTTTTCTTATTTCTGCTGTAAAATATAGATTGTGGGTAATCTAACAAAACAAACACTTCTGAAGAATATATTACTCCAAAATACTTATGAGCATTTTGAAAGCGGTGAAGATCATCAATTGAACATGTCCGTGAAATGAAGACCCCCCTAAACCCCCTTCGTAGAGAGAAAACTGGGGTTTATGGGGGTATACATTATTTTTCTAATTTCTGCTCCAGGTCATAGCTTGTGGGTACTCGTTAGAACCGCCTCAACGAGGCGGTTCTAACGAGCACCCACAACCTATGTTTTGAGCATTTAGAAGAAAACATTCACGGATTTTCATCAAAAAAGTAGCCACTTTTGAGATGTGAAAAATATACTATGTCGCACGAGGGAGTTATCATAATGTTCATTCAGCAGATTTTATTCATGATTCATGACCGAAAATGTTAATAGGTTTTATTCACTAGTATATGAATATGGACTTAAGTCAATCTTAAATACATTGGTCATGGAAGAAACATTATCTAAAACTGAAAGTCTTTTTTGTTTGAGTTAAGGTTTAACGTCCCCGTCAACACTGTATAGGTCATTTCGGAAACGTTGCTTCCAGTTTTTGGGACTTTTGCCCGACATTGTGATGAAATGACATCTCAAGCCCTATCGCCAAATGAAATCAACAGGGTTTATAAGCATGGACGGTCCGACTCACACCACAATGCCTGGGCAGGCTTAGATCCTCTAAGGGGTTAACCAGTACTCGTGTGCGGGTCAGTTTCAACTCTGCGTGGAAGCATAATGAAGCCCGTCTAATTCTTCAAGCTCGGTTGGGCGAGGGCGATCTAAAACTGAAAGTCAGTCTGTTTTCGATGTTTTCATATTTTTTGCTTCACAAAATCAGTTTGAAATCGCTCAGTATATCAAAGTATGTACATGCAGGTTACAGGTTTTTAGCTCACATGAGCCGAAGGCTCCTGAGGAGCTACATGTATTCTGATCGCCCACCGTCCGTCGTCGTCCGTCCATCCATAATTCATTTAAACGATATCTCCTCCGAAACTATTAAACAGATTTTGACCAAACTGGGCATCAATGATCTTTGTGTGGTCTTTCAAAGTTGTTCAAAGAATTCCATTCCTAGAAGAATTGGTTACCATGGCATCGAAAAGGGGCAAATAGGAGAAAACCTTTAAAAATCTTCTTGTCTGAAACCAGAAGGCCCAGGTCTTTGATATTTGGTATGGCTCTTCAGCTGGTGACCCTCCACCAAGTTTGTTCAAATTATAGCTCCGGGTCCAAAAAATGCCCCCCCCCCCCCCCCCCCCCCGCGCCGGAGCCCACTACTTCTACAAAGGCTTATATAGGGAAATCCTTTAAAAATCTTCTTGTCTGAAACCAAAAGGCCCAGGTCTTTGAAATTTGGTATGAAGCTTCAACTGGTAGACCTGATCTAAAATGTTCAAATTATAGCCATGGGGCCAAAAATGATGTCCCCGGGGCCCACCGGTTTTACATAGGCTTATATAGCGAAAACCTTTACGAATCATTTTGTCTGAAACCAGAAGGCCCAGATCTTTGATATTTGGTATGAAGCTTAATCTAGTGAACCTCTGCCAAGATTGTTCAAATTATAGCCATGGGCCCAAACAGATGGCCTCGGGGTGGGGCCCACTGGATTTAAACTGTCTTGTCTGAGACCAGAAGGCCCATATGTTTGATATTTGGTATGAAGTTTCTTCAAGTGGATTCTTACCCAGATTGTTAAAATTATAGCTCCTTGGCCAAAAGTGGCTCTGTCTCGGGCCCACGGGCAAAACATGGACCCGCCCTGGGACCCACTGGCTTACACAGACTTACTAAGGAAACCCTTTGAAAATCGTCTTGTATGAAACCAGAAGGCCCATGCCTTTTATATTTTGTATTAAGCTTCATGTAGTGGACCTCTACCAAGATTGTTCAAATTACAGACCTTGCGCCAAAAATGGACCCGGCACGGGCTCTTTGCTCAGGTGAGCGACGTCATTTTTTTTCTAATTGTTTGCTCTAAACACATTTTAAACTACTTTTGGGAGTGTTCGATGCAGCAATGCAATAACAATCACTTATTTTAATCTGAACAAAAAATGCCATTACTAGCATCGTGAAGACTAATGTTATTTGTGAGCTGAGATTTTATCTTCGGGATTTTTTAATGTCTTAAAAGAGCTGTGACCCCTATTTTTGGCCATTCTTGGGTGTCTACGTTTAACCCCCGTCTCGACACAACTTGTCTGTCTTCGTGTGCTGCGACCGGGTGATACTCAAACTAGCCTGCTATGGTTCACAGACTAGCAAGATTCTTGAAATTTTAGCTATAGAAGGTAGAGCTATTATACTATCCAAGCAGTGAACACAAAGGGGCTGATCAGACTGCGCGCATGCGCAGTCTGATCAGCACCTTTGTTGTTCACAAATCGCAAAAAATGGTTTCCTTATGACGTGACACATTTCTTTATCTTTTATATTACCTAATATCAAAATAATGCCAAGGCATGTCTTTTTATATAATGGTTTGTATGCAGTTTAAATGACAGGTTTTGGCAAACAAACCGAAAACCCACACTGGAACTGGGCCCTGAATTCATATATTGCTTCAGTGGAGGTGTTTCCTAAAACTTGAGATTTGATATCTTGTACAAAAGGGCAGGCAAGATTATATTGTTCTGCCTAACGCTTAACCGGGTTAACTTTGCTGATAGTATTATGTTGTACACCACAGCGGCTTTATAACACTGTTGTTTGGTTCCAAAATAGACGTGAAGGCAATGATCAGGATTCGATACAATTAACCCATAGCTTCCATCAGAGACACCAAAGGGAAAGAAGCACAGACATGAAACAGCTAGACCCCAATGGAAACATCAATAGGGGAAAGCCAAAAGGACAGTTACTTTCCCATAAAATTGCCAATTGGCTATTCAAAACAAAATAATATAAGCGAGACAAACCATAACAAAAATAAACCGCGACCAAAGAACCGGCTTGGAACGGTCAGTGAAACGAATTCCACTGGAGGGTGGGGGCGTAAATCGATTTTACGTGGCCACAATGCTCGCCCTTATTTCCGTCGCGATTTAGACAGTTTGTTCAGTCCGCATGAAGGCCTCCTAACTCATCATCGCAACATCTCCGTGAACACAAAAATCAATAAACGCCGAGGACTCGACAGCAAGAAACCACCGAAAAGCTGGAGCAAAACGAGACCAACAGTTAGACTCCGATGAGCCCGACCAGAGACAGAGCATCAGGCAATCACCAACATTACATAAAAGTAGTAGCAGACATCATGTTAAAGTAAAAGGTCGTGATAGATCCAAACACAGCTGCATAGATTACATATAAAAATGATTATTTGTGGTATTGTTTTTCTTTAAGTTCTTTACACTTGTAATCCATGCGATCTGTACACTATTTGTGGTCATTTTTGTATAATTTACAAATTCTTGGATTCATCTTTAAAACGGGTTATACCCAAAATTATGCTAAAAGAACAGTGTTACAAAGATGGTTACCATGTGTATTTCAAATATTGTGGCAAATTAGCAGCACATGCAGGTTTATTGCAATTTGAGAGTCTGAGGATACATCTGTGGGTCTGTGGATACATCTGTGAGTCTGAGGATACACAATAAAGAGACAAGACGCACATGCATTACATAGAGGTTATTATATGGTAAAGGTGTGCCTCTAAGTCATATTGGCACCGGTATGTCATATTGGCCCGAGGGCTTTAGCCCGAGGGCCAATATGACTTCCGGTGCCAATATGACTTAGAGGCACACCTTTGCCATATCATAACCTCTTTATTACATCATTTATATAGCATAGTTATATGGCAACGTGAAGAAATGAAGGCAAAGAGAACATTTACTTTTTAAAGGTTGATGCCGGGAACGTTTCATCGAGTGGGTTGAGGCTATATTTTCGGCATCCGCCGAAAAAAAAAAAGAAAGAAATTCCTTTTAAATTATATAACTAATTGGTAGGCCTACACTAACCATGCTCACGGTAATACAGTAACATAGTAGTGCGCAGCAAATTACGTCACAAGTGACGTCGCAACTGTAAGTTTAAAAACAAAAACAAATCGCCATTTTAAATACAGAATTTCTGCAGTTCAAAGAATGGTTTTTAAGGTATTTTACAGAATGTTTTGTGCTTATTTGAAGACCATTTTAATTTTAAAAGCTCTTAGTGTCATTCATCAAGCTACTGCATAATCGATTCCGTGTGTAGCAGTCGGTCGCGGTGGTTGTTTACGTCAAAATTCAAGACAACACTTTTTGGGGACATGTTTCCCTCCCACAGATTCTTCCGCACAATTTCCAGCTCCTTATAAGTGAAGGGATCTGTTCGTTTAAGGTTGTTGGCAAGACCTTATTGTTTCAAATGTTGGGACATCCCTGCTGTGCTTGAAAGCAACGTCCTTCACAATGCTTCCCAATCGTGAGTGAACCTCTTTTCAAAAGTATTTTGTTTTTCATTTTTCATGCTTGCCACGAAATATCAGACTTTTCTCACAATCTATTGTTATCCCTGTCTTCTATCACTCTGTCTAGGTCCAGAAGTCGGGTTGACATTGCTTCAAGTGATTTTTCTGCGGCCATTTTGAAGCTTATGGAGTACGGCATTAACGTTCTATTGCTATAGTAACAGAGTCGAGCAGTGCCAATATGGAAAGGCAGTGCCAAAAATCCATATTATATGGATTTTTGGCCCCGTCACGTGACTGTGCCATCAAAATAGCGAAAAAATGAGCCTGTATTGAAAGATTCTAATGTAATTTTCCTATAGAAGGTATGTAATAAATGTCAATATGATTTTAAATGATACGATGAAATTAGCATCACGAACACATGCCAATATAATTTTGACCCCCTAGAACCCCAATTTTATATAGTAAAACTGGGGTTTACATTGGTAAAGCCTACTTTTCTTATTTCTGCTTTAAAATATAGATTGTGGGTACTCGTTAGAACCGCCTCATGGGAGGCGGTTCTAACGAGTACCCACAATCTATACTTTGAGCAGAAAAAAAAAAATATCACAAATTTTCGTCCTAAAATTTTCGTGCTTTTTTCGGCGGTAAAGTTTACAATGTATTTGTATAGGCGTGTTTTCGTAATGGGAAGAGTAGAGTGCCAAATCGACATGAAAAGTTTCAATTTAGTCAAAATTATGACAATTTGGCAAACCAATCTATGTCGTTATGTCGTTTTACTTGTCTTTCTTTCTTTCTTTCTTTCTTTCTACATGGGTGTTTATCCAACAACACTCTTTTGTACGGCTATCTGTCTCTTCCGCTGATTGTGTTTGTTTGTTTGATTTGAGATTTAACGACACCGTCAACACTATTTAGGTCATTTCGGAGACGTTGCTTCCAATTTTGTGGGACTTTTTTTTTATCCGACATTGAGATGAAATGACATCTCAATCCGTGCCACCCCATGAAACCAATAGGGTTACTATGCATTGGACGGTCCCACGCGCACCACTTCGCCTAGGCAGGCTTAGACCTTCCAAGCGGTTTACCAGGGCCCATGTGCGGTCGGTTTCAGCTCTGCATGGAAGTAAAATGCAGCCCATTCTATTTCTCCAAGCCCCGAGCCCCGATGAGGGGCTGATTCAAGAAGGGAACTTGTCAATGAGTACTTGATTGGCAAAATGTAATCGTTTAACAATATGGTTTTTAATCCAGTTAACACTTTTTGAACAGCAAAATTTTAAATAATTTTCCATATCCGAATAAAAATCAATGGTCTTTTTAAAATACCTGTGCCACAGTAAGATTATTTTATTTGAAGTTATTTAAACTGTAATCATGCTAATTGATATTCACGATACATGATTTTTTTTTAATTTATTTCATTCAATTTATCATTTGGTTCATTCATTTAATTTATCTAAATCATTTCATTTTTTTGTTCATTTTACTTGTCATTGCACCGCATAAGTCTATACTCAAAGCGTTTGCCAAATACTTTAAAAGTTTTAAGAAAGTGAAAGTATTAAGAATTAAAAAAAAATATATCTTCTATGCCGTTATAAATCATCTTATGAATGATAATGCATGCTTCCACACAGAGCTAAAAGCGACCGAACATGAGTACTGTTACAATGCTTAGAAGGCCTGTGCCTGACCAGGCAAAATGGTGCGAGTCGAACCGTCCCTGCATAAACCCTAGCGGTTTCTTTTGGCGGTATACGGCTTGAGATTTAATTTCATCTCAACGTCGCGTAAAAGTTCCACAAAATGGTAAGCAAGGTCTCCAAAAGGACCTAAATAGTACTGACGTTAAACTTCAGTACAAACAAAAAGAATGACAGCTGTGAAAGCAAAGGTCATATGGGACATAAAGGACATCATTGAAGCGACACTTGAACATCAAACTGGAACAAAACATGAATGGCTCGAGTGAAACGGGATATTTATCTTATTAGTAGAGCATGCAGACACGTATAGTTCGCCAACAAATAGCTGGCAGTGACGTAGCTGACTATTTGAGCTATTTTACCGTTAGCCCCATAAGCTTTGCATTGTTCAGAACAAAAACAAGCCGTGACGTCAGTCAACTTTTCCTCGACGGGCAGTAGTATATCTGTTTATAGACATTAACCCTTATCATGCTGTTCACGAAAACACCTATCTTTGCAAATAGTGCAGATCCAGATCAGATGGCTTCGATCTGATCAGGATCTACACTGTTTGACATTCAGTTTATAAATTTGTAGAGATAAATTACATCAAGTAATCTGATAGGTTCAAAATGGGAAATGGATGTGGCTAAATTGAATATTCAGCACACGATAAGGGTTAAATATGCGTTGATCTAGCCTAAATGATAATTTTCGCTTGGCATACAAAGCGTCATTTTTAAGTTAAGTCATCTAAAACGTTAATTTCATGGACGTATATGGTCTTAAACATTATCATAAACTATCATAAATATTACATTGTTTCGCTCTAATAAATATTGTCTTACTTCAGCCTTCAGTTTTTTTTCTCAGTATGAAGATCAGTACTTCATATTTTAACCGATTTTAGACGATTATAAAAACTAAAAGGTAGGGGCATATCCATTCACAGCGAAAGGGGTGGTAATAATGTAGTTCATTTGTTGAGATTTTTTTTTATTGTTATACAGTCTACTCTATTTTGGACGGTTTGCATATATCGGTCGAATTATATTTCCTTTCTATTCCTTACCCACAAGGCAAACGTCGCTAGGGCAACGTAAAATCAACATCGATGCAACGTAGATGTGACGTTGCACAAACGTCATGACGTTGTACCGATGTTGATGTGGCGTCACACTTATGTCATGTGCCTGCTGGGTATGTACTAAGGGTAAATAAGTTTCTCTCAGAATGTCACTCTTTTCAGAACGTGTTACTCTTTTCAGAACGTATTGGTAGTTCTGTCAAGATAACCACAATCATGCCATATTTTCCGAAACCTTTGAGTGTCTTATCTTAAGAGACCAAAGATGTAAATAATTTCATTCATAGTTTTAAGTCATCTCACTGACAAGTGCAAATACAACATTGACCTTTTTAAAGACTTATAACCTTGTGATTGATACATCTAGTTCAAGGGTAGCAAGCCCCTGAAATGAACACCCCTCTAAACCCCGCATTATATAGAGAAAACTGGGGTTCAGTTCCAAAACAAAGCTTGTGGTACTCGTTAGAACCGCCTCATTGAGGCGGTTCTAACGAGCGTCCACAACTTACGTCTGAAGAAGATTTCAAGATTTCAAGCGTTACTGGATTATTAGTAAAAACTTTCAACAAATGAAACACAGCACAAACATCTGAGGAAAGTTGCAAACTGTATTGAAGAGCAACCTGTTTATTCTCGTCATCCTCCGGGTATACAGAGCTCTATGTGCTGACAGGAGCCTGAACACAGAAATTAACCAGTGCTTCAGCTGAAGTGCACGACCCGCCGGATGCTTTTAGCTTAATGAGTGTTACCATATATGGGTATGGCAGCCATTTTGGTCATGTGACCTGAACCTAAAACGGTGCCCCCAATAAATGCACCTTATCGTAAGGAGCAAAAATATATCTTATACTTTAGTAATGTATTCTGAATCGTTTGCAGGATAAAATGCATTCTCACTTTTCCAATACAAAATCATATGTGTCAAAGTTTGACCTAGGCACAAAGAAGGTCAAGGTCAACCCAGGGTCACTAGTTTAGCAATTTATGATGGGCCTACGTCCCAGATGCTATTTATCAAGTTTCGTGGAAATCTGCCCAGTGGTTCTGGAGAAGACTTTTTTTGAAGGGTTTTTACCATATATGGCTTGGCGGCCATTTTGGTCATGTAACCTGGACCCCATGAGCAAATTTTGGTTTCCCCTTTCCCATAGAGGCTCCATATGAAATTTGACTTCAATCGGCCCAACGGTTTCCGAGGAGAAGCAGTTTGAAAATTTTCACATTTTTCGCCTCGGCGAGGCTATACTAAATGGAATGTAATATTTCGCAAGTTCATTGGTAAGATCTCATTGATATCTATCAGTATGCCAAAAATTGTTTAAATATTCCAAGCGGTTAAGTCACTACCACCAATTTTCACAAACGGGTTACGGACGGACAGACAGATAGACCATATATGGCTTGGCGGCCATTTTGGTCATGTGACCTGGACCCCATGAGCAAATTTTGGTTTCCCCCATCCTATGGAGGCTTCATAAGAAATTTGATTTCAATCGGCCCAGCGGTTTACGAGGAGAAGCAGTTCGAACATTTTCACATTTTTCGCCTCGGCGAGGCTATACTAAATGGAATGTAATATTTCCAAGTTCATTGGTTAGATCTCATGGATATCTATCAGTATGCCAAAAATTGTTTAAATATTCCAAGCAGTTAAGTCACTATCACCAATTTTCAGAAACGGGTTTCAGACGGACCCAAAGAAGGTCAAGGTCAACCCAGGGTCACCATTTTAGCAATTTATGATGGGCCTACGTCCCAGATGCTATTTATCAAGTTTCGTGGAAATCTGCCCAGTGGTTCTGGAGAAGACTATTTTTGAAGGGTTTTTACCATATAGGGCTTGGCGGCAATTTTGGTCATGTGACCTGGACCCCATGAACAAATTTTGGTTTCCCTATCCCATAGTGGCTCCATATGAAATTTGACTTCAATCGGCCCAACGGTTTCCGAGGAGAAACAGTTCTATCTATCTATCTTCATATACTGAGTCGGTCAAACTTGGCCATTACCTCAGTTGGGTGGTGCGCTAAATTTAGAATTTAGCAAAAAAAAAAAAAAAAAAAACACCCACTGGATGAGTTCTTAAAACTATTTACAATCTGCTTTCAGAGGTGTACTAAAACGCACACCTCTGGATCCCAATCTACACCATGCGGGCTTTGAACTCCTCTGCAGTTTTGGCATTTACCACAGAGGAGGGAAGACTATTCCACTGAGGAATAGTTCTAGGGAAGAAAGAATTCTTCAGGGCATCACTATAGGCCTGGTACCTACGATATTGACTGTTGTTTAGTTTTGATGCCCTTGTTTGAGTTGAAGTAGTCACAGGGGTCAAGTATTTATCTTTATTAAGAGACACTGTGTCAGAGTGAATCTTATAAAAGAAGGTTAAAGAGGACTGCTCGCGACGGGCCTCCAAGGATGGCCACTCCAGCTCATCGAGCATATCACCAACACTGCTTCTGTTCCGCCATCGCCTGCAGGTCCATCGGGCAGCCGTTCTCTGAACCTTCTCAACCTGCTGAACCTGAGTTTTAACATGGGGGTGCCAAACAGGTGATGCATACTCTAATTGAGGTCTAACCAAGGTTTTGTATGCAACACCCTTTGTCTGCCTAGGTGCAAAAGCCAAATTACGTCTAAGAAACCCTAATGTCCTAGTTGCTTTAGAGGTAATCTCAGAAATATGTTGACCCCAATCAAGATTATCAGTAATGGTGATACCAAGATATTTTGCGGATTGGACATGTTCCAAAGTATGCTGATGTAATGAGTAGTTGAATTTAATCTGCTTGTCTGGAGGGTGCCGTGACACCCTCATTGAATGACATTTGGCCACATTGAACTTCATTTGCCAATCGGCCTCCCAACGTGCTAGGCTATCCAGGTCATCTTGTAAGATAAGACAGTCAGAAGTAGTATATATGTTCCTATACAAAACACAATCATCAGCAAACAAACGAACAGATGACCTGATATTATCAGGAAGATCATTAATAAATATCAAGAAAAGGACCGGTCCAAGTACCGAACCTTGTGGGACACCGGACAAAACAGGGACTGGATCCGACGCTTGGCCGTCAAGTACAACTTGTTGAGTGCGTCCAGAGAGCCATGAGCTAACCCACTTAAGTGTGGATCCTCTAATCCCATAATGATCTAGTTTGTACACTAGCCTCCTGTGAGGTACCTTGTCGAAGGCCTTTGCAAAATCCATGATAATCAGGTCAGTCTGTTTGTGGCCACGATTAATGGCCCCATCCAGATTGCTCACTATGTCATGGTAGAACTGAACTAATTGAGTTTCACAAGACCTTCGACTTCGGAAACCATGCTGGCAGTCAGCAAGAATGCTTTCAAAGGCTAGGTGCTTGTTAATGTTGCTGACTAATATATGCTCCAGGGTTTTGCAACAGATGCATGTGAGCGACACCGGTCTGTAATTCGCAGCATCATATTTTTCTCCTTTCTTAAAGACCGGGGTTACGTTTGCTTGTCGCCAGTCATCTGGTACAGTGCCCCGAGCAAGTGATTCATTGAAAATAAAGGCCAGCAGGGGAGATATTTCAGCACTACATTCCTTAAGCACCCTGGCATGCAGACCGTCAGGCCCAGATGCCTTATGTATGTTGAGCTTGTCCAACAGTTTTGCGACCCCTTTGGGGTCAACTGTTATGTCCCCCATAGAGGGGAACGGACTTGTACCTTTTGATGGTAGCTCACCGTCAGCTTCACGTGTAAACGCCGATTGAAACAGCTTATTACATATATTTGCCTTTTCGCGGGATTCAGTTTTCAA
The DNA here is from genome assembly GCA_963580285.1 of Lucinisca nassula. Taxonomy (NCBI): domain Eukaryota; kingdom Metazoa; phylum Mollusca; class Bivalvia; order Lucinida; family Lucinidae; genus Lucinisca; species Lucinisca nassula. The sequence continues at coordinate 92,564,343 of OY757022.1, forward strand.
AATTCCATTTTCTCTAAGTGAAGTGATCCCAAATGATTCTTTTTTCAGGGACTTTACAAATGACCAAAATTTCTTAACTTTTCCATTCTTCTGGGGGCCCTCGGGATCAATATTTTCATCATCAAAGGTAAAGATGCTGGAAACATGATTCCAATATGCAGTTCGAAAATTTTCACATTTTTCGCCTCGGCGAGGCTATACTAAATGGAATGTAATATTTGGCAAGTTCATTGGTTAGATCTCATTGATATCTATCAGTATGCCAAAATTGTTTAAATATTCCAAGCGGTTAAGTCACTATCACCAATTTTCACAAACGGGTTACAGACGGACAGACAGACAGACCATATATGGCTTGGTGGCCATTTTGGTCATGTGACCTGGACCCCCTGAGCAAATTTTGGTTTCCCCCATCCCATAGAGGCTTCATATGAAATTTGACTTCAATCGGCCCAACGGTTTCCGAGGAGAAGCAGTTCGATAATTTTCACATTTTTCGCCTCGGCGAGGCTATACTAAATGGAATGTCATATTTCTCAAGTTCATTGGTTAGATCTCATTGATATCTATCAGTATGCCAAAATTGTTTAAATATTCCAAGCGGTTAAGTCACTATCACCAATTTTCACAAACAGGTTACGGACGGACAGACAGACTGACAGAATGACAGAATGACATGGTGATTTTAGGGCACTCTTAGAAATCAACCGACTTCAGTCGCTCGCTTTTTCTGCGGGTCGTGCAATTTGTGACCGCGTCACCGACTAGAACAAAAGTTAGTGTAGTGACAGTCCTTTGACTAGATAAAAATTGTTAGTGGAATATTCCGTGATAATACTGACATGAATACCACGTTATGACAATGTCCACATCTGAATGTACACCATGAAGAATTACATGTTGCTGAAGATTACTTGAAATGTCATAAGTACCGCAAAACAAACATCAAAAGTAAATTGCAAACTCTGGTATGGAAGTATAAATAAGAAAACTATCGCAAAGTTTCATCGAAAAAGTACCCATTCAATACACCTATGTTACATTAGTGTTTTATCGTAATGATTTAAAAAATGGCGGAAATTTCCCATTACAAATTCCTCACTCTGTACTTTTCTTTTTTTTCGGGTCGGTTGTTATCAATCGCCTCAAAGTTATTATATGATCTAGAATTTCCATGCGCATGATATCAGTGTGACCAATCAAGTTTAATCGCATGCGCATTGCGTTTGTATGAAATGTCAATCACGACAATTGTCGTCTGGTCTGGCGTCTGCCTGTTACTTTTAAAAATCTTTTTTTTTTCCCAGCAGTGAGACCATTCTGCTCCTCTGGGAGCAGCCTGAACTGGGTCCACACTGTTTGTCTGCATGCAATAATATTTTGAAAAAGTTTGCAAGAGGATACAGAGGACGACATTTTCAGATGCGGTTTTTCTCGGCATCTTAAGGGTTAATCCTTATCTCGCTAAGCACAACAAAACCTACCTTTGCAAACAGTGTAAGTCCAGATCAGATGGCTTCTTTATAAGCCATCTGATCAGGATCTTCACCGTTTGTCATTCAGTTTGCAAATTTGAATGAATACATTATACCAAGTAATTTGATTTCCTGACAGTTAGCGATGAGTGTGACTGGTAAATTTATTCAGCATGATGAGGAATTAAAATCATGCTCTTCTTGTTGCATTGCGTCAGGATGCTAGGCAAAGAGGCTTGTCTGTAAAACCTTGGACTTTTACTCAAACGCAGCGTCTCATCAGGTTCTTTGTTGTTTGTTTAAAACACTGGAATTTCAGGATCACCTTCCTAGCCTACACTCTGTCACAATCGACCCAGCAATGTGGTCCATGTACCTTGGAAATTGTTTTAAGGCGAATGGATACACCTCCCGGGGAGGTAACTCCTGCATCCCATGCCAAAAGGGGTCTACTCCTAAAGGAAAACAAATGCTCCCGAGGAGCAAATTCTTTCCTTTAAGAGTAGACCGCGTTTTCAGTGGGGTAGGGCTTATCGAAAAGCGAACAGAAAGTCCCGAAAGTTGTCTCCCTTTGAAAACTGGCAGAACAATCTGCCAGGTGTCAGTGCTTTACGTTACATATACCCTTGAAATTAGTTTTGAATCACCATCTCCTTTAAAACTGCAAATAATAATAATGACAATTTTGTTTGTTTGATTTGAGGCTTTACATCCCCATCAACACTGTAAATGTCATTTTGGAGACGTTGCTTCCAATTTTTGTGGAACTTTTACCCTACATTGAGATGAAATGACATCACAAGCCCTGCCACCCGATGAAACCAATAGGGTTTATATGGATGAACGGTCCGACTTGTACTGCTTTGCCTTGGCAGGCTTAGATTCTCTAAGTGGTTTACCAGAACTCGTGTGCGGGTCGGTTTCAGCTCTGCGTGGAAGCATCATGCAGTCCATCTATTTCTTCAAGCCCCGATGGGCGGGGGCCGTAATAATAATAAAGTCTTTATTTCAAGAGGATAACATATTTTAAAACATTAACACATATTTTAAGGAATAAGGAGGAATAAGGAGAACTAAACGTTGCATTACGAAAACTCGCCTATACAAATACAGTGTGAACGCACCGCCGAAAAACCGACGATTGTCAGATGAAAATTTGTGACAATTTTCTTTTTTCTGCTCAAAATATAGATTGTGGGTACTCGTTAGAACCGCCTCGATGAGGCGGTTCTAATGAATACCCACAATCTATAATTTATAGCAGAAATAAGAAAAAAAGAGTTTACCCCTGTAAACCCAAGTTTTACTATATAAATGTGGGGTTCAAAGGGGTCGTGTTTTCGTGATGATTTGAAGATTCCCTAGCGACGAATGCCTGCTGGGTCGTTTGGATCGCCTCATGGATTAATGAGTACACAGAACATAAGATTATAAGGAGAAATAAAAAATAAATAAATCCATTTGGTGCCTAGAAAAGGGACATGACAATAAAAATGAGAAATAACTAAATTGTTTAGTTCTGTCAAACACCCTTGGAATTCTCAATCAATAATTGGTTTGATCGAACGAACAGTAGACACACAGACACCACAGACCGTCAGACAGACCGACAGCCAGACAGACAGACGTTGCTTGCGACAGACACACGCACCGATAGAGAAATGGACAGATTATCTAAAGATAGACAGTCAAGATCCATAAACGGTAAAAAATCAATTTGTTGGCACAGATCTTATTTTTTTTTACTACTATGATTTCAAGGTCTGTCTGGCTATTTCAATGCACATTGTTTCTGTGCCTTTTAAGGACTCGGTGATGTCTTAATTACACGAGTCACATCACCAGAAAAGCTGTTTTATTACATGCAGACAGCGAAGATTAACATCAGCCTGGGCATCGCTGCCAACATGAAGCGTATACGAACACAAAGCATGCACAGCGTCTTTATAACACTATTAATGGGGTCCAGAAATCGTGTTAGTTAAACAACCGTGTAATATCCAAACAAAAATGTGTAGATTATATAGAAAAATGACCATTTATGGTCATTTTTCTATATAATCTATACATTTTTGGGCTCATCTTGAAACCGTGTTATATCCAAAATCGTGTTATAATGAACCGTGTTATAACGCGGTTGTGGTGTATATGCTCGAAACCTGGTTGGTATCATCGCTGTGTTTCTTAACCCATATGTGCCTAGCGGCCCTTTTTGCGACATTGGCAAACAGTCCAAACCCAGAGCAGACGCCGCATCTGAACTGGGTCGAACTCACAAAACGTACCACTAACAAAACAAACCTGGCACCCCTAATGTTGGAAATGGGCCTCTCCAAACTTTTTAGTCGGGAGATTCCATTTTCATAATATGGGTTAAGGTGCGAATCTTTACACGCTGAAACTGCATTTGATATGGTGATTATTGTGTGCGATATGGTGATTATATTGTGCGCATACCCAATAAAACACAACTCATTGAGACGAATTTTCAATGACAACGCAAGGACATTGCAGTACTTAACCCATATATGCCTAGCGGTCCTTTTTTGGGACGTTGGCAAGCAGTGTAGACCCAGATCAGACGCCGCAGAACGCGGCGTCTGATCTGGGTCTACACTGTTTGCTCAAAGAACATACATTTTTTGTACAACTTACATTAAACAAAACAAATCTGACACCCCTATAATTGAAAATGGACAACTCCAAATTTATAAGATGGAAGATTCCATTGTCATATATGGGTTAACAAAGTTATTCAGTCACTGGACGAGCCACGTCTTTCAAAAATATGTTTTTGCCGTTTTTGAACTACAAAGATGCAGACCAGTTTTTGTCTGGTTAGCACCTTAGCGTTTACTGCTTCCAATGGATAACACCTTATATATGAGCCCCGCCAAGCGAATTTGGGTCTTCGAGCATTCCGTCATAACAAGTTTTAACTGCGCATGCCCAGCCATTCAGAGAGGCCAGGGATATGGCTTTCTGTCTGAAGGTTCCTCTTGATTCACTGCTTGTATGAGCGAACAGCGAAGGTTCTGGCGAGACTGCGCGGATGCGCAGGCTCGCCTGAACCTTCGCTGCTCGCATAGGCGATAAGTACCAAAATCGCTTGGCGGGGCCCATATAAGCTTTTAAGACACTTGCTAGTCCATTTAGCTGAGCAGGCCTTTTTGTGTCTTAACCGCTCAAGACGCCGAGAACAGGTTTGTTTCGTGATATGAGCCATCTAAGTATAAAAGAAATTTATATTTGGGACTAATGTACTTGAAAAGAAGTCAGATATTTCATCATACGCCCGGAAAATGATGACATCTTAGATAATTTATTTCTTTTGGCCTATTTTTTCTTATTTTTGACATCACAGACACAGACGATCCTGTTATTAACAACTTGAAACCGATGACTCAACAGAAAAATTAAACTTGGTTACTACTGTCTTGTCCTATTCTTTTCCGAACAGCCATGATCCGAAAGCCATAAGCTATTTCTCTGAGAGTCATTGAATTTTGTACTGCATTATATGTATGTTTTCCCGGATACAGTTTGAACTATTTTTAGGTTGAAAGCTCTGTCCAGAAAGGAACACGGTTAAAATAGTCATTTCGACCATTCGCTGCAAATCATTCGCTACAGTCATTCAGCAGCTGCTGTTTTCGTGCAGTTACAGTAGAACTTCGATGGCTCGAACACCGATGGCTCGTTTACCATGGATGTGTCGAACCCATTCTTGAGCCCCTAGCGAGACTCTCTACATAAGAAATAGTGGGAGATACCTAAGGAGATTTTAGTCTTGCAAATGTATGCTGTGTGTGCTCATTAGAATCGCCTCGATGAGGCGATTCTAATGAGTACACACAGCATACATTTTCATTATAGAACACCGGAAAGATGTCTAAAAGTATCTCGTTATGCCTCCTGACAGTAACCCTCAGTGGCTCGAACTACCCTTGTCTCGAACAGATTTTCGAGGTCCCAAAGGTGTTCGAGCCATTGAAGTTCGTCTGTATTTAAGGTTGAAATCTCAGTCCGGAACGGAACACGGTTAAAATAGAGTCATTTTGACCATTCGCTGCAAATCATTTGCTACAGTCATTCAGCAGCTGCAGTTTTCGAGCAGTTATTCACCATATTTGCATTATTTGCTGGCTCCCAGCTTGCACATTGTCAATAATGGAAAAAACAGGTAACCAGACCCCCTGAACTTGAAAGGTCAGGGGGTGACCTTGAAAGGTCAGGGGGGTCTGGTTACTGTTTTTCCAACACTTATAACCTTCAGACTAGGAACCAGCAATATGCTTTGTGTGGTTTATCTATATGTGTTGTGCTTGAAACGCTTTTATCATCACTTACCTTTCTTTGCTGATTGTGATAGTTATTTGTTAAATAGAAGTGAAGGCAATGATCATGAATCGATACAATTACACGTAACACACAACTCCCATCAGTGACACCAAAGGGAAAGAACGACAAACATGAAATAACTAGACCGTAATGGAAACATTAATAGCAGAAAGCCAAAAGGACAGTCACTTTTCCACAAAATGACCAATTGGCTATCCAAAACAAAATAATATAAGCGGTACACACACTCAAAAGACAGACCATAACAAAAGTAAACCGCGACAGAAGAACCGCCTTGGAACGACCAGTGGAACGAATGCCACTGGTAGACTTAAATTTAGTTTCGTTTTGAGTGCTATGATGTCGTTTCTCGTGTAGGTACCTAGGTAAACCGCATCTGTGTGTGTGTGTGTGTGGTGGGTGGGTGGGCGGTACTTGTTTTTGTATTTATTTATTTATTTATTTCCTTTGGTATCATAGGTTCCCTTGTATTCATATAGATGCGATCGTAAATTTGTAATTATCCCTTAGCGTCATTATTTTCTATGTGTCAAAACATGTGCTATTTCATGTGCTACTTAGATTTTCGAAAACACGGATCTTTTTGTTGGAAGCGCCTATTTGTTGCATACCATTTTTGACGAATGAGTCGTTTGTTAGATACGTCTTCTCCAGAACACTCTCGTTTAGCTTCGAAGTTCTGAAGTTCATAAAAATTAAAATTCATGGTCCTGTCAGAAACTTTGCGGTACTCTTCTTTATCTTTTGGGCAGTGTCTTAACCCTTATCTTGCTGAATATTCATTTAGGCCACACCCATTTCTGTCTATCAACCAATCAAATTACTTGATGTAATCTATTGCTACAAATTCATAAACTGAATGCCAAACAGTGTAGATCCTGATCAGATGGCTTCTTCAGAAGCCATCTGATCTGGATCTACACTGTTTGCAAAGATAGGGGTTGTCGTGAACAGCAGGATAAGGGTTAATTAGGGTTGGATATAAACTATATAGACATATTGTTGGCATTTCGATGGGAACTAATCGTTCTTCACTTGTTGCTGATTTGTTTCTGTTTCGCTGATTTGATTTAAACCATATATTATTGCTTTTCAATTGCAATGGAACAAGCAAGTGGGTTGAGCCAAACAATTTGAACACATTCTTTGAGTATTCACAAATCTGGAAACTTGACATAAATTTCGATAAAACTAAAATTCTTGTCTTCGGAACACGTAATGACGATAAGTTTAACTTCAAACTTGGCGAAAACACCATTGCTATCTGTAATGACTTTAAATATTTAGGTGTTGTTTTCACGAAAACTAGAAGTTTCTATAAAGCTAGGAAACATAATGTTGATCAGGCTAGAAAGGCCCTGCATCTCTTGTATAAAAGGGCGCGAAATCTGAATCTTCCTCTCGATTTGCAGCTGCACCTTTTCGATCACACTATTTTACCTATTGCTTTATACTCATGCGAAGTCTGGGGATTTGAGAATATACAGCTCATTGAAAATCTACATAATGAGTTTCTAAGGCGAATAACAAACCTTAGGAAAAGCACGCCTTCTTATATGTTAAATGCCGAACTAGGACGTAAACCAATTGAAATTAACGTAAAAACACGAATGATTGGCTTTTGGCTATCCATTGTAAATGGAAAAGAGACTAAACTGTCAAAGATATTATACCAAAAAAATGCTACATGACTATAATTCAGGAATTTACGAACACAAATGGATACGGTGTATCAGAGACATCCTCATTTCTGTCAGTCGCTTAGATCTTTTTTACAAAAATGTTGTCGATAATCCCAGATCTGTCAAGATGTCAATATCCCGGACGCTATTTGATTTACACATACAAGCGTGGGTTCAAAAACTTAATGACTCGTCAAAAGGTAAACTTTATTCTAGTTTCAAGCAAGATCTTACTTTTCAAAACTACTTATCAAAGCTTGGTCCAAAACACTATTTACCCATCATAAAGTTCAGAACAAGTAACCACAGATTGCCGGTCGAGACGGGTCGGTGGGAAAATATCCCGCTAGATGAAAGGAAATGTAAATTATGTACAAAAACAGAAATAGGCGACGGGTTTCACTACCTTCTATGTTGCAAGTTCTTTGAGTCAGAACGAAAGCGTCTCCTGAAACCTTATTTTTACATAAGACCTAACATGATAAAATTTAAAGAGTTACTCTGCTCTGACAATTTAGTGATACTTAAGAAGCTTTCAGAATTTGTCAAAGTGATTATGAGCACGTTTACATCTTGAATGCTTCATTTTGTTTGTTTGATTTGAGGTTTAACGTCCCCGTCAACACTGTAAAGGTCATTTTGGAGACGTTGCTTCCAATTTTATGGGACTTTTACCCGACATTGAGATGAAATGACATCTCAAGCCCTGTCGCCCAATGAAACCAATAGGGTTTATTAGCATGGGCGGTCCGCCTTGCACCGCGGTTCTTGGAGAGGCTTAGACCCTCTAAGCGGTTTACGGGCCGGATTCAGCTCTGCGTGGAAGCATCATGCAGCCCATATATTTCATATATTTCTTCAAGCCCCTATGAGCGGGGGCCGTTTAATGCTTCATATGTATATACTATGTTATGTATAGCTTGTAAATATTTTTGTTGACATATGTCTGTTTGTATATGCTCTTACGCCACCTCTGCGTGGCCTGAGTTTTGTGATAATAAAGTTCAGTTCAATTCAGTTCAGTACACAAGATTACACCCAGACAAGATTGTGTCGCCATGAGAGAGACTTCAAGATGTCTCTTTCACGCGAAAAGCAAGCTTACGTTCTTGAAACGTTCAATTCTTCTTCTAGGTATCTAAGCGATTTACTGGATATTGATAACCTTCATTTTGAACGTACACTTAAGAAAATAAATCCTGCCAAACTGCTGTTTAATAAAGCTAATACATCTGTTTTTGGATTTGAGTTTATCTACGAGTATAGGTAATGGGATTGCTCCTTCAAACATTTATGATAAACGGGATGATTTTAATTTTGATATTTTTAAATCCCCGTTGCTTGATGGTTATGTTTCTCGACGTCCTTCTTATGATGTTTACACAGCTAAACTTATTCGTTTCGTTAGAGCTTCTGCGCATGTTAACGATTCCCTCAGTCGTCACAAGATCTTGAATGCTGAGCTCTTTAAACAAGACTATCGGTATCATAAACGTCGCAAAGCATATTAGAAGTTCTGTGTACGCTTGAAAAAAACGTCTGCAACAAGGTACATATAGGAACTTATATTCTATGGAGAATTGGTTTACCAATTGAAGAACATTGAAGAGAAGAAACCTGTCCTTTCAAAAAAAAAAAAAAAAAAAAAAAAAAAACAATTTGTTACAAAAGGTGGTTACAATTTGGAAACCATGCGACAGGCTGTATGCATGGTTGTTGACGGTTGATAGCTATGCTGTAATCTTTAATTGCACAACGGCGGTACAGGCTTCAGACTCAATGACAGCCTCAGTATATTAACCCATTCTCTTGCTGAATATTCAATTTAGCCACTTACATTTCTGACTCTGAACCAATCAGATTACTTGATATAATTTATTCTTACACATCCATAAATTGAATGTTAAACAGTGTAGATCCTGATCAGATGGCTTCTTCAGAAGCCATCTGATCTGGATCTACACTGTTTACACAGATAGGGGTTGTCGTGAACAGCAAGATAAGGGTTAATGCTACTATAAGTTGGTAGAGGCCTCGTGCTACATGTATGTCTTTCGCTGGACCCACCATAGTTAACATGGTTTTTAGCTCTGGCTTACAATGTTAGGGGATTCGGTCAGCAGATCTCGTCCTTGCTCCATATCAGTTGTTGCATTTGAAGTAGTTGAATTTGTTTTATATAACTCTGTAATAATCACCACGTGAACAAGTCCGTGAAATGAAGACCCCCTAAACCCCACTTTATATAGAGGAAAATGGGGTTTCCGGGGGGTATTCATTTCTTTTCTTATTTCTCCTCCAAGACATAGGTTGTGGGTACTAGTTAGAACCGCCTCGATGAGGCGGTTCTAACGAGCACCCACATCCTATGTTTTGAGCATTTATAAGAAAAATATCAAGGATTTTCATGAGAAAAGTAGCCATTTTGGAGATGTGAAAAATGCACTATGTCGTACGGGCGAGTTATCGTAATGGGATTGTTTGCGTTATGAAAGCATTATGTGAATCGATTATCTTGTGTTGGGAATTAAACCTGCGCCTAGGGCGAAGATTTGTACCGGCAATAAACGGCCGTTCAGCCCCCGTACCAACCCACTCCAACCACCCACCGGTAGCCTGTGCTACCGACCGTTCTTAAGAGGTGGTTCTGGTGTTGTTCTTTCACTATTACTGTGTTGTACATTACGAAAACACGCCTATATAAATACAAAACGAAACTTTAAAGATGAACAATTGCGATATGTTTCTTATTTCTGCTCAAAACATAGATTGTGGGTACTCGTTAGAACCGCCTCATCGAGGCGGTTCTAACGAGTACCCACAATCTATGTTTTAGAGCAGAAATAAGAAAAATGAAGTTTACCCCTGTAAACCCCAGTTTTACTATATAGAAGTGGGGTTCAAGGGGGGTCAAGATTATATAGGCATGTTTTCGCGATGAATCCATTAGAACAGTTATGCGTTTTTGACGTTATTGTGCATTGCTGTTAAGTGCTTTTTCATTTCCCGCTTGTTAAGGGGAACGGGAACACCTTTAGGGGAGGCAACTCCTGCAAACGTATTTTTGTCTCCTATGTGAAAAGGGGCCAACTCTTAAAGGAAAGAATTTGCTCCTGAGGAGCAAATGTTTACCCATTTTTCAGTGGAATAGTGCTTATAGAAAAGCGAACATGAAGTCCCTAAAGTCGCCTCCCTTCGGCGATGAAGAAATAGATGGGCTGCATGAGGCTTCCACGCAGATCTTAAACCGACCGCACACGAGTACTGGTAAACCGCTTAGAGGATCTAAGTGTGCCCAGGCAAAGCGGTGCGATTCAGACCGTCCATGCATATAAACCCTTTTGGTTTCATTGGGCGACAGGGCTTGAGATGTCATTTTATCTCATTGTCGGGTAAAAGTCCCACAAAATTGGAAGCAACGTCTCCAAAATGACCTTTACAGTGTTGACGGGGACATTAAACCTCAAATCAAACAAACAAACAATTGTTACCATGGGTTCAGAAGAAGAATGGAAAACAGTAAAGTCCTAATCAGATAGCTTCCGAGATGCCAGCTGATCTGGATCTATACTGTTTTCAAAAAGGATATATTCGTGTAATTCATTGATTCCATAGTGGAATTTTGAAAATATTTGAGGGTCACTGATGAGGCCTAATTGGCCGAAACTAGCTAGCCTGGCCCAGGATAGATATACACTCCATATTTTGCAGTTCTATAGTGTACTCCTTGCGTCAAAAGGATACTCCTTTTATAGAACATATTTAGCTTTGTGTAGGTTCAAATGTAACTGTTCCGCGAATTCTAAATCGAAATGAGAACATCTTTGAGATATCGGAGTATGATATAAGAAAAGCCTACAATGTTATTGAAACAAAAAGACGCGAATCCAGCTACAGAAAAATACAACAAACCAATGCGAAGCCATTGATCTTTCTTTTTTTTTTTTTTTTTTTTCACTTCTTCTTATTAACGATATCAAATTTCCTTTAACAAGCACAGGAAGGAAAACGGAACTATTTTAATGATTATGAGTCTTATGTTTTTAAGTCAGGGCATGAACAAGCCTACCAGAAGACATATATGTGACCAGCGATGGCATTGATTCACACAGTCTGATCGAAGTCTTCTCTGGTCGTATGAGACATCTACTCTTGTCAGACCGTGTGGATACGTACCCAGACCTATGCCTTCACTAGTCGAAAAGAAAAAAAAAAAAAAAACCTTTCCGCAAGTTTTGTCGTGCCTGGCTTATTTCCTTCGCGTGTAACCTAATATCGAAACAAGCATATTTGCACAATATAAAGAAGACAAGAAAATATGGATACTTGCAAGTCATTTTCAAAGGTTGTAAAATATTATTTTTTCAATGCATCACGAAAACACGCCTATATAATTTGGACCCCCCCACTCTAACCCCACTTTTATAGTGTAAAACTGGGGTTTGCAGGGGTAAACCTTATTTTTCTTATTTCTACTCCGAGGTATAGATTGTTGGTGCTCGTTAGAACCGCCTCAATGAGGCGGTTCTAACGAGTACCCACAATCTATATTTTGAGCAAAAAATTAGAAAAATATCACAATTTTTCATCTGAAAATTTTCATTTTTTCGGCGGTAAATGTGTCAATGTATTTGTATAGGCGTGTTTTCGTAATGTAATAATTAGCTTTTTATTGAACTTGATCGGGTTCAAATGCAACTGACATGTCTAGTCTAGATCGGATCTTTTAATTTTTGAATCGATAACTTTTCTTTTGACAGAACAAGGATGTGATGGATAGGAATATTCCTTTTATATCCCCCACTCCCGACTGAAACGACAACAACGACGGGGTCTCTTTCAGGCTTAATATAAAACGCTTGTTCTTGCTGTTCACGACAACCCCTATCTTTGCAAACAGTGTAGATCCAGATCAGATGGCTTCTGAAGAAGCCATCTGATCAGGATATACACTGTTTGGCATTCAGTTTATGAATTTGTAGCAATAAATTACATCAAGTAATTTGATTGGTTGATAGACAGAAATGGGTGTGGCTTAAATGAATATTCAGCAAGATAAGGGCTAAGTGATGTCATGGATTGTTGGGAACCGAACAGAGATCTTTCTCATTTGAGCTTAAGTGCCCGGTTGTTGCTAAATGTATTTGCATCCTAGCCGGCATACGTCGCTACGGCAACGTCAAATCAACGTCGGTGCAACGTCATAAACCGACGAGGATTTGATGTTGCATAAAAGTCATTGCGTTGGTCCGACGTTGATGTCACGTCACAATTACGTCATGTGCCTGCTGGGATATTTGTTCACCGTAATGATAATTTGCATGATTAAAAGAAAGAAGAAGATTAGATTCCGTTCGCACCCAATATCCTCGAATTTCATAACGATAACACACCCGTGTGACTTACTAAATTGTTTCATATCTCCAAACTGGTCATTGTTCTGATGAAATTTGGCGAAATATGTTTTATTTGCACTGCAAACATAGGCTGCGGGTGCTCGTTAGAACCGCCTCATTGAGGCGGTACTAACGAATACCCACAAGGTATGTCTTGGAGCAGAAATAAGTAAATAAGGAAAATAATATATACCCCGTTCTCAATCTCACCGATAGTGACCTTTGAATTATTCTATTAGCTGGTTGTGTCTATCATATTAAGACAAAATTTACTGGTTCACCTTCTCCATATAAATGTGTAAGGAATCAACTTGGCGTTTGACATCGCCATAAAAAGATGAATGTCAAGTTAAGATCATCTTAACTACTCATTATTGCACACCAAGATTCAAGATCATTGGCCTATGAATTCCGGAGAAGAATAGCGCTTAAACATATTCATTACTAGTGATTCAGGGGCAAGGCCACTGTGGTAGAATGACCATAGGCATTCCTAGAGGTTCAAGTACTCGTTTACTTGACTGCATCTTCACTTCTTTCACATCATTGATTCCAATAGTTTAAATGCATTGCTTTATTTTCCCCAAGCAAACGCCTAAAGGACCGAATTGCCCTAACATAATAACAATCTCATTCCAAGGGGACGGACGGCCCCCGCCCATTGGGGCTTGAAGAAATAGATAGGCGGCATGATGCTTCCACGCAGAGCTGAGACCGGACCGCACGCACACGAGCACTGGTAAACCGCTTAGAGGATCTAAGCCTGCCCAGGCAAAGCGGTGCGAGTCGGCCCGTCCATGCTTATAAACCCTATTGGTTTCATTGGGCGGCAGGGCTTGAGATGTCATTTCATCTCAATGTCGGGTAAAAGTCCCACAAAATTGGAAGCAACGTCTCCAAAATGACCTTTACAGTGTTGATGGGGACGTAAAACCTCAAATCAAACAAATAAACAAACTACAAGGGGACGGAGTCTTAATTTACAGGGGAAAAAACTAAGAATGTCTTTTGCGGCAGGGACAAAAGCACGTATATATCCTTTTAAAATAGAATTGAATACAATGATCGGGCATCACGAAAACACGCCTATATAATTCTGACCCCATAGAACACCAATATTTTAGTAAAACTAGGGTTTACAGGGGTTAACCTTATTTTCTTATTTCTGCTCTAAAATACAAATTGTGGGTACTCGTTAGAACCGCCTCATCGAGGCGGTTCTAACGAGTACCCACAATCTATATTGTAGAGCAGAAATATGAAAAATATCTGAATTATTCATGTGAAAATTGTCATTCTTGGCAGTAAAATTTACAATGTATTTGTATTAGTCGTTTTTTGGTTATCATTACGAGAACACAGCCGTGCGACATGGTGCATGTTTCACATCTCCAAAATGGTTATTTTTCTGATGAAAATGGATGATATTTTTCTTATTTATACTGCAAAAAAAGGTTGTGTGTGCTCGTTAGAACCGCCTCTTTCTAACAAGTATCCACGACCTTTGTATTGGAGCACAAATAAGAAACATAATGTATACCCACGTAAACCCAAGTTTTCTCTATATCAACTGGGGTATAAGAGTGTTCATTTCACGGACTTGTCCACGTGGTGTTTAATTGAAACAGTTACCTAAAACCTTCCATCCAAGGCACTGAAGGGAAAGAAGGACCAATTTTAAACAACTTCACCGTCATTAAAACAAGAGTTATTAATTGAAAAATATAGCAGTGATGGCAATGATCAGGAATCAATAGAGCAACACAACACCTCCCATCAGAGACACCAATGCACCCTAATGAAAACATCACGAGTGGAAAGCGGAAAGGACAGTCTTTTTCCCCACAAAATGGCAATTAAAAAGATATAAGCAACGCATAAATCTCGTTAGGACGTTTTATCGTAAGCAGTGTGTGTGTGTGTGTGTGTGAATTCGGGTTTAACGTCGCTTTCAACAATTTTTCAGTCATATCACGACGGTGTCTGGTTGCGACAGGGAGCTCAATGCTCACGTTTATAGTGCTGCCTCACTGAAGTATCATGTCCCAGACACATTACATGATACCACACCCAGTCACATTATCCTGACACTGGATCGACCAGTCCTAGCTCTACCCCGTAAATCTGAGTGCCAAACGAGGAGCAGCTAGTACCATTTTTAACGACTTTGGTATGTCGCGGCCCGGGATCGAACCCGAGACCTCCCGTTCCCCGGAGCGGACACTCTACCAACTGAGCTATCGGGGCCGGTCGTAAGCAGTGTATTGCCTAGGAATGAAGTGTATAAAAAAGCTCGTATTTTTAATATCTAACAACATGTCCATTGGTTCTAAAGCCAAACATAATTGCTTTAGTAGGTAAGAGCAAAAAGAAAAAGAAAGAAAGAAATAAAAACAGTGTTTTCGCCATCTTGTCATTTATTTCCTTTTAATGCACCTTCATCTACTGAATTTAGAAATATGAGCCTGTGCCCACAGACAGATTCAGAAGGGCATGCACGTCGAGCGACAAGAACTTTCGTCAGTTACGCCAGTCATTAAAAAATCCTGGCGCGTTCACATTGTGAAAGATGAAGACGTCGCTGTTTGCACGTGTGTACAAGCTGATTTTAGTTTCTGCTTGTCGCCAGTCAGCACAAAACGTCGTGTCAACATCGATACCACATAACGAAGTCGTAACAATGTTAGCCTGACATTTGTATTTTAGTGTGCATAGGTACATATCGGATGCATTACGATTACACACCCGTGCGACATAGTGCATATTTCTCATCTCCAAAATGGCTACTTTTCTGATGAAAATCCTTCATATTTTTCTTATGAATGCTCAAAACATAGGATGTGGGTGCTCGTAAGAACCGCCTCATTGAGGCGGTTCTAACGAGTACCCACAACCTATGTCTTGGAGCAGAAATAAGAAAAATAATGAATACCCCCGTAAACCCCTGTTTTCTCTATATAGAGTGGGGTTTAGGGGGGTCTTCATTTCGCGGACTTGTTCACGTGATGGTACACAACAAAAATGAGAAACTGTTTCCGGAGGATAAGTTGACAGTGACGTCAGCGAATATTTTTGTTATTTGGCATTGTCTGCTATTGTCAAAAGGTATTGTAACGACGCTTAGGCAATGATAATTATAACGGTATAATTTGTATTGCCATCCAATCCAATAATACTAACGATAAAACCTGTCAAAATAGAAGTGGAGGCAATGATTTCAAATCTATAGGTCGATGAATGTTTACTGAACATTACGTCACACGGACCGGTCCATCTAATACCGTTATCTAGGGATGACAATGTCACCAGTGAATGCAAACTTTTTAAATAAAAGCTGAAACTCATTCTCATGCGCAACAATAGAACACATTGTGTGAATTATAAAAGATAGAAAATAAAAAATATGTCAAAATTGTCGAGAAGAACTGAAAACTTAAAAACAAATACCTTACGCAATAATTTTATGGTAGGCATCGTTTTGAATGTAGGTTTACTGTGCGCAAAAATGCTCGTGAATAACAAATAGCCGAGTGGTTAAAGTTACAGCTCAGAATCATTGAAGTCCTCGGGGTAGTGAGGGCGAGGGGTGGAAGAGACACTCGGTCGATGTAATTATTTTAAAACCTTTTTTTTTCTGTATTATATTTTCCTGTTTTTTGTTGTTGTTTTTTTTTTTTTTTGTAAAATTAGTATGTAATTCATTATTTTCAAATTTCAGCGATTCATATTAACTTGAATTTCATAATTGTAGAATTTCATATTTCGAAATTGGATTGCAAAAACCGTTTTGATTGTTCGGCAGTGTCGGTAGATTCATCAACCACAGAAGCAGTCTCTGTAATCTCTAACGACACTGCCAGAGTCCATGTGGTTAATGTTTCGTTCAATTTCAACAGCGATGTCACTTTTACAATTGTCCTGTTCAGGCCCCGCCCATTTGGGCTTGAAGATGGGCTGCACGATGCTTCCACGCAGAGCTGAAACCAACCGCACGAGTACTGGTAAACTGCTTAGAGGATCTAAAAATAGAAGGGGAGGCAATGATCAGGAATCGATACAATTAACCCACAGCTCCCATCAGAGACACCCAAGGGAAAGAAACACAAACATGAAACAACAGACTCCAATGGAAACACCAACAGCGGAAAGCCAAAAGGACAGTTACTTTCCCACAAAATGGCCAATAGGCTATCCAAAATAAAATAGTATAAGTGACACAAACACCCAAAGACAAAGCATAACAAAAATAAACCGCGACAGAAGAACCGCCTTGGAACGGTCAGCGGAAACGAATAATTCCACTGGGGGGCTTAAATCGATTTTACATGGCCACGATCCTCGCCCTTACTTCCGTCGCAATTAAGACAAATAATTTGTTCAGTCCGCATGAGGCCTCCTAAGCCTGCCCAGGCAAAGCGGTGCGAGTCGACCCGCCCATGCTTACAAACCCTATTGGTGTCATTGGGCGACAGGGCTTGGAATGTCATTTCATCTCAATGTCAGGTAAAAGTCCCACAAAATTGGAAGAAACGTCTCCAAAATGACCAATACAGTGTTGACGGGGACGTTAAACCTCAAATCAAACGAAACAATAGTCCTGTTCAGTTTGTCTTTGGGTGTTTGTGTCACTTATACTATTTTATTTTGGATAGCCTATTGGCCATTTTGTGGGAAAGTAACTGTCCTTTTGGCTTTCCGCTGTTGGTGTTTCCATTGGAGTCTGTTGTTTCATGTTTGTGTTTCTTTCCCTTGGGTGTCACTGATGGGAGCTGTGGGTTAATTGTATCGATTCCTGATCATTGCCTCCCCTTCTATTTTAGATCCTCTAAGCAGTTTTCGAGATGTGTTAAGCAAGCAGATCATTCTTTTTCACCAATGCTTCAAATGCCTTCTTCGATCAGAGCCTTTATATCTGCCACGAGAAGCTGAAAATTTCATTTGCCAACATAGCCTTACAAAATTTCCATATATCATCTTTTTGCCAATCAGATCAGGATGGTATGGTGAAAGCCACAGAATTGTGTGCCCGTGTCTCTTCAAAAGCTGGTCAACTCGATAAGGAGGAGCTGGTTTATTTCGTTTGCAAAGTTCCAAAAGCTCAGGCTTGAACATTTCTTGCCACAGGCTGCATAAAACTGTGTATTAAAGGAAAACAGAACGAAAAATAAAAATGTTATTCAAAATTTGAGATTCGAACCTACGACCTTCGGGTACCTATGTCGTTAAAGTTTATGCATCTAACCAATACCGCCACATCATATTGCTACAACGATGTCATATCAGAATATAATAATATACAGCAAAGATTTTGTGAATTAACCGAGGGAAAAGTTGGTAACCCCTACATAACGGTTTCCGATGGAATAGTCCGTATGACGTAGTGTTCAGTAAACAGTCATCGATCTATACCTGTGGTGGTATACTCTTTTACGTCCCTGTCTACTTATCCTCGGACAAAAGTACTTGTTAAAACAAATCGGTTGGCAAACCGACTATACTTTGTATACAGTAAACCCTATAAAAGAAAGAATAGGTGCTGTTGAAAAGCCAGGAGAAGCTGTTGCTGTCATTGACGAACCGCAAAGGTAAATATCAGTCTGTGCATCTGCACAGAGTCTGATCAACACCTAATATCTGATAAACACCTAACATCACGAAAACACGCCTAAATAATTTTGACCCCCTTGAACCTCACTTTTATATTATAAAACTGGGGTTTACAGGGGTAAATCTTATTTTTCATATTTCCGCTCTTAAATATAGATCGTGGGTACTCGTTAGAACCACCTCAATGAGGCGGTTCTAACGAGTCCAACAATTTATATTTTGAGCAGAAATAAGAAAAATATAACAAAGTTTCATCTTAAAATGTTCGATTTATTACAGTGTATTTGTATAGGCGTGTTTCCGTAATGTATGTTCACTACATTGAAAGTACAATACCTCTAGTTTTTATCTATTAATTCAAGACCCTTGCAAATCTGTGTAACTAAGCATGCTTGTTTCTATCAGGTTCTGTCTCCTGGACGCTAATCCACACATAAATTCCCTTATATCTTTTTCAGGCACAGCAGACAGATAAAGATGGCAGAGTCCTTCAATTTGATGTGGTCATGGATGAAAACCTGGCTCAGAATAAATATCCTGAATTTACCGAGGTTAATAAATCCTATATGAGAAAAGTTATGACACCTGAACTGTTTGAGAAGTTGATAGATCACAAGACTGCTACTGGAGGCTGGACTCTCGCTAAAGCCATCAACACCGGTGTCGTAAACCAAGATTCCTTGGTGGGGTGCCATGCGGGTGATATTGAATCGTACACTGATTTCAAAGACTTATTTGATCCTGTCATCGAGCAGTATCACGGCGGCTATACACCAGACAAGAAGCATACAACAGACCTAGATCCTTCTAAGCTTGTAGGAGACATAGATGATAAGAGCATGATCAAATCTACACGTATTAGAGTAGCTAGGAATCTGTTCGGCTTCCCACTAAATCCAAGCAGCACCAAGGAGCAGCGGCTAGAGATAGAAGAACTCATGCGAAAGGTGTTTGATACACTAGAAGGAGATTTGGCGGGTACGTATTACTCGTTAGCAAAGCTGACAGACGAGCAGAAAGACCAACTTGTGAGTGACCACTTCCTCTTCAAGCCTGGGGACAGATTCCAGGCTGCTTCGGGGTACCACAACTACTGGCCTGCTGGTCGCGGCATCTTCCACAACAAGGATAAAACCTTTCTGCTATGGATCAATGAGGGTGACCATATTCGCATTATTAGTATGGAACAAGGAGGAGATGTAAAATCTGTCTTCTCGCGCCTTGCTAGGGGTGTAGCCGCCATAGAGAAGGGGGTTAAGACGATAACCGGAAATGCCCAGGCCTTCCTCTGCAATGATCATCTAGGCATGATAACGTGCTGTCCATCTAATCTAGGTACCGGCTTGAGAGGCAGTGTACATATTACGCTGCCATCTCTATTCAAAAACAAGGGCCTGAAGCCCTTGGATACTATGGTACGTGACATGGGTTGTCAGGTTCGTGGAACGTACGGAGAGCACACCAAAATTGTAGATACCTGCGATGTTTCCAATTTCCATAGGATTGGGCGCGCTGAGTATGAGCTAGTACAGAATATGATTGACTGCGTAAACAAGCTGGTACAGATGGAAAAAGAAGAACAGGCAGCTTAGATAGAGAATCTTCTATTCCGAGCTTAAAGGTTATTTTAACTGCGTGCTCTTCTTTACTTACCTGTTTAATGATAATTGCTTACACTTACGGGTGTATTATAACAACCACTGAGATAATTTAATGCGTAGCCTTTTAAAACCAAATTAATGAATAATTCAAAATGAATTAAGTATTCCGTTGGCAGGTGTGATTGTAAGAAAAACTATATTAAAATGAATGTATTTAACGTTTAAATGTCAATAAAAATATGGAATCTGAAATCATCCTTTTGTAGACGAAAGTAAGAACTAAAGAGAAAGTTTAACAAAACTTAAGAAGAGACAACCATTTATTCAGTTAATAGTGCTTAAAATAAAGTTTTTGATTCTTGAATGAGTACGAAATGCAAAAAAAAAACAAACTAAAATACAACGTTAAATTAAGTACAATGATTGAAGCTAAAACACCACAGAAATCCAAGTTATCTGGTCTCCATTTAGCTACAAGATGCCATGGAAAGGGAATTGAAGTTATAACATGACTTTCGGATTGTTCATCGGTGTTTATTGAAGCCAAAATGAAACAAATAAAGGTATTTGTAACATTCAACCGAACCAGCGCTTGAGGTTTTAGCAACTACTATCGAGTATTAGTATAACATATGAAGATAAAGTTTGATTATGACATTGAAATTGTTGAAACTAGAGGACTCGGTGAAGATATCTGATGAAACTTGGAGATACGGATGATAATAAAGATGAACTAAGTAAGGATACAAACGACCATTACAAAAAGTACCAGTTTGCTCAAGACAGCTGATAGGATATTTGAATTAGAAACTGAATCGATGGATGAAAATAAAAACGCATGTATCAGAATATAAACTATATGTTCGATATTTAACATCCGAAATGAACTGAAACATATTTAAGAACTTCGCGTGTTGATGAAACAAGCATGGACATTGTTATACTGAGAAACTTGTAAAAACAAACGCACCAAAATAGAAATGAAAAAAAAAAAAATAAAATTCAGGCAAACACTAACATTTCCTGAAGCTCGTTATTACTCAAGATACTAGAAAACTGATGGAGCTTGGTCTAAAAAGAATGATATCGCCAAAAACGGAATAAGAGGCTTAATCTATAAACAAATCAAATGTTTATAAAAGCTTTAGTTTGACGGATATTAATACCATCATTATCAAATAGTGTTCTTGGTAAATATTTCAACTTCATAAGTAATGCAAGTGTTGTGGAAACTAACGCTCATATAAAAATATCAAAATATTTTAAATGTTGAAAAGGTTGTTAACTGACAGCCGAAAGAGAAATTCTAGAAAAACAAATGAAGTTAAGCAAAACAGTTAAATAACGAACTGTGAATTAGTATATTTTGTGGGTATAAGCAATATTAACTTGATATTGCTCTCGCATAATTTGACACGATTGCCTCTAAAATGCATTAGGCTATTCTAAACGACATTTGGAGCATGGCAATTCGTTTAAGGAAATTCCGTTTGTATGTTCGGACAGTATAGACCTAGATGAGAAGCCACAGAACGCAGCGTCTCATCAGGGGCTACACTGTTTGCCACTCATCGAGTAGTAAATTTTACTTGTTCAAACTCTAGTATGGTATGGAGATGAGGTGACCCAATACTTAATACTTATTATAATACGGTTGAAATGAATTGAGCTGTGTATTTCCAAAAGCATCCTTTCTTTGAAACATGAAAGCTAAGTTATTCAGGGGTTTATCATATGACGTCGCGTCTGAGAGTGTAATAACATCATGTAATTAATTCGATAATCCACTGATGGATTAAATATGCAAATTAGGTAGGTACGTCCCGTAACGTTACATGTACGACGTCCTTAACGACGTCGCGTTTACTAAAAACGGAATAGTGACATTTTTATAAAAACAGTCGTGAACAAAACGCGTTTACAATGTCAAATTATAAACAGAATCTTGCATTCGTGCTCATGTATTATTGAATCTATTAAACTCGTTGAGGAAAAGGGATGAAATGCTCGACAAAGCCTCGCATTTTATCCCATTTCCTCGACTCGTTGAATAAATTCAATAATACATGAACACTCATGTAAGATCCTCTATGTCAACAATTTATTAAACTCGTTGAGGAAAAGGGATAAAATGCTCGGCAAAGCCTCGCGTTTTATCCATTTTCCTCAACTCGTTTAATAAATTCAATAATACATGAACACCAATGTAAGATCCTCTATGTAATGCACCTGTATCCATATTGCAGTATTACGAAAGTGCCATATACAAGACAGTGTCAATGCAATTCAAGTGCCATATGTACCATAAACTTAGATGCTTTCCAATCTTCTATTGTAGTGCTAACAGTATACATGTTTGTGTTTTCTTGTTTTTATTTTCTTTTTTTTACATTCTTAATGTTTATAGTCTTCACGAGTTTTTAAATATGTTGATCATTGAGCTTCAAAAGCTTCTATGAACTCCATTAAAAGCTGAGTTTGAAATGAAAGCCAGTTTATGCAGAGTTGTTACATTTTAAGACAAACATATGACTGTGTTTATTAACCAAAATATAGAGATATAATGATATAAAATACTTGTACATATAAAAACTAACAGGTGTATGCAATTAAAGCGATCTTGCTTTGCATTCACATCCTAGAATCAAAGTGTTTCTGTACTTAAAGCGTAAATTTATTAATTTCGAAAGGATACAATTTAGAAAGACAAACACTTAATATAATGAAATGACGAACATTTAATGAAGTGATTCTGTTGGACATAATACGATGAAAAACTGTTCCTTTGCGATTGTTAATCTTCTATCGATAACTTCATTTTAAAAATGCTTTTAGAAATGTATAACACACAGATGTATTATTTTCCTAATGATCAGGAACTTTGTTAAGTGCTTCTGGTTATGTGTTGATGTTACACAGATGAAAAACTTTGTTTTGTGTTCTAAAATAATAGTTTAATTGATCTTATAAAGGTGCATGTTGTTAAATGTCTGTAAAAGGCAAACATTTATTTTGTTATATTTTCTGTTTCCATCTTTAAAAGATGTAAAGTATTATCTGATTTAGTGTCTTCGAAAGATAAAATAACTTAAAATGTCTTTGGTAATTGATTTGAATTTTCTGCTCTTGAAACGCATTATTTCGTATCTAAGGACAGCGTGAAGATCTGTGTATTTGTGCTAATACAACTTTAACTGTAGGCAATGAAATTGCAGTTACCATAATAATGTGCCATAACACTTGGGGGAAACGTGCTGATTGACAACAACAGTGTTGCCATTCAAGAGAAACAAAACGCTCAGATGTTTAATAAACATACTTTTGATCCTCTTTTATCTGTGCAAACATGTGTTGCATTTTGCATCATCTCAACTTTTTACACGTATAAATGTTCCATAGAACGATAAAACATAAAGTCTATCCATAAAAACACTCAGCTAAACATTTGCACAGTTGAATAGGTTAACAGACAGCATTTATCTGTTCATCGATCAGCTTGTTACCCCAAGTTTTTACAAAGAGATGAGTAACATAGGCAAAGCCTAATAAAATCCTTTTGTGCATATATCATGTATTAAATACATGTTTATGTGTATTCATAAAATAAAGTAAATTTTACTTTATTGTTTGTATTTCTTTATTAGAAAATCCGTTGTACTTGGTATATTTATCCCCCGACCGAATAGGTTCGGGGGATATAGCGATCAGCCTGGCGTCCGTCCGTCTGTCCGTCCGTCCGTCCGTAGACGCAACCTTGTGATGGCCATAACTCCTATACCCTTTGAGATTCATTGATGGTTCTTGGCACAATTGTTCACAAGGCCGAGACGGCGTATCATGCGCAAGAACCAGAACTCTGGATGCCATATTTTTTAGTTATCTCCCCTTTTAATAAAATAGAATGACTACTTTGTGATGGCCATAACTCCAATACCTTTTGAGATATATTGATGGTACCTGGCACAGTTGTTCACAAGGCTGAGACGGCGTGTCATGCAAAAGAACCACACCTCTGGTTGCCATGGTTTTGGAGTTATCTCCCCTTCCAATAAAATAGAGTGACAACCTTGTGATGGCCAAAACTCCTATACCCTTTGAGATTCATTGATGGTTCTTGTCACAATTGTTACAAGGCTGAGAGGGCGTGTCATGCAAAGAACCAGAACTCTGGATGCCATTCTTTGTTAGTTATCTCCCCCTTTAATAAAATAGAATGACTACTTTGTGATGACCATAACTCCAATACCCTTTGAGATGTATTGATGATACCTGGCACAGTTGTTCGCAAAGCCGAGACAGTGTGTCATGCACAAGAACCACAACTCTGGGTGCCATGGTTTTTTAGTTATCTCCCCTTCCAATAATATAGAATCACTACATTGTGATGGCCACATCTCTAACACTCTTTGAGATATATTGATGATACTTGGTACAGTTGTACATGAGGTTAAGGAGGTGTACGCGCAAGAACCACAACTCTGGGTGCCCTGTTTTTTTAATTATCTCCCCTGACAATATAACCTTGTGATGGCCATTACTCCAATACCCTTTGAGATATATTGATGGTACTTGGCACAATTGTATACAACGTTGAGACGGCGCTTCATGCCTAAGAACAACAACTCTGGGTGTAATGATATTTGAGTTATCTCCCCTTCCAATATAACAGTATGACAACCGTGCGATCATCGTACCTACAATACCCTTTGAGACATATTTGTGGTACTTGATGCAGATGTACACGAGGTTAAGCAGGTGTGTCATGCTCAAGAATTACAACTCTGGGTGCTCTTGTTTTATAATTATCTCCCCTGGCAATATAACCTTGTGATGGCCATAACTCCAACACCCTTTGGGATATATTGAAGGAACTTGGCACAATTGTATACAAGGTACGAAAGGATGTCATGTGCAAGAACCACAACTGTTGGTGCTGTGGTATTTGAGTTATCTACCCTTCCAATATAACAGTATGACCAGCTTGTGATCACCATATCTCCAATACCTTTTGAGAAATATTGATGGTACTTTGTACAGAAATACATGAGCTTAAGCAGGCATGTCATGCGCATGAACCACATTTCTGAGTGCCCTGGTTTTTTAGTTATTTCCCCTGACAGTATAATCTTGTGATGGCCATAACTGCAATACTTTTGTGATATATTGCTGGTTTAATTCTGGTGCACTTTCTATTGGTGAACAATCTTCTGAAGGCCATATTGGCTTTTGTTCGGGGGATTTGCCATCTCTTCCGATGGCTATTTTTTTTTTAGCTCACCGTCACGTAGTGACGAGGTGAGCTTTTGGGATCACTTTTCGTCCGTCGTCCGTCATCCGTCCGTCCGTCCGTGCGTCCGTAAACAATTCTTTAAACAACATCTCCTCCTAAACCACTGATCGGATTTTGACCAAACTTCACAGGAATGATCCTTAGGTGGTCCCCTTTCAAAGTTGTTCAAATGGTTCCGGTCCGTTGCACATCTAGGTCATAGGAGCCAAAAATAGATTTTTTTCACCAAAAAGTTAAAAAATCTTCTTCTCTGAAACCACAAGGCCCAGGTCTTTGATATTTGGTATGAAGCTTCATCTAGTGGACCTCTACCAAGATTGTTCAAATCATAGTGCTCGGGCCAAAAATGCCCCCGCTCCGGGGCCCTTTGGTTTTACATGGACTTATATAGGGAAAATCTTTAAAAATCTTCTTCTCTGAAACCGTAAGGCCCAGGTCTTTGATATTTGGTATGAAGCTTCATCTAGTGGACCTCTACCAAGATTGTTCAAATTATAGTGCTGGGGCAAAAAATGCCCCCACTCCAGGGCCCTTTGGTTTTACATGGGCTTATATAGGGGAGAGCTTTAAAATCTTCTTCTCTGAAACCGTAAGGCCCAGGTCTTTGATTTTTGGTATGAAGCTTCATCTAGGGGACCCCTACCAAGTTTGTTCAAATTATAGGCCTGGCGCCAAAAATGCCCCCGCCCCGGGGCCCTTTGGTTTTACATGGGCTTATATCGGGAAAATCTTTAAAATCTTTTTCTCTGAAACCGCAAGGCCTAGGTCTTTGATATTTGGTTTGAAGCTTCATCTAGTGGACCCTTACCAAGATTGTTCAAATTATAATGCTGGGGTCAAATATACCCCCGCTCCGGGGCCCTTTGGTTTTACATTGGCTTATATAGGGAAAATCTTTAAAAATCTTTTTCTCTGAAACCGCAAGGCCCAGGTCATTGTTATTTGTAGGAATCTTCAACTAGTGGACCCCTACCAAGATTGTTCAAATTATAGTGCTGGGGCCAAAAATGACCCCGTCCCGGGGCCCTTTGGTTTTACATGGGCTTATATAGGGAAAATCTTTAAAAATCTTCTTCTCTGAAACCGCAAGGCCTAGGTCTTTGATATTTGGTATGAAGCTTCATCTAGTGGACCCCTACCAAGATTGTTCAAATTATAGTGCTGGGGTCAAATATGCCCCCACTCTGGGGCTCTTTGGTTTAACATGGGCTTATATAGGGAAAATCTTTAAAAATTTTCTTCTCTGAAACCATAAGGCCCATGTCTTTGATATTTGGTATGAAGCTTCACCCCACAAGGCCCAAGTCCTCCTCCCCCCCTCCCCCCCACTGAGCCCTGGGCTTTTTGGTTTTACATGGGCTTATATAGGGAAAATCTTTAAAAATCTTCTTCTCTGAAACCGCAAGGCCCAGGTCTTTGATATTTGGTATGAGGCTTCATCTTGTGGACCCCTACCAAGATTGTTCAAATTACAGTGCTGGGGCCAAAAATGCCCCCATCCCGGGGCCCTTTAGTTTTACATGGGCTTATATTGGAAAAATCTTTAAAAATCTTTTTCTCTGAAACTGCAAGGCCCAGGTCTTTGTTATTTGGTATGAAGCTTCATTTAGTGGACCCTTCAAATTATGGTGCTGGGGCCAAAAATGCCCCCGCCCCGGGGCCCTTTGGTTTTACATGGGCTTATATAGGGAAATTCTTTAAAAATCTTCTTCTCTGAAACCGCAAGGCCCAGGTCTTTGATATTTGGTATGAAGCTTCATCTTGTGGATCTCTAACAAGATTGTTCAGATTATAGTCCTGGGGCCAAAAATGCCCCTGCTCCGGGGCCCTTTGGTTTTACATAGACTTATATAGGGAAAATCTTGAAAAATCTTCTTCTCTGAAACCATAAGGCCTAGGTCTTTGATATTTGGTATGAAGCTTCATCTAGTGGACCTCTACCAAGATTGTTCAAATTATAGTCATAGGGCCAAAATGCCCCTGCCTTTGGTGTTACATAGGCTTATATAGTCAAAATCTTTAAACATCTTCTTCTGTGAAACCACAACGCCTAGGTCTTTGATATTTGGTGTGAAATGTCATTTAGTGGACCTCTATCAAGATTGTTCACATTATAGCCCTTGGGCCAAAAATGCCCCTGCCCGAGACCCATTGGTTTTACATAAGACTTATATAGAGATAGTCTTTGAAAATCTGCTTCTCTGAAACTGCAAGGCCCATGCTTTTGATATTTGGTATGTAGCTTCATCTAGTGGACCTCTACCTGGGCCCTTTGGTTTTACATAGGCTTATAATATATAGAGATAATCTTTGAAAATCTTCTTCTCTGATACAGCAAGGCCTAGGTCTATTTGGTGTGAAGCTTCATCTAGTGGACCTAGCCCCGGGGCAATTTGGTTTTACATAGGCTTATGCAGGGAATATCTTTAAAAAAATCTTCTTCTCTGAAAATGCAAGGACCAGGTCTTAGATATTACTGGACCTTTGCCAAGATTGTTCAATTTATAGCCTTTGTTGATATTTGGTATGAAGCTTCACCTTTTTAGACCTCCCTCAACATTATGCACATTATAACCCTGGGGTCAATAATGGCCCTTTCCTGGGCCCATTTGTTACTCTATGGATCAGGTGAGCGATCCAGGGCCATCTTGGCCCTCTTGTTTTTTTTTTTTTTTTTTTTGAATACAATGATTAAAAATCCCCTTTTCCCTTAATGATAGGGGTTAAATAAAAAAGGAACAAACTGGCCCGTCGGAGCAAATCGTTAGCAGCACCGTTAGCGTAATGAAGTCGATCGTTAGTGGTCATTGATTGATTTATTTGGGGTTAAACGTTCCCGTCAACACTATTTAGGTCATTATGGAGACGTTGCTTCCAGTTTTTGTGGGACTTTTACCCGACATTGAGATGAAATGACATCCCAAGCCCTGCCGCCCAATGAAACCAATATGATTTATAAGCATAGACTGTTCGACTCGCACAGTTGTGCCTGGACAGTCTTAATTTTTCATTTCTGTAGTGTATTCCTTGCTTCCAAAGGATAACCCTTTCTCGAACATATTTAGTTCCTCTAAACAGTTTGCCAGTACTCGTGTGCGGTGGGTTTCAGCTCTGCGTGGAAGCATCATGCAACCCATCTATTTCTTCAAGCCCCGGTGGGCGGGGCCGCGCTAGGGAACAAAGTATTAACTGTTCTAGAAAACTAGAAGTGAAGGCAATGGACTGGAATCGATACAATTACATCACACCTCCCATCCAAGACAGCAAAGGGAAAGAAACACAAAACGACCGCCATGATAATAATAATGTCACTAGCGGAAAGCCAAAAGGACAGTTACTTTCCAACAAAATGGCTAAACGGCTATACAAAATAAAATATATTAGCAATACATACATGTAAAGACGATCTTTAGTAATAATAAACCACAACAGAAGAACCGCCTTGGAACAATAAGCAAAAAAAAAATACTATTAGGAACTTGTGGGGGGTGTAGCTTACATTGATTTTACGTGGCCACAATTCTCGCCCTTCGTTCTGTCGTGGTTTCGACAAATAGTTTGTTCAGTCCGCATGAAGGATTTCTAACTCAAGGTGAAGCAACGATGAAAACACGACAGCATGAAATAACAGAAATTCTTGAACAAAAGAATTCCGGTGAGCCCGACCAGAGAAAGAGCATCAGGCACCAACCGTCATTACAAAAATGTTTAACTAATTCTTGAGGCTGGATCCGTCATTAAGTCAGAGGCCCGACCCGCCGGAGTGTAATTAAAGGAGGAAGCAAAGTTATCGACCGTGATTGGGTTAACTACCATGCATGCAGTCTGCCGTATAACCTTTATGTTTGCACCCAGTCATTTTTATCGAAGAATGCTTTTACGAATCGGATACTGAAATAATTGCAAGCAAATATTTTTTCTGAATTTATATGCCAAAGAGAAGTGACGGCAATGATCCGGAATCGATACAATTAACCCACAGCTCCAATTGACACCAAAGGGAAGGAAACACAAACATGATATAACAAGACTCTAATGGAAACATCAATAGCGGAAAGCCAAGAGAACAGTTACTTTCCGACAAAATGGCCAACTGGCTATACAAAACAAAAATACAAGGGATACACACACTCAAAGACAAACCATAACAATCAATAAACCGCGACAGAATAACCGCATTGGAACGGTCAGTGAAACGAATTCCATTGGGCGAGGAGAGGGGGGGGGGGGGGGGGGGGGGCTTTAATCGATTTTATGCGGCCGCAATCCTAACCCTTACTTCCGTCGCGATTTGGAGAAATAATTTGTTCAGTCCGCATGAAGGCCTCCTAACTCATCAGCGCAACAGCTCCGAGTACACAAATATCAAACGACTACAGAGATGAAACAACTGTGAGGACTCGACAGCAAGAAACCACTAAAATGCTGGAGCAAAATAAAACCAACAGGTAGACTCCGATAGGTTCAACCAGAGACAGAGCAACCAGAGACAGAGCATTAGGCACCAACCAACATTACATAAAATTAAATTCTCTCTAATTCTCTATAAGCCTTTACGCTGGAACCGTCATAGAATTTGAGGCCTGACCTATCGGTTTGCAATTAGAGAGGGAAGCAAAGTTGTCAACCGTGATTGGATTAACCAAAATGCATGCAATGTGTTATAGAACATTTATGTTGTACCCAACATTTATGTTGTACTTTTTATATCGAAGAATGATTTTACGAAATTAGGTGCTTAAGGTATTGCAACTATATATTTTCTGAATTTATAGTCTAAGTCACCATAAAATTCGGGTTCCGATAGACCTTGTTGCAGAAGAGATTTAAGTCCAACATTGAATTTTGAAATCAAATTGGAAGGACGACTATAAAACTTTGAAAAGGCCTTACGAAGTTTATGATACCGATAACCCTGATTAAGAAGTTTAGCAGTTAATAATTTATTACGAGTGTTGAAGTCAGTTACATGACTAGACACTCCAACAAATCGAATTAACTGCGAAATATAAACGCCATAGGATGACGCACGAGGACCATCACAGTCCACCATGAAACTAAATCGAAATGACGTCTATAAAACTTGGAAAAGGTTTTCCTTGCTTCAAAAGGATAACCCTTTCTAGAACATATTTGTTAAGAAGTTTAGCAGTTAATAATCTATTACGAGTGTTGAAGACAGTTTCAGTTGCATGACTGGACATTCTGGCAAACCGAGAGGAAGTTCGATCATCTTTATTGCTGTTACTTTCAGTTCACCTTCCCGTGTAAGTATAACAACCAACCAATGCCTGCGAAACAAATTACTGGTTATAGTGTTCTGCAGTGCTTTATGGAAAACTGGGAACTAGTCAGCCATGATCGAACCATCCTATTCTCGTTGGTCGAACCGTAGAATCTAGACTGACGTCATTTCCTCTAACCAAAGACAGTTCCAGTCGGTTTTACTTTACTCACAGTTTAGTGACCGTGGTTCTTACATCGAACTCTCTCCGAATTGGTTAGGATATATAAACACCGTAGGATGCCGCACGAGGAACATCGCCATCCAAGAAAGGAAATTTTACAATCTCAAAATCAAAAGCATCGGGTTTATACTAAACTCTGCATGAAACAAACACGTCTTAAATTGATTAATGTGAATCCAATAACGTATCAGGAGAACTCGCTTTATTATGCCCCCAACTTCGAAGAAGTTGTGGGGGCATATTGGTTTTGCCCTGTTCGTCCGTCCGTCCTTCCGTCCTTACGTCCGTCCCACTTTTTACTGCATAGCATAACTTTAGAACCATGGGTGCTAGGTTTTTGAAATTTCATATATGGATTCCTCATGAAAAAATAATTGACCCGTGTTTTTTTTCTCGTCAGGATTATGCCCCTTTTTTGAGTTATGCCCCTTTGCAAAAAATACTATGAAATCTTGTAAGCAAGATATCTCAAAAACTGTTTGAGCTATTGCCCTGAAACTTTACATGCTGGTTGGGGATGATGAGTAGATGAACTGATTAACTTTTGAAAAAAATCCGAAATTTTTTTCTTGAGTTATGGCCCTTTGAAATTTTTCGCGTTTTAAGTTTGTAAGCAAGATATCTAAAAAAACTATTTGAGGTTTTTCCCCGAAACTTCACAGACTTGTCGGGGATGATGAGTAGATGAACTGATCAACTTTTGAAAAAAATCCGATTTTTTTTTCTTGAGTTATGGCCCTTAGATTTTTTTCGTGTTTTCAGCTTGTAAGCAAGATATCTCAATAATTGTTTGAGCGATTGCCCTGCAACTTTACAAGCTGGTTTGGGATGATGTGTAGATGAACTGATTAACTGTTGAAAAAAAATCCTATATTTTTTTCTTGAGTTATAGCCCTTTGAAATTTTTCGCCAACTTCGAAGAAGTTGTGGGGGCATATTGGTTTTGCCCTGTTCGTCCGTCCGTCCTTCCGTCCTTCCGTCCTTACGTCCGTCCCACTTTTTACTGCATAGCATAACTTTAGAACCATGGGTGCTAGGTTTTTGAAATTTCATATATGGATTCCTCATGAAAAAATAATTGACCCGTGTTTTTTTTCTCGTCAGGATTATGCCCCTTTTTTGAGTTATGCCCCTTTGCAAAAAATACTATGAAATCTTGTAAGCAAGATATCTCAAAAACTGTTTGAGCTATTGCCCTGAAACTTTACATGCTGGTTGGGGATGATGAGTAGATGAACTGATTAACTTTTGAAAAAAATCCGAAATTTTTTTCTTGAGTTATGGCCCTTTGAAATTTTTCGCGTTTTAAGTTTGTAAGCAAGATATCTAAAAAAACTATTTGAGGTTTTTCCCGAAACTTCACAGACTTGTCGGGGATGATGAGTAGATGAACTGATCAACTTTTGAAAAAAATCCGATTTTTTTTTCTTGAGTTATGGCCCTTAGATTTTTTTCGTGTTTTCAGCTTGTAAGCAAGATATCTCAATAATTGTTTGAGCGATTGCCCTGCAACTTTACAAGCTGGTTTGGGATGATGTGTAGATGAACTGATTAACTGTTGAAAAAAAAATCCTATATTTTTTTCTTGAGTTATGGCCCTTTGAAATTTTTCGCGTTTTAAGTTTGTAAGCAAGATATCTCAAAAACTATATGAGGTTTTTCCCCAAAACTTCAAAGACTGGTTGGGTATGATGAGTAGATGAACTGATTAACTTTTGAAAAAAATCCAATTTTTTTTTCTTGAGTTATGGCCCTTTGATTTTTTTCGTGTTTTCAGCTTGTAAGCAAGATATCTCAAACATTGTTTGAGCTATTGCCCTGAAACTTTACAGGCTGGTTGGGGATGATGAGTAGATGAACTGATTAACTTTTGAAAAAAATCCGAAATTTTTTTCTTGAGTTATGGCCCTTTGAAATTTTTCGCGTTTTGGCGTCCTTCCGTCCTTCCGTCCGTCCCACTTTTTACTGCATAGCATAACTTTAGAACCATGGGTGCTAGGTTTTTGAAATTTCATATATGGATTCCTCATGAAAAAATAATTGACCCGTGTTTTTTTTCTCGTCAGGATTATGCCCCTTTTTTGAGTTATGCCCCTTTGCAAAAAATACTATGAAATCTTGTAAGCAAGATATCTCAAAAACTGTTTGAGCTATTGCCCTGAAACTTTACATGCTGGTTGGGGATGATGAGTAGATGAACTGATTAACTTTTGAAAAAAAATCCGAAATTTTTTTCTTGAGTTATGGCCCTTTGAAATTTTTCGCGTTTTAAGTTTGTAAGCAAGATATCTAAAAAAACTATTTGAGGTTTTTCCCCGAAACTTCACAGACTTGTCGGGGATGATGAGTAGATGAACTGATCAACTTTTGAAAAAAATCCGATTTTTTTTTCTTGAGTTATGGCCCTTAGATTTTTTTCGTGTTTTCAGCTTGTAAGCAAGATATCTCAATAATTGTTTGAGCGATTGCCCTGCAACTTTACAAGCTGGTTTGGGATGATGTGTAGATGAACTGATTAACTGTTGAAAAAAAATCCTATATTTTTTTCTTGAGTTATGGCCCTTTGAAATTTTTCGCGTTTTAAGTTTGTAAGCAAGATATCTCAAAAACTATATGAGGTTTTTCCCCAAAACTTCACAGACTGGTTGGGTATGATGAGTAGATGAACTGATTAACTTTTGAAAAAAATCCAATTTTTTTTTCTTGAGTTATGGCCCTTTGATTTTTTTCGTGTTTTCAGCTTGTAAGCAAGATATCTCAAAAATTGTTTGAGCTATTGCCCTGAAACTTTACAGGCTGGTTGGGGATGATGAGTAGATGAACTGATTAACTTTTGAAAAAAATCCGAAATGCTTGCTTAAGACAGGTTGCTCGCTTAATAAAGGTGGCCACTAAGACAAGTTTGACTGTATCTCTAAAACTGTATGAGCTATTATCCTGTAACTTAAAAAACTAGTAGGGGGTGATAAATAAACGACCTGATTAACTACAGCTTTTCTTGTGTAATTTCAGCATTACAGCCACATAAAAACAAGATATCTCAATTACTGTTAGGGACAAGCAGTGTTAGGGTCAAGCAGTTGGGGGCATTGTGTTTCATAAACACTGGCTCTAGTTTAATTGAAGTTCTTGAGGGTAAATTTGACTGAGCAAACCATCGGGGTAGGTACTGTCAATATTTAATAGATCATTCAAATATCTAGAAGTCGAGCAAACTTCAGATTGCTTCTCAATTGAAAGGGACGTCATGAAGTCTCTTTCATACAGAACAGCACAAATCCGCCACAAGAGGTGCGCAATTCGTACCGATGGGAATTCCCATAATTTGTTTAAATAACAGTACCAAATCTTATGCAAATATTAGCAAGTAGAAAGGTGAGAGCTACATAATGTTCAGAAGTGAAAAAGTATTTTTATATAACATGTTCAATGTCTAATTTTTGGCTGGAGAAAAACTTCATTTCAACAAAAATAAAAGCATACTTTCCGTGCTGAATGTTAAAGTTTCAAGGATATGTTAACTTATGACATCATTAGTTTTCATCACGATAACACGTCTATATTATTTTGACCCCCTTGAACCCCATTTTTAGATAGAAAAACTGGGATTTACAGGGGTAAACATTAGTTTCCTTATTTCTACTCTAAAATTTAGATCGTGGGTACTCGTTAGAACTGCCTCATCGAGGCGGTTCTAACGAGTACCCACAATATATATTTTGAGCAGAAATAAGAAAAAAAAAAAAATGTCAATTTTTTCATCTAAAAATGTAGTTTTTTTGTTTTTCGGCGGTAAAATTTACAATGTACGTATTTGAATAGGCATTTGTTTCGTAATAAACACACTTTCCGTACTGAATGTCAAAGTTTCAAGTGTATGTTAACTTATGACATCGTTAGTTTTGAACATCTGAACCCTGGCAGTCACTGAAAGACTTGATATGTGAAGTGTACCTTTCCCATTTAAAACATATGTTAGCTGTCGAAACAAATGCAAGTAGTGTGGCCCCCGCCTATCGGGGCTTGAAGAAATAGATGGGTTGCATGATTCTTCCCCGCAGAGATGAAACCGACCGCAGACTAGTACTGGTAAACCGCTGAGGATCTAAACCTGCCCAGGCAAAGCAGTGCGAGTCGGACCGTCCATGATTATAAACCCTATCGGTTCCATTGGGCGACAGAGCTTGTGATGTCATTTCATCTCAATGTGGGGTAAAAGTCCCACAGAATTGGAAATGTACAACGTCTCCAAAATGACCTATACAGTGTTGACGCTGACGTTACACCTCAATTCAAACAACCGCCCCCGCCCATCGAGGCTTGAAGAAATGGATGGGCTGCATGGTGCTTCCACGCAGAGCTGAAACCGAGTACTGGTAAACAGCTTAGAGGATCTAAGCCTGCCCAGGCAAAGCAGTGCGAGTCGGACCGTTCATGATTATAAACCCTATCAGTTTCATTGGGCGATAGGGCTTGAGATGTCATTTCATCTCAGTGTGGGGTAAAAGTCCCACAGAATTGGAAGCAACGTCTCCAAAATGACCTATACAGTGTTGACGGGGGCGTTAAACCTCAAATCAAACAAACAAACTAATGCAAGTAGTGACAAACTGTCATTCTAATGCACTCGCGTATGTAACGCGACGTCTGATCAGATAACGTCAAAAAAAAATTTGCGACGGTATATTCTGCGATATACTGTCGGAAATCCGACGTCATCATGTTACGTCGCTTTTCATTGGTTGTCATTTGGTTTTACACAGCTCACTGTGCTTGCCGGTTTGGGCAAAATAATTTTTTTTTCTAAAACAAAACAAGTGAAAAAGTGCATTAGAATGGGGATAACTGTATTGAAAATTGTCATTTAGGGAGATAAATCGGCGGTTTTACAGTCGGAAATTTCGTTTTACGGCGCGTCGCCGTAAAACGAAATTTCCGACCGTAAAACTGCCGATTTACCTCCCCAAATGACAATTTTCAATACAGTTATCCCCTATTCAAGATCTATAAAACGGAAGTGAAGGCAATGATCAGCAATCGATACGATTTCCTCACACTTTTCATTCAAGCCACCAAAGGAAAAGAAGAACAAACATGAAGCAACGGCACGGTAATTCATTACAAGCCAAAAAGACAGTTTCTTTCCTGGCCAAACAGCCCAAAATAAAAAAAGATAATAACAGTAGTTACGTGCAAAAGCAAACAATGAGAATAATAAGCAACAACAGAAGCGTCGTCTCTATGAAAGGGTTATCCTTAGGAACCAAGGAATACACCACAGAACTGAAAATTATGGAATGTACAAGTTTTTTCTTGGACAGGCTAGCTACTTTCGGTCAATTAGGTCTCAACGGTGACCCTCAAAAATTATTATTTAAATATTTTACAATGGAATCAAGAACAAAGGACAAGAAAATTTAAACTACATTATGATGTCGGACAGTGAGACGTTTTACGGCCGCCACACATGCCATTATCACCAGCTGCTTAACTCGCAAGAATGAATCTAAAATTTATATTTTCTGGGTCGAACTAGTTAGTTTCGCGGACAATTTAGGCCTCATCAGTGATCCTCGTGTTAATTTTCCAAGACCTGCAATGGGCTTGATGATCACACACCGATACTAACTATTCTATGATAACGTACGGGGAGACATTCTAACTTACCAATATATGACACTAGAATCTTCCTCCTTATAAGTTTGGAGTGGTCCATTTCTAAGAATCGGGTGTCAGGTTTATTTTGTTTGTTGTAAGTTTTACAAAAATGTGTGCACTTTGAGCAAACAGTTTAGGCCCAGATCAGATGCCGTGTTCTGTGGCGTCTGATCTGGATCTAAACTGCTTGCTTATGACCCACAAAAAGGGACGCTAGACGTTTATGGGTAAAACTAGGAGGCATAGAAAAGAAAAAGACTGACAATCTGCCATGAAAAAGCCTCGATCAGTTTACACACGTGTTCTACTTATGTTCTAGTAAGGGCTATCCTTTGAAAGCAAGGAATACACCACAAAACTGGAAAATATGGAGTGTTCATGTTTTCTGGGCCAGACTAGCTAGTTTCGGCCATTTAGGCCTCATCAGTGACCCTCAAATATTTTCCAAATTCCACAATGGAATCAATGATCCCAAAGGCCAAGAAAATATAAACTACACTATGATGTAGGGCAAGGAGACTTTTTACGGCCGCCACCCATTCTCACACAACAACTGTAGTGGCGTTAAATATGTTCTAGAAAGGGTTATCCTTTGGAAGCAAAGAATACACCACAGAAGTGAAAAATATGGAGTGTACATGTTTTCTGGGCCAGGAATACACCACAGAACTGGAAAACTCTGAAAGAATACAGAATTAAAATATACAGTAGAACTTCGATGGTTTGAACACTGATGGCTGAATCGAACATGTTCTTGAGTCCCTAGAGAAATCTGGCAAATGTATGCTGTGTATACTCATTAGAATCGCCTCAACGAGGCGATTCTAATGAGTACACACAACATACATTTATATCATAGAACACGGAAAAGAAGTCGAATATTACACCCATTATGCCTTCTGGAAGTAGCCATCAGTGGCTCGAACTACCACTGTCTCGAACAGATTTTCGTGGTCCCAAAGGTGTTTGAGCTCTTGAAGTTCGGCTGTACTCGGTAAAAGTCACAAAAAGCCAACTCCAGCCACCAGAAGAAGAGAAAGAGACAGGGACTGCAGGTTGACATAAAACACACAACACGATTTGCATCCAGTACACATTTAAGAACCTGCAAAAGAACATCAACATGAAGACCTTGAGCAGATTAATATGACAATCTAACACAGCGCGCCTATAGTGGCGTGATGAGTGACGTCATTAAAATCCGCAGTTTGATGACGTCACTAGTAGACTCCTTGACGTAAGACTGTGATACTTTATTTTCTCGCATCAAAAAAATCGAACAAGCACATAAAATGTGTGTGATACACTCAATATTTTTGTCGGATTTCTTCTAACAGTGGCGAAAGGCTGTACGAATTTGAAGGCAGCAATCACTTTTTTGCCGATTTTCAGCGTGTTACAATCGAAATAGATCAGCTCTAGTCTGTGAGTTGCTGAGTAATACATAACAGTTTGTCGGTCAGTTGTAAGTTACTCAACAAATCAGGGTTAGAGATGGTCTATTTCTTAAACAATGACAGCATCCGTTTCGGTAGTACTCATTACGAAACATGCCTATACAAATACATTGCCAATTTTTTGCCCAAAAATTAGAAATTTTAAGATGAAAAATTGTGATATTTTTCTTATTTCTGCTCAAAACATAGATTGTGGGTACTCGATAGAACCGCCTCAACGAGGCGGTTCTATCGAGTATCCACAATCTATGTTTTTGAGCAGAAATAAGAAAAATAATGTATACCCCCTTAAACCCCAGTTTTACTATATAAAAGTGGGGTATGAGGGGGTCAAAATTATATAGGTGTGTTCTCGTAATGATTGTTTCCGGGTTTAGGAGAGAACATGGACCTATACGGGGACTTTGACCCTTAAATTCTTGTACTTTAAACAAACAGTGTAGACGCTATTCAGACGCCACTTTGTTTAGTGTCTTATCTAGGTCTACACTGTCTGCCAAACACACAAGTCCAGTCCATATCGATTCTGGGCCCCCGCCCATCGGGGCTTGGAGAAATAGATTGGGCCCCACGGTGCTTCCGAGCAGACCTGGCACTGACCGCACATGAGTACTGGTAAACCGCTTAGAAGGACTAAGCCTGCCCTGGCAAAGTGGTCCAAGTTGGAAATCGATTTTACGTGGCCACAATCCTCGCCCTTACTTCCGTCGCGATTTAGACAACTAATTTGTTCAGTCCGCATGAATGCCTCCTAACTCATCAGTGCAACATCTCCGTGAACACAAATAATCAAAGAACCACAGAGGTGAGACAACGTCGAGGACGACTCGACAGCAAGAAACCACTGAAATGCTGGAGCAAAAGAAAACCAACAGTTACACTCCGAAGTTGAAGTCCGTTGTTGACAAACAAGCATGCTGTCTGTCGCAAAAGGTGTATGCTCTACCAAACAGTTTTGTATCTGACTGAATAGTTTTGAATTGCTCAGAAACATAACCGCTTTCTAATTTCGTTTTTGTTTTTATAAATTAACCCTTATCTTGCTGTTCACGTCAAACCCCTATCTTTGTAAACAGTGTAGATCCAGATCAGATGGCATTCAGTTTATGAATTTGTAACAATAAATTACACCAAGTAATTTGATTGGTTGATAGACAGAAATGGGTGTGGCTTAGATGAATATTCAGCAAGATAAGGGCTAAATCTCCGTAAAACGAACGTGTATCCATCGGCTTGACCGGTTGCTTTTCTGTTTAATTTGAAACCAAATAAGAAATGAATGTTATAAGGGGTCACTTAAACTTTGCTCATAGCCCGATGTTGTTCATAATTCGAAGAACGTTAAATAAATTACCTTTTTTGCTTATATTTATATTATTTCCCATCCCTCATAAG
Organism: Lucinisca nassula; assembly: GCA_963580285.1. Classification (NCBI taxonomy): domain Eukaryota; kingdom Metazoa; phylum Mollusca; class Bivalvia; order Lucinida; family Lucinidae; genus Lucinisca; species Lucinisca nassula. The sequence continues at coordinate 92,603,734 of OY757022.1, forward strand.
ACGAAAACAATCTTCTTTAAGCGCTAAAATGGAAGAAGAAAACAATTGTACTAGTTTTCTTTTTGACGGCGGTACAGCATTGCTGACGCTATAACGTCGCCACGTCCAATCATATTGAAGAGAACCTTTTGTTTATTTCGACGCCAGTGACGTCGCGTGAGTCAATGTATTCATTAAAGTGTGGACAGCATTGCTTCCCAATAGTTTCGGCTAATTATGCCGCCTCAGCGACCCTTAAATATTTTCAAACAAGATCCAAAAGGACGAGAAAATATAAACTACACAATGATGAGGAACGTGGAGACTTTTACGTTCGTTACAATTTCCCTTAACAAAGGATATCCTTTGGAAAGAAAAAATACACCATACAACAGTAAAGTATGGAGGGTAAAGTTTTTCTGGACAAGACTAGTTAGTTTCGGCCAATTATGCCTCAACAGTGACCCTCAAATATACTGTTCACAAAAAGTAGGGGATATTCGGGTTCCAGCCTAAACATTAGGACTCATCAAAGTTCGGGTATAACATGTCAATTAACTACATGTGTGTATATTCTATCGTTGAGCAGTATGATATTTATGCTCGAATGGCGTAGCACGGGGGCATAAATTGTACAGGGGGTAGAACGTGTATTTTAACATAAGTGACAAACCGGTTCATTGATGCATTGCATGATGGACTGTTGAAGTGTTATATGAAACGAGTTCATAAACATTATTGATTTTAGAACCATGATTCGGCTAACGGAGGCTCATCGTTGGAGAGCCGTTTGCATGGGCCAGACCGGAAGTACGCAGTTGTAGACGGCAAATGTTATTAATAAGTCACAGTGTAGTTGTCACTCGACTATGGGCACAGCGTCGTAGGACAGGAGCAGTTGCGGATTTGCAGAGAAGTGGTCGCCCGAAGAGTACTGACGGGCGCGATGACCGACTTGTTATCAATCAAGCGTTACGCAATCGGATACTAACGTCAACAGATCTTCAGGAATACCTGCGCCGAGTAAGAGGAGTTAATGTCTCTAGACAGACGATCCGAAATCGGCTTTTTTTCGAGATACCTTACGGCACGGCGTCCGCAAGTTGTACTGCCGTTGAAAGCTTGGCATCTTAGAGCACGTTTTGCGTGGTGTACACAGCGCAGACGTTGGAATATTAATCAGTGGTCTCACGTTGTGTTCAGTGACGACACCCGGCTTAACTTGGACTTTCGTGATGGTCGTAGAAGAGTCTGACGTCGTACTGGTGAACATTATGCAGATCCGTCTAGAGTTGCTTATGACCGATATGGAGCAGGATCTGTTATGGTATGGAGTGGGATCACCATGACTGGAAAAACAGACATACAAGTGTGCCAAGGCAACGTTACAAGACTGTACTATCGTGATGACGTGTTGGCTTCTCACGTGATACCGTTTGCTTGACGCTACGGTTGTGGAGTCACTTTTCAGTACCTTCAACGGCAAAATATTCGGACAATACCATTGCCTGCGAAGAGTTCAGATATATTTCCCATCGAACACGTATGAGACATCCTCGGGGAACGAGTCTGAAGCCGCAATCTGCCTCCAAGGACCCTGGGTAAGCTTGGTGCAGCACTTCAAGAAGAGCGGCGAAGGATCCTTCAGTTCACGATTCGTAGACTAATTTGAAGTATGCGACGACGATGCATTGCCTGCTGTAACAATCGACGCGGTACAACACGTTATTTGGGGCTTTTGAAAAATGATGTTTACGCTTAGAAGATTGGTTGCCGTTTCGCTACATTGGAATCAGTGTGTAGTTCAGTTTATGGATATTTGATAGTCCTTTGAATAAAATGCACCTTCGCCAGGTAACGTTTTATTTATTTCCCAATATTCAGCCTGAAAGTAAAATATCCCCTACTTTTTGTGAACAGTATATGTTCCAATTCCACAATGGAGTGAATGATCCCAAGGGATAAAAAAATAAACTACACTTTGAATAAAGGCAGAGAGACATTTTACAACCGCACGCATTCCCTTTACACTAGCTGTAGTGACGTTAAATATGTGTTGTTGTTTTTTCTGAAAGAGATATTCCTTTGGAAGCGAAGAAAAGACCACAGAACTGAAAAAATGGAGTGTACAAGTTTTTTTTCTGGGCCACACAAGCTAGTTTCGGCCAGTTAGGCCTCATCATTAATCCTCAAATATTTTCAAATTTTCACAATGGAATGAATGATTCCAAAAGACATGAAAATATAAACTGCACTATAAATCATAGCAGAGAGACTTTTACGGCCGCCACATATTTCCTTGACATCAGCTGTAGTGAAGTTAAATACATTAAAATTCCTGTATAAAGACAACCATTGGGACTGTTAAAATGGTTTTTAGGACCACTTTTGACCGGTTTCAAAGCAGTCTCCTACTAGAGCACCCCGGCCCCCGCCCATTGGGGCTTTTAAGAAATATAATTTACTTCGTTTGAAGAATGAATTAGAAGGAAATTTGTTTCCCTTGAATTGTAAGTGGTCTCCGCTAGGGTAGCGGGTATCTTGCACGGAGTTTTCGAGGTATTGAGTTTATACGTTTCATTCAGCTTTGGGACGCCGACAAGGAAACTTCATTTTTATCCCCCGACCGAATAGGTTCGGGGGATATAGCGATTAGCCTGGCGTCCGTCCGTCTGTCCGTCCGTCTGTGTCCGTCCGTCCGTCCGTAGACGCAACCTTGTGATGGCCATAACTCCTTTACCCTTTGAGATTCATTGATGGTTCTTGGCACAGTTGTTCACAAGGCCGAGACAGCGTGTCATGCGCAAGAACCAGAACTCTGGATGCCATACTTTTTTAGTTATCTCCCCTTTTAATAAAATAGAATGACTACTTTGTGATGGCCATAACTCCAATACCCTTTGAGATATATTGATGGTACCTGGCACAGTTGTTCACAAGGCTGAGACGGCGTGTCATGCACAAGAACCACAACTCTGGTTGCCATGGTTTTGGAGTTATCTCCCTTCCAATAAAATAGAGTGACAACCTTGTGATGGCCATAACTCCTATACCTTTTGAGATTCATTGATGGTTCTTGGCACAATTGTTCACAAGGCTGAAACGGAGTGTCATGCGCAAGAACCAGAACTCTGGATGCCATACTTTTTTTAGTTATCTCCCCTTTTAATAAAATAGAATGACTACTTTGTGATGGCCATAACTCCAATACCCTTTGAGATATATTGATGGTACCTGGCACAATTGTTCACAAGGCTGAGACGGCGTGTCATGCACAAGAAACACAACTCTGGTTGCCATGGTTTTGGAGTTATCTCCCCTTCCAATAAAATAGAGTGACAACCTTGTGATGGCCATAACTCCTATACCCTTTGAGATTCACTGGTGGTTCTTGGCACAGTTGTTCACAAGGCTGAGACGGCGTGTAATGCCTAAGAACCAGAACTCTGGATGCCATACTTTTTTAGTTATCTCCCCTTCCAATAATATAGAATGACTACTTTGTGTTGGCCATAACCCCAAAACCCTTTGAAATATATTGATTGTACCTGGCACAGTTGTTCACAAGGTTGAGACGGCGTATCATGCACAAGAACCATGACTCTGGTTGCCATGGTTTTGGAGTTATCTCCCCTTTCAATAAAATAGAGTGGCAACCTTGTGATGGCCATAATTTCAATACCCTTTAAGATATATTGATGATACCTGGCACAGTTGTTCGCAAGGCCGAGACGGTGTGTCAGGCACAAGAACCACAACTCTGGGTGCCATGATTTTTTAGTTATCTCCCCTTCCAATAACATAGAATCACTTCCTTGTGATGGCCACATCTCCAACACTCGTTGAGATATATTGATACTTGGTACAGTTGTACGTGAGGTTAAGCAGGTGTGTCACGTGCAAGAACCACAACTCTGGGTGCCCTGGTGTTTTAATTATCTCTCTTGACAATATAACCTTGTGATGGCCATAACTCCAATACCCTTTGAGATATATTGATGGTACTTGGCACAATTGTATACAATGTTGAGACAGCGCTTCATGCCTAAGAACTTCAACTCTGGGTGCTATATTTGAGTTATCTCCCCTTCCAATATAACAGTATGACAACCTTGTGATCATCATACCTCCAATACCCGTTGAGACATATTTGTGGTACTTGATGCAGATGTACATGAGGTTAAGCAGGTGTGTCATGCTCAAGAATTACAACTCTGGGTGCTCTGGTTTTTTAGTTATCTCCCCTGGCAATATATCCTTGTGATGGCCATAACTCAAACACCCTTTGAGAGATATTGAAGGAACTTGGCACAATTGTATACAAGGTACAGAAGGGATGTCATGTGCAAGAACCACAACTGTTGGTGCTGTGGTATTTGAGTTATCTACCCTTCCAATATAACAGTATGACCAGCTTGTGATCACCATATCTCCAATACCTTTTGTGACATATTGATGGTACTTTGTACAGAAATGCATGAGCTAAAGCAGGCATGTCATGCGCAAGAAACACATTTCTGAGTGCCCTGATCTTTTAGCTATCTCCCCTGACAGTATAATCTTGTGATGGCCATAACTGCAATACTTTCATTATATATTGCTGGTTTAATTCTGGTGCACTTTCTATTGGTGAACAATCTTCTGAAGGCCATATTGGCTTTTGGTCGGGGATTTGCCATCTCTTCCGATGGCTATTTTTGTACACTGTGGCGGCAGGAGGGAATTCGGACATTCAGAGCCCACTAAGAGAAGTGTTATTGGAGCTGAAAAATCAACGTGAAGAGGTTCAGTCGTTGAAGGAAGAGTTACAGGATAGTGCATCTAATGTTGCCGCAGAGGTAAAAAAGTTGAAAACAAATAAATAGCCGGGGACATATAACTCATATTCGAAAATTTAATTAGTCGGCGGTTCGAAAGGATAAACTTACCTGAAATGGATAGATCAAAGTCTCAACTTTCGCATTTTGGGTGTTGTCGCATTTGTAAGTAAGGACAAGTTCTTCAAAACGGACCCTTTTGCTAACTACCCGAATTATGTAAAGAAAATGTTCAAAACATTATAACGCTTTTTTTGTCAAAACTTCAAGATATCCTATAAAATCGGTTGATGTCCCGTAATTTGGAATACATTGAGCAAGTGTTCACTGCAGTTTTAGCCATTTAATACCAAACCAACGATGTTCAGGTCATCATTTCCTTGCATGAAAATATTTTTCGTAAAGGCAAATCAAATTTTGTTAGAATGCAACTGTCTCATTATTGATTGTTAACATAACGATATATAGCCGGCCCAGAATCACTAGCCTGGCTTTAAGTGTTAGTAATTTACTGCATATATGAATCCACAAAGCATTAAGTAATGGTCGGCTCTCCCAACACCTTTGGTAGTCCGTTAAAGTTTTTGCCAAATAAAAAACGGCGCAAAAGTACGGACTGGGCGAGAAGCATCAAATGTCAAACTAACAGTGATGAAAACTTAAAGACGTTCTGGCTGAAAATATTTAATTGCAATGAGTTCAGCAGCCAATTTCGTAAAATGATTCTTCGATATAAAAAAAATAGGTACAACATAATTGTTATACGATAGACCGCATGCATGATAGTCAACCCATTCACGGTTAACAACTTTGCTTCCCTCTTTAATTGTTCGCCGGTGGGTCAGGCCTCAGATTCTATGAGGTTCCAGCGTAAAGGCTTATTGAGAATTAGAGATAATTTAATTTTATGTAATGTTGGTTGGCGCCTGATGCTCTGTCTCTGGTCGGGCCTATCGGAGTCTAACCGCCGGTTTCCTTTTGCTCGTGCCATTTCAGTGTTTTCTTGATGTCGAGTCCTCACCGTTGTTTCATCTCTGTGGTTGTTTGATTTTTGTGCTCTCGGAAATGTTGAATTGATGAGTTAGGAGGCCTTTATGCGGACTGAACAAGTTATTTGTCTAAATCACGACAGAAGTAAGGACGAAGATTGCGGCCGCGTAAACTCTTTTAAGCCCCCGCCCCCTCTCAGTGGATTTCGTTTCACTGACCGTCCCAAGGCGGTTCTTCTGTCGGGAATTAATTTTTGTTATGGTTTGTCTTTGAGTGTGTGTATCGCTTATATTCTTTGTTTTGGATGACCAATTGGCCAGTTTCTGGGAAAGTGAATGTCCGTTTGGCTTTCAGCAATTGGTGTTTCCTTTAGGTTCTAGTTATTTCATGTTTGTGTTTCTTTCCCGTTGTTGTCCCTGATGGGAGTTGTGGGTTAATTGTATCGATTCCTGATCAATGCCTTCACTTCTATGTTACCTCATTAAGGGCTTTTACATGTACCTTGTCGTGGTAAGGAGGTCTGTGTGCCATCATTTTATAAAACAATATGGCACAAACTAAAGCAGTCCAACAATTAAACCTCTGTTTTAGACATAGAATGTGATAGGATAGGCGCATATGCAATTACGAATAACTAGCAGTTCTCAATCTTGTCCGACCTTATGTATTCTGATAACCAAACTGATATGAATATCTCTTTTATATCAGACATTAAATTTATTTTTTAGGAATTTTATTATATAAGCTGTAATGCTTAATATAGTTTTTGTCCTATAAATCAGTTTTATCATGATAATGACACTTAATTCAGGGAAAAGTAGGATTTTATATAGTAAAATGTATATATTGTCAAAAAAAATCTTTTTGGTGCATTGTTCCCGATATTTCTTTATCGAACTTATCAAAATATGTTCACGGCCTTTCTACAACATTATATAACAACATTTATTCTTTTTCGACCCTAAAGTTACAATTGATTTACTGTTGTTATGACTTTTGCGATAATTGGTACTGAGTTATCTCCCTCGATTGCAACAACTTGTCCCCACTTTAAGATGCGACAACACCCAGAATCTAAACAAGTAAACCTTATTCTTTGATATAGAGGTATTTTTATCCGTTCGAATCGATGGTTAATTAAAAAGTAGTTCTAGTGGGTTTCTGAGATATATGTCCCTGGCTGAAAGACTTGAGCTGGAAATATCAAGGTAACAAAATCCAATACGAATTTAATGAGGATTTGGATGAGATTGCTAAGCAAATAAACTGGGCTCTTGAGCATAGTAAATTTGACTATTCTAAAGAACTTTTGCAAGGCCTGTGCAATAAATTAATAAGAAACTAAAATCTACAAGGCTGCAAATCATGCTCTAAAACGTTAAAGGTCCAGTACTAGGGGGTAAAACTGCTTCAGCTACTTCTGAGTCTCGTTTTGGTGATTCTGGTATTGTTCACCCTTCTAGGCCATGGAGTGCAACTGCGCATGCTGTCAGACCTGCGCCTTGTTTTGCCTGTGGAGAGTAGAACCACATATGAAGACCGTGCCCACATGTCAACAGAGCAACTAACAAGAATCAGTCCACAACCAACAAATCAGACCAGTAGAGACTTGAAAGATGAGTATTGTTTTGATTCTGACCATTTCGCTAATGACTATTATGAATATGAACAGGGTCAAAAGCACATTATAGTGAGGGGTAGATTAAAGAAAAACATTCAGTTTTGGCGCGACATTGGGGCTAACGTTTTGTACTGGATGTTGTAGAAAATGGGTATAAATTACCGCTATTTTCTATGCCACCTCAGTATTTCAGTGATATTAACCGATCTGCCATTTCTGAATACGATTTTGTATGTGAGGCTATTAAAGATTTGATAGATAGGTCTTCAGTTACAGAGTGTGAAACTGCACCAAGGGTTGTTAATCCCTTGACGGTATCACAAAGACCTGGCAAGAAAAAGCTTATTATTGACTTAAGAGTAGTAAATCAACACCTTTAGAAGCAATCTGTTAAGTATGATGATTTGAAAATTGCCTTATTATATTTACAAAAAGATTTTCATATGATTAGGTTTGACATTACATCTGCGTATCACTTTTTGGACATATTCTCTCTTCATACAGAATTTTAGGCTTTTCATGGCTAGATCGCAGCGGAAAAAGGAGGTATTATAAATTTTAGTTCTACCATTCGGTTTGTCAAGTGCATGCTATTTATTCACTAAGATTACACGTCCGTTAATTAAGAAATGGGGGGAGGGAGGGAAACTGATTCTGATGTGCATGGATGATGGTTTTAGGTGTGCAGATCATTTTGGGAAGGCTTTAGAGCTTCCATATCAAGTAAAATCTGATTCATTAAAATCTGGATTCGTTCCAAAAGCAGAAAAGTCAGTTTCGCAGCAAGTTCAGCTGCTAGAGGTTTTAGGAGGTATTATTTATTCCGAACAGGGGACAATTTGCATTCCCGAACGAAGAATTACAAAAGCTCAAACCACCATCTCTGACATTTTAAACGCCAACAGAAGTTCGTGTTAGACAGGTATCAAGTATAGTAGGTCAAATCATCGCCATGTCGATAGTTATAGGTCAGGTTAGTTAAATTATGACCAGGTATTTAAGCGTTGACATTTTGGAAGCGTATTCCTGGGATTCCTTCATTTCTTTGTCATATGATAGTACTGACAGCTGAAATTTTGGAAAAGCAATCTGAATAATTTGAATATTAAGGACATTTGTGAGTCGAATAAATGCTCTAAGAGTGTATATTCTGACGCTAGCTCAACAGGTTTTGCAGGGTATGAGGTAAATACGGCTAGTGGTATTTCACATGGAATGTGGTCCCCCGAAGAAAGCAAAAAATCTTCAACCTGGAGGGGGTTAATGGCAGTGAGCCGTTGTATTAAGTCATTAGGAAATTTTTTGTGTTACCAGCGGGTTAAATGGTTTACAGATAACCAAGGAGTTACGACTATCTTCCGTAAAGGCCCAATGAGCAAGGCATTGCGAAACATAGCTTTTGATATTTTTAATATTTGTATTCCAAGTCAATTCAGTTGGAAATAGAATGGATTCCTAGTTCGGAAAATCAATATGCAGAACATTTTTCCAAGATTGCGGACCATGACGACTGGGGGATATCTATTGATATTCTAAGCATGGTACAGTCACGGTTTTGAAATCTAAGTACTTTTTGGTTTGCATCAGATCATAATGCCAATAAAAATCAAAAATAAGTTCCTATAAGAGCAACGAAAACATTCATAAGAAAGAAGATGCCTCGTTTCTTCTCCAGATTTTGTAATTCTTTTTGCATAGGAATTGTTGCTTTTACGGAATGTTGGAGTGTTGATTATGGCTTGTTTGTTCCATCCATAACTCTGGTTTTAAGGTTTATCAGAAAAATGATGTTAGATACATGTAGGTCAACTAGAGTTTTAATCATTTCTTGTTGGAAATCAGCAGCATTTTGGCCAATCTCATGTCCAATTGGGAATTTTATACCAAGTGTTATTGGCTGGTTTGATTTGCATACAAATAAAGAATTTTATTGCAGGTGTAAAAATGGCAGCGGAATGTTCGGAAATGCAGATTTAAAGTTCAGAATGCTAGCTTTAAAGTTGGAATTTAATTGTGTCGTTAAAGTATATGTTTGTGTTAAAAATGTATTTATGGCGGCATCGCCTGATATAGTTACTGCTCGGCGGCATCGTCTGATGCAGGTCATTTACAGAATTGCGGAATTGTCGGCCATAGTTGTATAGTATCTATTTGGTGGCTTCGCCTGAAACGGTTCATGTACAGATTAGCAGAATTGGCCGGCTCGGTATCTTAGTAGTTGAGTGTTGGACTGTCACTCCGGCGGACCGGGTTCGATCCCCGGCCGTGTAAAGGTGATAAGCTTTTTTATACGTATGTTCGTGCGGAAAATACAAAGCTATCTGCCATTTTCAGTTTGTGTCGAAACTATGGAAAATGATATATATACTGTTATTCGTTACACGTGTAATTGTGTTTATTTGATGTGCCCCGGTTAATTTCGGTTGATCAGGCTACAATGATGAAATATTTGTTTTATACATTTGTTTTGCAGTCTCATCAGAATGAAATCGATGATCTTCCGGAGCTCTTGGCAGACAAGGGGGTCCTACTCCCAGAGATTCTCAGGCGATCATGAGCTAATAATTCGTGCAGGAAGTATCAGATGGACTTTTTGCTCTGGAAGAAATGGGCAGAAGGTGATGGGGAGGAGAGTAGGCAGATGTTGCCTGCTCAGGTTTTTCCGGTAGCTCTTTATCTTGTGTCACTGATTCAAACGGCTAGCACACCTGCTCCAGTGATTACTGCTTTTTATACAATAAAATGGGTTCATGAAATCTGCGGTATGAATTCGCCAACTGATTCCAAAATAGTTTCAAATGTTCTGGAATCTGCTAAGCGAATTTTAGGAAAATCTAGCGTTAAAAAAGAGCCTATTTCGGTTGATATTCTTATGGCTATGTTTAATCGTTTGTATGAAGTTAAAAACCTAAAAAATCAGAGAATTATTGGTGGCTGTCTGTTAGCTTTTGCTGGATTCATGCGTAGTTCTGAGCTTTTAAATAATAAAGTCGGTGATTGTGTATTTTTTTAGTATTCACATGCCATATTCGAAGAAAGCAGTAAAACTGATAAGTATAGAGACGGTTCGTGGATAATAATTGCTCAAACTGGAACCCGTTTGTGTCCTGTGACAAATGTTAAAAGATATATCGAGTGGGCTAAATTGTGTTCTGAGGGTTTCTTATTCTGTAATTTAAGCAAAACTAAAAGTGGATACAAAGTAAGAAAGGATAGAAAAGTGATGTCATATACAAATTTACGTGGTGAATTTATAACAGCTTTGTCATCGCATGTTAAAGACGTTTCAAAGTATTGTCTCCATTCGTTAAAATCCGGAGGTGCTTCTGCTGCTGCAAACAATGTTGTTAAAGACAGAATGTTTAAACGTCATGGACGTTGGGTCAGCGAATCAGCTAAAGATGGATATATTAAAGACAGTCTTAAACAGAGACTTGCTGTTACTTTGATCATTATATGTAAAAAGACATATTAACTGCCATGAGTCAACTAGTCTGAGGGAATTATTCATAAGCTACGGTTTCATGTGTATATTTCGTCTAAAGGTTTTCATCATATATTTGGTTTATGCCGGTTCTTTTCATTTCAGTCGGCATTCCAAGTGCTTCTATCCAAATTATAGCACACTATAATTGTTCTGTAAGAGTTGATGTTCTTTATTTGAAACGGAATGAGGTTCAAGGGAAATATGATTTTCTTCGTTTGAAGAATGAATTTGAAGAAAATTTGTTTTCCTTGAACAGCAAGTAGTCTCCGCAATATGTAGCGGGTATCATGAACGGAGTTTTCGAGCTATTGAGTTTATACGCTTCATTTAGTTTTGGGACGCCGACAAGGAAACTTCAATTTAAAAAAAAAAGGTATCTTTTCGAAAATTTGATGTTTAATGTTTTCATGGCTAGATCTGAATAATTTGATTTATTTCAGTCGTGTTATAACGGTTGCCGTATATGGAACACTACTATAATTGTTCTGTAAGAGTTGTTGTTCTTGATTTGAGACGGAATGAGGTTTAAGGGAAATAAAGGGGCAGCATGTTGCTTCCACGCAGAGCTGAATCCGACCGCACACGAGTACTGGTAAACCACTTAGAATATCTAAGCCTTTCCAGGTAAAGCGGCGCGAGTCGGACCGTCCATGCTTATAAACCCTATTGGTTTCATTGGGCGACAGGGCATGAGATGTCATTTCATCGCAATGTCTGTGGAAGTCCCACAAAATTGGAAGCAACGGGGACGATAAACATCAAAACAAGAGTTGTCAGAAGACAACATAGCTCGCCTTTGGGGGCCTAAGATAGATGAGAGCAAGTTATCAAATTTTTTTCTTCTGTAAAAAAGCCCAACAGACTGCAGCAAATGGAAGAGAACCAAAAAGTACCCGTAATCATCCTGTTTTCAAGCCTTTCCACTGTAAAAAAAAAGATGAAAAAGAAATCTAAATAAAATAAAAAAAAAATATACAAACTTCCAAGTATTAACAAGGCATCACAGACGATACAAATCCCCTCGTGCAAAACAAATTAAAGAAAGCCTAGCCTAGCATTTGTGTAAAATTACACTATATCCATCAATAAATGTAGGTACTTAAGAGTAATGACAAAGTTTTTCTAAAAATTGCCACAGTGACATTGACTTTAAGCCCCAGGCCCTGAAAGTTGAACTGACTCGAGATATTATCATGATTATCATACCCAACATTTGTATGAAGTTATCTTAAAATCCATCAATAAATGTGGACACTAGAGCAATGATCAAGTTTTTCTAAAAAATAGCCACAGTGACCTTGACCTTCAGCCCCTCACCTGGAAACTCAAAGTCACTCAAGATATCATCATACCAAACATTTGTGTCAAGTTATATTAAAATCCATCAATAAATGAAGGTGCAAGAGCGATGACAAAGTTTTTTCTAAAAATAGTCACAGTGACCTTGACCTTCAGCCCCAGACCCTGAAAGTCGATCTCACTCGAGATATCATCATACCCAACATTTGTGTAAAGTTTTATTAAAATCCATCCATAAATGTAGGCACTAGAGCGATCACAAAGTTTTTCGAAAAATAGCCACAGTGACCTTGACCTTCAGCCCCTGACCCTGAAAGTCGAACTCGCTCGAGATATCATCGTACCCAACATTTGTGTAAAGTTGTATTTAAATCCATCCATAAATGTAGGCACTAGAGTGATCACAATGTTTTAATCTAAAATAGCCACAGTGACCTTGACCTTCAGCCCCGGAACATGAGAGTCAAAGTCACTCGAGATCATACCCAATATTTGTGTGAAGTTATATTAAAATCCATCCATAAATAAAGGCGCAAGAGCGATGAAAAAGATTTTCTAAAAATAGCCACAGTGACCTTGACCTTTAGCCCCAGACCCTGAAAGTCGTATCCGCTCGAGATATCATCATACCCAACATTTGTGTGAAGTTGTATTAAAATCCATCCACAAATGTAGGCACTAGAGTGATCACAAAGTTTTTTCGAAAAATAGCCACAATGACCTTGACCTTCAGCCCCAGACCCTGAAAGTCGAACTTGCTAGAGAAATTATCATACCCAACATTTGTGTGAAGCTATATTAAAATCCATCAATAAATTTAGGTGCAAGAGCGATGACAATGTTTTTTCTAAAAATAGCCAGTGACCTTGACCCCGTGACCCTGAAAGTAGTGACCTTGACCTTAAGCCCCGGTCCCTGAAAGTCAAAGTCACTCGAGATATCATTATACCCAAGTTATATTAAAATCCATCAATAAATAAAGGCGCTAGAGCGATGACAATGTTTTTCTAAAAATAGCCACAGTGACCTTGACCTTGAGCCTCAGACCCGCTATGTTCTTAAAAAGAAAAAAAAAGAAAAGAAAAAGAAAAGAAAAAGAAAAGAAAAAAAAAAAAAAACATGCCATCCCCGGGATTTGAACTCACGCAGCTTGCAGGTAAACTTTAACACAGGATTTCAAGGGAGGTAATACAGAGGAAAATATTAACTTCTCAAAAAGTCCAATTTAAGCCAAAAAACCTGAAAAATGAAGTACAATGATAATGTTAAATATTTTTTTACCAACTGTTAATTATATATTCAAAATAAACTTGTAAAACATCACATATAATAGCTTGCAGGTAAACTTTAACCAAATGCGGACGCCGACGCTGACGCCGACGCTGACGCCGACGACGGACGCCCGGGGGTATGGCAATAGCTTTCCCTTACTTTCGTAAGGCGAGCTAACAAACAAACAAATACTAGAGTACCCTGGATGTAGAAATCACAAAGAAAATGCACATGAGCACTTCTTTATACGTATGCTTTTAAAAGCATAATTTGTCTTAAATTTAGGTGGTCTTTATAGCGGAATTTCATTGTGTGTTCTATGAAAGGGATATCCTTTGGAAGCAAGGAATACACCTCAGAACTGAAAAGTATGGAGTGTACATTTTTTTCTGGGCCAGACTAGCTAGTTTCTGCCAATTAGGCCTGATCAGTGACCCTTAAATATTTTCAAACTTTCACAATGGATTCATGATCCCAGAGGACAAGAAAATATAAACTACACTATGGTGGAGAGCAGGGAGACATTTTACGGCCACCACACATTCCCTTAACACCAGCTGTAATGGCGTTAAATATGTTCTATGACAAGAATATCCTTTGGAAGCAAGAAATAACCATATTCCTGAAAAGTATGGAGTGTACAATTTTTTTCTGGGCCAGACTAGCAAGTTTCGGCCAATAGGCCTCATCAGTGACTCTCAAATATTTCTAAATTCCAAAAGGGAATCAATAATTTCAAAGGACAAGAAAAATATAAACTAAACTATGGTGAAGAGCAGGAAGACTTTTACGGCCGCCACACATCCCCTAACACCAGCTGCAGTGACGTAAAAGTCATGTCAATAATATAAATGACACTTACGGGGAAAGGGAACACCTTCAGAGGAGGCAACTCCTCGCAAAGGTTTTTGTCTTCCATGGCAATAGGGGTCAACTCTTAAAGGCGAGGAGGAGAAAATTCTTTCCTTCAAGAGTAGACACCTTTTGCAATTGGACACTGCTCTTAGAAAAGCGAACAGGAAGTCGCGAAGTTTCTCCCTTGAAAAATGGCGGACAAATCTGGCGGGTGTTGCCCATTCCACGAAACATTTGTCTACACAGGCTTACGATTGTGCCCCCCCCCCCCCCCCCCCCCGGTTTCGTTTCCGCTGACCGTTCCAAGGCGGTTCTTCTGTCGCGGTTTATTGCACGACCCGCAGAAAAAGCGACCGACTGAAGTCTGTTGATTTTCTAAGAGTGCCCTAAAATCACCGTGTCATTCGGTCATTCTGTCAGTCTGTCTGTCCGTAACCCGTTTGTGAAAATTGGTGATAGTGACTTAACCGCATGGAATATTTAAACAATTTTTGGCATACTGATAGATATCAATGAGATCTAACCAATGAACTTGCGAAATATTACATTCCATTTAGTATAGCCTCGCCGAGGCAAAAACTGTGAAAATTTTCAAACTGCTTCTCCTCGAAAACCGTTATGCCGATTGAAGTCAAATTTCATATGGAGCCTCTATTGGATGGGGGAAACCAAAATTTGCTCATGGGGTCTAGGTCACATGACCAAAATGGCCGCCAAGCCATCTATGGTAAAAACCCTTTAAAAATAGTCTTCTCCAGAACCACTGGGCAGATTTCCACGAAACTTGATAAATAGCATCTGGGACGTAGGCCCATCATAAATTGCTAAAATGGTGACCCTGGGTTGACCTTGACTTTCTTTGTGCCTAGGTCAAACTTTGACACATATGCTTTTGTATTGGAAAAACCCGTTTGTGAAAATTGGTGATAGTGACTTAACCGCATGGAATATTTAAACAATTTTTGGCATACTGATAGATATCAATGAGATCTAACCAATGAACTTGCGAAATATTACATTCCATTTAGTATAGCCTCGCCGAGGCAAAAACTGTGAAAATTTTCGAACTGCTTCTCCTCGGAAACCGTTGGGCCGATTGAAGTTAAATTTCATATGGAGCCTCTATGGGATGGGGGAAACCAAAATTTGCTCATGGACTCCAGGTCACATAACCAAAATGGCCGTAAAGCCATATATGGTAAAAACCCTTCAAAAATAGTCGCCTCCAGAACCACTGGGCAGATTTCCACGAAACTTGATAAATAGCATCTGGGACGTAGGCCCATCATAAATTGCTAAAATGTTGACCCTGGGTTGACCTTGACCTTCTTTGTGCCTAGGTCAAACTTTGACACATATGCTTTTGTATTGGAAAAGTGAGAATGCATTTTATCCTGCAAACGATTCAGAATACAGTACTAAAGTATAAGATATATTTTTGCTCCTTACGATAAGGCGCATTTATTGGGGGAACCGTTTTAGGTCCAGGTCACATGACCAAAATGGCCGCCATACCCATATATGGTAAAACTCATAAAGCTAAAAGCATCCGGCGGGTCGTGCACTTCAGCTGAAGCACTGTTTTTTGTTATGGTTTGTCTTTCGGTGTTTGTGCCGCTTATATTATTTTATTTTGGATAGCATATTGATCATTTTGTGGGAAGGTATTTGTCCTTTTGGCTTTCCGCTATTGATGTTTTCATTATGATCTGTTGTTTCATGTTTGTGTTTCTTTCCCGGTGGTGTCTCTAATGGGAGCTATGGGTAAATTGTATCGATTCCTGATCATTGCCTCCACTTCTATTTTACATCATCGATCCTTGATCATACACTTATGTTTCAGACATATAAAACGGCTTTTACACGCGCCATTTGTTTTAATATTTTTGACGAGTTTGGTACAGTGGAACTTCGATGGTTCGAACACCGATGGCTCGTTTACCATGGATGTGTCGAACCCATTCTTGAGACCCTAGCGAAATCCTCTACATTAGAAATAGTGGGGGATAATTAAAGAGATTTTAGTCCTTTATCTTGCAAGTGTATGCTGTGTGTACTCATTAGAATCGCCTCAAACACACAGCATACATTTTCATTATAGAACATCGAAAAGATGTCTAAAAGTATCTTGTTATGCCTCCTGGCAGTAACCCCAGTGGCTCGAACTACCCCTGAACTACCTCTCGAACAGATTTTCGAGGTCCCAAAGGTGTTCGAGCCATTGAAGTTCGGCTGTATATTTTACAAGGGTTTCCGTCCATTAATTGACTATATTTTATTTTTGGCTTTTATCATGAGCTCATTAAAGAGTCCATTATCATGCTTCACATGCTAAAAGCAAATGGTATGGGATGGCCTAGACTTGTTATTGTTCTTGAAAACGTTAGATTCTCATTGGAACCACGCAGGAAACCGATACAGAAACCAGACTTTCCCTAGTGACTGGCAACTAGCTGCTTGAATCGGCGAAAAGTAGGGATTAGCCATTGAAAGTATTTCGCGATGAATGTCCAGGAAAGATAATGCCTTACCCGAAGATCAACCCACGGCTACTTCCGTCTGAGTCACTGGGGTCATTACCGATGACTTTTAACAGTACGGTGTATGGAATACCCGTGTTTACACCACTTCATATACAGAAAAATGGGGTTTACTCGGGTGCAGTAAAATTCCGCTATTAAGATTTCATAGGTCGGGCCCCTCGGAGTCCAACTGTTGGTTTTCTTTTTCTCCAGCAATTCTGTTGCTGTATGCTGTAGAGTCCTCAACCTTGTTTCATCTCTTTGTTTTTTTTTATTTGTATGTTCTCGGAGATGTTACACTGATGAGTTAGGAAGCCTTCATGCGGACTAAACAAAATTAGTGTATATCGCGACAGAGGTAAGGGCGAGGATTATGGCCATGTAAAATCGATTTAAGCCCCCCAGTGGAATTCTTTCCACTGACCATTCCAAGGCGGTTCTTCTGTGGCGATTTATTTATGTTGTTGTTTGTTACTTACTGTGTTTATCACTTGTGTCTTTTTATTTTGGATGGCCATTTTGTGGGAACGTAACTGTCCTTATGGCCTTCCTTTGTTTAGGTTTTCGTTATGGTCTGGTCGCTTCATGTTTGTATTTCTTTCCCTTTGGTGTCTTTGATGGGTGGAGTAAGTTAATTGTATCGATTCCTGATCTTTGTTTTACTTCTTCTTTCCCTAGTGACTGGCAACTAGATGCTTGAATCGGCGAAAGGAAGGGATTAGCCATTGAAAGTATTTCGCGATGAATGTCCAGGAAAGATAATGCCTAACCCGAAGATCAACCCACGGCTACTTCCGTCTGAGTCACTGGGGGTCATTACCGATGACTGTTAACAGTACGGTGTATGGAATACCCGTGTTTACACCACTTCATATACAGAAAAATGGGGTTTACTCGGGTTCAGTAAAATTCCGCTATTAAGATTTCCATAAAAAGTAATTAACTAATTCTGTTGTAAAAAACACATCTAGAAGTTTTCAGTTATACCCTCCTTGTGATTCATACATCCAGTGTATTTTTGTAAGACATTACGAAAACACGCCTATACAAATACATTGTAAACATTACCGCCGAAAAAAAAATAAGATGAAAAATTGTGATATTTTTCTTATTTCTGCTCAAAATATAGATAGTAGGTACTCGTTAGAACCGCCTCATCGAGGCGGTTCTAACGAGTACCCACAATATATATTTTAGAGCAGAAATGAGAAAAATAATATATACCCCTGTAAACCCCAGTTTTTCTACATAAAATTGGGGTTCAAGGGGGGTCAAAATTATATAGATCACCTGTGGAATTGTTCAAAAGTGGTATTAAGACCACTTCTGAACATTCTCAAAGGTGGTCTTAATTTAGGAATTGTACTATATACTTTTTTTCTAATCCAAAATATAGATTGTGAATACTCATCACGAAAACACGCCTATATAATTTTGACCCCATTGAACCCCACTTTTATATAGTAAAACTGGGGTTTACAGGGGTAAACCTTATTTTTTCTTATTTCTGCTCTAAAATATAGATTGTGGGTACTCGATAGAACCGCCTCACCGAGGCGGTTCTAACGAGTACACACAATCTATAATTTGAGCAGAAATAAGAAAAATATCGCAATTTTTCATCTTAAATTTTTCATTTTTTCGGCAATAAAGATAACAATGTATTTGTATAGGCGTGTTTTCGTAATGTCGTCGGAACCACCTCGATGAGACACTTTGAACGAGCATCTATAATACATGTTTGAAAAGTAAGTTGAACAAGAAAAGATATGGCACATATCAAGTGACTCGATTTTGATTGCATTTATCCATTTCGGAAAGAAACATGCAATGACATAGAGGATATTTTATAGAGGACTTCGAAATTCACGCGAAAATCTCGCGACCGCTTATATCGTCGAAAACCAAGTGTAGTCGAAAACTGGGTGGACCATATAACGTGACGTCAACGAGTGTAAATTTTCTGACGTCACCACGCCACAAAGACGTAGGAAAAAAAAACATGTTTCTTACATGCTTCAAAACGGCAATATTTAGCTTCACTAATCGCGTCAATCACCCTCAGAGAAAACTAACTTTGTTCCTGGTCGTTTCGCGTCAATTTAGTGATGTTCAACGTATTTACTGGGTATGATACTGGGTGTAAACTAAATGTTTGCACCTGAGAAATAGCCTGGGATGGAATTTTTATGAATGGTTACTGAAATAATTGAATTATTAGTTTCCCAAAGAAGGAGCGGACAGATCTAACGTCGCGCAAAAAATACGTGACGTCAGCGTCGAAATGACGTCATTAACGTCCACTTGACGTGAAAATGGGCTTAGCGTCAAATTTTATACAGTTTATTAATTTTCAGTTCATCTGACGTTGGAAAACTGACCACAGAATTAGATTTGGAG
The DNA here is from genome assembly GCA_963580285.1 of Lucinisca nassula. Classification (NCBI taxonomy): domain Eukaryota; kingdom Metazoa; phylum Mollusca; class Bivalvia; order Lucinida; family Lucinidae; genus Lucinisca; species Lucinisca nassula. The sequence goes on from OY757022.1 coordinate 92,622,976, forward strand.
AAAAAAGTAGTCCCAAACAGTGAAAAATAAAATTGATATTTGTCACTGTTTGAAACAGTGGCAATATCGTTTTCTATTTCACTGAGAAAACTCTATATTTCATTGAAAAGCATGTAAGAAATCTCATTACTAAAGCCGTTTAGTCATAAACTTATAACTAGAATTACATGATTTTTGTTTTTGTTTAATTCCAAAGATTGAATATCTAAATTGACGTATAAACCGGTGTTGAATTTAACAATGTTTATTTCACAGAGTTTAATTCGACCATGATTGATCAGCGAGCAAAGCCTTAGCGAAATTATAAACCGATAAGCACAATCAGCAAAAAATCTGGTCTTCTTCAAACTTAACACCCTCCTTTCAAACATCAAGAGCAACTGTTATTATTATTATTATTATCATTATTATAATTTGTTATCATTATAATTAGTGTTATGTTCTTTCCTACAAGCAATATTCGCTTTTTTTAGTGTTTATCCACTTTTTTTATCACTTTAATAATAATTATAATAATAATAGTCGAAGTAGCGGTAGTAGTAGTACAGTGATAGAAGCAGTAGTCCTGTTAGTAGTAATAGCATTTGGAGTAGTAGCAAATTATCATTACCGTCGTTTTGATTATTATTATCATTATTGTAGTACTGAGTTGTAGTAGTGGGAGTAGTAGTAAGAGTATATTATTATTGACATCTTATTTGTTTTTAAAATTATTATTTTCGTTATTATAAGTAGTATCACGAGTGTTGTAGTGGTTTGTTTGTTTGTATATGTATGTTAAATATGTATGTATGCCAAATTTTTTGGCAATGATCAAACTGATTAATTACGATGGGTTCCAAATGAGTGCATTTTTGCGGAACGGCATCGTCTGGTGGTTATTGTAACTCATTTTTGAATGGGTTTGTATGTGCTTTTGGCAGAAACCAATTATTGAAGCAATTAAGTAAATAAAAAGTGAAAATATTTATATAATACTTACAGGTTTGAAGCACATTTTGGGTCATTGTTAAGGATTGACTGGGGGAATTTCCGGAAGTTTAATTAGAAAGATTGTGACTTCGAAATTCACGCGAAAATCTCGCGACCGCTTATATCGTCGAAAACCAAGTGTAGTCGAAAACTGGGTGGACCATATAACGTGACGTCAACGAGTGTAAATTTTCTGACGTCACCACGCCACAAAGACGTAGGAAAAAAAACATGGACGCTCGAATAAAAGTTTCTCAGCGCTTTACATTCTGTATGAAAACTGCAAATAAGTAGTTTATTTTAGCTTTAGAAATTATTTTCGATGTTGAGGCAGTAGCAGTGCGCAGTTATTCCAAGGGGCCATTCAAACCAGGAAAGGCCGAGAAGGTAAGAATTTAGCTGAAATTTCTGAAAATGTGTTCAAATAAATATTGCAACGATTTTAACTTGCAGTTTCGTTGTTTTCCCATGTATAACAGGTTGCATGTTATTGTTTACACTTGTAAATTATAGTATTTCAAAACGCAGTGAGACGTGACTGCACTTTTAATTTTGGACTAGTCCGTGCTTTGGGTAAGTCGCCTTTAGTTGGGATTTTACATTGGGAGATATATAGTTGTACTGAGATTCGTACTGCATCATACTAACCACTTAGCCACGACTTCTACATAATGGCATTATCAAAAAAAAAACTTATTTATGATTTTAAAATTCTGTGAAAAAAAATAAAATCCGAAACCTGCTTCCCCTGAAACATGGAATAGTCTTGCCACGCTTGAACGTTGAACTCTCAAAGGTCGTTGATAAACTATAGTGACCTGAAAAGTAGGTCCGGCCTATAAACGGTCACTAGACGTATTATAGGTCAGTAGAAGGTATTATAGGTCACTACCGATTATAGCGTGCATTTATTCGACCCCCTTTATTAGGTTACTAGAATGTCTGCTTGCGGTATAAATCATAAAATCCGTCAAATGATCTTAAAATAATCAGACCCTTTTTCACAAAGTGTCGGTGGAAAAACTTTTAATTGCTGCCAATAAATGTGACATACAAATCCTTTTCTCTTACCGAACTGCAAGGTAAATACACAGTTCACTTAACAGATCGTGTAAACAACTCGTGTTAGAATTAATGTGTTGAAGTATTGAAAACTAATATAAGTAACTATAAAGAGTTAGGTAGCAAATTCTTTCCTTTAAGAGTAGACCCCTTTTTCCATGGGACAACGTTTATAGAAAAGCGAACTGGAAGTCCAGAAAGCTGTTTCCCTTTGAAAATGGCGGAACAATATGCCGGGTGTTCCCATTCCCCTTAACTTCCATATCAGTGCGATATATGCGAGATTTATCTGGCCTTGGTGATTCAGACAGGTGCGATATATGCGAGACTGATCCGGCCTTGGTGATTCAGACAGGTGCGATATATGCGAGATTGATCCGGCCTTGGTGATTCAGACAGATGCGCGTTCAACTGCTGATCAGGAGGATCCGGGTCCGGCAACATTCTTCGGTGGAGACTGATTATGATGATGGAGTTCGATCATCTACCAGACCATGGTAGCGGAAGTCAAATTGTGCCCGTTCTTCCCATGATTTCCATGTTTTTCACCGGTGTGATCGAACGACATCTGGTAGATGTTTGGTTGACTGGTGCACAGACCCTCTATTTCTTGAATAGAAGCAGTCTTGACAAACATGGGGTGGACACTGATGTCCGGAAATTGTCCGGAAAATGGGGGTTTGTGGTGCGTTATCCCTAATTTCTCCACTTCGAGTGGTCAAAAATTAATAAAATTAGTATCAAATAAAATTTGAAGCTCTATTCTAAAAGATAAAAAAAAATATTTTTTTTAACAATTTAGGTGACAATTTTTTAAGTTAATTTTTCCGGGAAATACTCGGACAAATCAACTTCAGAAATAGACCCTTAATCTGTTAAAAATGAAAAATATTGTTTAATAATATTTTAGAATGGAGCTTTAAATTTTATTTGATAATAATTTTATTAATTTCTGACCACCCGAAGTGGAGATATTAGGGATAACGCACCACTACCCCCCCCCCCCCCATTTCCCGGACAATTCCCGGCAATTTCTCGGACAATTCCCGGACATGAGTGTTCGTACCTTTCGCCGCCATCTTTGTTACGTATGGTGTGACGTACTTACCAGAGTAACCCACGCTTTAGTCTGGTTCGACCAGAGTGACGTCACACTTTCCCGCCATGCTACCAGACCGCTACCAGACTGAGTTCGATCACACTTTGGTTAACTACTGGTTAACCACGGTACCTGATCGAACTACTTCGATATATTTTCACGGTCATTTCCTCCCTTTCGCTAATTCAAAGAGGGGCAGCTGTCAGTTTCTGGCAAAAGAATGTGCACTGTACTGGTTAACCACCTATGTATAAAAATAGAAGTGAAGGCAATGATCAGGAATCAATACAATCAACAAATAACTAGACCCTAATATAAATAACAATAGCGGGAAGCCAAAAGGACAGTTACTTTCCATAAAAAATGGCCAATTGGCTATCCAAAACAAAATAATACAAGCGATGCACACACTCAAAAGGCAAACCATAACAAATAATAACAAGTAAAAAAAATGCTCCATGTTGGAGCAAAGGAGGAAGCGCTGCGAAAAACAACTTTTATTACCTTTAATGTCATTAAAAGATTTTTCATAATTTATAAATTGTGCATGTCTTTACGGGGTTGGACCTAATATACGAGAAGAAATAGCCTTTTTCTTACTGATTCATAAGGCCATTTTCCCAATTGAGGGCAGTGCAAATCATCAACAGAGACAGTGGAAGAAGAGTATGAAACATCGCGAGTAGGTCATAAAGAGCATTTCGGCGCAAATAAGCGACCAAATCCTTTAGAAATTTTGAATGACTTCAGAAGTACCTCTGTGAGATCTATCTATCACCGGTCAATAACCTGATTGTTCGTTATTATCCCCGCGTTGGGGATATAGCATCGCTGCCGTGCGTCCGTGTGCGGGTATATGTGTTCGTGTGTCCGGAACCTTGTGAACAGGATTGAGGACAAAGCATCAACCTTTCCACAAATGTTCCCAATGAAGTGGAGAGAGGATAAACCATATTGATTTTCAAGGTCAAGGGTCAAAAGTCAAGGCCACAATGGACTTGACATTAAAAACATTGTGGACAGGATAAAAGAAAAAGCTACCATCACAGAAGCATCAAACCTTCCACAAATGTTTTCCGTGGAGAGAGGATGAACTCTTTTGAGGTCAAAGATCTAGGTCAAAATGGACTTAACATTAAAAACCTTCTGAACAGGAATGAAGACAAAGCTATTATCAAAGACGCATCAAACCTCACATAAATGTTTCCGATGGAGAGTGGATGAACTATATTGATTTACAAGGTCAAGGGCAAATGCCTAGATCAAAATGGACTTGGCATTAAAAACTTTATGAACAGGATAGAAGATCAAGCTATCATTATAGAAACATTCTTTCATAAATGTTACCTATGGAGAGAGGATGAACCCTATTGATTTTCAAGATCAAGTGTCGAATGTCAAGGTCACAATGGTCTTGACATTAAAAACATTGTGAACAGGACAAATGACAAAGCCATCATCATAGAAGCATCAAGCCTTCACAAATGTTTCTCGTGGAGAGTGGATGAACACTATAGATTTTCAAGGTCAAGTCTCATATGTCAAGGTCACAATGGACTTAACAACAAACCCTTGTGAACAGGATAGAAGACAAAGCTGTCATCATAGAAGCATCAAACCTTCCATAAATGTTTCCAATGGAGAGAGGATGAACCCTATTGATTTTCAAAGTCAAGGGTCAAATGTCAAGATCAAAATGGACTTAACATTCAAACCATTGTGAACAGGATAGAAAACAAAGCTATCATGATAGAATCATCAAACCGTACATAAATGTTCCCCATGGAGAGAGGATGAGCTCTATTGATTTTCAAAGTCAATGGTCGATTGTCTGGGTCACAATGGACTCGACATTATAAACCTTGTGAACAGGATATAAGACACAGCTATCACCAAAGAAGCATCAAACCTTCCAAAAATGGTCCCTATGGAGAGAGGGTCAACCCTATCGGTTTTCAAGGTCAAGGATCAAATGTGAAGGTCACAATGGACTTAACATTATAAACCTTATGAACAGGATAGAAGACAAAACTATTATCACAGAAGCATCAAATCTCCTACAAATGTTCCCACGGAGAGAGGCTGAACACTATTCATTTCAAGGTCAAAAGTCAAGGTCACAATGGACTTGACTTTAAAATTCTTGTGAACATGACATAAGACAAAGCTATCATCATAGAAATATTAAACATTCCGAAAATGTTCTCCATTGAAAGAAGATGAAGCCTATTTATTTCAAGGTCAAGGGTCAAAGGTCAAGGTAACAATCAACTTGAAATTAAAAAATAATAAAAATGTAAAAATGATAGAAGACAAAGCAATCATCACAGAAGCATCAAACCTTCCTCAAAATGTTCCCCATGATGAGTAGATGAACCGTATTGATTTTCAAGGTCAAGGTCACAATAGACTTGACATTAAAACATTGTGAACAAAAGAACAAAAACCTTGAGAACAGGATAGAAGACAAAGCAATCATCTTTGAATCATCCAATCTTCCATAAATCTTCTCCATGGAGAGAGGATACCCCCTATTGATTTTCAAGGTCAAGGGTCAAATGTCAAGGTCACAATGGACATGCCATTAAAAACCATGTGAACAGAATAGAAAACAAAGTTATCATCATAGAAGCATGAAAGGTAATATTATAATCCTTAATAGGTCTTACTTATTCAGATTGGATTTAGATGTTGAATGCAGTTGCTAGGGGATGCCTTGTTTCATTTTAATTTCATGTATATAATAATTTCTTGTTTCAAAAGCATCATATCATAAGCAACTCCTACATGCAAAAGCAATACATGGAATCCTTTCGCCGAAAGAGCCATGTGAAATAAACTCTGAAGTGTCTTATGCGCTCTGAGGTGAGCCTAGGAAACGCTGATTCTTCTCTCCATCGGTAAAGTCACATATCAGCATCTGAATTCAGAATTATTACTGAATGTCAAATGACATTCAAAGATCAGGACCCTAGCTCTCACCAAAGAGGCAAACTTAGCTTCATTATCCTCAGCACCTTCAGCTGTGGAAATGATCGATTCGGAAAGGACATTCCACTCTCAAATGGTCCGACGAAGAAAGATTCTTTGTAAATGTCACTGTGCGCGGGTGGAATGTGTGCGTGCGTGCTTACCTACATACAGTAGAACTTCGATGGCTCGAACACCGATGGCTCGTTTATCATGGATGTGTCGAACCCATTCTTGAGCCCCTCGCGAAATCCTCTACATATGAAATAGTGGAGGATAATTAAGAAGATTTACGTCTTTTATCTTGCAAATATATACTGTGTGTACTCATTAGAATGGCCTCGATGAGGCGATTCTAATGAGTACAAACAGCATACATTTCATACATTTTCATTATAGAATACCGAAAAGATGACTGAAAGTATCTCGTTTTGCCTCCTGACAGTAACTCTCAGTGGCTCGAACTACCCCTGTCTCGAACAGATTTTCGAGGTCCCAAAGGGGTTCGAGCCATCGAAGTTCGGCTGTACATACATACATAGGCTGCGAAAAACAAAGCACGAATCAACCATGACAAAATATGTCCAATATACTAATACCGACGCATTCAAATAGTTTTGAGGGATTCAGGACTGGCAGATGGTGAGGCGGACAGTGTTGGCCCTGGTCGGGTTGTTACACGGAGTCGGCCCGGACTGGGTTCTTTTTGCCTGCCTGCCTGTCTGTCCCAGTGCTTGGTATCATTTACTTAATATGCTTTTTAAACCTTAATTCATAATTTCAAATTAGAATTCATTATGAAATACACAACATACATACAGATATACATACATGCGCGCGTCGGTGCGTGTGCTCATGCACACGCGTGTGATTTTGTTTTGATTTGGGGTTTAAAGTCCCCATCGGCACTGTGGAGGTCGTTTTGGGGATGTTGCTTCCATTTTGTGAGTCTTGTGCCCGAGATGAGATGGCGTATCGGGCCATACCGCCCAGTGGGGCCCGTGGGGTTTGTCAGCACAGCCGGGCCCACCCGCTCCGCTCTGCATAGGCAGGCTTAGAGCCTCTAAGCGGTTTGCCAATGCTCGTGTGCGGGTCGGTGTCGGCTGTGCGTGGAAGCATCATGCGGACCAAGTGCTTCTTCAAGCACTGAGGGACGTGGGCCGTTTGAGTGTACGTATGTATGCGTGAATTTAGACCTGAACATACATTGGCTGTTAGTAAAACTCAAAAACACACTCACGCCATGATCAGAATTCCTGGAACATATAATGTTGTATCGTGTATTTGTACGTACTGTTATCCATCCTTTTTCTTTTTTAACCAAGTCATCCATCTATATGTTTTGTACATTTGTATCATTTTTGCACGATATGTATATGGAGTCGGGTGGGGAGGAGGAGCCGACAAAAAAAAAAAAAAAAGGACCGTTCCATGTTAGGTGTAAGGTGCCTCAGTATTTTATTGGCTCTGTTCCTGGTTGTCCGCATAAAATTGCTTAAACGGGCTTAAATCTCATGCCCCATTTTCTTGCCGAACATCGAAGGCAATGATCAGGAATCGATACAATTAACCCACAGCTCCCAGCAGTGACATCAAAGGGAAAAAACACAAACATGAAATAACTAGACCTTAATTGAAACATCAATAGAGGAAAGCCAAAAGGACAGTTACTTTCCTATAAAAAGGCCAACTGGCTACCTAAAACAAAATAATATAAGCGAAACACACACTCAAAAACAATCCATAAGAAACAAAAATAAACCGCGACAGATGAACCGCCTTGGAACGGTCAGTGAAACGAATTCCACTGGGATGGTGGTGGTGGTGGTGGTGGTGGTGGTGTGTGTGTGGGGGGGGGGGGGGGGAGGGGAGCTTAAATCGATTTTACGCAGTTGCAATCCTCGCCCTTACTTCCGTCCCGATTTAGTCAAATAATTTGTTCAGTCCGCAAGAAGGCCTCCCAACATCCCCGAGAACACAAAAATCAAACAACCACAGAGATGAAACAACGGTGAGGACTCGACAGCAAGAAACCAATGAAATGCTGGAGCAAAAGAAATTCAACACTTAGACTCCGACGGGCCCGACCAGTGACAGAGCATCAGGCACCAACCAACATTACATAAAATTAAATTCTTTCTAATTCTCAGTAAGCCTTCCCGCTGGAATCGGAGGCCTGACCCACCGGTCTGCAATTAAAGAGGGAAGCAAAGTTGTCAACCGTGATTGGGTTAACTACCATGCATGCAGTATGTCGTATAACATTTATGTTGTACCCACTCTTTTTATATCGAAGAATGATTTTAAGAAAGTGGGTGCTGAGGTCATTGCGGTTATATATTTTTCTGAATTTATATACTAAGTCACGATAAAATTCGGGTTCCGATAGACCTTGTTGCAGAAGAGATTTAAGTCCAATATTGAATTTTGAAATTAAATTGGAATGGCGACTATAACATTTTGAAAAGGCGTTGCGTAGTTTATGATAACCTTGATTAAGAGGGGTAGCAGTTAATAATTTATTACGAGTGTTCAAGTTAGAGACTCTGACAAATCGAATGAATTGCGAAATATAAACGCCATAGGATGCCGCACGAGGAAATTCACCATCCAAGAAAGGAAAATTTACAATCTCAAAATCAAAATCATCGCGTTTATCATATATATACTACTCAAAGTTTGATAGGGATCACTTTTTTAATGCAAAATAATTTCTGGATGAATTAATCAGCTGAATCCAAATTTGATACATAATGATAGAACACGTATCCTTCACAAAACCTAGTGAATAATTTTGTCAGCTGGTGCTGCATTCAAGCGTGACAACAGCAACCGTCTTGGCACCCCCAAACTTTGCCGTAACACGAAGGGATTTGGACAACTGATTTTTCACAAATTTCCAAATGTGTTTAGACAAACGTGCCTAATAACGTGTATGGCGTCCACGGGCATCAATTACAGTACGACATCGCCTGCGCATGCTCGTAATCCGAGTCTGTATCCGGTTTTGTTGAATCAGCTTTCATTCAGCAACCAATGCATCTTTGAGCTCATGTAAAGTCCTCGGATGCACAGGTCGGGCTGACACAGCACGCTGAAGCATGCCCTGCGCATGCTCAATCGCATTTAAGTCCGGTGACCGAGTTGGCCAGTCCATACGAACGATTGTCTAACGTTCCAGATAGGAATCAGTGACGTTGGCACGGTTGGGACGGGCATTATCAGAATAAAGTCCGGGCCGATAGCATCTGCATATGGTCTCACAAACTCATCAAGAATATCATTACAGTACCTCACTGCCATTAACGTTCCGTTTTCAACGACGTACAAGTCAGTGTTACCGTTCACGCTTATTCCAGCCCAAACCATGCCTGACCCCTTTCCATAGCGATCATGCTCTGCCAATTCCAAGCCATCGAATCGCTCTTTAGACATTCGCCACACTAAATGACGTTTATAAGTGAAGTTTAGACAGACTCTGGACTCCTCAGGAAACAGTACTGGCGTCAAGTAATGAACCGTCCACCTGACGTTAGTTCTGGCAAAGTCCAACCGGTCTAGCACGTGCTGTCTCGTCAACGGAACACGTACAGCAGGCTTCATGGCATTAAGTCCGAACTCGTGGAGCCCGTTTCTGACTGTTTGTGCAGAAATTCGTACTCCAGTTCCGTTCCTAAGCTCGTTATACAAACACGTAGCGTTCAGGGACCGTTGACGTCGAGACTGAATCAACAAGAAACGGCCCCGACGTTGAGTTGTAGCCCTTTTTCGACCCCTCCGTGTCTGTGTGAAGGATTTCCATGGGTAAGATGCCGACTCCACATTCGGGAAACCACGCTCTGAGACACATTCAGAATCCTAGCAACACGACGTTAAAAGACGCCAGATTCCAACATTCCGACGCCACGATTCATTTCTTCGGGGCTCAGACGGTTTCTTAATTGTCCTCTAGGCATTTTAGTGTTTCACAAACTCAAATGAAGTCCATTTTACGCTTGGTAAAGTAACACTGACAAGTTTGATTGGTCTGTTGGAAAGCAGTGCTACGCAAGATTTTGGGGGTGCATGAATTCATTTGCGAAGTGTGAGAAGTGTGCACTTTTATGAGTACTGAACTGCACATGAGTTTCTGTTTCAGATATTTACCAATATACCGAGTACAAATTCTGTCAAGAAATTTTAAATTTTCAGTGCAAAATTTGGTATATAAAAAGTGATCCCTATCAAACTTTGAGTAGTATATATATTTTGCAGGAAACAAACCCATCTGCAATAGATAGATGTAAATAAAACACGGGGCCTCGTTATCAGAAGAACTTGTTTTATTTAAGTTCTGGGGGGTAAATTTGACTGATCAAACCATCGAAATAGGTATGGTAAATATTTAATAAATTTAATTTAAATTAGTATGTTGGGTTTTGCAAGTATATATATATATATATATATATATATATATATATATATATATATATATATATATATATATATATATATATATATATATATATATATCATTCTGAAGTTTCAGTGAGTCATCGGTATCTCTACCTTCCCGGTAGCAAACACAGTCGTCTGTAAACAGTCATATTCCTGAATCAGTGTCTGTGGAAATATCATTAATAGACAAAGAGACTAACAGTGGACCAAGAGCAGTCCCTTGTAGGACCCAGACAAAACTGGTTTTCTGTAGCAGAGAAAGGAATCTATCCATTTGAGACTCTTCCACCAAATACTGTAATCAGATAATTTGAATTTCAGTAGTTCATGAGGGTGTGTGTCAAAAGCCATCTCGAAGTCCAGAATGAATGTGTCAAACTCTCCCTCTTTGTCCAAGATTTTACCCAGTAATTAATAACCGCGCTCAACTGAGTTTCACAATTACGCTTTTCTTCTTCTAAATGCATGTTGTCTACCGGACAAAAGTTGTTGTCTATCGGACAAAAGTTTATGTGGAGCGCTGTGGTGCAGTGGTAAAGTATCAGACTCGGGATCGAGAGGTACCGGGTTCGATCCCGCGAGCGGCAAGTGTTGTTTCCTTGAGCAAGAGACTTTATCCACATTGCGTAGTACTGGTTTCTACCCAGGAAAAGAGGGCCACATGCAAGATTAGTACTAGTTTACTAAACGTGTTACCCTCTATAAATAAGGTCGGTTATTATTATATTCACCCATGTAGGCCATGGTATTTGAGAAGATTATATACGTTCAAGCAATTTACATGGAAAACGCGTCAGGGACACATGGCGATAATTACGAGCTAGAGCCCTGCCTCCTCTCCTCTTTTAAACAGTGGGCAAATGGAAACAGGTTCATTATGTTTACGGGAAATTGCAGTGGTTTGTGCACAATTTCTCATAGGCAAGCAATCGGCCACTTAAGCAGTAGTCGAAGAATCGCCTTGGGTTAATGTTGCCTGTTCAAGGGAATTAACAGCATATAATGCATGGCAGCAAGGAGAGAAGAATGTCAGCCCACGAAATGCAGCAGCCAACATCTTCGAGCATGAATGAAGAATGTCCAATGGAAACGAAATCATTTTTCTGTAAAACAAGCCATTACCTTAAAATACAACTGTGCCTAAATTGTCCAACAACCAAGAATTAACGGGGTGGCAAATGAACAGAAGCAAACATCGTTGCTACCAAATCAATTACTGTACACGACTGAGGGCCATATCTATGTGGACAATATTGCTGGCAAAGATAATTTAAACAGTTTTCTTTCCGACAATTGCAGAGGCTGCATGAGGGCTTTGGGGAAATGTAAAAACCTAAAAGAAGCACACTTTTATTTCGTGTCTTTTTTCTTTGAAGTCTTTATAGAGTATTTGAAGGTGATAGCCAGGCCATGTACATTTCTTTTAAATCATAAATTATACCGAGATTTTAATTGTGGAAGGTTATGCTTGTCTCTACCTCCAAAAGGTCAATTTTACAAAAAAATTCTGACCTCTTCTGGGAAGAAGAAGAAATTGTGAAACGGTTTTTGATAGGATACCGCGAAACGTCACAAGCCAGAACGTGCACTCGCAAATATATACCTTGTGACACGTGTATTTTGTTTGATTGTTTGTTTGGTTTGAGGTTTAACGTCCCCATCAACACTGTATAGGTCATTTTGGAGACGGTGCTTCCAGTTTTGTGGGACTTTTACCCGACATTGAGATGAAATGACATCTCAAGCCCTGTCGCCCAATGAAACTAATAGGGTTTATAAGCAT